>JAWWNH010000029.1:9021500-10303500 GCA_034641385.1 Darevskia mixta
GGCCAGCGCCCCCTCCATTTTGGCACCCTAGGCAATTGCCTAGTTCACCTAAATGGACGCGCCGGCCCTGGCAGCAGCATATTTACAAAGGAAATGGAAGTACAGGGGGAAACAGAAGCCACACCTTCTGGTTAAAAGCACCATGCATAATTATGAATAATTTCAACGATGAGTGCTATTACTTCTGTCATCAGATTCACCAGCAAACTGTTGTTGTTGGTAGCTTATACAAAAAGTATGATGATCAAATAGTGCAGAACAGGAGTGTTCTCAGAAAAATGCTTCATCCTACCTCTGGGTTACAAGTACATAGCTCTCTTTGTGTGATGGTTGCCTCCTGTAGACATATTGAACTGCATATTTAAATACCAGATATAGGCACAAATTGTGTTCTTCTAAGAACATTTCTCTGGAAATTTGCAATGACATTCACATTCCTTTTGTATCTTCAGTCGCCCTTTAGAAAACTCAAACCCAGGAGACTATTCAACTTTCCAAATCGATTTATTATTTCCTCTCTCCCAAGGCTTCACATTCCATAAGCACCACACCAGGCACCATCTGATTGGTTTTCCTAGGCACACAACATGCCACAAGGAGAGTTCAAAATTATCTGTGCCTGCACTTCCATAATCCACTGTGAAAAAAGCACCTCAGACACTCCTGTCAGTAGGAAGCACTGCCAACCTGATACTTCTTAATCTGTACTGTTTTCCAGGTGGTCAATTTGATTTGTCAATGCTTTAAAATCTTTAGCGTATCATCTGTTAGAATAGCACTGAATCCATCAATCATAGTCTCCAGGCCTTCAGCTTTTCTCTTTCCCTCCTGCAATCTTGAACAGAGGCTTTCAAACTTTCTATCCATTTTAACACTTGAGCTTAAATTGCATCTAACCATTTACTAATATTCTCTGAGCTTTGGTAGACAATTGCTAGCATATACAGTAAGATGAACCCATCTCTCTTGATAGCATGTTATCAAAAGCAGGCGGGACCTATCTCAGAGATAGAGGACATAAAGGAAGACTTATCTGTGGTTTTGAAGAAACATGCACACTACCACCAACACTTCAAACTTTCACTTTAAAAAAAAACACAAATTCAAAATAATATGTTGAAGCAGAAATTAACAACAACAACTTCAATTTTTGACAAAGCTTCCACTAAACAAAAAACAAATTCCACAGAATTCCACAGGAACATAAACTATTAAAAATATTATATCAACTTTAATGGCACCTTTTAATAATTGCAGAAAAATGAAATGATATATCTTGATTCTTCCCAAAGCAATCTCTCAGTCAAGATGACAATGGTCCAATAAAATAAACTGTTTCCCCCCCATTATGTTTTTTAGAAAAACACATTATCCTCTCCCCTATATTTTCAGAAATACATATTAAGTTACAAGGATGTTTTCTGCAATGTGTGGTTTGGAAAACAGAACCTTGTAAATTCAAAGTACTTTTAACTAGAAACTGCTGATAGCATGGTGCACATGCCTTTTTGAGAGAAGAATTATATTCATTGTGTATAAAACATCTGAGGCTATTTATTTTAAAATTCCCCATTATTCCATGTACTTCAGCTTTTAACCTTTTTATGTCACTGAATTATTTTATAATACTAAAATACTTAAAAACAGAAACCAACAGCGACCTGTTAAGGGGGAAGGGACACATTCTAAAGTCTCTCTCTGGCCCTATGGTAATTTAATTTCTTTTTCAAGGCAAACCAGTTGGAAAGTGACCATCTGCTAGTGGGCAAGTAGTATTCAAGCAAAATAATGAACAAAATATCCTCCATTTCCAGGCAGGGAAGGATCATAAACTGAAAGGAATTCATGAAACAAAACATACGAGGTTAACAGATTTATTTGCCACAAAATTAAGTCTCAATTTCTTTGATTATTGTTACATGCACTGGTTGGAAAGAAGATGAAACGTAAATGTTTTCTTGCTGGACATCATGCACCACATAAAACAAAACAAGTAATTGGACCCTTTAGTTGAACAAAAGTTAGAAAAGGGTAATTCAGCTTCATTTGCGCTGCTCAGTCTTGTGCAAATAATTGTTGGCTGAGAAATTACACACTGTTTTGTTCCCCAGAATGAAGTTATTTTTCCAACTGTCTACCTTACAGACATTTAGTGAGTGTCACGCTAAAGAAGAATTAGAGAAAAGTATTACCATACGAAACGTTACAGTTAAAAAATAAATAAATCGTGAGGGCAATGGGACAGATCGATCACAACCAAATTGCAACACAGATAATATATGAAAAGTGAATCAATTTATTTCATTAATATGGTTGCTTGCCCGTGCCAGTATGCTAGAACCTAAAACTGGGGTTCAAACCTTTATCATGCCCAGTACTCTGTCTTTAAGGAGCATTTACAATTAAGCAGATGGAAGGGGTGAAAGATTCTAGTCCATTTCTGCATGTTCAGTCATGCAGTTGACTGGGTTAACTTGGGCAAAGAGGATAACAAACGAAATACAATTTGCATGCTGTGCTACTCTATATACTTAAAATAGCATACAGTAATAACAATTAACAGACAGTCAAGTTGCAACACCCTCAGCTACAAATTAACCCATTTCATCCAGATTATGAAGACTGTTTGAAGTCACACACAGGGAACTGAGCAACCTGCCCTAGTCGCAACAAACACTACATACATTGCTGTTTTTCTAGAAAAACAGGTGCTGGAACTCATCATGAACGCCATTCTCTTATAATGGCAATGGTGCCCACCTGAGATGTGCCGGAACTGAGTTTCCACGAGTTCCGGCTGAAATAAAAGCCCTGACTATATAAGAGAATTTGGAGTTACAGATTTGTAAAATTAAAACTTTTCTTCATCGGGAAGCATAAGCATTCCAGATTACACCTTGAAGGATTTGTCAGAACAAATGGAAACAATTTTTTTTTACCCTACATTGTAAGTAAAATAAGCAATCCCTGAAGTATGTACTATTTGGCACGACAGTAAAAATTTCCTTTATGATGCAACATAAAGGCAACTCAACGACAACTTCTACAGATGCAGTCCAACTGAAGTCAATGGAACTGTGCCACTGGAAGTGATTACTGAATCACCCCCATAAGTCTAATAACTAGGCTTCTTTTATTCATGAAATGATGTTAGGGTTTTTAGATGCCACTGCATCTTGCTGATTAACCATTAATGAAATGATGCACACATCCAGGTGTCTAATAAGTGCATGGATGTCGTGGCTTTCCCCTTCCTCCTTTTAAAACTATATTTCATAACAGCAATAAGGCACTTTCTACCATGTATTTCTCAGGGAATATAGCTCTTCTGGGACTGATAAAGTCACTCTGCCTTCATTCAGCCTTGTAACGCTGCGTGAAGTGCAATAAATGCTGGGATATGCAATGCTTGCTATGTGTCTTCTTACACATTGTTTCTTCCCAAGCAAACTGCTCTTATTCTTTCATTTAAAACAAAAAAACACAAAACTAAACTATAAATGCTGCTTAAAGGGGCAACCATAGATTTCAGGAATTTCAAACAAACACATAATTTAAGCAATGGTCTTAACTCGAATAAAATGTCCTGTGTATGCTGAATTAGGAAGCTCTTTGGGAACTGAATTGAACATGTTGCTCTCAGTTTGTTTCAATATATTACATTTCTTTTCCCCCCATAAGAAACATACTGTGTGAAGTAACAACAGTAAGAATGCCATTTGGATGCAGGACTTACAGAATTCATTCCTTGACAATCATCTTTGCTACCTCCAAAGTTCAGTGTGTTGGGGAAGAGGGATGTTAATACAAAGTCAAAACCTGGACATGTTTTACTCCCGTTCATTCATACCCCCTACATTGTTTTGTATCCCACCTGTATGCTGAGTGTATTTCGTATGTGAGACACAACCCAGCAATAATGTTTCATGAAGCATGCACACACACATACATGTTTCTAGAAAACTGTGCTTAAGGGGTCACAGTGGTGGAAAAGAACAAATGTCCTAAATCTTTCCAATGGTAATAATCCTTTTTGTGTCTCAGCCTCTGTATAAGCTGCATAATGGGTTTTCCTAGAACAAGGTTTTCCAAGATCGAAACCAAATAAGATATAATAATAATAATAATAATAATAATAATAATAATAATAAATTTTTATTTATACCCCGCCCTTCCCAGCCAAGACCGGGCTCAGAGCGGCTAACACCCATAAAATCACAACAAAACATACAAAACAATCAATTAAAATGCAAGTTAAAATACGATTTAAAGTTTAAAATGCAGCCTCATTTTTAAGTAGCCCACCAATCAAACCATAAAGGAATGATATCAGTGAGACTGAACTGTGTCTTGGTATCTGAAGAAGTGTGCATGCACATGAAAGCTCAATACCAAGAACAAACTTAGTTGGTCTCTAAGGTGCTACTGGAAGGATTTTTTTTATTTAGTGTCTTGGCTGACAGTCTGGGAATGGTGGTATGCCATGGTAGGCCAGGTTACCTACTTGCAGCACCAGAAAACTATTGCATTATAATGATTCTACTGCGTTAAATTTTATTTAATCAATAAAATGAATAAATAAAAGTGATTCTACTGGGCACTAACTAATTTTCACATTAAAATAATACAATCTGTATGCTATGCACCTATGAGAATTTAAATGGACGTAAGCTACACTGGATTTGTATGAGCATTTTGAAAGGCTCTAGAGTAAACATTTGAGCCAGCCCCACATTTCCACCAAAGGTGCCACAATAAGTATTGGGGAGCTGTTCACTGTGTGCCTGTCACACTCCGTTAATGCAACTTTGATTTGCCTTTGTTCTGACAGTAGCAAACAGCTGCTTGTAAATGAGCCACTGTCCCTGGGCTGCCTCCCATTACTCCCTGCTTTTGTTTGACAAGGTCACTTGCTGAGGGGATTTTGGGGAGAAAGAGTGTGCAGCCTATAGAATCAGAGTTAAACCACAGGCAACTCAGTTTGAATGCTCTTATTTTTTTCCCCATTGCACCAGCAAAGCGAGAATAACAAAGAGAAAATCTTTTGCCTCTGTGAGCAAGTCAACCCGGTTGTTTTTTTCCCTCTAGAATTGATTTCATAATCCTAACACTATCTTATAAAAAGCAAGTCATGTTTTCATAAATCCCCTTTCAATTCAAATCTGTATGAAAGTTATATAAAAGATGGATTTAATTACAAAACAGGATTAACCAAACCAGATTAATATTATATTATTCATTTGGCTGCCACAATACAACATGAGACAATGTGACTCCATCTAATGGTAACTATAACAAACAGTGTGTTGAGATACAATTGGAAAAGGCTACAGTATTTCTGCTAGAATATTTATCTTTTATACAGGGCCAACGTTGGTCAGGAAAGGGGGAAAAAGAGACCTCCAGTAAGAAGAAGAGTCTCATAAGCAAAATATTATTATACTAGCTGTTCTTTTAATGGGTTCCAGACATTTCATGGGACTTGGGAGATATGTACTTTTGGAGTTAGTTGTTTAGAAAAAGCAGGTCTCCTGCATAAGCCACGAAAAATGCAATGTTATAAAACTGCCCCCCAATTAGGGCCTCCTTCTCCCCACAGTTTGACCTTATGATCTCAAGAACAACAAAAAATGAATGGGCATTAAGGTACTGCATCTCTTTGTTGCAATTGTTGCTATTGAAGCCAGGCACAAAGCCAAGAAGGAATGGCAGATATTCAAAGCAATGGCAGATATGGTAGTAAGAGACACCCTGTGGCATTTGCCTGAATGCTTTGAGAGTGGATGCAAAACAGGAGAAAAGGGAAGGGCTACTTTAAGCATTCTTTCAATTTCTTCAGAGGCCACTCAGAACAATGAATAGGTTTCCCTCTGTCACTACCTGTCTAATTTTAGAGAACATCCATGATTATTCCATTCTGTGCCTCATCAATCTGCAGAATATTTTCGCTCTTTGTGGTATTGACCATTTGCATGAAAGCCAATTATCTGTTGAAGCAACATGGAAAAGCAAAGCAAAGTATGTAGACTACGGTTTGCAGAAAGAAGGGTGAAACCTGCTGTTTCTGCACAAAAAGCAGTAAATTTCCTTTTATGTTTAGCTAGTCTGCCATCTTTAAGGAAGCCTAATGATGTTTTTAGCAGAATACAACACAAAGAGAAGAACAATGTAAAACTTTTTCAATCTCTCTGCCATGAAAGATTTCCTGAAATTTGCAAAAAGAAATTCTATTGTTTATATGGCCTTTAAGCCTCCTTTCCTTTTTTAAACAAATCTATTTCTCTTGTAGCATGTGAGTTTGTGTGCTTGTGTGTTTCCAGTGTTTGAGGGGGCTGGAAAACCTCTCCCCACAAAAAGTTAGTATCAAAGATAGGAAAGAGTTCCTCCTCTCACTTGGCTGTTCTTGTTATTTGCTGTTGTGGTTACTGTACTATTTTTGAAGATTCAGAGGTGCGACCAATATGCATGCAAGTCAATGAAGCAGGAGTCTTCTGTATGTAATCCAACGTAAGATCGAAAGAGGAGTATTGCCAGATCAGATCAAAGACCCATCTAGTCCAGCATCGATTTCTTGTAGTGGCCAACCAGATGCCTAGACTCGCAGGCATGTCCAACTCCCAAGAGACTGTGATCTACTCCCAGTATTAAAAAACTGACAGTGATCTACTCATGGTCATTGGAGGGAGGAGGAGCATGCATGGTGACTGCCCAGAGTTTTTCAGCTTTTTTTAGGGGGGAGGACTCAGAGTGATTTACCTTTTGGGGGAGAGGACTGCCCAGACTTCTTGAGATTTTCTTAGGGTAGAGGGCCCACAGTTGTTGAGCTTTCTTGGGGGGGGCAATCAATAAGGATCCCACGATCTACCAGGATCACCAAGGGATCTACCAGTAGATCGCGATCCACCCGTTGTACATGCCTGGCTAGAGGAAGCCTGCAATCAGGACAGGAGCACAACACTGCTTTCTTCCCTTACACTTCTAAGTAAGATACCCACACCATCCATAAATTTGTTTACTATCCAAGTTGGTGGCCATTACTACGTCTTGCAGCAGCACATTATATAGCTTACATAGGTGCTGCATGAACAAGAATCTTCCAAGATTCAGTTTCGTTGGATGGCTACAGGTATCAGTATTATTAGAGACAGATAAAAACTTCTCCCTGTTCACTTCCTCCAAAGCCATAATTTTTACACTTCTATCACGTTCCCCCCTCTCAAAATAATAATAATAAAATAATCATAATCTTTCCCAGAGGGAAGGTGCTCCAGCGTCAATCCATCCTGTTTTGCAGGGAACAACACATAAAAAGGCACAGAGGAATGCCTTCCATTTGCCTCCTTGAGTTTCCTCTCAGTCTCTCCTGCTCACTTGCTGGGTGACCACCAGCATTTGAAGTCTCTAGGTCTGCTCAAGCCACAACTTTCTCTTCTCCAGTCACTTTCAGTCAGCTAACCTATTCCACCACCAACACCCTCCACCCAGTTTTCCCCCTCAACTAAGTCAACATTACATGGCTGAGATATTCAATCTCCATTTGACAGTTTGGGGATCCTGCACCCTTAGAAAGGGTTTCACCCTCCTAAAGGTTTTCTATGCCTTGCAATCCTTTGGGTGTTCCCAAGTCTACTTACATACATTCCATATTGTCCATGGGTGGCCCTGTTTTGGCTACATCATGATCAGCACTCACTCCAGCACTTTGCAAGTAGAGAGAATGATGTCCATACTCTCCCTCCCTCCCTCACATTTGGAACTTCCTTGCCATCAAATAATTATTTGTTGACATAAGTTAAGGTTAGTGTGCATTGAAACAAATTGTGTTTGCATAATCCATAGACACTGAATCTTTATGTACTAAAGAATGAACACACATTGTGTCAGTCCTCATATTCCTGTAAAGTCCTTTGAACATATACAGTACTCTAGTATATTCAAGTGAGAAGTACAGCCCAAAAAAGTCTGTTAGCCTGATTTGTATTCAAGGGCAATAATCTACTGAAAATTCATCTACATCTTCCTTACTTCCTTACTGTGTGTTGACAGCAGGTGGGCCATTGATAGTTCCTTTGAAAAAGATACAGAGTTTAAAATGCCCATGTATTTCAGTTAAACACCAAAAATTACAAAATACACCCCAGGCCTTAACTTTTGTGTTGTCTGTATGCAGGCTGCAATAAAGTATCTATAAATACAGTACTTTGTTCTTTTTTTAATCTACAATCCCAAAGCTGGCTCTGCAACATGAATTTAGCCAACGTAATCTTGTATGTCAGCGAAGAGAGATGTAGATTAAACCCATTGCAGGTCTGATCATGTGGCACAGCTGGCAGAATATGTCTCTTAAATGACAGGCGGCGAGGTGCCAATTTTCCTTCTTGTTCCTTTACTAGCACATGGGATGAACTTCTTAAGAGTGTCTGTTAAAATGATGAATTGCTGGTAGAAAACAAGGGGCTGGATTCAGGATTAAAAACCCAAGTCTTCAGCTAAAGTGCATTCCCTTTGTAAAATGAGGGCTGCTTGAAAAGTTCTGATGAAAATCCTTAAAAAATTAAAGAACTACACAAGGGTTTCTTAAATACAGCATTAAGATCATTAAATTGAGCTTAGCTCCTAATTAATTCTTTCATGCTAGAAACAGCTTTCTGCAGTGCCAATCTCCCTGTCCAGTTGAGAACAACCGGCTGGACGAGATTAAAACCTTTGTATGAATCTGAGGACATGTGTCTCCCATTATTACTGCAACCAATAGCCAGGTAAAAAAGGCAGTCATACAATAACCTGTGTTTCCTGTCAGTCAGAACCAACTGTTTGATACATTATGCGGGGTGAACATCAAGGACACAGCCATTCCCACAATAATATTCAGCTAATATGCAGCTCCACTATGAAGAGAGGATGCAGCATTTATTTCAGAAACAACTTATGGTAATTGAAATTTCCACACAGTCTTCATAGTCCCATATATTATAGTATAGTCGTCGCCAGTTTTAAGCGTGACTGATATGTGCACAATCACAATCTCACACCCTCAGACACATAGTGCCAAACACGAAAGTGACTCAGGCATGTCATAAAAGACGTCACTAGAAGGGTGGAGCAGAGGCAGAGTGGAGAGGTCAAGGTTTTTCAGTTGCACGCGATTTCACACAAGTGTGCAATGACTTGGAACACAATCCCTGTGCAAATCGGGAGTTGCCTGCAGTTGATCCTGGATGTTACCAAAACATGGATTTCAATGGTCATGGAATCTCTGTTCATTCAAGCAAGACAGAAGCTGGCTTAGCAGCCTCAAAAAAATAAAACACACACTAAGGCCTTTTGAGCCTTCATTGACCAAACTCAATCCTTTATGTGCATACAGCCCCAAAAACATAAAAGCCACCCACATACACCTCACACCTCCATCTTCTCAGGACTGGATTTCAGCTTACTACCAATCATCCAGCCCATTACTGATTCCGGACACTAGACAATTCACCAAATACCAGACTTTCACCTTTCTCCAGACAAAGCAAATGAGTGCATATTGTTCTGCTACGGAGAAAGATAAAAGGTCTGCACTCATAGAAATCAATGAGTAGGAACCAACATTTGCATTCAAGATCCACAGTGGCAACAAGTATGATGCCCCATCCCCAAATCAGTAGGTTTCTTCTTACTCATTCTACAGCCATCAGTTTGCCACATCACCATTCTCTGCCTCTCTTCTTTCCCAATTTCAGCCTTTTTGTTTCAGTGATCACTTGGAAAGTTTCTGCTGGACACATCTGAGATAAAGCCTAAGCTGAATCTGGTGCAACAAATCTGTGAATCAAGCTACATAACATGGAACCGCAAAATCCTGCACATATCAACTCAAAAATAAGTCCCCTTGAATTCAAGTAGAGTTTACTCTTAGGTAAACGAATATAAGAGTGGAGTCTAAAAGTACTATTTACTTCTTCACAGAGAATTAGTTCCCTCCTGGCACCACAGCAAACAACATGAAACAGGGAAACCCTACTGAACACCTCAAGGGTAATGATAATGGATCAGGCAAATTAATGTGGCCCTGTAGACTATATGTCCCTGTGAAAGTGTTTGTTCCTTGACTCTAC
This sequence comes from Darevskia mixta, assembly GCA_034641385.1. Taxonomy (NCBI): domain Eukaryota; kingdom Metazoa; phylum Chordata; class Lepidosauria; order Squamata; family Lacertidae; genus Darevskia; species Darevskia mixta. Next base: position 9,031,604 of record JAWWNH010000029.1, read on the forward strand.
GGTAATTTCAATTTCAATTTATTGTTTTACACACTGGCAGACCAAAATCAGATCAGTGCATTTCTTCATGGTCAGTAGTAAAACAGGTGAGAAAGCATGCTGCAATGTTAGCTGACCATGTAAGGCCTTGAATTCTTGGGTGCAATCAGCTTTATGGAATAGTGCAGTCTCATAGAGTGTAATCAGAGGCCAATAAAATAAAACAGTACTAAAGTTGGCGCTGATCTTGTGATGTCTTGCATGGTCACACAAGGTCTGCAGTTAAAAGTATAGACTTAGAAGCCAGCAGCAAAGTTTAACCAGAAGGTTAAACATAGGGAAAATGAGAAAATATTTAAATTTCTACAGGTCAAGAGTTATTTGTTATGAAGTCGATGACCAAATCTCTTGACTTTTTGAAGATATAAAAGGCAAGATGAAATGGGTTTTGCTTGTGGCATGAATTGTAACTAATATTCCTATCAGTTTTATACTAGTTCTATTAAACTTTTTTTCTTTCTTTACGATGTGGTTTTGCCTTTGTAAGGTGATGGTTTTGTACCATTTCTCCAGGTGAAAGAAAGAGCAAGTGCCTGGTCTACTGCAAATGACCCTTGAAGTATTTTCTTCTTCTTCTTTTTCCATTCTTTTCTTTTTATTGTAGGAGGGCAAGATTGAATTCCCTAAGCATTCATGTCCATCAAGGTGATCCCACACACCAAAGCAGGCAGATAGCTTTATTGCCACACCACAGATTCGCTGGTGGATTACCATTATGTGAGTGCTCCATGAAGACAAGAATACGGGGGAGATTCAGATTCAAATCCCCCACTTGGGTTGTGAAGTCACTGGGTAACATTAGACCACTCACAATCTCTCTTAGCCTAACCTTCCTCACAGGGTCGTTGGGAGGGTAAAGGAGACAGGGGAGAGAATTATATAGACTGTCTTGAGCTTCTTGGGGGAAAGGAAAGGTAATAAATGTAATAAACAGATCCTCTTGCACTATTCCCTTTCCTCCATACTATTCCACTATCAGGTACCTCTGGGCATGCCTGGCATGAGTACATTTCAGCCCTACAATATTGTACACACTTACATGGCTAGCAGAAAATCTCACTGAATTCAGCGGGGTCCTTTTCTGAGTAGACGTGCATAGGATGGCACCGTTAATATATTATGTAGAAAGTTTATGATCAAAGCAAGTCCTATCTAGTCCTTAAAAACTAAATTACTACTGGCACAAACCAGAGGTGCTCTTTTCTCCTATCCATATCAATGAGACTTAAAAGAGTGTGTATTACACAATATTTATTTTTGTGGGGCTGGATGACTGGGGGTTATGTTTTACACCTTTGCTTCTACATAGAAAAATGAATACTCCAAAGCAAGGGAAATCCCAATAAAGTCTAAAAGAAACTATTTGACAAAATAAAACAAAAAGCAGCCCTTCGCAAAATATTTTAAGCAGTCAAAATTATTTATTAAACGTGTTGCCCAAACAAGTGCCGGTATTAAACAGGGAGGAACAACAAAAACAACATGACCAGTCACAGCACTAAAGTGGGACTATAGTTAAATATCCATGATGGTTTAAGTAACAGGCATGTGCATCCTATGTTCATTTGATGATGGAGGCCATGGTCTTAAAAAACAAAAATCTGAATAGGCATGCAACAGTAAGGAGATTGAAATTTCTATCCACAGAAAACTTTTATGAAAGTATTTGCTTTCCCCCCACACTTGTTAGTGATAGAATGAAACAGAGAGGAACAACTATTTAATCTAGAGCTATAGTGCTAGTTCTTAAGTAACCTTGTGTAATTGATTTGTAACTGTAGATGCCAATTTGTTTTCCAGCAACTAAAGCATTTTTGCCACTTTTAATGGTCCGTTACCAGATCACCCTTACCAATTGTTCATTAATGCACAGAGCAAATGTATTAACTTGCATCAGGCAAGGTTCTCCAAGCAGTTCTTTTGGCCCCAGGTTAGCATCAGAAACATCCCAAAACTTCAGGGCTAGATTGCCCTCTTGGCTGCGTGATGAATCTTCCCCTTAATAGCCCAATTAATCACAAAGATATGCTTGCAAGGGAAGTCGAAATCTTGTCCGGATAATGAAGTAGAGATTACAGGATGTCTACGTAGGAATTGTGCTGCAAAAGCACAAATTGAGCACGTCCATTAGGGCACTACAATAAGCTCCATTAGAACTTTTGGAGGGAGCTGTAGGCTATCCAAATGTAATGTTTAATTTTGTTAATTAACCACAATGAGTAAGAAGCAAAAAAAAAAGAGAAGTGATCTGAATAATTTCATATGGATGTAGCATCAGATATAGCTGCTTTAGGAAGTCATAACTGCATGCAAAGAGGAATGGCAACTGGGTCTAGCAGGTTCATTAGCGCAGGAATCGGGATTGAGTAAATTGGCTGGTACCAGGGGATTGGAGTTTGCCAACATACACAAGCAAAAATGGTGCAATATTCACAGACAATGTATTGTTGGCTATTGTACCCTGACTAGTTCTGTGTACAATATGGCTGCTGCTACTTTCATGTGGCATGAGATTTCAGTAGCCTTAGCAAGCTCCTTTAAGGGTTGACTTTTCTTCTCAAGGCAGACTGGATGTGTACAGATTAAGCCGCTCTTCAAAATAATACCACATGTGCCTAGATCAAAGGCCAACCTATGTTATTTTAGCTCTGCAATATGAACACGTGCTGAAGAATTCACAAGGGATGTATCAAAATGACATAAAACAAATAAAAAGTGTATACTGCCAAGTATAAATCAACATTTTTCCCCATCATCAAAATCATCAACCATTAGCATCAAATACAAAAGACACGCCCAACCACTGAATAGTTCTTTCCTTCAAAACAATGAAGCTGAGAAGTGAAAAAACTTGTCCGTGTCTATAAAAACAAATTATTCTGGCTATTGCTTTAAAATCATTTTTTTTACTATTTCCAGAGATTATTTTATGAACAAGCAAAATGAAAAGACAAAAATCTTTATTAAGAAGTCTTTGTTAACACACAAGAGCGAAATTTAATAGGTGACTTACTCAGAAAACTGAATCAAGGGATAATTATTCCTTTGGATGAATAATTGCCAGGAATGTTCAATTACTGATAACTGTGAGTGTTCCCTTAAGATGTTTTTTATTCATCTTGAAATTAGGATATTTGGATCTCTGATTCCCAAGGTCTGTCCAGCACTTTGAAAGCTTTGTTTATTTTGTTTTTGTTTTTTTATGCCCCGTGGCTTTTAAATTTAAATTTAAAAAAACCAAAATGGTTTGGACAAAGGGTCGCAGATAAGCAGCTATTATGAAAAGTTAACAGCTTCTTTCTAAATTAATTCTTGAAATTATATATATGAAACCTCCGGGCCAACATAGGCAGATATGTTCTAATAGGGTAAGTAGTTCCAGTTGATGTGATGCCTTTACAATTTACATAAGGCTGCAATCCTATACACATTTACCTGGCTGTAAATCATGCTAAACTCAATAAGGCTTACATTTCAGTAGGCATGAATATGACTGTGTTGTTAATGACTTTGAGAAGGAATGTGATGTATGGGAAATGAATTCAGAATGAAAATGGGGGGGGGGGAAGAACTTCATCGTGTCAATATTAAAGGCTAATATTAGGCACCTAATAGTTAAAATGTGGCTTAATCTACCCTGTTTCTCCTAAAATAAGACGTAGCCATAAAATAAGCCATAGCAGAATTTCTACACATTTGTGAAATATCAGCCATACCCCAAAAATAAGCCATACCCCGAAAATAAGACATAGTGACGCGGCGCCTCTCCCTTAAGATGGCCTGGATAGGTGTGGCTATGCAGCGTACTGATGCAGAGCGGTTAAAATAAGGCATCCCCCGAAAATAAGCCATACTGTGTTTGGTAGTAGTGGTGGCTAACTTGTGATCTTCCAGATGTTGCTGAACACCAATTTCAATCATCTGAGACTGTTGAACATGCCAGCAGGAGCTGATGCGAGGCGGAGTCTAGTAACATGTAAAAAACAACAGCTCCCCACCTCATCCCTGTGTTTAATGGGTCCAGAGTCATATCCCTATTGCAGAACCAGAATGATTTCAAGATCCTTTTGCACTGATTTTATAGGCTCTGTTTGAAGGTTAAGAAAATGGTGTGTGTGTGCGTGGGTGTGTGTGTGCATGAAGAAAACAGAGAAAACACACACACACACAAAATTTAAACTTCTAAAAATAAAAATGAAATGTTGGTTATGATCTGAGTTTGTCAGTTTATTTGCATCTCCTTACTTATTATCCTGGTAGGTCTTACCTGTTTGTAGCAAGATACTTAAAATGAACATTATAATAGCTTTGTAACTTTAAGAACAAGTGCTTGCTTGTTTAACTATTTCCTCTCCATCCTTTTCTTCCTTTTGCATCATGTGTTTAGACAGTAAATCTACAAACAGCTGGTGTCTTGTTTGCTATTGCTCTGGTAGCATTAGAAGAATATAATCACTTCACATATTTGTAAATTATTAGAACTTGTTTAAGTGTCCAAAAATGGGTGATAAATGAGACATATATGTTACCTACAACCACATGATTGGAAGCTCATACTGGCTGAAGTGTACCCCCCCCCAAAAAAAGTGAAAGTTGGAGAAACTGGGCTTCAAGGGGATATGATTACTGGACTGGAAAAATCTACATTGCACTAATGACACTACAATAAAAATGCATGAGAACAGGTTGAATTTTTTTCTTTGGAGAAGAAAATAATCAAAGAAATCATAGCACTTTCATAATTGAAAAGGTTATCTTGTTCAACATTATCTCTTGACTGGAAAACCCCCAGGAAAGATATAATATTGTTCTGCCGGCTCACGTACCCATGATGCTCCAGCCAATGAAATAAAATAACCATAATGCAATATAGTAGTACCATCAAGGAATCTAGAATGCAAACATTTCCCCTTATTAAAGAATAAACCATTGTCTGGCTCATTCCATGAAGGAATATTCTGCATGGCTTAACGATAGTTGTTGAGGCAAACAAAAGAAGTCTTTATGCTCCATCTAGATATTGCAAGGTGCTTATTCAATTTCTTCTGCACCAGGAGCAGTGTTCCTTACCTAATATGTATACATTTGCTGAGTGTTATTCAGCCTTTGTTGCTTCTGACCCTCACTTGGCATTTAATTCCCAGTCCACCGGGGTATTCATGCTTGATGGCACTGATGCACACACTGAATGCTTTATTTATGTAATGGCAAAGGGAATGAAGCTATATACTGTATTAGACAATATCCTGCTTAAAGATGCCAATGGCTGGTGTCACTGCACTGCTGACCCCTAACCATAGTGAGAAATATGTCACTAGATTTGAGAGGATAGTAGATAACAACTTGTCGATACAAGAGAAAAATGAAGGAAGAGGGTGGGAAGCTGCAGCCAAAATATTAACTTCATGTAATCCTTATTAGTCATGGCTATACTCAAGGCTGTCTTAAGCATATGCGGTGCCGGGGTGCAAATAGCCGCCCAGCGCCCCCCCCCCGAGGTTGCCCAGCCGCAGGCACACAGGAGGGCAGAGCCAGCTGGCCACCTCAGCGTCTCGCTGGCTCAATCGCCCCCGAACTCGCGGCGCAGAGCCACCCGCAGAAGAGCCCACCGCAGCACTCTGACCGACGGGTGGACTCTTCCCTGGACTCAACTCTCAGGGCCCGGACTCTTGGCCTGACGCCCGAGAGCCTGGTGCCTGGGTGCCCCACACCCCTAGCGCCTATGGGTAAGACGGCCCTGGCTATACTAGTGATAAGACTAACAATAGTGTGGAAAACATGTGTGGAAGGTCTTCTTTTGACTGGGTTGCTGAAAAACGTCATTGAATTGCAGTACAATAAAATGAATCACTTGATAACAAAAACAAGCTTTCCATAAACAATTAATGGTGCAATAATTAAAATGCAAGCAACTTTTACTGAGGGATAAATGTATCTGTATACAGAACCTCCCTATATCCCTGTGAAAATAATCTCGTATGTCAAAAACCTTAGGGTTGGGAGTCTAGCAACATTTGTCAGATCCAGTCACAGCTGTGAGCAAAGCAGAGACATTCTATGTGTCTGCAAGTCTTCACAATACTGTCTTCAGGAGTACTCCTCAAACGTGGTGCAATGGGTCAGTGCATCTGGCTGTTAACCAAAAGGTTGGTGGTTTGAGCCCACCCTGTGGGAAGGCTGTGGGCATGATTCTGGCATTGTTTCTCTACATTGCAGATACTGTGAATGTATTGCTCTCGTTTATTCCTATTTTCTATCCCCATTACATTCAAATTGAACTAGATGACCCTCAGGCTCTACAATTCTATGATTCTTTCTCCTCAATCCAGAGATCTGAATGTGTCTTGATGCTCATGGGGGGATAGGGTGTAATTATGTGTGAAGGTTCCCTCATTCACTTCAACTGAAAGATTGAAAAAACACATTCTTTGCACCTGCACATTTCCTCTCTCCATAAAATTAAATAGAGAACATGTGGGTAGGTGTAGACACACGCAAATGTGTATCAACATTCATCCTCATTGAATTCCTATGCCTGTTCTTTGGGAATCAAGGAAGAAATAAATGCAATGATGGCGGGCAGTGTGCTGAAATGCCACAGAATCGTTTCAATTCATCATGCAGAATAAATGGAACAGTCAAGTGTAAATTTAAATCATCCAACACAATACCAAGTAAGTTTGGCACAGAAGTTCCCCTGGGAAGGGATCTCGCACCCGTAGCCTTTTCAGACGGATCCATTATTTACACCAATATGCATATATCAACCAAATTGACAATGTCTTTTCCTTGTTAAAGATAAATTATTTCCCAGCAGTGCATACCATGTGTTATTCAAATGTTCCCTTTAAAGTGTCTTTTCATCTAAAATTAACTGAATGGCATTTAACTGAAATGCTCGGAATACTGACCAATCTAGGCCTGACCTATTGACTTTTTGCCCCATTTCCTAAAGTGAAAGCATTGACTGAAGGGAAATATCACACAGATGCTAATAGATGACAACAGCAAGGGGTATTTCAGAGGGACTTAAATTATTCCGGAAGCCTAGAACTTAAGATCCATAACAGTCTATATCTTCTGTTGTTTTTAATTATGTCTTTAAAAAAGGTCCCCCGCTGTGTTTTTGAAATACTAAATGGCCTCCACAGCTATGTGACATAATTCATTCTAATTCATGATTACAAGATGTTTTCAAACTATTCCCTCTTTCCCAGCAGCTACTTAAAAGCAGGAAGGGGGGGGGTAGAGAGAATCTTCTCCCACCCTTTCGTATTCTCAATTTATCCTTCCCTTTCCAGGTGTACACTTTGCAAAACAGTTTGTGAAAGATAAAAACACAACATATGCTGACTGCTTTTAGTGTTTCCCACATTCTTGTTGAAACGCATAATGAAAATCAGACACAAGCTGGGCTTTTTAAAAAGTTATATATTGCAGACTTTTAAATTCTACCCAATAAGCAAGATGGGTTCCAGCAAATATTTTATTCCTGTACAATGATGTTATCTTCTCATAACAGTGGGATATTAAATCCCTAGGCTAATGCTTACCAGATACAATTTTGAATCGCATAGGATACATAGCGATTAAAACACGCAGACTCATTTTTTTTACCTCTCAACATTTGCAATCAGCAATAATTTCATTAACAGAATACTTATGCGTCTACTCAGAAGTAAGTTCTTGAAGTTCAACTTACTCCCAGGTAAGCTGTAAAGGACCGCAACCTACATTTACTCTTCCCATACCTTTCGTACAGTGCAGTCTCTCACTTCTACCCTACAACAGTGCTCCGGTGACACTCCCAGTTTGCAGAAAGTTTTCCCGGTCCCTGCAATATGGGGAGCTTGATAGGCTAGAAATGAAAGTCTGGATAATTTTGTGAAACTCTTGCTTGGTTCTGAACAACATGAATTAGCCAGAAGACTTTGCTGAATGAAGGAGGAGTGGGAACTTGTTTAAAGCGGGCAAGGAATTTCAAGCTGTAAGCCAACAAAGTCATTTGCTGTGAAAAGGGAAAGGAAAGCAGAGAGTTTGGGGGGGGGGGTAAGAAGAGGTGCCAAAATCCATTCCAAGTGATAATCTTCTAGAGTTCAATCCTGCTCTGCTTCACCATGATGCACAGGATTCGGTCCAAGTGCCCCAGAGCCGGTGTAAGGTGAGACCACACCCTTTCATCAATCATGCCTCCTATAGGACCACTGTGGATGAACCTCTGTCTGGTGGATTTGTGCCAGCTTCCTGGTTTCTGGGAACTGGGAAGAGCTAGAGAGGAAGTCTGGCTGCTAAATGTGTACTATGCAGCAAATGAAGGACTGTTGATTTCTGATAACGCAGGGCTTTAAGTCTTTATAAAGGGAAATGGAGCATGAAGCTGGATCTGAACTGTAGCTGATCACTTGGAGATGGTCCAGAATTCAACAGGGATTACAGGAACAGCCCTATGGGGAATTTGACCTAAATCATTCTGCTGTTATCTGCACTACATACCAGCAGGCTGGAGTTATAAGAGGCTTTTTTTTGCTGTTGTTTTAAGTGTTTCATACCTGAATTCACTTGGTCTCTGTAATGGGAGATTTCCTAGTCTACCCATTCCAAAAATAATTTGCTTCAGCCTGACAAACTAGTGAAAAAGAGAGATCATTTTCTTTTTAAGTGTGCCAATGCAAAACAACCCTCTAGCATACTCTCAGTGTTACCACCCTGATCTTGCTAGTCACTTCAAAAAGAATTACAATAAATAAAGAAATACCGAAATAGGACTCATTGTTATCTGCATCCTTGAATTGTTCCTCATCATATCACTGAGAACAGCAGAACTCCATGGAGATTGGGGGGGGGGGTAAAAGAAACATTGGTGTGCCCTGGGTCATAACAAGCGACAGGCCTTGAACAACAACAAAAAACAGGTAGACAATTTTTAAATGTGAATTAGTGGTTTTTTAAAAAAAAAAAATGTGCCATGTGTGATACTTCCTGTTCCAAACCCCTTTTGTGCTGTGATAGCTAAATAAAAGGCAAGCTCACACTGGAAGAAAGAGCAGCCATCTGATTTTTGGACAGTTTTTCCGATATGCTGCAGCTACAGCTCTGTTTATCTGGAATAATGCTTGACAGCTGTGCGTCCCCCAAGCACACGCTCTGATACAATGCCATGAGATGGGTGAAGCATGTACAACAAAATGATGCAACTTAAAGCAAGACAGCCAAGTCAACTAAAATCCATGTTCCACAGAGTCCTTTCTTGAGTTATAGACACAGGGACAGTCTCTCGGAAACTATCTGAGAAACTGGCAACTGGTAAGGAGTTCAATGTCATTCAGAGCCATTTTCCTCCCTTTCGGGTGTGCGTGTGTGCGCGCGCCTATTCCAACCCTGAGTTTTAGCAGCACATTAAAAACAAAGCTGACAGAATCAATAGAATTTAAGATGGCCTCGTAATCTGGGTTTAACACCAAAGTAGCACCTTTAATCAAAGACGTGGAACCCTCTGTGGCTTTCTGACATCTACATCTATCATCCGGATAATGCTGCTGCTGCTTTTTTCGCTGAACAGAATTAGCAACTTTAGTCAAATAATTAAAACCTGCCCGCCCAGAAATGTCAGGATAAAAATCAGTATGGCACTTTATCATTCTTGTAAAAGTTTCATATTAATCTACACACCACGCCAGCTGCTTTGTGGCGCTATAATAAAAGTCATCAAAATGCTACGGGGAATTCCCAGAGCACACCAAAAAATATTTCAGCACCGGCTGCCAGGCACATTTTGAAGTTAGGGCCAGTTTATTCCATGAAAATGAAAAATCAGGCACGCAGCATACTTGTAATAATGTGTTTATCAGTACAATCAGAATCCCAGATAATTCCATTTATTTATTTATTTTAATGTAAGAATTATTATTGCTCTTTCTAGAGAGAAAAGCTTTCTTACAAAAGAAATAAAGCTACATTTCAGGGGCATGTTTCAAACATAACACTTAAGTCATGGCTTATATAAAGTATGGCTAAAATATGGTTCGTTTGTCCAAACTCAGCCCAGGAAACTACCTGTGTTATGTTTTCTAGCAACAACCCTCAATCCGAAGACATGGCTGGCTTACAAACCCTGGTTTGTTTTAACTGATTTGGCATTATGTCTAAATCCAAAAGCCCTGCTTACTTATGCTTTTATGCGCCTACCCTATCACCAAGCTACAGAACCACAAGCAAGAGCAGCTGGAAAATAAACAAACCATGGTTTCCCTAGCCACTCTGCGCAGCTCCCAACTGAACATTAAAAACACAATACAGCATTAAACATTAAAAACTTTCCTAAACAGAGCTCCCTTCAGATGTCTTTTAAAAGTAAGATAGTTGCTTATTTCTTTGACATCTGATGGGAGGATGTTCCACAGGGCAGGCGCCACTACCAAGAAGTCCCTCTGCCTGCTCCCCTGTAATTTCGCTTCTCGCAGTAAGGGAACCGCCAGAAGTCCCTCGGCGCTGGACCTCAGTGTCCGGGGAGAACTATGGGGGTGGAGACGCTCCTTCAGGTACACTGGGCCAATGTCGTTTAGGGCTTTAAAGGTCAGCACCAACACTTTGAATTGTGCTCGAAAACGTACTGGGAGCCAATGTACCGGTAGGTCTCGGTGGCCACCACCAGACACCAATCTAGCTGCCACATTCTGGATTAATTATAATGGACATTATACAATGGCAATACATGTACAGTAGTTTTCTTACTTGGAACACGAGCTAACTTCCAAGAAACTCTGGGACACTCAGATGGCCTAATCTCATCTTCTAACCATTCAGCCCATTAATTAGTTCAAACGAACATTAAAGTTTCTCAACACAGGCAAAATTTGAACATATTTAATTAAGAATACCATTGCCTCTTGACAAAGTCAAAGAGACAAAGCACTCCTTATTGTAGCAAAGTCATCCACACTGATTACCTTTTCACCAGAGGTTGGGGGCTTCAATTAGATACCAAGATTTAAAATCTACAATTAATGTCGTCGCTCTGTAGGCCAAAAATTCCTTAAACGTATCAGATATACCATTGACCATTTCTATGCTTCGAAAGCGGTGCATGTAACAAATGGAAATATATTTATTTTCTACATGAAAAGGGGGTTGGGGTGCTTTTTGAAAGCATGGGTGGAACTCGTTTGATGAAAACCGTTAAAAGATCTGGGATGGAGACAAGGGAAAGAGAAAGAAATCATTGCTACTTTGTTTTAATGAAAACGGTAAGCACAGGCGCAGCCTTGGCTGTTTCTACTAACCATATTGCACAGAATCAGTTGCATTTTATTACATTATTACTGGGGTTGGTTTACAAGACCATCCCCAATAGGCTTGACCTTTGGAAAATGCAGGGACAAGTGTGGGAATGCAGGGGGGAGGGAGGGGGCAGAAGATGAAAGAGGATGCTGGCAAAGCAGCCGTCTTATGCTAAAGACTTGATTTCGAAGAGCAACTCATATGGCTGCAGCCAGAATAATTTGAGAGCTCACTTTTCAACAACCTACAAAAAAGGGAGTGTTTTGTTTCAGGATATATATATATATATATATATATATATATATATATATATACTATAGAGTTGGAAATGTGTCTATGATTATGCCAAAATAAAAAAGAGGAAATGATTAAAAGGAAAGCACACAAAAAAGCATGATGCCATGAGTAAGGGGGGGGGCATTCTTATACTGCAGCAACTGTATTTTATTTCACGATGCCTTTATTCAGGCTTGATGTTGATGATGTATATCTTGATTTTATGTAATTTCCTCTCTTGTTTAATTGCTCAGATAAGCTCGGGGAGAAACCACAAATTACCTGAGCACGCAAAAGAAACATAATTATCTTTTAACACCGAAAATGATGTTTTCCCACTTTGCATATCTACAACCTTAGATGTATAGGAGGAGGTTTGGAAAGCCATGGTGGTCATTAGAAAACTTCGTGAGTTGGGTTTTTAAAAAATGATTCTTTCCCTTAGCCACTTAGCATGCATATTCTTTTGGACCACAAAATTTTGTGCCAAGAAAAGCAGGATCCTGTGGTTTTCTAGAAAAAGGGGATAAATGCAAATGTATACTTATTTTGCACAATTGACTATGATTTTTACTAGCCGTGGGAAAAGGCAGGGAACCATGTAACCAATTCTGCCCCTGGATCTAGTGAAAATTCTACTCAGAGCTACTCCGATATTTAGATTTCAGTAGTTATTATCCACTTTCAAGCTTGGCTTCACACCCCTATGAACATTGCCTTTTTAAAGAAAAGGCTAACATTCTCAGCATGCTCAAGTTCAATCCAGCCACCCAAACATGTTTCCCCATACAACTCTACCCAGGAATATTGCCTTAGACATTAAAATAAAATTCTAGGCTTGAAATGTAAATTTAAGTGACAGTTCGTAGTCTCATGGCTAATATTCCCTTTATCGCATATAACCATATTCCCAGCCCATCAGTCTGCACTTAGACAATAGCCATCTCCAAGTCCACTCTTCTGTTAATAATAATCACTGCCCACTCTACTAGTCTATGCAATGCACGACCGGGGCTGCGATACTATTATACCATGCTACTGGGGGGGAAAGGTTAGGCTGCAGCAAAGTCACCTCTTCATTGCCTTCCACTAGTGGAAAGGAAGATGGCTGCTGGAGATGGAGGAGCTCTGCAGATGGTAGCCAGTGGAACGCCCCCAAATGGGGCATTTGGTGTTAGGGGAGAGGTTTCTCACCTGTGGGTCACTCTAAAGTCTCACAGATCCTCCAAGAAACATGATCCTCAGGACCATCAGCTGTGCCAGTCTGAAGCTGATGTGGCTACACATTCTGTACACATCCAAAACTAACAATTTTCTTCACAGGAATCAAATCAAATGTTGTTGGTTTTGGATTTTTTGTTTTTACATTCCTCACTTTAGCATTAATTTGTCAGCTATCCTTACAAACTACATAAATTATAAGCAAATCACTACCATGTGTGCTGTGCTAATTAAGCTCTTTCCAACTTTAAAGGTGTTCTGTATTTAGAATTTTAAATGCAAATATACATACTTTTTTAAATAGATTGTTGATTCCAAACACACATCATTAAAAAGGAAAGAAAAACAAACAGCAACTGCCACCTGAAGCCATGATTGCAATAAAAGCACACTGTACCTTTCCTCCACAAAATCAGTCTCGTTAACAAAAGAAAGTGCATGCAAGGGTTTGCTTCCCTATTGTTTTGTGGCAACCAGAGAGTGAACCAACGGCATAATCTGGACTCAGGGGGCCCCCTGCTCACATCACTATCTGTAATGTGAAAAATAAGAAGGCATGATACATAGCAATCATGTCAATGAAATTCCTAGCCCCCCTCAGATATTAACAGTTGGAGGATGTTTTAGGTGTCCAAGATCCTCTTGCCCGTTATTCATGTGTTATTTATGTAGCTACCTAATTGATGTTAATGCAGAGGCAAAAGTGAAAGAGAGGTATATGTAATGTGAACTATGAGAATTCTAGCCAGCAACTGGCTATAAATCATTTCAAGAACTGCTTTATGCCTTGATGTATAAAAACACCTTAATTGTAAAGTAGTAAGAGCCACCAACCACAGAATCTTGCCTTCCTTTTCTTGCAGCACCTTGTTGGAAAGTCATTCTTTTTGTTCACAAGGAAAACCAGTGGTTCAGTTCAGGCGTCATGCCAAAATAGTTTTTTGAGAACCTTAACCCAAGATTTGGTGCAACATCAGTAAGTTGGCAAACCATATTTTACAATCAGTTGGCAAATCAGAAATTGTGGTTTGCAAACTATGGTTTGTCAGGTCTGGACAAATATATATCTTCAAATAACTTCACAGACCACTCTTGCCCACCTTACACGGTACATCTTAATGTGCCATCTCCAGCTTCAAACTCAGGTGTGAGGTTTCTGAAAGCCACGTGCTTCAGGTTACTCTTGTTTGTATGTGCCAGCTATTTTGTTCTCATAACAGCATTCTCAAGAAATCACTACCAGTTTGGGGTGCAGTCCAAAACTTAGCATTGGTGTCTCTTTTACACCTCTAGTGTACACCTCTAGTACTTCTACCACACACCTTAAAGCAAGGAAGCCCAGCCTTGGTGACCTTCACTGACTAGTGTGTAAGCCAACAATGCATAGAAGGGTTTGAAGTCATAGGAGGACATAGTCAACTGACTTGTCAGAAAACATAACATAGAGGGTTTTTTTCTAGAACCTCTGAAGATTACCTGGACACTCCCCTATAGTTAAATTATAATAAACAGCTGGCCAACCACAGCAGCTGATTCCTTGGGGAGAGGAAAACCATGCCCTCCCAGGATAGAGCTCCTTCCAGGCAAGCTGTGAGCAGTGGCATCACAAGCCAGATATCCTGAAAAACAAAAGCAAGGTGAGACCAAGAACAAGTCAAGACAGCTCCTGTGGCTCAGGTCCAGGGGGCATTGCAACAACGAATGCAGGCAGTGGCAGCCAGCGCAGCCAAATGAAGCAGTGCATTACAGTGGTGGAAGCAACCCTAGATCTGCAAATAGAGTCTTCCTTTCCCCTGAACACGCAGCAGTAGATTGTGGTTCCACAATGGCAGACAGGTGAATTCACAAGGCAAATTGTGACATCAGAAACAGCACATATCAGTCTTTATCCACAGCTTCTAGCCACTCAAGGTGAGTTGCTGAGCAAGAGTGTGTAGAGGCAATATAAACAGCTATTTAACTTGAGGTACAAAGCCTGCCCATCCCTGGCTTCAAATTAATCCTAAATGATGAGCTTGGAAGATGCTGAGACTCTTAGAAGACACACCAGCAGAACTCCAATGCTACTCCAGAAACATGCTCTCTACCTTCTATGTATTCAGCATCTAAGTACAGTGGTACCTCGGATTAAGTACACTTCAGGTTAAGTACACTTCAGGTTAAGAACGGACCTCCGGAACGAATTAAGTACTTAACCCGAGGTACCACTGTATGCTTCTCTGTTCAAGCTTTCTGACGATAGAACATCCCACTGCAGCCTCTTTTAGAGCCACACTCAGGTAGAATATCAATTTCCATCTTCTAACTAGAGTCCACCACTGCATGTTACATCAAACATATTCCACTGGTGTGGCTGCCTGGAAGTGACTCATACGTATATGCCTATGTTGTCCAACCAAAATCCTTCCTTTCAAATTTCTGAATTGGACACGAAGATTAATGTTTGAAACATTGGAAACCACCTGTGTGCATTATTACAGACCCTTAACCACTTCTGTATAACTTTTGACTAGTGTGCTCTGGGGTAGTGGACCATGCGTCCAAATGAGGCCCCACCCCACCCTCCGCTGCACTAGTGAATACACACATTCTGAGTTTCTGAATTTGAAACAACACTCAATCAATGAGCTCCTAACTCCCTTAAAAAAAAAAAACTAGACTAAAAATGAATCCAGTGACACCAGCTTAAGAACATCAGAATAGTCCTGTTAGATCAGACCAATGGCTTATCTCGTCCAGCATCCTGTTCTCACTGTGTCTAACCAGATGCCAATGGGGTGCTCACAAGCAGGACCTGAGTGCAACATCACTCTGCCATCCTACCATTTCCAGCAATTAATATTCAGAAGCATACTGCCCTTGAATATGGAGGCAGAATCACTGTAGCTAGTCCATGGCAGACAGAGAAGGCATGCCATACAAGAAACCCTGGTTTAACCTCCACAACTACCCAAATACACAAGTTGATGATGTTCAAGAAGATACCCTTTTCTAACAATATGAACTACTAGCAACACATACACAAAAGTGCCAGCTTCCACTGTCTCTTCCCAATATGGGAAACGTGCCTCTCTATTTTACTACCTGTCAGGCAGATTTGAGGGACTCTGGGGAATGCACAGCCAAACCACATCAGAAAGAGTGGAATTTAAAAGTGTGGAGTGTGTTTTCAGCACACTCCAGATGGGTTAGGGGGCTGTGTCTAGGTCAACAGCATGTAATCTCAGCTGAGCAATGTAGCAAGCAGGAATCATCATGGGGAGGTTTTGGCCAGAACTCTACAGATTGAATACCTGCCTGCGATGATCTGTAGAAGACACAGAAGCAGAAGAAGCTGTAGCTGAACGTTGGCAGGGATAAGAGAGCAGAGGGGTGGGGAAGGTTCAGGACTGGCTCACAGATGATGCTACTTTATTCTGTTATAAACCAATAGTCAAATGATTAATTGTAGAAGAGCATAAAAATAGGTAAAATAATAAAGGAAAGCTCAACAGCCTTGTATAAACCAGAAACCTTCCCAAAAGCTTCTGATCTGAACGGAATTTTCAGGAAGCCTTCCTGTTAAAAGTATATGGCCAATGATAACACAATTGCACACATGGCATCACTTTGCCAGTTAGGTGGCGATACAAGGCCCTTTACAATAGTATCCGGGGAGTCGTCGGAGGCATGTGAACTGAGCGACAATTGAAGGGCAAAGGTAGGACATTGTTCAGCAAGTCAATCTTGCTTTGCCAGTACATCTGGGCCATCAAACCACAGTTTGAATTCTAAATTATGATTAGCAGAAGCCACAGAATGGTGTGATGTCATGAGCCAATGTTTTGAGAACCTCCATAAATAGATTAGTTCCCTCAGGCTCTTCAAAGCAATCAGAAATGCATACCCCCTATGCAAGCATTCAAAAAGCAAAAAGTACAAAAAGAGCATACTTTCCAACTACCCACAACAAAGACAAAGCATGTGCCACATTAGATGCATACTGGATAGCAATCAGACAGCGGAATGAGAATTTACGAAATGTCTTAGGCTGCATCTCATTAATTAAAAGACACAGAGGAGAGATAATTCATCTTTCTGGATTTTTAGATTACGGAACAAAAGAGAATCTCTCTCCCCCCCCCCCCCCAAGCTAAAACCCGACTTTTTTTTTAACCGTGCCATTTAGAAGTTAGTTATATAGTAGCAATTTTTGAAAGAACTATAAAAATGTTATCAACTCAGTTGCATTCTGTTAATGATTAACTCCAGCCCACAAAGAACTGCCATGGCAAAAACCTCAGGAAGGAGATGTCTTTGTGTCAATGTCAGATCAAAGCAGCATTACTAAAATTATGTAATCCCTTTAAATAGGATGCTGAAGGAAGAAGGGGTGGGGGAAGGAATTCATATTATTCTGTGTGTATATATACCAAACCAATACACTCTTATTTATTTTTTTCAGGTTTGTTTGGTTTTGGGGTTTTTTTTTAAATTTTCAACTGCTTTATTTGAAGATTTCTCTAATCACAAGAGCACAATACATTAATCTATATTTCACTGGCCGCTCCTTTAAAACATAACCAGCAATTTTGACTTTCATTTTCTCTTTTAAAGTTTACCAGTGACCAGCCCACTTTTCTCTTGCCATCCCTTCTTCCCACTCACTCTGCAATGTGGGGTTAATAACCCTGGCCTATGTTAGCAGGCCACAGGGCTGGTGAGTTCAAATATGTGATGTGATGTGAACATCCACAAAAAGTGTTACATAAAAGTTGCACAATCTCTCTCTCTCTTTTTAATTTCTTTTAAAAATCTAACTTTTACATTGTTTTCACCACCCAAAAAAAACCCCTAAGGAGTGGCCCTAGTTCCCTAAAGACCTTATTTAGTATGGAAACTTCAGCCAACTTTTCCACCTTCATCATCTGCATTTCATACCAAAGGAGGAGGGGGACACCTGTGGCTTCATTTGTTGTTAGAGAACTTCTCACGTTTTCTTTTTATAACAAAGGGGCTGGAGGGAAAGTACTCAGAGAAAGCGGGTGTAAGTCAAGAACAAGGGGCTCAACAATACCATTGCCAGCCTGGCACTTGAGTGCGTTATAGGCTCAAAGAACTCCTGAGCTTAAGAAAACAATTACACAGATGGATGCGGATACCAACGGCATTCTGTGTGCTGTCCTATCACTACACGAGCACCTGCAGCCTTGCACTGTCCTGCTAGGTGCTTTTGAAAACACCTGGGCAAGCTGTTTGCCCGAAGATGCTAAGAGATAATTAGCAAATAAAACCACTCCTGGCACCCCTTCAACATTAGTGTCGAGCCGCAGCAGCAAGCTGGCACCTGGCAAAGAGAAATGCTAGATGCGATAATTCCAATTTACACATTCAGCACAACATTCCATCTGTCTGTCATCGGGAAACAGTTTCATATTCAATGATAACACAGATACCCCGAAATAATACCGCGTCCAATTGCTGACATGCAGATTCTGTGCACAAAGCAGGCACCAGCTGTGACCACTTTCTTTGCTTACATGGTAAGGGTCATGTTCCTATTGTAATAGGATTTGGGCATTTGGCGGGGAGAGGGGGAGTACTTTTAAAGGGAAGAAACCAGTAAGAAGAGCAAACCATCCAGCAAGACTCTGATCAAAGGCAGGTACTGTACGTCTCTTTAAATACACAACCTCCCTAACCAAGATATTTGGCCATCATTCCTTTGAGGAGAACAGAGTTGCATTCCTTCAACTTTTAGATATACAATCACAGAACCCACTGTCAAGTCTACTTGAGATTGCCAGGCAATCACCTTCTTCATTAGCATCCCTTCCAGTCCAATCTCCTGGTCTCAAAAGGTGAGGCGAACGCCTTCCTGTGTCAGCGGCTATTTCTATTGGATGAAGTCCAACTCCTTCTCCTAAAACCATAACACTATAAAATGCCTATTCTCCCTTCTATGTTGTTCTCCCTCCAGTTCCCAAGAAGACTTCATGGTTTTTGTGGTGACCAAAGAGATTGGTGTGATGCTGCTGGTGTTAGTAGGTTGTATAGTGCAAGCTTAACCAGATACTCTCAGTGACTGTTCACACTCAGCTCCTCTCTTATTTTACCTTTATTATTACTTGGAATAAACTTTACATGATTGGGTTCCTGGCAGTGGCCTCACCAGCAGGAGACTGGGAACTCCGGCTGACAGTTCCTCCTACTTCCGTGCAAATGAGAGGCACACTTAACATTAGCAGACTAACAGTGCAATTCTAGACATATGTATGGTGGCAGCTATAGTGCTTCCATGTATAGGGTGGTATATAAATTCAATAAATAATAATAATTAATAATATTTTTAAACAAAAACAAAAAATAGAGTGCATCCTGCCTGTCATTCTCATAGGGCTTGTGATGAAACAGTGGGTGTTGATCTGTTGCAAAGGTCAAATGAAACAAGGACCAACATTTAAATGAACCTGAAAACATTTATACCAAATATTCACACACACACACACACACACACACACCCCGCAACTTACAGAGACACTGCAAACAATGCATTAAATTAGCATTCACTTGCCATAAACATGAAACCTGACCCTTCAAAACTGGGACTTATGTCAGAAGTGGTGATATCCACTGATTTCAGTGGAACTTACTTAGAAGTACAGTAAGAGTTATTAGAATTGGTGTGCCATTCTATATCTGTTTAGGAAATCAAGTGAAGTTCCGTGAAGGATTAACCAGTGGATTTTTTATTTTACTTTTTAAGTTCATACCTCTTTGAACTCTAAATACAAAATTCAAACCAACAGCAGCTTCAGACTTGTTTTACGAAGATCCAATAAAAGCCAGAGCTCTGGGATCCAAGTACATAAATTAGATTTATGTGTTTCTTTCTGTTGGGGTGTGTGGGTGGGTGTGAGGGTGTATTCCAAGTGGCGTAGGAAGCAAAACTTTTAAATAGCGAAATGTTAATGAGCTGCTCCCCTTCAACATTTCCCCCCATTCAAAATAGCTTTCCCCTACCTAAGCTATCAAGATCTTTTCCAAAGTGGATTGGATGGGTAGCTAAAAGGAGTGGTGGTGCTGGGACGGGAAATGCAGCCAGAGGCAAAATAACTGAGCAGCCTCTATCCTCTGGTCCCCCGGGGGGGGGATTTTAATTTTGTGGGGGACAATGACACTTGTGTATTATGTCCAATCTACCACTCTTGCCGGTGTGTTTGCACCACAATGATCTCCGTGCCACATTACCCCTCTTCCTCCTGGCAATTAACAGCAAACCACCTGGTGGGAACTACCAGAGTGGCTCCACTCCATCCAGTGAGCTGCTTCTGGTTTGGGGGCATAAAAGGTAAAGGACCATTAGGTCCAGTCGTGACCGACTCTGGGGTTGCGGCGCTTATCTCGCATTAATGGCCAAGGGAGCCGGCGTACAGCTTCCAGGTCATGTGGCCAGCATGACAAAGCCGCTTCTGGCGAACCAGAGCAGCGCACGGAAACGCCGTTTACCTTCCCGCTGCAGCGGTTCCTATTTATCTACTTGCACTTTGATGTGCTTTCGAACTGCTAGGTTGGCAGGAGCAGGGACCGAGCAATGGGCTCACCCTGTCGCAGGGATTCGAACCGCCGACCTTCTGATCAGCAAGTCCTAGGCTCTATGGTTTAACCCACAGTGCCACAGAAATGCCAAACATATTGTTCACTTACTAGAGAGAGTGCACAGCTTTGTTCCATAGCTGTGCACCTGAAAATGTGTAAATGCAGACACACAAGCACTTCAGCATGCTATAGATCTGGACCAACTTTGTTCTGTGCTATGTTTTTATACATATGGGACTTACTTCCTCCTAGGTGTGCCATAGGACCACAGCCTTAAATTACCCTGTATACTCTAGTATAAGCCTAGTTTTTCAGCACATTTTTTTGTGCTGAAAAAGCCGCCCTCGGCTTATACTCGAGTGAGGCAGGCAGTGGCTCCTATGAAGCTTTCCCAGGTTTTTTTTTTTGTGGTAAAATTGGGTGCCTCGGCTTATATTCGGATTGGCTTATACTCGAGTATATACGGTACTGGATTATAGCTCTCTAATTTCCAGTTGTTTGCTATCAATTTTATTATAGCAACCACAACAAAACCCTCTATTTTGCAGGGTAGGCGAATGGATAATTTATTTAGGATTATGTGATACATTAACAAAGTAGACTTTGGCTCTTTACAACAGAGGGGAGTGCAAACTTCTTTTTCACCATATTTGTTTCCTTGGTGCCATTTGAAGCAATTGTTTTTAGGCCCCCTCAAGGAAAGAGGTTTCACATTTTCTAGCCTTCCATTTAACCTGCCTTAATCAGTTGAACAAAAGTACTTTAGGTAAAATGATTCCTTCAGTTGCCTTAGCTACAAATCCCTATAGTATACTATAATTGAAATCTATTCACGTAAGTTAGGAATAATTAGGACCCCAAATTAAGCCAAATAGAAAGTTAATTCAAATAGTCAGCTGCTGTCATTTAAACGGTTATGGAGTTTTACTGTTGCTTAACATCTCCTGAATGTGTTAAAATGCACTGCTGCACACTGCTCAGCATCTCAATGGTTTAGTCTGACCAGAAACAGGGGCACCAGTGCTCATCTCTTTAGTCACACCCTTTCTCGCAAAAGGTTTCCCAGTTATCACCAGTTTATTTTCGCTGTGAGTCAATTAGCTACTCTCCAGACAGAATAAAATACGGCAGCACCATGGTAAATAAAAGCAGATATCTGTCGTCAAACAAAAAAAGAAAGGAATAGATAAAGCAACAAAGGAAAGCATCCTTTTCAAAAAAATTCTTAATTCTAAGCAATATCAGAATAAAGCAAAGTATTAAACGAGTTTCCTGTCATCTATGAACTGATATAAGAAAATGTTGGATGAAAGCATGCATCGTGATGGGAACATACTGGACTGGGTTGTACATCACACTAAGCCAAACCTAGAACAAACCATGGTTACTGCTAGTGGTTAGTCAGGACAGAGCTTAACTACAAGCCTTGGTTCAAATAACACACTAAGTCAAACTTTGGTGGCTACAAGCTCCTCTCCAGGATCCTGTATGTTTGTGCATTCACACTAAACTGTGCTTACACAACCATGGTAGTTAAACCAACCAGCTTCATAAACCATGAATTGAAGTTGGTTTATAACCGTCTTTTGTTGTAAACCAAGATTCCTGGTTTGCACATAAAGCTAAATGGAGATTATTTGAAAGTAAACTCAGCAGAAGCCTTCCAATCATTACAGCGCTAATGATTTAACTGATGAAGTCACTAAGCAAATAGTTATGTATAGATCTTACATGATGCGGTTATATTGTAAGAAAAGGGCCAGTGTGATCTAAAGTCCTTTAAAGATGCACTGTATCTCAGAAAACCATTGTATTCAAACATACTCTGTTACAAAAGCTGAGGCTGCTGAAGAGGCCAGAGACCACTTGGCTGTGCATCTTGGAAGACCTGCTCCCTGCCTTGCAGGCTTTTCCCCACCTGGCCTCAGAAGTCAGGGCCCTGACTGACTCCAGCTACAAAAGCTGAGGTAGCTAAGCAGATATTGTTTAGGGGGCTTTGTTGGGAGTGAGGGCTGTTGCTGTTGTTGATATTTATTTTAGCTCTTACGATTTATGTGGATATTGTTCAAGTTGGTTGTTTACTTTTTGATGTTGTGTTTATTGTTTATAACTACTTTTGTTATGCTTGCAATTATGTAATTCTTTTATATGATGTAAGCCACCTTGAGCATGGTTTTAACTTTGGAAATGTGGCGTACAAATAAAATCATTTACTGACTGACTGATTCCACAAACTCTGATAAACTACATATATCTTTGGCTCAAAAAGGCCCGACTTCAGATTCTGTGAATCTTTTAACATTGCTGTCTCACACTTATTTTAATAATCCATCATAAACAATGCATCCAGTAATTAACTCAAAACTGAAACTGAAGTTCTTTCATAATACACAACAGGTTGTAGAGATTATAAAGTGTCCACTGCCTACTATTTTAATAAATGAAATGATATTTGTATTTACAACATCATATTTTCTTTAACTGTAAACCAAACCTTGGGGGCACTGGTGAAAAAAGACTGTAAAATAATCATTTAAATAAAAATTAAGTTTTCAAGACTTAATTGGCAATAACTTACATCACAGTTTGCCCCTTTCCACATTCCAAGCTGTATGCATGCCAGCTTCATCTGTTGCAAATTAAATAATGAAAACGGACAAGAAACAAGGGTACTTTTTCTGTTTACTAAGAGCAGATTCATATCAAACCCACTGAAATGCATAATCAGTTCTAAATGGCCACAAAACCTCATTTTCCCAAACAGAAATATGGTGCCAACTATACGTTTGAGCCTAGACTATATAATTAAAATTCATCTAAGAAACATCTTGTTTGAATAAGATTGTCATCTGATGACATAGTAAGAAAACACACACACACACACACACACACACACACACAGAGAGAGAGAGAGAGAGAGAGAGAGAGAGAGAGAGAGAAGGGGGAATTCGTCTGTTCAGACAGGGTAAAAAGATTACAATTGGATGCACTAGGAAGGAAATAGGAATATGAAGTCAAAGTGTTTCAAAACTTCATTTGTATCTCCACATTTCAAATGGAACACTTTCTATTCGTTCTATTAAATCCATAACTGATAAGGAGGGAGAGCTGCTTGCAAAAGATTTGTTTCTACTGTTAAGAACAGAGCAACATCTCAAGCTAGCTTTTCTGTCTCTTGAGGCTGTACTTGACAAATGGACAGCCAATCGACAATTTACTTTTATGCTCAAGATTTTAGATGCCAAAAAATGCACATGTCACAATCAATGCAACCTTGTTGCTTGAACACTAAAGTAATTTTCATAGTACAGTTAGTACTATGAAACTTTTTTTAAAAAAAGTGAAATAGAGGTTGCCTCTTAGATTTGGACACAAAAGAAAAGAAGAGTTTGGATTTGATATCCTGCTTTATCACTACCCGAAGGAGTCTCAAAGCGGCTAACATTCTCCTTTCCCTTCCTGCCCCACAACAAACACTCTGTGAGGTGAGTGGGGCTGAGAGACTTCAAAGAAGTGTAACTAGCCCAAGGTCACCCAGCAGCTGCATGTGGAGGAGCGGAGACGCGAACCCGGTTCACCAGATTACAAGTCTACCGCTCTTAACCACTAGACAAGGACATTTCTTGTTCTAAAATACTACAGGTACAGGGAGCTGTAAAAAAAAAAAGTGTATAGCTTTTCCTAGACTAGGCTTCTTAATTATGCAATGAGGCATTTCAATTATATGTGCTGTTTCCAGTAGAAAGTGCTTAGGAAACCAACCAGCACAATTTGGTTTTCTTTCCAACACTGTCCCACAGTTGGGAGGGGGGGACTGCATTGCAAGAATTAATTTTTCACACCTCATTGCCAACAGCAGGAAAGCATCTACAAAGTACCTTTTAACACAACCAAAGTCACACCCACACACCCCTCTTTCTAGGATTGTTCAATCTCATTTGAAATTCGGAGATTCTCTATTTTTCTTCTGTTTAAAAACAACTGCAGTATCACTCTGGCAGAGGCCAATGATCTGCATGTACCAAAAAGGGTATATGCAGACACTCCTACAAGTCTCTTTCAAAGAAAAGTCAGTGGGTAGCGATAATGAAATCACAAGAAAGGTTTAGCACAACAGAATTTTCATATTTCGTAGAGATGCTCAGGTTCCTTTTGGAGGGAGAGAAAAATTGACACCATCTCAAAATATGGTGTTGCTCTGTTTATTAAAGTGAGCAAGCTTTCTGTCTTGCCATAGTCTCAGGATTACTGCTGATTTGCTTATCAATTGGCCTGTGATCTTCGGACAAAGTATGGTCTAGAAATTCAATTAATAATAATAGTACTAATAAATAACAATGTAATCATTGTTATGTTTCTCCCAATTGGTAAACTGCTAACAAAAGGTTTCAAAAACAAAATCAGGTGATAAACATAAGAAAAGCAAGCAAGTTCATTATACTGTGTTTGACATCTTAGCATTCTAAAGGTCAAAAACACCTTGCCATTCAATGAATCTGCCACACTCGGATTTTACTGGGGGATAAACTAACGCTTCCTAAGAAGGTGCAGAAGCAAGAAGGAAAAATAGCTCTGATGATATTAATTTCCATTCCTCAACCCAACAAACACCATGAGCATTCCAAAATTCTAAAACTAAACAGTGTTCTAACCACTTTTCCTTGTGTACTGGAGAAACCAACCAACCCATTCACATATGTAATTGCAGGGGGCTAGACCAGATGTGAACCCTTGAGGTCTCTTCCAACTCTACGATTCTATGATTCAGTGAGTATAAAAGGGCTGTTGGGCCACTCCTCTACTCATGTAGCCTTTTGCCATATTCTGTAACCCTGGATGTAGACAGATCCCTGCAGGTGTCCATGCAAAAAAAAAAGGGGGGGGCATGTCTTAAATGAGTTATGCAGCACCATAAAACCTCAGCAGTGGGGGCAGAGATACAGCCACTCAGTCCCATTCTATGCACAAGAAGGACTAGTCTGCTCATCTGTTTTAACAAAAGTTATTTGGTATCTAAAAACTCCTGGATTTATTGTGGCAAGAGCTATGTATAATGTTTGAAGCGCTCTGGAACATGGTAGATAATCATGTATTTCAGGCTTCACAAATTCCACCAATGGTATTATACAGTAGTAGAGAACAAATACTGTCTGATATTGTAAAAATAAATAAAAATAAAGTAACTATGCCCTAGCAAGCAACAACAATCATTACATGATATATGTGACTTGCATTAAGTTCATCTGTTCCTCAAGGGTTATGCTACAATTCTGACTTATTCACTTATTATTTACTCTCTTTAAGTTTTGTGACTTTAAGCTAGAGTTCCTAAATCCTTCTCATAAACTCATTTACAAGATACTGTAGTAAATCCCACTGATTTCAGTAGAACTTACAGCTCAGTCAGAAACAGGATCGTTCCAGCACACTAATTTCTCCTTTTTTAACAGTTCATGGGATCCATCTGGAAAACAGGTCTCAAGTTCACCTCCACAACTAAATCATTAAAATACACACTGCTTGTTACACTATCTGGAAGATTTGCCTAGGTTTTTTGTTGCTGTTGAATTTAAATTTATGTCTCTTCATTTCCTTTCTATTCTCCTCCCTTGAAAGTTACAAACTTCAACTATGCACAAAACTATTTTTTAAAAATATAAATATTCAAGCACTATACATACTGGGGACCACTCCTTTTAAACAGGAGCTGTTCGGCACAAACCATGCGTAGGTGGCTGAAATGTAACCTCGAATTTTCAGGTAATTTAAAACAAGAGCCAACTACAGACTAAAAATGGCAATAAGGATACCTTTAACCAACTGTGTCTAACCAAGAAAGCTAAGCCAATTCAATCTAATCCTAGTGACCCATTCATGGAGCTATTCTTTAGGTGACTGAACAAGGTTATCACAATGAAAAGTAGTAAATTGAAGCAGTACTTTAGAGGGCTACGGAAATAAAATAAAAAAAATGGGCTAGCACTAGCAAACTATTCCTGAACCACTTTGTCGGAAATTTTCCAACAGCCTTTTATTCTTTGTATATGGAGCACCCAGAGCTGTTAAGTGGCTTCCACTATCACAAATGTGTTAAGCAAAGTTTATAACTGAGTGTCTAACAAGGAACAGCTGAAGCGATGTAGCTCACTGAAATTCAAGATTTAGAATTACCTGATTCACATTATGAGCAAAGTTGCATTAATATATACCTTGACTGCCAAAGGCAAAGACTTCCTAGTTAAGTTCCTAAACAATGTTTCCTACAGTGAAGCACAACAAATGGCAATTCACAAACTGAAGTTCTCAGGTTGGTCTCTTATTCTGCACCGCCCGTTTTCCCTCTTCTTCCATATATCCAGTTTTTGCAGGACCAGGTCTTCCTCGGAAGGAAAACTGCAAAAGGACACACACACTGCATGCTTTCAAAATGGAAAGCTATGCACTGAGATTCAGTTCATACTCAATTTGCAGGTTGATTATTAGCATCTGCAAATATCTGCACTTGCCACACAGGGCTGTTGTGAAAATAAACCAGGATTAACTCCATGCATACAACTCCTGAGGTGGGGTAGTACAGGGATGGGATGTGACATAAGTGTTATGTCACTGCAGAGACACAACAGTCTATAGCAGCAGCTACTTGAGCAGAAGCGTGAAGGCCGTGGCTGCCCATTTCCACCTGACATCACCCAATGAAGTTACTTTACTCACAGCTATCTCATTCTGCTTTATAGTTTCAGCCATTAAAAATGGAGTATCTTGACCATAGCAGGTCAAATGAGCTCTCATCCTTCATTTGTTTTTGAAATGGCTAATGCATCACTTTTGCATCTGAAGGTCACACTACACGTTATGTTTAAAACCTTGCTTGGAGCTAATTGTGTTCTTTCCGCCCCCTTACTCAGAAGTACTGGTAAGTATGAGCCTGATCTGATCAGGGCCACAGCATGTACAGTGGGGAACTTTCATTCTTCCATTCCCGTATGTAACCACCATAGATAGCTCAGTCGGTAGAGCATGGGTTTGAGCCCCGCATTGGGCAAAAGATTCCTGGATTGCAGGGAACTGGACTAAATGACCCTCGTATTCCCTTCTAATTCTATGATTCAATTGGGTGCCAACTATAGCTAATTGGTGCACAGATGTGAAGGGGTGGTGGAAGAGAAGTTGCAGGAGGGAAAGCAAGCATTCCCTTGTGTACTGGGGTTTTACCATCATCTTTATTACCTGGAATGTGAATTAGAAGAGCACATATTTTATTGTTTTGTTTCTTTCATTGCAATGTTAGGCACTTGCTGCTTCATGTAACTTATTACCTTGCCTGTGGTTTCCAAAACAAAAACGGCTCATATTACTCCAATAAAAAAAGAATAACTTTTAAGGAAGATGGAAAATTGAGAACATTAACGTCTTCTATTTTATTTCTTCACTTTTGAGTAGTTTCCTTTTCCCCCGATATCTTCAGACACCATTATCTATTTACAACTGAAACAAGACTGCAATGTCCCTGTCAAGAAGCTCCTCTAAAACAGTATCTGGCGAGTGTTTTATCAGGAGCTGAACCAGAAATACATGTAGATTCTTGCAATGTTTTTCTTCCATTTTCCACACAGTGTGTTATGCCTAGGTTTCCTTTTCTGGACACATTAGCAAAGAACAACATGCTTTAACTGAGAATGCGCCTCCAATGCATTTCGATGAGATGTGGTTTTTATGCAGGGAATGCAGAATTGCTACTCATTTCCTGAGGAGAATCCAGATGGCATTTACCCAGTTAGGAAGTTTGTTCCTGTTATACCACATTTCCTTACACTCGAAAGTGCAGTGGGCCCCACTTGTAAAAACATTACTGTGGTAAAGAGTGTGGTATGGACTGTGGTTCCCTTAACATTACAGACACTTAATATTACACTTAATATTACAGACACCTGTGGGATTAATGGCTCTGAAACCACTACAGTCCTTCCTCATCCTACCATTTTGAGAAGCTTACATACCTTCCTCACCCAATGATGTAAAGGTAAAGGGACCCTTGACCATTAGGTCCAGTTGTGTCCGACTCTGGGGTTGCGGCGTTCATCTCGCATTATTGGCCAAGGGAGCTGGCATACAACTTCTGGGTCATGTGGCCAGCATGACTAACCCGCTTCTGGCGAACCAGAGCAGCGCACGGAAACGCCATTTACCTTCCCGCTGGAGTGGTACCTATTTATCTACTTGCACTTTGACGTGCTTTCAAACTGCTAGGTTGACAGGAGCAGGGACCAAGCAACGGGAGCTCACCCCGTCGCAGGGATTCGAACCGCCGACCTTCTGATCGGCAAGCCCTAGGCTCTGTGGTTTAACCCACAATGCCACCAGCGTAGCACACATCTATTGATAAAAAACTATCTCCAGGCCTACCCCAATTACAATGGAGTAGGGATATAGCACCATTTGTATTTATAGCAACATGGGCTTTTAGAGCTAGCAATTTAGAAATGGTGAAATGGACTGTTGACTGGACAGATGATAATACAGAAAACTACCTTTCCTGAACAAGCACCTGCCTTTGTAGCCCCCACAGTGGTTCATTTTTTTCATTCTGTCCATTAAAACTACAAGTGCAAAGGGGATTTGAGCCTGTAGTAGAATTTTATTTAGTGATCTGGGGTGTATCAGATCTCCCATCCCCATTTATGACAAAGGAGGACACCCCACACTAGCCAAGGAAGCTGCCTTGCACCTATAGCCCACAGCAGCTATAGAAGCTTACCCATATACAGTGGTACCCCGCAAGACGAATGCCTCGCAAGACGAAAAACTCGCAAGACGAAAGAGTTTTTCGTTTTTTGAGTTGCTTCACAAGACGAATTTCCCTATGGGCTTGCTTCGCAAGACGAAAACGTCTTGCAAGTTTGTTTCCTTTTTCTTAAAACCGTTAATACCCAGGGTGCATTGCTTGAAGAGGTGCAGTTGCGACTTGACTTCGAGGAGCAACTCATAGCACGCGGTGTGGTAGCCTTTTTTGAGGTTTTTGAAGACTTTGGTGATTTTTGAAGCTTTTCCAAAACTTATTTTGCAGCCATTTGGTAAGTTAAACTTTTAAAACTTTTTTGGGGGTTTTTGGATTTTGGGTTGGGGTGTTTGGAATTCAAGGACTTGGTGTTGGGGAGGGGTTTGCAAGAATCTGGAAGCTTGTGTGTTTTTTTCTGCATTTTTATGGTTTTTTGTGACCATTGGGGCACTCTGCTGTTGTTAAAAAAAAGATTTCTGGGTTTGGATTTCTGTGTGGTGGGTGGCTGGGGGGGTCAGGGAATTGTTGAGAAGGGGTTTGCAAGAATCTGGAAGCTTGTGTGTTTTTTCCTGCATTTTTATGATTTTTTGTGACCATTGGGGCACTCTGCTGTTGTTTAAAAAAAAGATTTCTGGGTTTGGATTTCTGTGTGGTGGGTGGCTGGGGGGGTCAGGGAATTGTTGAGAAGGGGTTTGCAAGAATCTGGAAGCTTGTGTGTTTTTTTCTGCATTTTTATGATTTTTTGTGACCATTGGGGCACTCTGCTGTTGTTAAAAAAAAAGATTTCTGGGTTTGGATTTCTGTGTGGTGGGTGGCTGGGGGGGTCAGGGAATTGTTGAGAAGGGGTTTGCTCTTTACAGTATGTGTGACTTTAAAGAGCACTTAATAAACTCTTTTTGTACCAAATTTGGCTTTGTTTGGACTTTTTTTGACCATAGGAACGCATTAATTGATTTTCAATGCATTCCTATGGGAAACCGTGCTTCGCAAGACGAAAAATTCGCAAGACGAAAAAACTCGCAGAACGAATTAATTTCGTCTTGCGAGGCACCACTGTAGAAGCTTTCATATCAGGGTTCCTTGATGATTTCAGGAACTAAGAAACTCATCTGGCTTGCTACAGTCAGTGTTCACTTTCTGCCTCACATTTACACCTCAACTGCCACAAGTCCAAAATCCCAATTCTGAGGGGTGATAAACTTCATCTTGGAACCTCTTCTCCTGCCCCATACAACTCAATCCCACATTCACCTTTGCTCCTGATGCTTTTCCACATATAGTTCTGCCTGGTACAGCACAGCGACACCTGAGCCTATTACATTTTTTGTTAAGCAGAAAGAAGACAACTTGCAAGACTATCCAATAAAGCAAGATTCATTTCCCCTGCTTTGGCTTGAAGCTACATCCACATTAGTATTCCTTTCCAGAACAGAGAACCACAATATTTGATTTATTTTAAGAATTTGTAATTAATGTGGCTCCATTCCGTCTACTCTTCCCAATTTCTTTCCCAGTTTTCTTTTAAGTGAGAAATGTTGGGTTTTTTTTTTTTATTTTAAAGAATTCAATTCGGTACTGAAGCATCAAAAATTGCCTCTGGCAACTGCTGGCAAGAAAAAATAAGAGATGAGAACAACATGAATTTGAAATGCTACAAATGGAAATGAAAATTAGCTTGAAAATGGTGGAAATTCATCATTTTACTTTTTCCATCCCTAATGTATGCAGATGATGTTCTCCCCTCGAAATATTGCTTGTTAAACAGTGTTATTTGACATTTCTTTCTTCTTCTCGATCTTATCTACAGTACTGAGCTTAAATATTTATCAAAGTATCGCTGATAAAAGACAGGGGTGATTTCCCCCTTCAACTGTACAGTTCTAAAGTAAAAAAATCTAACAGCATATCACCCCTATCCAGATATTTATTCTGAGATCAGGTACCTACATGAGCACCTTGAGATCAAGGGTCAATGTAGCACCCACCAGATGCTGCTGGAATACACCCCCCCTCCGCAAATTATCCTTGTTCACTGGTCACGTTGTCTGGGGATGAAGGAAGCTGTAGTCCAGCAAGATTCGGAGGGCACCCAGTTGGCTACCCATGTCCACATGCAGACCATCTTCGCCATTCCAATTAATGGAGGGAAGTAAACTGCATCCACTGAAACGTAAGGGGGCCTACTATGATGTAAAAGAATAAAAGGAAGCGTCGAAACCTATGCTATGCACACATGGTTTTCATGCAGAGGTTCCTAACACTGAGTTCCTGGAATTTCCTAGATCACATAGCAGATGATGGGAAAGTCTTCTGGACTTGCTTGAATAGGCAATATCCCCACACAGCTCAGTCAGCAAACAGGAGACTCTTAATCCCAGGGTTGTGGGTTCAAGCCCCACGTTGGGCAAAAGATTCATGCATTGTAGGTGGTTGGACTAGATGGCTCTTGTGGTCCCTTCCAACTCTACAATTATTTGATTCTAAGATTCTATCTTGGATAAGAGTCTAGACTAGAGAGACAGATTGCCTGATTTGAGCCCCATATGCACTATATCTTTAAAGCAGTATCGTGCCACTTTAAGCACTCATGGCTTCCCCCAAATAATCCTGGGAATCCTGTAGTTTGTTAAGGGTGGGAGCTGTTAGGAGACCTCTGCGCCCTTTAAAGAGCGAAAATTCCCAGAGTTCCCTGGGGAACGCATCGATTGTTAAATCACTCTGGGAATAGGGGTATCCTTAGCAACTCTCAGCATGCTTAACCAACTACAATTCCTATGGGTGGGGTAGACAAGACCGCTTAAAGCAGGCGTCGGCAAGGTTTATTGGCCATGGGCCAGATCACTCCCACGGAGATCGTCCGTGGACCAGACTGGCACAGCGCGATGCCTGAAGTCGCATCTGCGCATGTCCACGGCGCAGGAAATTGCTTCTGCGCATTCCCAGACGCTGAAAATCACGCTTGTGCAGAAGTGATTTTTGGCGTCTGGACCTGTGCGGACGTGATTTCCAGTATCTGCGAGTGCGCAGACGCAATTTCTGGCCGTGCCAGGGGGCGGCTCGGTTCGGGGCGGCTCATGGGCCGGTAAAACGGTCTCCGTGGGGCGGAGGTTGTCGACCCCTGGCTTAAAGTGGCATGATTTGGTTTTAAATGGATAACCCAAATGGTGCCTTGTAATAAGGAAGCTTTCAATGTTCCCAATACTTCTGCAGTATTTCACAGGAATTTCTTATCACTAAAACAACCCCGCTTCTTCTTCTTCTTTAAAAAGGCATTGCAGTAATTACTCAGGGCACCTAGTGGTTACATGTAGACATCTAAGCTTCTCATTAGCTTTTAATTTCTTTACTTCGTAAAGGTGGCTGCATAGTACATCACCTCTCATTTGTAAACTGCAGTTCCACAGGAAAATAAAAATTTAATTCTCTACTAAAGGCATAAAGGCCAGCTGGAGCACATGTATATAACAATATTCTCTGACAAATCACAAATTAGCAACTAATGAAACCGCAACTGAGAAAAGTGCGCTTTTGGTCAGAGCTGGCCTTCGACACTCCACTGACAACTCCGTAGGAAGGCAGGCGGGTGTCTTAAAAGTTGGTCAGGCAAACCAGGTTTTCAAAGGGCAATATCCCCTGAGAGAGATTGCAGGTCTACACTGCGTGAAATCTAAATTGGAGTTCCTACACGACACGTCTTCTTTTTTCCAATTCAAGCCCATGAGCCGTGTCTTAGCACAGAGCCAACATTAAACTAAATAGATATAGAATGTTTTAAAGCTTTCTGCAAGATATTCATGGAAGTAAACAGTGGTCTTTATTGTTCAACATGTGGGAGGGAAGAGGGAGCTGGGAACACAATCCTTGGCGTTCTGTGCCTTCACCCTGTTTGCAGGGGTTGACACCTCCTCCACACAACTAGGCTCACAGGAGCATTCACAGATATGAAACTCCTCAGTTCCCTTCCAAAACATTATCAGGAGAGAAAGGCTGGGATGAAGGGTGACTATTACCATGCCAACAGAAGAGATCGTAATAAGACCCCACACATAAAAACAGTGGCTACATTCACTTGCTACATTAACAATGCGGTCCCAACCCTAAGTTGGGCGATATCTGGTTCTCAACATCATGACAATATCACCAGCTAAATATCATGATATACCGACATATTACGGTGTCTGAAATAAGGATGGAGCTATGTAGAGGTATTGGCTGGCTTCACAGTTTCCCCCGCATCGTGATTTTCGCCAGCGCCAGCTCTTGTGATCCATTGCCCCCTGTGTTTTTAATACAACAACAAAATGTCTGTTGCAGCTTAGCTAGTTTGCTGCTAAGAACTCTTAGCTGATTTTCATGTATTAGAACTAAGATAAAAGAGATACGCTGTATAATTCAATGTCATGCAACCTCCATTCATTTCAATGGTCATTGAATGAATGGAGGTTGAGCAGCAGCTTTGCTTGATTATCTATCCTGACAACCTGCTACACAAGTGTGGCACTGCAACAGTGCCAGGGGGGTGTTGTGCTCTTGTTGAAAGGAAATACGCTAGCACAAATGACTAGGTTTGTGACACCAGTGAAAATGAACATGACAATTTTGTTCGGAAAGAGGGGTGGAGAAGGCACTTGTTCTTTTCTTTCTAATTTAAGTGTAGCCTTAGGTACTGCATCTATCAGTAGGCAAATAAATTTTCAAACACCACTGAGATTTAAGTCGATGGTGACCCACTTTCAATTACACTTTACCCAGTTCTGAGATGTACAATGCTGATTTTCCACTAACGACTTGCCACACTGATGTCAATAAGACCAGTAAGTGAGAAAGCAATAGCCCCGAATGCACTTTCTCTTCCATCGGATCATACATATTTAAAGCTGCTATGTCTTGTGTTTATGTAACTTGCAGTTTGCTGTTTTCAAGGACAGCGTTTTGAGATGGCTCAACAAGAGGAATCCAAAAATAAACCACCTGCCACTCAAGGACAGTCACCCCGGCACTCCACTTGCTAGACAACATATTCCATTGTCAGGAATCAATTAATCATTTACATTTTTAAATAAGAGGCCACTTGGAATTTACAGCAGATGCTTAATAATAGTTAAAGCAAAGTTAGGAAGCTGTTTTAGTCCTGTTCTTAAACGTAATTTCAAGGACATAACGACTTAAAATTAATTTTTAAAAGGTATTCATAAAGAGAGGGGGAAAGGAATGGAAAAGCCACAGGAAAAATAGCTTCACCTAACCTAACAATACGCCATGAAAATGAAAAAAATATTATATACACATCAAGTATAATCATATTGGTCAATCACATGTGGATACAGCCCAAAAGAATAAGCTCCAGAAGTTGACAAATATACCAGAATATGCCAAAATAAGTTGTATCCCACTAGGGTAAGATTTGATGCAAAAATATGGAGCATCTTTTCTGCAATAAATGTTGTCCTTTTGGACTCTCGTAGTTTACATGAACAGACACATCTCATCACAACAGAAACTTAAGATTTTAACTTAAGTGCTAAAGATTTTAACTTACCTTCTGTACACTGGAGGAAGCTGACTATCAGAAGTAGCCAAAACCTTTTCATTCTGCAATCAGAAGCCACCATTATTGACCCCCCTTTCTCGACGTTTTTCTTCTTTTTATTCCTTAAGGATTCCAGTTATAAATGTCCAGCGTCATTCGAGTGGGTGGTCTACATCATTGATGTTCATAACTGGGGAAAGAAATGAAAATGGGAGAAAAATGAATAAAAATCAACTCATGTTCGCGTCACTAAAACGTTTTAGAAACGATACGTAGAAATCAGACTCTTGTTGATAAGAAAGCGCGCAGGGGTTGCAGGAAGAACCAACAACTGGCCACCATCAAGTTAAAAAAATAAATAAAATCATCTTCCAACTGAGGCAGGAACTGTTAATGACGCTGGCACGTTCCTGTGAGAAGTGGTGAAGCCAGGGAAGTGGATTTCCATGAAGTCTCAAGTTAAAACATTGCGAGGCAAGGGAGAAAGAAAAACCCCAAACACTCGTACAAGGAAGTCGGGCAGCTGCCAAAAGAAACTAAGCAGGAGGTCTCTCTTCCACAGTTTCCCTGCCTTCCACTTGCATCACTAGTGCCACCCTTTGTATTATGTATGGCTCTGCGCCCCCTCAGACAAAAAGCAGAAGCGGCAGAAACGATACAATCAAAATATCCATTTTTGCTGAAGCAGCTCCTGCCCCCCTACGACCAGCAGCAGTGCCAAATCCAAAATATGTCTTCTGCAGAGACGTGGTTTCTGGGAGCCAAAAACAATCCATCAAAGTCTTGATGGAACCCGTTTGCCATTGGCAGCATTAAGGCAAGCTGCTGCTTTTAAGCCTCGGGGCTTAATAGCAGTCAGGCCATGCCAGCACATTACTGGCAGGTAAGGCTGAAAAGAGCATCCCTGAGAATGTGCAGAGTATCCCCTTCTCTATAGCCAATTAATTGTAAGACAAACACATTAACATTTGGGGTTAGAGTGAAGGACTTTCATGCCGGTTTGAGCCTCAGACCTTAGAAATTAACCAAGGAACCACTAACAAAAATGAGATTCTTCTTCCCCTACAACAAGAGTGCACTGCACACACATTAGTGCAGAAGGTTTTTGTCCAAGAGATCCATGCTGAAAAAGGGCGAAACTGATGTGCTTCCATTTGTGTCCCCTTCACTGAGAAGCAAACAGCTTTCTGCAGCACAGAGGGAGCCAGAGCACTAGGCATCTTTCGGGACTTTAATCTCCCTTTCAAAACATCTACTGCTAAGCCTACAAAAGCAACCTCCCAAATGCAAACAACTAAGTCTGCAAAGTAGTCCGCAGACAAAACAGCTCTGGTGGCCCTTGTTTTCCTCGCTGCCATGCCAAAGAACAGCAGAGTCAAACCAACAATGTGAGCTCCAGAGTTTCTCTTAAAAAAAAAAAAGTACCCTGCAAGCAGCCAGGGGAGGGAAATAAAAAAATTCTTCTGCCAAATCCACCCTGCTGCTGGTGACTCCAAGTCAGCCACATGCAACAGTTCTATCATTAGAGGTTACGACTACTATACTTCCAGCTATTGTGGTTCCCTGGACTTAAGGCAACAATAGTATGGGTATCAACGCCTTGCAGTGTTGGTCACATTGGCAATTGCTAACTCTTGTTTCAAGATTTTCAAAGGAAAGGGGAGAAAGCCATGTAGACAGAATATCTGGACAGATGTGTATAAAGGACAATAAAGCCCACGCACCCACCCTTTTTGGACTATCCCAGTACAAGGGACATATGGACTTATTCCTGGGTTGTTTTTTTTGGGGGGGGGAGAACCTATTTATCAAAAAGAAGAAGAAAGATAAAGAAACCCACAACCCATTCCATTCCTGACCACATTATTCAGAAGTACATTCTATTGATTTCACTGTGATTTAATTCACCGTAAGTATGCTTAGGATTGCGGTCATCAGCTGCTTAACAGCGATCTTTCCGTTGTCAGTCATAACATCTCCTGCACTTAACCCATCCTTCACTTTATTGGTGGGAAATGGCGGGTTTCCCTTGCACTTTTAATGCCTGATTGTTGCATGTGTGAACGCTAGGCACACAGAATCTACGATTTTTTAAATCTATTTTTAGTATTGAAGCATAATCATTATTCTTCATGCATCAATACATTTGGGGTTTAAAAGGGGGGGGGGTGAGAGAGCTGATCATGTGTGTGCAACTCTATCATTTTGAACAAGGCTGTAATAAAGGAGGAGACAAAGAGTCTCCTCTCCCAAATCCCTGCCGGCGGATGCTCGCCTCTGATCTATAACCCCCTACAAGTTAAATCTACAAGGTATTATGAATTCTCACCATTGACCTACCCTGTCCAGCCCTGAAAGGGAACACCACAGGTGGGTCAGGTTCTTTGCTGTCCCTGGGTTGCTTCCAGAGAAAGCTCCCATCCACTAAGGCTAGACCAGAAGCCAGTCATGTCACCTGTTCAGTCCTAGAAGATGTAGTAGATCAAACCAGGATTTTTATAGTAACAGGTACAAAAAAATAAATAAATCAGGGTTCTAGTCTGGCAGCAGAGGGAAAGGGCTGTAACTCAGCGGCACAGCATCTGCATTGTAGATTCAGACACTGGGATCTCCGGTTAGGGCTGATGCAGAACCCTGTCCTGGAGAGCCACTACACCAGGGGTCAGCAACCTTTTTCAGCCGTGGGCCGGTCCACCGTCCCTCACACCATGTGGTGGGCCGGACTATTTTTGGGGGGGGCGGGGGGGAAATGAACAAATTTCTATGCCCCACAAATAACCCAGAGGTGCATTTTAAATAAAAGCACACCTTCTACTCATGTGAAAACATGCTGATTCCTGGACCGTCCGTGGGCCAGATTGAGAAGGCGATTGGGCCACATCCGGCCCCCGGGCCTTAGGTTGCCTACCCCTGCACTACACTGTCATTAATGTAGACAATTCCAATGTTCCTGTGACTACACTGCAGGGGGTTGGACTAGATGACCCTCAGAATCCCTTCCAATTCTATGATTCTATACTGACCCTCTGCTCATCACGCAGACAATTGCTATGCTGGACTTGGGAGTTGTTCCTTCCCTGTAACGTGCAAAAGCAGCCAACAATTTCTGAACCAGCACAAGGCCAAAACGATTCATATCATGACACAAAGGATGTTTCAGTACAGGGCAGCCACTAAGGCATTTTCAGTGGCAAAGGGGAAGAAGTTCAGTGCAGACAAACAAAGCATAGTTCTCTCCCTGGCAGAAGCCCAAGCACCTAGAGTAGAAAAAAGAGAGGAAAAAATAGATCCGTCACCAGTTAATCTAGTGGCGGCACATCAGCTGCAGCAGGAGTTTCCTGAAGCTGACACAAAGGAATAGTCATGTTACATCACAGAGTCTTTCACCCAGAGCGGGGAGAGCTTTCTATGCCGAAAAAATCTATAGAGGCTGCAAAGAAATGGTCTGCCATGTATAGCTGAAAGAATGATGCTTTCCCCTCCTTTTGGTGAGATGGTGGCGAGGGAGGGGGAGAGAGGAAAGGGGAGCTTATTTCCCAGTTAGGTAAACCAGTCAAGCCATTCAGTTAAGAATGGTGGACTGACCTGTGCTCAGGGCACAGGTACACAAACACGGAAGGACAGAAAAGTCAGATTAACTCTTTATCCGTCGCAACCCAGAAGAGTAATTGCCGAAAACATTTCAC
The DNA here is from genome assembly GCA_034641385.1 of Darevskia mixta. Lineage (NCBI taxonomy): Eukaryota > Metazoa > Chordata > Lepidosauria > Squamata > Lacertidae > Darevskia > Darevskia mixta. The sequence goes on from JAWWNH010000029.1 coordinate 9,069,987, forward strand.
GCGCTTCGCAGACAGTACAGTGCGACTTGACCTAGCCATTAGAATAATTTGAGCGCATGGCTGAGGCACATTAATGACTGCAAGGGAAATTAAGCCAGTCTTTTGATTACTCCCAAACCATTCAGAGGATTTTTAGATTTGCTGAGATTTGGTTTTAATGGGTTTTTTCGATTTCCTGAACATAATGCTTAGACGGACTACTTAGCTGCACACATCAATATGAAGGAGGGGCAGGGGAATAGAGGGTCTTCGTGTTGTACAGTGACAGGCCTGTGTGCTCTGTCAAATGTCACCTCGCTGGGTTATTGTTCGTAGGAAGGCAGAAAGGAAGGAAAGACTTGGAACACGAGAGGGGTTTCAATGCCACTTTACTTGGGAGAGGAGAGGGCAACAGCTGACGAGACAGAGAAAACAACAGGCTTCTCCCTGACCATAGATTCCATTTAGGTGTTTGGCATGACTTGAAAGTAGCTTGAGGATGTGTCTGGGACAATACAGAAGTAGGTGCAGCAGCAACAGCTGTTGGCTGATGGACAGAGCAAGCCAATATGTCTGTGTCAAAGAAAGTATTCAGAATGTGGAAACTGGCAGCGAAGTATATCTTGATTCCTGCCTATTGTGCGGAAAGGCAAACCTGTAAGTCAGCAGTTGGCGCTTTATCGGATTATCAGTCCCTTGTGTTAGCACCAAATAAATTAGTATATAAGCATCTGAATCAAAATCAAAAGCTTTTGGGTAAAATTAGAGGTGTAGATCTTTGTATTATTTATTTGCTTACTTGAATCTATCTATACACACACACACAATACTCTCAACAGCAAATATTAATGTACACCTTGGTTCCTGATCTTTCCCCCAAATAATTAGCTAGTACATCACAAACAACACTTCGCCCCCTTCTTAATCAATAGCATAAACAAACAAAATAATGCATCTTCAGCACCATAGCGCCAAACTACTCGACATGTGATAGTGGTGAGGATGAGGTACCAACCTGGAGCCAGAACACACTTGTGTTTGAAGATGCTGCTGACAGCCCTGTCTTTCAGGCCCCATAATTGCTGTAGATAAGGAGGCAGAGTAACTCAACAACAACAACACAACCCAAAACAGACAAACACCAGCAGGAAAAGCCATATTAAGTTACCTCTTCGCAAACAGCAAATGTAGTTCATAGTAAGTGGCTTTTCTGTGCAAATAGCTCATTTCCCTTCAGACCTTTTCTTAATGTGTGTTTTTTTAAAACAAAAACAAAACCCACTAGTCCATCATGATAGTGGGGAAGGGAGACAGTCTCTTGAGTCAAAAGGCAGATTGGATTTCAGAGTGCAACCAAAGCTGCCTGGAAAACTTCACTGGAAACTTAAATCCTTCTCTCTGGGAAATAGCATGGTCTCCTTCAGAAACATCCTGCCTTGGACAGCAAAAAGGGTGTTTAAGGAGCTTTTTTGTGCATGCGTACTTAAAGGCAAAAAGATTAGTTAGGTACAGGAGCAACCAACTTCCAATCTTTATAGACAATAGGTAGCACAAGAGAATCTAATTCTTTGACCTTCAATGCCCTGATTTACAACACTTTAAAGGTTTTCTGTTTACTAGGGAAGGGGGAAAAAGCCGCCCGTTGCACAATATGTCTAGGAAATTTCGAAAGACAATTAAAACCTAATCTCAGCAAAGCAAGATGGCACCCACCAAACACATCTCAAAATCTTAATGGTGCCATTTTCATATCTCTGTTGCATCCTGACAACATTGGCCATATATTAATGTGTACTGGAAAGAAGAAACTAGGATTAAGAAGTCCAGGAGGATATTCACACACTCTTTCACCAGGTTGGAATTACAATCTTTGCTGTTCTCTGTAGGTCAGACAATGGAACACAGCTAGGTCAAGACATCATCCTTCATAATCTTTTCACAAAGGAAGGCCAAGAAGTGGTAAAGTTACCCAGTTGTCATCTTTTCTTCAAAGTTCTGAAAGATACGCCTTCTTTCCCTTTTTGATCACTGACAAACACAACCAACCATAATTTAATTTATAATTATTAGTATCAAAGACAATCCAACTGAATCAATAGGGAAACCTGACTTTACATCATAAGCATATTCTGTGTCCATCCAGCACAGTACCATAAACCTTACACTACCATGCACAAACCGGTTGCAGCCGCTATGCTCTTCCCCAGTAGCCATGGGAAGAAATAAACCATGAATCCTGGTCTCATCCAGGGATCATGCTTGTTTCACTCCCAACACAGTACAATCTGTAGTCAAGATTGGGTTACTCACTGTGATTTGTTGGGAGCAAAACAAATCAAAATCCTTGGTTCCAGCGATTGATCATGTTTTATTTCCTCTGTACACTAGCAGAGAGAAGAAAAATAACCCAAAAAGATGCATTCATGGAAAACCATTAACTATGGTTTGCTGTGATGTGTAAACACAGCCACTGATAAGATCACCATCCTTCACATTAGTTAATCTAAATAAAAAAATAAAAAAAATCCTTCCAGTAGCACCTTAGAGACCAACTAAGTTTGTTCTTGGTATGAGCATTTCGTGTGCATACCAAGAACAAACTTAGTTGGTCTCTAAGGTGCTACTGGAAGGATTTTTTTATTTTTTTATTTTGTTTTGACTATGACAGACCAACACGGCTATCTACCTTTAATTAGTTAATCTGAACAACTACCATTTCCTGATTCTATACTCAAATGGCTGTTCAATCATCAATAAGAATGTATTATGAAAAGTTGGGTAAGATTGAACATATTTACTATACTTCATCTACCCTGGTTTCTGAATACGGTCAAAACACAGGGGTTAATCCACAGGTTCGTACAAAGCACGTAAGGCACTCTTAAAGTGCACGTGATGACAATCCCTGCATCAGAAAATATCTGCTGCGGAAATATGGTGTCAGGAAAAGGGTCTGACTAAAAATTCTCCCTGACATGCCAGCCAGTTTTTCACATGCAGGGAGTTCTTGATATTGGAAAGAACATATGCATTCTTCCACTTACATTTTGAAGTGGTACAGTCTGACATGACATGTATCGCATCCAAGTAGTCTTAAGTATTGAGACTCTTTTAGATGGTAAATAATCAGTATGTAACTTGCTTCTTCCGTAAGGACAAAATAAATGGCCAAAGCAGCTACAAAGAGACTGTTGCTCCATTAAAAACACTGCAGTGTTCAAGACCACCCTGGATGAAGAAGAGGTTCTTATCTCTAGGTCTGTACTCCACAGTTTCCATTAATTAGCGCCTTGAATTTTGGATTTTTAACACAAAACATTACCATCTGAGTCAAACAGAAGGAATGCAGTATCAGGAAAGGGAATAGCACAGCGAGTAGGAGACCTGACCAAGGTGACCCAGTGTTACACTAAGAAAGTCATTTTTATACACTCAGCTGCTGCATGCTCTGAAGTGATACATCAATGCTTTAGCGAAGCCTGAAACAGTATGGGATAAATATACATGTACCCTGAATCTAAGCCAAACGAGAGATCACAAAGCTCAAGTCCCACCGGACTGGATCCTGTGTTAATCACTACAACGGAGTTTACTCACAAAGGAGAATCTACCTGCGTGACAAGCAAAACACTCTACAAAAACCATTTCAGCTTTGCAATTTATCCTTTCCATCCGCGGCGGCACAGTGGTCTACCTCAATCATTCGCCAGGAAAATAAATGGGATTTGGGGGGCGGTGAGCAGAAAGGGAGGGGAGGGAAGGAGATAGAAAAGGAAACTATTTTTATTGCCCATCATCATTCCGGTAGAGCTAAGCCTCCTTCATTTCCCACCAGTTATATGCTTTGTACATTTCTGCTTTTCAGACAGGCTAGTTCTACCCCTTCTTGTTAATGTAGGATGGTGTTTAGATACTCTGGAGATTTATCATTCACTAAGCCAACAAAGTAAACGTTTGCTAGTGCTAATAAGAAAGGTAGATTTAAAAAAAGAGGGTGTGGGAAAGAATATTTTATATCTATCTATCTATGTATCTATATCTATCTATCTTCCTGTGAGCTAACAGCTTGCCCTCTTGATGACTCCCCCCTGTTCTGGGGGTGGGGTGGGGAGAGAGAGAGAGAGAGAGGCGAGTCTGCAAGTCAATTACAACTATTATCAGCTGTAATATCTTAGAGTCATGCTGAGCATGTTGAATATGCTGATCACTCTGTGGACACCAGAGGCACAATCTGAAGCTGTTTACCATTCCTTTCATTAAAAACTCCTAGGCCCATGCGAAAACTGCAAAACAAATAGGTCTCATTTTCAATCTTTACGTAGGCTAGATTTTATGAACATCAAAAAACAAAACAAACAAACAAGAAAATAATGAAGAGCTATAAAGTATGCATGTGCCAAACACAGGCCATGTTGCAATTTGAAAGGCAAGAAGCAGAAGGTGTGGAGAGTTCAATAGCTTCTCCAACTTCTCATGGAACAGAAAATCTACCAGTCTATACTGGTCCATGGAAAGTGGTCCCACGGAAACAAGAGTCATATCGGCTTCCACAGAACCAATCAGTTTCAATCCCTTTCCACTGGGGATAAGACCCACTCTGCAGAGTTGCTTTGCTGGCATCGACAACTACTATAGCAAAGCACTTTGCATATATATTTTAAAGCTCATAATAATCAATTCACCACCTAAAAAAGGGAAGATCAGGCCATAAGCTGAGAAACGGTCATAGCAAAACTTTAGGAAGAGAAATCAACTCTTTCATTTACTGTCAGTGCTGATAAGGATTTTCCAGCAACCTATTTTTAACAAGATTGCCTGCATTTGCTTGGTCAACTTCATTTGCCATCCAGGTGTAGTTGTGTGTGTGTGTGTGTGTGTCTTGTTTTTCTTCATGCAAGTCAGAACATTTGTTTGAAGCAGAAGTAGGCAAACATCATGGGTCTGTGACCAGACATGCCTGTAGCTCTGGAATGGATGTGTTACGTGAAGCTTCATATAGTTCACTGTGAGGAGTGTAACATACTTGATATGCATTATGACCTTTCTTTTCTTGGCATGAGAAAAGCAGGAGGGGGGGCGGGGAAGAGAATGAGTTTCAAATAAAAAGGAGGTTCACACATGCCACTCACAGCTGACATCCCAATCTAAATAGCGTCATCAGCCCAGGGCCCAACATCCACCTGACAAAATAAAACCAAGTCTTGTGACTTGGCAACAAATCAGCTTTGTGGGTTATACATACTCCGTTGTTTGTTTAACCATCTTGAATAATTGGGTTAAATAAAGCCTTGACTTCCAGGGCTTGCGCGTTGCAACAGTCTTTCAAATGGGCCTGGTGCCAACCTCGCTGCAACTGAATCCTCCCCACACCATTCTGAATGTTAGGGGCTACCTGAGCCATGCACGAAACACTTACTTAAATTCGGTATGCTCTTTTCCCCTCCCTTCTCTTAAATGGTAAATGAAGCTAAGACTTGAAACACCTCATATTGGACAGAAAGAATAACACCATGGATTTATAACACCATTGCATCCTAAAACATTTTTTTGGTCTGCATGAGCTGCTTTTTCTTTTTCTTTAAAAAAACAACAACCCCCTATTTCTATCATAACCTACAAATAAACTATTTAACTTCCATAAGATCTACATACACACCATTCAACTAGACATCTCCTCTGTTCTGCCCCAGTGCTGATGCTCTCCAAAGCCCTCTGTCAATGACTATGGAAGTGTGACAGATACAACACACACTGTTTTCCTCCAGGACAGAAACAGCTATTATAAATTCTGAAGCCATCCGGGGGGGGGGGGGTGATGTGTGTGTGTGTGTGTGTGTGTGTGTGTGTGTGTGTGTGTTGAGACTGTTCTTAACACAGTGGTAGACAACCAGTAACCTTGTGGCCGTATCTGACCCAAAGATGGTTACTAGTTAGCCTATTTCTTACATAAACCCTTTTAGTGGCTAAAGTGAATCACAGAGCCCTTGTCATACTCCTCACAGGCCCTGTGGGACGGAAGTGACTGCTAGAGTTAAACAGATTACACCACCATGCTGCCTGAAAAATCCCATGAAAAATCCCATTCCTAAGGATAAACAGTGTACTGCTTCTGTCCTTTCGGTTTCAGCTAGTTGACAAACTTTAGATAAGTTGAGAGACTCAAATAAGTAAGGGTTATGATAAATTACAGTTTCCTCAACAGAGAAATCTTTAATCATGTTATGCAAACATTATGTTACTTTGATCACTTTTCTCCAACGTTGGTCTGACACTCTAAAGGTTCTCCAACATGGTGCCACAGGTATCAGTGTGCTCACAGAAACCTGCTAGTGTACCTGCCAGGCTTTCGAGTCCCCTGTGCAGCGGATTATAAACTACAGTACTCTCCCAAGTAAGGCCCACATTGTGTGCTTCGGCTCTCTTCTGTTCCATAGAACCAGTTTCATTTTCAAAGAATGCAGCTGTCCCACATGGGGATAGAACCTGCAACCTGGTGGGTGTTATCAGCACCATGCTCTGACCAACTGAGCTATCCAGGCTGAGCTTGGTTCCGACTAGCCAGCAGACTCGGAAAAGTGTTCTCTCTGGTAGCGCCCGATTAGAAGCGAGAGAACAGTTCTAATTGGATGTTACAAGAAAAACGAGATCAATTCCAACGTGATGCCTGGAGCAGGAAAGAGTGCAGACGCTGAAGAGAAGAGATACCAAAGGGATGGCTGCAAATTAGGCCTTGGTGCAAGAAGGAAAGGTCCATAATAGGGTAAGAAACAAAGCAAGCAGCCTAGGTTGGGGTGCAACTGAGAGAAAAGAGGGCTGAGTGGGAAGCAAACAGAGTGTAAGTGCCTCAAAGCTCTTGTTTCTGCCCAATCATAATTCTCAATAGTGAAGGGCCCAGAACATTCTCTCAGAATTCCGTGTCTGCCCATGGGTTAAAATGATGATGATGATGATGATGATGTTAGGGATGATGTTAGGAAGCTACGCTATGCTACAGTCACAATCAGATGCTTTCTCCACCATGGTACCCTTGCCAAACATGCTGTGGCAAGTGGTGAATAAGGTGTGACGTGAGAGAAGCTAGTTTACAGTGGGTTGCTGCAGCTATGAATTAATTTATTCAGGAAGGTTCAATGGGCCACTTTCATTGTCTTTTCGGTGCCTGGAACAGACCCCACCGCCCCTGACATACGCAATTTTTTGGGGGGGGGGAATGTTTGCTCCAACTACACTGGTGTTTATGCCACTGTCTGCTCTTTTATTTTTCATCACGGGTTTTGTGTTCTTTAATAATGTTATTTTAATTACTTGGGGTGGGGGGAGAAATATTTGAAGTGTGGGCTATACAGTTATTTATTTAAAAATATCATCATATAAGGACATGGAGGACTAACGGATAAGGCAAACCAATAACTCAGTTTAGGAGGACAATCAAACATGCGATCGGCAGCCTGAGGTGGTAGAGCTATCCCACCACTCTGCCCCTCAACAACAACAACCTGCACATGATTTCTGCTGTATGCATCTGATGGACCAGAGCGCACACTGGAGGTGTGCATTTCAGACTCGTGCTTGATTGAGATTTTTCGCTGACAAGTCATTTTTGAACAGGGCCTCCCTCTAACCTAGGAAACACGTACCTTCCCATCAAACCTGAAAACTGGCCAAACTGCCAGGGTTGGAAGACAGCTGAAGCCATAATTTCTGGAGGCCGCAGGTTCCCTATCACTGGTCTAAGCATAGTTTAGAGCTATGAAAGTTTACAAAATATAAAGCACTATGAGGGCTTTTGTTCAATACAGAAAGCTTTCCGTAGAGACGCTGTAACTTTGCCTTCTGATACATATCTGAACAATAAACCGTATTTTGAGTATAATGTTGATGGCACAACGGGGAGGTAAGTTGCAGGCAGCTGTGGAACTTTCTGCTCCTTGCACTGTATTCAGAGTACATAGCCTGCTTCTTTCCTCAGCAGACTAACATCTGTAGATAGACATTCAGGTCTTGCAGTGCTTTTTCTCTCTATTGGCAGCAAAGCTATTTTGAAACAATGAACGTCAACTTTGGAAAATGTATTAAGGAATGCACATTCAAGTCCAGACAACCTCGGGAGGGTAGATCGGCAGTAACTAACAGCGGTAACAGCAAATATGTTAAGGAAGAGAAGGAGTGCTTCTCTAGTCAATGTGGATAAACATGCATTTGCATTATCGATAATTTACTCTGCAATCCTGATTCTTCTAGAAAGAACATAGCTTCAGAGCTAATATTTGTGATATCCTGGTCTAATCACTGTGCAGCGAAATATGAAACAAAATCAATGGTAGCTCATAAGATGTAATCTCGCTACTCTATTTGGCTCACTGTGCTGAATTTCTAGCTCATAAATCATTGTTACTAGCCATTCAGTGAATCAATATTCAGATTCCCTCTTGGTCTATACATACAACCACTAAATGAAATAATAATGACCCAAGATCTGTCATATATTAGCTCATCAATACCACCAACAGAGATTCCTTGGCAACAATGAGGTAATTGGAGATAAAACACATCTGATGAGCATGCAAGCAATTATGAAAAATCTGTAACTATAGCAAGAGAAAAGCGCACCACACAGATCCACACATGTTCATAACCGCAGTCCTGAAACCACTTACCCACTTGACATTTGTGAGACAATTCCTGAACAACAGAGTAACTCATGAGTAAGTAGTTTAGGACCTAATAAGATCATGACCTCAGGCAATGTTTTATCACGGTGATGTAGTAATTCACATTTTAAAGAAAGCCAGCTTTTATGACAACAGTGATACTAAATATATTTAATTAGACGGTAAACACCCGATCGTTAAATGCTATCTTCTGTCTCATTCTGAATCCCCCTCCTCTCTTCTTTATCCTCTCTTTGTCTTTTAAAAGCACCATTAGTACATCTGTAAAGAGAATTCCTCAACTCCTTACTCTCATTCCGATAGCCCCAAAGCCCCAATGGAGCAAAGATTAGTCCCATTAAAAACCAACAACAAAAAAATAAAATAAACTATTAGAGTGCTTTCCGTGAAGCCTTATTCCCCAAATGCTTTACAGACCATTTAATTATCTCAAGGTAGTGGAACGCCTCTCTGCAGACGAACATGAAAGCTACTGCTCTCCCTCTCCCTCTCCCTCTCCCTCTCTCCCTCCAGTATCCCACATGTGGGCCGTGGTGCTATTTTAATCTCTAATGGTAATAATATCTGAAAGAGCTAGCAAGAGAAATATGTTGGCTGGAATGCACTACTTAGCTTACCAAAAGAAGGGGGGGGGGAATCAATAGCATGGGATCTTTAAATTACCACCAAAACAAAGCAAGAGAATCCATAGGGGAAAATCTGACTTGTGGAAGGAAGCTACACAAAACTATAAGCCAGCCCTTCACCTAACCCCACTATGCCTATCATCAGCAGGGGAAAAAAAGAAATGGGGGGGGGGGGAGAGAACCAGTGCCTGCTGCCAGTCACTGACATAAAGCGATTTTCCAGACATGCCACTTTACGCAGCAGGGGAGCAGAACATTTAGGAGGCTTTATAATAATTATGTTTTAAAATGGGAGGGGTGGAAAAGAGAGAGAGAGTCTCTCTTTTTCTCCTTGCTTTATATCCAGTTTGCTCCCATTCCCCTTCTAGACCATTCAAAGATCTCACTTCGCAAATAACTAGGTTATAAAGCTGCACATTTGAGGAGCCCCCAAACGAGGAAACAGCTATTGTTGGGAAGAGGTATTTTTTGTTTGCTTGTTTGTTTTTTAAAGAAAGGTAAAGGGACCCCTGACCATTAGGTCCAGTCTTGACCGACTCTGGGGTTGCGGCGCTCATCTCGCTCTATAGGCTGAGGGAGCCGGCATTTGTCCACAGACAGCTTCCAGGCCAGCATGACTAAGCCGCTTCTGGCGAACCAGAGCAGCGCACGGAAATGCCGTTTACCTTACTGCTGCAGCGGTACCTATTTATCTACTTGAACTTTGACATGCTTTCGAACTGCTAGGTGGGCAGGAGCTGGGACCGAGCAATGGGAGCTCACCCCATCACGGGGATTCGAACCGCCGACCTTCCGATCGGCAAGCCCTAGGCTCTGTGGTTTAACCCACAGCGCCACCCTTTTTTGTTTTTTGTTTAAGTACAGGCTTACAATTTAGCCACTGAGCTGAGGCAAGTTTCAACTGCCCACAGCGGCAGAGGCAGCAGCACCACTACCAGGTGTAGGCAGACGGGGTGACGGACAGGGTTCTCACGAGAGAAACAGCACCAGAGCATTGCTGTGTGGCTTTGCAGGCTAGCTTCCATGACCTCAAGGTAAGAGCAAGAGAAACCAGGGGTTTTTAATTGACATCTTTGTTTGTTTGTTTAACTTTGTATCCTGACTTTCCACCAAGCCGTCCTTAAAAACTTTCTGAATCGGACAATGTGGCTCAGTTCAGGGTACTCCCTAAGCTTCCACCATAGAACATGCTTCTGCCACACTTCGTATCCATTTATTGCATGCATAGCTGTCAACCTTACCCTTTTCTTGTGAGGAATCCTATTCGGAATAAGGGAATTTCCCGCAAAGAAAGGAAAAAGTTGACAGCTATGCGCATGTGAAGTGGGATGCTGGTTAACATGCTCTCTTCTCAACCATGTAGAATAAAGTGTGTGTAGATATGTGAGCTTCGGAGAAACTGCCATCTCGTTGAACAGTCTGGAACTGGCATAGCACACTGGAAGAGACATTGAGCTGTGGACCAGGAACCCAACCCCTCCGTTAGAATGGTGCCTCTACATGGCATTATGCAAAGCTCTCTCTCTCTCTCTCTCTCTCTCTCTCTCTCTCTCTCTCTCTCTCTCTCTCTCAGTATTCTGAATACTGGCCCCCTCAAAAAAAAATATCTGGGGGTCTAAAACTGCCTCAACCCCATAGTCAGTGCCTATGGGCCCAGCATCTGCAACTTGGAGAGTAAATAACTTAACTTACAGGGTTGTTGTAATGATTACACCCAAATAAACACATAAGAACGACCCATCCAGTCCAGCATCCTGTTCTCACAGTAGCCAACCAGATACCAGTGGGAAACCCATAAGCAGGAATCGAGCACAAGATTCCTTCTGTGGATTCTGGCAATTGGTATTCAGAAGTATTGCTGCCTCTGGCTATGGAGGCAGAGCAAAGCCATCATGGCTAATTCAGGATAGATGTAAAGTGCTTTGAATATGCTGCTTCATTAAATTAGCCCCATGCAATAATAGCACTGCCGCCAATTAGGATAGAATTTGGGCGACATGCAGAAGTTAGTCTAACTTCAGGGGACCTTACTGAAATCTATGGTGACTTTGCCCAAGCTGCTATACTTATTAATCTTAATCCTGCAATATTATTTGTTCCCTCGGGGATAGTAAAGGTAAAGGACCCATGGACGGTTAGTCCAGTCGAATTAGACTATGGGGCGCGGTGCTCATCTCCGCTTTCAGACTGAGGGAGCCGGCGTTTGTCCGCAGCTTTTTTTCAAGGTCATGTGGCCAGCATGACTAAACCGCTTCTGGCACAACAGGACACTGCGATGAGTGCCAGAGCGCAAGGAAACATCGTTTACCTTCCCACCGCAGTGGTACCTATTTATCTACTCGTGCTGGTATGCTTTTGAATTGCTTAGTTGGCAGGAGTTGGGACAAAGCAATGGGAGCTCACTCCATCACACAGATTCCAACTGCCAACCTTATGATAGGCAAGCCCAAGAGGCTCAGTGGTTTAGGCCACAGCGCCACCCACCTCCCGGAACAATGAAGGTAATGAAGGAACAAAGGCTGCTGCATCAAAACATATTCCATCCAGCTCACTGTTATCTATCAGGAGCAGCAAACCGTGGCCCTCCAACATGACCAATAGTCACGGATGATGAAAGCTGTACTCCAACATTTAGGGGGAACAATACTGTGTTTTTAGGGGTTCCCTCCCCACCATACACACACTGGCGGGATGCTCTCTCCAAGGAGACCTGCCCAACACCCAAAGTGAGCTTTTTTCCAGTGCCAGACAGACTTGCCTCTTCAACCAGACATCAAATTGTTAATGCATTTCTTATCCCTGTGACTGTGTTATCTAGCCAATGTCTTATACCAGGGTTTCCCAAACTTGGGTCTCCAGCTGTTTTGGGGCTACAGTTCCCATCATCCCTGACCACTGGTCCTGCTAGCTAGGGATGATGGGAGTTGTAGTCCAAAAACAGATGAAGACCACAGTTTTGTGAAACCCTGTCCTTATACAGTTGAAAGTAGGTAGGGTCTTTGTCTGCTGCTTTTAGAACCTGTCAAATATTATTTGATGTATTATGGCAAAGTGTGAGGCAAATGTTTCAGAGAGTGATTCAAGATGGGGGACTATCTCTGCTTCCAAACCACACATGTTTATGTTGCTGTTCTTTTTAAAATAAAAACATTCAGTGAGGGATGAATTGGGACTACTGTTCTACATTTTCTCTTTGGATGCTAAAATCCATCAGCTTCAGATGACAAAGTGGGAAAAGGTAGAAGCAGTGTTAGAAATTAAGATATATGAAAGCTAGGAGCTAAATGGCACCTTAGACCCAGGTTATGGGCACAACAACAGAATTGTCAAGGCACGCTTTTTAATAACAAGAATACAAAGCCGAAAATGAATGAACTTCAGCTAAAATATGACGTTCATGTTTCACATGGTCTAGTCCTTCCCCTGCCCACACCCCTAATATTCTTAAGAGGGTCTCTTCTCCAGTCTTCAGAGAGCAGCTGGAAGTGGTGAGGCAGAAAAGGCTCCTCCTTTCCTTCCACTCTGCAGTTTTAATCTGAAATCTTAGGGACAGTACTGCGCCCACAGCTCAGAAACTGCTCGCGCTAATGAAATTCCCTGTCGCAAAATGTGCCTAGGACAATGGGAATTTCAAACACTGGGTAGAAGTGTATCACACAGGAAATAAGGAAGGTATCCAATGCACACATTCCATTTGTGCAACAACTCTTATCCCAACGTATGCTACAGGCCCTTCCCAGATTTCCTCTGGAGGGAACCCCGGAACAGATTTAGGGGGCTTGCATAGAAAAGGGGGGAAACTTCCATTGTGCAGCCAAAAGTATTTGAGCTGACGAACAAGTGCATTGAATACACACATAGAGCTTCCCTCTAAACTGATTTTGCTTGAACACAAGTTTTCCAGAAATGGATCTCTCTCCAAGGCAACTTACAAAACTACAGAAAAAGCTCCAGGAACTTCATTTTGAACCTCTTTGGCACTCTTTCTCACTTATACATGAAGTTTATGTTGATGGGCACATTCTGGGTAGCTTTCCAAAGTTTCTTCTACACATACTAGCCTTCCCTATGTATTCAAAGCCTTTTCCTGCACGCCCATACTTCAAACCAGCTTTGAAACTCCTAGCTCAAAATTCCCTCTTGAACATCAAGTGAAACCCTGGTAGTATATTCAACTTAAGCATGGTCTTGCCAATTGTGAACATATTCAAATCCTCATATATTTCTGTTGCCACATTAATTATTCACCTATTGAAATTTAATTCATATCATGATTTTCACACTCACAAAATCCTGCACAATTTGATGATGATTGTCATTTGATGACCTTGCTTTTTAGAGATAGCTATTTCACAGCATGCAATATTCATTCTGTAAATTCCTAGCGCCTGCCCTGGTAATTATGCTCATAATTTTGGCCTCGCTTGCTACACACATGCAACTAATACGAATTACATTTTTGAACCACAATTAACAGCACACTCAATTTGCCCGGTGATTATCAGATAGTAAAAGCGCACAGTAAAAACCGCACAAATGAAGCCAGAATTTGTCCATCAACCTTATTTATAAGTGAAAAGAGTGAAGAAGATTACAAAATTTTAATAAGAGCATTATATTATGGTAGCAATAATCTAGGTGTTTTACTGGAAGAGAAGTCGATTACTGTAAATGAAATTTTAAAACGTCCTTTCCATTTTGCAGATAACACAAAATGACTCCTTTCATGTCTGCTGCGATAAGGATACATTTGCCACACATTTAAATGGTGCCTTCACCCCATCCAACCCAATGTATAAATTAATAATTCAGTGACATTAATACAAGAAGATAAATGATAAAGAGGTTGGAGCACAAGGGCCAAGAGTACACATCGACTTCTTTTGGAAGAACTAATACCTCTCTGCCAATTACAGGCAGAACTTTTTTAACAGTTTTCAATGGCATTTTTACAATCTAAATAGCAGCTTATGCACACGCAATTTCACACAACTCAGGCTTAATAAATCTCCTGCTGGTACCAAACAATCATTTTAAGGGATTAAAGTGCAACATCTGCTGCCATTAATAAGCATTTTATATAGCCACATGTATAAAAGCAGTCTCTACTGAATTGTTAGTCTCTGAAAAAGCTTCTAGACCCAAGCACCAAGTTTAGCATAAATTATACCTTTATCATTTGATTGGTGATTTTAGCTTATGACAACAATGAAGGGTATTACTACATAGCGGCTCCAGAATGAAAATATATGCTAGGTAGAACTATTATTTTCCAGTATGGCAGTGTTCCAAATAGCTGAAAGAAAAAGCAAATTACATAGCCATATGCAACACTGACTAGTGTTTCTAGTCAGACTTTGCAAACATGCTTCCTTCTTTTGCAGAGGCAGAAATACATTTCTGATTATTTTTTGAGCGACAAACCTTATTAATGCTCTGACTGATTCACCACACTACTTCCAGTTGCAATCTCCTTTATTTTAATGCAACTGGTACGAAAGCAGGGCTTGGTTGTGGTATCACAACCATGGTCGTCAAGGCACTTTCTAGAGTCCTCTCACCAAGATCAATGACATTTGAATGCCTTTTGAGAAGTACAGTCCCAGGTTGTATGATAGGATTTAGTTTCAGAATAAATTACTGCCTGTGCAAGCACGTTCCTTGAAAGTTTAAAAAAAAAAATCAAAGAAGTTAATATTTCTCATCGGGGATTTGAAAAGTATAAATCCTAGTTGACAGGTCCTGAAAGTTCAGAAATGAGGGCCCCCATGTAAGATTGGCAAGAACCAAGAACACTATTGGCATGCATTGCATAAACCTCTCAGCTCTGCACTGCCAAAAGGCCAATGCCTGCCATTCTGGACAACGGAATGCCACAGACCGCCAAGCATGCCCCATCATAAAATGAGATCGAAAAGTGAGATGCCAACAAGCTCTGTTTCATTATTTTACTTTTGTTTCATATATTGCTTCCTAATCAAAAGGGCTGAAATGAGAAAATAATTCTGCTGTGCTTTTATGGGTACCAAATAGGGGCCAGGGATATCCAGAGTTGGGTGTTATTTATGTACCCAAACTTGTATGCCGTGTCCAAGTCAAATCTTATTTTGTGCGTGAACAAGGCTGCATCTTCTAGGAAGCACAATATACGCACAGAACGTTTTGAACCGCTTCTTCTTGGTTTCCAAAAAAACAGCAACAACAAAAAGGATTGCAACACAAGGCAATATCATTGTCTGGCATAAACCTACAACCAGTGCCAATATGTGACAGCTGACAGAGAGGTCGGAACCTATTAGCCATACTAGGCTTTGAACTATTCGCGGCTGAGGCCAAAGCCACTCTTAGCCAAGGGAAACCAGCTGCTTGAAAAGAAAGAAGCTTTCGGCATTAAGCCAGGATGTAAGTAGATTTAAGCATCCTTTCCCCCCTCCCCTATTTCCCTCCACACTGATGGCTGCTTTCAGCTGAGAAACATCTCCAACAAGGCCCATATGCACTTTAAAAGCACCCAAGACTGGGGAGAATTGACATTTTGGACACCAGGTGTCACATTGCAAGTTCCAAGGGCATCGTCTGGAATGTCACCGTTACCATGTGAAGTGCCATGTGGGGTTCTGGTTTCCCTACCATGAACAAGTTGCACTGTACATGCAGGGCAGCAGAGAATGTAATGCCCAAGGGTCTGCTGAGGTTTGAGAATGGTTTTTACTAGCTCTAATAGGCAAGCCAAAATCTTTGGTTGTCTGGCTTCTGACCTTACTGTTCCCTGCCAGGTGTGACGCGGGTGGCGCTGTGGGTTAAACCACTGAGCCTAGGGCTTGCTGATCAGAAGGTCGGCGGTTCGAATCCCCGCGACGGGGTGAGCTCCCGTGGTTCGGTCCCTGCTCCTGCCAACCTAGCAGTTCAAAAGCACATCAAAGTGCAAGTAGATAAATACGGTAGGTACCACTCCGGCGGAAAGGTAAACAGTGTTTCCGTGCGCTGCTCTGGTTCGCCAGAAGCGGCTTAGTCATGCTGGCCACATGACCCGGAAGCTGTAAGCCGGCTCCCTCGGACAATAAAGCGAGATGAGTGCGGCAACCCCAGAGTCGTCAGCGACTGGACCTAATGGTCAGGGGTCCCTTTACCTTTAATAGGCAAGCCAAAATCTTTGGTTGTCTGGCTTCTGACCTTACTGTTACCTGCCAGGTTTGCTCTGTGTGACTGAGACCCTCTGGGCACTTCAGTTAAGCAGCTTACAAGGAAACACCCTGACTTTCTTTCCTGAGCTGGACAAAGGAATAGGTGCAGGGTCATTGCTGGGTGGTGGAGACCATGACAGTTTGCTCTATATAGCCAAGGCATTCCAGACACTTTGGCTGCACAGCTGTCGAACAACCCTAGGCTGCTCTCCACCTTGGAGCCAGGGTGGGAATAGCAACTGACACAAAATTTCTGCCAGTCATTCATCGTTCTGAACTAGCAAAGCTGTGGGAGCCTGGTAATCTCTGTTATACAACTTCTGGAACTGGGGTGGGGGAGAACATGCTTTGAAAACTTAACTTGGTTCAGCTGACACCTCCCTAACCTGGGTGGAAGGCAAACTAACACAAAGCTATCTGAATTGCCATACTGCAGCGATTTTCAAACTGTTTACACAGAAGGAATCCTTTCCATAGTCTGCCAACTAACTTTTGGGGCACAGTCCAGCACAGAACCTCTGTTTACAAGGAGCACTTGGCAGGATTTACAGGGAGTTTTCATTTATTTATTTGCACAATTTCTAGCTGTTCAAATAATTTCATGTGGGGGCATCAAGGAAGGCATCTACAGAAAATCTTAATATGCATTCAGTCTGATACAGGGAGAGATGCTTCTTAAAGTGCCCAGGTCCCTGATTATTCAGGATTATCACTAGAATTGAATAGAAATGGGAAGCAAATAAGCAACCAATGCAATGCAGCTCCCTCAGCCGATACAAGCATGTTTCTGATGGGCTGGTAGCTGCATTATGCAGCTTCCAGACTGTCTTTAAGGGCAGCCCCATGTAGCAGGCAGAAGAGTAATCCATCAGGCATTTTCCAAAAGATGGATTACTGTGACAAAGCTGTCTCCTTTTAGGAATGGATGTAGCTGGAAACAGGCACTCAGTGCCACCGAACCACCTGGGTATCCAGTGACAAAGAAGTCTTCCCTGCTCTTTCAAGGGAATGAGTGTTACCCACATCTAGGATGGGCTGTCTACTCAGTACCTGGGACAAAAGTCTACCAATCCATAGAGCCTCTGTCTTACTAGTATTCAGTTTATTGGCTCTCGTGTAGCCAATCACTGCGCCCGTCATTATTTTCCAATTCAGAACACAACTGATCACAGTTGCTGATATTAGCATTTTAAATTTAATCACCCTTATTGCAGCCCCTCCCCTCCTCTCCCCCCAAAATGAGGCCAATAAATATGAGGAGCTCATTTTGTATGAAGTTGTTAGGATACTTAAAAAACTAACAATGAACCAGTTTTATAATTAGAGTTAGTAAACGGTGTAATATATACGTCTGGGCATAATTTAGAATTTGCACATAGCACTCCTCAGACTGAACACAAAAGACCTGTTCTGGCATTTCACTAAATTAGAATCCTGGATTCCCACAGCAAGAAAGTGCATATGTAGAGTTTATTAATGCTTTAAATCAAGCTATTATTCAGTGCTGCATAATGAAATCTACTATAGTCTTACATGGTGATGACAAGGAATATTCTGTATTCCGGTGCTTAATTTCCATATGCAAGTTGCTAGAGCTGAAGCTTTTTGAAGTCACACCCACACTCCTATGTAATAAGCCTTTTCCCTAAGTTTCCACTGTCTAGAACTGGCTGCTGGTACTCACATTCTCAGGAAAACTCATGTATTAGGGGAGAGGAGGCGCAGCATTATAAAAACACCACTTAGGATCAGACCTGGAGATCTGTAGTTCACATTAAAGCCATGGGTGTTGCCTTAGTAAGACTTTTACACTGACTATCAAAAAGGGGCAAAAAATGGCAGGTCAGGTGGGAGAGTGAGTTTCTATAACTGGGCAACTAGAATACTGCTGATGTTTCACATGCATTAACACTAAACAAATGAACACAGCTGTAAGTAACTTGCAGGCTGACTTTCAAAGAACTCTGACAAAGCAAACCCCATTCAGAACCATGAGGGCTTTCTCACTTTGTTATTCTCACTGTCAGGATAACAAAGCAGCTTAAAAGGTACTGAATGAAAACTGCTGATCCTGCCCTACCAGGAATTTTAGATGTGGGCTATGTGATAGTGATTGCCAAGTCAGAACTGGAGCCAGCTTCTTTTTGACAGTTTTTAAAGTAGCCCTCTGACCAATGATTTCCTCTACAGAGAGATTGGGGGGGGGGAGCGTAATTTGTTACATTTAAATAGTCGTCCCAGCAATAGGGATTCCTTCTGTTTGCAGTGGAGTTTCTGACCTAAGGGATGCTCCTTATTCTGTGAATTAGACACTCCCACAGGTGGGAACGGTGAAGGCAATTTTTGGCAGTTCCCAGCACTGGGCAAGGGAACCAACAACAACAAAAATCCTCACCCCCACAAGCAGCCGGTTTCCAATGTTTCCATGCCAAGCAACTTTAAAAGCAACCCTTTATCTAATCATTTGTAGCTAAAACCTGAGATAAAGATGAAGGAAGGGGATCCTAACTACGAGGGTGGAAATGCAAAGGACTCTCCAAGTGTTAAATACTGAATGAAGGCAATGCCTTCATAACAACGGAGTCAAAATAACAATAATATTATTAGGCAAGGACAAACAAGCAAAACTGAAGAGGAAAGTCTATGGAAGAGGCAGCAGAACGACAAACACATTCAAAACATTAACCTTACAACAAGCATAATATTCTAAGCCTGTTCAGAACTGAAATCAATTAAAGTGGAACTGTAAATTGATTTGAATTTGAACCAACAACGACGGCAGTATTTTACGGTTTCAAAGCACCTGGGTTATAACGCTGAACATTTTACAAGAACCATGTGACATATAATGGTCCTTTCAGATACACCAGAGTGACTTGTCACACAGCATGGCATGCATGAAGAGAACAGAAGGACACAAATATACATGCAGCTACTTGGCAATGAATACAGGTGCTGACCTGTCTGTGTCAGCTGCTAAGGGTCACTGTACAAACAGTAACACCCTGAGCAGGATAAAGAGAGGCTTGTGGCAGAGCAATGAAGGCAAAGATGATGGCGGTGTGGTGTCCACTTTCTTATAGCTACAAGATCAGCTGAAGCCGTGAGCCACAAAAGCTGTCTGCAAGATGCAGTATGGCGAAGCTACACAGGCCTTGCTTATGGGATCCTGGGGGAGGTTGGGTGTAAGAAGAGTGGGTTGCAGGTCTAGACAATGCAAGCAGCTGGTACAAGGGTCTTCTCTCTGATCATTAGCAATGTCACATTGCGGCGGAACAGAAACAGCAGCTAAGATACACCTGGGTAGCAGTCGGAGTGCACCTGCAGCAATTTCTTAACATCACCTTATAATGTTGACCCAGCAGAAATGTACCTGCATGCACTGGGACTTCTAAAATTCAGTTTCCACACACCACACTAGATGACAGAGGAGTATTAAAAATGTAGTTAGTTATTTAAACATTTCTACGCTGGCTCTTTAACACCTCAGGGTGCCTTAAGCATTTCAATATCCAGTGAAGTGTATACAGCAGCCTGATACTCGCCAAATGTTTTGGGCTACAGCTCCCAACATGGTGGTGCTGGCTGGGGCCAAAGGAAATTGCAGTCGAAAACATCTGGCAAAGGCTGGTTTACAATGTATAATATTAAAGGTGCCATCTGTTGCATTGTCCTTTGCAAGAGTTGCGGTTGCACTGCAAAATTCCTAGCTTATCTTTGGTTTGAGGGAGTCTGTTTTTACAGGATGCCAGAGACAGGGGTGGGGGCAGCTTTTAAATGATTCGCTGTTCAATAAACCTGAGCTCTAATAAGATACTAAAATAGAGCTAACATTTTATATGTCAGCTCTTATTACTCTGTTTTCCGCAACTTCGTCATGTGTCAATATACTTTGCCTCAAAAAGACTTTTGGATTTATTTTTAAAAATGCACACATTTGGTCAAGAGTTCAGTCAATGTTTCTTGACCCGAAACAGCTATTTTTGTCTTCAGATTTTCTAAGCAGCGAAAACTACCCAGCATATGATTAGCACTGTACATGTTTATTCTAAGTTTACAGCTAGCTATGCCATAACATTCCAAGAGCAGACCACAGTGACCTCTGTAGTATATGATAAAAAGACCAAAACTAACATTGTGAAAATGAAATCTGGAATGTTACATTTAAGCTTTCCCCCAGAATTATCAGGACACACATAGGGTCTTACTGGTTGACGAATATAAGGCTTGTGGCCTCAATTCTTCTCCTACTTTTTAAAACTGAAATAGTATGAACACAGATTAATGCTAATTCTCACAAAGTATGATCTTAATTTTGTTCAGGACACTTTACTTCCAAAAATATGTAGTACAAGCTGGCAGCCATACGAACATTCTTAGTAGTTGTGGAAAGCAGATTTTTTGATCAAGTTTACAAATTATGCACTACAAAGGAGGAATATACACATCTCCACTATGATGTTTGTTACATTTCCAAATGCATGTGCAAACTGTGCTCTTCCTGTGGGGAGAAGGTGCAAGTTCTTCTTCCATAGATTGCCTAAAAGCACAGAAAGCCTAAAACATCATTTGCACATCTGCTTTTGCAGATTCTCATAAATTTTGCTTATTTAAAATACTGCTACCCTTATCTCAATACACTGTCAGCTTTCAAGAACCCTTATAAAACATGCAAAAGTATAAAAAAGGAAATAACCAAACAATAAAAAGAAAAGTAGCACAAATATTAAAAATAGCACTTTTTTTCTTATAAATGGGGGTGGGGGGTAAGCTCTGTTTCAAAGCTTATCTGATGAGCTTCCTGAATCAGTTCCCTCCGTGGAAATGAACTGGAGAAGTAATTAACCTCATGTGGACATTCTGTACATAGCTAAGGACATTCTATACATGGCTAAGGTGTCCTAATGTACATCTCCAAGTAAGGAGAGAGTCTTCACACATATGTAATCTCTTTTATTTCTAAAATTATATTTTTAACCATCTATGAGCCAATATTTCTGCAACAACAGATTTATTTTTTGTCTTGTTTCGTTTTTGGAACTGGAGACAAGCTACTGTGCTGGTCACATTTCTAAATACTTTCAGCTAAACAGGCCCATTTAACTATGCAAATACACTGGCAAATGTTCTGTTCAGCTCTAAAAATTTATTCATCTTGCAACGATAAATAATGGTCTTGGCAATGAGTTTCCATTCCTTCCAACATCGAACCAGTGTGCATCTTAATTACTTTTGTGCACATAAACCACCAATTGTCTATGGTCCAGACTTCGCCCAAGTATTTTTGTTACATATTTTGCAGTTTGAGGTCCATTAAATTAGCCACAGTTATGCACAAACCATTTTTCTTTCTTTCCAGCTGTACTGGGGTGGGGCTAATTAAAATAGGGTAGAATATGCTATTGAAGGGCAACAGAAGCAACTTTGTCCTTCTACCAAAGACCAAGGCATTCATTATTCAAGTTTATTGTGAAACACTATTCAACAAGGTAATTAATTTTTAAGAATGCAGAAAACAGAAAACGTTGCAAAACAATAAAAAAATAGCAAGACCCGCCAGAAAAGTTTAGAAATCTGGAGTTTTTAAAAACTATACTGTATTTCTAGTTCTAGAAGTTAACTTCCCAGAGGCTTTCAACACAACCATTTTTTGAAATTAATTTTAACGCAGTGCAGTTAATCATGGAATGATCTTCCCTCAAACTGGTGGCTTCCATGTGTTTTGGACCACAACTCCCATCAGCCCCAGTCACCATGGCAAATGGGACTGGGTGATGGGAGTTGTAGTCCAACAGAAATGGAAGGCACCAGGCTGAAGAAGGCTGTTATGTATGGTACTCTTCCTTATTCTGCAAAGCTGTTCCAATGGTAAAGAAAATAGCTCCATATACACATTCAACATGGCTTAATCACCAAAGGGTGATAAGCCCTTACTAAGATTAAATACCAGTTTAAACATTACCTCAATGGCTGTTGCCAGAAATCAGTTCCATGGAAAAAGTCCAAATGGCAGTACTAACAATTGTATTTGTTTCCCACATTGAATTGGTTTCCCCTTTTGGCCTGATCATGCAATAAGAATCTGCACCAATAGTACATTACTGCTGCCACACAGCCCTGAAAGGAGTAAATTAATCTTGGCAGCAGCTACACTACCGAACTGAATCAGCCTAAAGTAAGAAAATGACTTCACAATCCATGAGTGCCCAGTTACTGCCAGTGATAATCTGACTGCAGCTTCAAGATCTCAAAGTATATAACCAATGGGGGAATAACACCCTGGGCTCATTTGGGAGAAAGGGAGAGAAATTTGATAAAGTATAAATAAACAAACACCAAAGATAATACTAGTATTTCACCTTTATATCTAGAGTGGGTGGAAGGTAGATCTGGATCTACTGGTAGATTACTGGGTGATTTGTTGCAGATTTGCAAGGGTCCAATTGTTTTAACACTAAATAAAATGTCCCCTCTCCTCCTATTTACAGTGGTACCTCGGGTTAAGAACTTAATTTGTTCTGGAGGTCGGTTCTTAACCTGAAACTGTTCATAACCTGAGGTACCACTTTAGCTAATGAGGCCTCCCGCTGCCACCGCCGTACGATTTCTGTTCTCATCCTGAAGCAAAGTTCTTAACCCGAGGTACTATTTCTGGGTTAGCGGAGTCTGTAACCTGAAGCGTCTGTAACCTGAAGCTGAACATGAGGTACCACTGTATTTTGGCTGGGGATGGGAACCAGGTAGAAAGGGCTGCGAGCTCACCTTTGGTGCTGGAGATAAATTCTTAGGGCTGGATGTGCCTGTCCTTCCCCTATTTCTGGATCTCTGGGTTCTATGAAAAGAAAGTAGACCCACTAGCTTGAAGTCTGCTCATCCCTGATACACAGTGTTCCTACGCATGCATGTAAACAAACACACCTAGGTATTTACATGATATACAGTCATGATTGCTAAATTAACATCCACACCTAGAAGTTTCAGTTCACAAACATTAAAGACGCTTGACATCCACCCCAAATGTTCTTCCTTGTGGTTCGAGCAGCAGATGACCATCACTAACAGCAAACGTATTTATAGAAATAACCTACAGTGGTGCCCCGCAAGACGAAATTAATTCGTTCTGTGAGTTTTGTCGTCTTGCGGGTTTTGTCGTCTTGCGAAGCACGGTCTGCGAAGCTCCTGCTAGCGAAGGGAGGAGAAGGGAGCGCGGCAGCGGCAGCTGTCTCCCTGGCTCCCTCGGGAGCTGCTGATGTTGGCTTGAGGCTGGGCGGCAAAGCCCCGCTGGTGGTGCTTCCCGTCCGTGCAATCTAGCCGGCGGGGAGAGCGGCCGTCGCCGGGGCTGCCGCCGGGGCAGCTCTTCACAGCGCGCTTCCACGCGCTGCTGCTTCTCTCTTCTTTCTCCCCGCCTCAGCCGCCCATGGCAGCGGCGGGGAGAGCGGCCGTCGCCGGGGCTGCCGCCGGGGCAGCTCTTCACAGCGCGCTTCCACGCGCTGCTGCTTCTCTCTTCTTTCTCCCCGCCTCAGCCGCCCATGGCAGCGGCGGGGAGAGCGGCTGTCGCCGGGGCTGCCGCCGGGGCAGCTCTTCACAGCGCGCTTCCATGCGCTGCTTCTTCTCTCTTCTTTCTCCCCGCCTCAGCCGCCCATGGCAGCGGCGGGGAGAGCGGCCGTCGCCGGGGCTGCCGCCGGGGCAGCTCTTCACAGCGCGCTTCCACGCGCTGCTGCTTCTCTCTTCTTTCTCCCCGCCTCAGCCGCCCATGGCAGCGGCGGGGAGAGCGGCCGTCGCCGGGGCTGCCGCCGGGGCAGCTCTTCACAGCGCGCTTCCACGCGCTGCTGCTTCTCTCTTCTTTCTCCCCGCCTCAGCCGCCCATGGCAGCGGCGGGGAGAGCGGCCGTCGCCGGGGCTGCCGCCGGGGCAGCTCTTCACAGCGCGCTTCCACGCGCTGCTGCTTCTCTCTTCTTTCTCCCCGCCTCAGCCGCCCATGGCAGCGGCGGGGAGAGCGGCTGTCGCCGGGGCTGCCGCCGGGGCAGCTCTTCACAGCGCGCTTCCACGCGCTGCTGCTTCTCTCTTCTTTCTCCCCGCCTCAGCCGCCCATGGCAGCGGCGGGGAGAGCGGCTGCCGCCGGGGCAGCTCTTCACAGCGCGCTTCCATGCGCTGCTTCTTCTCTCTTCTTTCTCCCCGCCTCAGCCGCCCATGGCAGCGGCGGGGAGAGCGGCCGTCGCCGGGGCTGCCGCCGGGGCAGCTCTTCACAGCGCGCTTCCACGCGCTGCTGCTTCTCTCTTCTTTCTCCCCGCCTCAGCCGCCCATGGCAGCGGCGGGGAGAGCGGCTGTCGCCGGGGCTGCCGCCGGGGCAGCTCTTCGTCTTGCAAAGCAAGCCCATAGGGAAATTCGTCTTACGAAGCAACTGAAAAACTGAAAAACTCTTTCGTCTTACGAGTTTTTTGTCTTGCGAGGCATTCGTCTTGCGGGGTACTACTGTATATGATAATCAGCCTACCACCATCTATACAATTGCCACTCCTGAGGTCAGATAACCACCCACTGAAATGAAGGAAAAACGGATTATTGTGCATCTTTAGGTAGACTCCTTGCCAGTTTGTCTCAACCAACTTGGCACTGCAATTCTATTTTGGGGAATCTTTGCAAATATAGGCTATCAGTGTTATTAATTCTTATCACGAGCGTTGACATGACTAGCACAACCACCGTTATTAGCAGGGGAGTGGGAGCGCAGCAGTCATTAACATAGGGTAGTGTTTCCATGCGGAAAACTTCTCACATATCAACAGTAGCATGAAATAGCACTACTGCAAAGAATGCATCATCAAGAAACAGCAAGAATACTATTGATGTTATTCCCAGATGAGATATTAATTCCAAGACCGTCAGGAGCTGCTACTAAATTTGAGAGAAGAAAGCAAAACTATTCCAACACCCTGATACCAAGAACCATTCCATGTGCCAAGGAATTCTGCCGAGTGCATCGCAGCACACACAGGTCTCTGGATTGAGATAACCATTTATTCCTACCTGATTACTTTCAAGAACATATGCAAGAAATTTCAACATAACCAAAAAAGGGGGGGGAGATACTAGGGGCATTCTATTATCATACTAGAAGAAACAAACTGTAAACTGATTGCTGCACTGTATTGCAATTGTGTTGTATTATTGTTTGCAAAATGCTTACTGAAATTTTACTGTAGAACTAGGTAGACAAACTCTGGGTCCCAGCCATTATCTTTTCTTATGACTGTGTCCACAATACATTGCAGCTTACATTTGATAGGGAGGGTACTTGATGTATTTGGTATTCGCGTTTTATTTCCAACACCTCTATTTTTTGTCATGTAGGATGTAGTTTCTTTAGGACTGTGCAAAGATTCTTATTTAATGTTACAGTTTATAACAGCTTGATCTGGGAATGGTTCTACCGGTACTGCTAGTGGCATTTCAAGAAAATCTTAACTACCAAGCTGTGCCTCCCTCTCTCACTCAAAGCAAACATTTTTAATGGTGAAAAGCATATAGCAACAAACTCAGACAAACTGAATGAAAACCACAACAGGGGCAAATAGAAAGAAAAAAGCAAGGTCATTTGCCACCCATTTCCAAATGCTAACACTTTTATTGCTCTTGGGCAAATAAAAGCAATCTGAAAAGGTAAAACGTATTTTTCAACCTCTCTGTTCTTTGAAATGTCTTCATTAAAATTGAGACTTTTAACTTTTTGGCTGGATTATACTTTTAAAGGACAATATTTAAATTGATGCCAGTATCTTTATTTAGAAGTAGTTCATTCTCAGAACCTAATGTTCTTTCAAATTATCATATTGTATTCCATGAAATGGCTGTTGCAGGCATGAAACTTTTCCTAATGTTGAACACTGTAGTTTCAGCCTCTGTTATTAACAATACTAGCAGAGCTATCCTAAATTTGCCTACTTGAAAGGAAGTCCTGTTGAGTTCAACTGGGCTTAATCCTAGGATATAGGATTGCAGCCGATAACTAACTTATATATTTGCTGCACTAGAAACAAAAGCAGAAACACCACCCTGGCTTATTCTATGCATATAAGGAGAAATCAGTGTTTTCCAAAACATTGCATAAGAATTAAACAAAAAATAGGCAAATACACATATGTTTTTCATTACAAAATTCAGAAAAGGATAATTTCATGTGCTTTAAAAAGGATTGGTTAAAATCATTATTTATCATTTTTTAAAGGCAGTAACAGTTATACCACTCCTTCGATTACTAACTAAATGGAGAGTTAGTTGTTACAAATCAATAACCACATAAACAAAGGAAATGCAGACATTTCAGAAATAACTAATGTTTTTGCCCATGTGTTTTGCAGTCCTAAACACATCTTTTTTTTCTAGAAAGCAACTTTTTGCTGCAATTGAATAATGGAGACACACAATACTTTTAAGAATTTATAAGCACTCATATAATTTGTGTCGTATAAAAAGATGCAGAGGTCATTGAGAAAAGAACTAACCAACTTTGTGAAATAATAATAATAATCCTAAAATTCAAACAATATTGGAATTTTCAGCTAAAGGAACATTTTAATTAAAATGAAGCAAATATATGTACTGGAAACATCAACCCCCCCCCAAAAAAAAACCTCTACTGGTATAAAACAAAACAAATTTATGAACTCTCCATTCTTTACTTATTGTCAAACTAATTGTGAAAACACTTGCAAAATTCACCCATTTCTCCTTGAGTTCCATCAGTGACACAATCATTTCTGACTGTCAGTCCACTGCCACTCTCCCCTTCTCACCCCAATGGCTATCGCTACATATTGTAAAGCCAAGACTTTTAACTCCTAGAAATACAGATGGTGTTCCTTCCAGTCAAATGCAAGAAAATGACACTCATTTTGAATGCCATGAGAAGTGAGGAAAACATGATGTGAATAAGACATTGTGTCGGCAATTATACCCAAACCAAAACACTAAGCAAAGAGAAGCAGAAAACAAAGCCACAAAAAAAATCAGAATAAAAATGCTAATCAGATAAAGTGTAAAGCATTAATTGTCATTTTGTTAATCTACAAATCATTTCATAACCTGCTATGAGGCACCCCATTGCTATCCTGACTCCAAGTATCACGGTCTTGACACAGTACATTCAGGGGAAAAATGTTGTTAACAAAATACCTTGCTGTGTAGCAGAGAGATTTGTATTCTGTGCAGCTGACAGGTTAAAATGAAAAATTTCCATCCACAGGTATATTTCAAAGGCTCCACTGCTTTGATGTACTCTGTGCAGCAGGTTTTTCCATTCCTCAACCAATAGCTCCTGGTCACTTACATTCCATTTGCCAAACAGTAAAGTGTTTATTACTCATAACCACACAGCTCTTCCAAAGGTAGAGAAGAAACTCCCAAACAAACAAAAAAGATCACTCCTCTATACACGAATGCTTTCCCACAGTGACTCACAAGTAGGGCATCATCATTTAAAATGAACCGGGCCAGCGAAACGACCACAGCGCAGACTCACAACTCACACAGACAGATTTATGATCCCTCCAAAGAGGAGACTGCTAATTAAAAAAAAAATTCTCCTGCTCAGTGGTTGCAAAGCACACAAAACCCAAAAGCAACTGAGGTAAACATCTCAGGTAGTCTAGCTTGTTTATTCTCAATGAACCACATACACAACAACAACAACAGTAGATAACAGCCTGTACGTTTTCAAGTGTGACACAGTTTTCCTCTTATGCTGAAATTGTAAAATAAAAATAAAACCTGTACCAGGAAGGAAGATTCATTGAGTTCAAAAGAACACTTTGGATCTAAGCAAAAGATGTGTAATAAAAAGTGCAGCAGGAGATAAAGGACTGAAAAATGTCACAAGATTACCTCTTGCTACCTTCAACATAGTATTGCATTTATTCGTCTAAACCTGCATTTTACAGAGGTTTTATTTCCCCCCCCCCCTTCTGCTATAGAATTTCAATTGGGATCCCGCTCATCAATTCTCCTATTTAATTATACATTTCCCTATACTCCCTTAGATGTTAGAAATAGCATAGCATTATCTTTTACTAGGGATACTTGCATGGCACTAAGCCCCACTGAGCATACTGTGACTTACTTCAGAGTAAACATGCATATATCATCAGGCTGCACAGATTATGAGTCTAGGCAAGCATCACAAAATGTCCTTCTATTTTTCAGAGATGTTGACATTAAATGTAAGCTCTCAAACCCAATCATGTATATTTCAGTGGTCAATATTCTGTATAGCACAATGGTACATATAAAATGTGAGGGCTGTTTTGAAACTAATCCTTATTACGTACAACGATTCTGGAGTCCTAATCTCTGTAATAAAATTTTGTATCTATAGGTGATATAGCAGTTACTGACAACTCATGGAAAAGATAGCAGCTGACAATTTAAATGTTTTCGAAACATAAAGACTTTGACCATCACAAACTTCAAATGGATGCGATTATTATATACTTACTAGAAGCCAGCCTGTAGCATGAAGTAGCAAAACTTTTAAACAAGCCCTTTTCGAAAGATTGCAACTTTTTATCAAATTTGTTTATACTTCCAGTTCTGCATTCAACAATCCATTTGTCATTGCACATCATACAAAATCTGTCTGAAAAAAGGATAAATGAGCAAGTCTATTTTTTCCTCCTGTGCAGCCAAAGAGATCAGAAGCATCCCACTGCCTCTTTTAAACTAACGAGTTTACTATATGCAAGCTGTGGAAACCCTGCCTTAAAGTATAATTTGTTAATAAGTCAGGATGAAGAAAAATATATGTTTGACTGGGGTTTCAGCAAACCAGTTTAAATGGATAGTACCCCAACCCCACCCCAAATTTGGGCTAGCTGAAGTGCTTCTAATCTTCCCTTTGCATCCACACTGAAGGAGAGGGAAAAGGGGCACACAAGTCCAAGCTGACGTGTTTACACATGGTTTTGGCATGACATCCAAAACAGGCCAGTGATTTTAATTTGCCACACTGCTCTGCTGCATATCCTGTCCCTTGACACTGCAATATCAGTGCTACTTCTCAGGATTCTGCCACATGAAAGTCAGAGAGGAGGCAGATTGGCAAAGCACATGTGTTTCTGCATGTTCCACAATAAAATGTCAATAGTTATTCTGTTCTCCCATATTAGATATTCCTAAAGAATGCTCTCCAGGCAACTATGTTAATGCATGTCTGACATTGAGCAAGTGTGTGTGTGTGTGTGTGTGTGTGTGTGTGTGTGTGTGTGTATTCAATTTTCCAGACCCTTTCAAATTTTAACACCATTTAAATATTGTTATATCCATGTCTGGTCAGTCTGTGTTTTCACAGTAGTTGGGTTAAGATGTGGTTTTAACCCTACAGTGTTGTGTGGGGCTCTCTCCTGTGATTATTTGCATTACTGTGCCTGGAATTTGCTACTGAACTAAGACCATGTCATTTTTTTGTTTTGTTTTTAATTGGATTTTTGTGCCACTACATTGTATGGTAATTGATTGCATCGTATGAGACTTGTGTTTCTTTAAGCTGTTCTAATTATCTGTCACCCAGATAATTTCTGTAGAATATGACTAGTAAAGAATTTATTTTATATATACCGTATCGGCCTGAATATAAGCCTCAGTTTTCCCCCAAATTCCGACCGTGAAAAGTTAAAGTGCGGCTTATATTCACGACCTTACGGTATGCAGCCAGGAGCGCCCGCCCCGTGCATAGTCCCCCATCCTCTCCCCCAAGGCCGGGAAGGGAGAGAGCAAGGAAGGCGAAAGGCTGCCGGCAACACAGCGCGGCTCCCTCCCCCAGTATGCAGCCAGGAGCAGCGAGGATTGGAGCGGCTTATATTCAGGTTCCCCCCCCTCCAATTTTAAAGGTGCGGATTATATTCGGGCCAATACAGTATATAATAAATATTGTTCACATTGGCTAGATGCTAATACATCTGAGCCTGTTTCTGTTGACCCTTCACACTTACAACCTGGTGACCACAGCATATTTTTGTGTGCCATCATTTCTGGATCTGGACCATAATATTTGCATTCTGAGAGAGCACAGATGCTTTGGCTATGTAGTCATTATTAATTAATCAGAAATCATTCCAACAATGCCGATTTTCAATTATCTACAATTTATTTAAAAAGGTGCGTCTCAACTTATCCATGTCATCCACAGCTGGAAAAAATAAATTAAAAACGCACCATCCTAGAATCAGCAGAATAAAATACACCACAGGGAAGGAATTAAACTTATTCTACACTTGCTTAGCCCTTAGCCCTGGCAATTAAAATACAGCGAAAACAAGCAAGTCTTTCCAGCCTTTCTAAAAAACACTCAGGGAATGTAGGAAAGACATCGAGAAATCTTCAGGCCCTAATGCAGGAATGGGGAATCTCTTCCCTCCAGATGTTGTTGCACCACTGAAAGCTCATTATTTTGCTTATAGTTCATATTAATGGTTTAATGCGGATACTCTCAGATGATTTTAAAAGACTGTGGTGAGACTTCAAGAAGGTGGCAATTTAAGTTGATTTGCCAAGCAACTTTATTTAAGAAATTTGACTGTAAATTAAGCCAAATGCTTAAGAAATGTACAAAAAGAATGGGCTGGGCCCAGACTGTTTATGTGAATGGAAAGGCTCCCTTTCATGGGCAGAAGGTACTAAGATTCAAGGGATCTCCAATAGATGAAGCAGTGGGAGATTATCTTCCCTGCTTCCCCCTCGCCTTGGCAGCCCACACACACACACTACCTTTCACATTGTTCTTCCAGTTCTGCTTTTCAAGAGGGAATCAGAGATAGGCATGCATAACTTCCCTTGTGCCCTCTCAACAGTGCAACAGAGCTCTAGATCTAACCTAGTATGAATAAAGGTGAAGGTAAAGGACCCCTGACAGTTAAGTCCAGTCACAAATGACTCTGGGGTTGCGGCGCTCATCTCGCTTTACTGGCTGAGGGAGCCGGCGTTTGTCCGCAGACAATTTTTCTGGGTCATGTGGCCAGCATGACTAAGCCGCTTCTGGCGAAACCAGAGCAGCACACGGAAATGCCGTTTACCTTCCTGCCGGAGAGGTACCTATTTATCTACTGTATTCATACGCAGGTGCAGTTTTGTTTTGTTGCAACTTCTTTTACTAAATGGAAAACAAACAAACAAAAATCACTGCTGTAAATATTGTAGAGGGGTGCTTTTGAATTGCTAGGTTGACAGGAGCTGGGACTGAGCAACGGGAGCTCACCCCGTCGCGGGGATTCGAACCGCCGACCTTCTGATCAGCAAGCCCTAGGCTCAGTGGTTTAGACCACAGCGCCACCTGCGTATGAATACAAATACATAATAGATGAAGTTACCTGTTAATGTATCCTCCCAAATATTACAACGCCAGGGACAATATTTAGGATCTAACAAAGCTTTAGTGGCAATCAGTTCCACTCATGCAAAGGGAAGAGTTTCTGTTTTTTCTTCCCATTCTCCCCTTCAGCTGCAAGACTCCAAACCACATCTCATTCTATTCTGGCATATTTCCCAACCAAACAGGAGCAGCTTTCAAGTGGTGCAGGAGGCAGCAGCAGTAAAGCCCTTCTTCATTCCATGAATGGAATTCCATTCATATTAATACAAGCAATTATTCTCTCTCTCTCTCTCTCTCTCTCTCTCTCTCACACACACACACACACACACACACCCCTCTACAATATTTACAGCAGTGATTTTTGTTTGTTTGTTTTCCATTTAGTAAAAGAAGTTGCAACAACAAAACTTTGCTCCTCTTATTTCTTTCTTCTTTTTCAAAATGACTAGGCTTTCCAAGAATACCATCCAAAAAAACAGAAGAGAAATGGATTCTATGTACGGTATTAAAAGCTGATGCTTTCTAGGCATCTGAAGCTAGACGAGAATATGCAACCCTTCTAGGGTCGAAAGAACTATTCATATGGCAGTGTCAACCCATTCAGCCCAATGAAAATGCTGTGCAAAATCCAAGAGTATACAGTCATTCATTCACTGAGAATGAATGAATTCTCAATGATGCCCCCCCCACCTCCTGTACCACACACAAGTCAGCAGCTTCTCCATTTGTCATTTCTCCTTCCCTGAGACAAACAACTCTCTACACCCCACCGCAAAGTTTCACGCAAATACTTTTCAGAATTTACAATTTATGTCCTATGTAAGAAGGATGAAAGAAATATCTCACTTTGCATTAATTTATTAAGCAAATGAGCTCAAGAAATGTATTTCTGACAATCTTCATACTTACTACCGCCAAGGAGAGCAAAGGTGGACCGAACTTCAGAAGACCCGCAGCTCCAACCCAAGTCCGTCTAGGAGTATTTCTATATTCCAAATAAGTCTTTCTGCCATAATCCTATTGGAGTGTAATTGCTGTGGCTAATATCCTTACCCTGTTATGAAAATGTTCCACATAAATGTGGCACCAAGTTGTTATGATAACACGTGATCATGCTGTGAAATGGTAATTCCTATACAATAGCCCTTGCCAATACCATAAATCTCTTTATTAGACAACATACTATTACAGGAGATCTACTTAACTGTTTCTCTACTTAAAGGGCCATTTGGTGTTACAACAACAAGCCGATTTTTTCACATTAGCAAGGATTAGACAGTATAAATAATGAATCGGCACCAAGATGGTGTACTTTTGTGACACCAGTAAACCTTTTTGCTAGTTGTTTAAAAGGATAATCAAAACTACAATAAAAGCCTGTGTTCTCCTGCACATATACTCATTTTTAACATTACGGCATTGTAATAAACGTTCAGAAGAATCAACTCTCAAACCAATTTTCTGGGAGGATTTATGGCAAGTGAGTGTGTTTCTGAGTGCTGCTTCAGTTTTATGGAATGTGCAACTATGCATAATGCTCCATTTCATATTAAAATCACAGCAGAAAGCATGCAGACTTCCCAAACTACCTTAAATGAAAATAGAGCGCCATTATTTTTCAGAGCTAAACAGTGCTTATTTCAATGCCATCTCCATTACCTTCTTTGCACAGCAAGCAATATATTAAGTCACATTTATTTCCGTTAACATTTCTCTTGTTTCATGAAGGGCTTCATCATCCGAAAATGCATAATTCAAATTCTAAAACATGCAGGAACATCCTTCAAATTCCTGATACTAAACCTTAAAAGACGACATTAGCAAATGCAAGGCGTCCATGTCTCGGGTGATATTTATTTATTAATAAGCTCATATTTTGATATTATTATACCACCATGGCCTTTTTAAACTGTCAGCAGGGCTGTTGTTTTTTTACCCCTAAAAGTTTTAATGCTGAAGGTTTAGCTGTTGAATGCATTACACTAATTTGTTGGCTATAGTACTAGTGATTTTTTTTTGTAAAACAAAAATTAAGACTTGACCTCGCAACTGCAATGTAACCAACAATATAGATAAATGATTGATAGATAGATGTGAGAAAATATCCCATTGTCACAGCTTTCCGCTCAGCATGCCAAACACTATAGTTAAATTAAGGAAGCCCTGAAGCTTGTGAACTTTATTTTTAAAGAAGGCAACAAATTATTTTCTGAATATTTCCTGATGTTTTGGTTGCCAATGATACTTTACATCCCCCCCCCAAAAAAATACAGTTGCACAAGTATTACTAACATGGGCATTTGCTTTAAAAAAAAATCCCTAATTTTAAAGCAAAGAGTATTTTCATCTGAAAAGGGAATGTCATTTTAACATCCTCCTCTTACGCTTTTTGAATATTAAATTTACAAGTGTTTGCCAACTGCTATCAGCGATGTAGGCGCTTCTCAGAGCATACCCTTGAACACACTTTACATGTAAAGCACTTTTAATCTGAGCAAAAGCAACAGAGAATGCTGTAACAAGCAGACATTGTATTTATGCTGAAAAAACAATTGCAGTCCTTTTTTTAAAAAATGCCACAATTATTCTGATTATCTCATATGCAAGCTCCCTCTGCAGGTAATAAGAAGAGTTAGCAAAAAGTATGCAGAAAATGCAAAAATTTAGCACTGGGAGACAAACAAATGGACACTATTTGAAAGGAATTCCCAGACAGCTAAGAGTTACCTGATATCAGTCACTCCTGAAGAAGGCACTCTGGCCATTTTCCCCCCTGCTGGCTCTATCTAGTTACCCTTGTCCTTCAAAACAGTTAAGCAAGCAGCTTTAGCTCACTGCATACCAAGATGTAAAAGCTGCTGCTGCTGCTGCCCCCCCCCCCCAACATCACATTAAGACTTTTATGGGAAAGGGAAAACCAACACTGAACCATCCTGAAGTGGAGGGACCACCCAAAACAAGTCATCACTTCCAGGCTAAATCATCTCCTTAACCAAAATAAACAAACACAGCACTGTGGCTCTGTTTAATGTCTGCCACATAAGCCAAAACCTATTCCTATTAGGATTAACTTGCTACCTCAAAGTTTAGTATCAATTACACTGAATACAAACATGGGTATTTTAAGAAAAATAAGCACATAATATTAAGTAACAGGGGGGAAACATTTACTAGTTGTCATATCCTTCTTTTTATCTACCCTAAGAAAACCATTCTACTATCACAGAAAACACTTTTGGCCAAGCGTCGATATGTATGGCTATAATAAATGAACACACCCAATGTTTGATATAAACTCAGTAAAATTCAGGCTTTGCATGACTTCTGACTCGGGCTACAATCCTAACCATGTCTACTTGGCAGTAAGTCCCATTAAATCACTCTCGGGTTAAGTGAGGTGAGCAGACCCACCGAAATTAGTGCACAAGTTTTAGTCATTGCTGTCTTAAGTCCACTGGTGTCAATAGATCCACTCTCTATATGACTTTGTCAGACCCCATCCATATTGTGCCAGAAGTACTAGCCAAAGTCAACTTACAGTTGGGCTACAATTACAAACCAAACCAACCCCAAACCCTTGCAGAAGGGCTGTAACTCAGCGGAGGAGTATCTGATTTTAATGAAGATGGTCCCAAGGTTCAATCCCTAGTATTATATCCAGACAAGGTTGAGAGAAACCACAGTCCAAAACCCTAGAGAGCCACTGAGAGTCAGTGGAGACAATGCTGAGCTAGATGAACCAATGGTCTGAACAGGTATAGAAGAAGCTACGTAACATCAGCATTTGTGAAGCTGGAGTGGCATCAGTTTTCTACTTTTTACCTTAACCATTTGTTAGGCCACTCCTACAAACAAGAAAGGCTTTGTGGTCTAATATAAAATGAACCCAAAGTTGATTTCAATGTCCAAGCTCAATTTCTCTGGGTTGTCATAAAATTCCTCTATAAACCAGGCAAGTCACTTTCAGAAATTCAATTACTAATATATAAAACCTAGATATTTTGCCCTCCGGGGTAGGGATGAATTCACGAACTACAAGGTTAGGGGTGAAAATCCAACACAGATGATGACAATGCAGCCTTTGCCACGCGGGGAGGAAATGAAGTGCAGCATGCAAAACCAAAATTCTGTTTCTAATAAATGACGACAGCACTGATAAAAATGATAACCGGCGTACTTTTTTTTTTAATCGATGAGAAATAACTGAAAGGGATATTTAAAGGCAAAATTGTTAAAACAGAATAGGAAAGGATCAAGAAATCACGATGCTTTTCTGAACGAGCTTTCAAAAGCATATAACACAAGCATATAGGCAACTCTTCTCTGTTGCAGGAAAGCCTCTAGTGGCCAAATCCATAGCCTGTCATCAGCAGGTCCTGTTTGGTAATCATCAAACGATGTGGCCTTGAAGGCTTCAGGCACAGTGAGTGCTGAGAGAAGGAACACAACATCCAAACTCCACAAGTAAAGACATTTAATAAAAAAAAATTAGAGAGAGAGAGAGAAAAAAAATCAGACTATTTCACTTTTTTCCCTTGCAAATCTAAGCAAAAAATAGAAAGGACGGGTCCCCCTCTGTAATAACTCTGATTTCCTCTCCTCTCCTTTCCTGTTCTCTATCAACAAGAGTTTATTTCCAACCTTTTCTTTCTGAAGCTGAGCAAGATCATATTCAGTAAAGTACACATGGCAAAACTAGAACCCAGTTATTCCATCCACGTATGCTAATATAGCTACACTGATTTCAAAAGACATCAGTCTAGTCCAAATATGCACCTGCACTCAGCACAAAGCGAATCAGGTCTTGTCAGTCAGCAAGGAATATTTCATCAGCAACTAAATGCAATCACAATTATAGCTGAGCCCTCCAGACTACACATACTGTAACAGAAATACCTCTTGCAAGGAGTGGGGGGGGGGTTGTTTGGGGACCCATTTTATTTACCCAGATCAAAGAGAGTCTGGATCGTTCATTTGCAGGGTGCCTGCAAGGTCCTTTCATGCTATCCTGGGCCAAAGAAAGGAGGAAAGGAATCTTGCATTCAGCTATGACATGGCAAAAACAATGGCTGACTCATGTCAACAATCATGTTCCATCATGAAATCCGGCTCAGGAGCTTGCCAAAAAGATGCCACCCAGCAGTATTTTAAATGGAAAGGCAAGAGCTGAATAAGCTTGGCAGAGTTGCCTTCTCTGTCTTAATCTCTCACACATGTACACGTTCTTATGGTACTCACTGTCCATGGGTGGAAGTAGATGACAGAAATTGTTGGCATGCCAGCGAGGAACGTAATGATTTTAGCTGCTTGCTGTTTCTTTTGTGCTACGTGCTCAGGTGATTAATTTGGAAAAGCAAAGCAAAGGGACTTCTGGGACCTAGGGCTTCCTGAAAGACACCCTATGTGGTATAGTGGTTAAGAGCTGTAGAGTCGTAATCTGGTGAACCAGGTTCGCGTCCCCGCTCCTCCACATGCAGCTGCTGGGTGACCTTGGGCTAGTCACACTTCTCTGAAGTCTCTCAGCCCCACTCACCTCAGACAGTGTTTGTTGTTGGGGAGGAGGGGAAAGGAGAATGTTAGCCGCTTTGAGACTCCTTCGGGTAGTGATAAAGCGGGATATCAAATCCAAACTCTTATTCTACTACTACTACTATGTCTGGAAGTCCTATGGCCTATTGCCAGAAGTGTGGGGTGAGCTATGATCATTTAGAGGGGGGAAACTATGAACACTGCTCCTCTTCAAAAGCACTAGGGCCTGGGGCTGTGTCCTAGAGGTCTTAGTTGCTGGACTTAGCCCAGAGGGAGGTCTGTTTCCAATTAAACCTTGCTCCCAAATCAAGCCAAAGTACCATCCCAGTTTCAACTCTCCATATACCTTATCAGCAACTGAGTAGAAATCTCAGAATTCTAAAAAACAAAAACAAAAAACAGTCATCCATTTCCCCAGCAGCAAAGAACAATTTTGGCAGTAATGGAAGTGAAAGTATTCCGCCGTCTAGAAGCAGAGCAATAATCATTCCGAGGTGTTGACTCATATGAAAAAATATATACAGCAGACGCAACACACAGTGCAAGGAAAGAATAAATGCACCTATTTAAATATGGGGATGAATTTTGCATCAAGGGAACAAATCAAATGGTAAAAAATAAAGTATCAACTGGTAAAGCATAATTGGTTGCTCAAAATTGTTATTATGTATTCTTCAAACTAAGAACATGCAGACAACTAAGATTGCCATCCTATACCCACTTAGGATATCATTTCTGAAATACACTGATTTGCACAATAGATCTTATTAAAAACTTTTGCAACTCAAGCAATATAGGTAATGACAACAGCATAAACATAGTGCCCAGTATCTTTTTATTCAAAATAACAAATTTTAGAACCCACAAAAACATGAATCCAGTATCAAAATAGCAGCATGTGTTCCCCTTGGCTTAGAATCATTTCCTAATTTCTACATCCAAATGTCAAGCATTTCTCTCCTGAACATGGCAAAAAAATATTTAAAATATTGGAATTTAGAACCAGTATTTATATTCAAACAATGTATTACTGTCCTTCAGCCTTACTGTTTTGAGAAAAGCAGCATCTGACAATGTTTACTTCTCCTTCTCATTCACACAAAATGAAGCAAGAGGTAGCAAGCCTCAAATGCTGGGATATCCCACAGCAGTTTTATGCCATTTATCCCCCAAAATCTCCTAGAAAAATTCTTGAAACTGACAATTTTTAAAATATATAATTAGAAAGTAATGTAAAGGATACAAATGTATATAAAAAGTATCCTTTTACCATAAACACTAGGTCAAGCAGAATGAGAATCTGCTTGATATACTGGAATTATAACTCAAATTAATTCTCTTTTTAAAATAAAAACTGGAGATTGTGGGCAAAACATGAAGGAAGATGCAGTTTCTTGTACATCTCCTTGCCTCTTGCAAAAGTAAGTAACATTGTAAAGTGTTTTGTACACTAAAAGTGCTATATGTAGCTACTAAAAAGAGGTTACAAAAACATTTAGCTGCATTGTGTCTTTAAAAATTAGAACTTCGCTTCCTTTTGTATCCATGTACCTAAATACAAAATAACAAAAAACAAGCATTGTTTCTCCAGAGGCTGCATGCATGTCTAATTGATGGCTTTCCCTTTCTTCAAAAACACTAATACTTACAGTGGGGAGGCTGGATCCATTTCCTATGATCAGTGTCAAATATTTCACAGGAAAAGTCACAATTCGCGCATCGTATTTGACCCAGAGTGTGTGTGTGTGTGTGTGTGTGTGTGTGTGTGTGTGTCACTACCCAGGTTTGTACCAACTGCAAAATGTGCTTAAAGAAGCTGTCCAGAGAAAACGCAATTCAGAACCAACATGCAAGGATTTAAATGCCCAAGTATATTTTAATGTTTATTAAGGTTCTCATTCTAGGCTGTTAGCCAACAAGAGGTCCCTTTTTCTCCCTCAGCACACGTTCTGTTGTCAGGTCATGATTAATTCTGTGCTCTGTAGAGGGAGACATTACCATCCGGGCTAAAACATACCTAAATTTTACCCTGAGGCAGAGGTCTGGTTTAAACATCTCCATTCAAAGTGGCATTTGTCTTCCCCTTTTCAGTCACTTTATTCAGAAATTCTAGCATGATGACTCTGTGACCTACAAATGGCCCACCGGTTTTAAACTGTTATGTTGCTTGCCCCTTGTAGCTGACTGTTTTAGAGACTCGGGGTAGCAAGATTGTGTGTGCATCAGGAAACTACACAGAGGCAGATGTTCAATAAATAAAAAAGACAAATTCCAGCTTTCTGTACAAAAGGCAGAGGCAATATTTTCAAACTACAGTATTACAACACAGAGAGCCTACAGAAATATGTAATCATTTTAAAAACAGAAAAATATCGCAAACACATCATCATACATATATTTTATTTTAAAAAAGGAGAACAATTGTACCTTAAGTGAGTTTTTCTACACTGGAGACATGAAATGGATGCTATTACTGTCACCCTGCAAAGTAATTTACTTTTCTATATTTGGTCTTCATTCTTGCTTGAAACACCTACTGAGGTTTTCAGATTTTTTTCCATTACAAAATCAAGGAAGATAGGCAGGTAAAAAACAAAAAATGGCTGGCGTGACCATTTTCCATACTGAATGCAATCCTATACGCTTCTACGACAAATATATACATTTACGCAGAAGCAAGCCCTACTGAGTTCAATGGGGCTTACCTGTCAGAGTGTATAGGATTGCAGTGTATATTCCATTTCTTTTGGAAAGTTAATGCTCTATTAGTTGACTTATCCAGTTGCGCTCCTGCACAGAGAAAAGCAACAACCACCTATGGTAGAAAAATGTAGCAAAATTACATGCTATTACATATAGATTACACTATATTCTTGGTGCATTAAAAGCACAATCCTGTGTATGTTGACTTAGAAGTAAATCCTACTGTGTTCACAATGAGGCTAACTCCCATGTAAGTGGCCATAGGTCTGCAGCCTCTATATGGCCACTTTTGATAATGCTAGGGAATTTATACATTGCTGGCAAGATGCTACTTAACAAGGTAATCTCATTTCTGTGTTTTTTCAGTATAATTGATTTTCCCTCTTAGCTGCTCTGATA
Source organism: Darevskia mixta (assembly GCA_034641385.1). NCBI lineage: Eukaryota > Metazoa > Chordata > Lepidosauria > Squamata > Lacertidae > Darevskia > Darevskia mixta. The sequence continues at coordinate 9,110,436 of JAWWNH010000029.1, forward strand.
ATTGAGCAAAATTATACAACCGTGGTGGGATTTTACTTACCAGCGCACAACACATAAAATCTTCTACAAAGATGAAGTATACAACTTCATAAAACTTCATTTTTGTTGTAATTAAACAAATTGTATTTAAGTTTGGCTTGTGTTGCCAAAGCAATCAATAGCATTTATTTATTTATTTGGCAGCAGGCTGCACTTTTATCTGCAGGTGTTACACTCTGTGTTTACTTTTAGTCAAGACTACAATGTTCTTGACTATTATGCCTTTCTGAATAAAATTTAGGGAGGAAAATAACAGGCTTCTGTACAGTTGGAAGCATTTAGCGCCTGACAAATACCACAAAGGAGGAAAAATAATAGCACATGCAAATTATATATTGCTTCTTTGACCCATAAAATGCTCCGTTTAAGATAATGAGCCACAACCTTGCCTGCACTATAATTCCAGAGTCTGATCAACAATGTTTTTCCTTAAAAGACTGAACTGATAGTTTTAAGTGCATCAGGTTGTCGCTTATCTTTTAGTACTTGTTAAGGAATGTGTGTGTGTGGGTGTGTGGGTGTGTGTGTGTGTGATTGAGAGAGAACTTCAGCAGTCACTACTAAAAATAAAAATAATGCTATAGGAAGCAATAAATTACCATGTAACTAAACTGATATAAAAATGATCAGCTTCGACAGGAGAACTCTTCAGAAAGGAAATGAGCTAATATTTTAACTGATCAAGAGGAGATAACAGAATAAACTCTTCTTATTTACTCCCAAATATCATCAGCCCCATCTGCCTTGAGATTCCATTATAATGACATTTATCCTATTTTTCAACAATCTGAAAAAATTAAGCATGCTACGTTTAAGAGTGCACATGTGCTCCTGGGAAACTGAAAAGCTTACGCCTCTCTCTTCAAACATGTAGCATCAAATCTTCAAAATAAGATTAGAAAACAGTTCTGTGTAATGTGACATATATAAGTAGCATGACTAATGATAATTCCGCTAAAATTTCCTATGAAAAATAACGGACTTGTTTCTGCTCCTACGCACGAATTAAAAATTACAGTTGTGTTTAACTATTGCTTCTTATCTTTCATTTGGAAAAGCCATTAGCAGTTTTAGAAACTTATTTTTAACTGCCACCTTACAGACATCCAAATGCAAAACAAAATAGCCCCCAACTCCTGAGACTTCACTATGACAAAAAGCGCACCCACCCCCACAAACAAAGATCCAACAAACAGTCATTTGACACTCCATTCAATTAAAGTCTGGTTTCTATGGAAAACCCATGTTGTTTAAAAGGAAAAAATGCTTTTTAAATCTCAGGGAGCGGGGTTGGCTATTTTAAACAAAAACAAAACAGTAATTTCTGCGTAATTTCTTTTGCAATGCACAAGCCTTCTTCTGAAAGGTAACTTGTTCCAGTGTTAACTATATAGTTTCCCCAAAATTATACTTGCATGAAATGTTTTACCAGGAAGTGCAATATATCCTTAAAAGGGGAGGGGGTAGAATTATGCCTGTCAAATTCTTCTACATTATTTGTTCGTGTCAATTAAATATATGCTATGTAAAACAGGTAAAACAGATGAAAATAGTGACATATCAGTTTGCAGTATTTTCAGTATGAATTGCACTATGACTTATATGTGGTTTCCTTATTGGATCTTACCCCATCTTAGTAACTTCCATTGCTGACATGTTGTCACTGAAAGCTGTAAGGGACAAATGAAACATGGCGGCAGCTTCTGAAGTGTTCAAATTATGGACTAACCGCTAAGCAAACTTTGCTTTTTTTAATGCTCTCCTCTTGCTCATTTTAAGGAAGGAAAACACCCAGAAGCCTGGTGTTAATGTCTCTGCTGATTGTGAAAATTGCTGCAATAAAAACTCCAACTGCTTGCCTTAAATTAAGACTTCCAAGACTACATGCAACATCTATATCTTTGTATTGGTTTTTATAGCATTTGGAAGCTTGGCTACTTTCTTTGATGTTGGCCCATTAATGAATAGGGGAGCCAAATGTAGCAGAGAGAGAAAAATAACTGTTTATTGGAATATCTCAAGTCAAAACCTGCTTTAATTGGTTTGTGCTACCCCACGTTGATTCAATATCCTGATTTCTCCAGCTCTAGCTGCCAGAGCAACTGAATATCTATGTTCAGTTGCTGTTGCCAACACATAGTGACCCACTGTGATTGAAAATGGCAGCTGAAGCACGGCTGTAGCACATTAATTTCTGTCTAAGTGGTCCAATTTTGTCTTATGAATTGCTGAAAGTCTTCCTTCTGTGGCATTCTTATAGAAATTTGTCGAATTTCGAGATGACCGTCATTTAAACTGAAGTGCAACATTTCCAAGACAATTTTTAGATTATCTCTAATGGCTGTACTTCCTTTGCAGCATGTAATGTACTTTCTTTACAGCACTCTATGTCCAAAGCAGACTAGTTAAAAGTAACTTAAGTGTCGTAATGACAACTACATCAATATGTTCCATTTATACTACCAAAAGGTACTGCTATAAGCAACTGAAGGCATTAAGAGTAAATAAACTGGTGAAAATCACCTCAGTGTAATGACACCCCATTTGAGGACTGTTAAAAGATCTCCACCCACAAAATCCTGAACTGCTCTTCACCATTTAAAATTAGCAAATGTCTTTTTAAAAAAAACAAAGAACAAAACAAAAAAACCCTGCACAATTCAATGTTTTCTTCAAGGCTTCCAAGCAGCCCAGCTTCTTAGTGATATTAAACTAAAAATAGACTATTCTGGATATCATAAACATTTTTCCTGCTGTAACAACCTATTTTCCCCACCCAAAACTAACCACTGGAGCCATGGAAATAAAGTTACAATATCAGTAGAACAGATACATATGATTTACAGAAGGGCAACCAAGAGGTTTTCGAATACATTGGGAAAGTTCATTTTGTTTAGCTTGATAAAAGAGACCTTCCAAACTTCACCGCTCCCCCACAACCTATGAACAATCTACTGTTTGGAAAACAGCCCAATTTACTGAAGGAGTGCTGCATTCTGCTAGGCTCCTATTCTGCCAGATTACAAATATTGATTTTTTAAAAAATAATGAAAGAGGCATATCTCTTCACAAACAGGGAAAAAAACAGGAGTAGCTAATGAATCAAAAATTACGTAAATGTGGCAGCAACATAAACTGACTTAAAATGCAGTGATGAATATTCTGCAGCTACACTGCCAGGACCAGTCCTTGCTACAGCTATTTAAAGAATATGCATTAACACTACTTCTACTGAGGAGGACAATAGCAACAAAAGATACAGCACATGATTCTAGATAACCTATGCAAAACTGACTGGAGGCTTTAAATAATAATAATAATATCCAGGAAGGCATTTTAATTATTCTCTTCTTATTCTTTGGAAATTAACCATAACAAATAAATAGAATGTTAAAATCTGTAACACACCCTATGGAATAAAAAGACCTGCTATTCCTGTATTATGTATGAGAAGAAACGTGTGCTTTCTTCAAAGGTTTGCAACTGAGTGGTCTTTTCTTTCAAAGATTCATTTGTAGGGTTTTGTTTTGTTTTTTTGAAGTAATTAGAAGTTCTTTTCCATTCAGGCCCCCTAATGAAATAATGTGCAGGCCATATCCAAAGTGTGAGTCCAAAAGAAAAGGCCTTGCAAATCCCACTAGCAGAAAGGATAGGAGACACCAGAAACTATGAAACAGTGGCTGCCACGGGGAAAAAAGGTCACCCTTTTTTTTCTTAGAACAAACCATTAATCAATAGAATATAATTGTTTGGCTGTTTGCAAGAGCCTGCAGCATACAGACTATGTTCTTCGCTGGCATAATTACAAAACAGTAAAAGTTCAGAAACATAACCCAAGCCCACCTCCCCCTTTTACCCCTTTACAATTCCCCCACTGCCCTTTGGGCCTCTGCTTTGGAAGCAAATGGAAGACAGGCTGAAGTTTTCTCAATTGAGCTGAAAGCTAAGAAACCTTTGATATGCTAATAGCCCCCTTCAAACGGTAAGAATTCACACTTGCATTAATTCAAACAATTTGTGCAGAATGATGTGAAATGGCACCTCTTTTAGTGACAGGCAACAAAAGGGAGGGAATCAGAGTATCTGAAGAAGCCAAACAACAGAACATTTGTTCTGCAGAATGCTCTAAGAACATGTTCTTAAGGGGAAGATAAACAACATACACCTGAAGCACAAGATTAAGATTGGTTTGCCAAAGCAACTGTGCCCAAAACCTACCACCACCAGATTTATAAGAGGCTACTATTAATTACAAAGCAAAAATCCAGAGTATCGTCAACACACAAACACACACCACCTTATGGAAGAAATCCCTCACACCTTGAGTCTAAGAGAAGGTGGCTTTTCGGGCTGCCAGAACTGTATCCAAACACTCCTCCCACTTAGATCCCCCCCCCAAGATGCTACAATAAATCACAACTTTACCTTACACTTTTCAAAAGCATCTTCCAACATGCCACATGTCCCCAGGTGGCCCTAAATACCTAACAAGTAACAATGGAGCACAGGTTCTCCTTTTTTTCTCCCCTCAAGAGCCACAACTGCAAAGGATTATAATTCATTACTATTTGCAAGCCTTGTGCAAGGTGGGAGTGGGCTAGTCAGGTTTCTCCTCCATCCTTGTGCTTTAGTGAAAATAAAAGTGCAACAAGTCATTATTTACTTAAAGGGCTGCAACTTTTCCTCTCAGCGGGCCACTTGAATTCATGAAGATGACTTGGTAGGGGCCTGCTACACACACACACAGCCAGATGAATGAAATCAGCCACCAGGCTTTCTACTCTAAAAGCACCCAGAGTGAGGAGACTGCCTGGCTAGTCACACACATAGCAAAGAATGCTGGAGCAAAGGGAAGAAAGAAGAGAAAAGCTTGCTCCAATAACAGGATCCAGATGGCTCTTGCTTTTAGCCAGAGACTTGCAAGCCTTCTTTGGAGGTTATTTCCCCCCCCCCCCAAAAAAAAACCTAAGAGAAGTGGGATTCCTAAAGAAACCCCTCTCCCCATCCACACTAATTTCTTTCCATGGGAGAAATAAGAGCTGCAATCCCCAGGCAAACTAGCCGGAGAGACTTAAAACAAGGGACAATGTGTACACCCCCACCCCAAACACCAAGCAGACTTCCAGTCCCAGATCATTTTAAATCCACAAGCCTGGGCACACTCGCTGGTAAAGAAAGTCCTCTGGAATCCCAATAAAAATGTCCTTCGCGTTAAGTATTAAGTATGGCTTGAGCACTTGCTGCAATCCCACCTTGCAACACTTTATTTCTTTTTAAAGGGGGACCCGAAGGCCAGTCAAATCAATACCAGAGCAACAGTCTTTTTGAGGATCGGGCAAAGTTTAGCAAGCGAGGAGAGATTTCTCTGCCTTCCACCCACCCACTCGCCCAGCATTTGAGCTGCTGGCGGTTCCCGAGGGAGCTTACATGCCACGGGGGGTTTCGCGTGGCGGATGATCTGCGTGGCGAGCGGCCGGGGGTGGGGTGGGGTGGGTAGGGAGGATAGGCTGGAAGAGGGGGAACCCCGCGCGAAAGTGTCCTGCAACAGCCCGGCGGACTGACTGACCTTTCGCCAAATCCCCGGGAGGAGCGCAGGTCCGCCCCGCTGCGCGCGGCGCAAGGGGGAAATCCTCGCGCGCGCTCTCGCTGGACCTGATCACAGGCCCCCGCACAGCCCTCGAAAAAAACTGCCTCTGGCCGTCCTCCTCCTTTCTCCAGCCGGACTCTCAGCCCTTCAAGAGGCCAAGGCCCTCGAGGATCGCCACCCCAGAGCCTGCGCCGCTTTCACATGAGACTACGCTCTCAGGTCACCTTCTTTCCCACCCTCCACTTGCCCGGGAAAGACCCCAGCTTCACAGTTAAACCCTCATCCGATCTGCCTTTGCCCAGGGAGGAAGATCTAGGAAGTAAAAGGACCATCGCGAGCCTCCCCAAGCCTGAGTGTTGTCCACCCCATGCCTCTCCATTCCCATATATACGGTACACACACACACACACACACACACACACACACACACACACACACACACACACACACTTTGGTTTATGCGGCGCGCAGAGCTCTTTTTTCCAGGTGATGGAAGATTTTTTTGGGGGGGGGGCGGTTTATGCATGGGACGGAAAACAGTTCAATACAGATTTATTGGAGGAATTCCCTCCCCATAGCGGGAAAAGGGGGTTAGGGCTGGGGCTCTACAGTGCATTTCTCCCGCACCCCCCAACGCACATACACACACACCCCTCTCCTGCAAAGTAAGCAGTCCCCTTGCATGCAAATGGCTCGCAAAAGGGGGCGATCGAAGTAAGCAAACAGGTCCTGCAAGTGGGAAAGAAGCATCTCACCCACGAATAATCCGCACACACCGAGAGGGAGGGAGACGCTTACCTTTGGGTTTGCAGCCAAAGCCGGGCCGGGCTTCCTCTTGCATCTGGGGTGCCCCGGGAAAAGGGGGTACAGGGTGAGCCTCTTTCCGATCACCAGGTGGCGGTTGCTGTTTGTTGTTTAAAGGCGATGTTTTGGCCCGGGGGGGCGCCAGCAAACACAAAAGCCAGAAGGGGAAGGAGGTGGAGGATCGCCGGGCAAGTCAAGGGAAAAGAGCTGGGCTAGGTAGAAGAAGCGAAGAAAGGCGAGGAAAGCAGCTGGCTTCGCAGCTCGCTGGGCTGGGACAAAACGCACACCAGGAGGCTGCTCGTCTCCCTTCCGTCCAAGCAAAAATAAGAGCCCAGCCAGCCGAAGGGGCTCGGCGAGAGGTTAAGTCAACATTTCCCCACACACACTCCAGGTCCCAACGCGCGCGGCTCCTTCCCCAAAACACGCACGCACTCCTTTAAATAAATGTTTGGGAGGAGAGCGAGGAAGGAGGGTGGTAAAACAAAAGGAAAATCGAAACAATTATTTTGGTCGATCTGAAAGCACCACAACAAAAGAGCGCTAGGTGCAACACCGTCTTGGATGTGACCAGCCCTGGAGTCCTCTCTTTTTTCTCTAGGCGACTGGGATGGGTAGGGGGGGAAAGAAGGCGACGCCAACAGGAGCAGCCGGAATCAACTCAATTGTTCGGCGGGGAGGCGAAGTGGGGAGACGGCGCTGCGATTGCAAAGCACAGGCACACGCGCGAGAGAGGGGAAATCGGGAAGAAAAGCCCCCTTTCTCTCCGTCGTCCTCGTCGGCCTCATTTACATCTCCCTGGATGGCATCCTGGCCTCTGGCAGGATCCAGTTCCAGCCCTTCTTCAAGCTTCGCTTTTTTCCCCTTCCTCCTCCTTGCTTCTCCTCTCTCCTCGACGCTGCTGCTGCCGCTGCCGCCGCTGCCCCGTGAACGGAGATCAAGAGCAAAGCTGGTCGCTCAAAGCAAATGGGGAGAGAAAGGAAGAGAGACAGAGAGGGAAAGGAGGGCGGGGGGCGAGTGAAATCGCCCTCAAAATAAAAAAAAGAAAGAAAAATCCCAGTGAATTGTATTGCCAGCTCCCTTTCGTCCATGCACCTCTCTCTCAGTGTGTGACTGGGGATTGCGAAGTCCTGACACGGACTCTCCACTAGCTCTGAACTGGAGCCACCTCCAGCCTCCACCTCTTCCTCCAATCTCCACCCCCTCTCTTTCCCTCTCTTCTCCCCACCCCTGGGCTCAGCTAATCATATAAACATATTATCATGTATAGAAGCGGCGGCAGCCAAAAATATGGGGGGGGGGGACATATATATTCTCCTCTTCCCCACCACCCCACTTCTTGTGTCTCCCCGTCGTCGCCGCCACCCGCCCAACCTGGTGGGAGGGAAGGGGGGCTCCTGGCAAATAAAAGCAGATTAGAGACAGCTAAGTACCAAACGTGAAGGAGATAATCTAAAGGCTCGATCTGCCACCACTGGCCATTTTCCACTCCATTTGAGCTGCTTGCGGCTGCACGGCTTTGGGGAGGAGAGGAGGAGGGATTGCGGGGGGGGGGGGGAGAAGGTGGGCTGGGGAGAGAAAGAGAAAGAAGCGGGGCGGGTGTGTGTCTGTGTGTTCGTGCAAAAGCTTTGGGCTCGATCTGGCGGCGGCAGGGAGCGCTGGATCACTTCAGCCGGCGGTGGCTGGGAGCTTTGGGGCTAGCCCCGCAGCGAGAGCAGGAGGCTCGGCTGCATCTCGGGGTCCCCACTGGGTGCTGCCCGCCCACTCGCAGAGAGGGCCTCCTCGCCAGCCCCTCCGCGGCGCCGCAGACGAGCAGGCGGCTTCGCCTCGCCGCTCGTTCCGGGGGAAGGCTTTGGCGGCCGGCTTCCCCTCTCGGCGCGCCGGGCAGGGCGAGCGGAGGCGAGCTGCAGGCCCGCGCAAAGTTTCGTCGCCGGCTTTTTGCCTTTCCCCGCTCTCTCTCGCTCTCCCTGACCGCCTCTTCCCTTTCTCCTTTGTGTGCGCAAAAAGCTGCCCGCGCCTAGCGCCGCCGACTCGGGATAGCAACACACCGGACTACGATCACCACCACCACCACACACTGGGCGGGCGGGAGAGCCGAGCAGCAAGTGCGGCCCGCCAAGTGGAGGAGGAAGAAGAAGAAGGCAGTTGGGGGGGGGGGGACGCAGGGAAGCCTCCGAAGTTCAACTTCCGAGGGTCTGGCGGGGACTGAGGGGGAGGGCGCAGGCGCGCGCGCGCACAAGACGGAGAAGTGCAAACCCAACTCCGTCCGCCATTCTTCACCGTCTTCACGCGCCTCCGAACAATTCAGTCGACTTTGCAGGGCGTGGGATCAACTCGCAGCGACCCTGGGCAAAGGGAACTGGAAAACTAAATAAAAATGACCAGATAAACCCCCTTCCCCGTATGCCCGGGGTCTTTCTTTCTTTCGTTTCTTTCTTCTTTAAAAATGTTTAGCTCCCATTTGTTTGCTTCGAAATCGCTTCCCCGCGCCCGCTTCCTTCTCCATTCTCCCTGTTCCCAGGGCAGCAGGGCCACAAGAAAACCGAGAAATAACGCTCGGGGACCGTATCGAAAGAAGGGTGCGAAACTGCCCGTGACCCTCCGAGGCGCAGAAGGGAAGCTCTTCTACTTTCTCTTCCCCCTCAACTGCGGGAAGGGTTTCTCTCCCGTCTTCCCACTTCCCCTCCGTTCACTTTCCAAAAAGAAAAAAGTGCTGTTCTTTTGTCTGTAATCCGAGGGCTTTCGGAAATTCTCGTGCCAGGGTTCGCTCACACGTTATGAGCATTTGACGGATCTCCCTGCCTGGCAACTGTGGGGAAGGTTATACGGTGGCAGGACTCCTCATTCGGCCTCATTCAAAGATGCCGTTTGAGGGGGAATGGAGAGGAATCCTGTACACGTTACATCATAACCTTTCGCTCGTAAAGGGTAACAGCTCTGGATATCAGAGCGGGAAATGCTCCTTTCCTAACACTCGCAGATTAAACAAAATAAATTTTTTTTTAAAAAATCCTTCCAGTAGCACCTTAGAGACCAACTAAGTTTGTTCTTGGTATGAGCTTTCATGTGCATGCACACTTTTTCAGGTACAGCTGATTCACAGATTAGGCAGGGTCTATATTCTCCCCTTGGTTTTTAATAACTAAGTAAAGGTAAGGGACCCCTGACCATTATGTCCAGTCGTGTCCGACTCTGGGGTTGCGGTGCTCATCTCGCTTTATTGGCCGAGGGAGCCGGCGTACAGCTTCCGGGTCTTGTGGCCAGCATAAGTAGCTGCTTCTGGCGAACCAGAGTAGCGCACGGAAACGATGTTTATCTTCCCACCGGAGCGGTACCTATTTATCTACTTGCACTTTTTTGGCGTGCTTTCGAACTGCTAGGTTGGCAGGAGCTGGCACGGAAGAACGGGAGCTCACCCCGTCGTGGGGATTCGAACCGCCAACCTTCCAATCGGCAAGCCCTAGGCTCTGTGGTTTAACCCACAGCACCACCTGCACTCTATTATAGCACCCTCAAAGGATCTTGAGGCATGTCCTCTCTTTTATCCAAACAAGAATCTTGTGAGGTAGGCACCCAGTCACCATGACTGCTGAAGAAGGATTTTGAAGTCCTAGTCATCCTTGCCAAACACTGTCCACTCCAACTTTCCATAACATTAGCGCCTCATATCTTATGTAACTGATCCATAGAAAGGACTATATGAACTAAAAACAATTTAAACAGCCCACTGTCCACTACAATACACACATACCACAATTAAATGAGAATCCTTTGGGCTGCTTAGATTTTTGCTTTGTTACATAACTCATACTGCTTTTGCCTGTATTAAGACTACTGTACAGCGGTTTGGCTTATTCCAGTTATACCTGAAGGCCCTGTACTTTTATAGCTTCACACATACTTAGGGCTCATCCACACTTTGGTTTTGGTCCATGACTTCTAAGCATGATCTAGTAGGTTTGTCTTTTGTCCCGCTGCTTTCCCTGTGAAAACCCGCCATTTACCGCTGAATCGGAGCAAGTTTGTTCCAATTCAGCAGTAGACAGTGACTTTTCCCGGGGAAAGCAGTGGAACAAAAGAAAAAAATAACAACTATAGGACAAAGGGAAGCCTGGATAAATGTACACAGAGAGAGTTGAGTGTACAATACTGTTTGACAAATCTGATGCTTAATTTCCATGCAGAAATTGAGCATACACATAAACATTATCAATATAGTTATGGTTTGGTTAATGTTAGTTTTCTTATTTTATCCACTTTATACCCATGCATGATTTCTTAGTGTGTTATCTAAGTTCCTGTACGTAAGTTATAAGTGGGTGCCCTGTGCAAACAGGTGGGGAGGCTGGGGATCTGAACCCCTCCCCAACCCCACCTCTTCACCAAACCCGACACCCATGTGTTCAACATCACATCTTCACTGAAGTTCACACTCATACATCCTATTGTGCGTCTGATCACGCATTCCCCAGGGTGTCAGCAGTACATTTGGCACCCCTGTGAATTGGGGTGTACGTGCGTAGGACCTTTGGCAGAGAGGACCATCATTATGTAGGAGCACTGAGAGCTAGAGTCAGCAGACACATTCCTAATCTCACAGATGTGGCCTAAACATTTCAGGCCACAGAGCTCAAGACTTCCAAAGAATGGTGTTATTTTCATACTGGTTCTGTTCTAAGTTTTTGAACAGCTGTCCCAGGGGGAAAATATTTGGCTATAGGAGGTAAAGAAAGACTTGGGGGAATCTTCAGAAGAAAATGATAGGGAATCATTTGCAACTTTTTATCAAGCAACACTAATAATAATAATAAAAAGAACAGTATGAAAATTTCAGTCACTGGCATATTATGAAGCATAGCTTTATCTAATATGTCAGAACTTATAGTCATTACTGTTGGAAGGGAGTGTGATCAGATTGGCTCATACTTTCACCTTTGGTGAGAATGCACAAGCATGAAGAAGTTTGGGAACATGGTTACTGATTACCGACAGAAATTTATCCACATTAAACCTCAGATAACTCCCAAAACTATGCTTCTTCGTCATTTCGAAGCTAATGACCCTGGATTCGGGCAGAAAAGACCTCCTTAAGCAACTGTATGCAGCTGCAGAGTTGTGTATAGCACATAATTGGAAGTCTCCAAAGCAACCACCTACACAGCAATAGATTGCTAAAATTTAGGAGACTGTCATTATGTAGAAATTTAACCAGCAAGTACAGCAAGCAAATAATCTTTTTTTAAACAAATAATAATAATATGAATAATTTTTTTAAAGCTATTATGGCTCCATGGCTTCCATTTATTTCCACTGCGGTAGTCCTTCATCTTCTGATCAGTTCAACTCAAGTCCTTATATTGTTTTAAGATTATGATATATGTAAGCTGTGCAATATAATTAGTGAGCCAATTGTTCCATGAACATGATATACTAAGAACAATTATCAGCGAGTTTCATTATTCCTTTAGTGTCCTTTATATGTGTGCATATGTTTGACAGCCTGTATTTTTGACTGTGCAAAAAGTGTGCAGTTCTCATTTTCAGCAACATCTGTAAAGTTTTTTATTATTTGCTACTGCCTTTAAAGGGACGCAGGTAGCGCTGTGGGTTAAACCACAGAGCCTAGGGCTTGCTGATCAGAAGGTCGGCGGTTCTAATCCCCGTGACGGGGTGAGCTCCCGTTGCTCGGTGCCTGCTCCTGCCAACCTAGCAGTTCGAAAGCACATCAAAGTGCAAGTAGATAAATAGGTACCGCTCTGGCGAGAAGGTAAACGGCGTTTCCATGCGCTGCTCTGGTTCGCCAGAAGCGGCTTTGTCATGCTGGCCACATGACCTGGAAGCTGTACGCTGGCTCCCTTGGCCAATAATGCGAGATGAGCGCCGCAACCCCAGAGCCTGTCATGACTGGACCTAGTGGTCAGGGGTCCCTTTACCTTTACCTTTACTGCCTTTAAAATCTCACCTTTCCTCCAAGGAGCTCAAGATGGCACACGTTGCTCTCCGGCTCTCCATATTATCTTCACAACAACCCTGTGAGGTAGGTTAGGCTGAGAGTTGGTGACTGGCCAAGGTCTCACCATGAGCTTCTTAGCCAAGTAGGCATTCAGATTCTAGTCTCCAGTTAATGTAATTTGTAGTTCTGGCCTGAGTGGGTATAAATTCTGTACCCAAAGATTTCATGTAAGGAAAGATTATTTTTTTAAAAAAATTATATCAGTCAGTCTTAAACAACAACAAAATTCTGGTTGTGTGAACTGTAGTAAAAAAAATTTGGCTTCAGAGCTGCCTCAGGGATGGCATGTGGCACCTGTGTGTTAACGCCACGGGTACAAAATAATTGCAGCTCTGAGCACAGGTGATACAACCATATCACAACCACTTCCTGTTTTTCTGGCCATGCCCTCTTTTTTCCCTCCTGCAGCAATGATTGCAAAAGGCTAAATTGTTGTTTAAAAGCCTCCAGTATTAGCTCTGTTGTGGCACCATTAATTGCCCTAGGGTCATTCTTCTGGAGTGAGTTATTTCAGCTTCAGGACCAGTCCTCCTGTATTAGCTCCATTGTGCCACCACAAATTGCCCTGGGGTCGCTTTCCCTGAGTGAGTTATGCAGTTCACACCAGAAAAATGGGGTTGTTCGATACTCAGAGAAACCTGCAATGAAAGCTTTTTAACAGTGTGAGCCATCAGAGTTGCAGCCATCTTTTCTGCTCTGTTGACACAACTGAGTTTTACTATGTACAAAAACGGAGCAGCCGTTTCAAAATGAACTTATTCGAAGTAGTTAAGAGGGGGCTTTCCATCCTTCAGGATGTTATCACCCTTGATATTTTCTTTTTTTTTTTTTTTTAAATAATTTTTATTAAGTTTTACGACATAAAACCACATTTAAACAACTACAATAACATACAAAAAAACAACAACAGACATATAAAAATACATAACAACCAAAATAACTTCTGTCTCAATCTAGTTTCTTATCTTGTTGGGTGGACTTCCTCCGCCTCCCACCACTGCGTTTCTTATTCCTAATATATATTCACAGATACTTATCATTATCTTCTTTATATCAATAATTATCTCTAATACTTTAAATCTTATCCTTGATTTGTTTACTCTTTATCTTAAACTTATATTCTATCTTGAACTATGTTTAGCAATATAATTCCCAACAACACTTATCTTATACTCAACTGTAACAATAACAACTAACTTCAACTTTATCTAGTTTCTAATTTTGCAACACTTATTAATATATGTCTTAAATTTCTTCCATTCCTGTTCAGTCGCCTCTTCCCTCTGGTCTCGGAGTCTCGAGGTCAGCTCAGCAAGTTCCATGTAGTCCATCATTTTCATCTGCCATTCCTCCAATTTTGGTAAATCCTTCGTTTTCCAGTATTTGGCAATCAGAATTCTAGCTGCTGTAGTGGCATACATGAAGAAAGTGTGATCTACTCTAGGTATTTCGTGGTTGACCATTCCAAGCAGAAATGCCTCTGGTTTCTTGGTGAATGTGTTTTTCAACACCTTTTTAATTTCATTATAGATTGTCTCCCAGAAGGCACTCGTGCTCGGGCAGGTCCACCACATATGATAAAATGTTCCATCTGCCTTTTCACACTTCCAGCATTTATTGTCATGCAAATGATAGATTTTTGCTAGCTTGACTGGGGTTAGGTACCATCTGTATATCATTTTCATTATATTCTCTTTCAACAAAGTACATGCTGTAAAATTGATACCTTTTCTCCATAGTCTCTCCCAGTCAGCCATCATAATATTATGTCCCACATCTCTAGCCCACTCTATCATTGCCGATTTAACCAGCTCATCTTGTGTATGCCATTCGAGCAGCAGTTGGTACATTCTGGATAAATTTTGAGTTTTTGGCTCTAATAATTCCGTTTCCAACTTCGACTTTTCCAACTGAAAGCCAAGTTTTTTGTCCATTTTAAAAAGTTCATTAATCTGGTGGTACTGCAGCCAATTCGTGACTTTATCTCTCATTTGTTCGTAGGGTTTCAGCCTGACGCTTTCTCCTTCTTGCACAAGGATATCCATGTATCTAGGCCAATTTCCTTTCGAAAAAGGTCTTTTATCGGCCTTTGCTTCTAGTGGGGATATCCATCTAGGTGTTTTCTTTTCTAACAAATCTTTATATTTCATCCACACTCTAAACAATGATTTCCTGACTATATGTTGTTTAAAGCCCCTGTGGGCCTTAACTTTTTCATACCATAAATATGCATGCCATCCAAACACATTATCACATCCTTCCAGATCTAACACATCAGTATTTTCTAGAAGGAACCAATCCTTCAGCCAGCAGAAGGCTGCAGCTTCAAAATATATTCTCAAATCCGGCAGGGAAAAGCCCCCTCTTTTTTTATCATCTGTCAAAATCTTAAATTTAATTCTGGGTTTTTTCCCCTGCCATACAAATTTAGAGATTACCTTCTGCCAGCTTTGGAAGGGCTCCATTCTATCCACTATTGGCAATGCCTGGAACAAGAAAAGTAACTTAGGCAATACATTCATCTTAATCACCGCAATCCGGCCCAACAGGGACAATTTCAATCTAGTCCATATTTCCAAGTCTCTCTTAATTTCAGACCATGCTTTTTCGTAATTGTTTTTATATAAGTTCAAATTTTTGATAGTCATATTCACTCCTAGATACTTAACTTTCTTAACAAATGTAAGTCCTGTTTTTTCCTGTATACTCTCTTTTTCTTCTTGCGTCAGGTTTTTCCCTAATACTTTAGTCTTGGCTTTATTCAATTTAAAACCAGCTACCTGCCCAAAGTCTTGTATAATGTCCAGCGCCCTAATTGCACTGGATTCAGGTTCTTCCAGGGTCAACACCAAATCATCTGCAAAGGCTTTAAGTTTATATTCCTTGGCTCCTACTCTCACACCCTTAACTTCTTCATCCTTTCTGAGCATGTTCAGAAGGACTTCGAGGACCGTTATAAACAACAATGGGGACAGTGGGCACCCCTGTCTTGTTCCTTTCTCAATCCAAATTTCTTCTGATACTACATTATTCACTATTATCTTAGCTCTTTGTTCAGTATATATTGCTTCCAGACCATTCAAGAAACCCCCTCCCACCTCCATTTCTCCAAAGTTTTTCTTCATAAAACTCCAAGATACGTTGTCGAAGGCCTTTTCGGCATCAATGAACATCAAGATTACTTTCGAATTTCTTTCTGGTTCTAACTTTTCTAGAATATCCACAATGTTCCTTATGTTGCCATTTAGATGTCTTTCTGGCAAAAAGCCTGCTTGGTCCTTGTGGATAATCTCCATTAATACTTTCTTCAATCTGCTGGCCATTATATTTGCAAAAATTTTGTAATCCACATTTAGGAGGGAGATTGGTCTATAATTTTTCATCTGGGTAGCATCAGTATCTTGCTTGGGTATTAAAGTCACCCTTGATATTTTCACAGCGTTAAAGTCTTGGGTTTTAAGCGTAGTCTGAAGCAGTTTAAGAGGTATTCCATGCTTCAAAGTAACATCCACCATGAAAATTAGGAAAGTGATTTATTCAAGAGTACTGCTTCTTATTGCTGTAAAATACTGCTGATGCCAGTGATCTTCAGGTGTGTCCTAGCATCCAAATATGTTGACTGTTCCCACATGAACAATGAACCAGGCTCTGAGGAAACTGTTAGAATGAATTTACACTGAACATCCCATTTTAGGGGTCCACTTAATACCAGATCGAAGTCAGGGCAGTGTCAGAAAGCCAAAGTTGAAGCCACAAGAGGTGTATAAGATATTTGCCAAACATTTATGTTTTGTAACTGCTACAGTTATAACTTAGCAGCATCATGTTTGCTTTCTGACTACAAAGTTTGCTTTCTGTTGTCTCCTCTAGCTTAAATCCAGAAAGTTCTGAAGCAAAATGGTCTACAGACAGCTCTTACCTTCTATCACTGGATTCTCAAGAAGGAAAGCACTTGTTTGGGAGAAGTAAATCAGCATATTGTCTGGACGCGATAACAGTAGGCACTAGAGGAGGCAGAGGCATGATAAGAGTTGTATAAAATTATGTATCATTTGGAGAAAGTAGACAGACATTTTTCTCCATCTCTCAGAGGTGCTTCTTTACATTGAACATGGTTGAACTACCACAAGATCACCACCATCTTGGATGGCTTTAAAGTGGGGTTAGACAACTTCATGGAAGATAAGGCTATCAATGCTTACACAATTTTTTAAAACTGCAGAATATGTGGAGTTTTCTTAAGCATTCATACTACAAAAAAGAGAGTAATGGTAGCTAAAGGATACACAGCCATAGGAAAATAGATACGTGGATTATGGAAAGAGTTCCTTAAGATATTTGATGTAGATCATAAAGGAGAGGAAAGGGAGCTCTACAGAGCACAGGTGTTCTCTGACTACTCACATAGATAAGTTACTGCTTCTAAAAGACTAGCAGGTAATGCCTACACATTTTAAAGTTCATCTCCAAAATACAGAGCCCTAGAAACCTGCTTGTTTGTCACCTCCACTACAGACCACCAACTCTTGCTAGATATAAATTGTTCAAAGAACATGGCAGAACCCAAAAGTGAAAGATGCTAGACATAAAACTGACTTCTTTAATTATTTGAAAACAATTTCTCTAGGCTGAAACAGTACTAGCCCTGTAGAGATTTCTCAGTCAGAGTCTGTATATATGAATTGATGGATCAAATGCATTATGGTACTCATATTATGTAAAAATGTATTCCTGGTTTCTAAAGATAGGTGCTAGTGCAGATAAAGAATTTGAAAAGCGAGTTTGCTGATAGAGGGGCAGTTTCTGACCTTTGTGCAGTCAGAGAACGGGAGCAAGACTGGGTCACAAACCTTGCAACAATAAACAGGGATTATTGTGTTTGCTTTTCTTTTGCTAGGATAAAGAAGAGAAATTCCTTCTTATCTATTAGCTGTCAAAAAGAAAGAAAGAAAGAAAGAAAGAAAGAAAGAAAGAAAGAAAGAGGCTCAGCTCAGAGTGAAAGTTTTGCCTCAGTAAGGACTGTAGACATTTGTGTTTTGTTTGTTGCACAGAGAACATAAGGAATCATTGCTTTAGAAATAATATTTATGTGCAAAAGGAATTTTATAATTATCTAAAAATCAAAACTATAGCTTAAAAAAAACAGCTATAGCTAAACACTGTTAAGTCCTATTAAATTAGTGGGAGAGTTAAGCATTTTTAATCACTGCAACCTAAAAGTGCATGTCTGGGTAGCTGGATTGCTGCACTGCACTTTTGGCTGAAAAACAGAGATATCTGTAGAGTTACTTAATGTTGATTAAATCCTAGTTAATGGGATCAGAGCAGCAATAGGAAATGGGTCTTGGAATAATGTATAAAAGTCACTAATTAGATAGTTCACTAATTATATATCCCCACAATTTTTGCATACAAAATATTTAGCATAGTTCAACTGTCATTTCCATCTGATCTCAGTTGCTGATATTGTTTGTGAAGTATATAACTCATTGTTAACATAATCTTGCTGGTGTTTGCAATATGTTATTTGTGTGTGAGAGAGGGGGGAGAAAGAGAGGGGGGGATATTGATCTGGGATAAAATGTTACAGAAAACAATACACACCAGCCCCACTAAAATAATGGTGAAATATATATATGACATGATAGAATTCTTATCTAAAATATTTTATCTTTACAGCTTGTTATAGAACGGAAAGTGTTATATTTACTTCACATATTTATTGCTGCCCACTTTTTGTTCCACTTGGACTTGACATTAGAGGTGATTTATATGTTACCCTGGAACTGCTTGCAACTTTTGTTTCTCGCTCACGTTAATTCACACAAGGTGGCCATTCACAGATTTCAGCCTCAGCAATGCCTGTGATCTCTGATGCTCCAAAAATGGATGCCAATCACAGCTGCTGCTTTAGTTTTCCGTGCGCTAGCGCCTGCTCGCACGCCAAATTGTTCATATGGAAGAAAAAGTAACCTGCGAAAAGTATCCCGTGAACTAGATATTAAGAGCATATAGATATTCCCTCTATCACGGAGTCTAGAGGTGATGTTCTGTTCAGACTTACACAAGTTGCCTTGACATAATAACCATGCTTCACCATGGTATGATCCCAATTTTTATTTTTGTCCCATTTTGCCCGACTCACCATGCAGCACTTCTAGGGGCATCACAACAATTTGGAAAAGTCTGGTTTCATTTGCCACGGGCCATGAGATTGCCACGACACAGTTTAGGAGTACTGTACTGCAGAGTTCACAGACTCCGCAAAGGTTACCCACAGAGAATGGAAAGGAATAGAATGAATGCACACCCACACAAATAAAACAACCCAGTTGGCCTTTTCCACAGAGAGTGTAGCATGGGGCCACTGAATTTCAAGCACAGGGCCATTTCAGTCAAAACTATTGTGATGCGTGTGTATTTGTCTGGGTTGTGGGGGTTTTTTTGGGAGGAGGGAGGGGTAGAAAAATCCAGCTCACTTTCTCTAACACAATTCTATTTAATGTTAGGTTTTGTAACATTTTCCTTCATGTCTGCTATACATGCAATTCAGGTTGATCCAGTAGGAACAATTCAAATACCTACTGGATAAGGCACTTGAGAAGACTAATGGCCAATCATTATGGATTATTGCCATGATTCTCAAGGAATTGTATACAACTTCGCTGTGTATGGGCTCTAATGAAAGGGTTCCTGACAACACTTTCAGCCAATTGTACTGACAGCTGCATTCTTGGGGAGAACACATTTCCAAAAGGTGATTGAACCTATCTGACAAAATGGGTCAAATTGCGCTCCCAGTTACAGCCACACAACACTCTTCCCTCTGCTAGACAGATAAATTGCTGAGTATGAGCAGCTACTTTGGGAGAATACATCTTGGTACATGTTATATATCTCCTGCCATATGAGCAAAAAATCATTAAAGCCTTTCTCCCGGAAGCAGTTGCAAGCATGAAAATGGACAGTAGGTGCAAAATTCAGCACCGGGAAAATCTGAGTGTTTACCTTTCATTTGCTTATGCAAGTTTCTAGCCCTTAAAGGTAGAAAAAAAGGTTTGATATAAACTACAGCATGCCGCAAATAGAAAACAGATTCAGTGCAGAAGAAGACACAGAAACAGATCCAGAATGCTCCAGAAAAGAAGCCAATCTATATATTTACATAGTAAACCAAAACTAAAATGTCTCATTCCCAGCCAGTATTACCAATGATCAGGGATGATAGGAAGCATAATACAACAACATCTGGAGGGTACCAGGTTGAGAAAGCAGCTAACCCATCAGATTTTTTTTGGAAAATTCTCTGGCCATTTGATAAGTTTCAAGAGCTTTCAACACCTCTCCACCCTGTTCTGAAGTAAATAACTGACTTGCTTGATGTATTGCATACCGCTCACTAAGGTTGTACAAATGTTGAATCACACTTTAATCCACTTTGGCTCTAAACCAAATTTAAGTGTCTTTTTCTGGCAATAGATCTTCCCAATAGGCTACTATGTCTGGATTCAGTCTAGTCTGATTGAATAATGTTTTGCTTTTGCCTTTGCATGTCGGAACAAAGACTTTTCCAAGCTTCAACTACACCCATGGATGAGTGAACCTGGTAAATCATTCTGTGTATACTGACTAAAGTGAAATATTCCAAGGATGCACTCTTAAAAGACACACTAGGATTATTATTATTATTACTACTACTACTAATAATAATAATCAAAGATATTTATATACCTCGTAAGCATTTACATTTCCAAGCAGTGTACACAGAAATAAAGCATACAGAAAATAAAGCAATAAATAGCCATCACAAAACCAAACACTACCTTAAAATGCACGAGGCAACAAGAATGTCTTTGTCATGTGCCTAAAGTTCAGCCAGGAAGATGCCTGTCTAAACTCAGTTGGGAGGGAGTTCCACAGGATTGGATCCACAGCACTGAATGCATCTGAGTCATGGGGAACCACCAACAGAAACCCCACCAAAGGTCTCAGTGAACAAGCAGGAACAAAAGGGATTGAGCAGTTTGTGAGATATCCGCAGCCCAAACTATTAACGCCCTTGCAAATTAATACAAAAAATGAACCCGGCCCAGTAACATGTGGGCAGCCAGTGCAAGCTTTTTAGCATCAGAGTTATGTGCTAGTGGTAGTCCCCATCAACAGACTACCTGTAGCATTTTATACCAGCTGGAGCTTCCAAACCAAGCATCGTCTAAAGCACCCTGTGATAATCATGTCCTGTCTTTTGCACCCAACGTTGATGCAATTGCTTTAAGTGGTGAGGTATGCATCAACAGAGTTGCATTTTCAAATGCCGATGCCAGCTCCTCTTGCATAAGATGCATTCAGTGGTGCTCCCTTCCGGACTTGGGCCACCTCCCCTCCATTGCTTTTGTCACTTCCCATTCATGTCCATTACCTCTAGACCCAGTCTGTTCAGCTACCCAGAGGATGAGGTGAGTACTGTTCTTTCATTTACTCCACTCACTGCTTACTCACTTGAAGAGAGCAAGTGAGCAGGAGGAGGTCTCTGAGGTTTGGCATTGGGTCCCCTGATGGAGTGTAGGATTTGACAGGTACTTGACCATAACAGCCCCAGCTAGATACTAATTACTAACTGTTGAATTTTATTTATTTATTGGTTGAAAATGACCTTGGGCCAAAATATATCTCTGTGTGTCTGTGTGTTGCCAAAGATCAACCAGAATTCAAGTTAAGAGAGAAACGTAGTTTTGAAAGCAGGGAATATCAAGTCTGGCTTAAACTGCATTTCTGCCTTTTCATAAAGGCCCTGGAGTGTGTCTAACTAAAGTTGAAATTTTGGTTGGCAGAGATGATTTAGAGTTCCCATTTTTCATGGGGAAGAAGCTGTGAAATTTTCTGGACTCTTTCTGGAAGCTTCTGTAAGACTCACTTAGTCTCGGCGTGCACCTCAAAACGAGTGACCAACTGTGCGCATCCCATGGTGCAGCTGAAGTGAGGCGAAGCATTTCTTCCTGTAGCTTTGTTTTCCCAAAGGCAGAACATCCGATCGAGGGATTCCTGCTAAGCGTCCAGGAAGCCCCAAGGTTTTGCCAGAACACAGTTTCAAAACCGCTGTGCTAAGTTCTGAGCAGCAGACAGCTTGAAAGGAACTCAGTACAGAGACTAAAAGGCACACTGGGAAAAGCTCTCTCAGGAATGTGACGTTGTGGACAGGCTCCCAGTCTGAACCCGTTTTGTAGAATACGTTAACATATGGTGTAATCCCAGTGGCGTAAACCATGGGAATGGAACCCCAGGGAGCTGAACTCATTCTTTCTTAATCTCTAGGGCTTCACTAGCAGCACTGCATCAGATCAAGTGTCATGATCCTGGCCTACTTTACTGAATAGGTGATGTAATTGTGTAGTTGCCATTGTGTCGTTTCCAGAGTCTCATCTTGCCAGTGCTTCTCCAGAGGGATTCCCTTTGTGCCATGCTCTTGCTTCCTCATTCCTGCTTCCACATTCGCTCCACCTCCAATACATGCCTCACCTCCCTAAGAGACACTGCCCTGTCAACACAAGAAATACAGGACAACTAGAAGATACCCAAATGCCCTGGTTAACACACCACCAATTACATGCCCTCTTAAACAATCCAGAAGTAAAATCAGCAGCAACTAGGACCCTGACAACCTTCGAAAACCTCCTTCTAACAACAAAGGGACACAGCAAAACGATGGTATCCGCAATATACAAAATACTACTCCAAAATCCCACGAACCCCCTAGACACAATTAAAAAACAATGGGAGGATGACATAGGCTATGAGATTAAACCTACCCAGTGGACCAGAATATGGTCTAAACCCCCCTTTAAATCCATATCAACAAAAAGGAAAGAACTCACTCTGAAACTCACCTACAGGTGGTACCTAACACCAAGAAAACTAGCACTAATACGTCCAGGAACTTCACCTAAATGCTGGAGAGGGTGCACCGCCACAGGCACATACCTCCACATGTGGTGGGAATGCCCCAAAATCCAATTATTCTGGACAACAGCCATACGAGAAATATGCAAAATAACTAAGCAAGTATTAGAAATCACCTCAGAATTGGCCCTACTAAACATCTTCCAAGACAGTAATGCCCATTTACATCACAAAGAACTCATAACCCACCTACTTTCAGCAGCCAGAAACATCATAACCAGACACTGGAGAGACCTGCCAGGAGTGAGCATGGACCAATGGTACCAAATAGTATGGGTAACAGCCCCACTAGAAAAATTAACCAATAAACTGAAACTGACACGGGGACAAATAGAAAAAGACGCCTTCACCCCGGTATGGCTCCCCTTTATCACATACACAGCCCAACAAGACGGCAAGAACCCACCAACAGCATACGAATCAATATGGCTAACCTGATCCAAAACACCCACCACTCACACATGAAAACAAAGCTCACCACAGCCAATCACAAACGAACAACCACACCCTAGGCCATCTGCAACCTCTCTCACCACCAAAGGAACACAAGCGAATAGCAGAGAACCTGCACAAGTGATGCTGACACGAAACCCCACACATATATTAAGTAAAATAGAAATATCGCCACCCGACCCCACCCCCACTCGCCTTTCCCCCCCTTCCACCTCTCTCCCCCTTTTCTTCCTAATGTAATACTAATGTCTCAACTAATCTGTAAAAATGTTACTTGGAAGAAACATTTACAGAGAGAGAGAGAGAGAGGTTGCCCTTTCAAGCTCCTCCTCCAGACCCCAGTCAGCCATTTTGCTATCAGTTTTTGAGGGACTTGATTGCTTCTCGGTTTCAGCCCTCTGATCTGGCCACCAGTCCACCTTGCTGCCTCCTTTGTGTTCTTGAACCCCAAGTCCTAACCCCTATGCCAGGGATAGCAGATCTCAGCCCCAGGAGGGCCAAATGCGGTCCTCTAGCCCTCTTTATTCAGGCCACACCCCTCACTACCTCTGCTCTGTACCCTCTTCAAGTGCTTTTGCACACTTCAAGTGCTTTGAAGTATGATAATTCATCTAGACCCAGGTTTCCCAAACTTGGGTCTCCAGCTGTTTTGAAACTACAACTCCCATCATCCCTGACCACTGGCCCTGCTAGCTGGAGATGATGGGAGTTGTAGTCCAAAACGGCTGGTGACCCAAATTTGGGGAACCCTGATCTAGACATAGGTGTAAGGTTGCGTGTATGTGAGTAGGCACCTCTGAATTTTGTGTAGCCTATCTGGTAAGAATTGGCTCAGTTGCTCCACCCACATTTTGCTTCTGGCCTTGCCCTCCACTGGCAAGCAGCCCTGGAGAAGTTCTCCAGGAGGCAATGTGGACCTCAAGCTGAAAAGGGTCCCCTGTTCCTGCCTAAAACCATCTCCTAATCTTATGATTCTATGCTTAGCCCCACTTCCATTCTCATAAAAATGTAAACTGCTCACGCCCCATTTCCTTACGCATATTAATTTTAACGTCCCCCTCTCCCTTTCGCAGGACTATAAAATTACTGTACGTATTCCACAACGGCCTTTCTTTCTAGAGTGCATTGTTCCTCTTATTGCAGTGTGTAACGAGGCTGTTGTTTGCAAGCCCTGCAGGGAATACCTAATTAAAACAAAATTATTTTCATTGTTAGTGAGTTTTTAAAATTCTCTAGCGTAACTCTATTAATTTAAGACTGGCTCGGATGCTGCATTTGGCGGCTTTCTCAGGTGTCTCCCTAGCATCAGAATCATGTGATACTGTAACATGTGAGCTGGGATCTCTGCCATGGCAAACCTCCGGGATCCCCAGAGCATTGGGAAATGGCATAAATTGCAAGAGCTGAGATCCATGAACTCTGAACACACAGCACTGCCTACCCAAATGCAGTTGCCAGGAGGGTCAATATACATATGTAAAAGTGGGGAAATGAAATGTGCAAAACAGCTTTGAGGTGTAGCACTCCAGACTTTTAAAAGGCAACTTGAAATCTTCTTGGTTTTTTTGTTTTTTGTTTAAAAGGTGTAACAGGTAAAACAAAATTTCCAAACAAGTAATAATTTGCATTTCGTATCATACGGTTAGCTACACAAATCAATTTTAATGACTACTGGTCTAAAGTATTATTTAATAAATGGCAAAATCATTGAGTTACTCAGAATACTTGATAATTGTTTTCTTTCTCTTTTTTTTTCAAAATAAATTCTACACATGACTAAGGAAACACCCATTTCCATTTGTTTTATGTTAAATCAACATCTAACCACTCTGGTGATTTCATTCAAAGAAAACAGAAGGAACGCATTAGCTTTGTGGTTAGGGAGATTGATGGGCTTCAAACATTTTAACATGGATGAGGACTCCCCCCCCCCCCCGCCCTCCCAACTGTGGAAGCCGATGTTTTTAATTTAAACAGATTCTGGTGAAATGGAGATCATTTGATTCAGCAAAGCTATTCCTCGTTCCTTAGGCAGAAATTAAGTTTAATATTTTTAATTAACTAATTTTCGAGAGGAACCTTTGTTTAAGGAGACAAAGAATACACAATAGAAACATTTCTGAGGGGAAAACCAGACATGACTTGATTGCATAGCATGTGGGTGATGTCTAGGAACACGTGAGAAAGGAACACACACACACACACACACACACACACACACACACACACACTGTCTCCCATCAGTATATTACCCTATTTCCTTCTGTCCCTGTCCCCATTTCTTGTATAGCAGGCATAGGCAAACTCAGCCCTCCAGAAGTTTTGGGACTACAATTCCCATGATCCCTAGCTAACAGGACCATTGGTCGGGGATGATGGGAACTGTAGTCCCAAAACATCTGGAGGGCGGAGTTTGCCTATGCCTGTTGTATAGCTTCAGGGAACAGAGAACAATAGTATAGTCCAAACTCAAGATCTGCTGGGATTAGTGAGTTTGGAATAGATGGATTTTGGGCTACCATAGCTGAGCTGGAGATACACTGGCAACACTCCCTTAACCTGGCTGAGCCTGGGCTACACTAGCTCAGCTGGAGTTCAGCCGACAGAAATTAAACTGGCAGAATTTGTGCTGGCATAAGTTCCCCAAAGGGTGGGGCAAGGCAAGGAGTGACTTCTGCCTATTCCAAACCTCAAGTCAAGCCATGTGACTTGGCATCCTGGCAAAATTTATGCCAGCAAAAAGGGCTGGTGTACGTCAAACTATGTTTTGAAAGCTCATCATCCCAATTCCAGGCTCAGAGCAGCTCAGCTGGCAGCAGCGCCACTCCTGAACGGCATTTGGAACACGGGTAATGTATGTCGGTTTAAGTTAAGCCAGTGTAAATTCCACCAGATTCCTGTACTCAGGATGGCTCTGCCCCAATGCTAATAAGAAGAAAGACAGAAAGATTCAGCCCTCCTCTTCCACCTGATATGTTTTCAACTGTTCCCCACCCCCAGTGGAGGCCAATCCATTAGGGAGAATGGGGGCACTGCCACTCTTGAACCTGTCCTCAACCAGGCCCCACCTGCCTGACTTCTTACTTCCAACTGGTCCAGGGAGGGATACTGCCTGTCACCTGTCACATCCTTAGCCTCAATGTTGCCCTTGTAGAACTTGTCGAGGAAGAGGATGGAGAATGGAGAACTAGAATTAGTTAGCTCTACATGTCAGAGGAAATGGGACGGGGGACCTCATTGGTCTGGCTTCTGCCAGCACACTGCATTAGTTGAATTCAGGTTTCAATCTCAGATGTAGTTTTCTGTCTGCTATTATTGCTTTCAACACTACTCATAATTGTTGGATTGTTATTTCATCCAAACTATGGTTTAGCACAAACGTGCCAGCTTGTGCACGCCCCGGGAGCACATTGCGGCTGCCTTGCTCCTCCACAGTTGTTTTGCCACTGTGCCATAACAAGCGAAGCCATGGCTTGGCTTAGCATGAGGGTAGCCAATGTGGTACCCTCCACATGTTGGTGGGCTACAACTCCCATCAGCCCCAGCCAGCATGGCCAAGAGTGAAGGATGATGAGAGCCAGTGTGGTGTAGTGGTTAAGAGCTGTAGACTCGTTATCTGGGGAACCAGGTTTGAGTCTCCGCTCCTCCACATGCAGCTGCTGGGTGACCTTGGGCCAGTCCCACTTCTCTGAAGTCTCTCAGCCCCACTCACCTCACAGAGTGTTTGTTGTGGGGGAGGAACGGAAAGGAGAATGTTAGCCGCTTTGAGACTCCTTCGGGTAGTGATAAAGCGGGCTATCAAATCCAAACTCTTCTTCTTCTTCTTATACTCCAGCAACATCGGGGGGCAGGGCACCACATTGGCTTAGAGGTTTAGATCTCTCTGGGCTAACCGTGAGCCGTAACCAAGGTTTGCTGTTGTGCCACGTTAAGCCAAGTCATGGTTTGGTTCAGTGTGGTGCACAAACCAGGCCATTGGGGGAGGAAAAATAACCCATGTCGTTTAATTGAAAGGAGATAAAAATGTGTTTAAATATATACATAAAAATGGTCCTTTCTCAGCTCAGGAACAAGATTCTATTCACTTCACCAGTACGTGTCTGATAGTGAGTCCCTCATGCAATCAAACCAAGAATGAAGCCCACTCCCACTTCAGAGCAAAAAGCCTTCTAGCTGACATTTTACCATGCTTCTGTCAAGCCACCTGGTGTGAATCTAGCAGCTGCAAGAGCTGTCATTTTTGTTTCAACAAATATAAAGGTCTCTGATTCAGTCGTTCTTCTCCCCCCCCCCCATTACAAATACCTGAAGCAGAAGGGTATTAATATCAGTAAAGTATAGGAAATCAAAGATATTACATTTCCGTCTTCTCCCCACTCTCCTTAAATAAGCATTTGCTTTTAAATCTGTTGGTTTTTGACAAATACTGCTCCAGTCTGATTGAAAGCCTGGTCCCGCCTTTCTAAAAACAGCAGTCAAGAGAGTGATATCAATGCCATGCTACTGTTGCAAAGAACATCAATCACATGCCTAATAGTAGTTCTAATTATATACTCCCATTAAATAATTCATTAAGATGCTATTGAAGATTTCTAGTACAAGAACTGTGTAGCCATTTATAGTCTAATTGACACCCCAAATAAAAAAGTTGTGGGGAAATGGTATGAGGGAATAGGTTGTTCTCAAACGTGAGGATGCAAGAAACACCCATTGTCTATTTTGTATAAGCTTTTCAAATGCAATGTTAATGGAAGAGTTGCATAGGAATCGCTTCTTTTCTGCTCAGCCTCGCTCTCTATGAAATTGGAATAAAGTCCATAGGCACCATGTGCAGTGGTGCTGGGCAATATAGCGATGTATCGTCCAAAAACCATTTTGAAGTCCATATTGTGATATTGATTACATAATTTTTTGACCTGGCAATATATCACGAATCATTTGATGTGTGTGCGCGTGCTATGCAAAAATCACAATTTGGGGGAAACCATGAAGACATCCAATGAATCTCTCAATTTCTGCAGCCCCTGTTAACTCTGCTGGCTCAGCTCTCACCTGCCTCATGCAGCGAATCACAAGAGCAGGCGCCAACAAAAATCGCAATGCAGGGAAAACCGTGAAGCCAGCCAATGCCTCTACATAGCTCCCTCCATCCTTATTTCAGACATTGTGATATATTGTGGTATCACGAAGTTGAAAGACAGATATTGCCCGGCCCTAGTATACAGATCCTACTGCCATTGCGTGATGGCAATAGGACTGATCCAGGGCTTGTTCACTGCACCAGCCTGGGAGATACCCCCAATTCTGGCCTGGACTGGACAAGTGCTAGGGTGGTGAGGCTGCTACAATCTATCAAGACCCCACCATTGGCAGCCAGGAGTTAAGATTGGAGCCTAAGTATTCTTGTTCCATGGACTTGGTGCAGGAACAGTCAAGCAGGTATTCCAATTTGACCTTTGACCTCATAACTAAAATCAATGCTGAAATAAAACAAAGACGCATGGGAGAATAAGTATGTAGGTCTCACAAACGCAGGGGGATACTGACTCAGTTTGTTTCAGCGTTGTGTATTTATGTCTTTGAGGCATAGCAGCATGCTGGATGTGGTACTGATTAAGGCAACATATTTTTATGCTTATTTACACCACTCAAAGAGAAGAACTGAGTAGCTTGCACAGTATCAGCGAAAAGGAATCCGCAAATAGTGAGGAACTGATCTCTGCCCCCCTTAGCTTACGTCCATTCCCTCCCTCGGAGCAATTTCCTTAGAAATCAGATCATTCTTCATGAACTATCAAAATGCTGGCCATTATCGTTTTCATGAATGGCCATTTAAATTAATTTGCAACATGCTTTAACCTTGGCACTTTGCTGCAATTGTGTTCTGAGTTTACTGTGCATTAATCATTAGAAATCTGTCATCACACAGTGGTTTATCTTGCTGCCAGAAGCACTGACACCAAGTCTTTTATTATCACGTTGCATGTTAGAGTAAAAGAGCCAAATTTCACTCTGACCAACCATTCCTTTAAGTTGTCTTTGCTTCGAAAAAAAGCAAGTAACCAACCCAAATTTTCTTCTGTGGGCCTTCGTCCTAGAATAGGATCTGTAATATATGATCCTCATAGATATAGATAACAGGGCTAAGCCTGTTGCGGTGCAAATTCATAAATTGTGGCTAGGATCCATAGAGCTACTTTAGGCATGCTGACAAATACAGGTATATCGCTATTATTCATAAGTAAATAATAGCATATTCTCATTATTCAGGAGCTGGAGTCAATCCAATCTGTTTTGGATGCGGTCACATTCCCCTTTAAAAATGTTCACGTTGTAGGGGGGCTCTGTGATCCAGTCAGGCTTCCATACTCTCCAACATTTCTCCAATGAAAATAGGGACGTCCTCTTCCACCACCATCATAATCATCATCATCCTTTATACCCTGCCCATCTGACTGGCTTGCCCCAGCCACTCTAGGTGGCTTCCAACATATATAAAAACATAATAAACCATTAAACATTGTTCCCTTTACCAAGCATGTATGCAAGTGCTGAGGGACCTGCACTGCCATTTAGCCATGGAGCAAGTTTTAAGGTCTTGTTACCGTACATATAAAACCCTACATAACTGGACCAGGCTACCTGAAAGACAGACTTTCCCTCCATTGCCCAGTAAGGACATTAATCAGATCAACAAATGGATGGAACCCAGTTAGTCTTGCTGCAACCTGACAATTATCGGCTTGTGTTAATGCAATGGTAGGCATTTTCATTACTAGCACTGGTGTTAAGGAATGCATTTCCTACTGAAATATAAGAGTCACTATCTGTCTTGCCATTCCACCACTTTTGAAGACCTACCTGTTATACAAGCATTCCCTTTGATCTCTTGGCCTGAGTCTCCTGCTATAATTG
This sequence comes from Darevskia mixta, assembly GCA_034641385.1. Classification (NCBI taxonomy): domain Eukaryota; kingdom Metazoa; phylum Chordata; class Lepidosauria; order Squamata; family Lacertidae; genus Darevskia; species Darevskia mixta. The sequence goes on from JAWWNH010000029.1 coordinate 9,140,201, forward strand.
CTGTGTTGTTTTAATGGGATTGGTACTATGCATGTATATATTGTCATGTTTTAATAGGATGGTTTTGTTATGGATTTTAATATTGGATTTTATCACTTTATGTTGGAGTAACTGGTGTTTATATTTCATAAAAGGGCATAGAAGGCTATTTTGGCATTAAGCTGTGCATAAATTAATAATAATAATAATAATAATAATAATAATAATAATAATAGGGGCAGGGCCTCCTCTGTGTGGCACTCCGACAATGAAACATCTTCCCAATGGAAATCATTGGGCCTCATTGCTGCTCACTTTTTGGTGGGCGGCTAGTATGGACTTTTTCCCAACTGGCTTTTAAAGGTTTTGTGTCTAAAATTTCAGAAAACTGTGTATCTACAATATTGTGTTATTCAGTGCTTTTAGTTTGACCATATATCGATAACTGTGTGTATGTGTGATCCCTTCATGCTGGTAATTATCTGTGTCATGCCTTTAGTAAATAAAAACTGACTGCCACATAAATACCATAATTTTATATTTCTATATCCTTGAGTAATGCTTGAAGTTAGGATAAAAAAAATCATTTATTCCTTTGTCTTCAGCATTTCTATCCTGACTTTCTTTAATATAAAATTATGGTATTTATGTGGCAGTTCTGGGAACTATTTTGCAAACCATGGCTTCTGCTAATCACAGTGAAGGCAGCTAATCCACTTTTCCAGCATTTCTGCCAGCAAATTAATAAGGAGGTTGTTTTTTTTACTAATGTCATCCTATATCTGCCATTGAACCATACCGCTTAGCAAGTGAAGCCAAGGCACACATGGGATCTTAACCAATGCTAAGACAACCAACTATGGTTGTTGTTGTTTTGCTATACTTTTACCCAACCAGTGGCAAACATATCTTAGTTTACCTTTGCTCTGAATAGTATATCAATTGTGTTTTCTTAAGAGCATAATAGTTCACTCATTTGCGGTAGCCACAAAGCATTTCTTCTTTGCAAATGGACTTCCACCACTATTACATTGAAGTGTTTTGGAGCAGCTTTGTTTACAGAAATGAATTAAAACCACACAAATTTCACAATGGTTATGCCATACGTTGTTTATCTATTTCTTAGGAAATGCTTAACATTTTCTTCTAATCTATCATGAACAACACGTTTTGAAGCAGGGGGAAGGGAGGCATAAGTGTGCCACAGACATTTTCAAGTTCAGTTAGTGGTGCTGTACTGTCTCAAGCAGATGTTAGCTAAAGAAGCAATGCACAGCTGAAGTGCAAACAGTGAGAAAAATCAGCTGATATATGGTGGCTAACTACTGAGATATGGAGCCTGTCGGCATATTTTGGGTGAAATGCAGCTAAGCACAACTCATAGAAAAGCCTCTATTTTTTCCAATGTTCCAGTTGATGAAAGTCATGTTTAAATGCCCTGTAGTTAGATTATTAACTTCTGCAAAATAGAAACAGATGTGTGTCTTAGTATGCCATTAAATTTATGATTTACATAGTACCCTTGAATGCATCAGCAGAGGCCAATGATTCTAATTTGCTCTAGATTTACAATAACCTGATCTGGCTTGTGTAAGTACTACAACACTTTAAACAAAATTAGAAAGCCATTGCATTTTGTTTGATTAAAGATGCAGTTCTCATCGGGCTAATGAGAAAAGTTAGAAAATGTTTCTTCCTTTATGGATGATTCTTTCATAAACACAAGTGCTATGTTTTATACATTTTTTGCCACTATTTCCTCATTTTAAGGATAACGTAAACCAATTGTGTTACGCTGGAATCTATCTGATATAATGCCAAAAATGAAACAAAAATGTATAGCAAGTTTCCTTAACGGGGGGAGTGGCACCCTTCGTTTCCAAGGTTTTAAATGATACACTTTAAAATATTTCCCCCCCTTGAAAATATACAATTTGAAGCTTGCTCAATTGATTTGATACAACCATGTGCATCTTAACCATGTTCAGTCAGGCTTCCAAATACAGTGGAACCTTGGTTGTCGAATGTCTCCGTTGACGCACGTTTCGACTTTCGAACGCCGAAAACCCGGAAATAACTGCTCTGGTTTTTGAACAATTTTCGGAAGCCGAACGTGCCTCGCGGCTTCTGTTTTGAGTTCCCCTATTGTATTGAGGCTTCCGCTTTCAGTTTTCGATTTTCGAACGTTTCGGAAGTTGAACGGCCTTCCAGAACGGATTACGTTCGAAAACCGAGGTTCCGCTGTACATATATAGAGGACTGCAACTGCAATGTACAATGCTGGTTTACTTGCTTGAATGGCGCTGTTCAGGCTTGTTTTGTTGCATCTAATATGGCTGCAGATAGCCCTCAGCCAAGCAGCTTTTTTGATAGTGACACCCCAGTTATGAAATGTCTTCCACCATGTTTGTGGTCTTTTCAGCACTAGGTGAAGACATTTTTTGTTTACCCAGGACTTTTAAATAGCCAGTGTTTTATGGGCTGCTATTGTTTTCCTTTGCAATTTGATTATTCTTTAGTTTGTGAGCTGCCCAGAGAACCTGTGGTCTGGGAAAGCTATATATCAGCAATGGTAATAGTAGTGGAATATTAATGTTGTTGTGATGATGATGGAGGGGTGAACAAAATAGGTTAACAACTTTTCAGCCAGTGAAGGGCTGATTCCCCAGGTATCTTTATCCAGTACGGTGGTACCTTGGTTTAAGAACAGCTTAGTTGTTTATGAACAACTTGGATTAAGAACGCTGCAAACCTGCAAGTAGGTGTTTTGGTTTGTGAACTTTGCCTTGGAAGCAGAACATGTTCTGCTTCCTGTTGAATGTGTTCCATTTGTAAATTGAGTCCCCCACTGCTAGGGGAAAGCACACCTTGGTTTAAGAATGACTTGGTTTAAGAACGGATTAAGTTCGTAGACCAAGGTACCACTGTAGTTGATATGTGGATCACAAGCCAGGAATCTTCCTTTCTATTTATCCAAACTGGAATGTGGACATCTTCCAAGCAAGGGAGCTATGGAAATTTTATTTCAAACAAGATGGAGACATGGAGGAACAGGAATCACAAGTTTTCCTCTGCATCAGTCAATGTGCATTGCTAATGCTGAGCCAAAGCACAAGGACGCCTCTATTTGTCAAACTTTCCATCTACACACCAAAGGGCAAATATGAAACACCGAAGCAATATAATGATTATATATTTTATATTATAATGTGAAGCAGATGCACTTTAAGGGGATATTGGCTCTGAACATCAGTGTGGCCTGCCATCATAAGCATCATAGAAGTGAACAAGGGCCTGGCAAGTGGATTTGACTGTTCAGAGCAATTAATATTTCAGGAATTTAATTATCAGTAGACACAAAAATGTTAGGCTGGGCCTTTAAGTTTTTAAAAGACATGTCAGATAGCAAAGTCTAATACATATATTTTGTGTGTGTGTGTGTGTGTGTGTGTGTGTGAGAGAGAGAGAGAGAGAGAGAGGGAGAAAGTATTGTTCTATAACATGTCCTTTTGATTTTGCTTAATCTCAGATGAAATGTTTATTAATTTCCCTAATCCTCCCTTTTTAATTATATACAATTAAGCATAATTAAAACTTGAATATTTTAATTTTAATAAACATTTAATCATATGTACATTCTCTCTTTCTGTTTTTCCCTTCAAACACTGGTGTATAATATAAAGCAACCTGCCAAACTAAATACAGCTCACCAACCAAACAAATGGGCTACTTATAGGAATGACTGCAAACTTTTTAAAGTTTAATGTGTCAAAAGTTGTGTACCGTAGGTTTGGCATAATAGGATTTGAAATTTGTTGTTCACGGTCTAGAAGACCCCCCATAGTTAGAGCGGCAGAATAGTTTACAGTCGTACCTTGGATCCCAAATGCCTTGGCTCCCGAACAAATCTGCTCCCAAATGATTGGAACCCAGAAGTGAGTGTTCTGGTTTTTGAACGATTTTTGGAAGCCGAATGTCCGGTGTGGCTTCCGCGGCTTCTGATTGGCTGCAGGATGCTCCTGCAGCCAATCGGAAGCCATGTTTTGGTTTCTGAACATTTTGGAAGTTGAACGGACTTCCGGAACGGATTCTGTTCGACTTCCAAGGTATGACTGTATTTGTTTCTGGATTTAGGAGAATGGCTATAGGTCAGTGAGAGATCACATGCTTTGCATGAACAAGTCTCCAGGCTCAATCCTGGAGAGTCACTGCCAGTATCAATCAAGCTTGATAGACCAGTAGTCTGACTTGGTAGCTTATGGTTTTACTATCTCCTAAGTTCAGGTCTGGGAAACATATAGCCTTTCAGATACTGTTGGACTCCAATGCCCCAGCCCCCATGGCCAATGATCAGAGACGACAGGATCCTTGTGTTCTCCATTTTTAAAATAGTCCTTATGCACTTTTATAAGAATTCTGTTGCTCTTTTACACCTTGTCTACATTTTTGCAGTCAGTGTACAGTTTCCAGGTCATGTCCCATCCTGCCAGGATGCAAGGGATGGCAATTCCTGCATCTTTAGGGGGTTGGATGAGATGATCCTCAGGGACCCTTTCAACCTATGATTCTTTGGAGGACCAAGATTGTAGCTTACATATGCATTTAGAACCAGTCCTGTTTTTGGATGCTCAGGTTGCACTTGTGAACCAAGGCATTTCCCACCAACTGCAGGGCACCAGCTGTGCTCCCCCTTGAATGATGACTTCACCACAGTTATCCACAATTTAGTTTTCTTCAGGTTAGGTTACTACAATGAGCTAGAAATGTTCCTGGAAGCCACAGCTGGCTCCAAGATACCTTGGTAAGATTATTAACAGGGGCACCTCACACCAGTGTATTATCCAGGGGTCCAGTAGCTTTCAATACTTAGTTTGAAGTGCTAGTGCTTGTATATAAAGCCCTGAATGGCTTGGTATGAGGGTATATGAGGGATCACAGGCACCCATCTTTTCCTGCCCTTCCACTGAGATCTTCATCCATGTTCTAGGTGTCTTCACCTTCAGAGGTTAGGTAAGCCGCTACTGAGATCAAAGCAAATCCCTTTTGGTTGTAACACTCCCCCCAGTCAGTATGCTTAGTTCCTTTGCTAATCTCTTTTAGGGGCTGAAAAAGAATGCCTTTCTTCTTTGAGCTGTTTTTTATTGGTTGTATTTGTGTTCATTGTTATATTTCATGTGTTAAGATTGAGCCTGTGGTGTTGGTTGTTTTACGATGAGATGTTTTTAACGTGAGTCACCTTGGAAAATTAATCGGGGAGGCAATATATAAATGCATTAAATAAAAACAAACAAAATTAATGCAAATTTGTATGCCCTCGAATTCAGAAACCATATACAGATTTACTCTTAAGCAATTCATTATTTTAACTGAAGTTAATGAGACTATTCATATGTAGACTTTTAGTAAACTGGGACATGGAACTCCGGAAGAAGAATCCACAGTATAAATTAAGTCAAAATGAACAAATATTTTAAGTTGACTGAAGTTAGACAAAGGATCCCATTAGGCTATTTTTTGATGCACCTGAGTAACTTTTAAAACCCCCAAACAATTGTTCAGATGGAATATACAATCAAGTGTTTGCAGAAATAGAGCTTTAAAGTCGCATTCTAGTGCATGTTTTTAAAACTCCTTAAATCAAAGAGATGTAAATTAGTGTTTCTGGTTGTTGTGACCTATTCACTTTACTGTATGTTCTATATTATATCCTTTAACCTGTAAAATAGGGTGGTCATGCTGGTGGGGCAATGATTTCAGCAAATGGAAGAGAAAGCATTTCAATATCCATAGGGGTTGTTGCTATTGATCTATATAAATACACAAATACACACACACACACACACACACACACACACACACACGTAGGACTTGTTAACTGCTGCTAGAGGTGAAGGATTCATAGGGCATGATGAAAACAATGAAATATACACCGATATTTCCAACCATTTCCAGAGGTTGGTGTTAGCTGTGTTAGTGTCCGTCTATTTCTAATTTTTTTATCCAGGCTTTCAGAATTTTTGATTTTAATTTTAATGGCATTTTGGATGAACGCTTTGCTTGCTGCCTTGAATACTATTTTGGAAATATAGGACATAAAGAGAAGAAGTAGTCTCTTGCAGCACAAACAAGGTTGTAGAACCTTAAAATGAACACTTTATTATAGCATATACTGTTATATGCACTGCTTTTTTTTCTAAAAAAAAAAAAAAGTTTAGGGGTACTCTTCATTTTCCTACTCATATTGAAATACTGCCCCTCAATGAGGCCAAACATAGATTCACAAAATGTATAGGGGTATGCATGCCCCTGCGTGCCCTCCAGAAAAAAGCGCTGGTTATTCTATTCTATTCTATTCTATTCTATTCTATTCTATTCTATTCTATTCTATTCTCTCCCCCCCCCCCCCGATGATTTGGTACTGACCTTACAAGATCCAGAACACAGTGCAATTAAAGCACTGGAGATTATACAAGAGTTTGGGCAAGTAGCAGGCTTTAAATTGAATAAAGCTAAAACCAAGGTGATTGGAAAAAAATTGACACCGGAAGAAAAGGATAGGTTCCAAAAGAATACAGGGCTGAACTTTGTTTAAAAGGTGAAATATCTGGGTTTTAATATGACTGCAAAAAATTTAAATCTGTACAAAGACAATTATGATAAAATATGGAGTGAAATCAAAAGAGACTTAGAAATTTGGACTAACCTGAAATTATCTTTGCTAGGCCGAATTTCTGTGATGAAGATGAATGTATTGCCAAAGTTATTATTTTTATTCCAAGTTCTACCAATTATTGATAAGATGGATTGTTTTAAAAGGTGGCAAAATGATTTATCAAGATTTATCTGGCAGGGGGGAAAACCCAGAATTAAATATAAGATACTAACGGATTCAAAGGAAAGAGGGGGATTTTCCCTGCCATAGTAAGGATTTACTATGAAGCTGCAGCCTTTTGTTGGTCTATTCTATTCTATTCTATTCTATTCTATTCTATTCTATTCTATTCTATTCTATTGCTTCTGTGCAGTGCAACCCACCATGAGATTCAGGAAGCCTGAGATGGAGCATATTATACCTCTGAGCTCTTGACGCTGCCCAAATTAATGGAGATTAAGCTTTTGGAGACCAATGTTTTAACTTCCACTGAATTCACTGAGCACTAGTGGACTCTCCTTCTTTGGAGGTTCTCAATCAGAGGCTGGCTGCCCATCTTTCATGGATGCTTTGGTTTAGATTCCTGCATTGCAGGGCGTTGGACTAGATGACCCTCAGGTTCCCTTCCAATTGTACAATTATATTCTTTTTCTGTCTCAGTTTTGCCATCTGTAAAGTGGAACAGCAATGCTCACCACAGGTTTGCTGAAGTTGCTGCACACAGAAAGTACTATATGAACAACAATAGAAATAATCTTTTCATGTTGCTTCCTGTTCGTTATCATGGGAGTCTTAAATGAGAATAAAGAGCTGTTGGCACCATATTATTGACTTCATTGTGAGCATGCTGAGTTGCATTTTATCTTAAAGAGGTTCGTTATTAACGTGTATACAATTTACATAACTCGCTTTCCAATAAGCCCTTTGGCACAATCCTGCTCCTATTGAAGTTAACAGGGCTCTTTCCACAAGCTTCAGAGGATGCTGAGTTTGGCCTGATAAAGTTCCGCTTTGACAAGGCAAGGGAAGCTTTTCATTAGCTATTTGATGTTAACTGTCAATTATCTTCAAATGGCATCAGAAAATGCATTTCTAATAAAAGGGGGACATGGATACGCTACATGATTATATAAAAGTCTGTTTTAAAGCATTTTTACGTTGACTTTCAGCAATTAAGAAGAAGATGGAAGAGCCAAACGGCACTTAATGTTTGCTCTTGGCTCTTTATTTATTTTTTTAATGTAAAATCGTTAACATAGGGTGGGATTCACCAAATTAATTCCATCAGTGGATGCCCTGTGTAAGAGTTTCTGCTTGTGTAATGGGGCTTCCCCCCTCCTTCCCTTGTGTGCCCCCAGAAATTGACTCAGGAGGGGGACATTGGGAGAACCCATAGAATGCGCAGAGAGGGATAGGAGGTCATTCCTCTCAAGCTGATAATATTTGTGGGGACAGAACCTTTGCAATAGTATGTTGTTGAATTCCACTTCTAAAAGAAAAAAAGGATCATATATGATTCTGAAAAAGGTGTGAAGTAACCTGGAGACTTGAAAGTGGGTTTTGTTTATTTTTTTCTATAATATGCACTAACTAACATAAAGAGATACCCTATCCACAAATCAGCTTAATGGAAATGGCAAATCAGCTTCAATCTACATATTTCTACTTAAAAAGGGTAAAGGGGACCCCTGTGGACTGAAATGCCCACTAATATTATTATTACTACATATTATTTATAAACTAATATAAAGCCACACTAGCTTAAACTATTGAGTGTTGTCATTAAAAACCAGCACAGCCTGGGGGTGGGGTGGGGTGGGGAGGCTACATATCTTAGACAGGCTTCCTCAACCTTGGCCCTCCAAATGTTTTGAGACTACAATTCCCATCATCCCTGACCACTGGTCCTGCTAGCTAGGGATGATGGGATTTGTAGGCCAAAAACATCTGGTGGGCCGAGGTTGAGGAAGCCTGTCTTAGGACATGACTCCTTCTAGGAACCACCCATCTTCCTCACCTCATTCACCCATTAAGGTCTCCATTCAGCCCTGTTGAAAATTCCTGGAGAAAAAGGAAGTGAGGACTTCAAGGGGGAAAAGTAAGACCTACGGTATATTATTGTTTCCATGACACTGTATGTCTTAAAAAAAAACAAAACCCTAAACAAATGGGGGGGGATATTTTTAAAGCTCTATCATTTTTTAAATAAAAAATATGCTACCAAAATCATAATAGTCAACTCATGAATACCAAAACAACCAGCAGAACACGGCACATACTTCCTCATGCCCAGCAAAGCAGCACACAACTGCATTCAGGAGTCATCCTCCCCGAAGAAGAAGAAGAGTTTGGATTTGATATCCCGCTTTATCACTACCCTAAGTTGTCTCAAAGCGGCTAAAATTCTCCTTTCCCTTCCTCCCCCACAACAAACACTCTGTGAGGTGAGTGGGGCTGAGAGACTTCAAAGAAGTGTGACTAGCCCAAGGTCACCCAGCAGCTGCATGTGGAGGAGCGGAGACGCGAACCCGGTTCACCATATTACGAGACTACCGCTCTTAACCACTACACCACACTGGCATCCCTCGAAAGCCACATCTGAACCAAGCAGTGAAAGGAAGCCAAAGATGGAGCCTGGCAATAAGAACTGGGGAGGATATTAGCAGAGGGCCTAGCAAGCTGGGAAAATAAGCTACTCTTGTGTGTTTTATCGTGTTGGCTGTTTTTATTGGTTACAGTGCTTTTAATACACTGAAGATTTTGTTTCAATCGTTTTATTGGATAGCTTTATTGTTGCTCCTTTGAGACTTGAGTCTTTCTTTGGAGAGGCAGCCTGAGGATTTTGAAACCAAACAAAGCAATCAACCAACCAAATAAATAATAAAACTCTTACACAACCTCTTACACAATTTTTAAAGAAGCGATTGAAGTTTGGTCAACCTCCGGGAGCCAGGGAAAGAGTTCCCTCTCACTGGCTTACTTCCAGATCCCAAATGGCATGCTGGTCAGTCACTAGTTCTGAATCCAAAGGAAAGTTTTGTGCAACCTTCACCCTAGGATAGATTTGATGATTTTCCAAAAAGCACTGAGCTCAGTGGCCTCAATTATGCTTCGCTGCAACTCCATAATTAGAACTTTCCCCTAATTTCTTTCACATTTACGTACACATGGCTTTTATTACTGACATGGCAAAGCCCAAAGTAAATATACATATATATATATATATATATATATATAATAGCTCCCCTACTGGGTGAAGAAATATCATCGTGCCCACCGGAGAAACAAATTTGCAAAGAAACTGATGCAGTTCCCTGAGTGTTGGCTTAGAACAGATTTGATACTCTGGATGTGAACTGGTTTAATAATGATTCCATCCTCTCAAGGAATCTCAATAAAGCAAAGTTGCACTTTCCCATGACTGCTGTTCTTTGAGTGGTCTTCTGTGCAATCATGTATACGGCAAGCCCATTCATGGCATCGTCTAGAGCTTTAACTCACGAGGCTTTGACCAACAGTTTTGGCGCATGCATGTGCAGAATGGGAAAAGATAGTAGAGAGAGTGGGAGGCGTGATTGAGGGAGGGAAAGAAAAACTACTCAGATACACTCTCTTCCTACAGGAATAGATGGCAAGCAATGAAATGGCACTTGCCATGACTTAGAGCAGTGATGGCCAATCTTGGCCCTCCAGCTGTTTTGGGACTACAACTCCCATCATCCCTAGCTAACAGGACCTGTGGTCAGGTATGATGGGAATTGTAGTCCCAAAACAGCTAGAGAGCCAGGTTTGGCCATCATTCACTTAGAGCAGCGATGGCTAACCTTGACACTCCAGATGTTTTGGAACTACAACTCCCATCATCCCTAGCTAACAGGACCAGTGGTCAGGGATGATGGGAGTTGTAGTCCCAAAACATCTGGAGTGTCAAGGTTAGCCATCACTGACTTAGAGGGAAGCTAGCATGCAAAATGCCCCCGTCTGGAAGCACCCACGTTTCCAAAAGAATGTAAAAACCCACCTACCAAGCAACTCAGCCCAAATTTTTGTTACTGAACTTCCTAGCTCCAACAAAATCTTTTGCTTTTACCAAAGCAAGCTCCCTGTTGAAAAGTTTCCACTTCATTATTTAATTTCTCTTTTCCCCCTCCAGAGCATGCAGCCAACACAATCAGTTAGAGTTCTTTATTTAGCATGTTTCAGAGAGAAGAACACCTGCTGGCTTCTTTAATAACGAGTTGTCCTTACTTGAGTTATATATGAAAACTATAGCACAGAGGGGAGTTGAGAATAACCTTTAGACATTAAAACTGTATTATTATTTTTTTAAAGAAAAAGTCCAGCCTCCATGGTGAAGATTGCCAGAATAAATTTGTGAAAGCTTTTTTTGGCAGAAAAGATACTTTCTGTAGTTGTTGTTGTTGTTGTGTATGTGTATGTATATATGTGTGTGTGTGTGTGTGTGTGTGTGTGTATGTATATATATATATATATATATATATATATATATATATATATATATATATACTATACAGAAAAAGTGAGATTCAATTTCAATCTAGGCTTCTTGAAAAACGAAATGCTAATGTTATTGAAAGGAATGTTTTTCAAGAAGCTTTTAAATAATATGTCTATGGGACAGATTTTTTGAAGTGTTTATCTTAACCATGTTTTCTGGGAGTTTCTTTGAACTGCTGCTCTTTTCAAGTGAATTGACTAAAGGATAGTCATTTAACAGTTGGTAAGTTCCATAGCTTTGTAGGTATTAATAAAGGTCCAAAGTCTACACTTTGAACTGATAAAATCTGGCCTGGGCTGAATGGAAAAGTTTCTTTATTCATTCTGCAGGCTCTTTGCTTGACTCAGGCACAAGACAGATGTATGTACCTTGAATGGAAAGTCTAAGCCACCTCTTTTAGGATAGATCTGTAAACTGAAAATTGCATCAAAACCAGAAACAACTGGTTTTTCTCAATTTCCAGGAGAAGCTGACTATGTTGAATGCCAATTGGCAGGCTTTTGTGACAATCATGAAGACACCTCCTCTCTCTTTCCTGTGACAGTGATAAAGTTTCAGAGGAAACTAGCTTTGGCCACATAAATACCCAGGGCTTTTCCCCTTTGGACTATAGAACTAGACCATAATTCATAAGACAGGACTATTTAGTTTAAATTACAAAAAAATGAATATTTTGTGATTTCATGGTTTTTATCTAGGAAGCTGTTTTATATAGGTTCTGACAATTGCTGATGTTATGTCATTTCTGGTGGCTGGACCAACATTGCTCAATGGTGCCAAAAGACCATTCAGCTTTGCAGCTTTCTCTATATTATTCACAGAGAAACAAAAAATGTGCATGTGTTGTGGGGGGGGGGATCCTCCTTTGCTGTGCTTGGGTTTGAGAACAGCAATGTCTTCGAAACCACACACATACAACAATAAGCAGCATCTATGCAAAGAAAGTGCCTGCTACTCCCATGGACTGCAGAGACCTGAGTTCCCCACTGTCACTTAAATCACAATGGATAATAACTAGAGCCACGAGCTAGCTCTTTGGAACTGCCAGCATTGAAAATAATGTCTCCTGTTAGGATTTCCAGCAGCCTGTTGTATTCCAGCCAGCATCCCACGGCAAACAATAAGGTGCCACAGACAAACACAGACTAAGTGGCAGTCTCCATGAGCTTGTGTACTTTTATCTCTCTTCACAGTTGTGCAATGTTTACATTTTCATTTCGGGCGCCGTCTGGCTACCGAGCTGATGGGTGTGGTGTAGAAACTTAAATAGAAAAGGGAATTCCTTCAGTGGCACAGGAGATGTAAAAAGCGTCTCAGTGTAAAGATACCAGTAAAGGTTGGTCACACTGGGGCTGCCCAAACTATGCTGGATTATGAGCCTCGCCATCACATATAGAAGAAAAGAAAAAAGAAAGGAAAACTCTTTTTGAGCCTCCAAAAGCACAGCTAAGCTGGCTAAACCAGTGTGGTGCATATCATCCAACATTTCGTATTTAATCATCATAATTTTATTATTTATACCCTACCTATATGGCTGGGTTGCACTAGCCACTCTGGGTGGCTTCCAACATATATAAAAACATGATAAAACATTGAACTTTAAAAAGTCTTTCCTATTCAGGGCTGCCTTCAAATGTCTTTTAAAGGTTGTACAGTTACTTATCTCCTTGGCTCAGGGGTCACATAACTCCATACCCTCCAACATTTCTCCGATGAAAATAGGGATGCATAGGGCTTGCCAATCAGAAGGTCGGCGGTTTGAATCCCTGCGACGGGGTGAGCTCCCGTTGCTTGGTCCCTGCTCCTGCCCACCTAGCAGTAAGAAAGCACGTCAAAGTGCAAGTAGATAAATAGGTACCACTGCAGCGGGAAGGTGAAACGGCATTTCTGTGCGCTGCTCTGGTTCGCCAGAAGTGGCTTAGTCATGCTGGCCACATGACCTGGAAGCTGTACGTCGGCTCCCTCGGCCAATAATGCGAAATGAGAGCCGCAACCCCAGAGTCGGACACGACTGGACCTAATGGTCAGGGGTCGCTTTACCTTTACCTTTAAGGAAAAGTGGGACATTCTGGGATCAGAATGGCTTCTGTAAATCCAGGACTGTCCCTGGAAAATAGGGACACTAGGAGAGTCTGGGAAGGAGCTTGTGCCTTTCATACCCTGTGACCATGGCTCTGTTGAAAGGCCTGCCCACACACTTTGAGCAGCAGTTGCAATGCATTGTGGGAATGCTGGTGAAGGAAAGGAGTCTGCCTGTCTTTTATTTGCAAGACCTTGGACTCCCACAACCTGCCACAAATGGTGGCTAGTCCTATAACAGCCGGCTAATTATGGCTCCATGGGTGTCAGTAGGACCAACTAACTTTAAGCCCTGGGAAGGAAGAATTTGTGTGTGATTAAGGCTGCTATGCTATACACACTTACCTGGAAGCAAATCCTAATGAACTCAGTGGAATTTATTTCTAAGTAGACATGAACTGCATACTGCATTCTAAATCTCCCAAGCTATAAAGATTTCTGGGATTGTTCCATTCTCAGGTAACAAGGCAAGTTGGGTTGGTTTATAGATAAGGCATATGCCTTCAATTTCTGGCATCTCCAGGTAGGATTGAAAAAGAGTCTCTATGTTGCCAGGTTTTTGTTTGTTACCCAAGAGTTTTATTTGACTTCCATTGTCTTTTATTGACAGTTGCAAGACAAGCAAAAATTTAACAAGTAAATATTTTCCTGTAGCAACAGTATCTCCCTACCAGGACAATCCCTGGATGAAAATCTAACCAAGTAATTTGTGAAATGCACAGGAGTCCAACTAAGAAAAAAGTTAACAGCCTAAGTTGCTGCAGAATATGTTTATTTCCACCTTGTCCTTATCCAGTTTGGTGGGTGAAAAATTATACTTCAAAATTGACCCTCCCATGTTCACCATTTTTTCCAAACTTGTAGGGTTTTCCCCTGTCCTCATTATTATATTATGCACTACAAAAGTTACTTTTGCATGTCATCTTGTATTCTGTGCCCCATTTCTTCTCTCTGCACTATTAAAAGTGTGCCACATGATTGCTTTTTTCTAGCAGAGGAGTGAAGAGATGTTTACATTCAATTTGACTCAGCTTAAAAAAAAATGTTGAAAGGTGATGATCTTTTCGATCATTACTGACAAAACTGTATTTTACTGGAGAGAAAACAAATGATTTGACCTTGCGAGCCACATAATACATCTCAAAAACAAATCTGCAGTGCCTTCTTTTTTTAATAGTTGTGATTTGCATAGCTGAACTTTGAATGCACAAAGCCATAAATAGTTGTGGAGCTCAAGCTGGCATATAGCCCAGCTATGGTAGGGTGCCAAACAATTGGGGCAGCTGCACATCAAGTAAGCTATTTGGTCGAACAAGGTGATGTCTGACAAAGAGGTTACAAAGCTGGAGACAAGAACTTGTCATTTATCGGGATAATCTACAGCTGATAAGCTGCACAGTGAGTGAACTACCTCTTGAAAAATAAGAGGGGGTGGGAGGGAGGGAGGGAGAGGGGGGCGGGAGAGAGAGAGAAGCCTATCCAGCTATTGTTTTTTACTAATTAAGACAAATGTCATTCCTTAAATGAACTGAACAGTTAAGTGACACCACCATCCCCAAAGCTATTTCTAACATATAAGAAGAAATATAGATATCTTACATTTCTCTGAGAGGTAAAAGCCACAATCTAACATGGTTTGCAGGAATTTACAGACGTTCCCATGAAAGTGTTATTGTTTATTTATTATTTACATAGCAGCGCTGATGTATATGATATTGTTTCAGTTAACAACAACAACAGCATCCTGCCCTGAGAATCTTACAATCTAAACTGTGTGTTGGAATGCATGTGGTGTATGTATGGACCCGAGAGCATGAATGGAAGTTTTTAACCTTAAAAAAATAATATTGCTGATATGTAATGAAATTCTCGGCAGTATATGGTCTGCATTTAACATTTACAGGTATCAGATAATTCATTAGCATACAGAGTGCAGGAAAAACATTTTGATTAAAACCTAGAATGCTTTGACTATTCATAGTAATGTGCATTTAATCTTTATTCATTAAGCACAGCAAGAGGTGGAAATGAGAAAGAAAGTGTGTTTTGTTAAAGGTGCAGATTAATTACATTCCACAATTTATTTTCTTTGGCTATCTGACATTTATCACCCTACATATGATCTAGAAACAAAAACAACAACAACAAAAATCTCTTAAAGCAAAACAAAAACACTCTTAACTACATCAGTGGAACTGATATGGGTGAGTTCAGTTTGGGTTTTATTATGTGAAAAAATATCAAACGAGTGGTTTAATGACCCTGAACACAAGTCCAGAAGTGAGAATAAATGAGAAATTGACTAACAACCTCATTTTAATATTCAGTGTTCTGTTAATGAATAGACAGATTTTTTTTTTGGTCAAAAATCTAGCACTTTGTCCAGGATTCAGCTTCAGAAGTAAAAGATATTCATGCAAAGTCTCATTTTTGCCCACCCCACCCCAAACACTAAACATCATTATACCCTGCCGCACACTAATAACTGTGGTCTTCTTGGTTTATCCGCTCAGAGTCAAACTAGCTGTGACCAGATCTGTGATTAAGATTGTGTATGTGTGTATGTTTGGGGGTGGGGTGGTGGGGTGGGGGAACCTAATCAGTAGCCTCATGTTGGGAACATGACACGCTGAAAAAGTCTGTGGAATTCTTTTCTCCCTTTCCCCAGTGTAAATCCTCCTCCTATTTGTTGCCGGGGGGATCCCCCCATAGCACCTCTTAGATCACATCCATACCATACACAGAATCATAGAATAATCTGAAGCACATTTAGCACACTTTTGAAGCACATGGCTGACCACAAAGAACTATAGATTCTTAAGGGTGCTGGGGGTTGTAGCTTTGTGTGAGGTAAGGTACAGTTTAAATGTGTGTTAAATGCACTTCAAATGTACAGTGCAGATCTGACCACAGTGCTTACCTGTTCAGTTGGAGGCAAAACTACATATTATCTCAGCAAATGCTTATTCCCAAACCTGTTTGTCAAGATGCCTGAATGCAGGGCTTAGTAAGTTACAAGGGAGAGTTGGAAAGCAGGAAGGAAGAGGTGCTTAATCACACCAATGTCCACCCAAGATCATTTTCCTTCATCGGGTAGGGACTGAAAGTAAACCTAACTCAGGGGGAGGAGGGGGGAACTTTTAGAAGCATTTGTAGGGGAGAGCGGTGGGCATGGGAAGGGTTAAGGATCCCACCATCATCCCACCTGCCTACTTTTTTTCTGTTCTTCCCTGTATTAATGTCATTACAGCAAAAAAATAGGTTAGGGAGCATATGTTTGTTACAATAGCATGTGATTCTGTCCTCAGTAAATATACTTCTTGCAAATGCCCTTCCCCACATGAGTGATATTGGGTAGAAAGTGGTGTTGTAGTGACCAAGGCCCGGGGGAGATGAGTTCAAATCCCCACTCAGTTATGAAGCTCACTAGGCGATCTTGGGCCAGTCACTCTCTAACGTATTAGGCTAACCAACTTCACCAGGTGGTTGTGCGAATTAAAGGGGGGGTGATGGTGGGCTATGCAGATTGTCCTGAGCTTCCTGGAGAAAGAGCAAGACAAAAATAAAATAAAATAAAATAAAAACATTAAATGACTTTGTAGTTCAGCTTCATGCTTCTTAGCAAACTGTAAATATTTAACAAATAATAAAAGACAATGATGCACATGATCATGTGGAAATGAGTTCTAATTCTGGCTGTTTGTTCCAGAATCTGTAGGATTCAATGAGAGGAATGAACCGCTCAGCCCTGCTTCCTTCCCCTGCCCTGGAATGAGCTTGTTCATGTGGACACACCTTCCATTGTTTGAGCAAACAATGCTCACAGAGCCAGTTTTTCTGTTTCTCTGGCTTACCCTGCAAGGCAGGCAATGTGGAAAAAGGAAAGATGTAAAAAGAACACCCTCAATGACCTAGATCATCTCAGGGGGCAGTCAGAAACTGCCCTGATCATTCCTGGGAGCTCTAGAACCGCACTGCAGGAGAACCGAAGCAGTATCTGAAAGCAAGATGGAGCCACAAGTTTAGAGTGAAGGTGATCTGAGTGAGTCAGTGAGAAGAGTGGGCCTGTTTTCTGGTTCAGAAAGTGCTTCATTGACAAGTGCCAGGGCGTGCGAGCCTTTATCCAATGAGAGGCTGCTCAGTGGTATGGGGAAGACAAGGCAACCTGCCTAGCCTCACCCACCCACTCGGATTACGAATAATATTGTTATCTTCCGGGGCCAAGCCATCAAAATGAAAGAACACCTTGGGAAGGCCTGCCTCAAATTAATTCTTGCTTCCAGGCATGGTTGTGTAGGAGAAAAAGGAAGGAAGCGGGAGGTCATACTTAAACATGTGGTGGGGGTAAGCATCTACCTGGGCCAGGAAAGGTTAGCTACAAAGAAGAAATCATAGAATTGTAGAGTTGGAATGGACCACCAAGGTTCATCTATTCCAAACCCTTTCAAATAGGTAAAAAAGGGTAAAGGTAAAGGACCCCCGGGTGGTTATATCCAGTCAAAGGCAACTATGGGGTTGCAGAGCTCATCTCGCTTTCAGGCCGACAGCTTTCCGAGTCATGTGGCCAGCATGACTAAACCGCTTCTGGCGCAACGGAACGCCATGATGGAAACCAGAGCGCATGGAAACACCATTTACCTTCCCACCATAGAGGTACCTATTTATCTACTTGCACTGGTGTGCTTTCAAACTGCTAGGTTGGCAGGAGCTGGGGCAGAGCAATGGGAGTTCACCCTGTCATGGGGATATGAACCACCAACCTTCTGATCGGCAAGCCCAAGAGGCTCAGTGGTTTAGACCACAGCGCCACCCACGTCCCCCTTGAAAATGCAGGAATCTCAACACACAGTTCCCCATCCACTTTGAAACCAGACCCTGCTTAGCTTTGTCAATGTCCTAGCAGATTTATTGCTAGCCCCTACACAGAGCAACTTGGAATAGTCACCAGAAATACATGTTTTAAGATGCTAGTGACCTCTGGGTGCCTCAGTTTATGTTCCCCAATTATCAGGACAGAGTGACAATTAAGCTTTGCTTATCGTTTGCCTGCCTCTGTCCCACTTTGAATAAAATGTCCTTTGGAGTTTTTCATACAGCACTGGGTGCATCTCTTTGCTGATTCATATTCTGTGATAGTCTCACTGAAACGATTCTTAAGTGTGACACCCTTCTCTCTGAAAGTCAGCCTTGGCACTACACCTACTGACCCGGTTCTCCCACTTCTTTCACCATAGGAAAGCTTTGGCAGCAAACCAAGACAATGAGACAGCACCTTGTTTTATATATAGTCCACAGCCCTGACATGGATAGAAGTGATTCATTTTGCACCTAAAGACAAAGGATTCTCTCGTTCTGTACTGTTCACCCCGAAAAACCTTATGCGTTGCCAACATAAACAAAAATTTCCAAGGATGCAGGGATAATAATAATAATAATAATAATAATAATAATAATAATAAAATGAGCCACCCATCTGACTAGGTTGCCCCAGCCACTCTGGGTGGCTTCCAGCAAATAAAAACATCAGACATCATTCAAATGTCTTCTAAAAGTCAGATAGTTGTTTATTTGATGGGAGGGCATTCCACAACTGAAAAGGCCCTCTACCTGGTTCCCTCTAACCTCACTTCTCGCAGTAGGGGTGGCTTTTACAGGTGAAGGCATTACCGGTATATGATCTGTATTGACAGTTACCTCATGCCAATAGGCCCATTTGTATGCAAAGGATACAGGGTCTTTGACAGTATTGTAGGTGAGGCCTGAGTCAGTACACAGTACACACCAGTGTAGCGTGGGGCAGAGGAAACTGAGATCATGGGTGGTGTGTGCTCTCTAAGAGTTTTGTGATCTAAGGACTCTGTGATCACATTTTGGACTTGCACACTACAGTCTCCTGGGGAAGCACAATATATTGTGTCAGTCCCTACCACAAAAGCTCCCTAGCCTGTCTTCAGTGAATCGACAAAGATATCTAACTTTTATTTCACACACACACGCACACACACACAACTCCTCCAGTCTTGAAACCATGTTATAGGTTTTCTTAAATCCCGTGAACGCCTCTGCTTTTGTATCAAAGACAACAGAAAATCAGCTTGGCACACATTTTAAGCCCTCCATTGCTTTAATGCATCTTTGCATTAAAGTTCTTGAATAATTGCCTTTTTTTG
Source organism: Darevskia mixta (assembly GCA_034641385.1). Taxonomy (NCBI): domain Eukaryota; kingdom Metazoa; phylum Chordata; class Lepidosauria; order Squamata; family Lacertidae; genus Darevskia; species Darevskia mixta. The sequence goes on from JAWWNH010000029.1 coordinate 9,159,600, forward strand.
AAAAGTTTCTTCTGGGATTAGACAGGAAAGCTTTCAGCTGTAAGACTAAGAAGAGGTTACATTTGTGCTTGGAAGAAACTACTTTTTTCCAGCAATATTTTTCTCCCATTGTCAAAACAGTTCAAATGTATGATGGCTTTATGTTTATTTCCAACCAAATGTTTGAGGAATGAGATGATGTTGAGGTGGGGAATAGAGGCCTATTTCAGGAGCTGTTGAACACAAGTCTCCTTAACAGTTGGTTTATCTCATTCAGGCTCCTTTTCTATGGAGTCTCATTTTAAGGTGACCTTTTCACGTACAATATGATGAATTTTTCATTTTATTTGATTGCAAAGATGCTATGATCAAAGAGTAGAATAAATATTGCCTTTTTCCCAGTCTTGGGGTAGTGATGGGGAGAACCTTAGAAAATATCTGGGTGTTGTTGTTTTTACAAAATGGTAGCATGCAGCTTTTACTCAGGATGTGGTGTCTATATTCTGAAAATATACCATTTTAAATTCACATATGCAGCAAAACCCTGGTGGAACATAAATAAGGATCAATTTTTATACAGTTCAACACAGTAAAACATTATATAGACCTAACCCTCTCTCAATCTAAAGCAGAGATACAATTCCTCTCTCAACTGATAGAACGTAAACCATATTTATGTGTGTGGGTATGTATATATTACAATAAATTATGCAGCAAAACACATTGGCGAACACACCAGGTTTCTAAAGCATTTCCAGCAGAGATGGTAAATCTTTATGTTTTTGTAGAAACAACAACCAAAAATACTAGACAAAAATTAGATGGGAATTTTAAAGATGGCTTTGCAGGGTTTAAATATTCAGATGTTTATAGCTGCATGAATAATACCCTTATCAAGTTGCATATTTATTTTTAAGTGAATTTTCATTATTTTCAAATGACAATTTTGCTTGTTCTCCTTTGTATTCATTGGTGTCAGATACAGAAAATAGTTTTCTGCTTACCATTCTGGGGAAGATGAAATTTATCATTGTGCCAAAAGTACCCTGAAAAGCAAAGAAATGTTATTAGTTATTATGCCCTTATCCGTGGGGAGCCTAACTCCCCAAACATCAGCATCCACACACACAAATGAAACAAACCAATAGCTAGAAACACAAAACAAAGCAAAATAAAAAAACCAAAGTATGTCCCAGAAACATCCTATATCTATTTAGGAAACCCTAGTTAAATTCTGTGGGTGCTCAGGGTCCCTGGAAGTAATCACAAAAATCAGAGCATACATTATATTTTATATTATTATGTATTATTATATTATTACTTTTCAAGCAGACTCCACAGAGTGATTTACATAGAAATAGCCACACAATAATCATCAATTGAAATGATTGAATGAACAGCAAAGAGAAGTTTCTAGGGTGAAGGAGAACCAAATCTTTCTTTCCCTAAGAGCAAAATGGTTCTTGAGCAGCCATGTGGTGTGGTTGTCAGGGCTGAGTGGCAGGGAAACCATCTCAACTGGAACACCTGGAATGAGAAGGTGGGCAGCTCTCCAGGCTGTTCCATCATCTCCCCCCCCCCCCAGGGCAAGATGGTGTTTGAGGAAGGAGATGCACTGAGATGACTTCCATCTTTCAAAGCTTTTGTTGAGCTTTCTCTGTCTATGCACTTCCACATTTGTGCAGAGACAGGCTAACAAAAAGGCTAGAACCCAGCTTAACCACGTGTTGCAGCTTGAACATGCCATGTTTATCATTTGGGCGCAAAATTTTGGGACGCAGGTGGTGCTGTGGGTTAAACCACAGAGCCTAGGGCTTGCTGATCAGAAGGTCGGCGGTTCAAATCCCTGTGACGGGGTGAGCTCCCGTTGCTTGGTCCCTGCTCCTGCCAACCTAGCAGTTCGAAAGCACGTCAAAGTGCAAGTAGATAAATAGGTACCACTGAAACGGGAAGGTAAATGGCATTTCCGTGCACCGTTCTGGTTCGCCAGAAGCAGCTTACTCATGCTGGCCACATGGCCCGGAAGTACGCCGGCTCCCTCGGCCAATAAAGCGAGATGAGCTCGCAACCCCAGAGTTGGTCACGACTGGACCTAATGGTCAGGGGTCCCTTTACCTTATACCCCACCTTTCATCCAGTGAGCTCAAGGTGGCATACTTGGCTCTCCGTCTACTCTTTTTGTCTTCACAACAACCCTGTAAGGTAGGTTAAGCTGAGAGGCAACAACCACCCCCAAGTCACTCAGTGAGCTTTGTGGCTGAGCAGGGATTTGAACCCCTTTCCCTCAGGTCTTAGTCCAACACTCTAACCATGGCACCATACTGGCTCTCATTATGTTGCTAACCATAGTCATATTCACAATGTGCTGAGATGCAACTGGGACCTATGCTGCAAACTTTCACAAGTAAAGGATCCACCTGGGCATCTGTCAAAAGACAGTTGAAATAAGTCACTTATGGGGGGCGGGATATATGTGTGCAGAGAAGACATCATGGTCATGCGAATTTGCCCTATGTTGAAAATCAATGCTGCTGATTTTTGCATTAGATTGAAGCCACGGCTATGAATCAATTTGTGGACTTTCCATTCTCCTACACCTTTTAAAGCCATTAGTACTCCAGCAGATTCATTTGTGTATCACATATTTATTCTATTCTTCCAAAGAGCTCAAAGCAGTATATATAGGATTGTCCCTGAAAGGCAGGTCAGGTTAAATAGCGACTAATAACCCATTGAGTTTCACGGCCGAGTGGAAATATGAACCTGAATTTGTTACATCCAAGCCCAAGACCCTAGCCATTATTAGACAAACAATGGCCCTGTTTTGAAATTCCTCCAGGTTGCACAGAGAATCTGACGTTTTATGTGACAATGAACTCAAGGCAAAGGTCCCTTTCACTCTCGCTCATTCAGGAAATCACAGCTCATTTAGCACCACCAACCTGGTATGATGCAGTAGAAAACATAAAAATTACGCTGTCTTTCTTTAACCAGGTTACAATATATATGGTGGATCAGACAGGGATGCAAAGAGAAATCTGTAGCTGAAACTGAACAGTGAGAAAAGGGAAGTCAGTCAGTAGAACAGGAACTACTAAACATTCTCATGGTTAGGTGCAAGTTTGTGGGTGGGTGCTTAACTTACTTTTGAGGTGACTAAGGGTGCATGTGAGTAAGCGAGTTTCCTTTCTTTCATTCTGCAAATCAGATCTCACCAATGGTTGGTCTGGTGCTTTGTGGCCTTCCCAGTTGCCCACACTTCAATTAAATTCCAGGGAAAGGCATCATGAGGTAATATCTCTCATGGGCCTTTTTTCAGATCAGGAAGCATGGAGAGCTGGGTTGGCTGCAGAGTGCTTGAGAAATGCTTACCGGAAAGAATCTCTCTCTCTCTCTCTCTCTCTCTCTCTCTCTCTCTCTCTCTCTCTCTCTCTCTCTCTCTCACACACACACACACACACACACACACCACCCTTGGCTATCTTGCAGCAATAAGGTGATTGCAAAACTTTGTGCTCACAGAAATTCTAAATAAACTCTAAAGTGCCTTGAAGATGAGGCAGACAAAATGGAGGCTTCTTTTGTGAAATTGGAGGACAGATTTGAAACATGGAATCCAAACACTTCAGAGACCAAGAAAAACCCACATTGTCTAACTGTAGTTGTTAAGCATCTAGATTTGTTGAGGCAGTTGCTTTCCTTTCTCCTAGTTTACTACTCAGGACTTGCCTAGTGGATAGGCCATCAGCTGGGGACTGTGGGAGCAAGTCATTGTGTTCCTTATAGGAAAAGGAACCAACTAGGGTTATCACCCGTCTTGTAAAAAATGGGATTGTCACGCTTAGGGACCACAGTTTCTCTTGCCCTGTTTGGCCCCCAAACAGGATGCCTTTTGTCCTGTTTTCAAAATAAAAATCAGCATTTGTGTGTTCTCCCTAACTTGCTTGTCTCACACAGCGTAGCTTGCTAGGTGCTTAGGAAGTTGAGCCCACCCTCCTCTCCAAAGCTGGCTGATTGACACTCCAGGCTAGGCAATAGTGGAACCAACGCTCAGTGGAAGAACATGTGTCCTGCTTGCAGGACATCCCACGTTCAATTCCTCTCATTCCCAAGTGACTCACTGGGTGGAGTGGAGCAGCAACACCAGCTTCCCAGTAGGTGGATTAATGTTGCTTACCTGGAAGGGGAGGGGGAAGGGCAAGGTGGCGATAAGGTTAAAGCAGTGCAAGGAGTGCCAAATTGGCCCTGCCACTGCATTTGCTGTGTGCCAACCGCCCTGCCACTTCACCTTTCCCTCCCAGTAAGCAAAAGCAACCCACCTGCTGGGGCGCTAGCATAGTGGATCTTTCCCCACCCCTAGTGATCCACTTCTGCTGACATCTCCAGTTGAAATGCTCAGGTGGCAGGTGATGCAAAGACCACGGAGAGCTACATGGATTAGATGAACAAACAGCCTCTTCTGATAATAATGCAACTTCTTATGTCCGTGACACTGCAACTGGTATCAGTGTACCCCACCCAGTCTGAGTACATCAATTCCAAACTTAGAAATGCATCATCATTGTTTTTGTGATGTTACCTGTGTAGCAATGGCTACTGAATCCACATAGCCAGGTCCCACCCTGCACTAATAACACTGGAAAGAGAGAGGTCACGTAGCCTTCTCCACCTGTATTGCACCTGCCCAAAGGCGGTGGCAAGGTAGGAAATAACCACAGCCTCCACCCATCCAATGTGGTTTCGCTGCTTCAAAATCTTACTAACCTAGAATGTAATCCGGCTACACTAAAGTGGGAAGCACACTTTGCAAGTGACATTAGTTTTGTTTTTTTCTTCTTCTCCCTAAGATAAAACATGTAATTAAACTAAATTCCTTTCTGAACTTAGTCTTGAATTTCAAGGCGCATACTGCTTGACGTCTCTTGTGACAGTCTGTGCTATAAATTCTTTGGCACTTGGGCTACCTGGCCACCCTAGAACTCATCACGCTAAAGTGCCTCACCGGGCTGCCAATTATTTTCTGGAATTACTAGTCCAACCCCCTGACAACATTTTTTAAAGTTGTTGCTTTCCCCCACCTTCTATTACCATTTCAGCCTGACCACTGTATGCTACCGTAGCTTACTGCTCATATCACTAAATGCAATGAACTCCCTGCACCTTATAAGCCTCATAAGGTCACATTTACTCCTTGCACTTCATAAATCAATAAACACATTCGAAAGTTCTTGTTGTTGTTTTTTAATCGACAGTTCCTGAAGAGGGCAGTACGTTCTAGATATTATTGAATCATAATCTAAGACGTGACAGCCGGGCTTTACTGTACTGTAAGAAAGAGAGTGAAAAAACATATAGCTGGATATTTTGTGTAGCATTTCCCATGGAACAATAAACCAGATCAGGCTGTTACAAGCCAAGGTCAAAACTGCATCCGATTATTAAAGGGAGCATTCAAATAAGGGACCTGAAGCAATGCATTTAGCAAAGGGAACAACAACAAAATCAACAAGAAGTTGTACTTTCACAAGGAATGGGTTTTATCTTTAATGCCAGATATAACTCGTCCCCCCCTCCTTATTGGCAGTGCATAGACTGTCAAAAACTTCTAAAGGGGTTAGATTTAATTATCTCACTCCTTGCACATTTCATCTCGATTGCTATGGCAACATGCAGTTGCCTCAGCAGCAATGCACACTTTAATCAGATATTTCCTCACTCATTTCTCTGTTCGCCACAGCAATGCAATGAAATTTATAGCCAAGCCCTGATACATGTCGCTACACCTCAGAGGAACCGGCGGAGTCCCTTCCGATCATCCCAAATGGGTGCGCATATCAGCGCACCGACATGTACGTGCAGAGCCACCTACCCAGATGTTTTCAGAGAGTTTGGCAGCTGGGTGACATGTGGAGTGCGAGGAGATGATAAGTAGGTGTGCTTGGAGCGCATTTCAACTTCATTGATTTCTCTCTCTTTTTTAGCCTGTTTCCTTTACCACTCCCTCTTTACAAAGCAGCCATCCACTTACTCAGGCAGCCCAACCCTCCAGGCTAATGGGCAGCACCCCGGGTTTCTGCAGGAACTCTATTTAAGTGTCGAGAAGAGAAAACATAATAACCGGCCAGACAATATCATTTCTTCCACTTCCACCCCTCCCCAAAAAGCTTTTTGTTTGATTACTCATCCCTTGATTAAACACCTCTCAGAGGATGACACGGCCTCTTTCAACTGCCTGACTGAGAAATCAGGGACAAACGCTAAAACAAAAATAATTAGGGGCAGCGAACCAGCAGCAGGAGTGCAATTCAAACAGCAGACAATGTGATCATTCAGACAACTGCAACATGCGCATACAGTCTGATTACAGGAATGTGTAGCATTTTCAAAGCAGGAGAAATGTACGAATCAGAAAATTGCAAGCAATTGAGCATGAAGCAAATGGGATGTCTATGTTTCACACATGAAGATAAGGCTAGATATAAAAACAAACAAAACAGATTTGGACAGATATCACTTGAAGTAATACAAAAGCACTGATTGTGATTTTTCTTCTTATCCTTTGTGCTATTGCTATTACTGTTCTTATTTATTTTAGGAGAATAGAATCCGCAGTTCCCAGAATTAATACCAGTTCTTTGCCTCCATTGGCAATTAAGTCCTCTTGGCTCAGTATACGGGATTATTCCTATACCGGCCTCAGAGTATGGATCTGTGGCACTGGAATGCAGCCAGGGGTTGTAACAGTAAATATAAATATATAAACAGTGTTATAACTATCACTGAAAAACTGGCTGTGCCTGTGAAAATCCCAGGAGAAAAGTTTCTCTTTTAAAACAATGTCTTATTTGTTTTTAAACAAATGCAAAAACCATTAAACCCTTATCCAGCAGTACATCTAATGATGCCTATTCTACCAGGAGAAAAGTCTTATGAGACTTGAGTTAAATTGTTCGGAAGACCACACTGGCCTCCATAATAAACTCGAGTTCAATTGCCTCGTTCTGAATTAAAATGATGGATTTTGGTTGTTGTATTTATAATTAACTTGAGGACCTTTTTCTCCACGTTTGCTGAATGTGTGGAAGGAGCAGGATCACACCATTAATCCTACCCCTTTAATGTTAATGCACTTGCTGACCACGCCTCCAGAGTTTGGATTTGATATCCCGCTTTATCACTACCCTAAGGAGTGGCTAACATTCTCCTTTCCCTTCCACAACAAACACTCTGTGAGGTGAGTGGGGCCGAGAGCCTTCAGAGAAGTGTGACTAGCCCAAGGTCACCCAGCAGCTGCATGTTGAGGAGCGGAGACGCGAACCCGGTTCACCAGATTATGAGTCTACCGCTCTTAACCACTACACCACACTGGCCATGCTTCTAATACTTTTAGTCCGAATGGAGACCTATGCACATAATGTTGAACTCCTCCACTCTACAATTACTAGAGTGGTTTAAAAATCAACCCCTCTTCCCAGGGAACTCTGGGAATTGTAGTTCTGCAAGGGGAATAGGGTTCTCCTAACAACACTCAGCACCCTAAGCAAACTACAGTTCCTAGGATTCTTTGGAGGAAGCTGTGACTGTTAAAGTGGTATAGTGCTTTAAAGGTATAGTGCAGATGGGGGGCACAGATGAAGAAGTATCTATCCAACATCATGCTTTGAAACCACAGTTTACAAAGACAGAGGCATTGTGGGTAAAATATGTCACAGAGCAAATCAACGGGGTTATTTCATCAGTAGGGACTGGCTGAGAAAGAACGCAGATGGTTTATGAAGGAGGAGGAAGATGGAATTCTGTCGTAAATTCCTGGCTACACTTGAAGGAAATATGGAGAGCTTCAGGAGAGATGTTTGGGCAGAGTGGAGGAAACAGAATCATGTGTGAAGGAAATAAAAAATAAGGTCTGTTTGCAATTTCTACCTATCATATATGCAGCATTACTATTTTCTCACATACATCCCTATCAAAGGAAACATTGATTTCCCTTCCCCCGCTGTGATGCCTAATAGCTCTGAAAATGATTCTCTGAATATGCTGAAAGTAAGATCTTTGTTTTCCTTGCATGTCATGCAGAAGAACAGAGAGGGCCCGGATAAAGATTTGTCAAGAAAGTGAAGCGATTTGCCATAGAGACACAAAAGCAAAACACACAAACATGACTTCATTGCCATTAAACTTTTCCTTATGAGCATATGCTACACAATGTATAGGCACTCAAATGTAAACATTTCAACAGAGTAAGAGGTGGTGGTGGGGAACCCCTGAAAAGTGGTTATAAATTACCATAATTACTACAGACAGAAATGCATTCATAATCCTATTGTAAGTGCATAATTTTACTCGCACCAGCAATCTTTCCAATTCCATTGGTGCAATCTAGTAAAAGATGGTTGCACTTAAGTTCCCTTGAAATCAATGGGACTTAAGAACACAGTGAAGCACTTAACATCCAGTCTTGCCTAATTCTTCCCAGGTTGTGCCCAGTGGATCAACATGTAGAATTTAATAGGGCTGGAAAGCAGCTGAAGTTCTTCTGCTCCAAAGCAGCTTGTTTGAACTGGATAATGAATGTGTCTGAGACCTAGCTCGCTCTTTCTCCACTCTAGAAGTCTTGCGCATGTGGCAGGGCCAGAGTGAACATCTCCACTGGGCGCATGCACTCAAGTGCTCATACCTGATCTCATAATTCTTCCACCTCAAAATAAATAAAGAAATAGATAGATGATAGATAGATAGATAGATGATAGATAGATAGATGATAGATAGATAGATAGATGATAGATAGATAGAAGGATCATGGCAGTCAGATGCACAACACATACACTTATCTGTGTCAACAGTGCATGCTCAATTTACGCATGACATAATATGCATAATGGTGGATCCACACGCAAGCATACAGACTACCATAATAGTGTGTGTGTGTGTGTGTGTGTGTGTGTGTGTGTGTGGATCTTTGGAAACTAGCTTTGGCTGAATCAGACAGACTGTTGGTCTGTCTAGCTCAGAATTTTCTATGCTGACTCCCCAGAGTTGCATAGAGGACTCCTTCCCAACCCTACCTGCAGGAATGGCTCACCTGGTGGGAAAGAGCCACAGTGCATTGCTGCCACTTATTGGGAAGGGAGCGGAGCATAGGCAGTGGGGGATAGTAAGTATCCTGTTTGCCATCTCCTCAGTTAACTGGTAAAGGTGACCAGCGAAGTGACCAGCAAGCTTTTTTAGAGCAAGGGCTGGGGGAAATCCTTGGTCCCTGATGCTATTGCTTTGCGAAATGCCCCCCCCCCGGGTAGGTTCATCTGGAGCAGGGGTTGGCAACCTAAGGCTCGTAAGGGGTCATTTAACCGGCCCATGGACCCCCACCGCCCATTCAGTCGGCTCCCGTGCACCGCGCTAAACAGGTGCAGAACAGAGCAGGGACCGCCTTCCGTGATGCTGGCCGGCTTCCCATTGGCTGCAGGAAGCTCCTGCAGCCAATGGGAAGCTGTGCACACCTCCTCTGCACCGGAAGGAGCGCCAGAAATAGCGTTTGCGCATGTGTGTGTGTGTGCACGCGCTCTCCGGCCCACCGCGGCATCTGCAGGACCGTGAACCGGCCCAAGCCACAAAAACTTTGCTGACCCCTGGTCTGGAGCCTTCGTTATACATCTTTAGGCACCAGACAAAAATGTTCCTCTTCAACCAGGTCTTGGGCTGATTAATATTCTGTGGCCTTTAAAATGTGTTTGTGGGAGGGTGTGTGGTTGTTGTTTGGGTTCTTTTTTGTGCTTTCATCTTGCATTTTTATCTGCCCTGAGATCTTTGGATGAAGGGTGGTATAAACATTTAATAAACAACAACAACAACAGAGGCAGGTTGGCGGCAAGGTCAGGGTTCCGCAGATGCATAGCAGTCCCACCTCTGAATTTATGCAGCCTAGACTTCACCACCATCTCACCCCTCTCTTTGTCTCTCCCAGTAAGGGGCACCCAGGTAACGACACCACTTTTTGGGGGTTCACGCCTCTGCCTAAGCCACTTCCTCCTATTTTGAGTTGTCAGGTATTGAACCTGGCACATTTTGCATGCAAGACATGGACACCGAAAGTAGATCCTGTAGGCCCTTATGGTTGCAAAGAGACTTATAGTTCAAGGTTTGAAAGACCAATGCCCACCATCCTAGTACTCAGTTGTCTGAATATCTTACAGCCTCCCCACTTTTAAACAAATGACCTATAATGATTAATCTCATTTAGATACCTTTTTGGACAAACAAACTGCATATATTAATGAACATGTTTAAGTTAAGATTGAAGGAATATTCTTATTGTTAATGTCAGCTAGCAATGTTTTTATCTCCCCATATTTCCTTCTGTTATATATGAATAATAATAATAATAATAATAATAATAATAATAATTCAACTAAGCTATGGGCTTCAATCCAATTTGTGGCTAGGCTAAATCACATATCCTGCAGCAATGTACAACTATCCAATTTTGTTTGTAGGAAGAAATATTTTACTGTGCAACTTTATCCCTTCCTGTAAACTGATGCCTCACAAACAGGGGATAGTGCCTCAAATGCTCACACAGCATCCTGAACAAAGCATCCGCCCCACCTTTCTCTAAAATGCAGAGGGAAATACCCTTATTTTAGTTTCCAGCTGATGCTTGTTAGGCTAAGTAGGCATCTAGAACTCTGCAAGGAAAACAGCTAGTGGAAAGAGGGTTAAATGCCATTTCTGAAGTTAGGCATCAGTGCTGAAATTGCTTCTCCACTGTCTTTGTGCAAATATAACATGTAATAATAATAATAATAATGATAATAAATTTTATTTATACCCCGCCCTCCCCAGGCAAGACCGGGCTCAGGGCGGCTAACACCAGGTATAAAAACAATTGATTAAAATACAACTGCGAGAGGCAGTGAAGGATAGGCGTGCCTGGTATGCTCTGGTCCATGGGGTCACGAAGAGTCGGACATGACTGAATGACTGAACAACAACAACAACTGAAAAACAAGATTAAAATACAATGTTAAAGTGCAGCCTCATTTCAGTATAAACTCAAATAAAAAAACTGTTTGGGGAAGAAAGCGTCAAATCTTCACCAAGGCCAACTATCCAGACTGGTCCTACGTGGGCCAGAAAAAAGCCAGGGAAGTCCCCAAATAGGAGTTCCATCACAGAAGGGAAAAGGAAAGAGAGGGAGGGTTGATTCCAAGCCAAAGGCGAGGCGGAACATCTCTGTGTTACAGGCCCTGTGGAAAGAAATCAGATCCCGCAAGGCCCTGGTCTCATGAGACAGAGCGTTCCACCAGGTCGGAGCCAGGGTTGAAAAGGCCCTGGCTCTAGTTGAGGCTAATTTGACTTCCTTAGGGCCTGGGACCTCTAGGGTGTTGCTATTTATGGACCTTAAGGTCCTCCGCGGGGCATACCAGGAGAGGCGGTCCCGTAGGTACAAGGGTCCTAGGCCATGTACAATGACATTGTTTAAAAATCTAAGCCCCCTCCCCCAAAACCAGCCATAGTTTGATAGATAGTAGAGAGACAACGATAATAAATATATCCCTGAAAGCTCTGCAGGATTGTGCTTTGTTCTTCCAGATTCAGTTACAGCAGCTCTTCAATGAGAGGTAACCAACACAGCAGCTAAGCTTCTAATTTCTCCTTCTTCAACCTTGAAAGTGTTGCGGGATATCACCTGACCATTAAATAGTGAGGAGGAACTTGTTAAGAACTCCTGCCTGGCTATATATTTATGGACTTTATGCATAGTTTTATTATAGCACTAACATTCCCTGAAGGGATTATTAAGTTGTTAGACAAATTAAAATTAAATAAGAAGGAAAGGTGCACTTGAACTAAAAACTGTTTAAGCATGCCTAAAGGCAAGGACCAGAGCGAGCGGCAGGAACGTCTCCTCCTGCATGTCTCCCACAGCTCTTTGCCAGCTTCAGCGGTTCCTTCTGCTGCCAACTTCCGTTTCAGAAGACTTGAGTGAGGGCATTGCAAATAGCAGAATTGTAAGCTGACCATTTATTTATTTCTCTGTGAAGGTTTTCTGTACCACTAACATTAAGGGGGGGGGGGAGGATTATGGCTGTGATGAACAGCATAAACCCAACACTGAAATGATATTCAGAAAACAAGGGTGAAACACATAAAACAACATCAACCAGTAGCTCAGATTTATACATTGGCATAACTGGATTGGCCCTCAGGGAGGGCCTGGGTGAACAGGTGAGTTCTAAGCAGGTACTTAAATGCCATTATGGGCATTTAAGGTCCCTTCATTGGGAGAAGCTGGCAATCTTCCACCACACTCAAGGCCCTGGCCTTGGTAGAAATAAGACAAACTTCAGAAGCATATGGCACTACTGAGAATGTCTCTCCCAAGGATCAAAGTGCCCAGGCAGTGGGAACCAAGGTGGCCTGGTCCCAAGTTGTTCAGTGCTTCGTGTCATAGCTGTCAACCCTCCCTTTTTTGCGGGAAACTCCCTTATACCAATGCCGTTTCCCGCTGCTATCCCGGATTGTTGATATCCCTTAAATTTCCTGGATTTCAAAGGAAGCAGCTCCTCTCCCTCCCTGCCGGCCAGGGAGGCTCCTCAGCTGCATTGCTCGGCTGCCAATAAGGAGTCTGAGACCGACTGGGGGCGGAGCTTGCATGCCTTGTGCAGCCAGACCCTCACGCCCAACCAGACAGACAGCCTGCCTGCCGTCTACGTGCTCGCTCTTTCGCTCACCCATTCACGCGCAGCCTCTGGAGCGCAGGGCGGCGAGGCTACTTTGCACCGCCCTCGCGGCATCCCTTATTTTCAAATCCGAAAGTTTGAAAAAATCCCGTATTTTCAAATCTGAAAGTTGACAACTATGCTTCCTGTGCTCATAATATACTGTAGCCCCAATGTCACTTATTTTTAGGGATTGATAAAAGTATTCTTTGTCATTCCCAGCCATCACATTACTTTAGAACACTGGGACTTTTCTGATTTCAAACCATCATACGCTATCAACCTATGGAATAAGCACCATAGCTTAAGAATGTTGCACATTATTTAACATGTTTTACGCAGCAAACTTAAATCCAGTTAAGCAATCTGCAAAAACAACCTAAGCACCTGGCTCTCCTTGCGCATCAACATTTGACACTGAGCTTTGTTTGTTTTTTCCCTGCTCATGCATAGGGACAAGGTCATAACGTTTGAAGCTGGCACTTATTAGAAGTCAGGCATATTTTTCAAACTCTTCCTGTGAAATTTATATTATATTTAATATCCCACCTTGAAATGTCTATAAATGTTTATTGGGGGGATTTTTTCCCTCCTTATGGTGTGCTCTTCCACCTCCCATTCCCCTTAAGAGTTTAGTAGCATCTGGAGTCACTGTATGGTGATCAATGATTTGAACTATTCAGTGTTCAGCCATTGATCACGCAAAAGACAAACGTATCTCATTGGCAAGACATGGAGAACAGCTGATCCTGCTTAGTCGGTGAAGTTGCATCCCCGCAACCACCCAAGATGCAATAAGGATCGGGAAAAGTATGAAAAAGGGTAAAGAAGAGTGCTCAATTCAATCAAAGCAGTATCATTTGCATTGTGATGATTGTCTTAATGCTACATTACTAAGTCTTCACACGTATGAAGCCAAAAGCAACACTTAGTTCCTAAGAAGAAGAAGAATCTCTGCAGTATGGTCTTAATAATAGTTACAAACCTTTCAGGACGGTTAGGATTATTTTACTGCAGGTAATTCACTTTGCAAATTGTAAAGTGCACTATCAATGTTATTGGAATCATATTCATTTACAGGTATTACATGGATGTACATAATCATTTCTATGTAGCAGTAGTTCTTTAAAGTCAAGTCTCTTAGCATCATTTTTTAAAATGTCAGCATACACTATTTACAACTTATTTGAGAGTTGTTGTATATGTATGTATGTGTGTACACACACACACACACACACACACACACACACAACTATAAATAGCTACAGTGGGGTTTGTTCTAGTTCCATCATCCCCTTTGTTTCTCCAGCACACAAAGCTTGCCACTGATATGAGTCCAGCACCATTTGTGAGCGGACTCTTGTAGAGTGAGTTGGCAATGACAACCCCATTTAGGTTTAAACAGGTGATGGGGTTTGAGCCAGATGGGGTTGTCCAAGACTGGACATAAGAGCATCTGAAAGGCCTACTTTCTCTGTGCAGATTCTGAGCCTGCAGCTATTCATTATATCTTGCTGCAGATCTTAAAGCACTTTAAATCAAGTTGAGAGCTTTACACCTATACTAGAAGTCTTCACTCCAGGAGTGTCACTGGGTCTTAAAACCTGGAGGGCCTCTGCCAGTCAGTGTAGACTGTCCTGAGCAAGATGGAGAAACATTCTGACTCTGCAGAAGGCAGTATCTTATGTCTTATGATGCAATAGGCATGTCCTTCCCTGTTGCTTGCTACCAGTTCCAAGTACACATGATACAGTACATCATGAATACACGAGAATGGTTTTGCTATCTATTAAACAGCAAGCTCTGCTAATAATCCATTAGTTTGTATTCTGGATTTTGACCTAGGTTTGTTTAAGTAGTGTTAGAAGATTCTGAGTTGAATTTGAAATTGCCAAATTACTTATTTTAATTTCTCCCAGTTAAACAAATCATATATTCCCCCCCCCCTTTATTATACACCCACTAAAATATAATTGCCAAGAAACAGGAGGATGTGTTGCAAAAGCTGGACTCGTTCAGCTACAAGACAGAAGAAATACCCACAATCCACACTGATACATTAGGTGTGCATTTGTAAGCTTATTCACACAGCAGCAACCTAGTCCTCTGCCTTTTGGGCCTTCTGGGACCATTTAAGCCAGAAAAATAAAGGTAAGATGAAAACAATGCTAAATATAAAAGGTAGGCATTAAGAGTCTCAATTTTTGCTCCTTTATGAAGGTGCAAACAGCTGAGTTTCAAGAGAAAGATTAATCCTCTCCCTCTCTTTAGAAAAATAAATCCTCAGAATTGTGGTGTTGATGATCCTTGAAATTATTAAAGTGGAAAAGAACTTTTAAACTTAATAGATTTTGCCATTATGGAAAATGCTAGCAGTTTAAAATCAGCTTGGAAAATAGAACTAGGCAAATCTGTTTTGTTTTGTTTGTTCCTGTGCTCAAGCAAGATAAGACTTTTATGCTCATATGCAACTGAATTCATTGCAATTTGGCACAAAGTCTGGGCATCCAGAGCTTGAATTAAGACAGGCATTGTACTCAGTGTAGTCAGCTCAATTGGGTATTCTTTAAGTTCCTTGTATTTCTGATATTCAGAGGCGAGTGCTGCTGCTTATGTATGTAAATGGAAACCAAAATGATCAAGGGGACGGAGAAACTCTCCTTTGAGGAAATCGAACCTGCAACCTTGGCATTATCAGCAACATGCTCTAACCATCTGAGCTCTATTGCACTGTTATAATGTTTGGTGCTTTTTAGTTTGGAGTTGAGTGTGGTGCTGATAACGCCAGGATGTAAAGGCTATCAATGGCAACTGTCCACAATGGCTGTGTTCTCCCTCTACCAGAGCCGTCTTTCCCATTGGTGTTAGTGGTTCGTTGCGCCAGGGCGCCCTAGTGAGTGGGGGAGCTGTGTGGCTTTGCCGGCAGCCTCCCCTTTCCCTGCATGCCCGCCAGCTGCGCCCCACCAACTATATGACTGGCGGGCATGCAGCTTCCCTCCCAAGCCTCTGCATCTGCTAAAGATGGCCCTGCTCCCGGTCGTTGTCCTCCTCCTGCTTCCTGGTGAAAGGTGGCGCACAGCCTTCCCGGGCTGCCTTCTCGGGTGCCCTGACGCTGGAGAGCATGTCCGCCAGCATGTTTTCCTGCTTGATCGCCGCCACCACACTGGGGATCAGGGCGGTGGGGTAGGCAGAGGACATTTTCTACTGCCCCCTCCCTTGTTTTGGAGTTGCTGGGGGGGGTGTCAGAGGGATCTTTGCACCACAGTGCCAGATATGCTTAAGACGGCCCTGACCTCTACTGTTGGAGTCTGCTTGCTTCTGAATGCTAGTTGCTGGAAAGCACAGGACAGGAGAGTGCTGTTGCACTTAAGTCCTGCTTATGGGCTTCCTATGCCCACCCAGTTCGCCACTATGAGAAAAGGAGGCCGGACTAGATGGGCCACTGCCCTGATCCAGCAGGTTCTTCTTATGATCTTATGTTCTTATTCTCGTGCAAGAGGGAGGTATCAGCAGACTCGGAAAACTTCCCAGATTTGTAGAAGTTCTTTAGGCGGAGGGGGTGGGGGAAACCTGAGGAAGCTAGGATTCCAAAAACAACATAATGAGGCAGTATCTTGGAGGAAGGCATGGCTAGCTGGTTTGAATATTGAACAGGAGTCCTCCATGCTGCAACATTTTGTTGCAGGTACTGCTGTTTGAAATACGTTTGGATTTTGACTTAAAAACAAACTGCAAGGCCACTATAAAAATGCAGTGCTCAAGTGATCTCAGCCCAAAAGACTTGGGTTTTCAAATGAGGATACAAGCATAACAATAGGCTGCCTTAGGAATTTCCCCCAACATCTCTGTTATATGCGGGCAGCAGAGACATTCCCCCAAGCACTTGTTTTACAGCCACATTGGAATACTTTGCATATAGAATGTAAGTAGGAGACTTTTGTATTTGAATGCTAAACACTGCCGTGTATGGATAACCATCAGCCACCATAAACTTTACCCAAGTTCCTCCTTTGTAATGCCCTTGTTCCTATTGATCTTCATTGACAGTATGCAACCATCCCATTTTGATTGTCTTGTCTTGTTGCTGCTTTTTGTTAATTATATGGCCTTTGGGTTTTGATGTGCCCAAGAGTTTCCTTTGATATTCTAGGCTGTCCTGAGTGCACAGGCAGTTGCTTGATAACAGCCATATTTTTAGAGGTGCCAACACAAACAATCTGAGCAATGTTTGTGTCCAGGAATGGAATCTTGCACGGGATAGCGAGGGACCCTGCAAAGTACCTTTGGGTCACATAGTGCTGTTAGTTTGAAGGCTGGTGAAATATTTTGGCTGACAAGCTTAACTGCCTTGAAACTGTAACCACAAAGCATCACGGAGTGTACCACTTTGCATTTTTTGGCCTGTGTATCATTTCCACCTACCCCACCCTATCTATCTAAACTATCTATCTAGGTAGATTAACAACTCACAGGTCTGATGAACTGGGCTCCTATCCAGACACACACACACAAAAGTGTATGCCATGTTTGCCGTAAAATGGGACTTGCTCCTTTGTGGATATTTTGTGTCTCAAATAAGAAAATAATAACAACACATGTGTTAAATTGTAGCTGATGTTGTTGTTGTTCAGTCGTTCAGTCGTGTCCGACTCTTCGTGACCCCATGGACCAGAGCACGCCAGGCACGCCTATCCTTCACTGCCTCTCGCAGTTTGGCCAAACTCATGTTAGTAGCTTCGAGAACACTGTCCAACCATCTCATCTTCTGTCGTCCCCTTCTCCTTGTGCCCTCAATCTTTCCCAACATCAGGGTCTTTTCTAGGGAGTCTTCTCTTCTCATGAGGTGGCCAAAGTACTGGAGCCTCAACTTCAGGATCTGTCCTTCTAGTGAGCACTCAGGGCTGATTTCTTTAAGAATGGATAGGTTTGATCTTCTTGCAGTCCATGGGACTCTCAAGAGTCTCCTCCAGCACCATAATTCAAAAGCATCAATTCTTCGGCGATCAGCCTTCTTTATGGTCCAGCTCTCAATTGCAACAATTTATTGCATTCTTTTCCCCTTCTGCTACATTTTCCTGATGTTTCCAGATCTTTCCAACGCTACACATTTCCTTTGTACGTGTGTGTGTGTGTGTGTGTGTATGTGTGTGTACACACGCCTGTTGTTCGCTCCCTGTTCTCCAACTTTGTGCCCTTATGTTTTTATAACACAGAAACTGAAGCACATCTTCCCCCAGGACCTTTATGGGAAGAGGACACAAAGAGCACTTATCTTATCTTATCTTATCTTATCTTACCCTCTTTTGCAGTTTACTTTCTGTTCCTGTTGGAGTCAATGCCGATCTAGGCTTTCGGCATGAAAGTCTGAAGTGGGGTTTTAAGTGCAATTGATTGAACTTGCTAAAGTAACAACAACAACAACAACAACAACAACAACAACAACAACAACAACGTATTTATACACTGCCCATCTGACTGGGTTGCTCCGGCCACTGTGGATGACCTCCAATACTTCCTGTGTTTGGGAACCCTGATAAAACAAGGTTTGTGGAAATGGGAAGGACTGCAAGCTTGTTCAGCCAAACACACCTTGAATCCCTCCTCAGATTTTCACACTGAATGTGGGAAGCTCAGAAGTGGAGCCAAATACAGAAAAAGAGGTGCTGGAGATCACCACGAACTTCTCCCTTGTTCTCTTAGAATGGCAATGGCACCCACCTGAGTGGTGCCAGAGCTGAGCTCTGGTGAGCTCCGGCTGGAAAGAAAAAGCTCTTCATGCAAGAATATTAGGGGAGGGGATTGCACACACACTCTGCCCCTCCCACAAACTCCTGGACACCCCTTCCACTCACTTACCCTGAAATGCCTCAACAGGGTCCCTTAGTTCAGTAAAATGAACCTTAGCACGAACACTTGGTCCCTCTGATTTTCTTGGGGATTTATTCAAGCCATGAGATTTCCTACATTGCAGGCACTGATGCCGTTATGTACCACTGCTGCCATTATCCCAACACCTCTAGATAATGCCACTAACGTTGCTATAATCACATACTATTATATGCCCTATGCTTCTCTGAACAAGATTGGGAAAATTCAGCAGAGCAAAACAATCAATAATATTTTTCAGATACAGTTTAATCAATGCCGAATGAATCATAGAAGCATAGAATTGTAGAGCTCGAAGGAATCCTGAGGATCATCTAGTCCAACCCCCTCCCCCAATTCAGGAATCTCAACCAAAGCATCCAGGACAGACAGCATGGAGAGGAAGGGGAATGTGTCTTTTAATTAAATGTCATTGTTACAGTTGCTTAGTAGAGCCATGAAACTTTGGGCAACAATGAGTGGCTTCATTGATCACGAAGGTCAATGAAGGGTTGTTGTTGTTTTAATCTGTTAACTGCTTTTTTATATGCTTCTCATGATTATCATTTCAAAGATTAATGTTTGTGAATATTTTACAACATATTGTAAGGGGCGTTATGAAAATAAGGCCTTAACTATTAAATTTGGCAAGCAAATTTTATATACTGTTTTAGCTGCTTGCTAAAAACTTTTTAAAAAAATCAACAAGCCTATCCAAATGTATTTGATTACTGTATAGGTTTGTTGATTTCAGATGTATATTACTATTTTATATTGTTTTAAGTACACTGCTTATATACACTATTGTGAGGTAGATGGATCATACCAGTTTCCATTAATTTGAAAATGCCTCCACTGGTACACAACGGCTGATTAAAATGCCATTTACATTTGATTTGTGATCAGGTCATTTGACCTTCTTCTTCCATAACACTAAATAGGCTTTAAGGTTCTGTTTTTAACCTTCAAGGTGCTGCTAATATGTGATCTTACCATTTACTATCTTACATTCGGTTGCTCTTGTTTTTATTTTTATTATGTATTTTCATGGTTTTATCTTGTGGTTTTATCTTGTGAACCGCCCTGAGACCTGTGGGTATACAAATTTAATTAATAATAATAATTACAAAACTAACTTTTGTCCTTTATTCATATTTTGCTTCCTTCTTCAGCAAGTTGTGTACTGACTTTCCTATTCGATTTTCTAAATATTTCCTTCTTTCCTTGGATAACAGACTAAACAGAATGCTTCATTTTAAAAACAGAAGCAAAGTATTACTTTCCATAACGGTATTTTTTTTAACCTCTAATCTTATTGCAATATTCTTACTATAGAGCTTTCTCTGGTGTGCTTTGTGAGTTTGTCAGGGATTCTAGGCTTCTGTTTGTTTTGCTTCATTGTCATCAAGATTTTCCTTAGCGTCTAAAGCATTTCCCAATTTGTTATGATCACAGCAAATTAAAAAGAAAAGAACAAGAATTACACGTAATTTAGTGGGACTACAATGGGAAGGAACAACTTGAAATTCTTCATCTGCACCAATTTACTAACCAAGTATTTACAGCCAAGATGCCTATCTGAAGCTTGATGTTTTTGTAACCCAGACTCCCAAGGAATGCAAGGAGAGCCTATTAAAGCACTTTGTCAGAAAGGGGAATATATATATATATATATATATATATATATATATATATATATATATATATTTAGGGCAATACATCAGCAAGATAAGGATCTCACATTAAGATGACCTTTATGTGTGAAAAGCAGCTTTTCTTGCAACCAGCTGCCAAACCTGCTTTGACCTGCCACAGGTCCCAAGGCTATGCAGATATGATGTATTAGTTTCTTTCTTGTCTCAAGCAATTCTCAGAGTTAGTGCAATCAACTTGTATATTGCCACCTGCAAAGCTGGCTTTGGAGGAAAAAAATCTGAAAAGGGCAAAAAAATGCACAAGACCATTCTGCGTATGTTTACTCAGAAGTAGGCCCAAGTGAGTTCAGTGGGGCTTATTACCAAGAGATTGCGGATTATTTATAGTATTTTTTTTTAATTCTGCGCTTCCATAAAGGAGACCAGGACAACATGCGTGTGTCCCCTCCGCCTTTTCACCCCACAACATCCCTGCATAGCTGTCAACCCTCCCTTTTTTTGTGGGAAACTCCCTTATTCCAATGCCGTTTCCCCGCTGCTATCCCGGATTGTTGATATCCCTTAAATTTCCCGGATTTCAAAGGAAGCAGCTCCTCTCCCTCCCTGCCAGCCAGGGAGGCTCCTCAGCTGCATTGCTTGGCTGCCAATAAGGAGTCTGAGACCGACTGGGCTTGCATGCCTTGTGCAGCCAGACCCTCACGCCCAACCAGACAGACAGCCTGCCTGCCGACTATGCGCTCGCTCTTTTGCTCACCCATTCGTGCGCAGCCTCTGGAGCGCAGGGTGGCGAGGCTACTTGGTGCCATTGCACCGCCTTTGCGGCATCCCTTATTTTCAAATCTGAAAGTTTGGAAAAAATCCCTTATTTTCAAATCCGAAAGTTGACAGCTATGCATCCCTGTGAGGCATGTGAATGGGTCAAGGTCACCTTGTAGTAAGCTTTGTAGCTGCAAACTTGGTTTCCTTGGTTTAACCATGCATACACGACATACGTCCATCCCTTTGATGAGACTTGATCTCCCTTCTTTCCATATGTAATGGAAACAGAAAGTAAAGCTCTCCCACCAGTCCTACAAACCCGTTAAAGCACATTCCCCCTCCAGGAATCATGGGAGCTCTTGTATATCCTTCACACAGCTACAATTCCCAGTAACACACTACAGTTCCCAGGATTTGCAGGGGGAGGGAAGTGTTGCTTTAAATGTGTGGTGTGTATGCAGACAAAGTCCTATACTGTCTATGATTTACTTTCTTTCTTCAGTCTAATCTAAAGCCACAAACGCAGGATATGGCCTTGGGAAAACTACTCATCTTGCCTATAAAATAATCCCTTTGAACACCACCAATATTCTGTCAGAACTGAGCTAGGCTCGGTAAATAAATTAAAGGTGTGTGTGTGTGTGTATGTGTATGTGTGTATAGGCATTTGAAAAATGTTGTCAATGAGGCCCACCAAAGGGCCTTTGAGGAGTGGCTAGATGCAGGCTCTAGGCACAAGGCATGCCAGACCTCTCTCACTCCCCAAGCCAACACCATCTCAGACCTGTCACTCTTCTGTTAATGTGCTTGTCTTGGATGGGGGGGGGGAGGAGGAGGAGGGAGGGAGAGATGGGTGGCAGTGAGGACTGGGATAATGCTTTTCTTCTTGAAGACAAAAGGAGGCTGCCCACCTGCCTGTATAAACCCCTGACTGATTGTTTTTTTAAAAAACGACCAGGCAGACAGAAGGAAGCTGAGGAATATTTACTAATAAAACAGTCTTTGTTTGCCGAAGGAAATGCAAATATGGGGGTTAAATTAAAACACTCTGGCTCCCACATACATACACGCTGGACCTTATTTAAGAGCCAATTCCACAATGACATTGCATCAGTAGGGTATATACTAAGAGTTAATTCATGCTATTGCCTCTTAAGTTTCTTTTCCATCTACCGGTAGGGCAGACTTTGCCAACCTGCTGTGCTTCAGATGTCATTGAACTACAATTCCCATCAACTCTGACCATTGACCATGTTAGCTCAGGCTGATGGGAGTTGTTAT
Source organism: Darevskia mixta (assembly GCA_034641385.1). Taxonomy (NCBI): domain Eukaryota; kingdom Metazoa; phylum Chordata; class Lepidosauria; order Squamata; family Lacertidae; genus Darevskia; species Darevskia mixta. Next base: position 9,181,858 of record JAWWNH010000029.1, read on the forward strand.
CCAATAATATCTGGTGGGTCACAGAGTTTAGTGAGTCTAGACCAGGGGTCAGCAACCTTTTCCAGTCGTGGGCCAGTCCACCATCCCTCAGACCATGTGGTGGGCCAGACTATATATATATATAGGAAATAAACGAATTCCTATGCCCCACAAATAACCCAGAGATGCAATTTAAATAAAAGCACACATTCTACTCATGTCAAAACACCAGGCAGGCTCCACAAATAACCCAGAGATGCATTTTAAATAAAAGGGCACATTCTACCCATGTAAAAACATGCTGATTCCCGGACCGTCCACGGGCAGGAATGAGAAGGCAATTGGGCCGTATTTGGCCCACGGGCCTTAGGTTGCCTACCCCTGGTCTAGACTGAATGGGAAATATTCCTATTTAGCCTGCCACCTACAAACCATCTTTCTGATATGCTTATGTTGGTGTGTGTTGCCTTGCAATCGGAGCACACAGTGCAGCGTTCAGACAATGGTATTTTTCTATATTATATCTGCTTTGGGATGAAAAGAAAGTGGTTGTATAAAAGTGGTTCCCTGGTGAAAAATAGGCAAATGGAGGAAGCAGCTGTAAGAGACAGATGGGGCTTACATTATACAATTTAAAACCATTTCTGAAGCAGATCTGAAAAAAGTATTCCAAAACAGCAACTAGGATTGCATGCATTCTGAACTCATAGGTTCAGACATTTCCACTTAGAGGATCATTTATGTCTTACTTCGGTACAAAAGAGTACAGTTAATAATGGATTCTCTTGCAAATTGTGTCACGGAAATAGGTGCCTTTGTTCATCTTTGATCTTTAAAATGTCAAGCTATTTTTAGGAACTACACAGTAAAAAGCCATTTAACATTTTGGATGTGGCTGCAGAGTTAATACTTATTACAACTGGAGACCTATAGCGACAAGCTTTGCCTTCTGGCTGACATCTAGTTTTCTACATGAAGGATGTTCCGTAAGAGGGTTGGGGGTATGGATGAGCATTTCACCATCTGAGCCTCCACCTGATGTTTAGTGATATATAGCCTAGGTTCCACTAGACACAGGGAAAATTAGGCCTAAGCTTTCATACCGGTAGACCAGACCCTCCAAGTGTCCCTATTTTCCAGGGACAGTCCTGGATTTACAGAAGCCATTCCAGTTTCTGATTTGATCCTGGAATGTGCCACTTTTCCTTAGGGCAGTGATGGCTAACCTTGACACTCCAGATGTTTTGGGACTACAACTCCCATCATCCCTGACCACTGATCCTGTTAGCTAGGGATGATGGGAGTTGTAGTTCCAAAACATCTGGGATGTCAAGGTTAGCCATCACTGCCTTAGGGATTCCCTATTTCCACTGGAGAACTGTGGGAGGGTATGGAGGATGCCCTTATTTTCATCGGAGAAATGTTGAAGGGTATGGAGTTATGCAACCCCTGAGCTAAGGGGATAAGTAACTATACAACCTTTAGAAGACATCTGAAGGCAGCCCTGTATAGGAAAGTTTTTGGGTTTTTTAATGTTTAATGTTTTTATTTACAGGTAGGTAGCCGTGTTGGTCTGTCATAGTCAAAACAAAATAAAAAATAAAAAAATTCCTTCCAGTAGCACCTTAGAGACCAACTAAGTTTGTTTTTGGTATGAGCTTTTGTGTGCATGCACACTTCTTCAGATACCTTGGTATGAGCTTTCGTGTGCATGCACACTTCTGAAGAAGTGTGCATGCACACGAAAGCTCATACCAAGAACAAACTTAGTTGGTCTCTAAGGTGCTACTGGGCAGGGCATAAATAATAAAAAATATTATTATTACCATGGAATAGGATGTCACTACTTTCACTGGGGAAATGTTGGAGGGTGTGTTAGAGCAGCCTTCCCCCACCTCATATACTCCTGTGGTTTTGGACTACAATAGCTGTGCTTCTTGGGGAGAGTGTTCTTCCATTCAGGTCTTGCTTGTGGGCTTCCCATAGGCATCTGGTTGGCCACTGTGAGAACAGGATGCTGGACAAAATGAGCCACTGGCCTGACCCCAAAGGCTCTTTTTATGGTCTTATGATGGGGAATCCTAGAATAACTTTTTTAAAAAATGCCAGTCTCTCATGTAGATTTGTTAAGCAGAATAACAGCATTTCACTATTTGACGTAACTGTAACATGTGGATGAGGATAAATATCCTGGCTCTTTGGATGCTGTGGGAATTTTGTTTTTTAGGCATGTATGCCATTTTCCTGCAGAGTGGTATAACACACCCCCATGTATAAGACAACCCCTATTTTTTTGGACCACAACAAAAAAAAATTGGGGGGAAATTTGCATTGCCAAGGCCACCAATTGTTTGCACATTCACCGCCAAAAGCCCACCTGCCCACTCGACCTTGCTGCTGCCGTAAATCGACCGCCCAAGTGCCAAAGCCAAAGCCAATCATCATCAGGCCTTGCCGCAGTCACCAATCACACGCCCAATCACTGCTGCCAATCTCCTGCTGGCTGCTGCTACCAATCCCCCCACCCCCCGCTGCTATCTGTGTATAAGATGACCCGCAATTTTGGCCTATTTTATTTTTATGGAAAAAATATTGTCTTATACACAGAAAAATATGGTACCTTGGTTCTCAAACTTAATCCATTCCAGAAGTCTGTTTGACTCCCGAAACCATTTGAAAACCAAGGCACGGCTTCTGATTGGCTGCAGGAGCTTCCTGCACTCAAGCGGAAGCTGCGTTGGACGTTCGGCTTCCAAAAAACATTCACAAACCAGAACACTTACTTCCGAGTTCGCGGCATTCGGAAGCTGATTTGTTCAGGAGCCAAGCCATTCGGAAACCAAGGGACCACTGTATTCCTCTATCTCCTAATTAACTTCTAGGATATTAGTTGATATATGACATTTATTATATGAGTTTTAGAAAAAAAAGCCAGTTCTCTAGTACGTGTTCCTATGATGCATTACGTATTTTGTAGTAAGGCACCTGGGAAAAAATATGAAAACTTTGCACCCCTAATCTAAAATTGAAAACCCCTTAGAAAAATGTCTGCTTTGCATGTACATGGTCCCAATTCCCAGAATCTCAGGATAGGAAAGACCCCTGTCTGAAATTCTGGAGAGTCTGTGTAAACAACAATGAGTCAGTTGGTCAGTGTAGACAAGACTGAGCTAGATGGACCAACAGTATGACTCGATATAAGCTAGTATCCTATCATGTCTAGTTCTTCCCTCTCAGCAACAAACCATTGCAGGGGTTCTCCACAAATCCTGGTGCAGCTGTACATCAACAAGCATCCAAGCTGTACAGCAACAAGCGTCCAAGCTCTGGTTACATCTATACAGGTGAATTGTGTGGATCTCAGTTCCACTTTTACTGTCTGTATTTCCAGCATGCCATGTGCACCAGCATTCTGGACTGCCCTGGTTGTGACAACCTTTTCTCGTCCTTCCAGTTTTGCACCAAAGAGCTAAAGCAGAAGCTCAGGGAACCCCCAGGGGAAGGGGCTACACCTATGGCACTGGAAATGTTCCAACCGAAATCCTATTGGAAAGGATGGGAGCTACATCTCAAGCACCACCCTTATATTCAGTGGGTGCTGTGCAGGAGGAATCCTTCCTGGAGCATCATACCCCAGACTATCCAAAAGGTTAAAAAGACCTACGGTAATTATCCTGTATTTACTATAGGAATAATCATACAGGGGGATATATATATATATGTAGGTTTTGGATGGAGTGCATTTTGCTGCAGGCATGTTTCTAACAGTCCATCTGAATATTTTATTTGCCTCATGATCCTACTTCCCTACATCTGGCCATCATGCTGCTTTCTCATTTTTCCTCGTATTGCAATATAAAATCTGGCAGGGCTTTTGGTTCTCTCGCAGCTCATTAACACTGTGTCCACATCATCAGCTTTTTCAGGGCCCCAGCCATTCGCGTCTATGCAGTTAATGCTTTTCTCCCCAGAATCTAATATCTCTTTGAGAGCACTGGAAAGATGAAAGGCATCAAAAGTCTTGGAATGCATTGTACTTTTCAGTGGTGGACTGTGCCTGTCTGTTCTTTTCCGTGTGCGCGATGAATAGCTTGTTGTAGTTTTGTTCAACAACAAAGCGATAGGTAAGGGAGACATTTCCCTCCCTAAATGACTAATGTGCATGTTAAGCGTTCTGGAAAAGGAACTTTTTGCAGTCTTCTTTAAAAGATAGGCAGAGGTGGTCTCAGGTGGGGATGTTGTTGTGGGAGAAGTTTATAAGAGGGGGTTATTACTGCGAAGTCATTAAGGTTGTCGTGGTACCAAGAATCAGGCTGGAAGCTCTTGTAGAATGGCTCCAACACTGTTATCCAAGTTGCCTAAAGCAAGGAATGCAGCCAAATAAAAGGGACGTCAGAAACCAAAACCAGAGACGTTGGGAACTCACCAAAATTTGCCTGGATCGCAAGCATGGATCTTTAGGTGACAGGAACAGGCACCCTCCCTTTCAGCATTAAGGAGAGCCATGAGCTTCTCTATAATAGCTCATACTTTTTTGAAGGGCATAGATCCAATAGGCATGTAACTGCATGCACTGTTGAGAGATCCCTGTCAGCACTTGAAAATGGTATGCACCACAACAGATCCAAGCAATAATGCTTTTAATGACACCCAGACTGTACCCTGCCTGGCACTGGGATAGCCGCGTTGGGCTGGATGTCAGCAGACTGATCCACAAAACACCCAGCAGACATGTTCAGTGGGATGCAGAGGACTCTACCTTTGCCATACCCTATGGCTACAAGCAAGCAATATTTATAGGGTATTTAGATCACCTGATTTGCAGCTAATGTTCCTAAATGTAGTGACACCAGTCACTGGCTCATAGCAGGCTGTGAGGTTGCTAGAAGCAGAATGAAATATTTTCCCCCTCCATTGTTTTTGAATGTTGTACATTTCCCCTAAAATATCTATACTACCTAGTGTCAGAGACAGGACACTGGGATAGATGGCACACCATTCTGATCCCGACACCTCTGCTTATTATTTCCATTTATGTCCTGTCTAAAGCTGCAGCTCTACAAGCTAATTTTAATTTTATATCAGTTGGCAATTTATTGCCTGCTATTTAACAGATCTTCTATAATCCAATTACAGTAAGAAATCAAAATACCAATAGAATTGTAGCAATAACAGTAAAACACTGCAGCAGGGACCGATTAAAACCAGGAAGCAGCAAACAAAAAATGGCAACATCATAATAAGGCAGTATGAAAAGGAAAGTATTAACTGTTCATTTAAACAGCTCCCTAGCTCCTATATCTGCCACAGACAACTTGGTAACCTAGGGGCTACCACCGAATAAGACCATTTGATGGGATTGCCAGGAGGGTTTCATCTCTAGAACTTCCATCTCTAGAACTCAAGGAGCAAGAAAACAGAACCATATGAAAACAAACCCAGAAGACTAGAGTCACATGCCCACCCAACACTAATCTGCCCTTGTTATAGCTAATGGTGCCTGCATGAGCATTGACCTGGTCTAGCCAAGGTGGTGCCTTCTAGACATTGCTGAACAACAACTCCCATCATCCCTGGTCATTGGCCATGCTGGCTGGGACTGATGGGAACTGGAATCCAACATTTGGAGGGGAGCACTTTAGCCGCTCCTCGCTTAGACACTGTACCTATCCAATCTACTGTTTTGTTCTTGCTATGATAGCATTTCATCCACTGTAGCCAAAGTACTGGTTTTACACACTGTTCCGCCATGCTGAAAGCACCTTGGCTAAGTATTGAGCATAAGATGTGGGTGGAACTCCCCGTGAAGTTCTCAACCAGAAGTAAAACTAGCAGAAGCTTTGAACAACTGTTTCAAAATAATCACAAATATGCTTTCAAAGGAATGGCGCTGAAAGAAATAAGGGAGCCGCTTTCCCCCTCCCCATACCTGCCATTGATGTTCCTCAAAACAGAATTCAACACTGATTAAGAATGCATATTAAAGCCTCTTTGAAGAAAGGGTTAATAACATAACATTCTGAAGGCAGCATGGTGTCCCATGGATTCTCAATAATGAAAATTCAAATGTTCATTTTATTTTATTTTATTTTATTTTATTTTTTTCAAAAAAAAACCCAGCCTTTCTGTGTCCCTTTCCCAAGCTAAACCAAGATAATTGGTTTTTTGGGGGCTAATTTCTGCAGCGCTTTAATAACACCTCCTGCTAGACGTCTCATGTAAACTCAGCAAGAGGAAGTGTCCAGAGTAATAGAAAGACTTCTGCTCATTTTAAAGCTCAAATTCATACTTTTCTGAACAAAGGAGATCCCTGCTGTTTGAGTTTGGCAACTGCCAGGCCAACTGCATTGGGGAAGATTGGATTAGGAGGGAGGGCTGGCTGTGCAGTAAAGTCTCCCTTCTCCAGCTGGATTTTTATGTAAATTCCACTACAGCCCTTGCTTTTTGGAGATAATGAAATGGATACAAAACACTTAGCAGTTTCCAAGTCAGCAAAATAATGAAGAGGGCAGGCGGTTAGCTGATTTAATACATTTTTTAAAAAAACCATTTGGTCACTTGTGCGACTAAGGATTTCTATGTTACAATGACTTTCTCTGGTGCATGGGATTTTGATGTAACACTTCAGTCAAAGAGCTCACAGCTCTCTAAGTTATTAGTGATGTGCGAACATCCCCTATCAAGAGCTTTTCATGTATTAAACTCCAATAAGCTGCATAATTTGCCTAGCACTTCCTTGAAGGAACGGAGTCAACACTCCACAAAGGATATCACTACTCAGTTGCTTGTAGGAAAAATAAATCCTTAACTTTACAGCTTAAACTTCACTGGGATAAGAAATACATGATTGGATAACTGGATTCAAAGAGCTAAAAGGATCCACAGTGGCCCCAGGGAACAACTGGGCACAGAATCTGACTGAAATGTGCATTATCTCCATTGTGGTTGTACTGCTATGAGGGTAGAGAAACAGAACATTTCAAGCATCAACATTTTCTAACTTAACTGTAATGTTGTGGGTTCTTTCACATTACATAGTGATCAACCCTACACTACCACCAAGGGCACACTTAGAGAGCAGGACTTTTTTAAAAAAACAACCTGTTTGCAGCATTCACACTTGACATTTTTATTTGTACACTTAAAAAAATCTGTTTGGGTGTACACCTAAAACACACACGTATAATATGTGAAGCAAACCACAGATTACAAGGAACGATTTGAGTATTCTTTTCTAGTTTCTTATGTTGAGAGTCAAAATATTGGTTTAGAAGGCAAGGAGTTCCACATGAAGCTAGCTGACCTGTTTCATTGAATTCAATGGGAACTAAGTTCAACTAACAGTGTGGATTCAACTCAATAATTTTATCAGTGGTGGCTGGTGACCACTGAGGCTGGTGGGGCAGAAAGCAGGGAGGCCAATAACAAGCAGAGCCAACTAAGTCTAGTTTTGCCCCCATCCTCTTCCTCTTGTGTTTTACAAGGGCAACACCAAGACTAAGGAGAAGGAAGCTGACAGGCAGTGCCACCCCAGGACCAGATGTAAGGAAGAAAGCAGGTGGTTGAGGGCAAACTGAGCTTAGTGGGCCTGTGCCCCATTCACCCTCATTGACCAGCCTTCACTGAATTTGACTGAAGTAGTGAGCCATAATATTGGAGATGAGTCTCTAAGCAAGCTGTGGGTCCACCTAAACTCACAATAGATTAGATAGATAGATAGATAGATAGATAGATAGATAGATAGATAGATAGATAGATAGATAGATAGATATAGATAGATAGATAGATAGATAGATATAGGTTAGATAGATAGGCACAGATAGATCTGGAGAGACTCAAGATCTCAGCCTCAGATATAGATAGAATGAAGTCATAATGCAAGACATCTGGTCACCTCATCTATTGAGTTTGGCAGCTGAATCCTAAACACATTTACTTAGAAGCAAATCCAACAAATTTAAACGGCATTTATGTCTGATTAACAGCTGAGCATGATTTCCTAGATGTAAGTCCCATTGAACTGAGGTCATTGTGATTTCTTAGACGGAAATCCCACTGAGTTCAATGGGGTTTACTCCCAACTAAGTGTTGCAGAATTGCAGCGCGAGACTGGGAACGAGTCCAATTGAATTCAATGGGGCTTCTTTCTGAGTAGATCCATATTGCTTTACTCTGCCAGTGTGCTTAAGATCACAAGCAGAGAACAAGAGTGCAAGACTGCAGACATCAGATCTAGATAGAATGAAATCGCAATGCAAGGCACCTGGTCTTCATAGATCAAAAGGAATTGTCAAGTTCTGAACAGCCAAGGAGCTGTGCCTCTCCAACTGTTACGGTTTATTATGATGATTTATGAGGCCAAAAGGGGAATGTATGAATGAAAGTTTACAAGTTATGTTGTTTAGTGAAGTAAAATGCTTGAAAGCTGAAAATGTCAATTTGTGGACCACAGCTTTTAAAAGTTGTTTAGATCAGATGCCTGCAAAAAGTTAGTTCCATATTGTATCATTTAAGAATAAAATGTAATAGGGTTATTTGAAACGAACAAACAAAAAATGAATGAAAACATTTGTGAACAAATGGGATATATAACTCCAGAAACACTTGGCATCTTTCCTCTAAATGGAGAAGCTGTTTTTTCTCCACCAAAGCCATTGTTTCAGCTTTACTTCATACTTAGTGCTCTCCTGTTTTTCAAATATTTCATTGTTTTCCTGTTGAGATTATATACTGTTTCTCAAGTAACCGAGTGTTACATCCTTTAAATGTGGGGCAGGGAACCCCTGGGCCATGGGCCAGATCCGGCCATGGCCTGATCTCATCCAGTCTGTAGCGTCTTTCTTGGCAGTGGAAGAGGCAACTGTGCACCATCAGGGCTGGTGCTGACTGGGGGTGGGGGCAGTGGGGAGGAATGAAAAAGAAAAGGAGCAGCCATGAGTGGCAAGTGATGTATTGGCAGAAGCCCAGGGGCAAAGCGTGATGAGGTGAACCAGGGCGTGTGCGAGGAAGTGGACAGCTGGAGGAGGGAAAGGAGTGCACGAACCCAAAGCTTATCACGAGCAGCGCAGTGCTTTGTAAGCTCGGACAATCAACTGATTGTCACCACTTCCAAAGCCCAGTGCACTGTGCTTTGACGACCCCAAACAGAAATTGATTGTCAGCAGTTGCAGTCAATGGTGCCTGAAGATCCCCTTTTGGCCCAGCCCTGTCAGAAGGAAGGAAGGAAGGAAGGAAGGAAGGAAGGAAGGAGAGGATGGCAGAAAGGGGGCGATCCTGCTTACTTTTGACTCTAGCTCTGCCCACCATCAGCTCTGGCTCCCACTTGGCTTTTCCTCACAGAAAACAGGTCATAGAGTTATAGAATTGTAGAGTTGGAAGGTACCCCAAGGGCCATCTAGTCCAACCACCTGCACTGCTTTAAATATTTAACAGCAAGGTGTGGCATTCTAAGTCTCTCTTAACCTTTCATTGAATAGGCAGGGTTGGGAAGGAAGAGGACATGCATATGTGGCTCTACCTACAATCAGAGCAGTGCATGCTCTTTACAATACTGCAGTGTTGAAAATGTCGCTGCAACATCATCTATTCTACCCAGAGGCGCCACCTTCTCTGGAGGATTGAGGGGGCCAACGCGCAACACCACACAATGTCCTGACGTCACGCTCGCAACACCGCATGGTGTCCTGACATTGCAGTGGGGCCCTCTGAACACTGAGGGGGAACAGCCCCTTCAAAAAAGAAAAAAAAAGAAAAAAAGTAAAAAGTTTGGGGACGCACAGTGCCTCAGCCCCCAGAGCTGGCACTCTTGCTTTCACCACAAGCAGGGACAACATACACATATTAAGGGTATTAATAGTGTCTTTGTTTGCATTGCTCTCATATGCTTTCATATACATAGGGATGGCATACTACTACTACTACTAATAATAATAATAATAGTCATAATCATATATATATTTAAATCTCATGGATATTCTGCCTCTGCTCCCAATAATTATTTAGCATACTACTGAAGCCTCGTCTGCAGAACAAAGTCCCAGACAGTTCTCACCCTGGGTTCTTAGAATATATTGCTGAGCAATCAGTTCCTTTGGGTTCTTTCACTCAGTGGGATCAAAAGTTGTAGCCTCTGGGCAGAATCCCTCACAATAAAGTATCCTTTGGTACTTTATTTCAATGGGGCTGACATAGTGAGATAAAATATGGCACACTGTGCCCAGAGATACTTGCGTTCTGCATGTGAAGCCCTTTCTGGATGGGGAGCCCTTTTGGATAATGCACACAAACAAAGGAACTGTAACATCTCCTAGCTTACCCAAGCTTGTGTGGTATTAAATGCTATGAGTTCCTTCTGTGGGCCCAAAGGAGGCACCACAGATGATTATGATGATTATGGTTCTGAGCGGGTGCACTGCACCAGAGCACTGCTTTGTCCTGCTTACTTGGCTCTTAATTTGTGAAGACAACCTCCATTTAAATAATGAGTGCATGACTGAAGAACAGAAAAAATTCTAGCTGAATTTTAAATCTATGAAAGCTAGCACACCAAACTCCAGCTATGTGACATGCACAGCTCTGCTTATTCAAGATTTTCCTTGGCTCAGGGTGGATTTTTCAGGATCACTTTCTTCCTAAAGTGATCCTAAATGCAAACACAAACACACACACACACACACACACACACACACACACACACACACACACACCCTGCTAGCCACTCTTATAGTGTTTAGAGCATGATTCTTAAAGAATAGCCTCTATCCTTAGTTGCCCATTAGTCAGTAAGAGGATGTTACAGACTGGTGAAGGGTTAAAAACATGCATCTGAAGGCAGCTACCAAAGCACACGGTTGAGCCTACCCCACACAGATGTAGATCACCTAGAGTTGTGGCCACTCCACCTCATGTGGTAGTTATTTATTTACATCTCTTTTCCACCTTTTCCTCCAGGGAGCTCAAGCTGACATTCAGGGCTCCCCCTTCCTCATTTTAATCCACACAACAACCCTATTTTCCGACTCCTGCTACAATCAGCTCCCCTCCCTGCTAGTCTCCTAGCAGAACCCAAAGAAGTATGAAGATGATGGAACCTCAGATTGCTTGGGAAGGACTGGGGGCGGAGCTTAGGGAGCTGTGGGAAGGTGGGGACTTCCAGTCCTCACAACTTTCTCATAGCAGCAATCTCTAGGACAGGCACAGGCAAACTCGGCCCTCCAGATGTTTTGGGACTACAACTCCCATCATCCCTGACCACTGGTCCTGTTAGCTAGGGATGGTGGGAGTTGTAGTCCCAAAACATCTGGAGGGCCAAGTTTGCCTATGCCTGCTCTAGGAGGACCTGTTGTGCTTATTAGGCCTGGGCTGCCTTGTTTCTTTGAATAAAGAGTGTGAGTTGTTGCTGACCTGCTCCTGGCACCTATTCCTGTCAACTGCATTGCTTTCCCCAGTAATGCACTTTCTTTCTCTCTTTCTCAAGCCTCCCCCACTCCAAAAACGGAAACAACAAAAACCCAGCCCCAAACCCTTCCAACGACTTCTTGGAAACTTTGCATCCCCTTTTCACTGGAAGCTTATAGAAAAGCAGGCAGGGAAGCCAAACGTGAGATGCCACCAAAGAAAATGATGCACTGTATGTTTTGTGCAAATTCTATTAAAATGCAGAAGCATCTGACTTCTGTTTGCTAACTATAGTATAATACAAATTAGCCGGCAGGCTGTATGGGTGCTATACCCTGCTTCCATGCCAGCATTACTTAGTCCCAACGTATTAATGAGCAAGTGCAAGGATTTGAACAATCAGCATTTCGGTATTTGCATGCAAACTCTCATGCTGCGTAATTATACACAGTCCTGGCACTCACATTAATTAGAGCTGATTTCTTTGTGACTGCAAACTGGTCATATCCTTAGCTGTTGCCATCATATGAAGTCATCAGCCTACATTCAATGTGACACTTTATGTCCCCAGCATTCTTAGCAATGCTAATAGGAAACAACTGTAAATAAGGCGATATTTTCCAGAACAAGCTGAAGCTGGCTGTTGGTGGTGCAGTTGGTTGTGTGTGCGTTTTAATTTGATGCTGCTTTGTGTTGCAGAGAAAGAAACAAGCTATTTCTGTGTGTTTGCTTTGTAATTATCTGAAATAACAATGTAAACAAATTACTATACATTGTTCCAATGGATACCCGTCTACATTTGATTACAGATTACACAAAACTTGCTGCAAAAAAAGAGGCAACTACAATGGAATGTTTATTTGGTGCTAACATACAATTAGTCTCTGACAATTTCAATGTTAATTAGAACTCTCTCTCTCCCTCTCCCTCTCTTTCTCTCTCTCTCTTTCTTTCATTCTCTCCCAATCCCCACCTTTCTGTTCCTACCAAATAGCTTTCCTTTTCTAAAAGCACATCTCCCACAATTCAACCACAAAGAGTTCGGGTTGGCGGAGCAAACAGATTGCTGTTTCATTTGACTAAGATATCGGGCCAGAGAACATTCTTTGCCATACTGGCATGCCACACAGTTAGGGCCTCAGAGACATAAAATGGCGGACATCACCAGCAGCACATAGAATAGTCTTTTCACTGCTCCTGGCACAGGCCTACCTCACAGTAAGGCAGGGATGGGGAACCTGCCAGATCTTGTTGGACTTCAACTCCCATCACCCTTGATCATTAGGAATTCTGGCTGGGTCTGTTGGGAGCTGGAGTCCTACAACATCTGGAGGGCCCAAAGTCCCCCGTCCCTGTAGTAAATGGAGGGAAAGTGGAGTGGTGGGCCCTCAGGCCATAGACAAATACCCAGTGATGCCAACCCTTCTTCCCGGGCCTGTCCACATTAAATGCCTCAAATGGAAGCACCTTATGGCTAGCTCCATGAAACGACAGAAGAAGAGAAGAAGAGTTTGGATTTGATATCCTGCTTTATCACTACCCGAAGGAGTCTCAAAGCGGCTAACATTCTCCTTTCCCTTCCTCCCCCACAACAAACACTCTGTGAGGTGAGTGGGGCTGAGAGACTTCAGAGAAGTGTGACTAGCCCAAGGTCACCCAGCAGCTGCATGTGGAGGAGCGGGGACGCGAACCCGGTTCACCAGATTACGAGTCTACCGCTCTTAACCACTACACCACACTGGCTCTCTTGATAGCAACAGTCACTCTTGATAGCAACCACCTCACTGCAAAGAAAGAAAAATGGATTCCTTCCTCACCATCTCAGAAGTCCTAAGAACACCAGAGCCTGAGGCCATTTAGGAGGTGACAACTTGAATTCAAGTAGCTAATTCTACTGGCTAGCGTAAGTGAATGAACTGCCCCTGTAATGCTGAACTATAAAAGGAAGGAAATGTTAATGTGGAAGTGGGCTTTACAGTGATGCAAGACCCTCAAGACCATTTGGACTGCAGAGCCCTTTTGCTGTGTTAAACTAACAATATAATAATTCCAGTATAATAACTTTTCAGGGAGCTAGCACTGGACTCTGCAGATCAGTAATGAAATATCCCCAACCATTCACACCAAGATGCTGGAAGCCTGAAGGATATTGACATCCTAAGCTGAGCTTGAATATCTGAGCTAAATGCACTAAATACATCTATCCCCCATAAATTTGCCGACTCTGAGCTTGGAATACTTACCAGTATGTCAGTAAGATTTTGGTGATGGTGACTCCTATGCATTTAATGTGGTGCTAGGCACTGTATAATTAAGGCAGCAATCCTATACACACTGACATAAGACTAAGACCCACTGGAATTGATAGGACTTGTTTCTGTTAAATAAGACCACACTATTATAGTCTCTCCTAACATAATCTGATTTAACAAAGCTGTTCTTATTAATATAATTACATATGCAACATTATAATCTCATATGCACCTGTCACTTAAAAAAAGAAGAAGCCTGCATTGAAAAGCATATCCCACAATTGCAACCACTGAGACAGTCAAGCCAAGGACCATTCATTTGAAATTCTGTTTAATGCATATTAACAAGTTGAAACAAAGGCAAGCTGGGCATGTAGCTAATAAACTGTTTGCGGATCACCAGCAAATGCTCAATGGACCATCAATTCAGTCACCACATTTCAAGCCAGTTTGTGGCAGCTGGGAACCAGCATTGCTATGGAGTCTGTGTTGCTATGACAAAGGCAGCATGCATTTTTACACTTTTAGCCAGGGCTTTCTGGCTAAGAAAAAGAGGGATGGGGAGCTCAAAACAAATGGATGACTCAGCTTTCCTGCTTTTTCCTCTATGTGTGTGTTTGAGCATATACCGGTACATGCATGTAAGAGGCCATGCATGTTTGATAGTCCTTCTGGGAGTTTCAGGGTTGAAAAATCTCATTCATTAGTATAAGTGTGCAGACACTGCACTCCAAACACTCGCTTTAATGAGCTGTTTTAGGAAGACATCTCAATTTGTCTCCATCAACAAAAACATTCTTAAATAATGTGTAGGGAAAAGGGGGAGAGTGCATTGCTCCTGTATGAAAAATTAGTCGGTTAATTAGAGGTCTATATGCTTTGCTCCTTTCTTGTCCCATTTCTCTAACCAGATATGGCAAGTCTGGTTGCCTGCTAGAGGATGCAGGAATTTACTTCATCTACTAGGTGATTACCAATTTGCTTCTTAATGGTAACAATAATGAGGTTTATAAAGCCCTTTTCATCCACAAATCCCAGCGAGCTTTGCAATTTTTTTAGAGGGCATCCACCTCAGAAATTCAGCAGCTTCTATAGCAGAATCCAGCAAGACTCCAGGGCAGGATTAAGACCTTTAGAGGCCCTAAGCACTTAAAATATTTTGGTGCCCCCGTATATATCTAGTTCAAAATATAAACAACAATAAACAGTAAAAAAAATATTTTTTTCGAAATGAAACAGAACCTACAGTAAAATGGGAAATGTTTAGTTTTTTTTGTATACTTCCACTTTATTTATATTTGAACCCCCCTTTTTCTAATTGCTAAGTCTTTCATTAGATCTTCAAAACTAATCTTACACAACACATCTGCTTCTATAGTTAGTAGAGATAAGGCATCCCACCTGCCTTGTTGTATAGTTGTTCTGTTGGGATTTTTTAATATACTTCAACTGAGAAAATGAATGCTCAGCCGAGCAATTTGTGACCATTAATGTTAAAAATCCAGCAAAGGAAAATTTCTGTGGTGCCCCCCTTCCCTTGATGCCCTAAGCATGTGCTTATTTTGCTTAATCATAGAGTTGGAAGGGACTGCAAGCGTCATCTGGTCCAGGTATAGACAAACTCAGCCTTCCAGATGTTTTGGGACTACAATTCCCATCATCCCTGGCCACTGGTCCTGTTAGCTAGGGATGGTGGGAGTTGTAGTCCCAAGACATCTGGAGGGCCGAGTTTGCCTATGCCTGATCTACTCCAATGCAAGAATCTTTTGTCCAATGTGGGGCTTGAACCCATGACTTTGAGATTAAGGGAATCATGCTCTACCAACTCAGCTACCCCAGACCCTATGGTTAATCTTGTGCTATGGTTACGGCTGATACCGCCTTCCACATATTATTATCCACACACATCTACAGTGGTACCACGGGTTACAGACGCTTCAGGTTACAGACTCCGCTAACCCAGAAATAGTACCTCGGGTTAAGAACTTTGTTTCAGGATGAGAACAGAAATCGGGCAGCGGCGTCGTGGTGGCAGCGGGAGGCCCCATTAGCTAAAGTGGTACCTCAGGTTAAGAACAGTTTCAGGTTAAGAATGGACCTCCAGAACGAATTAAGTTCGTAACCAGAGGTACGGTACCACTGTATTTTTTACATTGCACAAAATTGCATTGTTACACTGCCCAACAGTTGACATATCAAGCAAATCACAGTCTGAACCACAGTTTAACAGTTGCAATCATAAGATGGTAAGAAGAGTTCTGCTGGATCAGATCAAAGGCCCATCTGGTCCAGCATTCTGTTTTCACAGTGACCAAGTGGATGCTTATGGGAAACTTATAAGCAGGACATGAGCACTACAGCATCCATGCCACTTGCAATTCCTAGAGGCATCATCAGAGGGAATACTGCATAGCAGTAGTTAGCACATAATTAGGATGTGATCAGGTACTCAGTGAACCGCCCAGATTTCACTCTCTTTGTAGGAGTAACAGTAACAGGAGCAAGAATTTTCAAGTACCTGGCAGACCACAAAATGTTGCTGGTTTGGGGGAGGGGGGGCATGGATTTAGCTTTGTGGGGCTACAAAGTGTACAGAACAGACATACTGAGTGTTTACTTGCAAGAAAGTTCAATGAATGTAAACAGTACTTAGTCTTTCCAGATTAAGTGTGTTTAAGATTACAGCCTTTGTACCCAGACTTGGATTAAGTACAGCCAGCTAAATCAAAGAGTGCTAAGGTCAATGAGCTCAGTGAAACTTTAGAGTTATGAAAGTAACAGTCCATGTTTTTTTCACAGATCTGTTACTGTCTGCCATTCCCATTTGTCCTGTCCATTGCACAATCACCTGTGGGAGTTCGGAACATTCAAAAAATGAATGTTAACAATGCTAAACAATTATTATTTTTAAATGTATCTGTGTTTTAATGTTGTTTTGACTTACACAGTCTATTGATCTAGTTGAGATGTATGATCTAGTTGAGATTCCTGCAATGCATTGGGTTGCACTAGATGATCCTTGGAGTAGCTTCCCACTCTATAATTCTGTGATTCTATGGAAAGCTTATATGGCCGATGGGTTTATCCTTGCTCAGATAATGCAGAATCAAGTGAGCCGAGTTATTTAATTGTACCACTTCAGACGGGTGCGTGGGTCATTTTTGAATGCTTTCCCACTTTCTTTTCTTTTTTCTTTTAACAACAAAAGCTCAAGGTTTGCGCGTCAAGACCCCGGCACACCCCCAAGGATAAATAAATACACACTGAAACAGAATTTTAGTTTAAGGTTAATGGGCAAAATTTTAGGCCACAACTTTATTGATTACAGCAATGTGAGTAGTATTGGCTTAGGTATTGGCAATAACTATATCTGATTCCTGCCCACCTTGCAGGAAGTCTGGAAGGGTAAACAAACAAGCAAGGGAGCTCTGTCGATGGCAACCAACTGAAGGGATCCCGCTGGGTCCAGCACCTCAAGCGGACTTTAGACAAGATCCAGACCCGTGGATTCCTTTACCGGAATACCCTTGTACCTGGAGGGGCAGGTGATGGCCGCACCTCCCCTCTCCCACATCACAATAAGCCAATGCCTAACCGCCAAACCTTACAAAATTTGTGACGATTGCTAAGAGGTAGGCGAAAACCAAATGGCCTGTGCCAATTTGCCAAATGGAAAAAATTCCTACCCAGCCCCTGTTCCAAAACAGGCGACCAACCGAAGTCCAGAGCAAGGCCAAAGCAGACACCTAAAATACAGGGTGGGTGGGTGTTTGGCGTCGCGAAGTCAGGTGAATCCCCAGAAATGCATCGCCGCCTGTTATGCCCCCACGATCACACAACCGATCTCTGATTGGCCAATAGGCCATGGTGTGATAGTGGGGCATCGTGTGGGCTGGGCTCAATCTCCTATCCCCTCAAGGATAGTGGGGGGGGAGCCTTGGGCCCGCACGCAACACGGACCCTCAATTAGGAGGATCCGATTTAGCGTAACCATCATTTTTGGAATGCTAGCTTATTGCATGCAGGGATATTTTTAAATGGAGGTCGTCCAACCCACTCCTGTACTTTGAAATAGTATACTTCAGAATTCTGTATTATGGGTAGAACAGTTCTCAGTACTTTTAGTTATGAAAAGGCTGTTGACATGATATTTCAGGCTACTGTTTTCTTTCTCTCGGTTCACAGTGGCCGAGCTAGTTCTGCAGTTTCTGTTAGAGGAAAGGTGGCCTTTTTCAGTTACTAATGCTGAGTCGTTCTTCCCTATGTATCATCCCCACCCAGTGATTCAAGACTTTCCAAATTCAAGCCTATATTTTTGCAATAAACTCTACCAGGTTAGCCAGTAACTGAAACTAAGCTGGAATGTAATGGCCTGATGGCCGTCCTCTTTCTAACATGCAATCTCTAGCTCTCCATTGATTGTGTGTGGGTTGAAATAAAGAATTTAAGAAGTCTACAGCCTGAGAGGGTGGTTCCCAAACAGTATTTTTTGGAGCTGATAACAGCATTAACAAACTGAGGTGTAGCCCTTACTTAGCAGCATTGGGAAGCGGACTCTATTTCTGAGAATTCTATTTCTTCCTCTTTTCCAGAAATCTTAAATGGCCTACAGCATACACAGCAAGACTTTACAGTCAGTTAGGATGTAGCCCCTCATCTCTTGCAATTTCTGCAGGGCTGGTTTCTCTCTCTCTTTTAGATCAAAACAAAATGATAATGCTGAAAGTTTTGATTTGAAAATAGTGACCAATGAGAATTGGGATAATGGAAATGTACCTTTACATCCTATACATGATTACTGAGAAGTAAGACCCAGTGAATTCAGTGGGACTGGATAAGTACACACATTATTTCAAATTTTGAAATTCTGCAACGCAAGTCTGCATTTTACTTTTAATTTTGCTGCAATATACATTGGCAATGGAACAGGTCACTTTATAAAGTGCATTCAAAATAGTTATCTATTATATTTACACACATGCACCCATAATTTCTCCAGAGCAAATGTCTCTACTCAGCTTGAGGAAAGCTGAGATCTGGAACTCCTTGCCACAAGGGAAACTCTGTGGCAATTTCCAGAGATGGATTAGATAACAGTAGAAAGGGAAGTCAGTAATTTCCTGCTGAATATGCCAACCTCTGTCATCACAGAGCGGCCGCCAAGACCACATAACACCGGTCCTGAGAGAACTACATTGGCTCCCAGTACGTTTCCGAGCACAATTCAAAGTGTTGGTGCTGACCTTTAAAGCCCTAAACAGCCTCGGTCCAGTATACCTGAAGGAGCGTCTCCACCCCATTGTTCTGCCCGGACACTGAGGTCCAGTGCCGAGGGCCTTCTGGCGGTTCCCTCACTACGAGAAGCCAAGTTACAGGGAACCAGGCAGAGGGCCTTCTCGGTAGTGGCACCCACCCTGTGGAACACCCTCCCACCAGATGTCAAAGAGAACAACAACTACCAGACCTTTAGAAGACATCTGAAGGCAGCCCTGTTTAGGGAGGCTTTTAATGTTTAATAGATTATTGCATTTTAATGTTCTGTTGGAAGCCGCCCAGAGTAGCTGGGGAAACCCAGCCAGATGGGCGGGGTATAAATAATAAATTATTATTATTATTAGTAGTAGTAGTAGTATTATCATCATCACCTGTCATCTCTTTGTGAATAGATCTGCCTCTGTACTGTTCTTTTATGACTGGTAGGCCTCAGTAGTTTTCAGCCATCTCATGGGCCTTGGGGATAAAATGCGCTAGCTAGAATATTTCCAGAAATGACCTTTTTGTGAACCAATCTTTAGAATTCATTGAATCTGTACAATGATCTTGCCCTCCAGATGTTCTTGGACTCCAATGTCTATCAGCACCAGTCAGCATAGCCCATGGTTAGGGATAGTGGGAGCTGGGGTCAAGCAAAATTCGGATGGTCACAAATTTGGCTGCAGTTGCTGGCCCTCCCCACTTCCCCAGCACAGTCTTGAATAATTCTTAAGATGTTTTGTTAAGATGTTTTAATGAGATGCTATTTATGATTAAGATCATAGCTACACTCTATTCTGGCTAGGATTCAGCCACTCAGAGGCCTAAAGCAATAACAAGAGTCACAGTTGTTTAAATCGTGAAGTCCTTCTAGCTTTTCTACAGTGATCCATGAACTCTGCTCTCTACAATTCTCAGCTGGCTCCCAGACTTCGAGGATATAATGCAGAGCGACCAGTGAATCAGCAACTTTTTACAGTGACATATATAGACTCATGCAGTGCACATGCATGTCAATGAGCATATGGAACAGCTAAAAACAAGGGGGGGAGCTAACCTTCAGAACTGGGTGCAAAGGAGACAGAGTGAATGTATCTCCCCTCCTTTAAGAGACTTGGGTCTCTCTTGGATTTCAAAAGGAAGAATAGATTAACAAAGACATTTTTAAAATATTCTGTAAAAAAAAAATATTTTCCATTAAACTTGAACGATTCTACAAATATTTGTTAAGCTGGCTTTCATCCTCCCGTAGCTTTTGGTGTTTTTAAATTCAGTTAACTCCTAATCAATCTTCCTGGGTTCTCCCATATTAGTGACATTTTCAAAAGAATTTGTAAAGATCCCTCAACAGGAGCTGGGTCTGATCTGAGCCAAGGAGAAAGGAATGTTATCAAATCACCAGCGCTACTTCTAGGGCCACATGACCTGTCCAGACTTGTTACAGGCCTGATGCTTGTTTCTCTAAGAGTGACGAATGCCACAATTTCCAGGACTACAGCCAAACTATATATGATGTTCAATGTGTATTTGCTGGTAAATAGTACCAGCAACTATGGTAGTGGTATAATTATCAGCATCCCAGCAGGCCAGAGAGGGGATTTAACTCTTTCACCTGTTATGGCCCTGAGGAAGATGACTCCTCTGAAGCTGGTATTTGCTTTGGAGAGAAATCTACCACTAGATCCAATGGGGACATCCTTCCCAATGCAAATAGCACCTTTTAGTTCTGGGATAACAGGTTAGGCTGGTCATCTTCACCCAGAGTCAAAAATAAAGCAAACCCATTTGGTCTACCTGCATGAGCTAGAAGGAAAGCAAGTGGCATTTGCCCTGCAATATGTCTTTCTGTAGGCTATGCTCAGGTAATTTCTGGCTATGTGTCATATCCTTAGAAGTGGTCTATGACACTTGTTTTCAATAGGTGGGCCTGCAATAGTTGGGATGCATTAGTGGGTTGCGGCCTGATCCAAGGTGGGTCACAACAGGAACGCTACCGCCATGCAAATATAAGGTAAAGAATTAAGAAACGGGCCCTCTAATGCATGTTTGGGTTAAAAGTGGGCCCTGGATCTGAAAAGGTTGAAGATACCTGGTCTACAGCAGGGCTAGGCGAAAGGTAGATGGGAATCTCCTTGTAGATTGCAAAGATGGTTTCTAGTAGAATGACAAGGATCTCGGACTTCCAATTGTTTAACAGTAGCAACAACTAAAGTGACTTGTTTTCTAATTTAGGTTGTTAGAATCAGTGATCTGTAGTAACCTAGATGTAGTTTTGCAAGCATATAAGTAAGTCATCTTGGATATGTAGTAACACAGATATATAGATATAGGCTAGGCAAGTTGTCCTGGTGTACACATAGGTAATTAACCCTCTAAGCCAGGGGTAGGCAACCTAAGGCCTGTGGGCCGGATGCGGCCCAATCGCCTTCTCAATCCAGCCCGTGGACGGTCTGGGAATCAGCATGTTTTTACATGAGTAGAATGTGTCCTTTTATTTAAAATGCCTCTCTGGGTTATTTGTGGGGCCTGCCTGGTGTTTTTACATGAGTAGAATGTGTGCTTTTATTTAAAATGCATCTCTGGGTTATTTGCGGGGTATAGGAATTCATTCATTCCCCCCCCCTTCAAAATATAGTCCAGCCCCCCACAAGGTCTGAGGGATGGTGGACCGGCCCACAGCTGAAAAAGGTTGCTGACCCCTGTTCTAAGTCACAGTTTTGCATTTGGCTCCATTTCCAGCCAGTATCCAGTATTCTGTACTAGTATTCAGTTGATAGATCTTACAACTGTAGTAAAACAACAACAACAAAGTCTATCCTAAAAGCCTACTCCTGATATACAAAGCAATGCATACTTTACAGCAAGGCCAGAACAAGGTTTCAAGGGGCTTGTTAGGCTCTGGCAGCAGTCTGTCATGGTGGAAGTCCAGCAGCGGCTGTGACTTGAAGCACTAGAACCATGTGACTGGACTTCCCAGTGCGTCAGTGAAAAGAGCTATTTTCATTTCCCCACAATGCAAGGCCTGGGAGTCACACAGTCTTCAAAAGTCACTTCAGTACTGCTTCATTGCTCACTGCCGGGAATACTAAGCGTGTCATGAGGACGAGGAGGGCAGAGTGGCACGGCATGTATAGAACAGAGCCCATATGTACCCTGGAGTAACATCTGTCATGCCGGGATAGCTTGGTTGTCTGTACAACCCTGCCAAGTGCTACGGAAGATTTTGCCACACGTTGGGGTATCACAGCAGAGCGCGTGGTTATAATAGCCACCTGCATAGTTTGCTTCAGAAATGCCATTCAAATAGAACTTCAAAATTAAACAGTTTTGAGGGAGCTGAATTTGCCCACCCAAAAATTGCAACTGTGGGTTGATTACTCCTAGCTTCAGATTGGCATAGGTGGCCAACCTACTGTCATTTCAAAAAAAAAAAATGACTGTAGCTCCAAAGTCACGAGGTACCATTTTCTGGAAGGTTCTTCCTTCTTTGTTTTGCCTGTACTGGCAGCTAACAGCTGGAAGTGTCCAAATAAAACACACCAAGTGGGCAGGGAACATGCTGAGTCTGTACCATAGGACGCATATATATTTTTGGTGTGCTTCCCGCAGTTCAGTTCACCCCACAAATCCCGGATGTGTGGGAGAAGGTGAGTTGGCCATAGACTCACAAGCCACCTACTCATCCCAGTGCTGTCAGTTTTCTGGGTTCTGATGAAGCAGTTGCACGAGGTAAACTAAACACCCCTGCTGTTCCTTGAAGTAAATTCAAATGAGCCTTGCTAATTTCCTCCAGAGAGTCCAAGTCAAAAGCGAAATGAAAGAGGAGCATTCTGCTGAGATCCCTACATTGCTTCACTAAAGAGGCAAAGATTAAAGGGCAACATTCCCTTTGCCCTCCTGGTAAAACTCTTATTACTAAGGCAAAGGTAATCAATCAAAGAGCAGCTCATGAGCTTTAAATGACTGCTACAGGGGGGCAAAAAGGAATTGTTTCTTCCCCAATAGCTCCGTGCACTTCACTACGCACTGGATGGGACTGTGGTTGGCAAACTGATTGATTGATTATTGAAGTGTTTGGTTGTGCTCATTGCCATCACTCAAAGCATAGCGGGCACTGGTGGGGGGCACTGAGGGGGGCTACCACTTGAGACTGCAGGTGTTTTTTTTGTTTTGCATTTTTGAATATTCGAAATGTGTGTGTCTGTGTGTGTGTTTAAAGAAATCTCCCTATACTGTAGCTTGAAGTGGGAAAAGCCTGGAATTCAACCATCCCAGGCTATCACTTCATTCTGTGTGATGTATATAGAATCATAGAACCACAGGCCACATAAAGCTAAGCCATGATGCTTGGTTTATTTGGCCGTACTTTGCATGAGCACTCCCAACTCCTTTCCTCATGCGAGCAGTTGCACAACCCACAAAGGAGCTAGCTTAGTGTTAACTCTGAACCTAGGGTCAAGGGTTTAGTTAGCCATAGCCAGCCTTAAACTAAAACACTAGCCAGCCTTAAACCAAAGTTTCTCGTTGGCTTGCAAGTCAGTTTGTTAGGGAAAAGCAAACAACAAACCTGGGTTCATACATAAGAGCAGCGGTGGGCAGTGCCCATTGGCTGAGCTGGCCCAGCCATTAGGCAGGGTGAGGACGCTGCCTCAGGTGGCAGAAGCCCCCTCCAAGTGAATCTGTTTGGTTTTTATTGTACTATATGTTGAAAACATTTCATTAAAAAGTTACGGGGGGGGGGAGAGTCCTTTACTTTGAACTGAGGAAGACACACACGGGAAGGGGGCAGCTGGAGCAGGGTGGGCCGTGCATGAAAGGCAGGGTAGAAAGGGTCTCCCAGGGTGAGACGTGAGAGACTGGGGGAAGAAGTAAGCTGAGAAGTAAGGTGAGATGATACAGATGATATAAAGGGCCTAATTTTTATTCTCTCTCTCTCTTTCTATTTTCTCTTACTTTTTAATTTATTGCTTTTTTATTATTCTTGTTCTGTAGACTAGTCTGGTTTTTATTGTATTTCATGTCAACACACACACACACACACACACACACACACAGTCGCTCACCGCAGTGGCATTCTCGCAGGTTCCCTGTCTGCCCTGCACCTGTGCTGGTGGCAAAGTGGCAGTGCCATTGGTGACAGTTTTGGGCAAGATTGTGTCCATTTTAGGCAAGATCTCACCCAAAAGCAGTGCGGCTTTGTCCGGAATTGGAGCCATCCAGCACAGGAAAAGTGTGCAGTGGCAGGTTTGGTGGTGGGAGCAGTGGCTGCAGCAGCAAGGCAGGGTGGCACTTCCCATTTCGCCTCAAGCAGCAGAATGGGACACGCTGCCCCTGCCCATTGGGTCTGGTAGGGTGGAAGGCAGGGAGACCAAGAATGGGTGGAGCTAGGCCCAGTGACAGGTAGAGGCTGGCTGAGGGAAGGCTGAGGTTGGTGGGGCATTGCCTCATTCATTGCAATGGACTACCATCCCCTGCTAGCACCATTCAGAAGCTCAAGCACAGTATGGCTTAACAGGCCAAGCTTCATGGCTTTGTGGTAGTGGCCAACTTTGAAAGGACCTCATAGGTCGTCTAGTCCAATGCCTGCCCATTGAAGGAAACCCAGAGCTAGGGAGCTCAATTCAATATGTAGCTTGAATCAACATTAAAAGCTGAGATTGATTCTGTGCTGCGTCTTTTATGGCCAAACAGATGTATTTCTCAATGTTCCTTCCTCCCATTCATTAGCTCCTTCTCTCTTATATTTAGAAGTCACTGCTCATTTCCTGAACATTTTCCATGGCATTGCCTTTGTGCCACATGTGAGTATCATAGGTTACAGACTGTTCCATTAGGTCCATTAATATAATAAAAAAGACTGCCTGATTAATGGCATGTATAATCTCCTTAAGCACGCACGCACGCACACACACACACACACACACACACACACAGTAAAGTAAACAACTTCTTGTCTAAAGCTTTGCTGATGTTATGGTGCTGTGCCGATCACAGGGGAAACAATTCCCCCTCTTTGAGACTGAACTAAAATTAGGCCCCACCTGCATGATGTTAATAAAGTCTTCCACAGCTGCATCCTACATACAAGTTCCGCAGATTGCTTTTTGGAAAGCTGCGTACATCTTGAAAACAGAGTCATTAAAAAAAAAATTAGCCACCTTTTTGCCGAGCGCACCCCTCCCAATGCATTATTAATGATAAATAGAAATTATTATCACTTTAATCATGCTGACGAGCAATCTCAGAAATAGATCCACTTAGAACCTAATTTGGTGCCTGCATTGCTCTATATTTAACCACTTCGCCCCCAAATGTAGGGGGCAATAATAACCCTTAAAAATACAGGACAGGATTATATCCGCACTATCTCTCCCCTGACCAAAATGATCTCAAGACAAAGAATGAAATCAGGGAGGTATCCAAAAGAGATGAAGTCGTAGTACTGGGTGACTTCAATTGCCCTTATGTAGATGCAGTAACTGCATCTTCTGGTTATAACAAAGAGGTAAAGTTTCTAAATAACAGCTTGTCATGGAACTGACCAGACCGTAGTCTTAATCTTAAGTGGTGAGCAGGACTTGGTGTGATATTTTTGTAGCTGGAGTGCTATCAAATTCAAGTGGACAATTTTTTTATGGAATAAATAAAATTGCTGAGAGCGTCCAACACAGCCACACTTGACTCGAAACGGCTAAAATTCCAAAAACAATGAGAGGACTGTTAGGTTGAAAGTAAGTGTCAAGTAGGTCAAATCTCTCAAGAGTGTATGGGCATTATTCCAAATCACAATAATTAAAGCTCTGCTATAATGTATGTCACAGAGCAGGAAAGGTATCACATCCAAAAGGATGCCTGTGTGGTTAATGTACAAAGTCAAGAAAACAGTTAGAGGGAGGGCTTCCTTTGCAAAATGGAAGTCCTATCCAAATTAGGAAAACGAAAAGGAGCACAAACTTTGACAAAAGAGATGCAAGCAACTAGAGATGCAAAGGGGTGGGTTAGAAGTATTTAAGGACCATAGAACCATAGAAATATACAAAATTGGGTTGATCCAGAAGGGCATGAGTAGAAGGGGAGTTTCCTGCCCATTGCTCCCCTTGAGCCTCTCTGAAAAGCCTCTCTCAAGGGTTAGGGACCCTGGTAAGTGGGGTGGGCTGTGGTTCAGAAAGTGCAAGATAAGCAGCACCGGAGGCAGAAAATCCCACAAGTATCTCTTCCCTTCCCTAGCACAGGAGGCATTCAATCAACCAATAACAATTGGTTGGCTATAACAATAGCCAACAAAAGTGGCTACCTCACTCTATCTAATGGTAGAGCCAGTCCAAAAACTATTGTTTGTGGTGCATTAGAGCAACATAAACAGAAAACAGATGTCTGGGTTTGGGGAGCTTATAGACTACATTGTGGCAGCGAGAGGCAAACACCGAAGTCTTGTGTCTCCGAAAAGAGTAACAAATTGATTTGGTACATGCAGGTTTCTTCTCTATTACTCTGCAATACATTTGCTAGCATAGATGTCTCAATGCTGCACTCTTTCTTGCTTTTGTTGCAGCAGGACTAACACAGATACAGCAGCGGAGGAAATGGCAAATGGAAGTAGGGAAGGCACAAAAGCGAGAGCCAAAGGTAACCAGGAGATGAATATGGGCAGATGAAGGTCACCTCCAGACTGTCAGCATTTCACAGAAGGAATTCAAGCACATACTGGAAATGTAGATTTGTGCATCTACAACAGATTCGAGCACTCTGTTGCCCTAGCACAACAGATCCACTTTTTTTTTAGTATTAGGAAAGTGAGGTGGGAATGCATTGTAAAGTGTGGGATGAATGCCTGATTAATGGGAAGACATATGAGCACCGCACAAGCAAATTAGGATGAATGTTCATTGTCTTATAACATTGCCCTGCAAACAAATCAAAATGAATGCTCACTAAAGGCCAGACCTAGTCCAAGCTCTGCATAAGCTTTGAGCAAGTGAATCAGGGTGAATGCTTGATAAACAGGTCATCTCGATCTGGCAGCAGACATCATATGCACTCATGTGCATAAATAGGGGGAAGAGGAATAAGGGGTATTTAAAATCCAGCAGCCTTATCATGGAACAGAATGCTGGATTTATAACATGAGAAAGAACTGAAATTTCTGTGTTTGGTCATCTTCACCTACCCATGTGTGTTCTCTTAAAAGCATTTCCAAAAATTACTTTTCTTTTTTTCATCCCTCTTAGCAAGCCCATTATCATTTAAACATAAAACCTGGACTGAATGGCTATGAGATGGTTAAGTTTGCAAGAATGAGACATAAAGTACAGAAATATGTGCAGGTCAGGCACTGGACAGCTGGTTGTACTCAAAATTAAATAAATGAGAAAATGTGCTCTCAAAATTAAGTCTCTGTGATTTGCAGTCTCATTAATTATCAGCCTGGCCTAGCTGTAAAGCAATGTAATTGGTATAATTTTGTTGGTTGTTGTTAAAAGGGACTCAAGTTTGACCCCCTGGTTAATGCCATAATTTATTTCCCATTTTAGGATATTATAGCATGTCAGTAATTTAATCAAAGAGGACTACCAACTGGCATAGCTCAAACAAACAGTTTGTTTACTTGTGCTGCCCAATTGCTGCTGTCGAAAGAAAGAAAGAAAGAAAGAAAGAAAGAAAGAAAGAAAGAAAGAAAAGGACTTAAACTTCAATTCCTAGACAGTGCCTGCCTCTCTCTCTCTCTCTCCATTGCAAGCCATTAAAGACTTGACTGCTTCCTGAGATGGAGCAATTCTAGAGCACAATATCACAAAGGATTCTGCACAGCAGCAGGATGGGAGGGGACCCACTTAGATAGGTTTCACTCACTGGTAGTAGCCCAAGGGGAAAGTGCATCCAGCCAGCTGCACGGGCTCACTTCATGGTATAACTTTACACTATTTTCTCTCTAAGTCGCTACTAATCCCCTGGGTTTACATGTTTTTTTGGGCTGCATCAGAGAAAAGCAGTGTGAAATTGCCTGAAAGCCTCCTTATAAATAAGACTTATGATAGAGACTAGGTTGGTTGATGAAAAGGCTGAAAGCAATGCCCCCAGGGATCCCCCAAAACCATTTTACAAGTCTCCCGCTGCGATTTTTGGTCTCTATCTAATGACTGATAACTCAAAGAAATAAAGGAAAGGACAGGGTGGAGGAGGTGGGAGGCCTTTTCTAACTAAGTTAAAGTCTCCATGGCCCACTTTGGTTGAACTGGAAATGATCTACCCAAAAGAAAATACCTTCAGGTTTAGTGTAAATCTACGTGGCCACTGACTAACACAATACTTTCCCTTTTAAACGTGGTGAGATGGCAGGTAATAGTGCTACCGTAGGTAGGTGTTTTATAAGTGCTAAGCAGGCAGGAATTTCCTTCTACTAATGATAGGGAGTGTTGCTGTGCTATTTTGAATATTTGGAGGTCTCAGTGTTAATAATAATTTTTTTATTTGTATCCCGCCCATCTGGCCGGGTCCCCCCAGCCACTCTGGGCGGCCTCCAGCAGATATTAAAATATATTAAAATATCACAGGTTAAAAACTTCCCTAAATAGGGCTGCCTTCAGGTATCTTCTGAATGTCAGACAGAATAATAATAATTGTTTAAGAGATGCTTCCCATTTCCTGGACTGAAAAAGGCATTGAACTAAAAATATAAGCCCAGCTATCAAACCTGAGTATGCTACTTCTACAAATGTGAAAAGGGTAAACATGCTGGATCAATAATTGCAGATTATGCCAGCCCTCTTGAAGTGTGGCCCTTCCCCCAGCCCGTCCTTGTTCTAATGAAGATCTCCCTGTTAACATTAGTGATATGGCATTTCAAACAGTATTCAACACTTGTAAATTGGCTAAATGTCTATTCTGACAAGTTTAAAACACTCGTCATTGGATTAAACCTTATTTCTTTTCTCTTCTTCTAATGACATTTATCAAGTCCACTTAAACATCCTGACAAATCTGTTTCCTGCTGAACTGCAACAAATGAGCTATTTATCTTAAGCTTGTTCAGTTCATATTAGCAGGGAAAGGTAGGCATCCGTTCAATACTTCAGATACTATATAAATCAAATAGGACGTGAGCAAGTGCATTTGGATCATATGCTAACATTTGAATTGAAATGGTTTTTGTTGGGAATCTGAGGTGGGATACCCACATAGCAGATGTTGCCCCCCAGTTCCAGTCACCACACAGAGGGAGCTTAAGATCCAAAATAGTTTACTGCTGCAGAATATAAGGCTTCAGTAATACAGTACAGGACGTTGATATATACATACAGCTTGTAGGCTTTGCAGATACAGATACATGCACAAAGTATCTGTGTTGCTCCAGCTTCAAGATCTAACACAGACTTCAACTCATTGCCTGTGGACTGAGCCCAGACCACTGTGCTGATGTGTCTTAACCACTTATATAGACAGCATTGGGCAGTTGCCACAGCAACTGGCTTGACTGATCATGCACCAGTTGGCTTATCTCAGACATGGGGTGATTTGTGCCCATGAAATAAATTAACCACTTCCTCCAACAATGTTCACGTTTGGATTTTTGGTGGGTGAAGCCAGAAACACCAACTCATCCAATCACAAGCCCTGTTACTGAAAGGGTGCAATCAACTGGAAACTTTAAGGGTCTAGCCCAGGGGGGTCAGCAAACTTTTTCAGCAGGGGGCCGGTCCACTGTCCCTCAGACCTTGTGGGGGGCTGGACTATATTTTTTTGGGGGGTGGGGGGAAATGAAGGAATTCCTATGCCCCACAAATAACCCAGAGATGCATTTTGAATAAAAGCACACATTCTACCCATGTAAAAACACCAGGTAGGCCCCACAAATAACCCAGAGATGCATTTTAAATAAAAGGACACATTCTACTCATGTAAAAACATGCTGATTCCTGGACCGTCTGCAGGCCGGATTTAGAAGGCGATTGGGCCGGATCTGGCCCCCGGGCCTTAGTTTGCCTACCCATGGTCTCTAGCCAGTGTGAGCACAGGAGAACCACTATCTGGTATCCTGGTTATCATTAGCGTTGAAAAAAATATATTCAAGTAGGAGAATTTGGGTTCTGCTGGCTCTGAATTTCAGTCCCTCTGATGTGCTTGTTTTCATTAAACACAATTTGCTTTCCTTTGTTATGCTGGAGTGTCTGGAAGGGGTTTTGTTTTATGCCATGTACCTGTCCTCAAAGCTGTGGAGAAGGAGAACAATGGCATAGCCTCTAGCACTTTGTTTATAAGAGGTCTTTTGTTGTTGTCTAATAGAAAGGCATTTGCTCTATGCAGTGCAAGTTGCTTTCGACATGCAGATCATGCAAAACTTGCCAAAATGCGCCCCTCCCTTTTGAACATTCCACTCATGTCATTGGTACCCTCTTGTAAAGAGGTCTCTATCTTACCAGGTGCCATTTGGCACACATTCCTTGGGCAATTGCCAAAGCTGTTATCCCAAACAATCCTTTTGCTCTTTTCCTCTCCTGCCCCAGTCTCCACCATTAGAAACACTTTTCTGTTTACTTTCCCTTGCTGTCAATTAACTGCTATCAGAGTCTCTCCTAATCTCTGCAGGGATTTGCAGGGATCTATTTGAACAGAGAATTAATGGGGGGAAAGTCACACCCTTATTTGGCAATGTATCATGTCCCTTTCTCAGTAAAGAAGGATATGGTGCACTTGTTGCGACTTCTGCTGTGTATTCTAGGCAGGTTAAGGTGATGGAGAAATAGCAAATTGAGTGGAGGAAGGAAGGAGCACAGTAATTAAAGCCATTTCTTTGATATGCCTTTAGCCATTAGAACTTCTAAAGCATGTAAGCACAGGATCTGCATTAGTTACTAATTGTAACTAGCTCTTTCTTAAACCCCCAACCGAGTCCTGCTGCAAGTGAAGCAACAAATTGCTTGAAGACGTTTCTCAGCTGGAGTGTAAAGAACCTTAACTGGGCGGTTTGATCTTATCCAGCATTTATTAGCATTAGTCTTGTTGCAAAGGAGTTGGGAAAGCACCCCACAATGGGCAAGCACTGCCCATTTATTTGTGGTAGTTGTTCACAGATCCTTTCAACAGTATTGTAGTGGTCTCTCTCTCTCTTCTGAAATACCATTGCAGACTATATTTGGGACTGTTCTGTGGATACAACGGCTTGGAATACCTCTATACTATGATGATGGTGGTGGTGGTGGTCATGATGATGATGATGTGAATAATATGAATATACCAATAATTGCCATGGCGGCTTCTAAGCAGTCTACAAGTATAAAGTCAATTGCAAAATCCTATAAATGGGCATAATTAAAATACACAATAAGACAATTTAATCAAAGCATTAAATTAAGCACCTGAAATTAAAATGTACAATAAAACAATCCCATTAAAACAGCCTGACAATTAAAAGAGTTAAAGCAACAATTAAAACAATCAAAGCTGGAAGTTCAGGTTAGGAGATCAGGGGAACGCCAGGCACAAACATTTGTCTTCTCCCAGGCCTTTGGCTAATTAAACAATCTGTGGCTTTTCAAAATGGGGGGGGGGGGTGTTTTTGTTTGTTACCATGTTATGAATGTTTCTGTTTTTATATTGTAAACTGCCTTGTGATCCTCTGATGAAGAGCGCCATAGAAATTTGATAAAAAAATAATTAAATATTTTTAAAAATAGGTGCGTCATCAAGAGCCAGCAGAATGTTGATGTCGAAGGGGCCTCTTATATTTCAGCAGAGAGAGTGTTCTGCGACATGGGTGTTCCCAGTAAAAAAGCCCACCTCTGTGTTAGGATAAGCCGATATTCATCAGGAGGTGTGGGGGCAGATCTATCCTCCTACAAAATGCATCTATGGGCTGCAGACAGTGGAATGAACTCAGTGTAGACTTGTTATGACTTGGGTAGACTTAGTGAAATAAGCCATGCTTAAGTGGCATGGCTCTCTCAACTGGTGAGGCTGTAAGACAAAACTGCTGCCTGCCATCATATGGCAATAGAATGGGAAGGGACCATTTTGCCTTTGCCTTTCCGTATCAGGAGACATGGTGGTGCAGATGTGTTTCCAGACCAGCACATGCTTACTGAAAGGATGGTTGCCTGATTATGCCAACAGACTGCAGTTAGGGTGACCACCCACTCAGGGGCCTCCCAAAGGTAAGTGCTCCCCACCAAACCAACTGCGTAGTGGTGACTAGTCCTTAGTGAACTGTGCATCTGCTGGTGCAGTCCATAACACCATGTCCATAACTGCTCTGCAGTATGGTGAATATACTGCAAATAAATAAACTGGAATATACTGCAAATAAATCTGCAAATAAACCTGCTGACCCAATTGCTCTGTGATTGAGCATGGGGGAAAAGGATGGCTTCGCCAAACAACAAGAACAAAAACTAGAATTGGGACCTACCAGGCAGGAAGTACCATATATACCTTCTGAGAAGCACTTTCAAGTCAGCCATAGATTTAGTTGCAGATGTCCTTCCGCTTGATTCATCATTCCTTGACCTCAGTTTCAGTCTATGACTATCTACCGTAATCTCTTTATCACTGCCCAGGCTTTTGCAGCACACCATGGTGATGACAAGAGTGGTGTGCAAGAATATGTTTTGTTTCACAATTCCATTCATTTTCATTATTTAAAACAACATTCATTTTGTTATCATTCATTTAAACCACATGTGTTTCATTACTCACATTTGTTATAATTGTTTTCAAATCTCTCTTTAATATTGTGCTCTTTTA
Organism: Darevskia mixta; assembly: GCA_034641385.1. Lineage (NCBI taxonomy): Eukaryota > Metazoa > Chordata > Lepidosauria > Squamata > Lacertidae > Darevskia > Darevskia mixta. The sequence continues at coordinate 9,214,476 of JAWWNH010000029.1, forward strand.
CATCACCATCGACCCTCTACCTCAAACATCACAATGAATAAAAATGGAACTGGATGGGCCACTGTCCTTCACACCCAGCTCTAATAAACAATGTGCCTGTTTGACTGCACAGGTGCCATGCTGTACCCTTTCAGCACAACAGTTTTTCTGAGCTTGATCCTTCCATATGTGTCCTGAAGGGTTGCCATATTTCAAGAAGTAAAACTTTGGGAAAGTTGTTTAGCTCCCCCCCCCATTGGAATCCCAGGAAAATCTGGACGTATGGCAACCCTAGTTGTGCCCTTGGGTAGACTGCGCCATCTGATCAGAACCAGACTTTGCTCCTGCTTCTTCCTTTACTTGCCTCAGGAATTCCTCATATCCTTTACTGCTCTCTACATCACTTCAGACTTTATTGGGGATATAGGAGAAGAAATCCTGTAGGACTTATGGGACAATGATGTTATTCATCCATTGGATGGGCTGTGCTGCCAAACTGGCTCCCGCCAACCCTCTGAAACAAGAATACACTAACCTTCTGTGCTACAAGAAGCTGAGTGCAATGTCATGTTTAACTTCACAATGTTTTGTGCAACCTAAGCTTTCTGAGTAGCTACCGCTATCAAGCAATCACTATTCCCAAAGCTTTTGTTCCCATTAATCACCATGCAGGTGCACAAGCTACAATGCGGCCTTTCATAATAAGGTGCTCAAGAACCTAGAATTGTTAAATGCAAGAGATATATCCATTTAATCTCATTTCAAGAAATAAGGCGGGTGGAGGAGAATCGTATGATATCCACAATAGAGAAAAGACAAAGCAGTTCAGAGAACAATAGGTAATTATAATAGTAATGATGATAATGATGATGTATTGAAAGAAACTTAAAGAAACGAAGTGCATAACCGAGATGGAGTGATACAGTTCTCATTTGGATCCTAGCAAGGTGACCTTCAGTTTGAGACACTGCTTTGGAGAGGCTAATCTGAGCGGTTTGGTCAAAACACGGCAGTATGTAGCCAGTATGCTGTTGAATCTTGGTCCTGCAAGGCCATTGGTGCTCCTTCTGCTCAGTAAAAGAGGGCAAGTCCTGTTTCTATGGCAGCTGTGATGCTGGTGCTCTTGACAGGGTCCCTTGTGACATCTGCCCTCAGTGAAGATGGAAGCAGGGCAATATGACCAAGTTTGGTTTTTAAAATTAAACCTTGCTCAGTTCCTGTCTAAAACAACCTGGAAACCAGAGATTCCCTATGTGGTAAAGGTAAAGGGAATCCTGACCGTTAGGTCTAGTCGCGGACGACTCTGGAGTTGTGGCGCTCATCTTGCTTTATTGGCCGAGGGAGCCAGCATACAGCTTCCGGGTCTCTGCCTGCCTGCCTGCCTTTCTCTCTCTCTGTATATACCCCCCCCACACACACACACACTATTCACAATATTCACAGAATTGTAGAGTTGGAAGGGACCCATTTTATGCACATACAGGTCCAAAGCTCTTCATTTTGATCAAATTTAGTACTCCTATCTTGAATTAAATTAACAAGAAATCCTCTTGTGTCTCTGAATATCAAAATAGCATCCTGTATGAACCCAAAGGAAGATAAGACATTGCTACATCTCTGATAAATGAATATGCGAAAAGGAAGGGTGTGGGATACAGTTGTCAAAGGAAATGAAGCATAAGTGGATGATTTCTTCCCATCTACCCCCCCCCCCAATCCTGTATGAAGGTTGATAAGCAGGAAGCCACCTTTTTGTATTTCACTTCATTTGAAGGTTTACCTTTTTATATAGCATTTTAAAAGATTTGAGGGTTTATTTGTGGTTGCAATAACACTGCAAGGGAAGCTCTCTGACAAAGTTGCAAAGCCAAAGCTCTTCAATTAAAAACACAAACACACATGCAACAAAGTGAAAGTAAGAGACACATGGAAACACTTTTCTGCAAATAATCTTGCAATTATCAAATCAAATCAATCCACTGGGATGGTGCAGCTTCACCTTAATTAAACTGAGAAAGTTGCTTCTGTTGGAAGAGAAGAATGAGTAAGAAGACGAAGGAAGGCAGCTATCATTTTCCCCACAATCTTTCATTCACCTTAGAGCTCATATCTGCACCTGCATCTCCACTGCCAAAGGTGGAACCAGGATGAAGCCAGCATGCATGTACCCCCACAACTCCCACTGTTTCTTTTTTGGGTGGGGTGTGTTTTCTTTCTTCTTAAAACTACTCTGTATATTCCATGTCAATTTTGACAATCCATGAGTATATAGGAACCCACCTTGGGGGAGGGGGTCTTTCTTTCCCTCAATTTTCTTGCTGAGTACATCTATGGAATTCTTATAACTTCTCATGTATGGACACTCCAATGGTATGGGCATTCGTAGAAGTTCTTTAAACTGTAAACCAGTGACATAAACATTAGTGTGATTATGGCCTAATTTTCTCACAACAATGGAACCTAAGAACACCATCACATTTTGTTTTTAAACCTGCCCCAAATAATAAAAAGTCAATAGTGTGTTGAAAGCCAACTGGGTGGCCGTCTTGCCTGAACCACAGAGTATTCTGTGACTGAACCCTGAAGTACAATTAATGGATGGAAAAGCTGGCACCATCCTCACTACATATCCTCCAACATTTCTCTAATGAAAATAGGGATGTACTACTCCAGAATAGTAGTAGTAGTAGTAGTAGTTATTAAATCTATACCCCCCCATCTAAATGGGTTGCTCCATCCACTCTGGGTGGCTTCCAACGTATATAAAAACGTAAGAAAACATTATACATTAAAAGCTTCCCTATGCAGAGCTGCCTTCGGATGTCTTATACAGTTTGTATAGCTAATTATCTTCTTGGCTTGGCAGTCACATAGCTCCATATCCTTCAACGCTCCTCTGATGAAAATAGGGACGTCGTAAGGAAAAGCAGGACATTCCGGGATCAAATCAGAAACCAGGATGGCTTCTATAAATCCGGGACTGTCCCTGGAGAATAGGGACACTTGAAGGTCTGTCACTACCCTGGTTAGCTGCACTTTCTAGTAGTAGTAGTAGTAGTAGTAGTAGTAAATGAAGCTTATCATTGCATTGAAATCCCCAACAATTTCTGATAAAAATTCAGGGGAATGCTGGATTGGGTGTGAGCTAGCAATAGAGGAAGAAAGCGTGGAAGGGACTTAAGAGTCCTGCTAGATCATACCAAAGGCCCATCTGGTTTAGCATCCTGTTCTAAGAGCAGCCAACCAGATGCCTAGGAGAAGTCCAGAACCCAGTTGCCCTCTTCCCACCAGCAACTAGAATACAGAAGCATACTACATCCAACAGTGGAAGTAGAACACAGCCATCATGGCCAAAGGCCAATGGTATTCCTATCCTCCATGAATTTGTTGAATCCTCTTCTAAAGCTGTTCAAGTTGACGGTGAACACCACAACTTGTGGGCGCAAATTTTGTCATGTAATGAAGCGGTTTGTTAAGAGCGCCTTGTGAGATCACATGGTGCTGCATGTTTGATTCATGAACCACTACAGCTAGTGCTACCCAGACAGCCAAGTTACCTTTAAATAAAGCAGGCTAAGGGCATACACTTTTGGCAGCTGAACTGCAAAGTTCTTCCAACATCCATGAAGGTGGAAAATGAATAAACAATAAATACGTTTCTTCAAGGGAAGCAAAGCAAAATATGAAACTTGAGTGCCCAGATATAAAGGGCGGAGAGGGACTATTATTGGCACTCTCCTGACATCTGAATGTGTGAGTCAGGGGCAGTCACATTTTGACTGAAACTACAAAACAAAGAGAATAAATTTATCCTGTTGACAAAATATACTGATTCCCCCCACCAAACGCAACCTGAAAGAGACCACACAAGTTCTTAAACAAAAACCAAAAAAAAAGCAAGAGGAGAAAAATAAATAAATGAAAAGAACTGGCAGTCAATAAGTCGGTGAATACTTGAGGTTTTATTACATTCCCCTCTGAGGTCCTAAGTCATGAAGTTTATATTATGAGCCAGATTTCGACCCAACCCCCTGCTTTCTGGAGATTAACATAAGGGAGGGAGTGGGTCAGAGATCAGTTCAAATCCTACCGGTATGTGGCTCAAATCCTAAGCCTCTGCGGTCAATCACAGTCTGAAGCAAAGTTACTGGAATATTCAGATTTTTACATTACTACGACTACTACTACAATTAATTTAGTACTTCTAAACCACTGTCACAATGTGATTTACAAGCATTCCCATTATCTTCCAGTCGTAATATTCATTGCAGTTTCACTGGTTTCCATCTACACCTGTTGGCAGAGCTTGACAGAAAGTATCTGGGCTGTGCTTTTCCCTCTCCTCCAAATCTCTCCTTCCCTACCTTCCATTAAAACTTTTTTCTATTCTGGGCACATGCACAGGTATTTCTGTAGCTGTGCACAAGAGCCTTAAAAAAAAAATCCTCAGGAAGTGCACAAGGGCAAATGTTACCAGCCCCAGATATCCAGTTATTACATTTCACAATTTGGATAATGAAGGCTTTGACGTGTGTGTGTGTGTGTGTGTGTGTGTGTGTGTGTGTGTGTTGGAGAATAGCCTTTTTTTAAATACCATGGACCTATACAAGACCGCAAGGATAATTAAGATAACTCAAAACAAAACAAAAAATAAAAAATTCCTTCCAGTAGCACCTTAGAGACTAACTAAGTTGGTCTCTAAGGTGTTTTGATTATGGCAGACCAACACGGCTACTACCTGTAAGATAACTCATATACTCTCTGCATATTATTATTATTATTATTATTATTATTATTATTATTATTATGCCTGTGTGGTATACACAAGTAGCTGTTTCAGACTGCACTGTCCGCCTCTGACCAGTCATGGAATGGCTGACCTCATCCAGCATGGATTATATAGTGTATGCTGAACAGATGGTTAAATGGGGTGATCTGCTTTTATCTGGACACTTATTATGCTTCCAGTGAGATTTTTTTTTTTAAATGTACAAATAATGGATACAGGTTTGGATACCCTGGATGCTCACACCTTACACTGAACACAGGTACAAGCTGTCCCTAACACGTACATGTTTTTGTATGAAAGTGTACACACTTGATTTGTAGAGGTCAACTACTGCTTACACAGGCACACGTACTGTACACCCTATTGTTTCAACCCCATATTGCTGAAATCTGAGATTCATTCCGGCGTGCCTATAGCACTGAGCCCCCCTCCCCCCACTATGCAAAGTCACAGTAGTTAGATGGGGAAGTGTGAATCCCTGATTTTAACAACGGCACATTTCAAGACCTTTGTCTATATGAAAAATATTGCCTTCTGATAAAACACAGGCTGTAACCCTGGCTGCATGAATATAGCATGCATTAATTTCATTGGAATTTGCATGTTGGGAACTGTGTGCCGCAGAATTGCAGCCATATTTAGCATGTAATAAAGGCCTCTGATTAAGAGCGGCAAGAAATCACGTAGCGACTGTGGAACAAGAATCGGTCCTGTACAATGTAGCATTTGTGGCTTATACAAGAGCTGTTGATGGAGAAGAGACAGTCCCTAGAAAGTTGTTTGACCAATAGCAGCTGTTGGGTGCTTGTATAAAGCAGCCTTTATAGAAAAACTTTTATTTTTACGGTTCCTTGTGCCCAAGATCAAAAATTATATCTATGCAGGAACATAATTAGAGGATTAATGGCCAAAGCTGGTACATAAAGGGAGAGATTTCCCAGGGAAAAAATGTGCTATAAGCATTTTTATTTTTAAACAGCCAGGCTTTTAAAAACAAACTCAAAATATAAAGACAATAGTTTTCTTGTTATACCGAAAAGGTTGCATTAAACAATTCCATGCTCGTTTATCTACCTGAACCAGGAACAGGTTTGACCGCATGGGCCTGCCAAGACTCTGATTTCTGCTCAGTTTGTTGTAGTCCTGGATCTGATTTCTTATGTCTTAAGAATTAAAGCTAATTGAGGGGAAAAGTTCACTTGCATAAAGCAGGAACCTAACGTTAAAATTCTGCATAAGCAAACCAATATATTTAGTTACAGAACCTTCAGGCTTATCAAATAAACAAAGGGTGGCAACTCAAATGTTCCACGTGCTCATTTTACAGTTACAGAATATTCCTATTAGTGGGTAGATTCACACAATTTATATAGGATAAGGTGACTTAAAAAGTAGAGATCCACATGATTTCCAGCCTTGGAAGTGATTCAGCACCTATTTCCAAATGTGATACAGCATATGAACTGATGCTTGGAACAATTATGCAGTCCAAAAGAGCATTACTCGTGAATGTTGTCAGGATTCGAGGTTCATAAAACGCTTTTGGGGTGTCCAGAATGCTTCAAACATGTGACCTTATTTCCAACTGAGTTTATGGCAGAACCGTGATGTGAATGAGAGAATTCCTAATTCCTAGCTCAATCTCCTGGTCACTGCTGCTGCACCAGTTTCATACACCAGTTTCAAGGAATGTCACAACCATCCTGAAAGGCTGGTCAGAAGTATCTTTATATTGCATGCGGGGGCAGAGGTGGAGAGGATAGTGGCTGGACTAAGGCTGTGTATGCACTGCCATTTTCTCTGGATCCAGTGAGCTCCCACTGCCGGTGTTTCAAAGCCATGCATGCATGGCATTAGCCACAACCAATATCTAAACAGTTTGACCTGTTTTCCATCAAACTGGACTCCATCCGATTCAATAACATAAACCACAATCACTTTGCAGTCAATGTGAGATGTGTACATTTGCGACATGTGCCGATGACAGGTTCATGAACAGGCGTTTGGGTGGTTGAAGAAGAAGAGTTTGGATTTGATATCCCGCTTTATCACTACCCGAAGAAGTCTCAAAGCGGATAACATTCTCCTTTCCCTTCCTCCCCCACAACAAACACTCTGTGAGGAGAGTGGGGCTGAGAGACTTCAAAGAAGTGTGACTAGCCCAAGGTCACCCAGCAGCTGCATGTGGAGGAGCGGAGACGCGAACCCAGTTCACCAGATTATGAGTACTGCTCTTAACCACTACACTACACAACATAATGCACATTGGGTGAAGACATCCCTGACCCATGCAATGTGATTGAAACATGTGTGGTGTAATGGGAGAATGACCCTGCTGCTGTGTTTTAAGCCGCTAATGTGTGCCTAGCCAAAGTGTACTTTGTGGCTTAGGTGCAGAAGGACAGCACAAGAGGGAGCAGCTCCAGGACCATTTTTCAGAGTAGGAACAATGATGTCATCTGCTTAAGGGGGATTCTCTTTGCTTACGCAACTTATAAGGAGGCATTCTGGTTCTATTGATTGGGAAAGAATAGCATGGAGGAACTCGAAGAATGAGGAAACAATCAAGTAGATGCTGTAAACATTTTTCCTTTCTTCAGTGGAGTGCCTCCCTCATGCTAGCAAATTAAATGGTGCCATTCTTTTTTTCCCCTTTTTTTTGCAAGATAGCTTTCATTTTCAGTTAAGACTGTATTTCTGCTGGTCGAAGAGCTTTTATTAAAGCTCAGCATGTTTTACAAGTTTAACCTTCATTCTTGTAGTAGCTATATATTTTTAAACAGCTACCTGGATTTTTGGATTCTCCTTGGGGGCACAGCTGTGAGGCCTGTCATGATGAACTCCTGTACTTCAAAATTTACCACCGTAAAGCAGATAAGGCAAAAAGTGAGCTCACCCAACCAGTCTTCTGGCTATTGCACTAAACTAGCTCTTTAATACAGTACAGAACATGGAAAAGACCGGTTCTAAACTGACGATACATTCTAGTTAATACACATCTCACAATCAAATTACAGATTTGGAAAATGGAAATGAACTAAAGAGACAAGTTTGATTCCCTGCAAACATACTCTTTGGGTTACGTACCCACCGAGTCCTAAGAGAAATGCTCTTACTTCGAACCACAAAACAAGAGAAAATAGAAAGAGAAAAGTATTGTCACACCCAATTCCTCTTAGCTTATCCCATTAGCTGCTCTTGAACGGGACGTTATCATTTAATTGAAGAGAACTAAAAGTGGTGGTGGGGTTGAATTAACCACTCCCCTTGTAGGTGAACTGATATGAAGAACAAAGGATTAGGCCTGTGGGATTAACCATGGAAGGCCTTCAAGGAGCATCCAGACATTCTGCTTTGTAACAGATAGTAAGCTCCTGTGCTCAAACTGTGTTGTCATATGTTTTATTCATACTCCATCATAAGGGCCGCCAAACAGATTATCATGTTTACATCAGGCCTCCTCCGAGAGATAAATTCTTTAATAGTTGAACTGGCAGGGTTAGTCAGTACTGATATGCCTGCCAGGCAACCAAATAATAAATAAAAGAAAGAAAAAGGGAGAAGGGAGAGAAGAAAAAATGAAATAAAACACAGAGAATTTAATGATGTCCTTCAGCAGCCACCAATCAATACGTTTTATCCCTTGCTGAAAAGGTCACATTAAGGTCCCCCTTTTGTTTTAATGGCATCGTCCTCTCCGCCCCCATGTAGCAAGCAGTTGCAGATGTGCATGGAAAAGGGAGTCGACAAACAGATCGCTTCATTGGAGTTGACAAACCCTTACAAATACCTATTTGTGATGTTGCATCTCTTTAATGCTTTGAGTTCCTTGTATAATCGAAGTGCCACAAGGAGTTTTCCAATCAAAAGATATTTTAGCGAACGCGGCAGTCTCTCCTGTTCTGGAGACTCTCTTAGGGAAGATGACTAAAGAAGTAGAGTCAGCACCTCTCTTCATTTTATTTTGGGATAAAGGGCGGCTACTGCCTTTTTGCCTTAATGCCTGTTTGCCGAAGGAATGCATTTCTATGTATGAGTACCAGCACTTATATTGTACCCTCAACTTCTGAGCACTTGCAGTGGTTTGGCCGAGCCTCATCATTTAAGATACAGGAATCCCATGGTCACAAACAAGGCTATTGTCAGCGGATATTGGTCACAACAGATTAATTCAGACACCACACTAAACCATTGTAACAAATGACTATATAGGGTGTCTGAATTAACAGAACAAAATAAAAGAATTCCTTCCAGTAGCACCTTAGAGACCAACTAAGTTTGTACCAAGAACAAACTTAGTTGGTCTCTAAGGTGCTACTGGAAGGAATTTTTTTATTTTGTTTTGACTATGACAGACCAACACGGCTATCTACCTGTAACTGAATTAACAGAATCATAGCTCATCTTCAGGCATTTGGGTGAGCATCTGAGCACTCAAACTGTGTAGGGTGCACATGAGTGCCTGGGTGCTAGCCCCAGCCCCAATGTTCATGTCACCCAGGACCCTACTCTCCTGAACATTGCACATTGAGCATGAAGGTCTGCAAAGAGATTCTAACCTACTGTAGGATACAGGGTAAGAGATGCAGATTTGAAGTGGTTTTGGTTTCTTTTTAATTGATTAGGTTTATTGGCTGATTTTATTGTATGTCCTTGTTTTGTTGTTATTTGAATGTGACACCTCCCCCCAGGTACCGGTAGCTGAATACAAAACTTATATATAAATGAATGACTAAATAAATTACTGTGTTCAGCTGAAGGTGGTTAGGCTCCTCCCTTTTATCAGCAACTCTGATCATGGGAACCAAGATCATGGGATGGTTCTAAATACATCCAGCTGTCCCACCCCTTATGCATAGTTCGAGCCTCCCTGTGTTCATCTAAATGCTTGGAGAGGTTTTTAGACGTTGGCACTTCACAGAACCAGCCCACCCCAAGGCAAGTTGAAGCAGCTGCCTCAGGAGGGCGGAACAGAAGAGGTAGCAGCCCCGCGGCTGCCCTGTACACTACACTGCCACAACAACGCAGGAAAGGGAGGTGGCGGCGGCACAGCAGCACAGTATTCTGCCACCCAGCTTTGCGGCTAATCACGCCCACCCCTGGGGGTGGAAAGGGACTGGCAGAAAAGCTCTGCAGAATTCCTTTCCTCTCACTGAGTCGGCAAGATGGGAGGTGTTCCGCCACCCAGAAGGGAAATTCTCCCCACTGGACAGGGTGGTGAGCTATTCCAAGGGAAAGGAGAATCCCACACAAAGCCTCACCACCTGCCAGGAAGGGAGCTTCAGAAAGCACATGCCCCATTGGGGGGGGGGTATGGGGTGTTTCACCCTGGATGCCAAAACATTTTGGGCCACCACTTCACTTTTAGAGGGTCATGCACCATAGGAAATTCATGCAGGCAGAAATTGAAACCCGATTTCATTGGGTTTGAGTGTGATGAACTCTATTTGATTATGGTGAGAATTAGAATTTGGATTCACGGAATATGGCACCACTTCATAATTTCCCCTAACTGTTATGATTGCAGGAAAATCTCTGAAAGCATGTGTCCTGTTTCTGCTATTTGTTTATATCCCAAATGTTGCGTTTTGATCATTTTTTTAAAATAAAAACCTTGTATAATTTGACATATTCTAATCCAGAACTGTATTACGGTAATCTTTGTGCAGAGCGTAGGTATGATGGAAAGCTTTATGAGAATCTTGTGTGCACTGATTTCTCAGTGGTAAATGTGGAGTGCTCTCCTCCATTTCTAGAAAGGAATGGTACTTGTATTTGGAGCCACATGGAAACTCTTATGTGTAAAACAGAAGTGTTGGGTCATGGCCAGTGCTGAATTTGCACTACTCTAAAATCAGGTCCCAGAAGAAGAAGAGCGAGATAGAATCAATCCCTTCCTGAATTATGCAATGCCAAACTTACTTGTTGACCTCCAAATTTGGAAACTCAAAAGCAAAGGCAGGAGTGAAGCATTTTATAGTGTGGTTAAGTAGAAGTATGACACCGTGGGATGTGGGGGGTGACCCACCTTGAAAAGATATGGCCATCTGTCTTATGCCCTGTCATTTCAAGAGCAATGAAAAATGTTTTGAAGCTTTGTATCTGGCCCTTGACTTGTTAAATTAAATCCTTATTATTGTCAAGGAGCAGTAAAAAAAAAAGGGGGGGGGAAATACCCCAAGGTAGTAAGCTTCAGATATTAGTTTGGTCTTGCTGGCTCATCCATGTGAACAAGATAAAATGTGTTGCTGTAGAAATGTACTTCAAAAATGCCAGGGGGCAAAATGTTAAACTGTTTGCATATTTTTTCCCCTTTCCTCATAAACAACATTTTAAAAGCAATTTTGTAAATACAGGACATCTGTTTTATTGAGCTCAAAACCCCTAAAAGATACAATAGTGCCACTTTGGACTATTCTCAGCTCACTTACATGCTATATAACTTTTATTTTTTTCTCCTTAAAAAAAAGAAAAGACACAGAGCATATCCCTTGCATTTAAATTTTGCACCGTCAGTGTTTTACCCTCTTCTAATCAAGAATATCCTTGAAAATATAGAATAACTGGGTTGCCACATTGAAATATGAGAGGGTCAGTCATTGATGCTACAACTCCAAATGCCTGAATTTATGTGTGGATTGTCTCCAGCTAGGGGCATTGAAATTAATGGATCTAAGTTACCTCTGTTCATTCATTTCAATGGGTCTACAATCTGAAGAATACTAGCATTAGATTCATATATCTACCCCATATATTTGGCATGGCCACACCACCCTGCAGGGCAAATTCCACTGACTTCCTACAAAAAGATGCTTCCTCCCTGTTTGTCATTTGTATAGCATTTTCCTTTGAAAAAGGGGGTGGTGTATTAAAACGTGGCATTTGAGCGAGTCAATGGTAAGTGGAAATGGGCTCGGAGCTATGTTCCATAACTGCAAAAAGGTTCACAGTAGGTAACAGTTCATTATATCATACATCTCCACAGCTGTAGTTCCATTGCTGAAAAGCAGGTTGAGTCTTCCTGCTAGGCCCTTGGCTTACTTTAGTTTTCCAGGTGTATCATTTAGGACGTTGCAATCTCTTGCCTGTGTCGCAGACCATATGCAATATATCTGTTAATTATGAGTTTCAAAGAAAAATAACCATGCATGTCAAATGCACTAATGAAAAAGGATCTATCTATCTATCTATCTATCTATCTATCTATCTATATCTATCTATCTATCTATCTATCTATCTATCTATCTATCTATCTATCTATCACCTGTCATTCTCTCTCTCTCCCTCTCCCTCCAGACGCACGTAATACCTGTATGCCTTCTTCCCAGAGAAGGCATAAGAACAGCTTGGGGGTAATTTAAATTGGGAAACCAGTGGAGAGTGAAAGGATTAAATTCCCCTTGCCCAGTGCTGCTGCTCTGATCAAAACTGGAGCTCCACTCCCCACAGCTACTTTACAGTTAAAATATTGGGAGATCTCATCACGGATCCCAAAAATGTACATTTGTTACATCCGTCAAATAAAATGGCATTGTCACCATGCCGTTAATTATCTACCGGTAGTACTTTGATACAATTTCTTGCCATTTTACAGCTAAGCAAAAACAAACACAAACAAAAATATTGTAGTGAATTGTACCCCATTGTCAGTAGGTTTTCTCCTCTTGATGAGCAGTCCACCTGGGCACATGAATTCGGCTTGCCACATGAAAAATTGCATTCTCCACAAATCCACATGCAATCAGCCTCCATGTGGCATCTTCTTTACTGTGTGATTTAAAGTGTCCACTACACTGTTTATATGTTTATGCTGTTTATACCGGTATGTTGTGGTTCTTAGTTCCTGGCAGTGGTGACTGTTGCCCTTTGTATATAGACAGAATGCAGAGAGACCAAATGTAGGTGGAGCTGGAGCCAGTGACAGGCAGAGCTGTCATCCCCAGCCCCCACTGCTTGTAAGTAAGAAGGCTGTGGGCAGACTGAGGTTGGTGGGGTACTGCCCCAGTCACCTATCACCTATATAAGGCTTGGCTTCCTCAAAATCTGAAGCCTCTAATGAATTTAAGGTAAAGGTAAAGTCCAGTCACAGATGACTCTGGGATTGCAGAGATCATCTCGCTTTACAGGCCAAGGGAGCAGGCGTTTGTCCGCTTCCGCAGACAGTTTTTTGGGGTCATGTGGCGAAGCCAGAGCAGTGCACGGAAATGCTGTTTACCTTTCCGCCAGAGTGGTACCTATTTATCTACTTGCACTATGAGCTTTCAAACTGCTAGGTTGGCAGGAGCTGGGACCGAGCAACGGGAGCTCACCCCATTGCGGGGATTAAAACCACTGACCTTCCAATCGGCAAGCCCAAGGCTCAGTGGTTTAAACCACAGTGCCACCCGCGTCCCTTACTTGTTCCTAAATAATTTTGTGCCTCTTTGCAGTCTCTCCCTGCTCCCTGCCACTAATCCTGTCTCAGGTTACTGATGGTTATTTAATTTGTCTCTTACTTTTGAGCGCTTCCCTAAAGCTGATAAAACTGTGAAAAATCTAAGTTAATAAATAAACAGCAAAGAATGTGGTCCACAGTGAGATGCTTATGCTTGGCAGCTCATAACACTAGGTGCATGCATGACTCCAGCAATGTGTGTGTGTGTGTGTGTGTGTGCGCACTGGCTGAGTAGGCTTGGTGGGTCCACTGGAGGTGCGAAGTCTCACACAACCCAAAATATAGCACCAGTTTGTGATGATGGCTGAAATATTCTCATCCAAAATACAATTAAATGCAATGTCTCAGATGGAAAAATTGCTATTTTGGATGTTGAGGGAATCTACAAAGAGATATGAGTTGTTTGCCTAAAGAGGAGGGCAAAGCAAACAAATGAATGTATTCGGCAAAATGCAAAACAACCTGTCTTGCTTAACTATGTAATTGGAATATTTTGAAAAATAAAGAGCAAATGTGTTGGATTTTGAACATACAGCATTGAATTCTGCTAAAATACACTAATGTAGATCCAATGAAATAAATAGATTTAAGTTAGTCACATCAATTGTACTTTGGGGGGGGGGTCTACTCTGAGTATGACTTGGGCAGCGCCAACACATAAAGTTTCATGTGTCCGCTCTAGTCTAAGGTTCTGGTACTCTAAATATATATAACAATATTCATTTGTAATGAATTTTTAAACAAGGAAACACTAGTCGCTGGAATGACTGATGACAGATGACAGTTACTTAATATTATGAATGTCTAGGACCATTCCAAAAGGGGACAGCCACAGGCCCCTATCACTTCTACTCTGGCTGCCCCGAGACTTTAAACTTCTTTTCTTTCAAGATCAATTGAAATATTAATACGAGGGGTGATGAAAGGCAAGCAAAGGAAATGGGCACGGCATTTGTCAATGTGTGTTTCTACGTCCCCAGGCAGGCTCATAAGCCTGATGCTATTTTATGGGACTTAATGATTATGACTGAAAAACAAGAAGACTGCAGCTTTTGAGGGGGTGAGGGAAAGAATCCATGTGGACTGTTTGAACATCTTTTTAAGTCTGAGTTCCTGAGGAAGTGCTACATTTCTCTTTGAAAACACCTTCCTCAACAGCATTGTTTAAATATGTTACAATGGCTTTTTATGACTTCTCATATATTGCAAAGTATAGTCCTGAACAGATGGCTGGGGAAGGTATCAAGGGACTATTCCCATCAGAGTGCAGAGACCAGGGTAAACACGCTACAAGGCAGGCGATTTTCTGGATCAGTCTGAAGCTCAAGAATGCAGAGAGGCATTTAAGAGGCTAATGACAGAATGCACCACTTTACTTACATTCCCTCAGAAGCAATCAAGGAACGATTGTACAGAAGCAGAATGGGGAAATGATAGAGGTTTGTGACCTTCACAGAGAGCTCTCTGAAGAAACACATAGATTGGGAAAGATGCTGAGGAGTTGGGAGATGCTGCAGGGGCAGCATGGGTTGGAAAAGAGGACTAGTAAACAACAAATGGCAAGGAAATGTGCATACTTGCTGAAGAGAAGGTGTGCCAACACTGTAAACTACTTTTGAAACTCCTTCCTAGTTGAACAGCTTCTTACAATTCAAGCCTATGTTTGTGAAATTTACTCCCAGGTAAGTATGCACAGGACTCAAGTCTAAATTCTCAGATGACCATCTTACTGCTTGGGAACATGTGGGTATAACTCACAGTTTTTTTGTGTTTCACCCGTGCAGAGTACCATTGGCTCTTTTTCTGCTGCCCCTGGCAGCCATTTTGTGCTGGCACCCACAGCACTTTTTTCTATATAGGGGTACCATCACCTCAATTTTTGCACACACACAAAAAGCAGTGGTATGACCAGCAGCACCCCTGTTCTTAGGCAGGGTGAGGTGGCTGCTTCAGGAGATAGATGCTGGAGGAGGGGAGGACAGGGAGTGATAGCAAGGTGCTGAAGGACGTAACTGTATGGGCCCCATGGCCTGGTTACAAGTTTTTGACTAGATCTTCAGACCATGATTTACCATAAATGCAACTAGCCATTGTCATTACATAATATGACCTAATTAGAATATTTATTGCCATATATATATATATATATATATATATATATATATATATATATATTCATAAGACAGAAATAGACTTTTGTCCAATGTCTGATCTACTAAGATCTGTACATTTTAAAGTTTACCATGGGTCTCAACTCTTGCACCACCATTAGTTCTACTGGAAGACAGTCTAGGAACTTGTAATTAAAGTGTGACTCAAAAGCCTAAGACTAGGAAGAAAAGTAGAACTTGTGAAAATGTCATTTAAATTTTAGAGAGGATTGCCAGCTTGTGTAAGGGCCACTTTAGCTGCGTCTTCAACAGCCATTTGATTGCAAACAATTAAGAGTTGATAATGTTTCCCTGCTGACTTAGCCATATCAGATAGTTGTGAAAGTAAAGGCATACAGGTAACAGCAGCCAAGCACTGTCCCTCACCCTTTCCTAGTTAGGGTGGCAACCTTCGTTGTACAGAATTTCAAATCCCCACTAATAGAGGAAACACAGAACTTTGTTTTGGGCTTTTCTGTGGGATCATCACACAAGGACTTCTGGAGTTTATAGCACAGTGTTGAATGCAGATAGGTTAGTGGAGCTGTTTAGTTGCCTTTTCCCAAATACTGTATACATCTATCAAATATATCCATGAAGTATGTAATAATCTAAAGAAGCATTGTGAAGAATTATATCTCCAGTTTCCCATATGTATACAACCCAGGGATCACCGTTAGAAACCAGTCATCTGAGTTCTAAACATTACAGCCAAATTGGCCTTGTGTCAATGTCATGTGCTTTGTCACAGATTGTGGCTGTGAAGTGCAGGTCTGCTTGCCCACAACTGGCTTGCATCTGGGATTTCTCTCTATTATTTATTGTATTGATAACTTGGAACTCAATGTGAACTACAGAGGGTTCCCAAGCTGCCTTCCATCTAGGCACTGACAATACTCACACCTGCATAGCTTCAACATCATGCGCTCTCAGATCACACCCTAGGTTCAGTGCCAGAAGCTCCCAGCTTAGCTTGATTTGTTGAGCCAGAAAAACATAGGCAAGGGAGTGTTAGTTTAAAATATATTGGTATGATTTAGCAGCTTTAACTATTTAGTTATGCTAGGAGCTGCTTCTGGGTGCCACAATTAAAGGAGGATGTTGATAAGCTGGAACATGTGCAGAGGGCAACCAAGATGATCAAGGGTCTGGAAACCAGTCCTTATGAGGAGGGATTGAAGGAGCTGGGTATGTTTATCCTGGAAAAGAGGCGACTGAGAGGAGATATGATAGACATCTTCAACTTTCTAAAGGGCTGTCACATGGAAGATGAAGCAAGCTTGTTTTCTCCTGCTCTGGAGGGTAGGACTTCAACCAATGGCTTCAAGTTAAAGGAAAGGAGATTACAACTAAACATCAGGAAGAACTTTCTGACAGTAAGAACTTTTCAACAGTGGAACAGTCTCCCTCGGGAGGTTGTGGACTCTCCTTCATTGGAGGTTCTTAAGCAGAGGTTGGATGGCCATCTGTCATGGATGCTTTAGCTGAGATTCCTGCATTGCTGGGTATTGGATTAGATTACCCTAGTCTGTCACCTTCTCCATGGGTAACAGGCATGGGCACAAATTGATGTGTCCAGGTAAAGACTGCACAAGGGACAGAATACAATACAGTCTGGGATTTTGACCAGTGACCTACCGGTAACTAAACAAGGACTCATCTACTTTAGGCCAGCCCTCCCCAATCTAGTGTCCTTCACATGTTTTTGAATTACATCTCCAAACATGCCATTATGACCATTGGCCACACTGGTCAGGGCATCTAGAGGGCACCAGGGTGTGTTAGGCCATGTGTTCACAGACATTGCAGCATTTTCTAGGCATGTTGCTAGGAGTCTAATCCAGTGGTTCCCAAACTCCCACTGCCCCAGACCATTTGAAAATTGCTGAGGTTCTTAACGAACCACTCAGTAGTTTTTTCTGCTTGTTACGGCAGTTGTAACACACTGTGCTATGTGATTATAATACAGTCATACCTCGGGTTGCGAACGTGATTGTGCAGGAGGCACGTTCGCAACCTGCAGCGTTCGCAGCGTTCACAGCCGCGCCTGTGCAGGTGCGTGACGAGATTTGGCGCTTCTGAGCATGACGTCATTTTGTGCCAAAACCCAGAAGTAACCCGTTCCGGTACTTCCGGGTTCGCCGTGGTCCGCAACCCAAAAACGCACAACCCGCAGCGTTCGTAACCTGAGGTATGACTGTAGTATTTTTACAGGTATGTCAAAAGGCACATGAAGTGGTTCACAGACCACTGGTTGTTTGGGGACCTTTGACCTAATCACTGATAAAATGTTGAAATATTTTTGAAACGTTTACTATTATTTTGTTAAAAAATACCGGTAATTTCGAAGTCTTCTAAAACAGGCCCTGAAAAGCCCGGCAACTGTCCTAAACAACAGCATTTCCCCCTATATGCTATGTAGTTATTTTTCAGCATAATAGGTCTCTCCAGAAAACTGCAGACAGTGGGGATTTATCTGAGTTAAACTTCACTTGATACGTTTATAAAGTATCTTGGTAACAGCACCTAAAAGAATATTGCAGAAGAAAAAGAATGAAATTTTAATACCCTCTTGAACCACACTGGGAATGTCTATTTTGAAGGAGTAAGACAGCTTATGACTAGACTCCTGAAGAACAAAATGAGTTTCACTTTTAAAGGCTCAGACTTGGCAGGTCTGCAGTTTTCTTATATAAGGGAAATGCAACTGCTAAGGTACCATCACCTTGAAACCTGACAACTTGGCAGTAGCAGTATTTATGCTACCTAGTGAGGCTATTCTTTTTTCATTAACCCTATAGGGTAAAAGCTCTAATGTGCAAAATGCATATTATAATCCATAACCTTAGTTGCTAATGGAATTCCTTTCCCCATGTGCCAGGAACCCCACACCTGTAATACGGGACAAACTGAATGCTACATGTTGCATGAGAGCTACGAGCAAGATTCCTGCAGGTGGTTTTGTTTTTGCAATGTTAGCAGTAGCTTTAAGAATGGGAATAAATATTTTTTATTGGGACTCGGGTGACAGGGTTAACTTTTCCCCACCTTCACACTGTTTTCACAGTTATAATCATATCCTAGAAGCTGCTATTTGCCCTGAGGGTCCAAACATACAACTAAATTTAGGATTTTAATTGTGCATGGGCGAAGACTTTCTCTGCCAGCAACATGCCAGCAATCTGGTTACATTACAAATAATCTGCACACACACACATACATGGGAGATACTAATGGTTGCTCGTGTTACATAAGGTTTGGTGCCAAGGAAAATATGTGAACTGAAGAGATTTCCCCTTATCTTGCTCCAATTTTGCTTGCTAGTAAGACAGGAAATGCAGAGGTAACGGTTGTGCTGGCGTTGCTTGCTCAGTCACTGAGCTGCTATGCCAGGGGTCCACAGCTGTTTGGGGCCCAAAGGCACAATTGGAAATGTGAGGAACTGGTATAAGCAAAACGGGCAATTCCGCAGAAGAAAAACTGGTTGTGTTCGAATCTCCTCCCAAACACGGAAGCAGGCAAAACACTTATACAGTGGTACCTTGGGTTACAGACACTTCAGGTTACATACGCTTCAGGTTACAGACTCCGCTAACCCAGAAATAATGCTTCAGGTTAAGAACTTTGCTTCAGGATAAGAACAGAAATTGTGCTCTGGCAGTGCAGCGGCAGCAGGAGGCCCCATTAGCTAAAGTGGTACCTCAGGTTAAGAACAGTTTCAGGTTAAGAACGGACCTCCAGAACGAATTAAGTTCTTAACCTGAGGTACCACTGTACTGCAACCTCTCAGAAAAACGAAACCAAACCAAAAGCCAGACACACACACCTAGGGCCCAAGGCTTTTTGGGGAAATGGCGGTAAGAGGGATAGATTTTGCTTTCTAGCCATTTAAGCACCACCCACAGCAGAAGAGCAACAACAAAAACAACTGGGAGGGACAGAAGGCCTTTGTGAGTGTCAGCTGAGGTATCTTAGGGTGCTGTGGGTACCTCTGGAATTACATTGGGGCCCTTCTCTCAAAAGCATTGGTGTTAGATGATTTGGGGCGTCATATGAACAACATTTTAGTTATTTCAAAACACACAACTTGCTTCACTTTACCACAGAAGCAAGGTGGAGGTCAAAGGCAAACTAAAACAACAACAAAACAGCAAAACCATCCCAACCACAGTAGCATCACACTCTCTTGGCTTGTGAACTACCTGTAATTTCAGGATGCTGAGTCTACAATTCATCAAGACCAGCATTATTCTGTCACAGGAACTGAGGTCAAATGGGATTCTGGGACTAATGGACTTGATGATGAAAACATGGAGATCCTAGAAGTATTTTCATGACATTTTAGAGGCCATGATCCAGTATATAATGCAACCAGCTCTTCTTATTTATACTCATCTCATAAGGTTATTTTGTTATGATAACCACTATTCTCATTTCTGATATTTTTGTTTTTTTTAAAGTAGCATCTTGTATAAGCCAACACTGATGTCAATTTGTATGAACACTTCATATGTGGTTTAGAGGTTTACCCTTTAGAATCCATGTGTGTGTATTTTTTGCCTATAGGTCCTATAAAATAAAGTTTTCCTAAGCTGGAAACAAAATAAAAACTGCCTTATGGGCCTTTTTTTTTTACATTACATATTTTAAATGCTTACATTACAGGAAGGTTTATTCTACTTTAAAATGGTTGGATTGGAAAGAAACACGTTGAATACAATAATAAATATTTCCTTGTATGGTTTACAAAGAAAAATGCGAAGTTGTATTTATATCAAAATGGCAAGCGTTAACTTAAATTTACCATATCATAACCTTCATTAGAATAAATCTTGTTTATTGTCACAATAAAAACAATGTGGCAGTATAATTAATGTTGTCATTCCCTAAATGCAAATTAACTATTATCAGTTCTTATTACCACTAGAGGCTAACTTGATGGGTTTGGTTAAAATGAAGGGGGAAATGAAGAAAATATTCCGAGTACATAAGTAGCGCTGCATGTTTTATTCATGAAGTGCTGATGTGCATATTGTCCAAATTATTTGTTAGGTGAAAGAGTCACTTTTGAAAGATCTGGGAGTGATTTGTTTACAAAAGTATGAATAAAACAAAGATCCTTTTTGCCCTTTTCTTCTAACTGATATTGGGAAAGGACGTTTCACTCAAATATATAGTCTTGAAATTTAGGGGCATGTTCCTTTTTCAACACTGTGTTCATGAGGGAAGGACAACATTGACAATGTATGAGGTAAACTTTAGCGTTTCTGTTATGATAGTCAGATTTGTTCAGACAGTGATCCATGAGTCACCTGTGCTGGGCATGAACTGTATAGTGATTTAGGCAGAGATATGTTTTCGCCTCAGAATCTTGGCAGAGCTACTGAACAGCAGCTAAAGAAGGACTGTGTGTTGACGTTTGTTAATGTTGCTGCTAATTGTAGTTCTGTGAGGGGAAAACTACAGTTCCCAGGATTTTTTGGGGAAAGTCATGTGCTTTAAATGTGCATCGGAAATGCTTTAAACGTATGGCTGTGTATCTGCCCTGGTCCTAACTGCTATTTTTTGGATCACATGGACAATGGGCCTACTGCTAAACACTATAATTAAGAAATAAATTCTCCGCTCCTGCCACCCCCACAACTTAATTCACATTTTTGTGCTCTCTATAAAGAGCCATTATTATCTATAATAGATGTAAGTACATCCCTCTACAGTTGGAAACAGCATACCAGTTGTGACAAAGGTTTTTATACAGTTGATGTGTTTTCAGAAATGGTAATATATAGTGTTCTGATGAATTTTGCCAGGCTTAGGTTTCTTTTAATCAAGCTGCAAGAGTATTAAAAAAGTTTTCATGCCCCAGCCTAACCAATCTCACAGGGTTGTTGTGTGGATACAATGGAGAAAGGAGAGCCATGCATGGTGCCTTGAGCTCCTTGGGGGTTAGAAACAAATTTACAGTGGTACCTTGGTTCCCAAACTTAATGCGTTCCGGATGTTCCAAAACCAAAGCGTTCTAAAACCAAGACACGCTTTCCCATAGAAAGTAATGCAAAATGGATGAATGCGTTCCAGACTTTTAAAAACAACCCCTAAAGCAGCAATTCAACATTAATTTTACCTTCTAACAAGACAATTGATCCATAAAATTAAAGTAATAATCAATGTACAGTGGTACCTCAGGTTAAATACGCTTCAGGTTACATACGCTTCAGGTTACAGACTCCGCTAACCCAGAAATAACGCTTCAGGTTAAGAACTTTGCTTCAGGATAAGAACAGAAATTGTGCTCTGGCGGCGCAGCAGCAGCGGGAGGCCCCATTAGCTAAAGTGGTGCTTCAGGTTAAGAACAGTTTCATGTTAAGAACAGACCTCCAGAACGAATTAAGTTCTTAACCCGAGGTACCACTGTACTTCTACTATAAAATAAATAAGACAGTATTGTAGATGATAAAAAAATAAATAAATAAATTGTAACCTGCACTGATGATAGTCACTGTTTGGATGGGGGGGGGGCTTTTATCAATTTTCACAGTCACACAATCAATTAATTAATCAGTAGCTGATCGACAAGTCACAAAAACGAAGTCACAAGCCATAGTCACAGAAAATCCACACAAACAAAAATGCAAAAAAGAAGAAGCAAAAATAAAAGCTCCAAATATCACCTCTGTGTTGTATGGGTGCTCAGGACTCAGCAGCCGACAGACTCGATAGGAAGCCTCCAATCAGCAGTGGAGGACTCAATTTACAAACGGAACACACTCAACAGGAAGCGGAACACGTTCTAATTCCGAGACAAAGTTCACAAACCGAAACACCTACTTCTGGGTTTGCAACATACAATTTCCAAGTTGTTCATAAACTAAGCTGTTCTAAAACCAAGGTACCACTGTAGTAAATAATTGATTCAACAAAGTATTTCTCACACCCTACAATTCCCATCATGCTCTGCCCTCTCTTGCAAAAAATTTCCTGCAAGATCCTGGAAATATTGTTATAGATCTCCACCCAACATTACAGATGTAGAGTCTATAAGAGCATTTCAGCCAGATGGAACAACCCCCCTCTCTCCCCCATATTCCAGAGGTTCTCACAACCCCATTGAGTCAATTTTGGAGGGCACAGGGAGGCACAGTGGGAGCATAAGGGGAAGCGAAAGCCCTAGTACACAGCTTGTGCTGAATCCTGCCCATTTATTAGAAGATTAGAGGGAAGGGCAAGATGAAAAGAGGATAAATTCTAGAAATAAAATTATAACATTAGGTCCACTATATTCACAATGCATTTGGCATAGTTTTAAACGTGAATAATTTGATGATGTTAGGGACCCAGGTGGCGCTGTGGGTTAAACCACAGAGCCTAGGGCTTGCTGATCAGAAGGTCGGCGGTTCGAATCCCTGCGACGGGGTGAGCTCCCGTTGCTTGGTCCCAGCTCCTGCCCACCTAGCAGTTCGAAAGCACATCAAAGTGCAAGTAGATAAATAGGAACCGCTCCGGTGGGAAGGTAAACGGCGTTTCCGTGCGCTGCTCTGGTTCGCCAGAAGCAGCTTTGTCATGCTGGCCACATGACCTGGAAGCTGTACGCCGGCTCTCGGCCAATAAAGCGAGATGAGCGCCGCAACCCTAGAGTCGGACACGACTGGACCTAATGGTCAAGGGTCCCTTTACCCTTACCTTAATTTGATGTTGCACGATATTCTGATATTCTTTTACGTTGCTTAATCCAGAGCATGTAATTTTAAAGCAAAAAAATATTACTCTAGAGAAGTGGTTTGGAGACCTTAACCATTCATTTTCATGAAACTACTAATCTAGTCGATTCCAGAGGGCAGCTATGCTAATATTAAAGGCAGTTTTTGCTGTAGAAACTTATCGAGCTTTCATTAGCTGGCAAAGTAATATAAAATCTGGAATAAATTGTTCTAGTAATGCTAGTTATGATGAAAGGATGTCTGTTCCTTCTTGTGGCATACCTAGGTCTTTTTTCACCTCCAATTGCCCTCATCCCTTGGAATCTTCACAGTTGCAGAACATTTGGAATTCATCCTTGAGTTGTAGACATCTTTAGGTCAATGACCAGTTTTCCACCTCTCAGGCTTGGCTCATTTCCCAGTTTAGGAGTTACATTCTTTTGACACCCCTGGGAAAGTAGAAATGTTTCAGACCTATACCTGCTCTAGAGAGCTGAAAGTCAGCATTAAAATGTTGTCTGGGAAAAGTTCTCCAAATGTGCAGTGTCGTGCAAGCAAATACGCAGAGCTCATTAATCTTGCAGACTAATACATGGACGCATGGTATATGTTAATGTCCTTTCAATACCAGCTAGAGGGGAGACATTTTGAAACCATAATCCACCTAAGAAAATTCAAGGGAACTATTTGTTTTGAGAAGTCTACAGTCATATGATATTATGCATTTTGGAATTTCTGAAAGCTTCTTATAATATTTCACATGGCAAACTCCTGCTTGAGATTATAAAGGAAAAAATCCAAGGAACAAACAATGGGTTTTAATTATTATTTTTTGTTCCTGAAAATATGGTGACCCCTCTATTGTCTGAAATGAAGGTCTCTAAACTGTGAGAAACTCCAGTAATATCAGGAAACATTGACAGTAGAGGACATATTCTGACATTAATGAGACAAACTTCACACTCAACTTATCTTGTACAGCCATTTGTTTATGAGAAAAATGAATGCAAAGAAGCAGCCAGATGCATGCAATAATGATGAACCAGTGCTGTATGTTTGCTGTCCAGGTTAATGGTAAGAATGTGAAAAATTGTTCCATTTATGTACACATATAAGGTAGGTTAGGTTATGGTTATTAAACAGATGTATTGCATCCCACTACCAAAAGACCCGGACCCAGGTGGCGCTGTGGGTTAAACCACAGAGCCTAGGGCTTGCTGATCAAAAGGTCAGCGGTTCGAATCCCTGCGACGGGGTGACCTCCCATTGCTCGGTCCCAGCTCCTGCCCACCTAGCAGTTCGAAAGCACATCAAAGTGCAAGTAGATAAATAGGTACCACTCCGGTGGGAAGGTAAACGGCGTTTCCGTGCGCTGCTCTGGTTTGCCAGTCATGCTTAGTCATGCTGGCCACATGACCTGGAAGCTGTACACCGGCTCTCGGCCAATAAAGCGAGATGAGTACTGCAACCCCAGAGTAGTTCGTGACTGGATCTAATGGTCAGGGGTCCCTTTACCCTTTATCTTTACCAAAAGACCCAAAGTTATTTACAACCCGAGTAAAAATGCAATTATAAAATTGCATAAGCATGTTGCAAACATCCAATCTTTGGTGCTGCCCAGGTAAACAAAAAGAGTCGTTGCCTGAAATAATGATAAAGTTTGCACCAGGAATGTCTCACTGGGGAGGACATTCCACAGATACGGAGCTACTACAGAAAAGGCCTGCTCTCCCATTGCCACCATCCAACTTCCTTCAGAAGTGGCATGCAGTGAGGTGCCATAGTGTCAATCTCAGGGTTTAGGCAAGTTTATATGGGGAAAGGTGTCCTTTAGTAATTGGGGTCCAAGTCGTAGGAGGTCAAAACCTGCACTTTGAGTTTCTCCTGGAAACTTATAGACAACGGTGCAGTTGGAAGACTGGTATTTTATATTAACACCTTTTCCTCTCAGTTAACAATCCAACTGTCACACAATCAGTAGTTTCCAGATCATCTTCAAAGGTAGCCCCACATCCACACTTCGCAGTAGTCTAACTCGGAAGTCACCAGAGCACAGACACCTTAAACTCTTGTTGGGTGTCAGAAGTATATAAGTGAAGCTACATCCTTTCTCATGTTTAACTTAGAACACTGGTATGCTACTTGCTAAGTTGTTCAGAAATAAAATGTTTGTCTGAATAACGCTCTTCTAAATTAAACAGTAAATGAACCATCTACATTCTTTATCTTCTTTAACACTAATGTATTCTGATATTATTTCTTGTGATGCATCTGGTTTTCAAGTATAGTTCAAATGGTGCCAATGGCCCAATGTGGATGACCATATATTGATTTAATAAGCTGAAATATTAGCAAGACTTTTGCCAGAATGTACTACAATTATACATATGCCACAGTTAAACCAGGAAGTCTCTAATTAACCAAAGTTGCCCAGTTTACTGAAAATGAGAACCATAGTTATCAGCTTCAGAACACACCAGGATATTAAAATATGCTTTGGAGTTGATTCAGAAGTCTGTCTTGTTCCAAAACTAGGAACTATATTTTCCCAGACCTGACGTAACAGGAAACTATGGTCAGTTAAATATTTCCTAGTTTAATCATGGCTCACATGAAGGGAGGAGCAAAGGAGCTGCATGTACAGACAAAATACGCATTCATCCCTCCGCTTATCAAACTGAGATACGATTTTATGAATATGGCCAATGTTATGCAGAAAAGTATATCAATGGAAATCACATTTCTTAATTAGATGTTCCTTCTGCAGCTGTGGTATGATCATTGTGTCTCATATAATAACACCTCCTAAATAATACTTGGGTTAAGCAAAACATTGGGAAGCACTTTTTAATCCATAGGCTGAATTGAATTGCATACTCATTGCTTACTATACAAAATAAGACTCTGTTGATTGTCAAGAAAAGAGAAACGGAAAAGAGAAATATGGAGGGGGGAGGGCTCAAAGGAACTGTCCTGTGTAGGGTTTATAATGAGAGAGCATAAAAACTCTTGGCCCAATTCTCTTTTGTGCAAAACAAACAAACACATCAACAAATCAGCACAAATACAGAACAGATGTTTGACTGAAAAGAGATTTAACTGAAGCTAGTGGGGGTCATTTCTCGGATGTTGGCTGTTTTGAGAAAGTCATGTATAAATCATATCTGATGTCTCTAATCTACAATAAAATCTACATAATAGAGCCAGAAATCAGCTAAGCAATGATGATGTTTTCTGATGATACAATGCTTAGTGGAATGCTAGAGCGATCAGGATTAATTAAAGAATTTTGCTTTGCTGTATAACTTGGCTACTGCTTAGCAAACAGAACTGTCTGCATGTTGTAAAAAGAGACCTATTTGTTTTAAGGGAGTAAAGAAATAAAGAGTTCCTTCATCTGACAGCTGGTATAGCACAGTGAAAAAGAGTGTGAACAAAGAGCCGGGGGCTCCCCAGTTCATAGTATTCATAGGTAAGCCCAGGGGTGTACCCAGGATCAAAACTAGGGGGGGGGGGCAAGCCATGGTCATTCAGGTTTGCTTTGAACGGACGCTGATCATTTTTGCTTCTGGGGGGGGGCAGCTGCCTTCTGGGGGGGGCAGCTGTCCCCCTGCCCCTCCAGGGTACGCCCATGGGTAAGCCACTATTCTTTCAGTATCAGCCCGCCATCTGGCCCACCTTGCAATGTTGTTGTACGAAGTACCCAATAGTGTTTGCTAAGAACTCTTGGAAGAGTTAAGTACCGGTAAATGCTAAGCACCACCACCATCATCATCACAATCATGGTGATCTTCATCATGACTGGTCAGGGAGAGGAAGTATGAGAACATGCCACTTGACGAGCCTTTCTGGTTCATAAAAAAGCTCATCTAGTCCAGCATTCTGTTCTTTCGGTGATGAACCAGGTGCCTATGAAAAACTTGCAAGCAGTATTTTCTCCACTCGTGATGCCCCACCACTGGTTTTCAGAGACATATTGCTTCTGATACTGGAATACTACACAATTATTATGGCTAGTAGCCACTGATAGTCTCATTCTCCAGGGATCTGCCTAATCCCTTTTCAAAGCCATCCAAGTTGGCGGCCATTGGCACATCGTGTGCTGTCGGAATTCCAGAGTTTAACTAATGTGCTGTGTGAAGTACTTCTTTTTGTCTGTTCTGAATCTCTCCAGCTTCACTGGATGACTCAGGCTTTAGTATTGTGGAACCAAAAGCAGGAGCAAAGCTTTTCTGTATATAGTTCCCCCCCCAAAAAAACCCCCTTATAAAACCTCAAACACTCCACTCTTTCCTCATAGGGGAGTTGCTTGATGAAGATGTAGATATCCTATATGTATTTTGTTATACTGGAATTTTGAATTAACAGAACATTCTCCCCCCCCAAAAAAAGGAGTGTGTCCAGATAAGCACTGCTAAACAAGACTAATGAGCAACAGAACATGGACCTTTTGTGGCATGCTAACATATCTCCTTGTCTTTCTCTCTGTCTCTGTCTCTTTCTCACACCAACACACATGCAGGACGTACCCTTGCTGATCCAGAGAATGCGTGCATGCTACTGAAACATCTAAGTTTCAGTAGCATAGTACATGCAGTTCCAGCAAAGGCATCTTTTCAGAGGTAAGTTTGTTCCAATTTTGAATAAACTGAGAGTACCAGGATAACAGCTACTTCAAACCACAAGGGTATGTGAAAGTGACGGATCCCCTGCATTTCCCCCTTGAAGTCCATTCCACAAAGTAATCCCCACCCCCTCAAGTTGGGATCTGATACCAGTTATGAGCCTAGCTTGTGACCAAATCTGCTGTATTTACAAAAGTAACAATGGAAGCTCAATGGAAGCTATTTGCTAAGCTCTTTTCATTTCAAATTAGTGAAATTCCTTCCAGCATAGTCATCTGAAATGACCGCAGTGACACTACTAGTGACTCCAAGAGAAATCCAAATGAAGTCCCCTTCCTTCCTCAGACTCACTCCATCAGTCTTTGGAAACTGGAATGGGGCACTCTCATTTCAGTGACTGGGGGATGTAACAACTTATTCTTTTTTCACACTGTCCCTCAAGCTGTGTTGTATTTAGGTAGTTTGCTCCTTTTGGTAGTTGCCGGTGCTGTTTGATGAGACCTTTAACAGTGCTCCTTTAAACTTTCCACTGTAGCAATTTGAGAGAACATTTGGGCGCTGCTAAAACACATCAACAAACAGCAGGTATTTACTGTTTACTCAGGACATTGTATTTGCAACACATTTGGCCTAGAACAGATGAGGGAAGCAAGGTAACATTGACACAAATCCCTTTGTGAACAAGTGGCTTCCTGGTTTTTTGTTTGTTTGTTTTTGCATTGCATTATGGGATGGCAGATCATACAGTAGAACCTTTAGCCACATTCAGGTGTCTCCCTGAAAATGTGAAGTGTATAAAATTGGGGCAAGGGCAGAAACACAACCGACAGAAGGTGCTTCAAAACCCTCTTTCAGACCTTGGTACTGAACACGCAAAAGACTGGTGTGTGGTGTGTGTGCTCGGGGATGTTGGAGTGGGGCTTCCATGTATTTGCCCTGCCCCTGCTTCCATTTCAACATCTGGCATGGTCAGATGAATGCCTGAACGTCGCTTTTGTTTCGACAGAGCTGTGGCAAATCCACAGTTTTAATCAGTATTGGTGGTAATGTGCGTGGGGAAAGATAGCAGTAGTCATAGGTTTGTATCCAGTAGACCCACTGAAATTAATGGAAGTGACTAAAGCCCATTAATTTCAATAGATCTACTCTGAGTAGAACTTAGCTGGCTGCAATCCATCATCACTTAATTTGTCTACCAGTTTTCTTTAAATATTACAGCATAAGCAGTTTGCAACAAAGCATGAAGAGCAAGAAACAAAACTATAAATGCATCAAGATTGGTGCATTTTTATCTACAGCATCCCTCTGTGAAAGACAACTCAAAATACTTTCATAATAGAAGTGTGATTCTTTTGTTGAAAGCCCACCTCAATAGCAACATATCAGATTCATTCATTCATAAATAATTAGCAGCACGAAGAGAGCGAAACGCCCTCTCTGACCCAGAAGGCAGTAGGCAGCAAAATGATCCCGTTCAAAAAGCTGCAAAGGGAGATGGGGCCGGTCCTACTTCCCAGGTGTTGACAAGAGGAAAAGGGTGAAACACCCTCTGGCCTTAGATGATAAATGACAAAAGCTTCCTTCTCTGGCATAGTGGTCAAATCAGCAGCAAACAGGAGGAGCTGGTGGTTGGGTTTTTTTAGCCTTGCAAAGGGAGGTGGAGTCAGTCCTCAGTCGCACGATGGCTCGCATTATAGGAAGTTAACAGAGCAATCCTAGCATGCACATCCCAGTGGGGGTAAGAGGGCACACACCTGTTTCTCTGCCGGTCTACCAGAGGAGTCCTGATGGCAGGAATTGGCCCTGCCATGGAGGAAGCACCAGCTCTGTTCAAGTGCACCATGTGACCACTGGTGGTCCTCCTGCTAGCAGCAGCCAGCATAAAGGCCCAGAAAGCGGGTATACTGGGGCAGGGTGCCAGTGCCTTTGAACCATCTCCTCAGACTCCTGAGCTTTGCCACCCTGGAACAAAGAAGCCATCACTCCAACCTCCAACCTATTTAGCAGGAGCCAGCAGGGCTTGGGAGGCAGTAGAGGATGTGCCACTCTTTGCCCCCTCCTTAGGATTACTCTGTTAGCAGAATTAGTGTGCCGATGTCAGGGACTGGCTGGATCAGGAAGAGTGGTGGGAGGCCCCAGCTGGAGAACTCTCAAAAGAAGAAGGCTCAAACCCAGAGGGGTAGTGGTGGGACATTGTAGACAAAACAAAGGAGGAAGTGGGGAGGGGGGAATGGCTGGATGCTGAACTAGCAACAGGCTCGAGTGAGAGAGAGGCAGCTGAAGGGCAGTTGGGGGCTGAGGCTGTAACAGGTTCACAGGAGCCTGCCAGTCCCACTGTATTCAGCCCCCCTTCCCCCTTGTCTCCAAGGGCTTTACCTTCTGACTGAGTTTAGGATTGCAGCTGGACAGGGAAGTAGGAAAGCCAGATGGTCAGTTCTGTCAATTGCTGCTGGAAGCCACTCTTGCTCCTAGGTTCTCTGTTTGTATTCTATTTCCCTGAATAAAGAATCAACTTTACTGCTCGTCTCTGTGCTGACCTGTAGCTGATCCAGCCCAACAGTCAGAAAAAGCAAATAAAATACGAACTTATAAGAGTTGGTATCACAGACGTCTCTGTGCCACAACTTGAGTAGTGTTGTGGCCTTGAGTTCATAGTCAGGGGAGCCAGCTGTACCACCACCTGGGTCACAAATTGGATCGGGTACCTGATGCTGGTGATTCAGAACCCATGGAGCCTCAACTATGTTTTTGAATATGTTCAATCGGAAATATTTGCACAGATAGCGATAGATGATGGATGGGGAAATAAATGCCAAAAAATTATAAATAAGTGGGCACTTTACAGGAATTGGGTAGAAAGGGGAGAAGCCAACCCGAATATACAAGCACGTATGAACAGACTGTGTACATGGTTAAAGATATGAAGAAGGAAGCCCTGATCAGGGAGGTGGGCGGGAAGGGAGGGGGGATGATAGGGGAAAAGAAGAAAAATGGGGGAAGAGCAAATAGTAAAGATACGTGGAATGAATTGTCTTTATGTAAACCTTTATAGGAATAATAATAAAAAAGAACCCATGGAGCCTGAAGCTGGTGTTCTGGAACCTACAGGGTCTGAGTCAGGAACCTCGTAGATGCTGCCCCACGTGACTGACTCAGCAGAGAAGTCAGTGTTTTCCTGTGCTGCCACACCTACCCAATGATGCAGGCATTGTGCCAATCAGGAGGCAACAGAAAAGTGAATAAGTGGTCCTCTGCAAGCCAGGGGACTGGCTCTTTAAGAGCTGCAGTCTTTAAGACAAGAGGGTGGAGCTTGGGCAGGTGGTCTGGAATAAGAGGTTTATAATGCCTCAGGTAAACTCTGTTCTTTGCTAGAGCAGCCTGTTCCCTCACAGCTCTATGCTTTTGCAACCATTAGGTACCTGCAGTGCCAGATTTATGTATAAGCTAAACAAGCTATAGCTTAGGGCCCCACTCTCTTGGAGCCCCCCCCAAAAAGTAAAGGAAAAAACACCTGGATGTACATTTCCAAAATACATATATAAAAAAATAAAACCTACATACAGCAACAGTGTTTTGTGTTGTGTAGGCTCCTAATTGTTATTTGCAAATGGCTTTAGATACCTATCAGGTCCATAAATTACCATATAGCATATATTCACCCCCCAAAAAAAACAGCGACAACTTGTTGTTGACAAAGGACAGCTGGACATATAAAGGGCCCCATTACCTTCAGTAGCTTAGGGCCTCATCAAACCTAAATCCAGCCCTGAGGTCCCTGCTTCTGCCAACCTAGCAGTTCGAAAGCACGTCAAAGTGCAAGTAGATAAATAGGTACTGCTCCGGCGGGAAGGTAAACGGCATTTCCGTGCGCTGCTCTGGTTCGCCCGAAGCGGCTTAGTCATGCTGGCCACATGACCTGGAAGCTGTATGCCGGCTCCCTCAGCCAATAAAGTGAGATGAGCGCCGCAACCCCAGAGTCGGACACGACGGGACCTAATGGTCAGGGGTCCCTTTACCTTTTTACCTGGGTCAGAAACATCCACTGACATGCAAGCCAGTCACGTTCTGTCATGAAGAAAACACAATAAACTCAAGAGATTTCTTCTTCCATTCCAAGGCCCAGTTCTGAGTTGATGTTAACACTACAGAACCACTTGTATGTTATGTTTTGGTTCATTCATTTATTCCTTTGTGGACCAAAGGCCTCAAAAGCAGCAAAACAGCATATTATGCCAATTCTGAACTGCATCGCAAAATATCCATAAAATGAAATAACCAGCATATATGAGTATAAACACACACCCAAGTTACTGCAGATCAGGGATTTGAACAATCTAGAACTGGTCAGCTGACCCACACAAAGACCTGGTCAAAGGCAACTGTTCATTTGCATATCTTATAGCACAGAAGGAAGGCTGATTATCAATTGGTACAAGGCTACGGCATAATTTTTTTAATTTGCTATTATTAGCTTATTAGGAGTCAGAAACATTTCCTGATTTTTGTTTTGTTTCCTTCTTAATGGGAAATTATTATTATTTTATTTACATACATTGATTTATAACACAACAGATGCCAAATAAAATAAAAGTAGAAGGGGATATCTAGAAGTGAACATGTAAGAACAAATTTTCATACCAAAATCAAACATAATAAATCAATACCACAATATTCACAAGGAAAACAAATGGATTTGTATTATCCTGAACCTCATTACTCCAGTATGTTATGAAAAGACTCAATTTCTCAATAAATATTTGGTCTTATCCTGATCTACTGCAAGTTGCCCAGATATCTATCAACAGATCTACCTTTTCACCATCCCTGGCCTACCCCTGTGCTGGTAAGCGCAGAAAATAACCATATATGTCTGGTGATCCATGTTATACAATATTGTAATCTGTTGCTGCTGCTGCATCTCATAACTTTATCAGGTGGGAGAGGTTTCAGGGAATCAATAGAGCTGTAGCTCAAGAGTAGAACAACTGCACTACATGCAGGATGTCCCAGGTTCAATCCATGGCAAATCCAGGGAGGGCTGAGAAGGCTCCCTGAGCCAAACCCTGGACAAGTCAGACCTTCCAAGTTTCCCTATTTTCCAGGGACAGTCCCAGATATACAGAAGTCATCCTGGTTTCTGATTTGATCCCGGAATGTCCTGCTTTTCCTTTAAGGTAAAGGTAAAGGGACCCCTGACCATTAGGCCCAGTTGTGTCCGACTCTGGGGTTGCGGCGCTCATCTCGCTTTAGTGACCAAGGGAGCCGGCGTACAGCTTCCGGGTCATGTGGCCAGAATGACTAAGCTGCTTCTGGCGAACCGGAGCAGCACACGGAAACGCCATTTACCTTCACGCTGCAGTGGTACCTATTTATCTACTTGCACTTTTGACGTGCTTTCGAACTGCTAGGTTGGCAGGAGCAGGGACCGAGCAGCGGGAGCTCACCCCATTGCGGGGATTCGAACCGGCGACCTTCTGATTGGCAAGCCCTAGGCTCTGTGGTTTAACCCACAGCGCCACCCGCGTTTCCTTAGGACAGTGATGGCTAACCTTGACACTCCAGATGTTTTGGGACTACAACTCCCATCATCCCTGACCACTGATCCTGTTAGCTAGGGATGATGGGAGTTGTAGTTCCAAAACATCTGGAGTGTCAAGGTTAGCCATCACTGCCTTAGGAAGTCCCTATTTTCATCAGAGAAATGCTGGAGGGCATGCAATCTACATTCAGTTCCAAGAATCAATTCAGCTCTTCTGAGAGAGAAAGCATTTCTGAAGCAATAGCACATGCTTCGAAATCACTATTCCCAATGTAAGCTGAGACATATGGACCTCATATGTGATGATATCATGTGCTCGATATGACAGGATGAATCTTTCCCTGTTGCAGGTATTATGAGCAAAAATTGCCTTGACCGCACGGCTTTGCTGTAGAATACCTGAGCCCCTAGCACTCGGCTAAATTATATATATATATAAAAGTTTGTATCAAAAATCGTGCATTCTCATGAACTTTAGGAAGAGCACATTGAAAGGACAAACGCAAACTCCTCCTCAAAGGAATGTTCCCATTTTGACAAGGTCTTGCTCTTTGTCGATACCCTCCGAGGTCAAAGATCGCAGAGACAAAACTCTCGCCCCCTTCTCAAAGATTTTGGGCTTAATGAAGGATCAAGCACCCCTGCGGGGGGAAACGATATTGTGCAGCCGCTCGGAATGCTATTTGGAAGCTAGGGGAGAGGGGGGGGGGAACACCACGCTCTGTATTATTGACACCATCGGCAAATTAAAAGACTCACTAAAGTTAATATTCTCACATTATAGCAACAGGCCTTTCATAATTTATTAAAACCACTAGAATTTATTATCCTGTCCAAAGCTGTAAAAAAAAGGAACATGCAGAATCACAAGCCATTTTGCTTAATTAATGGTTTGCTTCCCCCCCTTTTTTTCTTTTTTTGCCTTACCCAGGATGTGTTGTGGTTTATAAATCACTGTGCTAAATCTTAACATTGCTTCAAGGGAGAGCAGTTTACTGTCCTTGGCCTTCGCTGAGCTGTGGATGGCCTATGGAGCAGATGCATTAACATGTCCATTAGTCCTGCAGGAA
This sequence comes from Darevskia mixta, assembly GCA_034641385.1. Lineage (NCBI taxonomy): Eukaryota > Metazoa > Chordata > Lepidosauria > Squamata > Lacertidae > Darevskia > Darevskia mixta. The sequence continues at coordinate 9,248,759 of JAWWNH010000029.1, forward strand.
ATGCCTTTACACCAACCCCCGTTTGCACTCTTACGATCACTGCTAGCAACCACCTTGAAAGGATGGGAGGGGAAAAGAAGGAGAAGCAGACCCTGACTTAATTTGTTAGGTTATCTTCATTCCTACTTGACTGGTGCTTGCAGACCTAACAGGCAGGCAATGACAAGTCGTTTCAACATGTTTATTTCTTAAGCAGGTACCCTGGGAAGAGTTTCAGGTAGCATTTCAAGGGTTATGAGGTAGGTAATTTGATCTGTCTATCAATTTGCTATTCAATCCATCACTTATCTCTCCATCTAACATAGTGGTCACGTTTAATTTTTAATTTTACTAAAACTGAAAATTGGAGGATACAGTGGTACCTCTGTTTAAATACCGGTACTTAATTCGTTCTGGAGGTCCGTTCTTAACCTGAAACTGTTCTTAACCTGAGGTACCACTTTAGCTAATGGGGCCTCCCGCTGCTGCCGCGCCACCACCGCACAATTTCTGTTCTCATCCTGAGGTAAAGTTCTTAACCCGAGGTACTACTTCCAGGTTAGCGGAGTCTGTAACCTGAAGCATTTGTAGCCTGAAGCCTTTGTAACCCGAGGTACCACTGTATAAGGCAGCTATTGATTTAAGTGTGACAATATCCACCGGAATGCTTCTCAGTACCGGTAGGCCATCTTACTCCTTGAGAAAATACCCCGCTTCTTAGCTGTCAGGTTTCAAAATCAGAGGTCTACAAGACCACTTGCTGGTGTCATATTGCCATTAATGTGAACACATTAGGGATACTGTGTACAGTTCTGGGTGCCTCACCTCAAAAAGGATATTGTGAAGTTGGAAAAGGCTGAGAAAAGGGCAATCAAGGGTGATGGAGCAACTGCCCTATGAGGAGAGGCTGCATCATTTGAGACTTTTAATGGCATTATTATACCAACCCATGCCACAGCTGTGCTACTGCTTTGTGCTAGCAGTCACAACACTGTATCAAATATTTATTTGCTGCTGGAGCTGCTCTGAAGTTGAGCTGCACGAAGATGCTGACTACAAATTTTATTAGGCCAATGGTCTGCAACATTTGGCATCAGTTTTATTAGATCCATTTATAAGCTACCCCGTCTAGTTCGACACTACATATTCTAGCAAGCCAATTTGGGAGCCTGGCTCATAACTGTAGGGCACCTGGGCCTGGAACTTAATAGCAGGATCCATCCATATCGCCATGGCCCAAGGCTGACCTGAGAGCTAAATGAAAACTAGAGTTCATCAAACATTGTCATACCAAGAGGTGATTCTAGAATTAGGGCCTGGTTAAAATCCAGAGAGACACGCTGGGCCAGAACATACTGTGGGTTGCTGAACTTTCTTTGTTGGAATTTACATTGAGAAGTTCTAGGCGAGGCTCACCTGACATGAGCAAACAGAAGCAGGTTCACACCCAAGTCCCATGTGTTGATAGAACATGTGAAGGGGACCTTGGGCTATGGCACTTGCCACATCACCTGCAGATGCGACCTGCCAAAGAAATGCTTCCTAGTCCTTTACACCTTTGGCTGGTATAGGAATGTGCTTTTTTTGTGCAAAGTGGTGTACGGCCACAAGAACATTAGAGCAGCCTGCTGGCTTATGCCAATGGCCCATCTTAGTCCAGCATCCTGTTCTCACATTGGCCAATCAGCTGCCTGTGGGAAACCCACAAACAGGATTTGAGCACAAGAGCTCTCTCCCCTCCTGAGGTTTTCAGCAACTGGTATTCAGAACCATTACTGCCTCTCACTGTGGAAGCAAAGCACAGCCACCGTGGCTTGCAGCTGTCGATAGCCCTGTCCTCCATGAATTTGTCTAATTCTCTTTTAAAGCCATCCAGGTTGGTGGCCACCACTGCTTCTTGTGGGAGTGAAGAAGGCCTTTCTATTATCTGTCCTGAATCTTCATTGGATGTCCATGAGTTCTAGGATTAGGAGAGAGGGAGAAAAACTTTCCTTCTCCACTTCCGCCATGCCTTTCATGTCGCTTCTTACTCGCTTTTTCTCCAACGTAAAAAGCTCCAAATGCTGCAACCTTAGAGTTGCGCCACCCCCTTGATCATTTTGGTTGCCCTTTTTGGAACCCTTCCCCAACTATGCAGTATCCTTTTTGAAGTGAGATGACCAGTACTGCACATCGTATTCCAAGGGCAGTCACACCACAGAGTTGCGTTAACAGCATATTGATGTCAGCAGCTTTATTTTGGATTCCTTTCCAAATAATCCCGAGGATGGGATTATTGCCCTTTCCTCAACTGTTGCACACTAGATCTGACATCTTCATCATGCAGACAAAAACGAAGCATTTCTACTGCCGTCAGCAGCGGAGGAAGCTGCTGGGGTGCCTAGGGCAGTGCGCCCAGGGGCGGTGTGAGCTGCCCATAGGGGCAGTGCGCACTGTGGGGCCTCCGGAGTCTGCCTGCCTCCTCCCACTCAGCTGCCCTACAGCTGGGGGGGGAGGCAACAGGCAGACTGCTTGGGCAGCATGGAGCCTGCGCGTGCCCAAGATGTGTGGCTTGGGCACACTGCAGGCCCCGCGGTGAGTGCGGCCCGGCATTTTGTCACCCCCCTCAGTGGTGACACCCGGGGGCGGCCCGCACCCACCACATACCCCTTCCTCCTTCCCTGACTGCCGTGGCCGGTGGGTAGTGCGATTCCCGGGCATAGTACATAGTGGTGGGCAGAACTAGTCTCTGCTGCTCTATGCCTGCTATGTTCTTTCTAAGTATGTGTGGTGGCAGGGAAGGGGAGAGAAGTCATACATCTTCCCTGAGTAACAATCTCAAGGTAAACATTGTATCCAAAGAAAAGGAAGGTTTTGGGGTGTTGTTGTTTATTAATTACTGGCAATGAAGTTACAATATCTGTTTCAAGCACAAAAAGCTTGCACTGTCACAACGCTGTAAATTATACGTTTTTTTGGCTTGAGTTTTCTCCCTGTGTTAACCTTGGTGATCTGCCTCAGAGGCCTTTCTGGCTGAAAGGCAGCATAGAAATAAAACCCTAAGTAACCAACAATATAACATGATACACATTTTCAGCCAGGCAGACTCATCACTTAGTGGTTTCTTAAGCACGGTTTTGTCTCATTTTTTAAACACCCACCTACTTTTGAAGAGCTAAGATGGGGGGGGGGGAGTAAGTGTGATGGCTCCCAATCTGAATGAATCTGACAAAGCAGTAGCCCAGTGTTAATACAAAGCCATGTGTGATCTTTGCCAGACTTGCATCCTGACAATCTGAGTGACGCAGCTATGAGCGAAAAATGTCTTAACATTCCTTGTTTTATTTTTAAAAAACTTCCCCGAAATATAACTTGCAGTGAGATCTCATCTGGTGCACCAGAACTCCTACATTTTGCTCTGCTGACTTTTCTCCAGCCCTCCTAATATCTAAACATGCACTACATAAATTCCTTTGAAATCATTAGAACAGAAATAAATTACTGTTTGTCTTGACTTCTCTGAGCAATGATTGCAAATAACAATAGATTCTTAAGTAGGACCCCAGAGGTCTCCTAAGTATTATTAAGCCTACAGAATTATTGGGAATGCACAGAACTACAAAGGTAAAGAAATGATTTCATCTGTATATGATTTTAATCAAGCTTGGCTTGCTGTTAAAAGGCTTGTTTAATGAAGACTGCCTTTCCCTCCAGAGGGAGGCTGGAGCAGGCAGCACACCATCAGCCAAGCAAGGCTTATTGCTGTAACAATAGCTAGAGGGGGTTACCACAAAAATGTTTTCCTTTGAGTCTGTTTCTGATCACATATTGAGAAAACAACAGCCAAACAAGGGGTGGTGGGGAGAAGAGAAAGCAGGGGGAAACCAAGTATGTAGCAATTAGCATGGAGAAAACGCTACTCTACCAAACAATATAGAAGACTGGAGTCAAGACATTGCTTGGAGTTGCATGATTTTATTTTTTGTTCTTTAAAAAAATCCCAGTTGTAATGAGAACAACCAGTTCACCCGTAATTCTCCCTCCACCTCCCAGAACATCCCATCAGACATGGGAATGCCAAAGGAATCTATGTCCTGTGGCTTCCTTGAGCAAAGATATAAACATACAACAGACTGTTAGATGTTGACCCTATATACTTCTATGTTTATTGATGAAATTTAGCTATGCGGTCAAAGGTCAAATGGGAATAAGAAAGTACATGATGTCACCAGCGACATTGCTAGCCAGGAACACTGGGGCTTTGCTATGCTATAATGAATTAAGTCCCCCCCTTCCTTCCTTCAGATTTTTCAAACTGCCCTGTTCATCTTTCAAGCCTGTCCATATTAATATTCCCATTTATGGCAATGGGACTAGCTAAAGGAATTTTCATCGTATTCTGCAAACCTTCCCAAGGGAAAGAGCCCAAGGAGACTACAGATGTGAGTAAGGACCACTCACTTGGGGGGGGGCAGCGTGTTGATTCTGTACTCCGTCCAATTGCCAAATTTACTTTGCTCGTATTTATACGAGAGCCCATTTTGACACATTTTGTTTAGTTAAGTGGAGGAGCCCATTTTTAAAAGAACTCCTATTGCCAAAAATATAAACAGAGCGAGCGTTGATGAATATAAATATTTGAACGGCGGAACATTTTGTTATATCTTATGGAAACACTCCTGATCGAGCAGATGGGAGTATACCTCATGGATTAGATGAATCAACTGAAATATGCCTACGGTGGGCAATTTTAAATAATGGATGAATATCCCTGGATGGGCTGAATGGATCTATTTCTTAGTGTGCACTAGACGGCTCAAATGGACGTTCTGTTCATTTCCAGTTCAGCAGGATGTTACTTAAAGTGTAAACCTCTTTAATTAAAAAGGAATCATTAAGTTTACTCCTATTGCCTCCTCTGAGGCTGATTTGCTAATAAGCAACCGGACAAGGGATGTGCGAAATGAATAGTTGAAGGGAAACTCCGACAGCCAAAGAAAGGTCTAGAGGGTGAAGTTAGTTGATTAGGCACCGTTTGTCATGAATGGGTCCACAGCACGTACAATAGTAAATCCCACTACCTTAGAAGATTAATTCTGAAGGAGGCACTCTTGGGTCAAAGTATACATAGGCGTGTGCCTAATCTCAGAGAAATCAGGCTATTTTCTCACAGCAATTAAGCAGAGGTCTAGGGTTTCACCCACAGTGTATTTAAACACAGGATACAATTAAACCCCACAGTATTAATATCTTTGCTATGCAAAATTGTCTGGGAAATAGATTTTGCCCTCTTTTCAAATGGAAAGCAAGGCAAATTAAAGAGGATGACTTTATTGGGGATAATTATTCGGCTGAGACAAATGTCAGGTGTTCCTTTGAAACTGTTCCCTGTCACCTTCGTGGCTGGCGGAGAAATTAGTCGAACTTGCATAAAGGACTTATAATTTCACCTTGTGTTGAAAAACAAATAAAAGAAGAGGAAGAAACACACCTAGCTCATTCTAAAGCACATCAGACATTGACTTTCCTATTTCCACGACTGTTACTATTTGAAGAATAATGTTTCAATCAGAGCAGCCCATGACTAACCAAAAATATATATCCTTCTTGACTTGCAATCTATAAGACTTGGGGAAAGGGGGGCAACCGTAACATCTTATTAAGCTATGAATAGTTTTGAAAGATTTCTTTCCGCCATGTTGTCTAAAGATTTTATAGTTACATAAGCAAGGAGCAGGCAGTGTGACTCAAAGAAAATGAATTCCAATTTGAAACAGTACTTGGAAAAGAGGGAACGGACTTCTCAGTTCACAAAATGCTATTGGTTATATATTGATCCACCGGAGGCAAGGATATTTTAACAATTCAAGAATTTTATTAGATAAGCCATCTCTTTCTTTCGCTCTCCAAATAAATATCCTTTGTGAGTCAGTGCACTTTGCAATTCTCTCATATAGTGTTGTTTTGCTTTTGTCTACGTGTTGGATCTATAATCCAGTTTAGAGCCAAAGCATCTTTCTTTTCTCCTTAAAAGAAAAATCAAAATGTAGTTATTTATTTGTTGCATTTTAAAACTGCCCTTCAACCAGGTTTCCCATACAACTTTCCCGTACAACTTTTGAGAATAATAATGGAAAATGTGGAATAAAGCATAAAACCATAAAACCATAAAACTTCAACTTTCATTTAAAATAATAATAATAATAATAATAATGCAAAGAGCACAGCATTATCAATAGTTCCCTTCCCGTTTTCATCTATGCAGATGATTGAATTTTTCTACTGCGCAATAGTTTGTACACACTGCAAGGTAATGTGAACAATGGGGAGAGAAAAATGTGCTGCCCATAGTGTTTCTTATATCATATTGCTGGGGTTCAGCTAAAATGATGAAACATATAAAATAGAGATGAACAGTCTCTAAACTCTGCATGCTTACTTGGAAAATTAATCCCATGATGTCCGGTGGGAATTATTGCTAAGTTAGCGCACACAGATTTGCAGCCTAATTCCACGTGAAGAACTTTCACTGATTCCTCAGCAAGCAAGGATAACCTGATGGAAGTGTTCAGAAATGCAGTTAACAGTGTGAACCTTTTAACCACCAGATGTATAAACCAGTTATATCAGAATAAAGTGAAGAGAAAAGATTAAATCTCAGCTCCACTGTTGTCAGCTCAAATCCTCTTTATTTGTGGATGGAACTACGCTTGCGATATATACAGCAAGGATGCTAATAGATGCCTCACATTTTAATGGAAAATGAAAAATTGAAGCTAACTGTTCTAAAGCACAACCAATGACTTAGTTTTCGGGGACACTGCCAGCTATTTAGACTCTCTTTTTTAACCTTTCAAAATGCAGCATTTTTCTCTTAAACAAGTTGCTTACTAAATACATTCTCTCTCTCTCTCTCTCTCTTTCTCTCTCTCTCTCGCAAAGGGAACTGACCTTTTAAGTGATTATTTTCCAACACTTTCAAGGAAGAGCATTTCACCTATCATCTTTACATTTTCAATGCGGAGCAACAAATGAACCCCTAACCTTTCCGGCAAAATGTATTGTACTTCAGGACACAAAATCACTTGCTAACTTTAATTAAGTTCCTTTAGAAGAAATGTAATTCTTAACCACTGGGGGGATGGAAGAAGAATCTTAGAATCTTATTTCGTTATAAAAAGTAAAACAAAGCAAGGCTGCTCCAACTCATTAATATAATTACTCTGCTGTACCTTCACGTAATCCATAAAAATCGGTTTGTGATCTGCTGGCAGAAAACTTAAAAAACAACAACAACTGGAACGTTTGAATAATACAGTATTATTAGAAACAATAAAATGCCTTTAACTGGTAATTAATGAGGTCCTAATTTGAGGTCTTTTGTTAATGAAAAGCAGCCAAACTAACAGGATATTTCCCCCCAGTTCATGATATGATTTCAATAATGTTCTGATCATCACCATCATGTTTTGGATGTAGATGTGATCAGGAAATTTCAGGATACATTCTAAACAAATTACCCCTTTATAAGAATAACCTTATAGGACAAAGTTAAGGGAATCATTTAGGGGAAAAGGATACTGCCAAGAATAAATAGGTCAATACACAACAAAGCCAAAAAGATGCAGAATTACCAAGGAAACTTGACCATGGATGAGAGTTTTTCTAGGAAAAATGGGGCAAATTAACCTGAGGTTAAATTAATCATGATGGAGATTTTCACTCTTGCATTACAACTATTGGATGAGCATAAAGGAATCTGTGCTTTCCTGTGATGTCCCGTTTGGAAGTGGCAAAGTACCGTAATTTATTTGTCTGAATATTACTGGATCTGTTTATACTTTAAGCCTGATTTAAACTTGCTCCAGGTCTTGCCAATGCGATAGGGTAAACCTTTAACCAAACAAATCAGCACTCTGTGCTTCTAACCAAAATTGCATAAAATGATAGAACACAATTTCCATTCACACTACACACTGTGTTCATATACAAAATCTCTCTCTCTCTCTCTCTCTCTCTCTCTCTCTCTCTCTCTCTCTCTCTCTGTGTGTGTGTGTGTGTGTTTGTGTGTGGTGCAGAAACTGTTTGTATCCATCTCTGTTCACCAACACCAATGTTTATATAAATATGTTTATATAAACATTGGGGTGTGTGTGAATGTACACAGAAACAGTTTCTACATCCATCATTTGTGTACACGTACACACGCGCACACACAATGTGCAGTTACAGATAGTATACAAACAAACCTATATCAGGCATTGTCTAGTGTGATTTCCAACTTTCAGAGATCACAGCCAATATCTGACAAATATTTGTTACATGTTTGTTATTAGGGGTTTGTGAGAAGATGGTCTATGAAAAGGCAGGGGTCAGCTTATGGGAGCCCCGCTAAGGTAAGGCCACAGTAGAATGGCATCGGTTTTATATTGCTCTGTCCTCACAATCCACCATAGTAAGACTCACTGAGCCACTGAGAGCAGCCAAAGAGGAAGGAAAACATGGGGGACATGTCACTTCATCAGTTACTGTTGATTGGATTCGCCAGCTTCTCTGTGCTGAAATGCTATTAGGGTCTCTAAAGTGCAAGAGACCCTAAAACAATGCCAAGAAATCAATTTTGATCGAATGAAGTACTGTTAAAATATGGAGGGGGGATCCAGGTTTGGCTGAAAACCAACTTCTTCAGAAGGAGTTATCCAAAATAAAATTATCCTATAAACATCTCCCTTGATAAATAATAATAATAAATTTATTTATTTGTATTTGTATCCCGCCCTCCCCAGCCGAGGCTTCTTGGCACCTTTTTGAAGCCCTGCCTCTTCTTTTTAATTATCTTGGGACGTGTGTGTGTGTGTGTGTGTGTGCTTCTCTCCCCTCTCCTCCCACCAAAGAGCGGCAAGCAATAGGAGCAGTCTAGCAGGGAATTTGAAATTCAGCCACAGTCCCTCTGAAGCTATGCAAGCATTGTCCCTCAGTTCCCCCAGTGGCTTCCAATAGCAGATGAACCAGGGATAATTGCTACTTATTCGGGGCTAACTGCCATAAGTACTTTTAGCTTCTGTTTGTTTGGTATGTTTCTCCCTGAATGGAAGCAAATCTCCAAAGTTGTGTAGTGTAGGACCAAAGATGAAAGCGAGGGGCAGGCTGTTCTGAGCAATAGCAAAGCATCTGAGAAAGGTTCTGTTGGTACTGAGGGGCGTGTGATGGTGGGGAAAACATCTAATTATAAATCTTATATTTGGGGAAGGATAATAATTCAGTGGCAGAGCATTTGCTTGGCATACAGGTTAAGGGGCAATACAGGTACAGCTGGGGAATCCTGAAGAGTCATTGTGTCAGGGACTGGGCAGAGGAGGAATGGCAGAGACCGCCTTCCCAGCCTGACCCTTCCAGGGAGGAGGAAGAGGAACACAGTATAGATTTACAACAGGCATATGAGGGAGGTCGCAGCTCAGAGGCAGATGAGGGGAAAAGTTGGGAAATCACAGGAGAGCCAGAGCAACAACCGGCTGACACCTTATCATTGGAAAGCATTCCAGACCCTCCATCTCCCAGAACCCGGTGAGCCTTAAAAGTAGGAGAGCAAAGGACACGTAGCAGCACCCGTAGAAGTGATGAATGAGGAAGTGGGAGAGACGGTGGGTGGAGATTCAGTCAGGACAATGCCATTATCCAAGAGGCTGGGTTCTATAGCCTCTCTCTGTAAAGATTGAAATACAAATGGACTGTAAGAAACTTTTTCTTGTCTTTATAATTTGCTGGGCAACCAGCTGGGGAGCTGCTGACAGCATCCTGACACACTGTGTAGATGATGCTAAGCTAGATGGACCACTGGTCTGACTCAGTTTAAGGCAGCTTCCTGTGTTCTTATATGTGCCTATGTTCCCACACATTCCTATTTAACAAGAAAAATAAAATAACAGACCCTCCAAGTGTCTCTATTTTCCAGGGATAGTCCTGGATTTACAGAAGCTGTCCCGGTTTCTGATTTGATACTGGAATGTCCTGCTTTTCCTTAGGATGTTCCTATTTTCATCAGAGAAATGTCTGCAGGTGTGGAGTTATGCGACGCCCCAAGCCAAGGAGATAAGTAACTATGCAACCTTTAGAAGACATCTGAAGGCGGACCTGTGCAGGGTGATTTTGTAATATTTAATGTTTTATTGTGTTTTTATATATGTTGGAATCTGTGGCAACCCAGTCAGAAGGGCAGGGTATGAAGAAGAAGAAGAAGAAGAAGAAGAAGAAGAAGAAGAAGAGGAAGAAGAGGAAGAAGAAGAAGAAGATCAGCAGCAGCCACAATAGCAGCAGCAGCAACAACAACAACAACAGAATAAGACGTCCTTATTTTCATCGAAGAAAGGTATGAAATAGCAATGTGCTAGAAGTTTTAAAAGTCCCCAGTCTGATGAGAATTAAGATAACATGCAAGTATTCAATGTTCTGGATGTAAACCTGCAGTCAATGTACCTCAATCCAAGAAAGTGGAATCACAGGACGGAGGGGGTGGGGTGACGGAGAGGAAAATGTGCATCTCTGCCGCACTTCCTACAGCTTCTTTGAGACAGAAATCTGATTGGGCGCATAATCGTGTCATTTAAATGGAGAGCAATAAGGCAAAATTGACTCCCTGTCATGTCCTCCTCCTGTCCTCGAGTGCTTATTATGTGTACTAGCGGCAAACAATGCAGAAGAGACGAGGAGAGGTAGTGAATCAAACAAACTTGCCACAGTTTACATTCCTATAAAGCTAAGTATTTGCACGGCAGTAAATGAATATTTATGCTAAGTGCGTACTTTCCTTCTCCTGAACGCTTTCGACTCATCCAACATCCATCCTGCGTAACAGGCGGAGGCAGAGCAAACAGGAACGCTGGAGCATGGCAAGGGACTGGTAAACAAGACCTACTCTGGGCTAGCGTCAAATCTGCTGTTGTTTCCTTATGCTCCCCATCCACAGAGCTTCAGTTTTGCACTTGCCCTTCAAGGCAGCCTGGTCCAGAGAAACAGACGGACACTTAATTTAGCACTTTATCAATACACAGTTATCCAACATGTGCTTATTTCATTGTGGCCGCGGTGGGGAGGGGGAGCGAGCAGCATGGTTACTGAGTCAAACTTGTCTGTGTGCACAGAGAACACTCCGGCCACAGATGTGACTGGTTAACTGTACAAGCAAGGAGGATAAATCCACACAACAATACTTCATTCAGCAAGGAAATCTGCAGTGGATTACAGCTTCTCTATGGTTACGTCTGTTCTTAATTTACTGCTTTTATTCAGTTTTCAACCATAAATGAGCCCCTTATGAGGCATTCACTATGCAGAATTGACAACTCTTTTTATCTGCTTGAAAAATATTTTTGGATAATAATTTATGGTTAGGAAATATTTTAAGCAGTTTCAATAGTTACATTATATTCATTCAATGCTTAATGATGCAGTGTCTCACTGGTTTTTTTTTATATTATTAAATGAAATCCAGGGCAATCTGGTAATTTCATGTATTTGTCACAAAAAAAGTAACTTGGCTGTACAGGAACACGATCTTTTAAAATGCATATTTCACAGGAAGCATGATATGTTTTTTCTTTATTTTCTCCTCCCTTCTCAGTTTTGTTTAATACTATTAAGCCATGTCTCATGAGAAAAGGTTAGTCAATAATTTTAAACTAAGGTTGGTGTCTACTGGAAATCAAATTTAGGGGAAGGGACTCTAGGCAGGCATGGATATTTTGTTTTTGTTTCTTTAAAAAATATTTAAGGCGGGAGGGAGTTGATAGAATTTGATTCTAAACAGTCCAAAATAGGGAAGATGTGGAAGATTTATGTTGGTGCCAAAATAACTAGGTAGGATTACCATACTACTTCTGTATCCAACTAAAAAGTGAACTTCTTCCTCTTCTTCTTCTTCTTCTTCTTCTTCTTCTTCTTCTTCTTCTTCTTCTTCTTCTTCTTCTCCTCCTCCTCCTCCTCCTCCTCCTCCTCCTCCTCCTCCTCTTCTTCTTCTTCTGTCGCTTTTCTCACAAAGTGACTCCAAAAGACTTACTTTAAAATCAATTAAGACCATCCAACCGAAATATAAAAATACCACTATACAGATAAAAAGCAGGACTTAAAAGATCCCACCGCAACAACAGAGGTCACAATGCCACCTTTCAAATTAAGGTCCAAAAAGGAAGGTAAAAAGAAGTCTTAACCTGCAGCCAAAAATTAAATAGGGTGCCAGGCAAGCGTCCCTGGGGAGAACATTCCACAAACAAGGGGCCACCACTGAAAAGGCTTGATCTCGTGTTGCCATGCTCCAAAATTCCCACGGAGGGAGTGATGATTGCAGGGTTTGAGTTGGTTCATGTGGGGAGAGGCTGTCCTTGAGGCACTAGGGTTCTGAGCTGCATAAGGCTTAATAGGTCAGAACCAGCACTTTGAATTGAGCCCAGACACAAATTGGTAGCCAGTGCAGTCATGCCAGAGTTGGTGTTATATGTTCATACCATCTTGCCCTGGTGAACAATCTGTCCAGTGACTTCTGCACCAGCTGCAGTTTTCAAATTGTATTTGAGGAAGCTCTGGGCTCACTTTTGTGGATGCTGAGGAGTGGTGGAAGGCACCAGCAGGGGAACCCTCAAGGCAACCTCCAGGAGAAGAAAGTTCAGAGCCAGGGGATTGGTGATGGGACGATAATGAGTGGTCAGAGGGAGAAGAAGGAGCAGACTGGGAGGAGGAGGTGTTGGAAGCTGAAGAGGCAACAGGGTTTAGTGAGCAGGACGAGGCTGTGGCAGAGAGCAGTTCAGACTCTGAGGCTGAAGTGGAGGGGCAAGAGGTAGAGACCAAGCAAGAAACCAGGGAATCTCCCCTTCCTGCTGCAACGACCTCCCCTCCCCCTGGTCTCCTAGAAAAAACAAAGAAATGCAAAGAACAGAGGGAGGTTGTGTGTAGATGCAGTTTGCATCTGCTTGGGAAAGACCCTGGAGATCAGGAGCCTTAGAGAGTGGTAGGAAGGGGGGACCTTCAGTCCTTGCAACTGCCGTATTGGGGCAAGATCTACTGGGAAGAGTTGCTGGGATCACTAGACCTGCACTGTTTTGGTTTCTTTGAAGAGCTAATTTCATGGACACCATGTTTTTTGTTGCTGACCTATGCTTGACTCTGGATCCTGTCAAAGGGCTTGGCATGTGCCTGGTGATTCTGACCCCCGATGCCGTCCCTCATTCCCACTAAAATGAAGAGGCCTTAGTCTGCATAACCAGATGAAGCAAATCTGCACATTGAATTAATGGACCTGTTGGGACAGGTTGGTGCTTAGCCGAAAGTGATGCTTTTGGAAGGAAACTGCCATGGATCTTTGGAAGTCATCACCATGCTGCAAAGAATTAAGTGCAATCATATATTTCTGTCCCATCCCCATCCCCCCACCATTTGCTTTACTGAGCTTCCTCAGAGAGATGCCATCCATTGGTGTCATAATTGGCTGCAGAGGAGAGAAGTTGTGTCAATGATATGGAACACACTTATTAATTGAGACAATAGTGACGAGGCTGTAAAAAGCCTTCCAAGATGACAAATTCCCCTTTGCATTATTTTAGATTAATTTAAAGTGCTGGCGCACAAAGCTTTACAACTTTATTCTTGGCAGAATATGAGCACTTTCAGACTCATTGATACTCGGGGATTCTTTTGCTATTACAGAGGAAACTCCCAGTAGATAAACAAAAGGAAACATTTCAATGAGGTACTTGCAGTGTTTTCCTCATTAGCAGCTACAGTGTCTTGAACAGGGAACGAGTGTTTGGGGAAAAGTTTTCTTGGCATTAACAAGAAAGGACATTGCTTTTACAGGCAAAAACACGTTATGATTTTCTGAAACATCCTATCATGGAAACATATGAAATTTGATTTTTTTTCTTTTTAAAATTACAATAAAAACAAAACTAAGTGCTAGAGTGGCTTTTTTTTCTTTAAGAAATGTCCATCTATTTAAATATAATCCAATGTACTGAACAATTTTTAAAGGTTATTTTAACTAAGAACTGTTCCATTTTATGGTTTCCAGGTTTCCTTTGTTTTCAGTTTATAGATGAGTAGGTTTGATGTATTTTTAAAACAGAAATTGCATTGTTTTGTTACTGAGTGTCCTTGTTTCTGTCTCATTGATACCTTATGACCACGAACAGAAGGGAAGAGCTTTTTCTCATTTCATCAGAGCTTTTTTCAAAGCTGTCAGATAAAACACTGAAGCTGACCCTAAGCCCAGCCCCCTTGAGTATTGATTCCAGTTTTGCCACTGGGAAACTGCACTCCTGCCTCTCAGCATTTATTTGCAAGACGCGAATGGCACTTGGCAGCAGGAATGGGGAACCTTTGGCTCTTGGAGAGGAAGGACCAGAGAGCCACCAAGTTTCCTCCACACACCCATCACACTTTGGCATATTATAATTTGCCACCTGCTCTCTGTGTGCTCCTTTCTTTGTACACTTTCATGGTAGAGAACATCATCGAAGGGGGTGCTGAGCAGGATATTTCCTTGGAGAAGGTCTTTTTTATTTTAATGTTTGCTGGAAGCCGCCCAGAGTGGCCGGGGAGACCCAGCCAGATGGGCGGGGTACAAATAATAAATAATAATAATAATAATAATAATTGTTGTTGTTGTTGTTGTTGTTGTTGTTGTTGTTGTTGTTGTTGTTGTTATTGCCCTTGTCCCCTGGTGCTTTTCTTTCTTGGGGTGCTCAAAAGTATGCACCATTTTGCCTAGGAAAAAAGCACTGGTTAAAAGTACAGCACATACTGTAACAACTCTGTGGTGAGTACTGGCACCTCTTTTTCTACAAGATAAGCTCTGGGTATAGGGCTTCCCCACTTTGCCAACTCCTCTTCGATCAGTATTATTATGTATAAAATTTTGCTGTATTCTCCTCCTCCCTCTTGCCAAAACCCAGTTTCCACATTTCCCAGGTGCACCATTGAACAGAACACGCTCTGGCAAAGGCACTGCATCCATGATTTGTAATTTGCCCTAATGGCACTCCAGGGATGTAAACTTGAGTTACAGATTATTTATCATATCAGTGGGGGGGGGGAAGAGTCTAATTCATTACACCTAGTTAATCCTACCAGATAGGCTACAAATAATAACACTGACCTATGACACTAGGCTGCTCTAGGGATTACAGAGAAAAATCTATGTGCAGTGTTACTGTTGTGCCCGCAGGTGCACATGCAATCACAGGGTCGCCTTCCCCACCCCCACTGGAACATGTGCTCTAATGTCACCAATGTAATAGGTAGCTTTTTCTCTTTGTGTGGTGCCCATGGCATTTCTCAGTTTTGCAAATTTGCCCATGGACCCAGAAAAATTGGTGACCTCTTGGAGTAGCATCTTCAAGAAATGAACTATCTAAGTGCTTGATATGTTTCTATATAGATAGAAAGGATTCAGTCTTGTGGATTGGCAGAAGTGGTTAATGGATCAAGCACTGCTTTAGTTATACCCTGAGTGGTCTTGGCTCCTGCACCTCTTGTCCTTTACATGCCAGCTCTTATATGTAAAGTCGCCAACGACACTGGTTTCTCTGAAGTCACGGCTAGCAAGCACACCAGCAATGTTGCTGAGGCAGCAAGGTTGCAACAGAAACCGGAGAGCTATATGGAACCCACTCTTGTGAATAAGTTCAATATGTGTTTGTTTGTCCAGCCACCATAAACACAGCACACCTGATTTTTGATCCTTGCCTGATGAGTGGTGGGCAAATCACATCTTAGAACCATTAACAAAAATAGGTTTTACATAAACTTCCACTATCAGGCAACAGAAAAATTCCCCAAGGGGAGAAGCAGCTGTGTAAATGTACCCTTGCATTGTATCAATTGCCTTTCAGAGTCAAAGAGACCAAAGCTGTAATTACCATCTTAGCTTAAACACATGCCCACTCAGACACAGGCACGCACAGCCAAGAATATAGGGAGGCATCTTATAGGTGACCAAGGGACGGAAATACCATTTTTCAGGTATGTACAGGGACATTTTCAGGGGTCCCCTTTCCATAGCAGCTCCTTGTTCCTCCTGAAAAGTCAACCGAAAGCGCCATCTGAAACACTGATATCTATTTGACCACTTCAAAGGACTTATTATTGTGAGCTTGGAGGTTTTTCCAAAGCACTTTTTCTTCTTCCTTAGGTAAAAAGTGGTTGGAATATTTTGAAAAGAAAACGTGCAACCTTGCTTTCCAAAGAAACATCTTAGCTGCATCACACACACACACACACACACACACACACACACACACACTCCAAAAAAGGACAAAGGAGACACAGACTTACATACAAAAGTCATATGCTCATTTATAGAGTTGCCCTTATTACTATTATTTCAATAGGGTAGACACACAATACATCTCACATTAGTGGGAAAGGCAGGGACCCAAGTGATAATGTGTATCTGCTCAGTGTGGCAACTTCAAGGCCCTTGTCTCTTCTTGGAGTTCTTTCTCTGTAAACCAGATTTGGACTGCACAGATCTTCAAATAGTGAGGATGCTCTCAAACAGAGGACTGTCTCATGTAAAGCAAGACATCTGGCCACCCTAGTATTTCAACTTTTTCATAATAAGATCCACTGACTAAGAGAGAAAAGAAAGTACCTGTCCTTCGAAAAGCAGAAAAGTACTGCTAGAGCAATGATAAATATCCTCAGAGTGTACAGTTAAGAAGGAAAGTAACAATCAGCAATACCCTCTTTCCCCTTTTGGGGCTATAAATTACATCAAGCAATTTCTGTAATGGGACATGATACAATGATCCTGCACTAATTTTACAAAGCAAAACCTCAGCTCCTGGTTGAAACAGGTACAGTAGAAACTCTGCATTCCATTAAGGATCTTCAGTAAGGTAAAGGCAAAGGGACCCCTGACCATTAGGTCCAGTCGCAGACGACTCTGGGGTTGCGGCGCTCATCTCACTTTATAGGCCGAGGGAGCCGGCCTTTGTCCGCAGACAGTTTCTGGATCATGTGGCCAGCATGACTAAGCTGCTTCTGGCAAATCAGAGCAGCGCAAGGAAATGCCGTTTACCTTCCCGCTGGAGCGGTACCTATTTATCTACTTGCACTTTGACGTGCTTTTGAACTGCTAGGTTGGCAGGAGCAGGAACCGAGCAATGGGAGCTCACCCCATTGCGGGGATTCGAACCTCCAACCTTCTGATCGGCAAGCCCTAGGCTCTGTGGTTTAACCCACAGCGCCACCTGCGTCCCTTAAGGATCTTCAGTAAGTTCACATAATTAAAAGAGAACATGTCATAAGGAAGCTTAAAAATTCAAGGTAGAGAAAGCACCTTTCCTACCCTATCTAAGCTCTCTCCCCCTCCCCCCTCTCTATATACCCGTAACAAAGAATGCAATTGTTGTAAAATATTGCTGCCCATCTAAATTAGTCTGCCACTATGATTACGGAAGGACATAGATTCAATTGCACTTTCTGTGTGCAGAGCTACTGGGAAAATCCCCAGCATCTTGGTACTTACCAAATTATATCCTTCCTTATCTCAGGAGCAACGGTCTAGTAGGTGCACATTGCAACTCTAGGGTGAAACACATGGTACTCTTATCTCAAGAGCACTTACAAGGACCTCACAAAAGTTGTTAATTATTAACCTGCCTTCAGGACTTACCCTATTAGTTCAAGTCTGACTTTTAAGTATTTACCGTTTAAACCCAGGCAAGTATCAAGCACTTCCTTCAAGAGGATCTGCACCACTACATTCTAGAATGTCCCTATGCTTGGCTCTCATATTAGACTACTTCAAGCCTGCAGAGTTCAATTATGTGTAGCATTTGTATGTTTATATTATATTTGCCAAAATGGACTGGGAACATGCTCAAGGCCCTAAGTTAATCAGAAATTCAGATAATCAAGAATGCTGTTTGCACAGGATTATGATAATGCCAGGCTACCAGAAAGACAAAGTAAATTTCGATAGCAGGGCAATCTGGCTCACTGAGGCTCAGATAAAGGAGATGCTACTGTAGGTAATAAAAGGTGTTCAATTTATCTGTATTGCAGGTTCACAATTCTAGCTTTCTTTTGTCCGAAAGAAATAGGAATTGTTATTAGGAATATACGTGTGTGCATACGGAAATTACATAGGTGGTCAAGCAACGTGCACAGAATGGAGGCAAAATCAAATGCCCAGTTCATATATTACCATGAAAGGAGATATCTCTCAGTCATCTCCGACCCATCCATCCTATTATCATGGGCTTGGGGAGCTTCATTTCACAGTCATTAATCAATCAATCAATCAATCAATCAATCAATCAGTTAATTAAGGCAGTTGGTCGTGGCAATGTAAAGTGACAATACAATCCCGTCAAGCCAAAGCTTGGCTCTTGCATAGTTTATTGCTGCGACACGGCATTCCCCAACCAAGTAGAAAGTGATTTCCAGAGGCTACATACCAAAGAAGCACTGCTATTGTATCTGTTTTCAAAAGCTTGGCAACTAAAGAACCAGGCTCAAGTCCGTAATACCAATTCCTGTTTTAGAGGTCACCACTTGCCATAATCCAAGAGTCCAGCAGTGATCAGGGCATGGAACCAGAGGCTGGTTGAAGAACTGGACCAGCGTCCTGGATCTGGTACTGAGACTGGCAAGCAGAAGCCTTCTGAACTATGTCCCAGGCCACCATATCTGGGATCCTCAAGGGGAAGGGCCATAGCTCAGTAGCAGAGCACATGCTCTGTATGCAAAAGGTTCCAGGTTCAATGCCAGGCATTTCCAGGTAGGACTGGGTTGGACTGTTGCCTGAAACCCTGGAGATCCATTTCCAGTCAGTGCTTCCCTTCCTCCCCATATACAGATTGGTGCAAACCTACTCCTGGAATAAGCTACACTAGCAATGCAAGGATCTCTCCATTGCTTACTTATTTGCTGCATTGTGAGCATCGCATCATCTGACGTACATTGGTGCGTCTGGGAAAGATTGATTGATCAGTGCTCCAACTCCACTTGGTGTGTGGAAATAACTTTACATTCCTCTGTTAGGGAAACTTGATATTAAGATGTGCAGCTGTGATATTCTGCTCTTCTGCAGGGCAGATATAAAAAGTGGAAAGTGATGTTGATATAGTGAACATATTCTTAGCTGTTACATTTATGCCCAAAGTAGATTGTCAAGAGGTTCTGTACCTTGCATTCAATTTCGTCAACACAAGTTGATTGATTTTGTGTTTTCGTGTTGGTGATAGTATATTTCAAAAATGTTACCTTACCTTAGGAGTAAGGAAAAAACCCCCAAACCCTGCTTGTATTATTATAGGCCTTGCATCTTCCTTCACATGTGTTCGGTCAACCTCAAGTGCTTATAGTGTGTGCAGAGTTATTTGTCATTCTGTCTAGTTAGGTTGGTCAAGCCTAGTTTAAATCTTGATGCCCACCCCATTTTTTTCTTTTTCTTTTTGGAAAAAAATCCATTGTATGCTGCAGATGTAATTAATGGAAAAGTAATTTGCTGATATCTCTTCAGACTTGCTTTGTGGAAATGTACAAAACTAATCTCACCAAACAAAATGCAAAACAACAGTTGAAAGTGCGTCCTTTAACCTTTCAATGAATTTTAAAAATGCCTATTGGAGCTGCACATTAATAAAGGCTGTTAAGCTCAGTAGAGTACTTTATATTCATCTGTGCTTCATCAGGCAGGTTCATGGCCTCTGCAGAACTGCAACAGCTCCCTCTGTTCTGAAAACAGTATGGGGGAAGAATGGTAAGTACCATTTGGTAATTAGAAAATGTTACTAGAATTGTTACGGAGAAAACAGCTAATGCTAAGTATGTTTCCGGAATGAAAATATGCAGCACTAAAGATTGCAAGACGGGCAGAAAAATAGAGAAGAAAATGTGGAACATCTTCATATGAAATCTTATTCTATAGCACATGGTCTTCCACTCAGTGACCTCACCCAATTCTGTGTCCACTGAATACCTGCATCAGTCAGTCAAAAATTTAATAATTAAAATAGCATGTGTTGGACAGTAAAGGAAAGGGTGAGCCCAATGTCACACAGGAGAGCTCTATAAAAATGGAAGATCGGTGATTTACAGCAGTTGGTGTTTTTTTTTTTAAAGATTACAATGAAAAGCATTGGGATTGAAGTGGCATTTCTGATAATGTCACTATTAAAACTACAAAATGCTAACATTCAGTGTTTTTTTCTGATCGCACCATCTCAAAAAGCATCTCATAGACCAGGCATAGGCAAACTCCGGCCCTCCAGATGTTTGGGACTACAGTTCCCATCATCCCTGACCACTGGTCCTGTTAGCTAGGGATGATGGGAATTGTAGTCCCAAACATCTGGAGGGTCGGAGTTTGCCTATGCCTGTCATAGACCTAGAAAGAGTACACAAGCGTCTTTTCTATGAGGCTGAAGTGGTTGGTTTTTCATCTTAGGAAAAAGGGTGACAGGAAGGCTGATACCCTAACCTCACTTGTTGGGTGAAAGTGATATTGAGTTCAACAGTGCATACTTCTACATATTATTATTACTGTTACAATTTATTACCCACCCACCCCCAGGGCAAAACTAGGTTTTCTTTCACCCAGGTCAAAGACCCAGTTTGGCACTCCCTCATGTGCATTTGTGTACACAAATACACAGGCTGGGCACATCAGTGGCGCCTCTCCAGAAGCTTTACCAGGAGCAAAAAAAACCCAGCTGCCCCTTGTCTGTAGCCACAGCACTGTTCCCCCCTCCTTCACAATAAAAACACAACATTAAAAGCAGTTTAAAATAACTTAAAAGAGTAGACATGGTTAGGATTGTGGTGTAAAGCTGCAATATTATTGTCATTATGAAGGTGTCTCAGTTGGTCTTCTTCTGCAATGTCAGAGATGGAGTGGTGAGGAAGATCCATTGTTGGATTCCGCTAATATCAAAAGGTCCAAAAAGGGAGACATGCCAGTGGAAGACTGGGGAACAACTTGGATTTGAAGGATCCAAAGGTTTCCCATGGCTGGATTAAATGAACCCATTCTACTAGTGCAAACCAGCATAGGGACTCCCACTAGCGCAATGAGGCTCCCCCCCTGCACTCCCCACAAATCCTCTTGGGGGTCAGGAAGACCCAAGAACAGCATGTGAGACAGAATGACCTCCTTAGCACTATGCCGAATTCCTCTGCAACATGCACACACCCCTAACCGATTCAGAAATATGGACACACTCAGGAATATGCCTCAATCTTTCCTTGCCCCTTTCTTCCTCTTGCTTGTGGGATTTTTAAATAAAAAAAACAAGTCACCATGGAAATCAAAAGAGGAAGACAAGAACATCCCCGTCCCCTCACTTCTTCCACCTTGTTGCAGGATGTAGGAGCTGGTTCTTGGAGTACCTTGTGATGCTGTAGATTTCATCACCTACATCCAACACCCTCACTTACAGGGCAGGTAGAGGTGTGCTCTTGAACTCCTTCATATAAACAATTTCTTTGCAATCAAGGGAATGGGAAAGAAAGAAACAACGCCGCCTCTAAGGCCGGTGTTGTTTCACACATACACATACACACCACTTGGGCCATGCTAGAGGAGCCACCCAGGGCCACCTCAGATAGGATATAGCCATTGACGCAAGATCTAGTGATGACCACTAGTTTAGATGTCTTCAAAAAGTTCAGACAGGCGTTCCCTTAACCTTCCCGGGGCCACATGCCAGTGGAAGGTAAACCTAGAGGGGGAAAGTGAGTAATGAAACAGATGCAGCTCTTACATTTGTTTGGCTGGCTGCAAACTGAGATTTGCCCAATGGGAGCTGTACTTAACAATATCCCTAGTACATCTCCTGTCTTCCCACGGAAGGAGCCATGAAACAGTGAAGTTATGTTGATATTTAATTAGTTGTCATGATGTGCGAGCCAAATATAAATATAAGGGAGAAAAGAAGTCTACTGGCAAGTGTGTTTTGCGTACCCAACAGTTACGACGTTTCATTGAAACCGAAATCCCATAAAGTTCCCCGCTTTATATCCAAGCAAAGGATATAATTCTCCTAGATTTATTCATAGGAGTAAATCCTTTAGAATGGTGGAGATAATGAAAAGAGACATGATTTGACTGTGTTGTTGGTTTTTTATTAGAAAAATCACAAATGTTGCATACAAATGGGCTGTAATATTGCAGTCCATTTGCGTACAACATCTGGGTATTTCCAGTTTAAGTCAGCAATTTTCTCCTGCTGTTCTTCTGCGGTCTATTCTATACCATCCAGACTCTTAATGGATAGAAAATACTTTCTGCAGCCCGAGTACCAGTTTTCATTGACATGTGAAAGCCACATAAATAGAAAATTTGGTTCATGAAGCTCCAGGAAGAGTCCCCTTGTCTATATTAATTGACACTTGTCTTCAAACTTTCCATGTTTCAAGACATATGCCAGGAAATAGTGCTGGTGTAAACAATAAAGGGACTCAATTTTCTTTGAGCATTACGAGAATGCACAGCGACAAAGATCTTCAAATCAGAACCACCACCGGAATAAAACGGTCAACATTCTTTGCATTTTAAGTTGCTTCATAAATAAAAGTGCCAGGGATGGTATAATTTTTACTTAGAATAACATTTTAAAACCATATTATTTTGTTGCTTAGCAGATTGTTTGAATTATCTGTTCCATCTTTAATCGAGGGGATTACTCAACAAAACCAATGTTCATTCAACAACATTCAAAAAATCTGTTGTGGATTACCAATATCATCAGTTAAACCTGTTTCAAATTTATTGCTTTCATTCAAGTTAAATTATAAAAGGGTCCATTTGTAGCACCACATGTATATACATGAATTCAGCTTTCATCATTTCCAACAAGTTTAATCCAGTGATTTATGCTTTTGACACAGTTTTTTGGGGGAATTTGTTAAGGAAACTCAGACAGTTTGATAGAAGAGTTAGACTGGATTAATGTGCTATGTGCCAAGTTAAAAACCAGCCCATTAAAATTGTTTTGAGAAAGAAGAACGTGTTGGATTTTTAACAGTCTCGACTTCCTTGCATTTCCAATCATTTTAGCAACTTTAGTAAAGGAGTTATGATAGGTAAGTCTGAAAGACAATGATCTTTATTATTAGAAAAATGTTAGAATAGAAAAGAAGCAAAAACTGCCATTCTTTACCCACAGCAGGAAATAATACTCCTCGGATTACAGTGTTCTGATCTCTAAAGAGCCAAGCCAAATAACTGCATGCTTACTTATTTTGCAAATTATCTTCCTTTTAAAACTCTCCCCATTTATATCCACATTAAAAAATATATTTTGAAAAACCTAATACACATTACCAGACAAAGGAAAATGAAATGTAAAATGCTTATCTCTTACGTTTCACATCACAGGTGGAAAATTCCAATTTAAACTGAAGGAAAAGGAGGTCAGGATGACTTGGTGTTGTTGTTGTTTTAAATTGGATGTCTAGCGTTTTGTCTTTAGGTTATTTCTTGAAAACCTGGGAAACTTATTGAAAGTTTCTCTATCCTGCCTGCCTGCCTGCCTCCCGCCCCCTGCCCCCACCTCAGCTGTTTAAAAATAAATAATAATAATAATAAATTTTTATTTATACCCCTCCCTTCCCGATTAAAAACCGGGCTCAGGGCGGCTAACAACAAATATAAAACATTGATTAAAAACGACTTAAAAAGAAAAAAAAGAAAAAGTTAAAAACAGCATCAAATAAAACATAAATGAACATCACCAGGGCTAACAGGCCAGGGCTAGGGCCAGTAAGGAGACCAGGGAAGGGTTTAAATGTAGGGTCTCAGAAAAGGTTTCTTCAAAGAAAAAGGGAAGGGGAAAAAAGGAATGACGAATCAGGCTTTGAAGGCCAGATGGAATAGCTCTGTCTTACAGGCCCTGTGGAAGGAGATCAGGTCCTGCAGGGCCCTAGTTTCGTGGGACAGAGCATTCCACCAGGTCAGAGCCATCACTGAAAAAGCCCTGGCCCTGGTGGAGGATAGTCTGGCTTCTTTTGGGCCTGGGACCTTTAAACTATTATTATTCATGGACCTTAAGGTCCTCTGCGGGACATACCAGGAGAGGCAGTCCCGTACGAGGGTCCTAGGCTTTAGGGCTTTAAAGGTCAAAACCAGCATCTTGAACCTGACCCGGTACTCCACCGGGAGCCAGTGCAGTTGGAAAAGCACTGGGTGAATATGCTCCCATGGCAAGGACCCCATGAGGAGCCTCGCTGCAGCATTCTGCACCCGCTGGAGTTTCTGGTACAGTTTCAAGGGCAGCCCCACGTAGAGCGAGTTACAGTAGTCAAGCCTGGAGGTGACCGTCGCATGGATCACTGTGGTCAGGTCAGGGCGCGAAAGGTAAGGGACCAACTGCTTGATGCGGCGAAGATGGAAAAATGGCGCCTTGACTGTTGCTGCAACCTGCGCCTCCATGGAAAGGGAGGCGTCAAGGATTACACCCAAACGCTTAACGGAAGGCACTGGCACTAACTGAGCTCCCGCAAGAGAAGGGAGTTGGTCCCCCAACCCTATATCGTCCCGACCCAGTCAGAGGACCTCTGTCTTTGAAGGATTTAATTTCAGTCGGCTCCCACAAAGCCATCCAGCCACAGCCTCCAAGCATCTGGTCAGTGTGTCCGGGGCCGAGTCGGGGTGGCCGTCCATCAGCAGATAGAGCTGAGTGTCATCAGCATACTGGTGACAACCCAGCCCAAATCTCCAGACAATCTGGGCGAGGGGGCGCATAAAGATGTTAAAAAGCATCGGGGAAAGGATTGTGCCCTGCGGCACTCCACACACCAAGGAGTGACACCATGACATCTCCCTCCCTAGCACCACTTCTGTCCCCGACAAGAGATCATAGAATCATAGAATCATAGAATCATAGAGTTGGAAGAGACCACAAGGGCCATCCAGTCCAACCCCCTGCCAAGATGAAGGAGCACAGCCATTGACGGGCTGTGCCCTGAATCCCCACGTCGGCAAGGCGGTGGTCCAAAAGATCATGATCGACCATGTCAAAGGCTGCTGACAAATCTAAAAGAATCAGCAGTCCCAACCTGCCTCAGTCCAGTTGTCTACGGAGATCATCTGTTACGGTGACCAGAGCCGTCTCGGTCCCTAAACCAGGACGGAAACCGGGAAAACGGAAAAAGAGAAAGAATAAATTTACTCAGGGAGACCCAGTCACAGAATTTAAACAGAGCATGTTTGGTTCTAATGGAAGAGATGTAGGGGCAACAGCAGTAGAATCTTTGACTAAGATCAACCCTAGGATACATAGCCTCCTGGGTGGGGAGCATTTCCACTGTATCAATGAGAGATCTCATTGATGGTGACCACTCTGCAATCAGTGATGTGGATCTTTCTGTTGAGCTGGGTCATCTCAATCACACTGAACTCTTTCTTTGGTGATCACTCGTAGCTGAGTAAGATTGTCTTCCATAAACACGGTTTTAACAATGAGTCCGTAAGTGACTGTGGAGGCCAATTCTGGAACCACACGTCCTTCCACAGTGGGGACATTGGTTTCCGGGTGGGAGTTGATCACGGTGTGGATTTGCCAAGTGTGCCTTCCTCTTAGCACATTTCTCCCTTACGTCCTGAGTTCGAGTGTCTTCAAAGCCCATGACACCTTTGGTAAAGGCTGTTCTCCAATTGGAGCGCTCGCAGGCAAGTGTTTCCCAATTGTTGGTGTTTATACTACATTTTTTAGATTTGCCTTGAGACAGTCTTTAAAGCTCTTTTGCTGACCACCAGCGTTACGCTTTCCATTTTTAAGTTCGGAATAGAGTAGCTGCTTTGGAAGACAATAATCAGGCATCTGCACAACATGACCAGTCCAACGAAGTTGATGTTGAAGAATCATTGCCTCAACACTGGTGATCTTTGCTTCTTCCAGTACACTGGTATTAGTTCGCCTGTCTTCCCAAGTGATGT
The DNA here is from genome assembly GCA_034641385.1 of Darevskia mixta. Lineage (NCBI taxonomy): Eukaryota > Metazoa > Chordata > Lepidosauria > Squamata > Lacertidae > Darevskia > Darevskia mixta. Next base: position 9,274,653 of record JAWWNH010000029.1, read on the forward strand.
ATAATTTTTTTTTTGGAGACGCCATTGATGGAATCTTTTGAGGAGTTGGAGGTGGCATTTGTAAGTGGTCCATGTTTCACAAGCATACAGTAAGGTTGGTTACTGTAAAGCTTTACCTTCCCTGAAGACTGGTCTCTCCTTTGTTATTGATTGGCTCAACTTCCTGCAAGTGGGAGGGGATATGTAGAATCATGCCATCTATTGGATGAGATGTTTAGAATCTAGAAAGATGACAGGCACAAGGGACTATTTAAAGCAGGAGCCTAGTAAAGCAGCAGGTAAAACCATGAAATGTGGATACGGAGCTAAAAAGGTTTGTTTGAGGCAGTACTCTTGAATTTAATTTAGCTTGGATATGAGACTGAGAGGAGATATGATAGTCATCTTCAAATATCTCAAGGGCTATCACATGGAAGACGGAGCAAGCTTGTTTTCTCCTGCTCCAGAGGGTAGGACCAAAACTACTGCTTTTTTGAATGTGTAAGAACATAATAAGAGCCTGCTGGATCAGGCCAACTGCTCACCTAGTCCAGCATCTGTTCTTACAAAGGCCAACCAGATCTTCTTTGAACACAAGATCACTCTCCTCTCCTGTGGTTTCAAGGCATTACCCATACCCTTTAGCCCAATATGATCATGGTTTCCTTATTCAAACTGCATGGGGTCCCAGGTGTTTGGGAATTTGCAAAGTCTTCCCTTTTGTCTGGATTTCTGGATGTGGAGATAGGGTGGGGGAATTAAATCAGGTGAAGGCACCGACAGGTATGGACCTCGCTACATTTTAAGCTGGTAATGTGTACACAGGCTAAGTTGGTTTCCTTCTGTTTCATGTTTTATAACAGGCAAATTAAACTGTTATGAATTATAATGATAATATTTTTCAAAGCAGCGAATGGAGTGTGAATATTCATCAAATTAAAAACGCCCTAGTCATTTCATCTTTAATTTCTGATATGGGTGGAAAGAAATTTCTCAACATTTAAGAAGCATTTGAAACAACAACAACAACCTCTTGTCAATGTACTATAGGAATTTAGGACTGGAATGCCCTGGGTGCATATTCCCACAATTCATGTGGAAAGGATATTTCAAGTAGCAACTTTTATCTTCAGCAGCAAATTAAGACTTTTAAAACAATTCTGTCTTGTTCAGTGTTCAGTAAATATGCTTTCCCCCTTCCTCCTACAAGAAATGAATAGCCCAAAGCTTTGAAAAGGAATGCTTTTGTTTCCCTTGATATTTGATTCATGCTATTTCAAGTTTTGCCTAACTAGAATTTTTCTTCCCTTCTAGACCTCTTTACCCTGTAATCCTTATCAGGCTATGTGACCTTGAACACATAAATTAAAGCATAACAAGAAGGAATGCCTTGCTTACAACAAGGATTCTGAGGCAAGCATTTGGCCAGTTAAGTAGAAGCCTGCGATTCAAGGTATCTGTGTTTTGTATGGGTTTAATAGCTTTCGTTAGCATGCTCCTAGTTTTAGTCATTGTAAAGTTCCTTGAGCTTGGGAGAGGAAAAGATACAAATACAATGTAGACATAAGACAGGAGTTGGATGACTACTGAAGTAGCACTTGATACACATTCTCAGTAATCAGACTTTGTGCTTTACACAATAGTAGTACATGGACTGCCTCGGTGCTATTTTTCCCCCGAGAAAAAGAGGTGCTGGAACTCACCATGAAAGTCTCCCTCGTTCTCTTAGAATGGTAATGGCGCCCACCTGAGAGGTGGGGAACTGAGTTCTAGCCCTGGACCATCTCATAGGGGATAGTTAAGATAATTTGCCTGCCTCACCTAGTTAGGAAAGTGTGTGTGTGTGTGTGTGTGTAGTGTAGTGTTATGAGTTTTTTAGGGAGGGGTTAGGCTGAATGCCTGGGCACCCTTATAATTCTTGAAATAGCCATGCTAGCTTCCTGGTGAGGTGATTAGCCTTTAAGGGGAACAAAGGAAGTGGCTCTGTGAGAGACAGCAAATGGGTGGTGCGCCCTCCCTCAAGTTGCAGGTAGTTAGAAAGACAAAGCCAGAGTTGAGGGTGGAGAGTTGGGAGTGATGTGAGCAAGAAGAAAAGCAGCAAACTGGGAGCTGAGAGAGACAGAGTGATGTTTGATTTCTGTTTGAATCCCAGGCTGTGGCTATGGGAAAAGCAAGGCCCTCTTGGGGTGCTAATGCTGTGAGCCCCTCCATCATAGGCTCTGGTTGTATATATGTGTAAATAAACCACAGATCATAAAGACACCACACCCTCTGCTGTACCTCATTCCAAAGGAAACACAAACTCCAGGTAAGCGTCTGGAATCTTGCATCACTCAGAGATTGCAACAACAATCTCTCTCCCAAGTCTCCCAAGGCAGTTTACAATTTTAAACGAACAATTTTTTTACTTTAAAACAACAACAACAACAACAACAACAACAACAACAGACTCGTGTCAACAGATCGGTGGTCAAGTCTCCTTGTAGTAGGTGCATGTCAACCATCCACAAGAGTCAGCTCAGACTCCAATTTGGCACTTTGTGAAACTGCCCATTTCCTCTAGGACTAGGGATAGGTGCATGCCAGTTTCAGCTTTTATCAGTTTCTAATTGTTCATTTATCCACATTTCATCATCAGTTTGAAACCTGTTTTGTTTCCTCCAGTCTCATTCATTATTTGGATTTTTAAAAAAATGGTTATAACAAAACAAAACAACCTGGCCAGAGTTTAAGAAATTTGCAGGCCAAGTTGCTGCTTCTGAGGGCATGACTCCTGCATCAGCAACTGTTACTGTTTTGGAGTGGGTGAAAAAGGAACCACTTAAATCTCTCCTAGTGTTTTGTGAGCAGTTGGTTTGAAAACTTCAGGCCTGAAAGAGGTGTTCCTGGGTAAAGGAATCTGTCAAATTGCAGACAGATAGGACCAGGGGTTTTAAAGTTGGGATGGGAAGAATTAAACGGGATTTGCTTTTGAAGTGAAAGCTAAGAAACATTCAAAGTTACCCTGCACCCTTTCTTCATAAGGAACTTTCCTTTTGCTGAGAGGAAACACAACATTCCCATGCCAACCAGCATGTGAATAAACCGATGCTCAGGCATTCAGCTGATCACAAATAATCTTAAACTGCGAACTGCAACATACATGCAAACTCCACATCCCCAGGTATGATGGCCACTCTTGAGAGTTTTTCTTTTGCAATCAGCATGAATGTCTAAGGAGTTTTCATGTATGTTCAATTTAATGTGCTTAGAAACCTCCCCATGTGTGGGAATCCTAGCTTATGAAAGTTCCCAATTGTGGGGAGAGTTTCTACCCGCATTCAGATGAACTTGCTTGATCATCCAAATATCTCAAGAGCAGCTGCTGAACCTGGAGAACCTGTGTCTGAGCTTCAGACATCACAGTTGTACGGGCTCTGTGCCTGTAGTGGAGTTTAAAGTTTATAACAGCAAACAATGTACTTATGCCCTTTATCGTTAGAATATCTAGAGTTAACCAAGGCAGCAGCAAGGTGATATACATATGTTCTGAGTAAAACATGAGTCCTGCTTCTGAAGGGCTTGTAACTGTGAGACTGCAATCTGATGCATGCTTACCTGGGAGTAAGCCCTTTGTGTATACATGCATAAGATTCTACTGATAAGTCTCCCAGTCAAACCAGAGACAGAAAGGGATTTCGAGTCTGGTGTTCAAATCTGAACTCGAAAAACAACCCTGACCAAGTCACTGTATCTCAGTCCTGGGCCCTGCTCTGTCTAACAGTCCTAACCAAACTGCCATTTGGGGATTTTAACAATTGTAAAGTACTTTGAAGTGCTGGATAAATAAGGATTATGGTTTAGCTAAGCAAATCTGATAATTTAGCCGGGGTTTGTAAAAGGCAGCCAAAGCAGACAGTCAAAAGGTTTCTTTCCAAAGTGCAATGTATTGTTCCTGCTGTGCTTCAACCAGATGCCTAATCCAAAGGGAGAGCAAGGTAAACCAGTTGTCTCCAACTCCAAGTATGAGAAGGGATTAATGACTAATTCAGTTCAATCTGCGGAGTTTGTTCCTAGTGCATCATCAATAACAAAAGACCAAAAAGTTCCATTTGAGGACAAAACTATCTTCCCTTTAGGGAGAAAATACAACTCAGAGCATAGCTATTCATACACCTCAACTGCAAACTAAGCTTTCTTCAAAATAGCTGGTTTCCATATCAGCTCTGTAGAATCCACCTTCAGGTATTACAACTGTGAAGGGGCACAAATGGCCTGTGGCTCACACATTTAGACCTGCCTTTTCCTGGAAAAGGGACGTGGGTGGCGCTGTGGTCTAAACCACAGAGCCTAGGGCTTGCAGATCAGAAGGTCGGTGGTTTGAATCCCCGTGGCGGGGTGAGCTCCCGTTGTTTGGTCCCAGCTCCTGCCCACCTAGCAGTTCGAAAGCACGTCAAAGTGCAAGTAGATAAATAGGTACCGCTCCGGCGGGAAGGTAAATGGTGTTTCCGCCCGCTGCTTAGTCATGCTGGCAACATGACCCTGAAGCTTTCTACGGACAAACACCAGCTCCCTCGGCCTATAGAGCGAGATGAGCACGCAACCCCAGAGTCGTCCATGACTGGACCTAACGGTCAGGGGTACCTTTACCTTTCCCTTTCCTGGAAAATCAGGACTCTTAATTGTATGGGGAGTTTCCACAAGTAGAAAAGATTCAATGCTGCAGAATTTACACTAGACTATGGAGAAACTGGAAGGATGTATGTGATGAGAGGGACAGGGCTATAGACCAGTTTCCCTTTCATGGCTGTAACTCCTGAAAAGGACTTATGAACATCTCTAAATGTCACATCTAGATTGCTACAGTCTGGAACATTGCAATTATTTTTCGGAAGTTCCAATCCCAGCAATCTTGATCTGTGGAGTGTTACTTTTAACCAGGGTGGGATGTTTCAATTGTAAACACAGTTGTGGTGTTGTAAATCCACCAGTTGTGGTGGATGAAGAGATCACGTGTTTACAGAAGATAGTAACTGGTTGCCTCCTTTCACATAGGGGCTTATTTAACAAAATTTAACAAAACAAAAAAACATTAAAAATCATTCTCATAAAAGACATAAATCTTTTATGAGAATGATTTTTAACGTTTTTTGTTTTGTTTTGTTTTATATTTCCTTATTATTTAAATTGCTCTGTGATGAGTTTAGTGAAGGGTGGCACAGAAACGGCTAAATAAAGACATACCAGTAGGTAACTTCCATATTGCCCTGATTTCATTCTTTCTGCAATGAAAGAATGCAACGGGTGTGTTGCACATGAATTCTTCCTTTTGCTGGTGCTTTCCTTTCCCCCATATTTACTACTTGACCTCCTACTTCCATATAATATAACTCTCTGCCTTTGGTGCTTTCCCTTTCTTGCCACAACAGGAATGAAGCAAATGGGTCAGGTAAGTCAGAACAGGTGTTCAATCTGTGTAATGTATGTCAAGGAAGTAACCTATGTTGCTCTTACTTTGTTCCCAGGAATGGAATTTATGAAATAAAAATGCAACCTATATTCAAGCAAGACAATACCCTTCTTCACTGCAGTAAAGGACAGTGTCATAAAGTGACACGAACTGTAATGATCACAGGGTTTACACAGCCGCTATACCTTTCCACAATTCACAAACTAATCAAAACAAGGCACACACACGCATCATATTTGTGATATAATTACTGCCATGTGGTCTATTATACATCAGCTATGCCTGTGACATGGCATCTTCACCTACTGGCCAAGTTAATTGTGCACGTTAGGCAGTACAATACACAGACCTTCGATCAGAACAGTCAACAGAAGCAGATTACACAAAAAGTTAATCTTTAAAGCTCCACCACCTCTGTCTGATTTGTGTGAAAGGACCATCCTTTTGAAATAAGGGAAGGACCTTTCTGCCTCCTCTGCAACTATCTTCAAGCTTAATACAGATTCTGGGGAATATTGGGGTGCAAAGACATTCCCTTTTCCAATTAAACACATTTCCATCACATGTATCATTGACCCTTTTTCTGGAATGGTGTGTCAAACAGCAAAAGCCACTATTTTTAATCTTAAACCTTCAAATTATTTTATAAATAATAATTACAACTGCAACCCCGAGGTGGCCATTGGAGGTTGTCTGAAGCAAGCACATTGATAATGGGTTTTATTTTGTTTTTTACAGTATGCCCCAAAGTAAGCAAGGTAACCACAGTCAACACATTTCTGTCTGTATTGCATAATCTCAGTTAAAAACAAACAAACAACCTTATAAGTTGTACTGCTAATTATCCAAAATTAGCTTTTCTATGAATACCTGTGTAAAATAATATTTATATGTACGTGTGTACCTGTGAGAAAGATCTGGGAACAGCTCAGCTAACGTGGTACAGTCCAGCACCAATACACATCATATACAAAATAGACAACACGGTACAGAAGAATAATATATCAAAATGACGCAAACCGTGAAGAATATTCAATCATATATATATATATATGCATATGCATCCGGAGGAAATCTACTCCATACAACGTACAAACGTCTCAAAAAGTACAAAGAGATTCAAAAGTGCAATGTCTGATTTGCAATAAGTCCAATGTCATAAAGTGCCAAAGTCTCTCAGGTTGGCAAAGCCCAGGAACCGTTGAGGTTGTGAGTGTTTCAGCCTAGTTAAGTATTTATGTATGAACAATTTGACGATGTCCGTCCCTGAAGAAACGATAATAGTGAAACGGGGATAATACAAGCTAGCCGCCCGTCGGGAGAAGCAGACGTGGACTCCTGAGAGACTTTAGCACTTTATGACATTGGACTTATTGCACATCGGACATTGCACTTTTGAATCTCTTTGCACTTTTTGAGATGTTTGTACGTTGTATGGAGTAGATTTCCTCCGGTTGCATATGCATATATATATGATTGAATATTATTCACGGTTTGCATCATTTTGATATATTATTCTTCCAATACACATAATGGCTTGGGTTCCTAGGCTAAATGCAATATTCCTGGGACAAGGAAAGTACCAACTCTTCTTGGATATTTTCAGCAATTGAAGTTGTGCGTTCCAGCACCAAATCAGCTGTGCAGGAAGCTACTGTCAAGATATATTGACAGTGTCTGCAGCTAAAAATATCTATCTGAATACTGAACAACTTCTTTTACCTTCTGTATGAAACACTATAAAGTATAGGGTTGTGTGAGGATAGATACATAGATAAAAGTTGTTGAAGAGCTTTAATAAGGCCTAGAAACTAAATGTCTGGTAATGCTAATACATCTCACCACTTGGACTCCAGCAGCTACACAGCTTTCCTGAATAGATGGGAATATTCACTGTGGGGAAGCTACACTTTTAAACAGATGGCATCGATGCATCAGGCTGGAAAGAAAGAATGACAGAAAAGACAGACAGAAAGGAAGATATTTAATAGACTCTGCCATTTGCCAGTCTTCTGGGAATTTTGAATTGCTTCTTGGCATCCTTCATCACTCTGGCCTGCTGAGAAGAAATGTATGTTTTGAAAATCTGAACGTAGCTTTGAAGCAAAACCTGTCTGTAAATCTTTGACAAATCTTTCAGGACATAAACGTGCAAGTGTGGTTACTAGCGTTAGCTAGGAGAGTCTTAACGACAAGGAACAACCATTTATCATCCATACTCTGTGCATACCATTTACTGAATGAGGTACAAGTCCAAGCATATGCAAGTTAAATAGCAATCCGCCCAGCTGTTCTTATCAATCTGACTCACAGTTCTGGAGTCTCTATTTCAAATAGTTCAGCACAGAAACAGAGCGTGCCACCTGCCTTTGACTTCTCACTGGTACAGAAGCCAAAGTTATCTGGTTCACGCATGGCCTGGTTCAATGGGCCTCCTTTTAAATGTTAATGATGAAGCCATCCATACTGACATAACATTAAACAATTTGTAAGAGGCTGGGGGGGGGGGGAAGGTAAGGTAATATGGATCACTGGATGTTGATTGTCGGCTAAAATAAAAGGAAATTTGCTCAGAGTCTTCAGTGTAAGCCAATGTGTGCACAAACACTCTCACACACACTCATTGTGCTAAATCAGCGAACTAGTGAACTGAGGCTTGAGGCTTGATCCTGCCTACTGTTGAGGCCTTTGAGGTCGAATTTCCACCATGGGAAGCCAACATTTTGTTCAGGAAAGGAGGACAATTAAACTGAAAGCAAGCTTGTTTCATAGGAGACTGCCGCTAGAGGCTACAGGTTTCATCAGCTAATGCAAAGCAGTGTGGTTGCTTTCCTGTTGAAGTCACAGGATGGCTTATTTTGGAGTAGCTTGTCTGTGCTAAGGTATGGCAGGTCTGCGTAACTGCATAAATGTTACTTAAAAACAATGGCACCATAACCATAAGATACAGGGTCATTTACTTTTACAGCCTTTCCTGAAACCACCCAATATCTTTAACAACAAATGCCATTGTTAGAACAGACACAGAGCCGCTGCTTTGCATATTTATGTTTCACATATTTTTCCTCCAAGGAGCTCAAGGAACTCCCTGCCTCTTGACATCAGACAGGTCAATATGGCCAACTATCGCCCAGTCTCAAATCTTCCATTCTTGGGCAAGGTGATTGAGCGGGTGGTTGCTGAACAACTCCAGGCACGCCTGGAGGATGCGGACCATTTGGATCCCTTCCAATCGGGATTTAGGCCTCATCATGGGACTGAAACTGCCTTGGTCGCACTGGTCGATGATCTCCGGCAGGCTAGGGACAAAGGTGAGAGCTGTTTCCTAGTTCTGCTGGATCTCTCAGCGGCCTTTGACACCATCGACCATAACATCCTTCTGGACCGTCTAGAGGGGTTGGGAGCTGGGGGCACTGTTATACAGTGGTTCCGCTCCTTCCTCCTGGGCCGTGTTCAGAAAGTGGTGGTGGGGGATGAGTGTTCGGACCCCTGGGCTCTCACTTGTGGGGTACCTCAGGGTTCTGTCCTCTCCCCCATGCTTTTTAACATCTATATGCAGCCGCTGGGAGAGATCATCAGGGGGTTTGGGCTGGGTGTTCATCAGTATGCGGATGATACCCAGCTCTACCTCTCTTTCAAATCAGAACCAGTGAAGGCAGTGAAGGTCCTATGTGAGTGCCTGGAGGCGGTTGGAGGATGGATGGCGGCTAACAGATTGAGGTTGAATCCTGACAAGACAGAAGTACTGTTTTTGGGGGACAGGGTGCGAGCGGGTGTGGGGGACTCCCTGGTCCTGAATGGGGTAACTGTGCCCCTGAAGGACCAGGTGCGCAGCCTGGGAGTCATTTTGGACTCACAGCTGTCCATGGAGGCGCAGGTTAATTCTGTGTCCAGGGCGGCTGTCTACCAGCTCCATCTGGTGCGCAGGCTGAGACCCTACCTGCCCGCAGACTGTCTCGCCAGAGTGGTGCATGCTCTAGTTATCTCCCGCTTGGACTACTGCAATGCGCTCTACGTGGGGCTACCTTTGAAGGTGACCCGGAAACTGCAATTAATCCAGAATGCAGCAGCTAGACTGGTGACTGGGAGTGGCCGCTGGGACCACATAACACCGGTCCTGAGAGATCTACACTGGCTCCCAGTACGTTTCCGAGCACAATTCAAAGTGTTGGTGCTGACCTTTAAAGCCCTAAACGGCCTCGGTCCTGTATACCTGAAGGAGCGTCTCCACCCCCACCATTCAGCCCGGACACTGAGGTCCAACGCCGAGGGCCTTCTGGCGGTTCCCTCACTCCGAGAAGCGAAGCTACAGGGAACCAGGCAGAGGGCCTTTTCGGTGGTGGCGCCCGCCCTGTGGAACGCCCTCCCATTAGAGGTCAAAGCAATAAACAACCACATGACCTTTAGAAAACACCTGAAGGCAGCCCTGTTCAGGGAAGCTTTTAATCTATGATATTTTAATGTATTGTTTTTTAATAATTGCTGGAAGCCGCCCAGGGTAGCTGGGGAGACCCGGCCAGATGGGCGGGGTACAAATAATAAATTATTATTATTATTATTATTATTATTATTGACATCAGACAGGTGCCTTCACTGTACTCTTTTTGACGCCTACTAAAAACTTTTTTTGGGTGTGCTTATTCAAGCCTACTTAGACATGTAGAATGTGGATGTGTTTTAATCAGTTTTTAGTTTATTGCTGATTTTACCTTTTGAAGGTTTTAAGAGTAGTTTTAGGGTTTTTATTGATAATTTTATTCGTCTGTTCTCTCTTTTACAATCAAGCAGTGCATAAATTTTATTAAATAAAAAAAATGAAATAAGGTGGTCTACAGGGTTCTCTCTAATTTTATCCTCACAACAACCCTGTGAAGTAGGCTGAGAGATTGTTGCTGGCCCACGAGCTTCATGGCAGAGTGGGATATTTGAACCCCGTTCCGCCAAGTCCTATTCTGACATTCTAACCACTACGCCATACTGTCTTTACTCATTATACCTACCAAGGAAAGGCAGCAGTTCTGCCCAGGGAAACAACTACCGCTATTTATTCACACTTCCACCAGCACCTTATTTTCTGTTCTTGTTGGCAGACAGAAAGGATGGGTGCTGTTTTGCTTTGTTTTCTGGACTGTTGCATTATCCTGCTTTTTGAAACCCCATCATATGGCAAAGGAATGCATTCAGGTTTAAAACGCACAGATGAAGCAAAAAAAGGTCGACATCACAAACACACCCGCTGCCTTCCTCTCTGGCTGCTCCAGAAAAAGTGAAGTGCCACCTGAAGATTAAACAAAGAGCAGTGGTGAAGTTTGCCGCAACCTCAGGGAAAAGAGAAGCTGGAAGCCAATGTCAAGTTGTGCATACTCTGCAGCAAGTTTCAGAACCGAAAGCTGCTAAAGGTGTACTGGGGCACATGTGATGTTTCATGTAAAGCTAATGTGTGGATCAGTTTCAGACTATCATATAATTGAAGAGTTGGAAGGGTCCAACTCTTTGCAATGCAGGAATGACTCTTTTGCTCAATGTGGGGCTCAAACTCACGTCCCTGAGATAAAGAGTCTCATGCTCTACCAACTAAGCCAGGGGTCAGCAACCTTTTTCAGCCGTGGGCTGGTCCACCGTCCCTCAGACCATGTGGTGGGCCGGACTATATTTTTTTGGGGGAAATGAACGAATTCCTGTGCCCCACAAATAACCCAGAGATGCATTTTAAATAAAAGGACACATTCTACTCATGTAAAAACACGCTGATTCCCAGACCGTCCATGGGCCCAATTGAGAAGGCGTTTGGGCTGCATCCGGCCCACGGGCCTTAGGTTGCCTACCCCTGAACTAAGCTATCCAGTATTTGCAAAAACTATCAAAGTGATTCTTTAAGGTTGACGTTGTTGAAAATTTGCTGCTCTCTTGCTTTATACCAAGGGAAATTAACATCACCCAAGGCTGAAAACTGCCACATTGTTTTTCCTTATTTTTGTAATAACCAAGTGCCTTAATACAACCAACTTTTTTACCTCTCCTTCCCCTAAAAAGACACCTCAACATTTTTAGGACTGCATGAAGAACAAACTGGTCCTCTTTATACTGCCATGAGAATGACATCCGGAAGAATAAAACAAAACAAGAAAGGACACGAGCGTGCACTTTATTCCGAGCCTATATGAATACATGAAGAATACAAGGCATATGTAACAAAGCCATGTTTACCACTACTGATAATTTCTGGAATGTGTGATTAAATTTCTGACGAAAACAAAGCCCCCTTTATTGCATGCCTTTTATATTATTTACTGGCTTTATCGCAGAAAACTGCATGGATCACAGCTGCTTAATAATGATGTTCTTGTGCTCGTGCAAATCCCTTAGAGTTTGTTGCAAGTTTGCAATAACTATAAACGTGAATGATAAATCTGGCCTGCTATCATTTGTAATTATCTGGATTCTAATGGCTGGGACCGTTCTGAATCCAAATATCTTTCCCTCTACGGTTACACATCCACTCTCAGTTGTTCCACAAAAGCAAGAAGAGTGGGAGGAAAACGTTAACATTCCTGTGGTGTATTGAGAGAAGATATTGACAGGAGTGCTCCTGAAATAGATTATATCAAAACACCAAATATATTACCTTTACCTCAGCAGTAAGCTTTTGTAAATTGAAGTCAAATATGTAATCGTTGAACTCTGCTATGATGATAAAAGGAACAAAGAGAGAGCTTTAGGTGGTACGGGTTTGTGGATGGAACTGTTCCATCCAGCCCTTCCTCCTAAATGAAATTTCAAGGTGTACTGTAAGAATACAGTAGTACCCCGCAAGACGAATGCCTCGCAAGACAAAAAACTCGTAAGACGAAAGAGTTTTTCAGTTTTTCAGTTGCTTCGTAAGACGAATTTCCCTATGGGCTTGCTTTGCAAGACGAAGAGCTGCCCCGGCGGCAGCCCCGGCGACAGCCGCTCTCCCCGCCGCTGCCATGGGCGGCTGAGGCGGGGAGAAAGAAGAGAGAAGCAGCAGCGCGTGGAAGCGCGCTGTGAAGAGCTGCCCCGGCGGCAGCCCCGGCGACGGCCGCTCTCCCCGCCGCTGCCATGGGCGGCTGAGGCGGGGAGAAAGAAGAGAGAAGCAGCAGCGCGTGGAAGCGCGCTGTGAAGAGCTGCCCCGGCGGCAGCCCCGGCGACGGCCGCTCTCCCCGCCGGCTAGATTGCACGGACGGGAAGCACCACCAGCGGGGCTTTGCCGCCCAGCCTCAAGCCAACATCAGCAGCTCCCGAGGGAGCCAGGGAGACAGCTGCCGCTGCCGCGCTCCCTTCTCCTCCCTTCGCTAGCAGGAGCTTCGCAGACCGTGCTTCGCAAGACGACAAAACCCGCAAGACGACAAAACTCACAGAACGAATTAATTTCGTCTTGCGGGGCACCACTGTACATCTATTTGGTACACTTTTCTTGCCTTGGGTTTACAAATGGGAGGTCAGATACTGCACAATGTTTGCAGTGGGAAGAGTCCCATGGGAACCAGTGGAACTGTTATCTGTATAAGGTCAGTGGAATATTCTGAAAATGTAGCATATAATGTTGAGAATAGGCTATGTGGAATGCTTTGAGCAAAACTCTATAGAAGTGATAGTAGAAATCTGCATCAGTTAGGACATAATTCACGATTCACTTAGCATGGTGGGCTTCCACTTCAGCCACATTATTTGAACCAGTAGAACTGCATGCAATGTCATTGTAACACCCATGAAATGCCAAGTATATATAGAACAAGTGTAGCTGACCTATGGCCCCCCAGATGGACTGCAAGTCTCATCAACCCTGACCATTCGCCACGTTGACTGACAGGAACTAGAATCCACACTGTGAAGCAGCTTTCAGGATTCTAGTTGTACTGACCTCAACACAAGTTCAATTATGCCGTTTTATGTGGCTTCCGAAAGCCAAGCTTAAGATGATGTGAAATGCACCTTTGCCTTTGAATCACACCTATTATGCATAAAAGTCACAGCCTTTTTCTCTTCCATTAAACTTTTCTATTTTTCAACCTCAATTCCGTGTCTGCAAAAAGGGAAATAAGTGGGTCATAACTCTCAGAGTTAAGTGGGGGGGAAACTATACTGGGAATAATCCAGCTAAAAAGAAGCATTTTTAAATCCCATTGATTTTAACCAAAATTATATGTGTAGGCAACTCCATCCTGTGCATGCTTACATGAAAGGCAGTTCTACTGTGCCCAGTGATGTTTACTGCTGGGTACACATGCACAGGATTGCAGGCAGCCAGAGCAATTGTACATTGTTGGTGCTGGGGAAGAATCTGTGGCACAGCTACAATAAGTTCCTATGCTTCTCTCCTTGCTGCAACCTAAGTGAGGGATGGGGTGGGGGGTATGTTTCCATCCCCCCCTTTCCATTTTTTTCCCTCTCTTCCTTGTTGAAGTCAGTGGGATGGGGCACAAACAATGCCAATTCCAAGGCTGGAGTAGTTTTTGGCTGGGGGGGGGGATGTCAGGGAAACGAAGGGTTTTTTGTTTTTTTTTAATCCTATGGAAACAAGACTGCTCCCTTCCTCACTCACTGGCAGAACCCTGAGTGGTTCGTCTGTGGCCATGGAGCTTTCCACAGGTATGCTGGGATCTCCCAAGGGGTACAGACCCCAGCCCATGGGTGGAGCTCCTCTCCATTGGTTAAATAGCAGTTATGCACATTCCTAAAGCCCCTCCACTAACTGTTTTGTAGTCAAAAATGCTTAATTTGGATTATATATATTGCTACTTGCCCAAATGTGAAGACAGATTTCATGTAATACTGAATACGCCGTTTCATTTGTACATCCTTAGAAAATATCATTTAGATGAGTTTGTTCTTGCATTTATCTCCTTTCTAATCTATTCTCCCTCTAATCAGTTCACTCTTCTGTTACCTTATCTGTACAAGTGAAACTATGACACTATTTGTGCCTGAAGGAGCTGAGAACTTTCAAGATGTTCCTTAAATATTCGCTGTTTGATCTCTGATGACACTTCTTGACATTCTGGTGACACCTTCTTGACCCACCTTTCCTCTACTGAGGGTTTACGAAATGAAACCATTTAGGAAGCCTTTCCCTTCAAGCATTTCCTGCTTCTGTTGTCACGCCACTAACGCTCTCTTCTCAGAGGGTTTGCTCACTGTGTCACCAGCTTCAACTAGGTCATGGAGCTCTCTGTGAGACAAACGAATCAGGGTGACTTTATTTGTTTATTTATTGCGCCTTTTCTCCAAGGAGCTCAAGGTGGCAAACATGGTTCTCCCTCTCCTCATTTAATCCCTGGAAGAACCTTGTGAGGTAGGTTAGGCTGAAAGGCAAGGACTGGTCCAAGGTTACCCCATGAGTTTCATGGGCAAGTGGCAGTTTGAAAACTGATCTCCCAGGTATTAGTCCAACACTCTAGTTCCTATAACACCAGAAGTTGTCTTCAGCTCATGCATGCTTCAATGGTCTCAAACATATCTCTTCCTATTTTATGTATCTTTTATGCATTTTAATAGAAAATCAGGGAGCCTCACCCATACTGAAGATAGGTGGTAGCAGCAGCACCTGAGCACTGGTCTCCACATCTGTTCACAGGTCAAGTAGTGTAGAAGGACTAGTTCCTGACCACTGCTACCATTGACATGTAAAGGAATGTCATTAGAGGGATTGCATATTTGCAGCAATTGGTAGCAATCACAAAGGCAGGTCTTTCAATTCTCATCACTATGGGCCAATCGCTACTTGCCACTGGTGTCTAGACAAGCAATGAAATAAAGGCTGATGATTAATCTACTGTGCACCCTGGAGTCAGGCTAACAGATGCCTATCTTTATTGTGCATGCAGGTGTTAATGCAAAATTGGTTAACTATTTGTCACAAGTAGCAAGGTCAACCCCTGTTGGTACTGTTTCTTCCACGATGTCTCAATTCTTCCTGAGTAAAGAAACCAACAGTCTGAGGCTCCCCTAGTGTAACCATCAAACACAAACATCTTGTAGAGTTCATTGCCACCCTGGTCTGGATCCAGTGGCAGACCTTGGGGTCTCAAATTTCAGTGGCGCCCTGTGTGATGCCAAAATTTGGCATACACCTCCTGCCTCTCATGCTCCATTGTAAATAATAGTTGTGGCATCTCCTGCAGTGCCCCTGAGGTTCCGTGCCCAGTGTGACTGAACTGGTCGTGCTCCCTTAAATCCGCCTCTGCTGGATCCATGTGCATCATTCAAAAATAGATGGAACATAGCGGTCTTCAAGATTTTTTTAATTAAAAAGGGGGATGCTGGCTGTCACCGAAACCAAGGCTTAGTGATCAGCGAAACTGGGCCTAATAAATAATGGTGTGTACAAGATTAACCACTTTGTCACTAAGCAGGGATTTTAACTTGTGTTTAACATTCCCAACCCCACTTAGTGTACTGCATGATATATGTTCAGGTGAACACCTGGGGATAGGGACAGATACACAACCTCAAGCCCCAGCCAAACCTCATCATGTGTGTCTTCCTCACTCAGACAGTTCCCAGACAGTGAGATGATTGACAGGTAGGTAGCTCTACCCATCTGTCAAGAGTCATTCCACAGATCCCATTCCTCACCCCAACTTTAAAAAGAATACACATAGCATAGACAGTTCTCTCTTTTTTGAAAAAGAAAAATGGCACTCCTCTGGAATCAAGGGTGGCCATGTTTCCTGTATAGAATCCTCTATTTGTAGGCATCCTCTGTTTGAAGGCCTGTCCTGTTTAAGTCTGGTTTAAAGATAAAGAACTTTAAGGATAACCTTGAAGTTATCCATCAGCAGTTAGCACCTCCACAGCAAACTGAGTACATCATATATCACTCCATCAAGGCACTCCTCACAATGATGAGATGCAGTGTAGTTGTGCTATTCTAAATGTGCATCTATAAATATAAATCAAGATAAGCAACTTTTATACAAATCTCTGCCCTCTTTTTCCTGAGGATGTGTTTCTTCTGTTTTAGCAGTTACACTGCATTGGAATCTGCAATCTAGGTAAAACGACCAGGAGTGGAAAACCAGCTTGGTTAACAGAGATCTTATACAGATCTACCTTGTGTCTGAAACGTGTCGTTCACCATATGTACAATGTGCATATATAAACATGAGCATAAAATAACATGCTGGCAACTTTTCAAAATATATTCCTTCTGGTTGAGGTCTGTTCTTTTTCACTATGTGGCTCATTCAGAACACAACAAAATCAAGATCTAAAGAGCTACTTTGGGTATAGCCAATGGTTTGTGCAGAACTGGTGGAACATCAGACATTTTTCCTTTGAGCAGTAGGACACATGTCCCCCCCCCCCCTATTTTCCAAATCAACACTTGGTTTTGAAATACCCTTCAGTTTCAAAAGACACTTGCCATGTACCACAGTGGGGAATGGGGATTTTGTCTCAGAAAAAAAACCCAAGTCCCATTGTATGTGTAGATATAGTTATGTGGTTCTTTCAACAGAGGTTCAGTAACGAGAATTATGTGGGGCCACAATTAACTAAACAGTTGTGCTAGCAGAAACTGGTGCAACGATTCACAGTAGGGGAACTAGACTTTCCCTTAACTCCCTCCCCCCACTCCTGTGCCCTCTCCAAATCTGTTCTGGAGGGGCTAGAGAACCCCCAGAACAACATGCAAGGGGAGGAAAGGAAGGATTGTTTAATTGGGCAAGCAGAAATGCTTGAACTGATGGAAAGCTTTCATTAGCACTACATTGAACACAACCCATGCTTCATAACATATGGTCAGGAAAATACATTACTATGTCTGAGGTCTTTTCCAAGATTTACTCATCAGCTGGAAAACACTGCAGTGTTCAGGTCTCTGTTTACCAGTGGCCATTTTATGAACTTTAGGCAAGGCACACCACAATTGTGGATGCCAGCATTTGCAGCAAGCCTATGCATCTGTTTTGGTTCCCCAAAAACCTCCTTGCAGCAGGTGCACGGCATAATGTCAGTGCTTTACGGTATCTATATGCACCTGTGTTCCTTAACTAATTATCCTGTTCAATTTTGCCTTGTCCTGATCTCCAGAGTGGAAGACAGACTGCTGAGGCATCTGACAAACAGCTATGGAAAAAACTCAATCTCTCTCTCTCTCTCTCTCTCACACACACACACTCATGTGTGCACCTGCTAAACTGCAACTGACCGTATGTTTTTATTTCATCCTTCATTTTCGTCAGACAATATTTTGAAAGGTTTCAGATTTATGTAAGTGAAATTTAGGGCTGTTTATTACTGTAGTCTTTCTGCTTTAGGACTTTGGATAGCCCATAAAGGCCTACTTGGGAATTAAAACCCATGGCCATCATATTGACCTCTCTGCCACCATGGGAGATTTGGTGAGTGAACATGAGAGGCAGAATTTTATTTGTGGCAGGTATGCCCATATGATTTTCCTTTCCTTTTTTTTTTTTTTTTGGGCCAGGAACGGAATACACTTTTATTTTAACAGGCTTTTAAATTTGTAACACATGGCTTTATTGTTTGAAGTGTTGACATATATAACATTTTTACTCTTGAAGAATCATAGAATCATAGAGTTGGAAGGGTACCAAAGGGTCATCTAGTCTAACCCCCTGCAATGCAGGAATCTCAGCTAAAGCACCCATGACAGATGGTCAACCAACTTCTGCCTGAAAACCTCCAATGAAGGAGAGCCCACAACCTCCCAAGGGAGACTGTTCCACCGTCAAATAGCCCTTACTGTTATAAAGTTCTTTCTGGTGTTCTTGCTGCTGATGTGTTTGTGGTTTGGTTTGTTTTAAAGGCTGCTTGTGTTTTCTTATGGCTTTTAGAAATTTTGATCATGTATGCTGCTCTGGGTACTTTTAGTCAGAGAGAGAGAGGGGGGGGAGTGAATGTTGTGATATTGTACTGCAAGAAAAAGAAGAGGTTGGGGTGTGTATGAGTGCAATATCAGAGCCTGACATTATCCACCACTGAACTATGGTCCTTCCCCATTTCATTATTTAAATAAGAAAAAATGCAGTTGCTATACCTCCAATGTGGGTCGCGGGTGGTGCTGTGGGTTAAATCACAGAGCCCAGGGCTTGCCGATCAGAAGGTCGGTGGTTTGAATCCCCACGACAGGGTGAGCTCCCGTTACTCGGTCCCTGCTCCTGCCAACCTAGCAGTTCGAAAGCACATCAAGTGCAAGTAGATAAATAGGTACCGCTCTGGCTGGAAGGTAAACGGCATTTCCGTGCGCTGCTCTGGTTCGCCAGAAGTGGCTTAGTCATGCTGGCCACATGACCCGGAAGCTGTACACCGGCTCCCTCAGTCAGTAAAGCGAGATGAGCGCCGCAACCCCAGAGTCGTCTGCAACTGGACCTAATGGTCAGGGGTCCCTTTACCTTAACCTTATACCTCCAATAGTGCTCTTACACCATGTGGGTGGAAAACTAGAGTCTTTATTACTACAACAAGTGGGAAATGTGGGTGACTACTGGGACCAGTGAATGAATAGTGCAGCAGCCAGAACAGCTGCAGGGCCTCCTCTCAGAGCATTGAAAGATACTGGTAAATCACTGCTGAATTGTGATTTGAGCTTCACACAGAGAACACATAACCAGCCGTGAGTAATATTCAGTATTCCTATTCCTTCATTTTTTATTTATTTTAAAAAAAACACTGCTTGCATGCAAAAGACAAGCAGATCCCCCACCCTGCCTCAGTTGTGGTTCTTATGGAGGTCTGCTGAACTCCAGTGACTAAAAGTGAAGTTCAAATTTTGACGCTAATGTGATCCAGCACTTTTACGCACTTTGTTATTATACAGGCCAAAGAATTATACAATTGTAAAGTTGGAAGGGAATTCAGCGATCAACTAGTACAACTCCCAACTCAGTGCAGGATTTACAATGGCTGAATTCACATGGTGGTTTTTTCGGTTTTCCAGACCTTTCCCTAATATAATTTCCACATTCTATTCGAGCTTTCACATGATTTACAAGCCATTTCTGAAAATATAGCAGAATACGATGCTAGTTTAGTGCTCATTTCTGTGTTACTTGTTTCCAGAAAGTATTTGCTTGCAAATAACATTGGAATCAGCACTCAACTTGCATTGTTTTCGGCTATATTTTCGGAAATGGCTTGTCCATCATGTGAAAGCTCGGATATAATGTGGAAATTAACAGTTGGGGCAACCATGAGAAAACAGAATGAAGTGCCGTGTGAATGCAGCCAATGCAGTATGCAGCTGTAGTATCCATGACAGATGGCAATCTGTATGGTAGCACGTTTTCACGTAGGCTCAGTTACATTTGCACATTTACATGATTACACAATGACCGTTCTCACGATCACTAAAACTTCACCGTCATTTCCCTAAAATCGTGTGTGTGTGTGGTTACTTACTGTTGATATGTGGAAGTTTACTACCAATAAGAAATGTTAGTACTGTTTATACTGAATAAATTGGTCAACCACTGGATTGGTCTTTCGGTAGAAGCATTTGTATCCTGTGTCCTTTGCTTACTTGAGGGGGTGGGGAGTTTGACCAATATGCATTTGGTACTGAACTTTGATGCAGAGTCCATTGTAATAACAGTAAAGTTTAATGATGCGTGGCTTTGAGAGACTGACAAATTCCCAGCCAAAGTATTGATTCCTAGAGAATTTATGAAGCACATGCTGTATTCTGTGTCATTATAGTCCATTTTTGGCTGAAAGAATCATGTAAAATAGATTTTTAAATGAGTGGTAATAGCCAGACATAAAGAAGGTATTGATGTGTGTCATGAAGGGTGAAATAGCATGCCAGGTAAAGGCATATAACAAATTGAAAACAACAGCACTGCAGCTCCCTACAAATGTAAATTTGTTTTTAGTTTTTGTTTTTTAATCAACTCCTTTGTTTCAATGCTTGTGAATTCTGCCACACAGAAACCCCCCTTTTAAACTAAATAATTATTTACAGCTTGATTTCATGCTTGACATTTAAATACATGTCTCTAAAATGCATATCTCACTTACAGACATATTAATCAATATGAATTGTGTATTACATTACTAAAAAAACTACCTCTGAGTTTATTAGGAAAAATGTATAAAAAGGCATAGTTCTGCTTAGTTGAGCAATATGTGAAAATTGATAACTTGAGTTTCCAGTAATAGTTTGGTGGCCTCGGGCCCCCCCCCCTCTTTTTTTTTTTTTTGAAGGGGGGATTAAAAATTGAGAGCTCCTATAATATTAAAAAAAACATTCTGTGACAAGGTAAATCACAGTTTCAGGACAGGCGAGACTTGAAAGAACACCATGGCAGGAGGGAAAGGGGGCGGGGGCAGGAGCAGAAAAGCTCACACAAAGCAGGAGAAAAAGGGAGAAGACAATAACTGATTGGGTTGCTAAGGTTTTACAGCAAAGTAACGCTGCATTTTAATTGCATTCCAGCAGTCTCTTTTTGAGCAGATGAAAAAAAAGAGGTCACCTAGGTCTAGCAGTGTTATGGCCCCGACACAGACCAGACATAAATATATCTCCCACACACCCAGGAACACCATGAGAATCAGTTAAATCCTCCTCTGAGCAGCTGCTTCCCAACAATTCAAGAGTTTATCAGCCTAATAAAGGAGGAGGAGGAGGAGAAGCGGGTGGGGAGCAAAGAAAGGAAAGTGGACTTGTGAGGCAAAAAGAGGTTGACAAACTCAATAGATTCTTCTGTGGCCTAGCAAGGCCTGAAGAGCCCTTCATGGCTTTAGTCATCGCAAATAAGGGAGGCCTTGGAACAGGTTCGCCCCACTTTCCCTGCCAAAAATTAGCATGGCCAAGAGAGCTGGGTTGTTCTCTGCATAAACATATTTCTAGGTTGAATTTGAAAGGTAATCTGAACCCGGTTCCAAAGAACAACGAAAGAACATTTCGCTTGGTCCTGGAGCCTCTTTGGAATGCTAGGCCCCAGCCCTTCACTATGCCCATCTGAGCATGCGCAGAGCACATTTTCCACGACTGATTAATACACAATGCAGCACCTGCTCATCTATCACAAACTGGGAAGGACTTAACACGTCATACGACAATTGTCGTGTCGCAGGATGTGTTCCAAAGGCAAATGGTGTCTCCAGCTTGCTGAAGCCCAGGAGGTCTAGGTCTGGTCAGCATCTGGTCAGCTGCCCAGGAATTACAGGTGTGCTGCCTGGGGTTCTATGGTGGAAATAGTTGTGAATGTAATAAAGTAAATGCACAAAAATAAATAATTGAGGAAGGCTGCAACTACAGAGGTTAAAACTTCCCCTTCCTCATTTTTTTAAAAAACCCCAAACAAATGAAAAGGATCTCTGGGCATGATCCCCTAGACCTCCCCATTCTTCCTGCCACTTAGTCTCCTTCCACAAGGACCTTTCCTCTGATATTTGAGAGAAAAATGAAGAAAAATGACAATGGGGGTGAGACAGTGGGTATTAAGCATCATCAACACTTAGGTTGGCCTCTTCATTGATAGTTTTGAAGGGGTTAGTCAATATTTTTATTTCACCAGACTTTTAATGGGTCATTTGTTACATTTGCTAACCAGTTCAAATAAAAACAAATTGTTATTTTTGTAGCAATTCTATTCTCTTTTTAATTGTACAAAGATTGTGTTTTACTGTCTTGGGTGTGTGTGTCCCTATAGCCACAGTATACAAATGTTTCTATAAGTAAATAGGAAAACTCTCGCCTCACACTCAGTGTAAGAAGCACATCTAAGGGATAGTCCTGACAAGCAGTATGAATGTGTAGCTTGGTAGCTTCCGAGCTTATATGGTTTTTCGATACATTGTTTTATTTTAAAATTACAATTTCACAGGCCATTTCCCCTTAATTCAAATCTGGCTGGATGTTGCCAGCTTTAGACAGACCACCTTGCAAGTCTTTGCGGCAGGCTCTGGTGTGTTGAGATATGATCATACAAACAGCACACTGAGAGGTGGGTAATTAGCAGACCGGACTGCAACAAATCAACTAATCAACTCCAACAGAACTTGTCTCTTTTATCAGAACATTAGCAGCTGAAAACAGAGAAAAATTAGTCAATTTAATAGTGTATTCGATTTAGAAAATAAGCTATTCCTGCCATTATTAGCTCACTTGACAGGCATTCAGGAACTACCTTTGATCAGTGACAAGGCCCCACAAAAGAATTATATAAACTATGATAAATACCTATAATTAATATACTCAAGTTGTTTCTGACCTACAGCAAAAGAATGACTTCATATGGTTCAGGATTTTTCAAGTTGTTTACTTACCAGACCCTGCTGCTTGGTTGTGTTTTCAGGCTTTTCGCTGTGTGAGTCACTTTTTTTCCAGTGTGCCAGTGTACAAATGGCACATATAAAAGAGTATTTGTAGCATGAGTGGTTAGTTTTTGTGCTTAAATAATTACAGCAATCGGAGATGAAGAGCAGGTAACCGCGCAACAATAATTGGCCATTTTTGCATCTCCTTTGGGCACTTTTTTGGCAGTTGCAAGCTAAGCAATTGTACGAAGTAGCAAATTAAGCAACAAGTAGCAGAGGAAAGCAGTTCTCTTGGCTCTGAGCTAGGAAATGTTCTTTAATACAAAAAAAAAAAGCTTTCTATAGCAATCATACCAGCTCTAAGGCTATCGCTAAGACCATAAGAAGTATCAGTTGTATAAAATGGTTCTGAAAACAGACAACACCTTGTAATTCAGTCTTCTTTTTCTGCCTGTCAGCTCATCATCACTGTGAAAGCCTGCTATCGCTTTGTCTGTTTGAAGCAATAATTGCAAGGAAACCACAAAAAGTCATTTAAGGTTTACTCAGAGGTTCTAATGCAATGAATTGTCAGAACAAAAGATTCATTAGTTGTGCTCATTTCAATCTAGTGGAGGATTCCCATCCCTCCCTCCACTAGATTGCATTTTGGAGTTAACGACATCTAGAAACATAGGGGAGCTTTCCAACTCTTGGCCCAGCCTTTCGCTGAAGTTTTATAAGTACAGAAGGGCTATATGCATCATTCTAGGTTATTTCCCCCGATAATAGCACAAGAAAGCAAGGTATCTGGATGGCAAGGCCCATATAGTACTTCCGTTGTTTCCTTTCTGAAATATGAATTGATAGCGGCCTATCAACCATGGGCGGAAACCTGTATATCTGAATTGAGGAGCTTGGCTGTATATTACAGTCAGCCTCTCACTGTTGTACAGTCGTACCTTGGAAGTTGAACGCCTTGCGAGTCGAAAGTTTTGGCTCCCGAAAGCTGCAAACCCAGAAGTGAGTGTTCTGGTTTGCAAATGTTCTTTGGAACCCGAATGTCCGACACAGGTTCCACGGCTTCCGATTGGCTGCAGAAGCTTCCTGCAGCCAATTGGAAGCCGCACCTTGGTTTCCAAACGTTTTGGAAGTCGAACGGACTTCGGGAACGGATTCTGTTCGACTTCCGAGGTACGACTGTACTCTTAAAATGCAGGAGTCTTTGAAAGAAACCAGAGTTAAAACGTCCCTCCTAGCTAGTGTGCCCTCACTAAAAAACCATTTTTTTAAAGTCTTGCAGAACTTGCATTTTGGTTATCATGTTATTTCTTTAGAGAACACTCATTAGAGAATACTCATTCCCCTATATCTCATTCATCCAGGCCACCCTGTCCATTGCTTCTCAGAATCTGCTCACACACTCCAGTCCTTCCACACTCATGTGCCATCATCTCTTCATTTGACACCGTTATCCTTCCTAGAACAGCTCAACCATATCTTCCACACTTGACAATTTTGTCACCTAAAGCTTCACGAAGCATTCGTTATAAAAGCGGGGAGCGTCGCCACTAAGTTTTGCCCAGATTTAAAGGACAGCGGCTGAAAGCCCAGTTTCTACAGCTTCTAAAAATCTTCTCTAATATTCTCAAGTGTATCAGTGTGGAGGAAATGAAAAGTTGGTTTCTAATCTCAGCCACAGTCCTATAAATTCAGAGCAACTCTAGTGACTTCAGCCAAATTATCTACAATTTGTTTTGGTATAATAGGTGATATTGGAATATGTCGCTTCACTGTTAAAACTATCAGTCTCAACACACAAATATGTCAAAAATGCAGTACTTTCAGTGAAAATGTGAGCAAGATAATAATTAAAAATTTAAAAACACTGGGGGAAATAAAAGACAGTACTTGTAATTAGCCAACTAACATTTCTAAGAATCAGTTACACTTAATGGTGTTCCCTGTGATTTAATGAGCGGTTTGAAAGGCATGTCACACAAAAGATTTCCTTTTAAAATGATTTTTGACATGTATTTGCTACATTTCCAGAGTATGTTGGCTATCTATCTCTAGTGTGTGTGTGAGTCAGTGAGTATGTGAGAAAAGCAGCACTGATTGACAGGAAGGGAGGTGAAAGCGCAAATGGAAAAACCAAAAATATGCAGTAAATAAATCACATATGGACCCAGTATTTTAAGAGTATACCAACAAGTATCATACAAGACAGCCTTATCATGAGGCAAAGTGAGGCACCTTTCTCAAGCAGTTGATTTTGGCTTTCGCAATAGTTATTTAATTATTCCCCCACCCCCTTATTGTATTCTTACTATAAGGGAGTGGGGTGCTTGTAAGATTTTCTAACTCAAGTACCGAAACAACTTGTGTGGCCTTGGGTATTATGCAGCTTGACTTGGTGTGGAGGCCACTATTTGCATCAGACAGCTATACTAAATGCTTTGGGCCTGCAAACAGAAAGAGCGTAAGAATCAAATCACTGGGCAGTACTCAACAAAATATTTTCCCCGGCTGGGTATCTCCCCCTCCTCCTCCCTTCCCCCACATACACCGTAGTAAAGGTAAAGGTACCCTTGACCGTTACGTCCAGTCGCAGACAATTCTGGGGTTGCGCGCTCATCTAGCTCTATAGGCCGAGGGGGCCAGCGTTTGTCCGCAGACAGCTTCCTGGTCATGTGGCCAGCATGACTAAGCCGCTTTTGGTGAACCAGAGCAGCGCACGGAGATGCCGTTTACCTTCCCGCCGGAGTGGTACCTATTTATCTACTTGCACTTTGACGTGCTTTCAAACTGCTAGGTTGGCAGCAGCTGGGACAGAGCAAAGGGAGCTCACTCCGTCGCGGGGATTTGAACTCCGACCTTCTGATCGGCAAGCCCTAGTGTTATGTACTGAGTTGAATAGGATGAGCTGAATAAAGAGCATGAAATCCACACTCGACTCCGAGTATATTTCACCAAGGCTCTGTGGTTTAGACCACAGCGCCACCCACGTCCCCCATAGTACTATCCCCAAATCTGCTCCTGAGGGCTGTGGGGGAACTCCAGAACATATTTATAGAGGTGCAAGAGGAGGAGTGGGTGAGAACCTTCCACTGAGCAAGGAAAACTTCAGGCACTGATAGTCACCTTAGTGCTACGGCGAATACAACCCATGGGTCAGCCCAAGACATCCCTTGGTGATATCTCTTTAAGATGCTTATTATGTTTGAGAAGTTTAGGCAGGAGGGTGGAGGCTCAGCCAGGGGAAGACAGCAGGTGGGAGTTGTATGTGATGCAGCTAGCACAGAATAGGATTGCCATGAATAAAAAATTAAAAAATTCCCCTTTGATGGTAAAATAAACAACATGATATTGAAGAAACCTTTACTGGTGCATCTGACAGAACACCAAAAATCCATCTAGTTCCTCATTTCATTTCTAAGAGTGGGTAACGAAATACAAATGTTATTTGTGTCCCACCGCAATTGTGTGTGTGTTTTTTAAACCCACTGCAATTATGGGTGCCTCCAGACTGTCACTGCTGAGCAGGAGTGATTCAATTTAGGTTTGTGCAATTAAAGCAGATTCAAAGGTCATGTAACCCTAGCACAGCAAATCTATTATTATTATTATTATTATTATTATTATTATTATTACTATTAAAAAAAGATTTTTGCAGCTAGGCAAGGTGTGGGCTGAATGCATGGTTGCCCCACAAGCGAATCAGGATGAATGCCTATTGCATAACCTCCCTGCAATCAAATCAGAAAGGAAGTTCCACAAAGCCCCAGACATGTGGAAGCTTTATGCAAGCAGCTCAGAATAAAAGTTCAATAAACTGGTCATATGAAGAAATCCTGCATTTTAATTGCTTTGCATGCTAATTTGTGGGCCAAGGAGATTATGGGCTTTGACATAGTTTGTGCTATTACTTCATTCTGAATGGGGCGGGGGATTGTGTTGAAAACGGCTTGTGAAAGTGAGGTTTTACTCGTAACGCATTCAGTTTATGCATTCCCACCCCCACCCCTATTTTCCTCTGTTCGATCATAGTTCTCCGTCCTGCCAAACTGGATGAGACACTGATTATTGTGTTCAGATCTCTCACAACTCTAAATTTCTTTCGAAAGCAACTGTGGGGTGAGGAGACTGGGAATTGGGATTGGTGACAGTGTTTCAGGGAGAGTGTTTGACCCTTTCCTCCAGCACTATGTTCCTGAGGTAAACCACCCATCTTCCGGCTGTTATATGCCCCCATTAGGGAAAACATATGTGTATCCTAAATATGTCACCTGTTATAACCAAGGGTGGATGTCCTAGCAAGTAATGAAATTATTGCAACTTATTGCACCACTTGGCAAATGAACTAAGTATCATCAGGAATGACAAGTCAGCATTTACTGTAACATAGGAACAGTATTATTAATAAATAGATAAACAAACCATGTTAAGATTTTGTGAGAGTGTATGACACAAGTGACTAGACTGTGTAAGTCAAAAATAACAATTATAACAATGAGGAGTAAGGACAGATAGCAGCTGTTCCTTGAAAATCTCTTTGCACTCTCCTCCTGTCCTCTCCCAAGTGTCCCTTGGCTGCACACAAAGATCAGAGCCACTTTGCCATTGTGCCTTGACTGCAGAATATGAAAAGACAAGGGCGAGTGATTCCTTTTACCGATTCCTTTTACCGATGCCTTTAAATTAAGACTTCCATCTCCTTGCATCACTCTGCTCCTTTCCCAAGCAGACTTACCTCTTAAGGCACTAACACAGAGCCTATTAGCTTAGCAGAAAATTGCAACAGTTGTCACTGTTGGATCTTAGATAGGCATGGATGATAACATAAGCACTGAGATAAAATGGCTGGATGACTTAAAAAGCCAATTTAATGGACTGTGACTCTGTGTTGCAGGGGCATTTTCTGGAAGAAGGAAGCACCATTTAAAAACAAGTTGTAGACTGGGGTTGAAACAAGGTCTTAAACAGGCACCAAAATTACTTTAGAAAATGTAAGTTAAAGGCACTTCCAATTGATGCCTGATATAATATGCATGTTTGAATTGGATGACAACCAGCATTGTCCTTAGGCAATACTATGTGTGTATGTGTCAAAGGAAGTGAAGTACAACTCAATATTATTGTGCCACATGTTGGAAGGTGCATTATAGTCATTCTCTATAATTTCCTGTCTCTAATAGAGAACTTGGTGGTCCCCTGTAGCAAAATAGGTAGCAAAATGGCTCATCTGCTGTGCCCTTAGTTGGCGTTGACAAGAATGTCCATGGAAGGAAGAGAAATAACTAACACACACACACACACACACACACACACACACACACACACACACCTGAGATGTACAGGATTTCTACAATCTCATTGGGAATGTGGGACCAGTGCCCAGATCCAGCTACTTCACTGAATCAAAGGGAGTTCCTCTAGTGCTGAGGCAATCAGTCCCTTTGTGGCAGGTGAACCCAGAGACGTATTTCACGCTTCCTTGAAGGAGAAACATGAGGCTGAGATTCCTGGGAAGTACCAGGAAGGCAAGCTGTCCTTATCAGAGGATGGAGAACAATAGTGTCACATACTTTTTGCATACCTCTTGCTGCTGACTCCCATAAAAGGGGTATGGTTCACAGGCTGTACTTTAACAATCATAGGAGAATTGGGCAAGAGCAGGCAAAGGAAGCAGGGTGTGCAAGAGGAGCATTGGCTTCAGGCACCAGGTCCCAGCACGTCCACAAAGGCCAAGGATCTGAGGTCAGTCTCTGTTGCTGGTCCTAACTATCATGCTCTTCAATCGGTAGAGGGATCTATTTGGCAATGTATGGGTTTTGTTTTGTTTTTTCTCTTCAGTTTCAGGGTTGCTAACGCCCAACCAAAAGAAAAGAAAAGAAAAACTTATATGGTCAATTTAAATTGCAACAAGCCAAACAATTTCTAATTTGAAATTTCTAGTTTCAAACAGACTTTCTAATAGATTGGACACAAACAGTGAGGATTGGACATGTAACATCTAATCCCTTAAAAATCAGCACTGGCACACCACAGGGATGTGTGCTAAGTCCCTACCTGTATTCATTGTATACATATGATTGTGTATCATCTGACCCATCTACTGCAATTATTAAGTTTGCAGATGACACTACCATAATGGGTTTAATAACAGGTGGAGACGAATCAGCGTATAAAGGGGGGGGGTCCAAAAAAATATCTACATGGTGCCTAGGGAATAACTTGCACCTTAATATCAGCAAGACAAAGGAGATGGTGTTGGATTTTCGGAGGAAGAGAGGAGAACTAGCCCCGCTGTACATCGGGGAGGGCTGTGTGGAGAGAGTCTCTTCCTTTAAATTCCTTGGAGTATATCTCAGAGAAGCAGGGCCGGCGCGTCCATTAAGGCGAACTAGGCAGTTGCCTAGGGCGCCAAAATGGAGGGGGCGCTGGCCAGCCTGCCCCTACCACCCCCGCCACCTGAACCAGCGGCGGAGCAAGCAGCTTGGGGCGAAAACCGGGGGGCGGGGGCGCCAAAATGGAGGGGGTGCTGGCCAGCCTGCCCCTTGCCCCCCGCCCGGTGCCGCCCTAACCAGCGGCGAAAACCACGGCGGCGCAGGGCGCCCGGCCGGGCAGGGGGTGGGGCACCGTATGTCATGCGCAATGACATCACGTGGCCCGCCCCCTCGCCTAGGGCACCAAATTCCCTAGCACCGGTCCTGCAGAGAAGACCTTACTTGGAAAATCAATACAACCCAGGCGGTTAAGAAAGCCCAACAGAGACTCCACTTCCTCAGAGTATTGCGAAAGAACAATGTCAACCAACATTTGATGATCTCCTTCCACAATAGAAAGTGTCCTTTCATACTGCATCACGGGGTGGTATGCCGGTTTGACAGCCACGGATAGAAAGTGCCTACAAAAGGTGATGGATACAGCACAAAATATTATGGACTGTCCCTTGAATCCTCTGGATGACATCGCAGAAGACGGTTGCCTCAGGAGAGTGAGGAAAATCCTCAGGGATGATTCACACCCTGGCCGGCACTTTCTTGATCTCCTGCCCTCGGGCAGAAGATATAGAAGCATGATTAGTCGCACCAACAGGGTAAAGAACAGCTTCTACCCGTGGGCTGTTAGGCTACTGAATGAAAAAATAACAACAGGGCAACTGACTTTCGGGTTAAGTGGGTGTGCGTCAGTAAACGAGGGGAATTAAGACTAAGACAGCTGAGTGGGGGTGCTCATGTAATCTCACTTCACTGTATACAAGTTGTACAAGTGACAATAAAGTACCGGTATTTCATATTTCATATATTCATAATTTCTGAAATGACCCAGCCATGAATATTTTGTAAGGGAGAAGCTTATTTACCAGCTATAGCTTTAAGTCAGAAGACAGGTTGCAGAAGTGGTATGCAATGGCTATTTTATTTATTGCAAAGCTGTTGGAAGCCACCTCCCCTGCCCCAGCCTTAATGCTCTTAAAGGTTTTAATGCTAATTTTAATGCACAGTATAATTTTGCATTAATTTATTTAGCATTATTGAATTCTGCTTTTCCATATTGATATGCATGATTCTAGAAAAGGATATTTCCCAAAGGATTTATTCTAATGAACCTGGATGGATATAAGTGAACTTATAACTTCAGAAGGAAGAGCAGGTCAGAGCTTACTTAAAATTGGAGCCATGGGGAATAATTACTCAAGCCTTGACTGGTTTTGCTTTATTTGCCATATGGTTTGTCCTCACCATATTGGAATGCAAAATTTCAGTGCTGGGGTAATTGTATCTTTGATTAGATCACTTAATTTCCTTTTAAAAAGCCTATCGTTTTAAAAATGGGCCAGCCCCACTTTCCTCTAAGTAATTCAGCATAGACTACCAAACACTAATTTCATTTCAACAATCACCCACATCTAAACACAAATTTTGCTCTTCACACAAATTAAGTTGGCACCTGGGCCAAAATCCATTACTTATGGGGAAATGGGAAATGGGCGGATCAGGACTGGCATCATCACCTGGCATAGTCTGGGGCCATGTACCTTAAGGTAATCCACTTTATCCAACATTGGCCTCTTATTAAAAGAAAAGAAAAGAGAAACCTCCTCCCCCAGCATAAAAAACAGTCCAGTGCTTTAAAGAGAAGTAATAGATGAGGCACCAAGATCCTTTCTTCTCGCCTTTGTGCTTGTCCTTGATGTGAGAAACAACAGAAAAGTGTCTTTGCCTGCAACACTCTTGAGTGAGTGGCAAGTCCAATGTAGAGCAGGCAACTGAGCTTCTCCAACATTGCCAGCCAATGTTTTTGGGTGAGTGGGGGTGCAGGGGAGAAAATGAAGGAAACACACATACTACAAACCAGACATGAGTGATCTTGACTATGGTTGTATGAAAGTGACAGTGGAACTCAAACTACACCTCCACAGGGAGTGGAGGCAGAGGTGCTACTGGGATCATACAAATGCAGCACCAAACACTGGTGCAGTTTGTCACCAGTGGCTGGGGACCATCTTTGTGCCTCAGAGGACTTCAGTTTTGTAACTCCTTTCTGCCACTATATTTGAATGCTCCAAACTCATCCTGTTTTTTTTAAAAAAGAAGAAGGTGAAAGTATAAAAGGTAAAGGGACCCCTGACCATTAGGTCCAGTTGTGGACAACTCTGGGGTTGTGGCGCTCATCTTGCTTTATTGGCTGAGGGAGCAGGCGTACATTGGAGGTTAAAGTTAAAATAGTGATGTCTAAATGAGGCAGGGTGCAATTTGATCATTGCCTGGGTTCTTAAATTGACCTCTTAAAAACACAGGAAGCTGTGTTGGTCCATCAGCAACCCCTGATAGCTCAGTTGGTAGAACACAAGACTCTTAATCTCAGGGTCGTAGGTTCAAGCCCCACACTGGGCAAAAGATTCCTGCATTGCAGGGGCTTGGACTAGATGACCGTCATGGTCCCTTCCAACTCTATAATTCTATGATTCTATGAACTAGCTCAGTATTGACCTACAGCCCTATCTGTAGATGCTGGGGATCAAACCTAGAATCTTCTGCATGCAAAACAGATGCTATGCAACAGTGCAGGTTAGCATAAGAATCAGATTGCAAGCAACCAATGCACACATTCATTGCATCATTATGAGTGAGTGTTCTTGGTAGTGATTTATGCTGACATTGGCTTTGGTGTGAAAATATTTAGTGTTAGAAATTAAACAATGTATTAATCTCATAGATGGTGGAATGTTCAATACTGTAGATTATAAAATATTAATTGAAGCATTTTGTGTTTGTGAGCAAATAAGCAGGCACTTTTCACAAAAATAGAACCTGGTATTCTTTTGTTCTATTTTCAAAAAAGGCACCTATTAGAAGGGCTTGCTGTGATCCAGTTTTGTAAAATGACTAAAATTAATGATCCAAGACATATCCCATTTATTTTGAATGCCCTCAATTGTATTTTTGCATCTCTTTCATTTTTTATGAATGCCCACCCCCTCCACCTTCAGAGACATACTTCACAAGTAAAATAGCTAATGCAGTTTCTCCATATATACTTATTCCAGAACCCAATCAACATGTAATATATCTGTATGGGCCCCAGTTGTCCTGTCAGATGCGTCCTCTCCAGGGGAAAGTAAAGTGCCTTTTGAATCAGAAACTCTGAAGGACTCCATGCCTGCATTTCAGCACACAGGTAAGTTGCTGAAATTCCATCATTCAAACTCATTTACCTAGTGCAAGAGTGGGGAATCTCAGGCCTAGATGCTGACTGTGGCCTTCCAGGCTTCTGTATCTGGCCCTCAAGACTTGAGCAGCTTTGCCTGGCTTGAATGTGTCCTTGAACTCTGATAATACCTCTGGTGTGCAAAGGTAAAATGTGATTTTACCCACAGTCTCCAGGTCTACCCACCAATTGCATGTGGCTCCAGAAGATTGGCAGAACGGAAGATGGCCTTCAAGCTGAAAAAAGTTTCTCCACTCCTGACTTAGCACTAAACCACGACTTAGCAATATGTGCAAACACAGCCATCTACAGTCATGATCTACTTATGTCTGGTCCAAATATTCTACTGCCATAGCCTAGTTCAGTGAAGTGGAGCTGTTGTATCTCATTATTGTCAACTGCAATATTGTCAACAGTGACTGGCAGTAGCTGTCCAAGGCTGAATGTTTCCCTGTCCTATATATACATATATATTTCAGGACTGAACCTGTGATCTTCTATGTCTCCCTTTCTTCACCTGGTGTTCTCCAGATGTTATATTCTGCAACTCACATCTTCCCTAGCCAATATGACTATGCTGGTTTGGGTGGGTGGGAGTTGTAGTCCTGGGAGTCGCCAGGTTGGGAAAAGCTCTTGCAGGTGCGAAGAACATGTCCTGTCATACATCTCCTTGGAATGTGCCAAGGATCTCCCTTCCTTCAAAGGTCAAACTTAAGTACCTTCTAGAAATGAATGAAGACCTTTTTGGGATGCACACCAAAGATTTTGTAAGTGTAGACTTTACAGCATGTCTGAAGCAGACATTTTTGAAACATAGGCATCATACAGATGCACTCATCAGAGAGCAAAGATTGACTACAGGCCCCTGTTGACTGTACGGTGAATGACTAACCTAGGTTTGCTGCTATAAAATTAGTCACTGGGAAAGGAAATAACATGCACACTTTTTTTTGGCAGTAAGATGCATGGGAATCAATGGCTCGCCAGTACACATTTTTATATTATTAAGAGTATTAAGAGCCAGATTGTTATTGGTGTAGAGATAACAATCTGGCTCTTAATACTGCCAAGACCAAGGAACTGGTGGTGGATTATAGGGGGGGAAAGGTGGATATTCAGCCCCTGTATATCAGCGGGGACCAGGTGGAGAGGGTGGCTGTATTCAAGTTTTTGGGAGTGATTATAGAGCAGGGTATGACTTGGAGCGCAAATACTACTGCTCTGGTAAAGAAGGCCCAGCAGAGAATTTATTTCCTCAGACTTTTAAAGAAGAACAATCTGAGTGAGAGACTGCTGGTGTCCTTCTACCGAGGCTCCATAGAGAGCATTCTTATATACTGTATTTGTGCTTGGTTCTCCAGCTGCACAGCCAGGGAGAAGAAGGCACTTCAGAAGGTCATAACCACAGCCCAAAATATTATTGGTCATCCTCTCCCATCTCTGGAAGAACTATACAGTTCCCGTTGCCTTAAAAAGGTAAACAATATTTTAAAGGATCCATCTCATCCAGGATATAGTCTCATCTCATCCAGGATATAGAACAATTAGATCAAGAACAAATAGATTGAAGAACAGTTTCTACCCAAGAGCTATAACCATCTTAAATGCTGTAACCAGATAATATGACCTTGGAGAGCTGTGATGGGTGTATGTGTGTGTGTGCACGCGCATGTGTGGCTTTTTTGGTGTGTGTGTGCTTTGTGCTGTTTTTTTCTTTTTCTTTCTGGTATGCAATTTCGTTGCACTTGTATAGCGTTGTGCTTGTACTTGTGCAATGACAATAAATAAATTATCTTATCTTATAGATAGGGCCATCCTATTTTATTTCATATGTGCAATGCAACATTTTGCCCTTCCTATTTGGCAATGGCTTTATTTTTGTTGAAAATAAATCCAAGGCCTTGCAACAGAAAGCCAGTTGGTGGCTCAGAACTTCCTGAAATGCGGCACATAGCTAGCTCAAGGGGTTTGGAAGCCAGCCACTTATTAGAATTACTCCAGTGAGTATTTACAATATTGTACTCTTCTATGGCATCTGGAAGATGAAAACCACCATTTGTAAAATGCAAAAACACCCCAACCCCAGCAAAAAATAAAAATAAAAATAAAAAAATCCCCCTTATTTCAGACCAGATATCTGAAGCCAGTGCAACTACTCTGAATTAATTGGTTTGGAAATTGGAGCCTAAGAGAACCCAGACCAACAGGGGGTGAAGTGGAATGGAGAGGAGATAAAGGCAAAAACACATCTCTCCCACAGTGACCCTTATATGGGGTTGATGAACGAGGGCATCAATCTGTGCCATCTATTCTGAATTATACAGAAAATGTGAGTGAATTAAAAGAGAAGGTCAAATGAAAAACCATTTAATCCTACTGGGCCATATCCTGTCCTCGTTGAGTGCCTGAACTCCTACTGACTCCTGGTACTTTATATGCAAAAAAGAAAGAAAGGAAAAAAAGAGATTTTTAGTCTTTACATTTCTCATGTCCTCTCTCTCTCTCTCTCTCTCTCTCTCTCTCTCTCTCTCTCTGTGTGTGTGTGTGTGTGTGTGTGTTGTTTTCTTAAGGGTTAAGTTTTCTGCAATAAACTTGAGGAGAAAGCAAGAAAAGGATCATTTCCAGCTTCTCTAAGATTTAAGAGACAAAGTATAAATAGTGTCTCTCTCGTCATAATTACACACTAGCTCAACTGTTCTGAAACATTCGAAAGATATCAGTAACAATATAAAGATGTCACTAACAGTAGCTTTTCTTTATGTTGAAGAAAAGATAAAGAGATGAATCCTGGCAGCCTTTGCAACAAACTTACAAATGTAAAAGGTGGAGAAAGCAGGGATTTAGCAACAACTAACCCCAAGCCAGTTTTTAGAGATACAAGTTCCAGACATTAGTCAGCGACCTTGACTGCTTCCCGGCTTCTCCAAGAGGCATCCATCCTATCTCACGATTGTACGGGAGTTAGACATGAATAAAAAGTTGAGAAACCACCACACATCAACATGTTATTAATAGCTATGCTTGTTATCAAGCATTATTACAGCTATTTTTTTGTCACATTCCTCAGCTTCTATCTTAAAATGCACTCATCATTCTGAGGGGGGTGGGACCTATAAGGTATTCCTAGTAATATTCCCTCTCCCTCTCCTTTCGGTCCTAAGGACATCTTCAAGCACAAAGGAAGAACATGATGCCCTCAAATGCTCCCCTATAGTTTTGTGCCATTTCTGCTATTGCACGCCACCCTAATCACCGAGATTCCAGACGCTCACCCAGGGTTTGTGTTCCCCTTTGGAAATGATGCTCAGTGGAGACTTTAGGTGTCTTTAGGACATATATACAACCTGAGCCTTGGATGGAGGGATTCACAGCATTAGCTGCCCTAGAAGATTCTGATTCTCCCACAGCTATGGATTCAAGCAGAAATCAGCCATGGAGCTCTCTCGCTCTCTCTGCCTTTCCAGCCTGCCACTTTTTTCTCTAGGTCACATCACAGCAAACTCTGCTCTCAAACTCAGGCTCTGTCCTAACAATCCAAAAGATGGAGGAGTATTAAACAGGTGTGGCCACTGCAGCAGAGAGGTGCTTCATCACTGCCCTGCCAAGAAGGCTATTGTTGGCACTTATTGGAACTGGACAGGGTTAGGAGAGGGTAGCAGTGACGTCTTAGGTGCCCCAATGGAGCCAATCCAGTTCTCCTGATTTTGCAGTCAGCTTAACTCCTCCACCCACACCATCCTGGTAAGCAGCTCTGATTCTGCTGTCACACCATCATTTTCACCACACTGCCCACTCCTGTTTCTATGACTTAAATACAAAAAGAAATCAAAAAAATAAATACAAAAATTTCATACAAAAAGCCATCTCTGAGCAGATCACACAAATTGGGAGGATTAAACTGAGAAGGGAAGATCCATGCATGTCGCCTTTTCCTCCTTGGAGGGCAGGTGATATATAAATGTCATAACAAATAAAACCAAAAATTTGCTTTATAAAAGCATGAACCTTTTGATACTTAACAGTATCCTTAAAATGTAATCCTGCACACATGGACCTTGGGATTAAGTCCTCTTGAACTCAGTGGGGCTTACTTCTGAGTAGACATGTGTAGGATTGCACAGCAAATGACTTTGAATTCTTCCCCAAACTAAATGTTAGTAATTTCTCTGTGGGGTTTCCAGTTCTGCAAATAAAGAGTAAGCTCAAATCTCCTCACTGCCATTTTGTGAAATGTGAATCTCCACTCTGATTTAACATTTGTTAATTAAAATGTAATGTAACTGTTTCTGGCACATGTTTGCATTTGCTAATGATGTTGGGTGCAATCCAATCCTTACTACATTTGGATATCTCTAGAATAGAACACTTCATATATATATATATATATATATAGAGAGAGAGAGAGAGAGAGAGAGAGAGAGAGAGTTAGTTCTTGTATATATCTTGATGCCTAACTGGCAATTCAAAGTCTAGTTCTGGCTTTCCAAGCAATTTTATTTGGCCCTGAATAGCCCTAACAAATTTTAATGGAAATGTAGTAAAAAGTTTCATTTATAAGATTTTTTTTTTTTAAGTTTTAAGAATTAGAGATAGTGCACTACATAAATATCACTTTGGAAGTTGATCATGTTGTCTAATGTTAACTGTATTCAGAGTGCTATAACTTAGTTGGATATCACATTATGAGTGTATGTATTCCATCATTATGTAGCCTTTACTGCTAGATGTCCCCATTTTTGTTATCAAGTCAGATCATTAGTAGAAGTCATCCACTGGTGTGACAAGATATATTTCCAGCCCTCGGACCACTATCTGCATAGTACAGCAATCCTAAGAATAAACAAGCTGGCAATGCCTGCCAACCATTAGACTTCTTCTATACAATGATTTCCACATAGAAATCTGCTTTATATAACAAAACATATGCTTCCAGCCCTTATTGCAGCCTGCAGCATTTGTCAATTTCCCAGTGCCCATTACTCAGTCAGTTTCACTCCGAGGCTTATATAACCTGGTTTCAGAAAGGGGGATGTGTTTATTCCTATTGAACACAGCGCTGAACCCAGGAGGATGACAAATGCCCTTTTATTTCACAGCCCAGACATTCTCACAGTGACTCGTTACAAAAGCAGCTCTTGCCAGTTCTGAACAGAGGGAGAGTTTCATAACATCAGAACAATGGCCGCATAATCTCATTGCCTAGTATCAGCATAGTGACACCACACTGCCACACCACCTCTTTGGCAACAGATAATTTTTCATCCGTTTCCTCACTCTCCAAGGCTCTCAAATTGAGCAGCAATGGGGAAACACTGACGTGCCCTGATGACATCACAGTCATTGGCAGGCTAGATGAAGAACGGCTGTTTCTTATTTAAGCAATCTGTGTTACTCAAGCTCTCTGGCCTCCCAGGACAGACTGTGATGACTGCGAGTGAGTATAGAACGTATTGTATTTTTTTCTTCCAGCTCATGATCTCTTAGGTCAGTGGCATGAGCTACAAATGAAGTGAATTCTGTGCTTGACTAAATCTTGTATAGTGCTCTGAAGATCACACTTCTATCTGCGAGAGTTGAGAGATCTGCATCCTAAGCATCCTTCCTCAGTTACAATTATTTTTATATCCCACCTTTCCTCCAAGAAGCTCAAGGCGATGTACATGGTTCTCCTCCTAGCCATTTTATCCTCACAGAACCATTGTGAGGTAGGTTAATCCAAGAGACAGTGACTGGGCCAAGGCTACCCTGTGAATCCACTTAGGATTAAAAGAGTAAGGTGGTGGTTGCATTCTGCAAGATATCCATGATTAGATCTCAAGAGATATTTGACTAGGATTAAAAACTGAAGCCAATGCTGATAGCGTGCTCCTGCTGTGGTGCGTCACACAATCTTAGCTGGATGATAAAAGGTAAAAGGTAAGGTAAAGGCGACTTTGGGGTGCGGTGCTCATCTTGCTTCAGGCCGAAGGAGCCAGCGTTTGTCCACAGACAGCTTTCCAGGTCATGTGGCCAGCATGACTAAACCGCTTCTGGAGCAACAGAACACTGTGATGGAAGCCTGAGTGCATGGAAACGCCATTTACCTTCCCGCCGCAGTGGTACCTATTTATCTACTTGCACTGGTGTGCTTTCGAACTGCTAGGTTGGCAGGAGCTGGGACGGAGCTCACCCTGTTGCACAGATTCGAACTGCCGACCTTCCGATCAGCAAGCCATCCCTAGCTAACAGGACCAGTGGTCAGGGATGATGGGAATTGTAGTCCAAAACATCTGGAGAGCTGAAGTTTGGGGGTGCCTGGAATAGGAGCAGCTGCATCTGGGACGCTGTCTTTCTATTTTGTTTAACAGTAGATGCTACACATGTTCCAGAAGCCAAAAGAATGAAAAGACTTTCTAGAACTCAGCCCAGGCAAAAAAACACTCTGGGTGCCTGGTTACCACCATGTGGAAAACATAACATTTGTACAGTTTTACCACTGCTCGTT
The DNA here is from genome assembly GCA_034641385.1 of Darevskia mixta. Taxonomy (NCBI): domain Eukaryota; kingdom Metazoa; phylum Chordata; class Lepidosauria; order Squamata; family Lacertidae; genus Darevskia; species Darevskia mixta. The sequence continues at coordinate 9,313,508 of JAWWNH010000029.1, forward strand.
ATATTTTATATCACGGCGAAAAGATCCACATGACTTTGCCATGTTTATCTATATACAACACTTGTCACTACACCATGAATTTATCCAAGAAATTATAAAGCTGCAGTTCCGTTTGCCAGAATGGGTGGCTGCTGCATATTTCTTCTCTGAAGTTCTGGGGAAATGTAGAGTTCATTTTGAGACGAAAAGAACCTCTTGGGCAAATTCATGTCATATCTGAGCAACTTGGAGATTAAGTTCTCCAAGCGATTTACTAGTCTGATGATGTAGAGGGGGCTCTACAGACAGAATAGCCTTCCCTCCCTTAATAAGGTCACCCTCCAGCCTACAGAGAAGTGCAAAGAAGGAAAAAGTAATATACCAGAGGCATGGGGGATTGCCTGCATGCCCCCCCTCACTCACATGTATATCTTCACAAGAATAAACTGAACGTTTGAATAGGGCTAAAATGGGCAATATAATCCCAAATGCTACTCATTCTTCCATGAAGGGTAAGGCAAGAAGTATTTAACTTGGGTTGCTTCCAGACTGTCATCATTTTGCACAAAGAATTCAGTCACATATCAGAAATTTGCATTTGTGCAATCAAAGTGGATTAAATCACTCTGGTGCAACAAACCCACTGTTTAAAAAAATAGAAAAATCCAGACTTTTTGCAGGTAGGAAAGTGACACAAGCACACTAATAAGTAAGGGATAATTGATTAATTGGTGGGAAGGTTTGCATAATTCTAAACCATTGTAAATGGCCTGCTTTTTCATATACTGAATATGTGTACAATTCAACACAGTTAATCTTAAAGGGGGGGGGGAACCAAGTTAGTTCTGAATACTGATGTTTTCTTTAAAGTTAAAATAATAGTTAAAATGAAGTTAAAATAATAGTTCAGTAAGAAATATAAAGAAAATAAGAGAAGCATACTGAAAACTAAACATTTAAAACACTGACCAAAGTAATTTTTTTTACAATTTAGAACACTGTGGAAATATTGAGAAAATTAGTGAGTGCTTTTCTCCTCGCCTCCCAACTCCTCAGCTAAGCAGTACACAGAGTAGACCCAAAAGGACAATCTTTTGCTAGTCATGAGCAGCTTGTCCACTGCTATCGATGGGTTTTCTCTGAATATTGCTTAATCAGGAACCACCCCAAGTAAATAAAATAAAATAGAAAGTGTTGGAACACAACCACAGGGTTTCATGGGGAAAAAAATCCATGTTTGTGGATTGCACAAAAATGTGTACTGTATATTCCTGCGTATAAGACTACTTTTTAACGCAGGAAAATCTTCTCAAAAGTCGGGGGTCGTCTTATACGCCGGGTCGTATTTCTTATACGGTGAGTATATCCCAAACTCTATATTTTAACTGGAAAAGTTGGGGGTCGTCTTATACGCCCAGTCGTCTTATACGCCGGAATATAGGGTAATTATTATAGGTATTGATCTAGCTATCTACAAACCCTCCCGCCCCACAGATATACACATCTGGTTAGGGAAGAGAAAGAGTCCTCATTGAGAATCTAAGTCAGGGTTGAAGAATACTATGCACAATCTTTAAAAATGCATTATGTATATTTTAAAAGGCTAATCTTTTCTCCTTCCATATCTGGTGCCAGGATGGACCTGGCATTGAAAGCATTTTTGCTATTAGCAGACAGTGGGGACTCAGTTTTGTTTTGTTTTTTAATAAAAAAAAAATTGCCATGAGAAAGCAATGATTCTGATTAAGTAAATTCCACTGAACTCTTTCTAGTAAGCATTATTCAGGTCATGAATGCTAATTTGTCCTGCAGGGGGCTGTGGGTAATTACCCAGAAAAACTATCAGCTTTATTGAGTTGCTACAAAATAGTGTTGCTGAATGGTGTGCACTTTAAAGGAAGACACCCTTGATATGTGAGCCAGTATGAGAGGAGAGGGTCTGTGGTGGTGGGTTGGTTTTTTAAAAAAAATTAAAATAATTAAATTAAAGACTTCACAAGGCAAACCCGAAAGAAAATAAGTGACCTTTTCCTTCAGAAAAAAGAGAAAAATATTCCAGAATAGTTTTGTTTAATAGTCAAATAACATTTGCATGCAAAATTATGCCTCACAGAAGCGCCACTGTGACACCTACAGCAAACATAGTTTCTGCATATTTAAAGTTGCGTGGAATCAGAACCATCTAAAAAAAAATAAAAAATTATTGAAGCAAATGTGTCACATTGGCTGCATTCCAGCAGCCCCACAGAACTGCTGACATTTCTAAAATCGAGATAATTTAATCCCATATGGGAATCCATACCACAATTATATTGTCCCTGTTCCGACACAGTCCTGATTTTGCACTTCTTTTAAGCCTAGCTTTTTATAATTTTAATTCCCTTCACCAATAAAGCAATTTGCATTCACAAGAGTCTTCTTGGCTAAGTGAGACAGAGGGAGGCAAGGAGGAGGAAGGGGAAAAGGGGGGGGGAGTTAAGGGAGAGAGAATAAGAGAGATCTGCTATGTGACCTGGGTCTCTTTACAGTTGATTACAAGGAAACAACCTCTACTACAAAACCATTTTGCTCATCTGTTTTTAATTGATTACAGAGCATTGTGCTAATAATCACGAGAGGACTAAAATGTCCAACACGCTTGAGGATAACCATTCTTTTCCTTTTAAAGGAAGGTTTTACATGACAAACATAACATGTACAGACGATATCTGTACATGTACATATTAAGCACGGAGAGGAACAGCTTGTATCAAGATCTCTCTTAGGAATTAATCAAAAAGCCTTCAGAAATTTATTATTTGCCTCTGCGAAACGAAAACCAAAAGCTGCAATAAGAAGAAGATATCAGAATATGGCATGAGTCAAAATAAAAGGGAATTGGGGATGGGTGGGCAAACCCCTAGGCTCCTGCAGCTGTTGGAAATTCTCACCTTTGTTGGAATCACATTTTTAAAAACTAAAAAACGACCTGCCTTTCAAACAAATGTTATTCATCATGTAATTAACATCAAGTATATACAATGGCTTTCCCCCCTTCAAAACACAGCTCATCCCATATTAGGAATGGGCAAGTGCAGAATCTGTAGCCTAGAAGTCATTTGCTCCCAAATAGTTACGATTTATCAATGGGAAGATGAACAATGAGTCAGAGTGCAAGTTCATGCATTTCATATTTAGCAATGTGGGTTTCAGCAGCCATTACAGCAGCTGTATTAGATGATGATAGTGATGACGATGGTAATAATAATAATAATAAATCCATGATTGCTTCGGAGTTCAAATTCACACATTACAATTTTAGCAATCATAAGTGTAGCAGGAAATGGTGATGAATTGTAACATTTACAGAGTTTGCCTTCTTAAAGCATTTTGCTGACATTTGTACTTGATAAGATCAGATAAGAGCCAGGGTGGTGTAGTGGTTAGAGCAGGCATAGGCAATCTTGGCACTCCAGATGTTTTGGGACTACAATTCCCATCATCCCTGACCACTGGTCCTGTTAGCTAGGGATGATGGGAGTTGTAGTCCCAAAACATCTGGAGAGCCAAGGTTGTCCATGCCTGGGTTAGAGTGTCGGACTAGGATCTGGGAGACCAGGGTTCACATCCCAACTCAGCCATGATACTCAGCGGGTGACCTTGGGTCACCTAACCTACCTTGCAGGGTTGCTGTGGGGATTAAATGAGCAGCAGGGGAACTATGTACACTACCTTAAACTCCTTGGACAAAATGTGTGATATAAGTGCAATGGTGTCATGGGCTGGTTGGATGGTGGGAGGGAGGAACCAGCTGGAGAACCATCACAGGAAGAAGGGTTAGACCCTGGGGAGTGGTGGTGATGAGTGGGCAGAGGAAGAAGACAAGGAACAGGACATGTCGAAAGCTGAAGAGGTAACAGGACTAGAGACGGGAAGGGTTGGGAAAAAACACAATCTCCCTCCCCCCTGTTTTTTTTACAGAAAAATGGGGGGGGGATAGTTTGATATAGTTTGAATATTCCACTCTCTCTCCCCCCCCCTCATTTTTCATGGAAAAAATGGCTTTGGGGGAAAAAAACAGAAAAAAACCTGTACCCCCTGCCCTAATTTTTCCTTTCCCCCCCAGGCCTTCCAGCACCCACACTTTGGAGCTCCCTACCGACTGACACCAGGCAGGTGCCCTCACTGTACTCTTTCTGGCAACTGCTCAAAACATTTTCGTTATGGCCAGCCCATCTGAACATGTAGAAGCTGCATGCGATTTACTTCCTTTTAACCACTGCTGACTTTAATCATCTTTTGAATACTCTTAAATACCTGCTTTTAACTGTGTTTTATCAATCATTTTAATGTTCTGTTGTATATTTTTGTAAACTGTTTAGAAGCTCTCTTACCATCATGTGGTTTATAATATATAATAACAAATTAATTAAAACACACACACTGCTTTTCCTTTCAAACAGAGTTTGGGCCTTAGTGCAACATACTATTCAGTAACTGGATGTTGGTACCTTCTGGGCCTGGCATGCAAAAAAGTTGCCTTACGCTTTGCCCCAGCTGTCCTCCAGTACAGATGGAAAGGCCTGGGGGGAAAAACAGAAAAATTGGGGGGTGGGGAACAGGTTTCCCCCGTTTCCCCCCAAAGCCGTTTTTTAGAAGTCCGTGAGAAAAGAAGAAGAGGAAGAAGAAATGGAAAATGATAGCAGTAGTTCAGAAAATGAGATAGAATAAACTGTATGTATATGTTGTGTCTTCTGTTGGTTTTTTAAAAGCACTACTCAAAGGGTAGACCTTCCATTGAGCTTTAATATTGAGGTGGACCTTAACTTTATTTGCTGTTGGTGCTAAGGGGGCAAATCTGATTATTATTTATGTTGATGGTTTCTTGCTCTTTTTTTGTTGCTTTTGAGGGAAAGGGGGGTGGTTACCTGTTTTATTGCAAGCACAATACGTTTATATATACTGCATTTTACGCAATTTGTAAAACTACTTCACACTGAACTTTTTTCAATTCCCCCCAAATTTCCATTTTTCCCAGAAAAAAAGTGGGGGTGGGACGTTTTCCCCCCATGGCTTCAAAATTTTCAGAAATTTTACATCTCTAAACAGGACTTAGTGAGCTGGGAGAGCCTGTGACAGAGAGAAGTCCAGAGGCAGAGGCAGAAGCTGAAGCAGATGAGTGCAGCGGCGTACAGTAGCTAGCAGCTCAGGCGCCCAGGGTGGTGTGCACACCCTGCGGGCACGCTGCACATGGGGGTGGGACTACCTGCCATGGGGGCAGGGCTAGCTGCCCATGGGGGGGGGAGGTGAAGGCTGGGGCACTCTGCAGGCTGCGGCCACATGCGTCCAGCGCAGTATTTTCAGGCAGTGCTGGGCCCGTCCGCTGGAGGGCGCCCTGCAGCCCCAGTGCTTCCCATGACCCTCTGCTCCCCTGCCCCCTTCCTCCACTACTGGATGAGTGGGAGGAAGGAGGCCAAGAGGCAGAGATGAGTCAGGCTGGTGAAGAGTCATGGGTGTCCCCCCTTCTTGCTGCAGCAAACTCCTCTCCTCCCTCCCCCTGGAACCCGAAGAGGGCTGAAACAGGTGGAGCAGTGGCAGGTTGCACACAGGCACAGTCTCCAATTGCTTGAAAAAAAAGCCCTGGAGAGGAGGGGACATAGATAGCTGTGGGGAGGAGGGACTTTCAGCATTGGCAACTGATTCATGGGGCAAGACCTAATGGGGATGAGCTGCTGTGCTCATTAGGCTTGACACGGCCACTACTGAGCAGATTGTGTTTTTGCTAATAAAGAGTTAACTCCATCTTTGGACAGTGTGATTTACTGCTGGCTTGCTCTTTGACAAATAATCTAAAGGATCCTTATAGTAACTTCAGAAGTTTGAAGTGAGCCTCAGATCAGGACTGAGACTGCAGCATGAGTTTATGCTGGGGTGTGATTTGAACAGGGAGTTCGCTCCTCCCTCACAGTACAAACCCTAGGGGCGCAGCCATGCAGCTCAGGCAATTTCTAGCTGAACCTTCCTTGTTTTCAATGGAAACACAGCTTGTATGAAATTGCTAATATGTATCCCATGTTGTCTCTGGAAACCAAAGCACCCATGGCTGACTAGAGATTTAGTACCCGTTTTGTGTGTGTGTTTAGTGTGTTTAGTGGTAGAAAAACTACTTAGCTGCTTCCCTCAGAACTGAAAGGGAGAAGGGAATTACTCCAGAAATGCAGCTTCAACCAATAACATGGGAAAGAGACTTCTTCAAACCTAATGACATGAGAAAATAATATTGTCATGCACCAAATCTGAGCACAATTTTAAAATGTTGTTTTTGTTCAATGAATGTGCACCATTCCCTGCCTCCTGCACACCATTCAAAGTTTTACTTTAAAGGACTGAATAAGATTCTCCAGAACTACAAGGCTATCCTGGTTGGCATTTGTGTGGCAATCACATAACTGTTGCAGTGCCACTCACACCATCACAGCAGCATAGGTGTTCCCTAAGTACAAGTCCTTACTCTGAGCCTTGAGTTGGTGTGAAGTCTGACCATCAATTCAGGTAGAATCTTTTTTCTTTTTAAAATCTGAGCATCATGTATATTAGATTAAGGGCGCATTCCAAGTGCACTTCAAAGCTTCATCGAGTTCAGTGAAACTGTAAACATGTGAAATGTTGCACTGTTTATGGTATTTTCTATATATTTTCCACCACCCCCCTTTTTGTCATTCTCTCTCTGGTTCTTAAATGGAGGGGGGAGGACATCTGGAAAGGACAATCACATTAAAACAGTTAACACTGACTGGAAGTAAAGCAGCATTAGTGGCGGCATGTTTCTTTTTTTAAATCTCTGGAGGAAGAAGGGTATTTAATATTCAAGCCAGCTGCATTTATTATAAAGGATAGGAGAGCTTCGATGTAAAGGAATACCAAGCTGTGACAATAATTTTAATTAATCTGAAGACCGGTTCCTCTTCTTATGTCTGCCTTTGCAATAAATTCTGACCAGTAAGGAAATACTGCTATTGAATTCAATGATGCTGTGGATTTCCACAAGCTAGGGACAGATGGCTGCCTTTTCAGAGGGCTGAGGGTGGTATAATAGAGGGAGCCTTGCTCCGAGTGCACACCAGTGTTGTGCATTTAGTTTGATACGCTTCTTGGACATGGCATTCTTTTTTCCCCTGTCTTCCTTCACAGAAAGCATGAGAAAAGTGTGTGTGTGTGTGTGTGTGTGAAAAATAAATTTAATATAAATCAAGGATCATGTGTGTTTATCTTAGGAGTTTGGAGTTATAAGTTTAAGAAGGGGATACATGTTTTTTTAAAAAAAACCTGAATTTGCTCTTGGGAGACACTGCAGGGTTTCCTCACAAGATCATGTGACCATGCAATGACATATGGTGACATGAACTTCCCAGGTAGCCCTGCTTGGAAGGGATCTTGCTTACAAAGAGCCTGACATTGCTGAGAGGGCACATAAAGCAATGTTTTAGACCAGCCCAAGCTGCCGAAGAAAAACCAAGGACTATTCAAGAACTTTGCATACACTCCGAGTAACGTGTCAAATACTCAACCACAACTGCAGTGATGCTAATCAAATCAAACCAAACTATCCATGCTTCAGCCCTTTAAAATCAGTGAAGAGCAGAGCTGATATTCAAAATCAAATGGCCAAATTGTATGCTGGTGGTGTGCGCCGAGTTTACTTTGGCTATCTCAGAGTTCAATGGCTTACTGGTTGAGTACCAAACAAAAACATACAAACTTAAGAACAAACAGCATGCTAAACGGATTAGTTCAATCTAACTTGCTCAACCAATTAAATATGGGATTTTGCTTAAAGGAATTTTGCTTATAGTATACCTCACCCACCCCCATCAGTGAAACATGTTCTTTTTTTCTCCTTTCAATTCTTGAACACAGCTGAGAGATGGCTCTTGATTTATCTCATTATAGCAAAATCCTCTGGGATGTTCCCCTGCGCAAGGCCTACTAAAATGTATTAAAGCCATGCAAGAGTATTGCTGTCTGCACAGGACACCATGTTGCTGAATTTTGCCCTTACATTGTTGCATATTTCCTGATGACACAAATGAGCAAGGAACTCTTTCCAAGTCCATGGTCAATGGTCATCATACACTCTGGAAAACAAACAGGCAGACTTCCCAGAATGTATGTTCTAAGTATCATGACTACTGTGAATTGTTCTGAGAATCTGAAAATGGGAAAGTCAGGGACAGTTTGCATTATTTTCTGAACTTTATGATAAAATAATGCACAAACAAAACTCTGGAGGAATCAATTTCATGTCTCAATTTCACTTTCGTCATAATCCTGCTTTCTAATCGTAATCAGCTGGAAGCTTTATTTTCTTTTTAGAAATCGATAGGCTCAGAAAGGCACCTATCCTCAAAATCTATATTTTTTGGAATATATATAAAAAATCCTTCATGGTTCCACTTAAAGAGAAAACGAATAGCATATGTATTAGTGGCAGGATGTTTGTCAAGTTAACACTTCTGTTTCCAATAAGAGTTTTCTTTTTCAGCAGTTTGGTGCTCTACCCAGTTGGAGTTGTCATGAGGTGCACTTGATTCTGTTTTGAGATGATGCAAAGGCCCCCAGGAAACATGGCTGTGGTTATATATTCAGCACTGGTGTCAAAATGGAAAAGTAAACACTACTGGGGTTTGTAAAACTTGACAACATTAAATCTGGTCCACCTTTTTCTCCCCAAAAAACAGGAATAGTTAATAAGGTATAGGTATGCTTGTCAGGGGCTGGCCGGTTTCCGAAGCGGTGCCAGAGGAGACAGCTGACCTAGATAGGGCTCCGCTGACGCCCGAAGAGTTATTGAGGGTCTGGGATCAGGAACAGGCACAGCCCCTGCTGACGCCAGAGCAGGTAGTGCAGCAATGGGAGGAAAGCTCCACCAGAGCGCTAGCACAGCCAATGGGAAGGGATCAGAATATGGAGACCGAGGAGGAGTTGAGGCTTAGAGAGCCTACCGGAGCATCAGACACCACAAGCGGGGAAGGTGAAAGCGAAAGGGAAGGGGGAGCCGTAGGGCTGCCCAGGTCAAGGGCGCGGAAGCGGAAAAAGGAGAGGCGGAGACTAGGCTTTCCGAAGCTCCTATGCTGGGGGCGGAGCCGCAAATCCGTACTAGAAGGATCTGACTCCGAGGGGTCGGATGCATAATCGCAAGGTCTGGATTATCAATGTTATGAAATAAAGTGATTAGTTTAGCAGACTGCGTTTTGTGGATGCTTACTTCCGAGGAGACACCCATCCGTCTCACAGCATCCTTCTAGTCATCGTCATCTCCTCAGAAGTAAAGCACAACCAGCATGAGCAGCGCGGAAGAAGCCGCAGCGTTAGCTGCCCAAGGAGCCGGCGGTGGAGGTGCCCCTACCTGGGAAGATAGAGCTCGTGAGCTAGAGGTACTGTACCGAATTAGTCAAGCCAGGTTGGAGGAGGCAAGGATCCACGCTGAGCAGGGCAGGAGTGCGCAGGCGGGCAGGCGAATCACCATGCTAACAAGCAGGTTTCAGGGCAGACCAGAACAGTACATAGGTTTTAGAACGGACATGCTATATGCCCTGGAACTACAAAAAGACTCATTTAAAAATGAGGAAGAGCAGGTCGGATTTGTGATTTCGCATTTTGAATCACATGCTCGAGATTGGGTGAGGCCACTGATTATGGCCAAGGACCCAGCGCTTCAGAGAGTAAAGGAGTTCTTTAAAGCGATGGACGCTGTTTATACGAGCAGTTCGGAACAGGAATTGGAAGCGCAGGAACTTTTGCTTTTGAGGCAAGGGAATATGACGGTGCGCGAGTACCAGGCAAAGTTTTTGTCGTTAACCCATCGTCTGGGATGGGAAATCAATACGCCTCAAATGATAGCGCTCTTTAAGTTAGGTCTGGCCGATGAAGTAAAAGACTCTTTGGCGAGGGGGGGTCCCTACAATGACATGAAAAGCCTCACCGAAGCAGCGATGGCAATCGGCATTAGACTGGAACTCAGAGACAAAAGCAGGAAGGAGGGGAAGGCGGGAAGGTGGTTCAACTTCCGCATTCCCACACCAACAGAGAGACCGGCTGGCGCGCAGACGCACCTCCCGGAAGAAACGCCCATGGAATTGGGAGGAGCGCGCGCGCGCCCTATTTCAAACGCAACGGTTGCCAAGGGGAGTGACACGCAAGGCGGGAAGGCGCCCAGAAAATGCTATGTGTGTCACCAAATAGGACACCTCGCAAAAGCGTGTAATAAGAAAAAGGTGTGGCAAGGCATGACGGGGGCTGTAACAGGAGAAGGGGAGGAGCAGACGCCGAGGCAGGGAAACGGGAATGCCGGCTGGCAAGTCACGGGGACGGCCAGCCCGGCTCAGGAGCAGTAAAAGGTCCCCCCAGCAACGCACCAGAGACGCCCCCCCCCAGCCCGCCAGAGCACACCCTCCCCAACCCTCCCAAGCCAGGCATCGTGATGGAAGTCACACTGGAGCTACCCAATGGCTTCACCATGCAAGTTCCCGCCTTGGTAGATTCGGGAGCATCGGCTGATTTCCTGGATATAGACTTTGCACGGCAGCACCAGCTTCACCTCCTGCCTTTGCCTGTCCCCTTGCAAGTCACCACCATTGATGGGAGGGAATTAAAAGGAGGGGCGGTCACGCAAAGCGCTCCACCTATGTGGATGGGGATGGGAAGGCACTCTGAAGTTATTGCTTTCCACGTCACCACGTTAGCAGGCCCCCCCTTAATACTGGGGATGGGGTGGCTGGACAGACATGACCCAGTAGTGAGCTGGCATCAGCGCTCTCTAGTGTTTGGTTCTGCGTATTGCATGGAGAATTGCTTGCAGCAGCTCAATCCCAAGGAGCAGGCAAAGGCTGCCGTGATGCAAGCAGGGGAAGTCACCCTCCCTGCGCAATATGCGGAGTTTCAACAGGTGTTTAACGAAAGGGAAGCAGACAAGCTACCCCCCCACCGCCCCTACGACTGCCGAATTGACCTGGTGCCAGGAGCTCAGCTGCCACCGGGCAAGCTTTATTCAATGTCGGAGCAGGAGATGGCAGATCTGAAGGACTTCATTGACAAAAACCTGGCCAGAGGGTTCATCAGGGAAAGCAAGGCTGTAGGGGGCAGCCCAGTGTTCTGGGTGGACAAAAAGGACACCCCCCAACGGAGATTGATTTGTGACTATCGGATTCTCAACTCCCTGACCCTCCCTGTCTCCTACCCCATGCCGAAGATCGACGACCTGCTGGCGGCGGTACGCAAGGGCAGGATCTTCACCAAGCTGGACCTGAGGGGTGCGTACAACCTAATCAGGATCAGAGAAGGCGATGAGTGGAAAACAACCATGTTCACACCCCTGGGTGCTTATGAGTTCCTCGTGATGCCCTTCGGCCTCCAGGGAGGTAGTCAATGCTTCCAAGCGTTCATGCATCACGTGTTGGGACCCCTGCTGTACAAACAGGCAGTGGTCTATTTAGATGACGTGCTGGTGTACTCTCAGAACCCAGAGGAGCACGTGCACCACGTAAAGGAAGTACTGCAGAGACTCCAGGAACACCAATTAGCGGTCAAGCTGGAGAAGTGCCGGTTCCACACCACGGAGGTGGACTTCCTAGGCTACCGACTCTCAGATACAGGAATAGCCATGGATACCAATAAGGTGGAGGCGATCCTGCAATGGAAAAGCCCCAAGACCAAGAAGGACGTGCAGCGCTTCGTCGGCTTCGCAAATTTTTATCGCAAGTTCGTAAGGGCGTTCGCAGACATGACAGCACCAATTACGGACTGCTTGAGAGGCAAGAAGAAGTTTAAGTGGACGGACGAGGCGCAACAAGCCTTTGAAACACTCAAGAAAGTCTTCGCCTCAGAGGAGCAGTTGCTGCATGTGAACCCCTGCAAGCCCATCAGAATAGAGACAGATGCATCAGATCGAGCCATAGGAGCGATACTACTGCAGCAAGATCCAGCAAAGGAATGGCGGCCCTGTGCGTTCTATTCCAGGAAGTTGAGCCGGTCTGAGGCCCATTACGCCATTTGGGACAAAGAACTGTTGGCAGTGGTCGCAGCATTCAAACACTGGCGCCACTTCTTGGTGGGGGCGCAACACCAAATCCAGGTTCACACTGATCACAAGAACCTGGAGTACTGGCGCACGGCTAGAGTGCTCAACCAGCGCCAAATGCGATGGGCAGAGTTTTTTGCGGAATTCAATTTCCACATCCAGTATGTTCCTGGCGAGCAGAACAGCAGGGCGGACGCCCTATCCAGGAAGCCAGAATACATGGAAGATGAAGGACCTCCGGTGGCAAGGGCCATCTTCAAGCCTGAACAGTGGCGGTGTGGGGCGACATTGGGTGGTAGGGAAGAACTGGTGCGCCTCACACAGGCGGACGCCTTTGCCCAGAACAAACTGAGGGAACTCAAGGAGGGGAATCCCAGGGCAGGAGGGTTTGAGGAAAAGGAGGGGCTACTGGTGTACAAGGGGGCACTGTATGTGCCAGGGGAGGATATGAGGGCCAAAATTCTCAGACAGCTTCATGACAACCCCACAGCAGGGCACTTTGGGCAATTCAAAACCATGATACTGGTCACTAGAGAATTCTGGTGGCCAAAGGTCAGGCAGGACGTTAAGGACTTCGTCAGGGGGTGCGAGGTCTGCCAAAGGGCCAAGGGGGAGAGAAGGGTACCAGCAGGACTACTGGAACCGCTTCCCACCCCAAGCAAGCCCTGGGAAGCGGTTTCGCTGGACTTTGTCACGGATCTCCCCAAGTCCAAGGGCAACACGGCTGTACTAGTCGTAGTGGATCTCCTGACCAAGATGGCTCACTTCATTGCCTGCCCCAAAGTGGTGTCGGCGGAGGAGACAGCCCGGTTGTTTATGCAGCACGTGTTCAAGCTGCATGGTATGCCAGTGAGAGTAATTTCGGATCGCGGCGCCCAATTTACCTCCCGTTTCTGGCGCAAGCTCATGCAGATCTTGAAGGTGCAGGTGTGTCTATCTTCAGCACGCCATCCTCAAACTAACGGTCAATCGGAGCGTGTTAATTCCATACTGCAGCAGTATCTGCGCTGTTATGCTTCCCAGCAACACAGCGACTGGAGTGACAAACTCGCCCTTGCAGAGTTTTCGTACAACAATGCTCAACACTCCTCGGCAGGCATGTCCCCGTTCCAGGCGATCTACGGCAGCCACCCCAGGGCCTTTCCGGGAAGGGAGGGGGAACAGGGGGATGGAGACGTGCCCGCTGCACAGAATTTCGCTGAGGAGTTGGAAGCATTGCACCAATTGCTCAGTGACAATTTGGAGCGGGCTAAAGCAGCCTACAAGACGGCAGCGGACCGGCACCGCAGGGAGGGGGAGGACATCCAGGTGGGAGATATGGTATGGTTGTCCACACAAGGGCTGCCCATTCGCGGCAGGTGCAAGAAGCTGCAGCAACGTAGACTGGGGCCTTTTGAGGTAGTGGAGCAGATCAACCCCGTGGCTTTCAAACTGCGACTGACGGACGACATGAGGATTCACCCGGTGTTCCACAGGTCTCTCCTGTCCAAGTACAGGGAACCTCACAGGTACCAACAGGGCTACCAGCAGGGGTCGCAGGGGTTACCGATGGTGGAACCGGAACTCTTCAACGAGGCCACCGAGATTTTGGACTCCAGGTGGCAAGGGGATGAACTGCAGTATTTGGTAGCGTGGGAGGGGGAGCCAGCGTCGGAAAATGCATGGATCCCGGCAGAGGAAGTCACCAAGGAGCATCTGGTGTGGGAATTTCACGAACTATTCCCGCACAAGCCCAAACCATACCGTTGGCAACTAAGAGACGTGTTTCAGCCCACAGACTCGGAGGAAGGGGACTTCTGGGGTTTCCCACCATCAGGGGGGAGTGAAGGGTACCCAATGGTAGGAGAAGGGACCGAGAGTGCAGAACCCCTTTCTCCACCCATGGCCAGGGAGGATTGGGAAGACCTGTTTGCCTCATCGTCCAGTGGCGACACCACAATATTCTTAGGTTTCCCTTCCTCCCCTGACACAGCAGACGAGTCTTGGGGGGAGCTGGGAGATCTAGCAAGGGACTCCGAAACCAATCTGCCCCAACCAGGTGTGCCTTTTCAGGAGGGGAAGGGGGGCTTGGAAGGGGGGATGGATGTCAGGGGCTGGCCGGTTTCCGAAGCGGTGCCAGAGGAGACAGCTGACCTAAATAGGGCTCCGCTGACGCCCGAAGAGTTATTGAGGGTCTGGGATCAGGAACAGGCACAGCCCCTGCTGACGCCAGAGCAGGTAGTGCAGCAATGGAAGGAAAGCTCCACCAGAGCGCTAGCACAGCCAATGGGAAGGGATCAGAATATGGAGACCGAGGAGGAGTTGAGGCTTAGAGAGCCTACCGGAGCATCAGACACCACAAGCGGGGAAGGTGAAAGCGAAAGGGAAGGGGGAGCCGTAGGGCTGCCCAGGTCAAGGGCGCGGAAGCGGAAAAAGGAGAGGCGGAGACTAGGCTTTCCGAAGCTCCTATGCTGGGGGCGGAGCCGCAAATCCGTACTAGAAGGATCTGACTCCGAGGGGTCGGATGCATAATCGCAAGGTCTGGATTATCAATGTTATGAAATAAAGTGATTAGTTTAGCAGACTGCGTTTTGTGGATGCTTACTTCCGAGGAGACACCCATCCGTCTCACAATGCTCATGGATATTGACATGAAGGAAAGGGCAAACATCACATTCTACTTTGTATTGGTAGTATTCACTATCAATCTGGGATGTGTGTGTATTTATATATTGGGATCTACCAACAATTTTTCCTATGCACCTGTTAACTCCAGGCTGTGAAAGACTCAAGCTGAAAACTTAAAAAAAATCAAAAAAATCTCAGAGATAATGGTAATGATAATCCATAGTTAGATAGATTTTAGCATATCCACATTTTATGTAATTTGTAAACTGCTCCTGAAGAAGGAACCTGTGTTCCAAAATGCATTGAGCTAAAATAAATCTCATTAGCTGGCAGTCTTGAGAATAAGTTTCTCCCCCTTTGCATTTCTTCACAATCATTTAGGCAATCATCTGAGCATCCACAGCCACCCTCCTTTTGCATTTTTAGGAAAGCAACAGTTTATTTGTAGGAAAGCAGCAGTTTGTTCTGCTTAAATTAGCAACTGCAACAAGCTTTGCATAAGAGTTACTTGGCCAAAGAACAGGCCAAGGAAAGGAAGTTTTACCTGCTGGTGTATATAAACCATTCATACGGTAGATAAATGAGGGTGAGGTCTTGTGTACCGAATAAAGTGAAACAAAGCTCTTTCAGAAGATTATAAGGTCTGGGTTTGATTCCATTTGCACCGGTAGAGATCAGGATTAACGCCATGGAATCCCGCAGTGTGTGAGAGACATTAATCAGGCTAAACTTGTTCCTATTGAGAGCTGGATTAATGCTTTCTGCGATCACAGCTTAAGTGAATATTTCACCTTCGAAAGTCTATGTCAATAACAGACATACGAAGCAAGTGAGGTAACCCTATTGATGCCAGGTGAACAAAATATGTCTGCATTTCCCTGTCCTGTCAGAATATATACAGCTAAGCTTTAAAATACTCATAGGTGAGAAGCCAATTTTGATATCCAGCACAATTCAGCTTCTTGGCTTCTCTTTTGGATAGCTGCAGTTGTTTTCTGTTAAGGGACTGGTAACCCCTTGGAATCTGAAGCTGACACAAAAGGGGAGCCCTTTGTTTATTTACAGCCTGGACAGCTATAAAAGTAGGCAGTTTAGGTGTGAATCTTCTGGTGACAGTCCCGCTCAATAAATATATGTTCTCTCCTGCTGGACCTCTTTCTCTGCAGAAGTGACAAATGATTCACTCTTGGTGCTTATTCAGTTCTGACCCTCACCTGAACACATCAATTTCAACAAATGGTATAACATTCAGCTGGTCCCCACTGGTTTCTGAGGAGAAAGTGGCTCCGAATCCTAAAAAGTTAAGTGCTGGAATTCTTTTGTCAGGTAGGCAATCCTACCCCTTTTAACAGACTTATTCAATAGGTGTTGTGGTTTTTTTTTGTGGGGGGGGGAAGGAAGACAAGTGAGAAGACAGAGTGTCAAACAACAATTCTTTCAGGTCGGGACTTCACATGTCCATTTGTGTTCTTACAAGGAGATGGTATTGTGGAACGTGACAAGTTCAAACATTATCACCAGGTTTGTCATTAGAAGGTCACATGAGGCATGTTCAGGCACTTGCCTGAACACACACTTGGTCCTAATTTCCATGAGTGTATTTCTTCCCTATTCCGTTCCTGACCTCCCCCTGTGTTAAGCAAGGAAGGACCTGCTCTGTTAATTTGTGATTGAGCTCTCATCAGCTATTGACAAGCATGTAAGAAGAGCCTTGCTGGATGTTAGAAAGAAAGGCCCATCTAGTCCAGCATCCTACGCTCACCATGACCACCCATGTGCCTATTTGCTGCACCAGCCTGGGTGCTGGTGTCGCAAAAATGCAAGATTTTCTTGTCCCAACTCCCTCTGCCCTGGCTGGCAGAATGTGGCAAGGCAACAGATGTGGCAGTGGCTCCACCACTGCAATAAGCTGACCACCACTACTGCCCTGACAGGGTTATGATTCAAGCTTGAGCTTCATTGGGTGATTCTAGTTTCCAGACTGCTGAGAGAGGGAGGGGGAAATATATTTGTATCCACTTGCACCACAATGTCATGCACCTCTAATATGTACAACCTTACGTGTGTGTTTTTCTAAACTAAAAAGTCCCAAGTGTTGTAACCTTTCCTCACAGGGCAGCTGCTTTTGCTGATGAACCGGAGGGGAAAATCAACAACAGAAAGTGAGGCATAGATGTTCCACTTCTGGAGCGGGAGCAAAAGGAACACGGCAGGCACATGCCAGCACTAGATGCGATGATGTTGTGTCCAAAGCTCCTTTGTTTCCCTGATATGCCCACCAAAATAATAATAATAATAATAATAATAATGGTGGCACTCTATACCAGGCCTGGGTCTGACATAGTTAATTTCTGCCCATTGATTGCAATGGGAGGGATAAAGGTAAGAACTGCCTCCTTGCCCACAGCAAGATGGCAGGTCAATGAATGTGGTAGTTACTCCACCAGCAGATTACTCCCCTCACCATAAATGAACATTAAGATTGCTGTGCCCAACATATTTTGCATATTTTGGGTATCCTCAAACTACTGTACTGCTCCCACTGGCTTGCAACAATGAGTTTGTCATTGCACAGCCTCCAGATGTTGCCAATATGGTGCCTTCCAGATGTTGCTCCCATCTTTGATCATTGGCTATGGTGGTATGTGGTATGGTACCGGTATATAATGGGAATTGTAGTCCAACAATATCCAGAGGGTACCATTTGGGCTACTCCTCATACAAAAATATGTCCACCACTACACTTTTGCTTTGGCAAAAGTAAGCAAAAATAAAAGTATTTAAGGAGGCCAAATGGAAAGGAACATTAAAAAAAAAAATACACTTGATTAAGTAGCATAGGCCTTCTTCAAACAAGCAAGAAATGAGCAGTTGCTAAATAGCCTACAATCACATGGAGGGCCTGAGCTGAAGGAAGGATTTAGCCTGTCATCCTTCATCTCAAGTGCAGTCTTCATTTTAATCCAGTTGTCAATAATTTGCTTGCACGCTTGACAGTTGTTACATAAAGTCAGTGATTCATACAGTTTTAAGTATTTTTGCACCTCGCATTGTTCTGTGAAAATACAAGCTCAATGAGAAACAACAGCAACCACAACTCAGCAAAATAAGCCTGCCCTGCTAGAGGAAAGACATATCCAAATGCCGTGGGAGACCATATAAGCCTAACTGAATGATACACCTTACTGCCTGGAAGCTAGCATGTGAGAATGAGCTAGGAACTTAGCATGTCATAAAGGAAACCTCCAGGCTAGCTTTGGACCTGTCATGCTAGTTTTCTGTGGGCAGGGAGCTGATGGTGCGTGTGTTTTAATGGAAACAGATAATTCAGAAATGGCATACCTCACATGCATTCTCCAGTGATGAAGCTCCCAGAGTGCTTCATCTAAGGATGGGGGGGGGGGAGATTCAATTCCATATGCATTTAACAGTGACATAATGTGCACTTTCCAAAGCAATATGTGAATCGAAACACAGCCATCCTTCCAAATTTGCACGCCTCCAAGTTTTGCAATGCAGTTCTCTAGCCATGGCATGTGCATAAAAGCACATATACTAAAGTGTCCCTAGAAATGCATAAAATATTGAAAGAACATTCTATTTTACCCCCCAAAATGCATTATATTTGCTGGCACTGCTTTGCAAAAATTAGTACATTAGACAAAAATGCACACCAAATTTGCATGAAAGGATAAATTTGCACTAAAATGCTGATTAATTTTCAGAAGAACATTAAAAAAAAATCACAAACAGATGTAGAAACATGGAGGAGTGAACTCAAGATTGCAAAAGTGAGAAACTGAAGGAACAGGAATGGTCAGCTTAACCTATCCCCGGACCCCCCAGGTTACTCTGAATATGTAGAAGCATAATGGCATAACACACAATGAAATTTCTGCACTTATATATGTGAATCACAGCATTTAAGAATCCTATGGTGCACATACACACCCACAGAGGAATTGTCTCGAAGACTCCCGTGATTAAGTGGCAGCACAAAACAGCACCTCAGTAGCTAGGAGTGTGGCAGCCAACAATGCTTTATTAGGCCGCAGAGTATAATGCTGTAATGTACCTCTCTAATATATGTCATGTTCCTTCTTATTGTTTCCTTTATAGAATGAAATATGTAGGCAAGCTTCATGTGTTATAGCCTTCCAAAATTAGAGGGTAACAAACTGTCCTTATTATCCAATGCATTGGATATACAGCCATAAATCAAAGAAACCATTGCAAGTGAGCATCTGGTGGTTTCTTAAGTCAAGGGAAACCTAACCTCTTCGTGTACCTGCCTGCAGCTATTCTGGAACAGAACAGCAAGACAAAATTATTACACTTCCTGCCCTGGCCATTTTTTATTGTAGGGCCCAAGCCATTATTTTGTTGCTTATTGACAGGAAATGTGGGATTTATAGAGTCTGGCTCAATGCAAATATTTAGAGATCTTATATATATATTTTCCTCCTCCCCGCACCTTCGTTCAAAATCCCCCAATCTCTAAGCCAGAACAATCTTAGCCAAATCTAATTTTTGACGGGGTTGTTTTCCCTTTGAAAACTGGAATTTGTGGCTTTCTTCCAGAGGGGAGCTACACCGGTCACAGACAATTTATGAAGAATAGCTGGCTTGTTTGTGAAGCAAATATTTGTAATCTGATGAAATTATTAATGTCACAATGTTAACTCTTGTTGCAGAAATACAGTTAGCTGGACTGACAGAGCAATTGCATTCAAAGGATCGGCCTCTTTGTCTGCTTACTCACACTGTCAGTCCAATTTGGGGGAGGCAAATTTCAGCAAAGACTTTGATAATGAACAAAGTGGGTACAAAAAGAATCCTAGTCTGATTAAACCTTGATGAAAGATTCAGTGATTCCGAACACTTGCCGGATTCAAAGGTTGTGGTTTTATTCTATTTTCAGCCAGTATTCAGAAATATCCCGCTCGCTACAGCTTTAAGGCCAAAGGGTTTCTGCACAAAGTCCATTTAAATGAATGGGGCCCTTGCAAAAGAAAAAGAAAAAACCCACACTGCTATGTTCTTTGTGCAATACCCATTCATTTCAATGGGCTCTGTGCAGGAGAACTTCCCCATGGACTGTGCCCATGTTCATTTTGTCTACAGTCTATATTATGTGGGATTTGGTTATTACCCATATTTTTAGGAACAAAATTCTTTTTTATTAAGTTTTATTAAGACTTTTCATAATAAATTACAGTAAAAGACCAACTAATCTAAACAAAAAGAAAGCATAAAAAGGAGAGATTAAAAAAATACAAAGCCCTCTTTTGCAGATAAATCTTAACTTGTTCCACACAGAGAAAGGTGGACCCTCCCAGCTCGCACCTGGGAGACTTGTCTCCAGTCCTCCCACCCTGGGAGATCTTCTCTTCCCTGCATCTCACACACAGTCTTTTGTCAACTATCCATCACCTTCATCTGCAATGCTAACCCCATATTTAACCCTGAATAGAGGACCACAAAAATTACAAAAGCCTAGGAACAAAGTTCTTAAATCCACATGCAGACTGGAATTGTGGTTGCTCACATAAAGAAAGGAGATAGACCACTTTCTATCCACTGAGGGCTATCCAATGAAGCCAAATGTTGGAAGATTCAGGACAGACAAAAGAAATGACTTCTCCATGCAGGAGATAGCTAGACTATGGAATTTGCTCCCAGCAACTACCAGTAGTAATGATGGCTATAAAATACCTTCAGTAGCAAAGAAGGTATTCCTGTACCTGGGAATCAGAAGGGGTGGGGGAGAGTGCTGCTGCAATCATGTCCTGCATGTAGACTTCTCAAAGTGCCTGGGCACTGTGAGAACAAAATGCTAGCCTAAGTAGCCCTTTGGCCTGGGTGCAGCAGGGCTCTTCTTCTGTTCTTCGGGTGAAGACCCCAAACTCTGCATCCTGTCCTTCCCTAAGTTAGAAATGCCTGTGGCTGCATTGCTGATTCCCAGTACAATCCTATGCATGTCTATTTAGAAGTAAGCCCCACTGAGTTCAGCAGGATGGCAAGGCTATGAGAGTCCACTGCCAGAGACCCACTAGAGCATGGGTAGACAAAGTAAGGTCCGGGGGCCGGATCCGGCCCAATCGCCTTCTACATCTGGCCCGCAGACGTTCCGGGAATCAGCATGTTTTTACATGAGTAGAATGTGTGCTTTTATTCAAAATGCATCTCTACGTTATTTGTGGGGAATAGGAATTTGTTCATTCCCCCCCCCCTTCAAAATATAGTCCGACCCCCCACAAGGTCTGAGGGACAGTGGACCGGCCCCCTGCTGAAAAAGCTTGCTGACCCCTGCACTAGAGCATGGTTTCCCAAGCTTGAGTCTCCAGCTGTTTTTGGACCACAGCTCCCATCACCTCTAGCTAGCAGGACCAGTGGTCAGGGATGATAGGAACTGGAGTCCAAAAACAGCTGGAGAGCCAAGTTTGGGGATACTGGCACTAGAGGACAGTTTGCCTAGGGGTTTCTTAAACATGGAACCAGTCTTGACCCTTCCATTTAGAGTTCTGTGTTTCCACACAAACAGGTATGTTGTCCTCTCGGTCTGTGTGTCAAGTTTTGAATGACTGAATTCCTTAGCAATGCAGGTTAGCTAAGCTGAGAAAGACGGGGAATCCCCCCAACTTCAGAAAAAGAAGCTTTAGTTTCTGCTGGAGATAAACAAAGGGCCTGTTGGTACAAGCACCTCTGGCAGAGGTAGCTAGTGCACATGTTGACTCCAGTATGTGGAAATAGTTGTTTGACATCCAACACAGTGTGCTGAACTCTGCCTGCATTCCCTTTTTGGCATGCTGTCGCCAGAGGGTCAGGACACCCCCCACATGACGATGTTGCAGAATATCCTCGGGTGCATTTCTGTGTTTGTCAGGAGCTGGCTATTCTGGAATCAGTGAGCAAGCTGAAACTCAGGCACTGCTCTTCTGGGGCTTAAATTGTGCAACCACTGAGGTGGTTTTCCATGCGGGCATTGAATTCTCAGGTGCTGCAATCTATGCAGTCACAGTATCAGAAATAAAGAAAGAGCCCATCATGGCACACTGAACCATTTGGAGGCCCCAGTAATCACAAATGCCACACTACTTGTCCAGGAGCTCAGTGGCATCTTCTGAGAGGCTCAAGCAGATGCCTTTGTAAGTGTGGCTGTTTATATATAGCCAAATGAGTTCAGGCTGTAGGATTTCTTCAGCAGTTTACCACTGGTCCTGGCTTCCTGTATTTATTAGTTGCAGAATATAGAATTGTATGAATTGTGAGGGTACTTTTTCCCCTTTGATGATGGAATGGTAAACCTTGTCAAGTGCACAGACCTGGGGACAGGCAAGCACAGGCGGTGGGGGGAAACAGACGGCAGCCAGGATGAAGGCTGGCAGTCTAAGAGAGGACCTGCTGAGGTTCCTCAGCTGGTGACGCTGCATCATGATCATCACACTGTTGCCACCAGACAACCTGATTCTCAGCCAGTGAGATCACAGGTTGTGGCATCAGTGGCCATCTGTGAACGACTCCTCTCCTCTATCAGGTGGCGCAGGGAATAACTGGCCTCCCGTTCATGTCTGATAGTGCCTGGAAAATGTCAAGTGACTGATGCTTACATCATCCAAAAATTTCAGAAGACAGTATAATTATAGTTCCTGCATTGCAGGTGGTTGGACTAGATGACCCTTGGAGTCCCTCCCAGCTCCACAATTCTACAATTCGATGATTGTATGAATATCTGAACATTTTGAAGATAGCGTTTGGAAAGGAAATGACAGTACTTTCATTGAGTAACCTTGAATTTCTGTAATTCCTCTCCTAAGCAACTCTCCTTCCATATATTCCCCAACCACTCTGGACAGCTTCCAACAGATATAAGAAAACTATAAAACATCAAACATTAAAACCTTCCCTATACAGGGCTGCCTTCAGATGTCTTCTAAACATTGTATATTTATTTATTTATCTGCTTGACATCTGATGGGAGGGTGTTCCACAGAGAGGGTGTCACTACTGAGAAGGTCTTCTGCCTGGTTCTCTGTAACTTCATATCTTGCAGTGAGGGAGCCACCGGAAGGCCCCCCGGAGCCCTTGGAGCTGGACCTCAGTATCTATGGCCATGGCCTCCACCCCACCCTCCTTACGAGCTACCAGTGCTGCTAATACACATTTTACACAATTTTGTGCTGCTATTTCTTATTGCCAACATATGGAGACCTGTTGGCTGAGCTGATTCTACATTTGTGTACCGTATGCACATAATGACAGGCCACAATTTACCACACTGCAACCATGTTGGAGGTACAGCATTGTGGGCACCAGCACTGCCCCCTTCACCTTGCTCCAACATGGCTACAATTCCGCCATTTCCAAAGGAGAATCATTGCAACCATGGGTTCCTCTGAGATCGTATAGGCAGGCCTGTGTCCTTGTTGAAGTAATGTTTGGCTTGCATTAAAGCCTCAGTCATGCAAAATATAAATACAATTTAAAAATCTCCCACATAAATTAATCTATGGGATAAAACCTTGAAATAACGTTTCTGAAAGCTTACATATCATTCTGAGATAGATCAAATGACCTAGGCTTGTTACTGGTGCTGTATGTGGTTCCCTCAGATAAAGGTAGCTAACATCAGTTCTAACTCCAGGAATTTAAATAATAATAATTTCTCTTTTTCTCAGGCCTCCGCAATGAAATCAAGATTCACCACATTCACATTTTGAATGGGAATTCCACTGCTTGCTTATTTATTTTCAACATTACCTTTGAACTGCTACATTCTGACCAAGATAGATGGGATATTTGCATGCTATCCATATTTATAATCTTCCTTTCCTGCCTCAGCCTCAAATCTGTCCATTTGTTGCCTTGGAAGACATATACTATGTGTTCAAAAGGGCTTCTCTTTTTTAAAAAAAAGAGAGAAAGAGAAAGAGATGGATAAGAAGGCTTCCCTTTTCAAAACTGGGCAGAATAGGTGGCCACTAGGTGAATTCATGCTGTTGAAGGGCTTAGGAGACCGGAACAATCCTCATCTCTTTTCTGTGTGACAGAAACTGTAATTAATGGTTTCTCCTGTTGTGGCTAAAGAGAATGGGGAACGATGGAGTTGACAGGCATTTTATTAATGGCTTCTGCCATCTTTAGTATACATAAAGGCCCCCTTTCTGGCTCCAGTACTTGGTTGAAGGTGTGTGTGTGTGTGTGTGTGTGTGTGTGTGTGTGTGTCTGTGTAGGAAATGTTGAAGATGGATGGAAAATAAAGGCAATCTGTCCATGGCTGCTGAAAGTTGGGTCTTCAATAATAAAATTAAAACTATTGTGACAGTTCCTATTGTGCCTTTTAACCATCTGCCTCCTGCTGGTCCAATCAATAATGACATCTGCAGGGATGTTGTCATCCTTACCTAGTCCCTCTCTATTTAACAACAAAACCTGTCAATATTGTGTCTCATGGCTGCTTCGCCAAGAAGATTTATCATCTGGCTAGGTGGTGGTACACATTTGAGTGACTGCTGCCCTGTTGTTGTACTGGGAACCTATAGGGGATAGATATTCAGCATGAGGCACAAGGAATTAGACATGCATCACCCAGAAGTGTCAATGAGTTGCCGGGCTAATCCGTAGAGCACAGGACTGGAAATTTACTCGGAGGCCTTGGCTATGCTCTGGAAATTAAAGTGACAGAAAAGGAGTGCCAAATTCAATAGGACGTGGCTCCATAAGCTGTGCTAGCAAATTATTCTATCCTAAAAATGGTATGCACATCTCTTACTAATGAAGAAAGGATGGGAGATTATTTCCAAGTATAGCAGGATGTATAGCAGAGCAAGGAAAGATGAACAGATTCATCAATATGGACAAAGGCACTGGAACCTCAGACATTAGCCAGCATGTGAGAGATAAGCAATAAGAGGCCATCTCTTGAGAACTGACTAGGAGAAATAAAGCCCATCGAAAAGCGACAGTCTTGTGCTATGGCTGGGGAAGAGATACTAGCCTAGATGATGGACAATCTCCTCTCTCAGAGCCAGCAGCACTCAGAAGTACATTGTGGCTGCAGCCAACGCTTCTGAGTAAAGTTCACTTACGGTATGTTTATGTACAGCATAAATTTGGACTTCCTTTGCCCGAAAATGTGGGCTATTTGGGCTGATTTTTAAGTAACAAAGATAGCCAGGGGAATGGCTAGACACAGTCAATAGCTGGACAGTGACTTCAAGCAGGCATGATGAACGGGATCTCCACTGATTGATATTTTCCATATGAGTCACAAAACTGACCCCGGAATTCCCAGGAGAGCTGGATGTAGTACCTAATGGTTATGCCTGTATGAACAAGCCATCACACATCAAACACCATAGATAGAAGCTGATGGAAATGTCCTTTTTTTAAAAAAAAGCTTGTCAGTGGAATCAGTTCACACGTTCAGCACTTAGTGAGAAGAAATTAAGGGATGTACATGCATGTGTGAACTGGCGCCCAGTCTCAGACCTTCTTGGCATCAGATTTTTATGACTCTGCAAAGTTCCTTATGGCGCTTCCCACAATTCTGCCTCCACAGACTTCAACAAGCATTCCTTCTCTGACTTTGTGCGTCTGGGTGTGTGCAGAATGTTTTACTTTGTCACTGGTGTATTGTTGATTCAGTGGTTTTTGAGACTCAGTTAGAATGAAAGCACTTTACCACATGGATTCACAATAATGCAATCAGAAAAAACATGGGGTCCGCTGCAGCTCACATAATCCTCTATTTAAAAGCAAACAAGATATTCAATACCAAAGGTCCCAGTGTTTTATTGGAAGCGCTGCTAGGATTTCCTCTCCAACAAGGAACCTTTGCTACTGCACGCTGTTGTGTCACAACTGGAAACCTTGACAGATTTATTTGCTTTAGTTCATTAACAAAACACTCCTTAACCCCCTCCTGCTCAGGATTTCTGATTCAGATTTCAAAAATTTCCATTTCGGAAAGCACCCTGAGGCCGCTGGCTTGGAAGGCAGATGGAAGTGTGCTGCTTGCGCACTGATCTTCCAGCGACCATTTATTGTCCCTGGGATTTTTTCCGTCTCCTTTTTTAAATGTAAGCTTCCTTATTGGGAATATGCTAATGACATCCGCCATGATTAGTGATTTTCTTTGAATCATTATTCCTCTGTGGGCAAAGCAATCAGAAAGGGAGAACAGGAGATTTACTTCTTCCTTGTGTGCCTTGCTCCAGCCATCTGGTCTACCCTAATTCATTTGAATAAGATCTGCAGTTTGAGGTTCTTTACTCTGGCATTCCGAGGCATTTTAGGGCTTAAAAAGGAGTTAATAGTTATCTGTCAGTGTCACCACTGTGGCCCTCTGATGAATCTGGAGAGGGAACCTGTCCTCCCATGGCTTAGAGGGCCAGATTATTTTTATTAAAATGAACCAAAAAGAGGCGGCGGGAGCCGGGAGAGGAGGAAATAAATTTAAATGTTCCTTAACAGCTTCATTATTTTAGATGCCTTTGCGGGGATGGTTATTATCTGGAGCCTAAAAGCTGGAAGAATGCATTTATAAAAGCAACAATAATTTTTAACATGGAGATTGTTGATCTAAAATACTTGGAGAGAAGGAAAGGGGGGGGGAGAGAACAGTATGTAAGAAAATATTATGCCCTAAATACGGAGAAAAATAACAGTTTCTCACTTATGAAATATAAAGAGAGTGGGGGGAGGGAAGAAGAGAAAGAGGAGGTTAAGGAAGTTGTTTTGATTGTAATAGCTGTTACCTGTCTCTATTCCAAATCCAATTAAATTTTTCCTCTCCGTTTAAAAACCTGCCTCTCACAGTGAGATCCAGCTCATCCAACTTGTAACGTCGAACAGTTATGGACAGAATGTGCTGTTTAAATGGGATGCCTGTCTTCTGCTCTTTTTACATCTACGAAGCAGGTTCAAAACAACACTGCTGATTGATTGAAGCCAGTTTTACAAAACAGAGGCAGCAGAACGGGGATTCTGACAACCGAGGAAGAGAAGCCTAACAAAAATCAGCAGCTGTCGTGCAAAGCTTTCGCATGACAAGCAGCCCAGTCCCACCAAGGCATGTTTGCTTGGAGGTTCAATCCCACAGACTTACTCTGAGTAGGCCGTGTCATTATATATTTCGCCATTATAGAACATCAAAGCATTAGCAAATATCATTAACTTAGGATAATGTGGGCCTTTTCTTTCTTTTTTTTCTCCTCTAAACATCTTGGAAGAACATTTCCTAGACAAACAAAAAACAAAACAAAACTGTATTTGAAGGTCTTTGTTTGTGGGGGCACTTTCAGAAAGCGGTCTTGCAAGGGACCTGAAGAATTCTGAACAGAGAGTACTAGGCAAATATTTCTGTCCTATTCTTTTTGCTTTTAAATAAAGAAGATTGGCTATCCTGCTTATGAAACTGATTCAATAACATGTAAGAAAGTGCTGCCTAGCTGGCAGAGATGACTTGGAGCAAATGATCTGTTGTCTTGACTGGTCAGCCTCCTGAAGGCAAAAGCACAGCCAACTGTTTGTCCCTTCTCCCCTCCCTCCCCACCAGTCTTTCTCCAGCAGCTTTTATTGATTGGATTCCTTTTCCTTTCATAATGCACGCCTATTATCAGCTTAATAACCAAGCTGAAGCCTAAACCATAATGGGCTGAGACAATGCGCAACAGAGCCAAATGGTCTCAGAGCAACTTTCAGTATCTCTGGCGTTGTCCCCACAAAGAAAGCCTTGGTTACACAACTCCTTCCCTGGATAACTACAAAGGACTTTATTTCAGCTGTATGCTCCGGGATATAAATTCCAAAGGCTCTTATCTTTAATTTTTTTTGTTAGCAATGGATCGAAAACAATGCCTTAGTTTTAAGTTTTGTTAGCCACGGATCTGAGCTGCAGTAACAGGACTCAGTTTGAATGATTAGATGGGAATTCAGTTTAAGACTTTGGTTAAAGTCTGTTCTGGTTAGGCTGCAATAGTTATACTTTCAAGCTGGATGGGGCTGAAATTTATCTGTTATCAGGTGAGTTATCGCTCATCCATCTTTTCTCTTTTAACACCGTATTGCCCTCTTCCCCAGTTCCCACCATGCTTCTGAAGAGCAACTGGCTTGTTTCCAAGCTTCTTGCATTTTTTTCTGTTTAAATGTTTACTTGGCACTTAATTTAAAAATAATAATAATAAATTAAGGCCTCCCATAAAAAAATGGGTAAGGCAAGGAGTGGGTACAGGTACTGACCCAAGGACCAGCCTACTAGCACAGGGTTCCACCCTGCTATGAATAAGGAGAAAGTGGCCTAGTGTATTGCCAATATATTATGGACTGGACCAAATCAGGCTTGGAACACATGCCATTTCCTGCATTTTTTCAACCAGAGTTTCAATGAATCCGAAACGCATGCTTTGAGCCAGTTTGTAAAGCTCAGCTACACGTGGAGCTATCAAGAAAAGTGTTGGAGTTTCCTAAAAAGTTGAAGAAAGTCATTGTTGTTGGGGACAGATTCGGGAGTTTGCAGACTGCTTGAAGAATTGCCCAGTTATACGGATTGTTTTACATTGTTTTAATGCAGTGTATGCACAAAGCCTAAAAATAGATGGGCAAAATGAGGCCTAAATATTTCATGAGATGAAAGTCTTAAGGACTCCAAATTAAAGATAGGCAGGTAGCCAGTGAAATATGGAAGAGAGGTATTCGTAGAATAATAGCGAAGCATTTTGATGGACAAGGAGCAATCTCTGTGTGAAGACATGTGTGTTTAGCTGCTCAAATGTACTGCTGTAAAAGGTGTGCCAGTACTCTTCTCCCTACCTTGCCCAGCCTCAGGAACATACCCCCAATAACAATTGCTATGAGTTGCATCTCATTTTACTGCTTCTCGTCAGGGCCTCAACTCTTGTGCGAAATTCAGTGCCCCATTATGTCCCTGGTGATGTCTGGACAGAAATACTACCGTACATCTCTCTTCTTCCTACCCACTGCACAGAACTACTCAACAAATGATCTACACTCATTCTTTGCATGTGCCTTTAAATGTGTGACTCCTAAGTTCTGAATTTCACACCATGTTTCTATTTTCCTCCAGGAAAATGCATAACCAAGCATGTAACCAAACAAATACATGATAAAGAGTCACGGTAGTGCTGTCAAAAGTTTCAGAAAAACTGAGCTGTTTGCATTGTCAGATGAAGTGACAAAAAACAAAAACTCCTCTGAAATATTTGTAAATAATGGAAAATAGACTTACACTAATAACCAATATGTTATTTTATTTTGTAGAATAAAGAAAAGATTTGCCCAAATTGTCCTCCCACACAACTTTCTGCATCCACCCACCCCACTCGTTCTGTGCTCACCAAGATCAAATTCTGGCATTTTCCTAAGGATTTCGGTTTCCTTGGCAGATCCTAATTACTTTAAACAAGGGTAATTTCTCTGCCTCTCAATTTTCTTCCTTATTTTGCTTCTCAGAATCTGGTGTCATGGTTCAAGCTGTTTTACAACCTTCTACTGGGGAGCAGCCTAGCAGTGAGCAATTTCTCAAAGCCCGGTCTAGCTGATAGACAGGCAGCTGAATCTCACTGCAAATACCCACTCACACGGGAGGGGGAAGGTCTTGCTATATATAGACAGTCATGTTAGTAACAACTTTGAAATTAGTTTTTATGGTTTGAAGATGTAAGTTCCCTAGGGGCTATATTAATAATCATTCTAAGTTTGTTTTTAGCAAACATTTTTTCAGATAGTCTTGTTGACTTCAGTGTGTTGTTTGTATTCTAAAATTACTCTTCCTATGTAAATCTTACATTTGTATCTCAATAATAATAATAATAATAATAATAATAATAATAATAATTTATTATTTATACCCCGCCAATCTGGCTGGGTATAACTGTCTGCAACGAGGTTGGGGTGATTGTAGATGGGGTGGCCCTTTTTTATTTCCTAAAACAATCTTCTGAGGTAAGCCCTAATAACTTGCCCAAAGACCAAGTCACTGAGCTTTATGACAGAGAGAAGATGCGATCCACTGTCTATTGAATCAGCTAAGCTGTGACTTCCTGTGCGAGACAAATGTTGTAACTGGTAACTGTAAAAATAAGCAGTGATCTTAAATTAGTTTAAAAATGCCTTCACTACAACTATTGTTTAAGCAGAACAAATAGCCAACTTACCTTTTAAGGTGCAAAACTCAGATGTGGCTCAGGCTGCTACTGGTTTTACTCAGCAGTAAAGAGAAAAACTTGAAAGTGTCGTTTACACAGTACTAAATCCTTGTAAAGTCTGACTGAAACAAGCCTGCTATGTGACCCAGCCCTTAGGGCTACTTAAACACCTGTGGATTTATAGAGTTCAGATGTCTACAAGGTCTCTGTTAACGTTCATTTTCAAACCTGCACCCCAAGTGACACGCATTGCTGGCATGGTTATGCAGTTTTCTGTTTGCTTCTTGCTTGCAAGGTGATCACGTAAAGATATATGAACGGCATTTATCATTATGCCAAAAATCTTGCAACAAAAACAGGAGATAAATTCCGAATACTGGGGGATTTATTTTCAGAAGCCTCGCTAAACAACACATTTCTTTGAGTCTAACTCCACAGCTACATGTGCATACAGGAGCTTACAACACCATTGACTTTCTAACAGCAATTCCTTTTAGCTTTAATGAGCAGTACTTCTTTTCTTTTCTTCAAAAAAAAAATGCATAACAGCAAAACATAACCAGCAGAGAGAAGAACAGGCCACAATGTGTTCTGCAAATGAAATTCCTTATTATTGATTATTTACATGACACTTGAAAAAAAGAGAGAAAGAAGCCAAGAGCTTCACAATCTTTATTTCTGCTTTTCTTCACAACAACCCAGTGATGTTTTAGAAAAATGGGCACTTTTGGTCCCATGCAACAGATGGGAAAACGGAAGCTGAAATATAGTGTTTGCTAAAGCTACCGCAAATCCATGGCTGAGCAGAGGCTTGGATTTAAGATTTCTAAACTGAACACACTTCCACTCAACCATACTCTGACATGAAGAATTCAACCCAAATCAGGAGTGGCTAAGCTACACCTCCAGATATTGTTGGACTACAACTACCATCACCCCTGATGATTCACCATGTTGGTTAACGCTAATGGGAGTAAGGATCAACAATATCTGGAGGGTCCCAACACTGGAGTTATACAATACACACACACTATGATTCTATGATGTCCATAATGGGGAAGGGCCAATGTGCAGTGTAAGAGCACACACTTTGCATCCAAGGAACACTCTTCTAAGTGGAGATGCTAGTGATGGAGCAAATGCTTTACCACTGTGATAGCCCCACTTCTGTAACCTAGAAAGCTGCCTTGCACCAAGTCAGACCATGTGGCTCAAAGCTGCAGCAGCTTTGCAGCGTTTCAGACAGGAGTCCTTTCCAATCCTACCTGGAGGTGCTGGTGATCTAACCTGGGGCATTCTGCATTCAAAGCAGATGTTCTGCCGCTGGGCTATGGCCCTTCCCCATTTGCATAATCCATACAAGTAAAGATTGGTTTGGAAAGGTAATATATATATAAAGGTATCTTAAAAATACAACCTTCTTTTAAAAACCAACTGACCCCAAACCTCTTGTAGCTTGATGATTCTCAATTAGATTCCGTTTAGGGTGTCAAATAGTTGTATAAATATATTATTTGAAAAAGGAAACCCACATGATTAATATCTCTCACTCTTTTATATTCCACTCCATATGGCTTCCTGAACAGGTAGGTGTGTGTAATAAAGCAATAGCATGCCTCGTCTCTTGCTGATCTATCTAAATTTACATGCAGCTAAATCTTTTTTACTGCTCCTGACAATATGTCGTTCCTTACTTTTATATCTGAACTTATATTGCTTGTGGTACGGTGTTATCATTACAATGCTGAATTGCCCTAAAAAAAAGATGTATCTGTTTATCTGAATCATATACATTTTCATGATTGTCAGTTTCCTCTGCTGCCTTTTTTATTCGCACGGCTTTCTTTCTTTATGCACTTGAAAATGACTGTCTGCCAATATTTCATGACCCGTAATTGGGTAAGTAAGCAAGCAGAAGTTGCTTATTTGTAGCCTCAGCAACAGGTGACACTTTTGCAAATTGACTTTCTTAATTAAGTCATTCTCTTAGTTGTTCACTGCAAAGACTTTATTTGCAACGGGAGTGGGGGAAATATAAATCCATGTAGATGTAATATTGGGGTTCCTGCCCCACACAGCATATGGGCTGTGTACCACACTTTTAAATTGCATGCATCTTTCCAAACATTTTGTCTGTGGTGGTACCAGCTTTGACAGTTCTGACCACTGTTTGGGAGGATGGCGAGGTTGGTGGTGGACTCTCCTTTAAAGGTAAAGGGACCCCTGACCATTAGGTCCAGTCGCGGACGACTCTGGGGTTGCGGCGCTCATCTTGCTTTACTGGCCGAGGGAGACGGCGTACAGCTTCCGGGTCATGTGGCCAGCATGACTAAGCCGCTTCTGGCGAACCAGAGCAGCACACAGAAACACTGTTTACCTTCCCGCTGGAGTGGTACCTATTTATCTACTTGCACTTTGATTTGCTTTTGAACTGCTAGGTTGGCAGGAGCAGGGACCAAGCAACGGGAGCTCACCCTGCCGCGGGGATTTGAACCGCCGACCTTCTGATCGGCAAGCCCTAGGCTCTGTGGTTTAACCCACAGCACCACCCGCGTGGGACTCTCCTTTACTGAGGTTTATAAACAGAGGCTGGATGGCCAGATGCCTGGGATCTCTTAGCTATGATTCCTGCACTGCAGGGCATTGGACTTCCAACTCTACAATTGTATGGTTGTGTTTGGCACTGGGCACAAAGCTTGCTATTCCATGAAAGGAACACTTGAGGGATGTTCGCATGTTGCATTTGACAAGTGTACCACCTGCGCTCACAACAGTTGAGCTGTATACTTGTTCAGTTAATCAAACAAGATGTTAAACGTGTGTACAGGCTGCATACTTGTGCACATTAGCTGAGCTGTACAAATCAACGAGCACACACTCTTTCACACAAACACTTGTACACGCATAGCGATAGCTCATACCTGTGCTCAGTGCAATGTGCAAAGAAGCCTTCAGAGTCCATTGTGCTTTTCAAGAGAACACCAGAAGGGCTAAACAAGCACAGGGATGTGGGGAAACATATAGCCAATGTGGGAGGAATCTGGCTTATAATAAAAACCTAGTGGAACTTATTTCTGAGCAAGCAGGCAATGACACTTTTACCAAGGAAAAAAATCTAGCAAGGAAAAAGGGGGGTTGGGTGCCATTTCCTGATCCCAGTTAGTGGAGCTTGCCACGGCTGAGAGTTTGGATTGGTAGTGGTTTTCGAAATACTTACAATAACTATAATTATTGCTCCACGGATACACACCAACTAACGTGAAAACTGCCATGACTAACATGCATATAATAAGGGGTTTGAGGGCTTTTCTCTAGTGTCTTTGCGTAAAGGAATAATGAAAGACCACTTCCTCCCAATTAAAATCATTTAGCAAGCTGCTGAGTTTTCCCTTTTCCTGCTTCTCAAGAGAAGGTCATCAGTCAGTGAACTTCAAAAGGAAAGAGGTATGGATGTGCTATGAGGGGTCAGAAAGATGGAATAATAAAAGCAAAAAAGTTTTTGATGGGTCGATAATAATAGGATGTTGCCATTCCCAATGAAGATGTATTACATCACAATTTTCTATGCATTTGCTCTGAATTAAGTCCCACTGTGTTCAGTAGTGCTTACTCCCAGGTAAGCATGCATAGACTTGCTTCCCAAATTATCATTCCACCTTATTCATTCTAAAAATGTATTCGTTTAGCTAAAATAGCCATTAAGTGAAAGTATTAAGTCATTCATGTGAAAAAACCTCTGAAAATGAGTAAGCTGACTTACTCCCAGACAATAGCACCATGAAGTCCCTAGGGGAGATATCAGACCTCTTTTCCTTGGACCACATTAGCTTTTGGAACTATTAAAGTTTTCCTTTTTCACTTTCCTCTGACAATTTATTTTCCCTTTGTGAAGTGTTTCCTACTCTGTGACAAACATACTGGGAAAAGCCTTACAAGTCCTTTGTCAAAGAGCTAAAGGGTAGTTATTTTTAGTGGTTTTCCTCCAGTTTTTGCCCACAAATACGATTACAATTTTGTATGCTGTTCTAAATTTTAATGAGCAGCTCCAGTGATAATCACCAAGCATCTATATTTATAGAATCATCATAAACGAGGAACTGTATTTTTATATATGCCAGAGTATTCCATATGTATAAATTCAGTGTGTTAAAATCTTTAGCAATAGATGCATGAGAATTTCTACAGAAAAACTAAACAAAACCCCATAATCCTATTTCTCAGAGTGTAAAATTAGACACAAACCAGCATATTTTGATTCAATTTGAGAACTTAGATCTAAATGATATGTTTAATTTTTCCTTCCCTGGAGCTACATAAAGATATTTTTGGTTTGATGTCTATATTGCGGGGGGAGAGATTCTTGAAAGCCAGTGGTCCTATGAAATATGCAGACAGCACAAAACAAATAAGAAAAATGTAAAAAACTATATAATAATTTTGTATCTTATATCTAGGTTTCTAGCTTCTCTTTAAGCTTTCACCCTTGCACACTTTGTATATTACTTTCGGTTCTTGGAAACTGAATTTGATTAATAGATGAATACCCATAGTTTTGTGAACATGTATCTTTATGCAGTTTTGCCAGCTGGGACTTGAACTTTACAAACTACTGTAATCCTGGTATCAAGTCAACTATCATGATATTGCATGTAATTCCCAATGAGTTCAAACGTCTTCTACAAAGCTTGCTGCTTGATTTGATAAGAGATACCAGATTCCAGTTGGGTGTATGTACAGTCCATCAGAACCCACACTTTCCATTTCAAATCCAAGCAATGCCCACTCATCTCTTTGTTTCACACATTTCTAGTCATCTAAAATTTACTCCGATTTCCCCAAATTCTTCTCAATTTTTTATTTTATTTTTTTTGTATTTAGGGCTGCTCCCAGACGGGTTTAACTAGCATATGGGTCACTGAGATATCACAAACAGGTTGTTGGCAGCAGGTATTTTTTTACTTCTCAGATTTCCCTTGAAAAGGGTAAATCTGGATTGAATGGGGAGGAGATACAAAATCCTACTCAGCCCCCTGAAGGGAAACTAGCAAAGCTCAAACTGCTGCAGGGTGGGTAAGTGGGACACTGCAACTAAGAAAAAGGAGGTGTTGGAGGTGGTGCCTACCTTTTAAGACATGGGTAGGCAAACGAAGGCCCGGGGGCCAGATCTGGCCCAATCGGCTTCTAAATCCGGCCTGCGGATGGTCCGGGAATCAGCGTGTATTTACATGAGTAGAATGTGCCCTTTTATTTAAAATGTATCTCTGGGTTATTTGTGGGGCCTCCCTGGTGTTTTTACATGAGTAGAATGTGTCCTTTTATTTAAAATGCATCTCTGGGTTATTTGTGGGGCATATGAATTTGTTCATTCCCCTTCCCCCCCCCCCCCCAAAAAAAATATAGTCCCGCCCTCCAAAAGGTCTGAGGGACAGTGGACCGGCCCACTGCTGAAAAAGTTTGCTGACCCCTGTTTAAGACATAGTGCCAGCCTCTTTCTAGTTGACACTTTAGGGGCTGAGGAGTCCCACTCTTGCCCCCTCTCTTGAGATTTCCTCCTCCAACAGGGATGGGGCAAATCCCTCCCTACCCACCAATCTCATTGATGGGAATGGTATTTTTGATGGCAGATTTTCAGTGATCTGCACCTTTATACTCCAGAACATGTGCTTCCTGAGCTAAGGCAATGAGACATCACATTAACCTGGAACATATGGAAGAAAGCACTGGGATTGCTCTCGTTTTCAGTGCAAATTATATAGCTATTTAAAATGACACGCACCACTTCAAACTTCATGTACAATTCTGTTTGCCACTGCTATGTTATTTTCTCCTTATTAAAGCTGATAAAGAAATGTTCAGATTTCATCTGGAGCCGGTAGATGTTCTAGTCTTAGAAAATGTGTGCAGGAGTCAAGGTGGAAGTATATGCTTAGGTGTGGACCATTCGATCAAACACTGTTTCTCTTAACCACACTTCTGAGAGTGGCTGTCCATGAGGAAGCA
Source organism: Darevskia mixta (assembly GCA_034641385.1). NCBI lineage: Eukaryota > Metazoa > Chordata > Lepidosauria > Squamata > Lacertidae > Darevskia > Darevskia mixta. The sequence continues at coordinate 9,349,316 of JAWWNH010000029.1, forward strand.
AACTCGGAAATTACAGACTTTTCTCTAGCCTTCAAACATGAACTACAGAATCTTCTCTAGTCATTCAACATAATGATGTAGAACCTGATGCCCTTCCACATCTGTAATTCCTGTCTGGTCACATACCCCTCACTTTCTCTGCTTAAATGTATGCCGGTATCTGTACTGCTCCAGTACTTATTTCACACATCATTCTCCATTCCTTGGGGGAAGAAATAAATAAATCCCAAACTTTAAAGAAAGGAAATGGCAAGTTCTATCATTTAGAATAACGAAAACTGTATAAAGTTGCGCACACCTCCAAATGTGCATATAATAGCTTGCTAATAAATATGACTTTGGAGTCAGAAGAAATTTTTAATGCATGACTTAATTATTACTTGAAATAAAAATAATAGGCCCTGTCAAATCAAAAAGGTTATATCTTCACCCTGACAGAGTAATAAAAAACCCCATAATCAAATAAATTTTAAAGTTTATGGATTAGAGACATAATGAATAATTTCCCGTCATTAAAGTTTTATTTTGCGAACAATAAAGCCCCCTTAACATTATGCATCGGCTGCATTTCTTAGCAATTCTTTCATCCAGTCTTGTATTTAGAATAACAATAAGAATATGAAGAGAGGGTGGGGGTTGAGGATCAAGCCAGAAGGAGTCTTGAATCTATTTTGCTTAAGATTGCCTTGGGCTAAACACCAGGGACATGAAACAAACTATTCTTATCACCTTTCCCCAAACCTAACGATTTACATTGACAATGAAAAGTGCCAGCGCCAGCTGCACTTTAAGAAAGCACCACATGCCTTGATGAGCTGCAGGAAAAATGGGAAAAAAGCCCAGTTCAAGCTGGAGGTGTCAACCTCCTCTCGCCAGCTGGGTGACACAAAGCTAAAAGTGATGAGGTGCTAATTAGGGGCTGATGAGCAGAATCTTGGAGTGGAAACTTGTCCAAATAGCCTCTGTACTGAATCACAGGCTTATAAGCCACCTCTTATCTCCCACTACAGAGCCCTGACAAGAGATGAAGAAAATTAGTGCAGATCTTTATAGGTTACTTTTTAAAGCAGTTTTTGGGTTCACACTCTTATCTTCTGGCATTATAAAAAAATCACTGTGTGCCGTATTTCAGGGCAGTTGTACAGCTTACCTCTAACATGTGACAGAAATAACAGGAAGAGACATTTTCATAGGATCTAAAAGCATGCCCTGTCAAATATTTCCCCGCCTAGTATGGTTCTTAAAATATGTCTTCCTCTAAGACACACACAAAAACGAGTTTTCACACCTTCAGATGGAAGTTTCTATTGCCACTCATCCCTATATGTATATGACATTCAGTTTTCAAAAAAGGAAAGTGTTCTGGGGAAAAATGTGTGTGTTAATTATATATATATCTGGCATGTTAGGGCTAGATTTAGGTTAAAATAATCTATTGAAATCACACACAAAAAACAACATTGGGAGATTATGAATTTCTTGGCATTTACATAGGCTGCCCAATAACCATGTTTACTGGGTGGCTCACAAACATTTAAAACAAGGCCTCTCTTCCTTGCAGAAGGGCATGTTCGGCCCCCTGCGTCAGCCCTCTTGTGTTGCCATGCCAAGCCCTTCAGCTAGCCAATAGGACTGGCTGGTGGGTGGGGTTTAGCCGCATTTAAGCGGCCGCGGCAGTCCCTGGTCCTCATCATTTCATCTCAAGAAGGCTATCACACTCACTGAAAATCCACCCTTCAGATTGCCTATTCATGACTGACATTCTTTTGGCTGGGATCCTTGGCTGCTTTTTCAAAATATTTCAAATCGTTCAAAACAAACCCACTTCTTGGAACATCTTATTCTTTGGGAATTGCGTGTGATGTAACTAGTATGGCAAACCCCATTGGAATAAATGGTTTGGACTGCACTCCTGTGGCAGATCTTCCTGATTCGTTGGTTTGCCCTAGCCCAGGGGTCAGCAAACCTTTTCAGCAGGGGGCTGGTCCACTGTCCCCCAGACCTTGTGGGGGGCCGGACTATATTTTTTTGGGGATATGCCCCACAAATAACCCAGAGATGCATCTATATATATAAAATCGTTCAAGTTGGATGTTTGTTAACAATCGCCTTTCTCCGTAACCCCTTGATTGATTCCGTTCAAATTTGGACACAACGTTCCATGCCCATATGGGAGTGATCATATGTACTTACATTGCACAAATACCACACCTTTCCCACGTAAAAATGTGATTTTGTGCAAAAAAATATAGCGCCCTCCAGTGGATGTTAAACAGCACAGCACAAGGACAAAGAACCTCCTAGACTAAAATAGTAGTAATAAACAGTTGTAGAAACGAAGACAAAAATGGGAGGGGCAAACGGAGAACACATAGACTGAACTTCAACGAGATACGGTGTAAATAAACATACGCTCTCTCTTTCATACTGTATCTTACTTTTGCATTTCACCAAATCAGCCACAGCAAGGCGTGGCCGGGTCAGCTAGTTTTAAATAAAAGCACACATTCTACTCATGTAAAAACACCAGGCAGGCCCCACAAATAACCCAGAGATACATTTTAAATAAAAGGACACATTCTGCTCATGTAAAAACACACTGATTCCCAGACCATCCGCAGGCCAGATTTAGAAGGCGATTGGGCTGGATCTGGCCCCCGGGCCTTAATTTGCCTACCCATGCCCTAGGCTTTTGACACGGAAGAACTTTCCACCAAGCACTTCTCCAACTTCTGTTCCAAAAACCTTACAGCTGTGTAGAGGACTGTACCACATGAACATCTGATCGTTTACGGTATTGCCTCACACCCTGAAAGGAATTCAGAATTCGTTTATCAGCTGCCCATCCATCATCTTCTAGGTAGAATCCCATTTGGGCTTTTTGACAGAATGTGTTTGTTAGTCTGATGCTGTGCTTTTCTTGGTTGTAATCTGAGTATATTAAAATCCTAAATGTATGAATTGCAGACCTTTGTGTGCCAACTGAAAAGGGAAAAATGCTAGCTTGATGAAAACTTGGCATAAATTAGTCACAACACATTCAGGAACTCAGCCTTGTATCTGAAGAGTGCACAAGATCTGCATAAAAATCAGATGTAGTGATTGTTTCATCTAAAGAGTATTGGATTTAGTCTCTCATACTTTAAATAATACAGCATAATAAAATATGAAATATGCTTTCCTGCACATTTGTAATTTTATTCAAAGTAGTGTGTTTTTCCATATGTTTTCTCTCTCAGCTTCTGCAGTGATGGTGGAGATTAATTGTTATCTCTGAAGAAGTAAAAGGAAATCCTGTCTCTTTGGAAAATATTACAGTAACCCTCCCAAAGACTTGTATAATGCTGTACCATCTTGGTAGCTTTGATGCCACACAAGTTTAAATCGCCATGTATGGCAATATAGAGGTATACTTTTTATCTGAAAGAAAAACTATGTATTTTATGCATGCAACTCTTGCCAACATCTGTGGTTCATTCTAAATATTTACCGGTATATCCAATCATAAATGTCTAGTCAGAATATGAACCAGTTACTATAATAATACTGTGACAGTCCTGCTTTTGGGTGCAGTGGGGGCAATTACAGTGAATGTCTAAACTTTGGTGAATGTTGCCATTGAATGTGAATGCTCACAATACCAGATGAATTTTGCGAATGCCCCACTCCTGCTTTTTTCAATAAACACATTTAGCTGACTGATACTGTATCACAGAGTTTCTGGACATCCACAAAGTTCATCTGGCATTGTTAATGTCATTCAACAAAGGTGGGATATTCACTGTAACTCATCCTAGTTATCCAGTTACAGATGGGAAACTCTGGCCAGTTGCTATCTCCCATCCCAACTTACCTCACAGAATTGTTGTGGCAATAAATTGGGATATCCCCCATGGGTGCTGCTCTAAGCACTTTGAAGGGCAGGCAGGATAGAAATGTGATTATAATTGAATGAATGATGAATGGATGGATGAATGAATGAACAACAATTAATGAATGGAAAATGCTCCCAGTCCATGGCCCCATACAGAAATGTATGAATGAGACAGAGTTGAGGGGAAATAATCTAAACTGACAGATCTGAGTGTTTTATAACAACATTCTGCATAATATTTCTTTTATGTCACAGTTTGGGGAATGCAATGTTCTCAATTGATATGTGCATAAGAATACATCGGCTGAATTTTGGCAATATTATAAAAGAACGATCACTAATATAATATGCTAGATTTTTCCACAGAAGCTCCCATCACCCCAATTTCCATTGATTTTGTTTTTCTCTTTCATAAGTATCTCAAGGATTTAAAATAAATGACAACTGATTGCTCTCGACAAACGTAAATTACACTTTTGCTTGAATCAGTCCTGGAGTGGCGGAAACACAAACCTGCATTTGAATTCCTAATGATTCTTCCCATTGTCTCGCTGCCGTTAGAACCTGTCAATCACTGATGAAAAGTACTAATCACTCCCAGAAAATCCCAGTCTCCTAGACAAAAGTACCAGTCAGTAGAAAATAATAATAATACCAATTGGTCAAGGATGGAAAGGGAATCTCACTAGGGATCTATCTACACAATGGAATTTATTAAGTCCATTTTGTTGGAGTCTAGCTCCTTTTGCATCCAAAGGGCTGAGACTTTAATTTCTAAGTCAGCTAAAACCCACCAAGGTAACTTATATTCATTAGCTGGGCTCTGTATGTACTGCTGTGAAATCTCTTGGCTGTGACAAGGGCTTTTGGCTTTCAGCAGCAGTGGTAGCGGCCGGGCTTATGTTCATTTCTTTCTCTTTTTTTGGGAAAAAAGTAGATACAGTCAGAAGTTGGTGCTTCAAAAATCCTTAATTGGCTCAGATGCTCTTTTGCAGGCATTTCCAAAGTTGGTTCTCTCAAAAATTCTGACTAATTGTATACATTAAAGGACATTTCACAGTTAATGCTCTGCATCACAGTGGTCCCCCTTTGTGACAAACCCTGTTATGTTTACTACAGAGAAGCAAAAGCAAGAAGTACAGAGATGCACAATAAAGCACTGTCACTTCAGGTCACCAGGGGTGGCAGTGGGGAGGGGGAGTGCACAAAAGAGAAAAAAACCCGCACAGATTTTTGTTTAGATATTAGATATTATAAAAAGCTAATTCAGAAGCCTTGACACATACCCAAACCTTCTGCATCTTAAAATGATTCCCTTACTTAACAGCTTTCTGGATGGCTGCACAGTTGCACTGAAAGCATAACTCAAAATAATCTTTATTCATTCTTAAATGCTTGATGTTAAAATGATATTATGAAAGAATATGCAGCAATTGCCTTTATGTTAGCCTGATAATGATTACCACCTCTGGAATTGACGAGGGAGCAGCAGCAGCAACAACAACAAGTTACATGCACTGATTTAGAGGTTACAAGCAAGGTATTTCAATAACTCAAAATTGCAAAATTAGGCCTGTGTACACATTACCAGCTTAAACTGCAGCTAGGTCTTTCTTTTTTCACTCAATTCAGATTGGTAGCTGGGTGGAGGGAATGCACAAAACACAGTATTTCATAAGAAATGATGTTATGGATACAGGAGAGAGGTGGATCCTGTGTATATTATATATATTTGTATACTGCTTCCCAACCCCACAATGGGTGCCAAGTAAAGGGAATGTATATCTAAATCTTAGGATCTGGTTTCTCTGGTTACATATCAGAGTAGATGACAGCTGCAACAATGACCTGGGAGTAAGCCCCCATTGAATTCAGTATGACTTAACTCCGAGTAAACATGGATAGAATTGTAACATTTAGAGGAACTTTGTGAATAGTTATATACAGAAAGAAATTATGTATTTTGCAACTGTAATCATGTTTTATTTTGTGGGGCAGTTAGGACTGCCATATGTCCTCTTTTTCCTGGACACATCCTCTTTTTCATGGGTATGTAAAATGAGAGTTGTCATAGCGATCCATAGTTAAAAGCAGAAGTCGGCAAAGCTAACTGCATTACAATGTGCACATTTAATCCAAGAGGTACACATCAAGTCAGACAGTGCTGGATTTGAAAAGAAACTAATTCCGCAAATGGCTATAAAGACATAGGCACCAACTACTTTCAGGCATAAGAAACAATAACATTATCCAGCACAACCTCGTGTGATTCAGGGTTTTGTATGTAACTGAAGCAACATGGAACAAGCAGCATGGAGGAGTGACAGCTGTCACATACTCGAGTAACATGAGTAACACAAGTCCACAGGCCAGGACTGTGTGCACACCATATCCCTAAAGCACCTTAAAAGCACCCCCCCTCCCTGGCAGGGAACAGCTCAGTTAGTAGAGCATGAGACTCAATCTAATCACTCCCAGAAAATCCCAGTTCCCACACTGAGCAAAAGATTCTTGCACTGCAGGAGATTCAACTAGATCAGTGTTTCCTAAATTTGGGGCTCCAGATGTTTTTTCCCAACTACAACTCCCATCATCCCTAGCTAGCAGGACCAGTGGTCAGGGATGATGGGAATTGTAGTTCAAAAACAGCTGGAGACCCAAGCTGGAAACACTGGACTAGATGCCCCTGGTGGTCCTTTCCAACTCTACAATTGCATGATTCTAAGAATAATCATGGGAACTGTTGTTTATGCCTCACCTTTCACCCTTCACAAACTACAGTTCTCAGGATTATTGTGTTTTGTATGTGCTTTAAAGGTATGGCGCATATGCTACCTGGGCCTGCATTACTCATGGCAGCCTGCCAGCCAGACGGTCCCACTTCAGGTAAAAGTTCTTCTTTTGAATCCCTTATGGGTGCATGTTGTTTACTCTGGTGACAACAGACAATTGCACGTACTGATTCTGGGGATGTAATGAACCTTACTGAGCACTGGTGATAAATTAATCATTTTTATTTCCAGTATGTATCAGTTTCACATGTTCATTCACAAGTCTGTTGCAGCCATTCCACTATTATTAGTATTTATCATGAAAAATGCATTTTAATATGCATTTTACTCTAACACACACATTTCGGTTCTTTCTTTTATTTGAGCCAAGAGCTGTAGTACAGAGAAGTGCCAAAACTGATGCATATCTATGCCCTCAGCAGCATAGTAGTCCAGAAAGTGTGAATCAGGATGGTTTGCTTAAAAATGCAGACTGAATGAAAACCTTCGGAATCCCAAGTGGGTGCAGGACAGAATTCAGTGAGTTGAAGCTGCAAAGCATTGTTGGCTGCTCAATATTGGCTTGCCTGGAGAACTCGGAGAGGCTTGCCTTTCAGTACAGCTTTCAATGTGTTGTAGAATTAGTCCTATATTTGCCTTTAAGGCACAAATGCACATTTTTTAAAAATAAACAATGGTTTCACAAAACCTTAAAATCAGTGGCATAATAACCACCAAGCTAGCCTGAAAACCTGTTGCAAGTCAAATCCTGCAAACAGGAGTACAGCTATTAGTGCAGCCTGTAAGACTGCATTTTTGCAGTCATTCTGGGGATAAAGAGGAGGGGGAATATGCTTGGAATATTTTCCATGTGAATATGCTTTGCTTCTGTGATACAAGCCCTGCAGGCACATTAATCCTCAAGTATATTAATCCACAGTGCCATCTAGCCACCTGTGTACATTTAGTTAAACCTGGACCAAAATAAAAGGGGTTTTTTATTTTAAAAAATTGTAAAAACATCCTTACTAAACTGTAAAAACTAATTTTAAAAAATTGTCAGGAGTTGCTGGCCATAAGGGAAAATTAATGGCTTCCCTGGGTGGTTTTGCCAACAATTGCTGACCCAAAGGAAACCTGTAAACCTTTACTATCACTTTAGATTCAGCTGCTGCAACTGAGAACATTATAAACTGGATATTAGTTCCATTAAATCATAATGAACCATGCTGAATTTCAATGAACTGTTCTGTAAACACCTGCTCTTATGCAACACAACACTCTTGCTTCCAGAAAAGACTTCCCTTCATTTTCCTTGCTGTGTAACCGATTAAAAAAAGAAAGAAATGTGTTTAACAGCAGTTAAATATAAAACAGTTTTGAGATCTCTGTAGGGCCATATAACTGTAAAAAGAAAGTAAATGAAACAAAATAATAGTCAAATTAAACCAGCCATTAAAAAGAAGCCCTTCAGTTATGTCTTAACAGGACAACAGAAAAAAGGGTGAAGATGCTGATAGCCTACTGACTGCAGCATAGTATGATGAAGGGTGAAACCTTTTGTAATTATAAGGCACTGTGTTTTAATGTTACCACTGCAGCTGAGAAGGTATTTGAGCAAATCCACAAAGATCTAGCATCCAGCTTCTGTGGAGCAGTTCGCATTTCTGTTTTAGTCATTGTATAGGAAACATCTCAGTGTTTCAGAATGGCTTACTAAAATGCATAGGTGGATTCTGTCATAGAGCTCAACATTGGTGGTATGATACTGAATGAGAAATCTGACTCAATTCACCATCTAGTTTCCAAGAGAATAAAATTTCTTTTGTTTTATTTATATAGCCCATTTCTACACAAACACACAGAGTGTACAAAAAAAAAAAAAACACCTAAAGCAACGGCTATGTATCAAATTTTACTAAAATACACAATTGATATAAAAATGTTACACTAATAGAAAATTACTAATCCATATAAACCAATAAACAACAATTGTGTTTTTAAACATCCAATGGATGATAAGGACATGTTATTCAGCAATGACAATATTAGATATAAAGATTCCTCCTTTCTGTTAAGTTTTAGGAGGTCACGTTGTCACATACCCCATGTAATAAAATGTATGCAGTACGTGTACGAAACAACATAGAGGAAGAAAGGTTAGTGAGGGTACACCTGCCCCGAACACTAAGATGGCTGCTGGCTCCCCTCATGTAAAGCTCAGTAACAGTAACCTGGTTTCAGTTCCTTGGTCTCAGTATCATGAAATATTCAGAGTTGGACAAGGAATTCTTGCAGGGCAGGGTGAAGCGAGGTATGGGGTGTGGATAGCGAGTTCATAATACAGCTGAGCAAATTCATATACTAAAGTGCATAACTACAAATATTGGCAATGAACACTAAAGCTTTATTCCCTTACTCACCCTTTCCCTCTTCCCATAGCCTTTCCATTCTGTATGTTAACGAATAAAGTCATGACAATTTTTCAAAACATTACAGAGAACGTTTACAAGCTGCAGGAACAATTGGAGCAGAGGCACAGTTTCCCTACTTGATGTCAGCGTGTGAAGACCACACGGTCCTCGGTCACTTGGTTTATCTGCAATACACAGACTCCAGTGACGTATTCACAACCAGAAGTGGCCAAAATCCAGCTAAGGAAGATCTCATTGCCTCCCTTGATTCCAGCCAGTAATTTTCTATTTGTGGAAAATGTAAAACTAAAGGCATAGGAAATATTTTAAGGGAGTTGATTTGGGAATGGGCATCTTTTTTAGAAGCACAGCAAATTTTGTGGAAGACAGAAGTCTGAACTTTTAAGGAGCAATGTGGCAATATGCTGTTACGAGTTTGTGGGTGCTAGCTATTTCTCCTGGAACCAGTAAGTGTTAGAATTTAATCAAGGTTCTGGGTGTTAAACTGAGTGCTAGACTACATGAATCCCTGGATTTAACAAGTGTCAAAAGCTACTTAAGACAGGCTAGCTTCCTTGTGAGGTGATTGCCTGACCATTAAGAGAACAAGGCTTCAAAGAGCTTATGCTAGAGGAACCACAACTTAATTTCTATCCCATTGGAAAAATGGGGGTGGGAAATTATCTATGCCAAATGTGGTTTCCAGCCACTTTGGGGGGGGGGCTGGGTTTGAAGGAAGCGGGGGTGCATAGGATTCTGGCTTTAGATAAAAACCTTTTCTATGCCTTGCTGTGGGTGAACAGCAGAGCAGTTCTGCAGAATACTTTGGCCTATTTCATATGTACTAAAATCCGCCAAGCAGAACAGTTCCAAGGGCAGAGCTGCATGGAGGAAATAATGTATGAGCCAAGAAAACCACACAACACTTGCCAGGGATTCGTGCAAATAAGGCAGGAACATCTACTGGCGTATTCATGTGAACTGCTCCCGAGTAGCTAGCTGCATTATACTGTCAACCCATATATATATTTCTCCCTCAAAGCAGCAGCAGCCACCAGGTTGGACCATGTGCGGGACTTTATCATACATAAACTGGGCAGCAGAAATTGAGGGGGCTATAGGTGTTCTCACCAGTAACAGGGCTGAATTTGATGTGACATTATATACACTCGGGGCTTTTTTTACAGCTGGAACTCAGTTCCAGCACCTCTCAGGTTGGCTCCATTGGCATTATAAGAGAACAAGGAAGACATTTATGGTGAGTTCTGGCACCTCTCTTCCTAGAAAAATAGCACTGTATACACTTAAAGAAAATGGTTAATTGCTAATATTATTTTGGTGAAAATTCATTGATGGACCCCATATTCCACAATGTGTTACTGATCAGATTGTGGCCCACACTAATTTCCTGCTGATAATGGTTATAATAATAAAAATTTTATTATTTATACTCTACCCATCTGGCTGGGTTGCCCCTTCTTTCCTTGGCTGTACTTACCCCCAAAGGTCCCGGTTACTGCACTCACATTGGGAGCCCACAACTGGTTTTCCTCCCAAATAGAAGTGGTGAGCTTAAAAATGTGTGTGTGTGTGTGTGTGTGTGTGTGTGTGTGTGTGTGTGTGTGAAATAACACCACATGTTGTTTGGCCCTTACGAGCACATGCCACACTTTTTTGGGTGGGTGTGTCTAGAATGCACCTTTTCAAATCGAGTTAAAGTGGTACAGAACACTATATACAGAACACGGAACACTATATATCAACCCACCGGAATATACTATAGGTTTGACATTTATATTGCCAACTCTGGAAATGCAGCAGCCGATTTAAGACTCACTGTTGAAAACAGCCTCTGACAGAAAGAGAAAGAAACCCAACACAAAAAGAGCAAAAGGCAAACGAAGCACAAACTGCTCCAAGTAAAGAAAATAACAACAATAAACTCTTCTCCTCCCTTCCCTGAACTCAACAGCCTCAATTCAAAATGTTTCTTGTTAGCAATGGCCAGGTTCCCAGTTCTCGTTTGGACCTGGGCCCAGGTGCTTGCAAGCTCAACAGACAAGACGACAAAAAGGCATACTTTTTAATGCCTCCACTGTAAAAAAATCTTCTGAAAGTTCTGTCTCAAGCCCCTTGTGCACTATGTATTTAAAGAAGCAATCATATGACTTAAACCAGGTTGGTTCCCCTGCCCCCAAATAATCATTGGAACTGTAGTTTTTAAAAAGATGCTTAGAGTTGTTGGGGGACTTATCTGGATGGGAGTAGCATGGTATGATGGCCAGTGTTAGAAACGGAGATATGAAAGCTAGGAGCTAAATAGCACCTTAAACCTAGGTTAAGGGTAAAACAATAGAATGTCTAGGCACATTTTTTATATACAGTATATGTAACAAGAATACAAAGCTGAAAACGAATGAACTGCCACTCCCCTAATATTCTTAAGAGGGTCTCTTCTCCAGTCTTCAGAGAGTAGCTGGAAGTGGGGAGGCAGAAAAAGGTCATCCTTTCCTTCCACTCTGCAGTTTTAATCTGAAATCTTAGGCACAGTACTGCGCCCAGAGCTCAGAAACTGCTCATGCCAATGAAATTCCCTGTTGCAAAATGCACCTAGAACAATGGGAGTTTCAAACACTGGTGATGCCAGAGTTGCAAGGCCACACCAGTGGATAATTTTTATTAAGAAACAATAATGGGCAATTGAGGGCAATTGAGAGCCATTGGCAATGCAAGAGAACTGTCCTCCCCACTTGCCCTGAGGTGTGAACAGAGACTGGGGATTGGAAGGTTGCCAGGGTAACTGGGTGTGAGGTGACAGGAAAAGAGAGTTTTTAACAGGGTGTTAGGGGAAGAAGGGAGAAGAAAGACTGGGGTCCATCTTGGGCAGATTGGCTGAAGGCTGGCTGCACTGCTGTGGGGGACAAGCCCCTCTTGAAATGACTGTGCTGGACGATCTGGACTCCCTCACTCCAGACTGTTGCTGTAAATAGGTGAATAAACCATATTTCTTACAACTATAGCGATCTCCACCGTGTCTCCATTCTCCAAAGGAACACAGACCCTGGGTGAGTGCCTGGAACCCCCTAGGATCTTGCTGTCACTCAACAGAGAGTGGGAGTGGTACACAACTTTTGTAACACACACACAAAATTAAACATGCCTCTGCTGGTATGTTTGCAAAGCCCAACCCCACTGCCATGCCGCCCCAATCCAGCCCCATCCAGGTAAGCTGTAGCAAACTCAGTGTCACCAGGCACTACTGGCTGTGCCCGAGGAAATAAGGGAACATAGGAAGAGCACTGCTGGATCAGGCCAAAGGCCCATCTAGTCCAGCATCCTGTTCTGACAGTGGCCAACCACATGCCTGTGGAAAGAGTGCTCTTGCCACTGCCAGCTAGTATACTGCTTCAGACAGTGCAGGTAGAACAGTGGGTGTAGAAAAGAGGGAGAGAGAGAGAAGATAGATCCCAATGGCAAAATGGACCAAAAGTCAATGTACACTACAGCCAGTGTGGTGTAGTGGTTAAGAGCGGTAGACTCGTAATCTGGTGAACCGGGTTCGTGTCTCCGCTCCTCCACATGCAGCTGCTGGGTGACCTTGGGCTAGTCACACTTCTTTGAAGTCTCTCAGCCCCACTCACCTCACAGAGTGTTTGTTGTGGGAGAGGAAGGCAAAGGAGAATGTTTGCCGCTTTGAGACTCCTTCGGGTAGTGATAAAGCAGGATATCAAATCCAAACTCTTCTTCTTCTTCTACAGCAGGCTTCCTCAACCTCGGCCCTCCAGATGTTTTTGGCCTGCAACTCTCAAGATCCCTAGCTAGCAGGACCAGTGGTCAGGGATGATGGGAATTGTAGTCTCAGAACATCTGGAGGGCTGAAGTTGAGGAAGCCTGATGTACAGGGACACTGGAGGCAGGGAGCTTTATGCAGGGCTCTTTTTCAGCCGGAACTCACCAGAACTCAGTTCCGGCACCTCTCACTGGGTATATGAACAAAATATGTAGATTCCATCCCACCCACCCTGTAACGACAAAGGCCTTGGCAACCAAGACCCTTCCTGTAAACCCTCTAACTCTTGAGAGTCTTCTAAAACAATAAGAGAGAGGTCCTTTCCAGCCTTTAACCATGACCAGGTACGCTTTTAATTCCTGAGCTATATGAGAAACTCCCCCTTGTGTCCAGTAACAGGGGTCTAACCTCTATAGAACCCCTACTGACAAGCTCGCCTCTTCCCTGAGGTAACCTAGTGACAACCTGGGTCGTTTCTCCCTTTTTAGCCCTCTCAGCGACCTTCGTACTCACTACCTTTCCGTTCCTTATTGAGAGAAAGTATAGTCTTTTAAAGGGTATCCCCCACCTGGGCCTTTCATGTACTTTGGCTGGACAGTAATTCAGATGACTTTCATGTTTGGCACTTTAAAGATGTAATTTCTTTATTGTTTGAAATCTTAATGGTTGCAGTCAGGCTTAGCGTGTACAGACTTAATTTTCAGAGTAAATATCTTTGTTTTTATACATATAACCGATAACAATACATCTCCCTAACCTATTCCTACTCCCTCAGCCTCTTCTCCTACACCACCCCACACTCCCTCTTCCAAACCCCTTCTCAACTGCCCGAACTGCCACACATACTCCTCCAACCTTCAACTGCCCCTCCCATAATGGAATGTTCAGTCAGTTCAGGCTTGAGACTGATTTAACCCTTGATGGATCGGGGTAAAAAAAAAACAAACAAATTTTGTAACACACAGTGTAAAACCGTTACACACCCCCATCTACAGGGCCCCCTAGGTATCATGATGTGCAGGATTACACTAATGCACAGCCTGCGCATGGAAGATGGAAAGCACCAGTATCCTGGGACCAGGGGCCACCACAGCAGATAATTTCAAGGAACCACAATATTTCCTGCGAAACATGCAAACTGGCCCTATGTAACTAACTGCATAGTTTTCTGAGCTGACTCTTTCTGGCCTGCCATTAGGCAGCTGTACCCTTGTCTTCCCACAAACCTTCTTGAACTCTTGCTTTCATGGGCCAGCACAAAGGGGTGGGGGGAACGAGGGGGTGGGAGAGGCACTATTTACCAACTCACAATTACAAGCCACCTCTCATGCAAAGGTATATGCTAATGTGGGGCCTGCACAGAAAGGCCGTCGTCGCAGCTGAAAGGAAACAAGCCGCTTGTAAAAAGCAAAGCGCCGCGCAAGATGCCTTATAGACTTCCCCTGCAGGAACTGTATCAATTAACGACGCTAAAAGCCCCAGCGTAAGATGGGCACTGCACACAGCATGTCTGCCAGTGTTTTATTATCAAGTCCATTATGATGAGTTCTTGTCCCAGACAAAGGAAGAACAGAAAAAGAATTCAGGCTGACAAATTAGACTTGAAATCAGTTTCATTTACATAACGACTGGAAGTTCATTAATAACAGAGTTTTAATTATTCATGCTCTTGTTTCACTAGATACAGCAGTTTTCCCCCTGCTGTGCTAGATGTCTGGATTAGCTAAAACGAACCATGGCAAACTGATGGGCTGCCCAGATTTCTTAGATTCTTTTTCTGCATTCAGCACTACAAAGAGGGTAGCAAAAGGGAAGTGTGTGTGTGTGTACTACTGTTTCTTTCACCCGAGTTTCCAGCATGCTTGTGCCTGTTAAAGAACTGTTTTGCACCGGGTGGGAAACTTCCCATTTGAATTGGAAAGCAGCCTTGTGAAGTGTTAACGGTGTCAGATGTTCAAGCTTTGCATACATTTGTCAATCAATAATTTCTCACATAAGGAATATTGCACTTCTGTGAGAGGCTTGGAAAAACTGTTGCTTGCTGCACATTTTCTTTCAAAATATTTTTAACATTACTTTTCTATCCAGTGCAAAAAAATTGTTAACAATGAGGACTAGGCTACAGAGCTTGAATCTTGCATGGGTTATGTGGGACAGTTTCTTCTTCTGTGTACATCTAGAATAACTCAAAATGAAGATGCCTCTGAGCGTAAGCAGAATGCCAAAATGTTATCAGTGAGCTGCTAGATTTCTGCAGTGAAGATCAGAGAGCCTGAGTCAATAATTCTGATTTGCAGTTAAATTTATCCACATATGTGTAAGGTCATTGAGCCAAGCCTGGAATTCATAGGAGTGCAATCAAAATGATGCTTACATCATGTGCTATCACCACCTGTTGTTACATATATGTTGTACACACAGAACAATCATCTTGTCCTTACGCATCCGCTCTTTGAGTTTGAATCTAAAGATCTCTGACAAATTTATACAAAGTAGTTTAGCAGAAGTAGTCCACACAGATTTCACTCAGCTTTACCAGAGAGGATTTTGCAATACCCTCTGCTGTTCAGTGAAAATTTGGTAATCATTGCAGAATACACACAACTCTAATTTTCATGAAAACTGTGTGCATGCGTGTAAAGGAGGGGGAATTGGTGCTCATATCCTGAAACATTAGATACCCATCACACTGAATTAAAAGTAACATGCAAGGGTGGTTGATATCTACAAAAACTGGAAGGCCACTAAAATAACAGCTGGTAGACAACATGAGAATTCTTTCTAAATGCTGCAATAATGTAAATTATATCCAACAACCTATTTCATTTCAGCACCATTTAATTAAAAGGTAAGACTACCATGTCTGATATAGATATACATGCATCCACACTAATAATACAAAGATAAGAACATAGGAAATTCAACAATGTGCTTTCCATTCATCCTAACACATGTTTTCTTTATAGTGTTTTACTTCGAGTGTAGCTTGCCTGTTTCCAAATTCTCCTTTATTTAATTCACTCTCCCGCAATGTATATAAAATTACCATACCTTAGGAAAATGAAAATACTTTTTTCCTTAAAAGAAAAGGAATGGAAAGCCTGTGCAGGAAAGAAGACAATGCAAGAGACATCTGGATAATGTTTGATCTGGCAGCACCATTCAGAGACCCCCTCTTAGCTTGCTGCTGTGGGCAAACAGGAGGGTTCCCCCCACCCCTTTTCCTCTGCTTACATTTGATGTCCAGGTGCAGATGTGCACTCACCTAAATCCTCTCCAGATGCTGCCACACATCTGTATAAATCTCCTGCTTTTGTTTTTATGAGCTGAACACACCAGGCTCACCTGACACATGCATATTGTATTATATAGAACGGTCTCGGCATTCCACCCTACAGCTCTCCACACAAAAGTCTTAGGAGACAAAAAGAAGGGCACAAAGCAACCCATTTGGACCTTTTGATTCCATTCAGACTTCATTTGGAAAGAAGAACCTCCTATTTGGATAACATTACCCATGCCTTCTCTATATGCGCTGTTGCCCTGGTCTAGTCAACAAAAGTAACTGCAGACCTTGTTTTCTGTTAAACATGTGGAAGGCTACTGAGCCATTCTCATTAGGACCTCGTTTTCATTCAATCTGGTCTGATTTAGAATCAGATGGTGAAAAATGGGAGGGGGGGAAGAGAGCTATTGAAACAAAAAAATTATTTAAGCATAGATGGGTTGGGCAGGTCCCTTTTCCTCCTTATGCTTGACAGGATATAAAAACTAGTGTTGCTAGATCAGGCCTGGCTCCAGCACCCTGAGAGGGTGTATTGCTACTGCCCCCACCACCACTAATGATATCTAACTGCTGCTGTTACTACTGTTCAGGATAGCTTCCTATCAGCCAATGGTGGAAGGGAAGCAGTGCTACAGTAGTGGTGCTGTTTGGATCTTCAGGCCCTCACATGTGGTGTCAAGTACTCTGTACTTCCTCTAATGACATGAGGTTGGCACCATTAAGTTTACTGCATATAATCAGGAGGCCTGTCCACCAGTTGGGCATTACAGCAGAGAAGTGCTGGAGGAAGGACGTCACAACACAGCGCACCACCTGAGGAGGTTTGCTGCCACCACCTTCCCGCCTCACCTTTCTCTCCTCCTCCTCTTCCTCCTGCCTGCTTTCACCTTGCTGCTGCTGCTCCTGGCACTTCTTCCTCCACCACTTCAGGATTATCACTGGCTCTCAATATCATGCTTCTGCAGAAGCATGTGTGACATGCTTTTCATGTGTCACATCAGCCACAGTGTCTCACTGTTAGAAACAGCCATGTCAAAATTTGCTAGCAAGGACTTAAGATTCTTCAGAGCTCTCTTAAATGTCAAGAGGGCCTGGTGGGACTCTTACTATTAGGGTTTTGAAGCCCTTACCATGACTGGATCCTCTGTCTACCTTTTGTAGCACAGTGGCTATCTCCACATTCTTTCCAACTTCTTTCTTGCTGGCTTGCCACTGGACATACCATCCCAGAATTAGTTCCTTACTCTTTCTTCCTTGACTTGCAGTCTCTCCACTTTCTCTACTACCTTCTCTCTCTCTCTTTCAGCTGTAGACCCTTTCCCTGCCCTTTGGTCTCTTTCCACATCTCTGTAGCATCTCCTACAGACCCCTCAGCAGCCTGTCTCTCATGCAGCTGCTCTATGTAACATGCCACAGCTGCTGCTGCCCTGCCCTGCCACTTCTAACTTGACTGATTTTTTGCCTGAGCAAGCCAGGAGAGGAATGATGTGGGAGGAGGCTGCTACCCCCCCTCCATTCTCCCAACAGAAGCCTTCATCAGAGTGAGGAGGGGTGGGCCTGGAGAGACCTGTTGGCAGAGGCGTAGGAAGGGGGGCGAAGGGGGCGGTCCGCCCCAGGTTCCATCATGGAGGGGGGTGACAAATCAAGGAACAATTACTACCCTACTAGGGCGGTTCATAAATTATTATTTTTTAAAAATATACCTGCTCCAAAGGTCTTATCTTACTATACTAGGGATTATATAGCTATATATGAAATTTCATGCATATCAATTAATATCTTGACCCTCCTCCACGAAAATAGCTGTTTGCTGTTTTCCTATGTTTTGAAGGCTGAAATTTCAATTCAGTGGAGCACTTACTGTTCCCAACCATAACCCTGCGGAAAGCCATCTAATTAGACTTTAATTTGATTTTGACATGTTTTTAGGAGCTAATTTTTGTTTGATTTTATACCAATGTTATGTATCTGATGTTAGCCACCCTGAGCCCGACTTTGGCCAGGGAGGACAGGATATAAATAAAAGTTTATTATTATTATTATTATTATTATTATTATTATTATTATTATTATTACTTGTTATTATTCCTTTGTAAGAAAATATGAAATAACGTAAAACCATTTTTGCAGGCAAAAAATAAAATAATTTAAAAAATCAATGGGTGGGGGGTGGCAAGAAATTTTCCGCACCGGGTACCACCTGACCTTCCTACGCCTCTGCCTGTTAGAGAAGCACTGGCCACTTTCAACAGCAGTGCTCCATAACTATGCAGCAAGCTTGAGGACAACAGCCACTGCCACCACTGCTTCAGTATCAGCCGCAGCAGACTAGCATGAAGCTAGCTCCTAGCTGCCAGCTGCAGTGGCAGGCAGACCCATGGGGATGTGTAACCCATCACCTCTAGGACCAAAGAATATCCCTGCTGGATCAGGCCAAAGACCCATCTAGTCCCACCTTCTGTTCTCACAGGTGTATTTGGGGTGCCCACAAGCATGACATGAGTGCAATGTCCCTCTCGCCATGTGATTTCAAACACATGGTATTCAGAGACATACTGCCTCCTGCCTAGGCTTGTATCCACTGGAGCGCTGAATAAGCATCCCACCAGCACAAGGATTTCAGGTTGTGTGCAATGAGACTTTCCCCTTTCCCTACTCCTAGCACTAAGCCTATGACTTTAGCTCTCCAAAATCAGTCTAGTAATTATGACTCATAACTTTAATGATACAGAAGGTATTGTAATTATGCTTATTTAGAAAGCTATTTTATGTTTCCTTTGACATATTTTGCTTCAACAAATTTTATTACCATTTAACAATTCTGTGTTTAACCCTGGACTGTTTAAATCAGGGAAGTGCTGCCGAGATGTTCAAAATATGTTGCATTTACTGTAAAACAGGGAAAGGAGTAGGGGGCTGAAAACCCACCTCTATTAAATAGAGAAGGTTCACGTAGGGTCATGCCAGCATATTCATGAATATTTTGTAGATCATCAGAATCACCTACATATGCCTAGAGGATTGAAATCTGCCTGGCAGGATATGATGAGGAAGACTTAAAAGTCTGTTGAAAACATTTATGAGTTGTAACAAACCTATGAGATCTATATTAAAAAAATAAAAAATTGTCCAGTAGCACCTTAGAGATCAACTACCGGTAAGTTTGTCCTGGGTATGAGCCAGGGGTCGGCAAGGTTTACCTTGCTTGGATAGGTTCACTCCCGCAGAGATCGCTCCATGGGCCAGATAGTGTCTGCACAGACACGATTTTAGGCATCTGCACATGTGCAGACACGATTTCCAGTGTCTACGTCTGCACAGAAACAATTTCTGGTGCTGCGGAAGCGAGTCCCCGCTCTGCTGGTTTAGCGCAGTGCGCAGGAACTCGCTGAGCAGGCGGCTTGGTTCGGGGGTGGCTCATGGGCAGTTTAAATGACCCCCATGGGCAGCTTGTGGCCAATCGGCCGCAGGCTGCCGACCCCTGGTATAAGCTTTTGTGTGCATGCACACAGAAGCTTATACCCAGAACAAACTTAGTTGGTCTCTAAGGTGCTATTGGACAAATTTTATTTTTTAAATTTATTTCAACTGCGTCTGACCAACACGGCTACCTACCTGAATCTATGGGGGACTAACCTGTGGGCCTCCAGATGTTGTTGGACTACAACTCCCATCATGCCTTCCCATTTAGCACTACTAAAACAGACCAAAGTTCACAAATGTAAGCACCGACAGGTAGCGATTTTCACATTTAATGCCAATGTTCTAACACTAGCAGTGAGTACTCATATGGAGCTTCCAAAGCACAAGGAAACAACACACTATGGGCTTTTAGAACTACTGATAGTGAATATGTTTAGTGCAGGTAAGATTAGGAGACATATCAATCCATACGAGCACATTTAACCCTCTGAATGGACACTTAGTCTTTTGCCTGACAGCGGATGTATATTCATTTATGGTTCTAGGGAATCAAATGATTTAGGGCTGGGAGACAATGATAACCCAGGATTTAAAGGCTTATGCAAAACAAAACAAAACAAAACACACACACATACA
Organism: Darevskia mixta; assembly: GCA_034641385.1. Classification (NCBI taxonomy): domain Eukaryota; kingdom Metazoa; phylum Chordata; class Lepidosauria; order Squamata; family Lacertidae; genus Darevskia; species Darevskia mixta. The sequence continues at coordinate 9,369,510 of JAWWNH010000029.1, forward strand.
CAATTTTAACGATACCAAATCCAGCTTTCTGGATTTTTGAAGAGTCTTACATTTCATAACACCAGGTAATTTCCAGTTGCATACTCAAAACTCTCCCTTTAGCCCCAATGAGTAAACCTTCAGGTAGGTTTAGTGCAGAAGATTAAGACTGCATTAAGATTACGTCTGAAATGTTCTGCTACCAATTAGCCCTCTAGTATTTCTGTAAGCCTTGAATTTTTGATGCGATCAATGACACCAAGTGGAGCCGTCTTCAGTGGAGAGGTTATTAAAGATATAAAAATCAATGCAAAGATGATACTTGGAAATCTATATCACGAGATAATGAATCACCATGAGAGCCGACTAAGGAGGAACGTCAGCAAAGCAAACAGAAGGTTTATGCATAAGAAAGTATTTGATGCCAGAAGAATTTGAGCTAAATTTTGCATGAGACAGAAATCTTCAGGCAACACTTATGATACATTTGCATGGCAACGTTTTAATGAGATGATGACACAAGCCCAACCAAGCACAAAGATTTTTTTGTGTGTGCATTAGAGAGAGGAGTTGGGATGTGAAGTGGGGGAAGGGAGTGAGGGCTCAGCTCAACAGAATGCTTTCACTTACTTTGCTCCATGCAAAAAAATGAATTTATTGAGCAGTAAATTCAGTTTGCATTGTGGAAGAAAAGAAATGCCTTTCTAGGAACCCAATGTGCCAATGGTGAATGGAACTCAACACAGCCCAGAAATTTAACCCATGTTTTTCTCTGTTAAACCAGAATCGCCAGTGTTTTGTCCACCAATGTCAACAATTTCTTGTTTTCACATGTTAAAAACTGTATAATAGGCTTGGCCACTACACCACCATAATTTTTTTTTAAAAAGACAAAAGAAAGGGGGAAAAATCTGGTATAAAAATATCAATTTATCAATTAAATCATCTCCAGGGCACACAGGATTAAGACAAAGGGACTGTAACTTGACTTTAATGACAAAAATATAGCACTGTAAATGTTCTGTGGTCTGTAATCCTCACTCAATTTCTTCTAAATGAAACATTTGCCTGAGCTTTAAGTGGAGGTTGTAAATGGAGTTACATGCTGGAGCTTCACAGGATATTCCAAATTTAATTTGAACTGGGGATTGATTCAGATGCCTTCAAAGTCAGGCTTCTTCCTTTCCCAAATTGAGCTAGCGCATGACATGGCAAGTTCATTTGGGTTTTACTGCCTGACACAATTGTCTTTGACATTACCAGCATTTATGGCATGTTCTGCCTTGCATAATAACACCTGGTTTTTTTAGAAAAAGAAAAAGAAGCGGCACGTACCAGCAAATATGCTAGGTTCTCAGACTGTGCTCTCACCTTGAAAACAATGCTACTCTCCGATTGTCTCACTTGCTTTCAAAAAATAACAGTGAGTGACTTTTGCAAATCTCTTACTTAAGCCTCTGGTCCTCATTTCCAGTTGTAGTGAAGTCTATGAAAAGCACCTGTAGTTGCTCACTTTTATCCCTTGTTCACACCTGTCCTCCCCACCCCCCACCCCACCCCATCCTGTAAAGCTTTGGCGTAAGGACATATGTGTGAGAGTGCTTATGTTTCCCTGAAAAGGCCAATGAATACCGAATGGGCTGAACCAGGATGGCGGCTGCAATACTAAACCCACTTACCTGGGAGTGAGCCCCACTGAATTCAATAGAGGTTGTTAGGGTCGCAGCATCTGTCATGCTCTGAGCGGTCTCACTGAAGTCAAGAGAAGTTGATATCTCATTGCTTACTTAAGTCCCATGTATTTGAGCAGTCTACTCTAAGCATGACTCTGAAAACAATAATTATGTCCTAAATGACACTGGCCATGATCTGGCAAAATTAAGTAATGGAGGCGTCACTGATTTCAGCAGAAGGGTTGATACAGTTATAAAATAATATGTGACAATGTAATCTTCTTCGGGCAAGTTTGTGGCATTTGTGGTTGAGGGATCCAGAAACTGGCCCAGTTAAAATGTCATGAACTCAGGTCCATAAATGATGGGGAAATAAGTCATAAGCCTTCATACTCCCTCCTTGCTTCTCTCATTTTTTCCCTCCCATGGGCACATGGCTTTGTACTGTCTTCCGTAATGATTTGTTAAATTGGTTTCTTGTAATGTCAGCATTGGAAACTGTAATATCCTTCCTGCTTATGAACCAGGATATAAAACCAAGAGGGAAAGAGGCACATGGGTTGCTGTCAAACAAACCACGGTTTACCAGTCCAAAATCATGACATCTGACACTGCATCTTCTGTAAATGCTATACTTTTATTCCAACAAATGCATCATTCTCTAGAACCTGCTCAGCTTTAATTCTCAGGTACGGTAATTCTTGTTGTCTATCTACGTACAAATGCAATGTTTTTCTTTTCTTTTCTTTAAAAAAAATCTGTATTGCTACTTTTCACTTTTCAAAATTATCTAATTCTACATTCATCAGCATCACGACACTCAGTTTTCACAGTTCACTGTGGTACAACAGTCCTAAACGCTGTTTCTCCTAGACATACCATGCTTTTACATTTGCAGCTGCCAAGCAACAACATTCACAGATAATCACACTCACAATCACAGCCTATTGTTCTTTTTAACAGGACGCAAACTGCAAGGCGGGTATGCTTTGTTAATCAGGAGCTTGCTGTTGATTTTTATAGACAGGCAGAAGCAGCTTTGGATATTTCTCTTTTTAGCATTCTTCGAACTACTGGGATAAAGTAAGCCATAAAGGAACACAGTATGTGGATTAAGGGGAGGGGAACCATACTTGCCTAAATCGTATAGGATTTGAAAGTACATTGGGGTACCATCACCGTTTCAGTCAACACAGGAGAGTTTCTTTTCTGCCTTTACACCTGCTAGCAACAGCCAGTAGGCCAAAGGATCCTGCTCTACAATCCACACTTTATATTTGTTTGCATGAGTAGATGGCACACATGAGCAAAAGTCCAACACAATCATTTCAAACAGAATGGATTCACCTACATGTGTTCATCATGCACAATTGCCGATGTCAAGAGATGCAAAAGACCCATCACAGACTACAGAATCCAGAGATAAGCAGAGCTTTCCTGCCTCTCCAAACAGAATGGTATTCACTGGGTTACAGATTCATCTGGGAATCCCATGACTAAGGTACGATGCATGTGTGGATCCTCATTTTGAAGCCTCGGGAACTTTGAATGACCATTGTTCTCTTCAGGTGCTACTAGACTGACCTAGGTCATTTGTTTAGCTGAGGTGGCACAATTCTCCTGGCTACTCTAGCGATGGGGAAGAATTTTTGCACAGGAACTTTTCTAACTATGGAAGCTCCCTACATGAGGTCAGCAGTTGTCTCTTCACTCCAGTAACGCCTGAAGAGAGCTCATAAATTCACAAACTCATGCTAAAATGTCAATTTATCATTATCTAATTTCCTTGTGTGTGCATGTATGTGTGCTGCATGTATAGTCTTCATATTAGGTATTTGCTTTTTTATATGTATTTATTTCTCTGAGCACCAAGGGTAGCACACATCATTCCCCTCCCCCATTTTATCTTCACAACAACCATGTCAAGCAAGTAATGACTGCCTTAGGATCACCCATTGAGTTTCATCAGTGAGGGGGGATTTGAAATGACTTCTGTTCCAGTCTTCTTCAACCACTCTTAACTACTAAACTGCACTGTTTCCTTTGTACAAGGACAGAGAACAGAATACCACCAATCTGACACAATCATTCCGCAGAAAAAGACAAATCGACTATGAAATCTTCCTGCAAGGTCTATGAGGCTATCACTCAGCTGCATTTTTAAATAGACACAGCTGGATTTTTATGGCTGATTAAGATTTCTGCTAAACAACGGGCTACTTTAAATTTCCTTGGACTCAAAGTGGTAACAAAAATTTATCAATGGCTGGAACAGGTGGCTCCCAAACTACATCGTTCCTTCAGCGAGGCAAATTGAACACTATGCAGGCAGCGGAGTACAATCAGTGTATTTTTCAAGAAGTAATTCTAGACATCTCAGCAAGAAGCATTTAAGATGCTTTCCCACAAACAAGCAACAGCAGCAGTGTATGGATTCCCCATGTGCTGCATTTCCTTCCTGTCCGAGACCTAAGTTATGGTCTCCACTCAACTAGCTTTTACTTACAGGTCTTTCTTTTCCTGCAAAATTTCATTGCTAACTGGTGGGAAATGGAGGATTTGCACATATTTATTATTTGTGTTATTAATTAAATTTCTATACCGCCCTTTATCCGAGGATCACAGGGCAGTTTGAGATATAGACAGACAGATAGATAGATGATAGATAGATAGATAGATGATAGATAGATAGATAGATATAAAATACATATCATAGTAACAAACAAAAATAACCACCCCTTCCCACACAATTTGAATGGCAATATGTTGTTTAATTGGCCTATATGGCATCTCCATGGCCAATGGTGTGAATGAAATTTAGTTTGATGTGGCGGTGTATCAATTAAAAAAAAGCCACAGTTCCGTAACACATCAGTTAGAATGCAGTTAGAACCCAGCACAGAATTGGGGAAACAAATGCAGTGATCCCCACATCCAAAGGCACCCTAATACTAAAAGCTAAGTAGGCTGTGTTCATACCCCATCAAAAGTTGATCCTGAAATATTGTTTCAAACAAGTCATAATATTGAAGCCAGGCACAGCAGAAAAACAACAACAACCTGGGACAGGAGACTGCTTTGGAAAAGTGGGTGTGCAAAGTTAATGGGAGCCCAATGTGACTCATGGGGCCCTGTGTAAACACATTGGAAATGCTGCTTTGCACAGCATGGTGCTCTGTCAATGTCAGCATTCATGGCTTGTTGACCCAGTCAAGATACAGAACAGGAGTGGGAAACTTTTTCAGCTCAAGGGCTGCATTTGCTTGTGGGCAAATTTCTGGGGCTGCCATGTCAGAGGTAGGTGAAGGTCACATCCAAAGGTGGACACAGCAACAGATGGGACCCTGACCTTTGTAGAGCTGGCTACATTTCAACCATGCAGAAGTTGGAGCTTTCTACACTTCCACCACACACATCTCTTGATCCTCTCGATCTTCTGAGTAACAGGGATTACTGCACTTCAAGAGCCTATTCCAGCCAGGTGAGAGCAGAGCGAGGTTAGGGTCTATCACAGAGTCCTGAGGGCTGGGTAGAGAGGGACACATTAGATCTGGCATCTCCCACCTGATAGAGAGGATATTAGGTTTCTAAGCTGAGATGTCAATGTACAAGTGACTCCAGGATATTTATGTCACTTCCTCTTTATGACTACTTTGGGTCATTTACAGTGGTGAACTTTGGTTCTCTGCAGACCTGAGAACCCATCCATCACGTTTATATAACTAATCTTCAGAGCTGGCAGCAAGTTCTTTGTGGGCCCTTAAGCATAGGTTGCCCATGACTTTCATCCTGGCTCCCTTATCTCCTCTGCCATCTACTTGCTCCTTTTGGGATCTGATTAAAGGAGCAGATCCCTTGACAACTGCCTTGTCATACCCTTCCTATCACAAAATGGGTGCTTCCACTAGACATCTCTGCCATGATGTATCAGTCTGGCATGCTGTTACTCTGCATTCCTCCCATTGAAAAAAGGGGAAATTGTCCCAGCATCATGGATTTGTGGTGGGCCCTCTGCCAAGTTCTTGCCAAGTGCCTGAATGTGCCGACTGCTGCTGGTGGTCCTGTGATTCTTTTCTGGGAAGACAGACATGAGTTAAGAACCCCAGATTCTGGAAAGGGCCTGCTAGCATATTCCTTTGATCCACTTCCACCTTCGATTCATTCCATCAATGTCTAAATAAATCAGACGGTAACATGAGATCAGAGGTTATGGAACCAGGTCCTTTCTTGTGACTCTGCTCCACAAAGAGGCTACTTTTGCATGTCTGGCAGCAACCCATCTCTCTCTGTGGAAGCTAAAGTATATGTCATAAGAAATACAAGGCTGTTTAAAAACACACACACACACACAAGCAAACAGGATTTCCATCGTTCTCCCAATTATGACACTACAATATGAAGTTACTAAATTGTAGCATGGCTTTTAGTCTGTACTCATATCATTATGTCAGTTGTTTCTCTGCCTTCCGTCCATAAAATTGGCTGGGGTAGGGATTCACACAGTGCGATGACACTGAGACACAATGTAGTTGCAGGGCTCACTACAGAATGGGAGAGAGCTCAACACGTGGCTTGCCATTTTAGATGGCGTTCATTTGCATTTTGTTCCGTAATGTTCCACACAGATCCTGTGCTACAACCTCATACTGAACCATGAGTGGGTTTACTCAGCCTTAAACTGAGAAAGTACATTAGTTCTTCTAGTTCAGTATTGTTTACACTGACTGGTTCTCTGGAGTTTCTGACAGAAGACTTCCCCCCAGGCCTACCTTGAGATGTTGGAGGCTGAACTTGGGACCTTTTATGTAAAGACTGTGTGCTCCAAGAGGGCAGGGAAGTTAGCAGAGTGTTGTACATTTACATGGTTTTTTTTTTTTTTTTTACTAGGGCTTACATATGCCTGCTTGCTCTGCTTGACAACTCCACCATTCCCCCCCACAGTAACCCATAGGGCACGTTGCCACCATCTATGTGCATATGTGCTTCTGTTGCCCCATGCTTCACCAGTGAAAATGGTAGGAAAGAACTGCATGCTGGAATGCCTTCTCAAATTTCATCCATGAAAATTACAGTGCGAAAACTCCTGCAATTTTCTGGGTTAACAGTTTTCTTTCCCCCTGGAGGCAATTAGCACTGAAATGAACATTAGATTTCCTCTAGATTCCTAGAAGTGGCTTTCATGTTGTGTGGAAGATCACAAAAAGCATGGAAATTATCAGGTAAGGGAATGTGGGGAAAATGTTCTGAATGCAATATTATGTGTAAAATGGAGAAGGGCTTGTATCATATATTCTAAGCCTCTTTTGTTTGGTATGTTACATGCTGTTACCAAGCAGGGGAAAACAAAATTTCATTGAACTTTCTGCTGAACACTGTCAATGTCCATGTCCCATCTGAGATACACTAAGACAGACAGAAATAGCTATGCTAATGAAAGCAGTAGTATCATAAGGTATCAAAAGGTCTCTCTTTGCTACTCTCTTAGTTACTAATTGAAAATATATTAAACTATTTCCCCCTCCATAAGGCAACCTCACCCCCAAAAACAGCCAGGCTAGTGTCTCTGGAAGATTGTAAGCAGGATGCCAGTTGGGTCAGGCACCTGATAAGGTATTCTGCTTCTGAACATGGATGTTCCATTTAGCTATATTGCCTCATATGTCCAGTCTATTCAAGTCCAGTCTATGCTATAGCTAACACCTTTGTACCAAATTGCTTTGAGGGGTTCCAAGACAAGCATTTTAAGAAGACTCTTTCCTAGCCATTGAGCCATGTGCAACTACTGCACCTATAGCCCGCACAAGGTTTACTGGTGTCTTGAGCTTTCGACAAATGAACATTTCCCCAGCTATGAATGTTTAGAGACCTTTGAATTCAATGGCAATTCATTTATGTAGTGATGGTTCCAAAACATTTGCACTGAAAAAGACACAATAAAGAGGTGTCAGAACAAGCAGGAGGCTGCAATTTTTTTTAAACTGCAGTAAATATAGTTGGTTTTGTTTTTCGCTTTTTGCCATGCAAGACAAGTTGCTGGCAAGAGGTCTGTGTTTTATTGCAGCCAAGGCTAATTCTCATTGCTTTATACTGATTGTCCATTTGCCTTGAAAGCCTTTGGGGGCAGGAATGGAGGAGGGGGGGATCACAGAATCACAGAATCTTAGAATTGGAAGGGACCTTAAGGGTCATCTAGTCCAATCCCCTGCAATGCAGGAATCTCAGCTAAAGCATCCAAGACAGATGGCCATCCAACCTCTGCTTAAAATCCTCCAAGGAAGAAGAGTCCACCACCTCTTGTGGGAGTCTGTTCCAAAGCTGAACAGCTCTTACCGTCAAAAAGTTTTTACAAATGTTTAGTTGAAATCAAAACTATGGTAACCAGTTAAAACTCTGCTGGTATGTCAAAGCTGCTCTTGTGCTTTTGAACAAACAAACGTTATAATCAAGGAATGGATGGAATTAGCATTGCAAATGAAAACCTTGATTTCCGACTCTTTTATGAATTCCCGAGCAGAGAAATGGCCCCAAAACATAACTATTACCCTTGTGCAACAATGGCTTGTCATCTTTCCCAACTAGCTTAAGAGAAAAGGACTCCAGCTCATTGCCATAGCAAGCAAGTGTAGGTGCAATGTATTGAGTGCTCAATCATCACATGTGAGTAATCACACGCCTCCTTTTAAGATACAGTAGCTTTCTGCAGGCTCAGAGGTGGAAAGCTGCCCACTTTCTTCAATATTTTACAAATGATACACAGGGGACAGCTGGCCCCACACATGAGACCAGCTTTGCTCAGCTGCTGTAATCAACATGAGGGGAGAGGGAACGGCAAACTGGAAAGCTCCTTCCCAACACTGTGAGCCTCCTCTGCAGTGACCAAAAGTTGAGCACAACCATCCAGAGAGATGAAACCTGTGCCTGTCAGCTGTAATGCAACCCAGAACCCAGTCACATAGGTTTCCGTCACGCAAGCCTTGCTTTCGTATGACTCTGCTTCCAAAAACCTTGCTTCCTTTTATCTTTCACAATCTTGCCATGGAAATCAATAAAGCTTTGCACAATGCGCCAAACCAAAAGAAAAACCTGAAGCGCATGAGCCAAGTAGCGTAGGATCAGCGCTCAGATTAGGACAGCTAAGTGATGTTGAAAAGGGAAGCTTGCTGTTTCTACGAAAGTCACAGAACCATCCTTTCATGTCCCCAGTTAATAATTTAATACCGGTAAGCATCCCTAGAGCAATCTGCAAGTTGTTTTTTTTATGAAGCGAAATCTCTACATGGGACAAAGAGCTTGATCTGGAATCCAGGTAAGTCCCTGCCACGCTCGGTGCTTTAATAACTCACTCCAGTTACATGAGAAGAAGAAGCCTTAGCATCTAAGGGCTTGTTGTTTTCTCCTCCTTTTGTTGTGTCTCTCAACATCCAGAAGATGAACAGAATCAAAGCTGTGGGAGAAGAGCTCATTGCGATGGGCCACCCTGCTGATCTACTAAAATAATAAGTTATCAAGTGTTTTATCTCTGTGGCAGCACCATCGGGTTTTATTATTGTATCTTGTTTTACCAGCAAGCATAATTGCATATGACAGTGGCTCTCCACAGACCACAATAACAGACCTTCTTTTTTTTTTGGTGTTATTCTTCTTCTGAAGATCTGGGAAGGTGGTGAAGTTGATCACTGGAGGAGCATTTCCTCCCAAACCAGTTTGCAGCATTTATAAGTCTAGGGACATCTCTGGTTGATGGTGTTGTGTATAAATTTTAATAATATGTTTCATTCCCTTCCCAAGAAGGCAAATATAATTGCATCTTTCCCTCAGATCTAGAATTGCAAGATTTTTTCAGGGAAGGATCCACAGCCTTTGAATTTGGTGCAGAGGAAATTGGAACATTTGAGGATGTCGCTATAAAAAAATATAACAAAACACATTATGTGTGAACATTGGTCTAATGCGGTATATTGGTTAAGAGCACGGGTTTTGAGTTGGTAGTCCTCAGTTTAACTCTCAGTAAAGGCCTGAATACCCTGGAGGCATCAGACATGTCATAATAGTTCCCAGATATGCACATGTTATGTGTTTAGAGCACCACACGTGGAAAAAGAATTGACAATCAAACCTTATTTTCCACTGTACGATTTTTAGTCTAAATCACAGGCACTGAGCAACATTTAAACAACCCTTGCTTAGCACTGTCTGAAAAGAATGCTGCCTCTTGAAACCCAAAAGACCCAATAGAGCTGGACCATCAGTTATGCCGAGGTATAGGACATTATTATATAAGAACCAATTATTGGAAATGAAAACTCTGCCACAGTGGGAAGTTATGCTAGTGTTCAGAAATTACTAAACACTTGACCTTTCCCATTTGCTCATTCTACTTTATATCTCATATCTTAAAGCTTTATTATAGTCATCCGACACTGCTGAAATGTGAAAAAAGCTTCATAGTAAACAGAGAAAATGATATTTGCACAGTGCAGATGCTTATGGGATTCAACCACAAGAATTCAATGAAATATAGACACATGTACACTTGGATTGAAGGATCGAGAGCCTCAGCTGCTTTTTCCACATCATTTATACACAAATATATAAAGGTGTAGAAAAAGATACAAAGACCAAAATCATTCCCTTTGCCTGGAATGATTCTATTCAGGAGGCAGAGACTTTGCTTTTTCATCTATTTAAACTCTGTTTACATTCTTTTAATTCACAAATCTGATTGAGCATTGTCATGTTAGGGTGACATGAGCTTCACTGAAACCTCTGAGCTATAGTGTATAGCATGGATTAATGTACTTCCTTTGCATATTTTGGATATAAGGGCAAGAAAAAGATAATTCTGAGTTTCCATGTCTGGAAAGGTCTTGGGTGCTCACCCTTTCTTTATTTCAAACATGTACATTTTGTCTTCCCACATTTGCTCAAGGTGGTTCAATCACAGCCTTGTAAGATGGTATTGCTCTTCAATTTACTTTGCAAAGTAAAAGCCCTCCCTCCTGCTACCCAAAACCCTTTGTAGAGGGATATACCATATAACAGGGAAGAGAAAATTGTTGCTGGACTACAATCCCCATCATCCTTGACCATCACCCATGAGTCCAGCAACAGCTGGAGGGCCACAGGTGCCCCACCCTTGGTTAAACTTGCTCCCTTCCCCCAGCAACTGAGTCTGTTCCAGACACAGGGAGAACCTTGGCCCAAGCAGGGTCAACACACACCTCTTGAGCGGAGAAGCCCTACTTTTATATGTTGGGGTCTATTCCCTTCAAATAGACACCAAATGCACAACCATCAGGAGGCATGGGTGGGGACAGCTGTTATCAATGGCAGGACCAGCCAGCACAACCCCATTTCATGTGCTTTCAAGTAGGGATGGATGACCCTGTTGATTTCACTTTTCCTCAGTTCTTCATTTTTATGATCTTAAGTTGAATTCACCTAGTTTCTGCAGCACTCACTCTTCAATACTTCACTGTTTGTTTGATGCACTCAGCACTAAGGAAGAAGATTGGGCGGCGGCATAATTATAGCAGCATCATATTCAAAGCAGGCAACCTTGGGGATAACGCCCAACTTGCATTACGAAACTCAGACATCCTCACACCCTGACTGTGGAATTCCCTCTCTTCTAAATTATGATTGGCTCCAAGCCTTCTGAGTTTCCAGTCATACCTATTCATCTAGGCTTTCAGATAAATCTGCTGGCCTGTTGAGTTCTAATGCTTATGAGGATTTTATAAGGTTTTTTTTTAGTACTCTGTTATTTTAGTGTGCGTTATATTTTAATTACATAGAATTACAACAAAGAAACAACCAGTAATTGAAGTGTCACACACAAAACAAGGAGCACCCCAATATGCATACAGTATCAAAAAAGGCCAGTGCTGCCCTACAGAACAGCTCAGATTGCATACTCTAGCTAGTGAGAGCTGGCTAAGGTCGTCCCAGTTTAAAGTCTTTTCAAGACTAGATTGATAGCATTTTAAGTGGCTAATACAAAATGGAAGCATCCAATCTCTCCCTCAAAGCCACCACAAATATTTTTGCTTTAGCGTTTTATTGTAAGGTGCATTTTGATGTCCAAACCTGGGCAAACTCATTAAGCTGGATTCTTTCAACCATCCAGTTAACATTAACCACAATTTAGCATCATGCCGGAACCCCAAACTATCGTTGATCTTCACTATAGATTGTTGAAACAAACCAGTCTGAAATTAGCTTGTTTCAATGGACTATAGTTGAAAGATCAACCACAGCCCACCCGGTTTTGAATAGCACAACAAATTGCAATTAATCAAAGAAGGAAACAAAGCTTCTCAACTCTTCCTTGTGGTGGTGCTAGAGCAGGCATCCCCAACCTGTAGCCCTCCAGATGTTTTGGCCTACAACTCCCATGATCCCTAGCTAACAGGACCAGTGGTCAGGGATGATGGGAATTGTAGTCCAAAACATCTGGAGGGCCAAAGGTTGGGGATGCCTGTGCTAGAGGAAGTGCACAAACCAGGTGCTTATTGCAGCTCATTCTCAAAACAACAAACCACAGTTTATCACTTATTCTGAACAATAGCACTCTCCATCACTGAGTTAGAACCTGCCCTCTGTATTTACCAGGTACGGTGTGAATTGGCCCTAGCAAGCAAGAACAACCTGATCGAGAATTCTGTGCACACTTCTTGCATATTACTTAAAAGCCAGTTACAGATCACTTACCCTAGCTTCAGTTCCATAGTTCCCCACACCAGATGATGGGATGTCCTAAAAGCTGTATACCTAGGTGGAAAAAAGGGGGGAAATACCTGTTTTAAAGCAGCCATTAACAACAACTGCTAAACAAACATATAATGCTCTCAGATAAACAAATCTAGATCAATTAAATCTTTTGCTAGTGTTAATCTTTGAGTCTATATTTATCTGACTGAGGAAAGGCATGGGAGAATGCTTCTTCCTTGATTAGTCAAGACTGAGAAAAGCCAGACGGATTTTGCAAATGAGAAAGGAAAGGTGGATGGCTGCCTGGCTGCCTCTATGGAATAGGATAGCTGAGAGCAGGTGGAAGGCTGCTGATACCCCTCCCAGAAGAGGGAGGGGGCTAATCAGATAATCAATTTTCAATCTTCTGCCTTTCTTTAGAGAGACCGTTGTTGGCACCTGTTTACATTGACTGGGAGGAAACAGAGAATCCCTGAGAGAAAAAAACACCACCATCTGTATGCATCTTCCAATTTATTTATGTATTTATTTTAAATGTTGAGATGATTCCTACAGTTTTCATAAGCACCTGCTGCTTCCATATGAGAAGGTCTTCTCTGATGGTGCAGAGGAGCTGGGGGGAATTTTGGTACAGGAAATATATATTTGATGCTTTGTATCTGTTTTTGCCATTCTTAGCTGTTTGCTTATGTACATTGTTTGGAAATATTTAGTTAATTATGTGGCCGATCTGTGATCGTAATAACAATAAAGAAAAGAAAGTTAATTATGTTGCTCAAAATGTGGAACGATGGTGATTAGTAATAGTACTGTTTGGTTTAAATGTGGATATTAAAAATTGCATTTGTTACATTGCTTCCTTTTTGTTGGCATATGTAAAAAGCTTAAGAGATTTCTGCTGAAATCCAAAGTGGTATGGATACTTTAGTTGTGATTCCTACATTGCAGGGGGTTGGACTAAATGACTCTTGGGTTCCCTCCCAACTCCACAATTTTATGATTCTATGAGTGTGTCTATTTTGCCAGTATGATGTGTGTTTTAATCACTTTGGGTAAGATAAGCATATGGATAGAGAACAAGACTAAAAGGAAAACTTTGATTTCCTTTTTCTGGAGATCATGTTATTTTTCTACTCTCAAAGAAGAGATGTCTAGAGAACAGGGCACAGGGCAATTGAGAATGGCGAGCCTGTGGAAACCACTTTGTTCAATTACAAAAACAGTATGATGTCTTTAAATGAGGCCCAATTTTGAACTGAATACATGAAAGACTTAGGTCACTGTTGACCTAACAGGTAGCTTAGTTTATTGTGCTGAATTTTTATTTTATTTTATTTAAAAAAATCTTTGAAAAGGGCCTCAACATTCTACATATAATTCTGCAGGGATAGACAAGAGATAACAGGAAAGAACAAAGTTACAATATGCACTTCATTTCAAAAGAGAGATGATTTAGTTTGTAGCACACATCACGCAGAAAGCTACTTCTGCCAAAAGCTTGGACATCTGCAGCTTACAAATAGCTGCTTTTCAGATATGTAAAGATTAAACTGTCATTATTCTGCTCAAGAAATCGCTGTCTGCAGCCCTTTTTGGATTATTTAGGTAAGCAGCATGATGGCCTCTGTAGAAAGGGAAAGAAAATGATAGTGTCCTGTTTTATATTCTTGGAAACGGTAACAGCTCTTCTACAGATAATTTAGATGCACTGTCACACAACACACACACTCAGCTGGTGCAGCTAAGATGTGAAGCCCTTAGCTCAATAGGCAAGCCAAGGACAACAGCTTGCCTAGGTCTTTCCAAGGTGTAGGTAAGAAACATGGGAAGGAAGGGAAGCACAGCACATTGCTCTCCATATTCTATTGGCCTACAGGTTACCATGATCTCTGAACACTGGTGATGTTGGCTAGGGTTGATGGGAGCTGCACTTCAACAACACTGGAGGCTCAAACACTTCCCAACCCTGCAGTAAGTGGATATTACTGGCCTGTGTGGCAAGGCTATTGTGAAGACTGTAAGAAAGTATCAACCGTAGGATGCAACTATGAGGCTGTGTGCAACGTACATTTCCAGCATAGGCTATGTTCACTTGAGATGTTGCAAGGTCATTTCCCCTCTGCTGCATTTCCAAGTCTCTTTTTCTGTTCTCAACAGAGTGAGAGCGGAGAGGGGTCTTTTGCCTGATTATTTCTTCCCCTGCGCCAAACTCCAAGCCGATGACACTTTCGCCACCATCTGCACATGTGCAAAAGCTGCCCGAATTGTTCACACCACAATGAAATGACAGTTTGCATTTTTGAATCGCATTGAAGCTGATTTGAGGGAAAGTTCACGAAAGAGGAAAGGAGTACAGTACAGTATTTCTCTAAAAGCAGCAGGATACAGATGGGTTGTGCCTCATGTCATATGAACCCGGCTCAAGAAACCACCCGTGGGAGCAGGCTTGAGCTGCAGTAAATGGTAATATGAACACACCCGCATTAATCTGCATGGCAATGAAAAAGCTGTCTGTTCCGTTTACATAATTTGGGACACTATCTGATAATAGAAAGCGGAAGGCAAAATGCTGGCATTTTCATTCTAAAATGATGAAATGTAATGCAGTAAGCATGAGGGGTGGGGAAAATCTCACAGGAATGTACTGCATTTGTATAAAAGGGCAAGAAACTTTTTTCCTTCCCACAGGAACTGAATAGAAGATTCCAGTTGACTTTTTGAACAAAGAACCACCATCAAATTAAGAACAACCATCTCTATTAAACTGTAAATAGGAAGAAGTAATTGATAGGGCATTTAGTTCACTGATCCTACACACTGATATAATAGTAATTAGAAAACCCAGCAACTTCAGTAGTGGAAAAGAACAAGGAAACCCAACCAAGAAGTTCAAAGGAAGGATTTTAGAGGCTTTGAAGAAAATACATAGGTTCGATGGACTTGAGAGGATACATTCCAAAGAGCTGTGAAGTGAAACAGTGTGTGAAACCCCCTAATGTTGTAATTTGCACTTGCAGTTTGAACAGAGCTTAGTTTGATCAGAGGCTCAACCGGGCTTAGCTCTACAACCAGCTCTCGGTATCAGGATGCAAGCCTGGCAACCTTGAAACTATAAGAGAGTGACTCTGACCATGTGCAAAGTGCCCTGCTCTCTCCAGCAAATAACCCCAAGCGGTCTCCATGATTTAGAATTAGCGGATAAGGCTTTCCAGAAAACCACAGGTTCTTTGGGGAAGTTTTTTTCCCAACATTTATTTATTTTAACTATATCCCGCTTTAAACTTTGGGGAAGTGCCGTACTAAAGTTGCCAGTTTTTTCCCCACTGGTCATTATGAGATGGTGTTATCAATATCAGCAGGTGATAATGTTTCCATGCTGTGAAATCTTCACCTACTGATATCTGCTCACAGAGTTTCTTAAGAGCACAAGACAAGGTCACACCATATTTCTTTCTGGTCAGTTGGCAACCTCCCACATAGCCACTAACTGGGCAGAAACCTGCTTAGCTCTTGCTGTGAATGCAGCTGCCAAATAGCTTGAAACAATTTGTGTGTATGTGCCTATACCAGGGAATTCTCAATACTAAAATGGCGCACGTTGTGATATCTAAGCAGAAATTAGCCGGAATTAAGAAACAATCTATAGTCACTCAAAGGCTTCCGGTCAGGAATCAGATAGCTCATTTAGGCAAATATGATGAATCCCCTTGACAACCAATGCTGCAATCCTATACCCGCTTATCTGGAAATAAGCCCCCATTGAACTCATTAAGAATTACTTATGAATAGAAATGTATAGGACTGTGCTGTAAGCAACCATTTATGACTTATCTAATTACTTTCAGTTCGGAGGGGAGGAGTCACACAGCACATTACAGCTCCTTCCTTCACTTTCTTCATTGGGATGGAACAGTCAGGGACAAAGAGCAAAAGTTTGTTGGGCTATAGTGCCTCTCTGGATTTGTGCCAAATTTTGATTTTAAAAGGGAGGATTTTGGCTCGCTCTCCTAGCCTCCACATTTCCAGAGGATGCTACTTTTTCTGACATCTGCACTATTTCCTGACAGCTGTAGTGTGCCTTTAACAGCTGCAGGATAGAAATTCAGTAGGTTCATCTTCTCCTATCTCGGCATCATGATACCAAACATAAGCTGCACCTTTTGAATTTTCTGCCCGTGGCCCATCTTTGTGATGTTGCAAACAGACAGCCTCTGACAGGGAACAGCAACAACCTAAAAACTCCCAGTCTCTTTCCTCAGTAACTGACTCTAGGTATGCCAACAGGATTTTCTGTTGGCCCAGTACACTATATGTGGATGGACATATATCAACTTAGCCTAGACCAGTGTTCCCCAACCTTGGGCCTCCAGATGTTTTGGGACTACAGCTCCCATCATCCCTTCGCTAGCAAGACCAGTGGTCAGGGATGATGGGAATTGTAGTCTGAAAACAGCTGGAGGCCCAAGGTGGGGAACACTGGCCTAGACTACCTCACAGGGCTGTTACAAAGAGAAACAGTGGGTGATGTACACAACCTTGAGCTCCTGGGTATAAACGCTAGATATAAATATATATCACAGATTAGTCAGGGGGGGGCAGACATATACCTTGCTGTAAAGGCAATATTTCATAGTCCTGCTGTTTACAGTACCCACCAATAAGTTTGCCAACACTGATAAAGAAGAATAAGCAAGTATTTCACAAATTTGGTGTCCTGAACTATGAACGACTGAACTATATAGCCTAGCCTATCAGACAGGGCTGCTGCAAAAATGAAATGGGGGACAATGTACTAAGCCTTGAACTCCTGGGAGGTAAAGCAAGATAAAAATAAACAACAAGTAGTAACGAAATCTTTACACATGTGCAGTTTCACAGCTCTCAGCAAAACTCACTTACACACATACAAAGATTTTTTTGCCAAATTTGACAACCAGAAGAGTATCCTTGTGCTAAAGTCTATAGGAATTTTAATTTGCTCCACAGCTGCATGATGTTGTTATAGTTGCATCTGCTGGTTAATGTTGTATTTTATATGTATGTTTTGTAGCTATTGTATATTAAATAAGCAACAGCCCAGTGAAGACAAGCATCATAGTAAGTACTATTAATAAGCAATTAAAACAATAAAAGCACAAATTCAGTTCAGGAGAATGCTTGCCTAAACAGGCGTGCCTTCGGGAGCTGGTGGCATGCCAACATTGATGGGAGCTCTCATATTTCAGCAGGGAGGGCATTTCACAATACTGGTGCTACAATTGAAAAAGCCCACCTCCATGTTACCACAAACTGATAGCCATCAGGCCATGGCAAAACTAATTAGTTTATTTGCAGTGCCCTTACCAGACAGTGGAGATTAAGATATCTTTTCAGGTAACCTGGTCCAGAGTTATTCAGGGGGTTGCATGTATCTTGCAGAGGCTTAAAAGTAGTGGCTGTGTGGGAGATATGAAAAATGGTGGCAAGGGGGAGGGGCGGCACATTATCAATTTTTTAAATTTTTTTTTTGCCTGTAGGAAGCAAGCCTCATTTATTTCCAAGACTCACTTCTGAGTAAAACAGACCAAAGTCCTGTTGTGCAAGTGGAAATCCTTGTGTTGACTGCACATGTAGTTGAATACCCCATACATTTAAAGCACGTTCACCCCACTTCCCCCAGAATCCTGAGACCTGTAGTTTGCTAAGGGTGCTGGGAATCATAGCTCTTGTAAGGGGTAAATTGCTACAGTCCCCAATATTTTTGGAGGGAAGCCATGTGCTTTATGTTTCTTAAATGTATGTTGTGTACACAGCATACTTGACAGACTCAGCTAAATTACAGGAGAACCGGAACATGGTAACATTTGTCTATTTAATTTACCAATTTAAAATATACCTCAGAGTGGTTCCTTTTTAGTTTTGCCCTTAAAAAATGTTGCCGCTCTTTCTTGTGCATTTAACAGCCAACAGTCTGACACATACCCGGTAGAAATTAAGCAAATGAAGTGGAGCTTTTCTTCTCACCAATTTATCTCTGGGTCAAGAAAACTTCACTTCTTTAAATTATGGGTGCTAGCTGCTGCTTAAAGGCATAAAGAGAAGGCCAGTAAAAAAAAAAAGGGGAGGGGATTGTTAGCCTTTACTTTACCAAAGCAGACGCCTACTCATTAGACCAAGGAATTGGTGCTCTCTGAATCCAGAGTTTGGGCAGCTACAATTATTTGTCACTTTAAAGTGTGAAATGGGGAATTGGCATCAGACCAGCCTCTGCCTGACAGGGTAGCTTGATTCTTTTTGTCCACCATCTTCGGTTACACCCCCAAAAGGCTAATTTGAGCATTCCTGTTGGGTGTGTGTGTGAGAGAGAATTAACTCTAAGCCCAGGGGGACAGATGTTAAAGGAATACAACCATTCAAAGGCAGGAGATTGAGAGGCATCCCTAAGACACCACTGTGTGTTTCTATGTGCAGCGAGAGTGTGGTTCAATGTAGTCACATGGGTTTTGTTCAGTGGTTGCCTTTCGACCGAGCTCAATGGGCGCTAGATCAGGCCTGAAGAGAACTAAATACTTGACAGCTGTCAGGGCTGGTTATGGTCTACTGTGAAACCCCCAATGGCAGTCTTCCTTCCCAGAAACCAGTTCTCTTTATTGCAAAGAGGCAACCAACTGAACCTGTGAGATGCTGAGTCACACTGGCTTCACATCTCATTGACATTAGGGGGACCTCAACTCTTGATGGGGAATTATTACTGGTCCCCACACTAGTATGGTATGAGAGATGCAACACAATCAAAGCAAATTGTCACCCTCAAATAATTCTGGGCACTGTAGTTTGTTAAGGGTTGCTGGGAACCATCACTCTGCAAGGGGCAAACTACAGTGTCCCGAATTCTTTGAGGGAAATAATAGGATTTAAAGCAGAGGTCGGCAAGGTTTACATTGCCTGGGCTGGTTCACTCCAGCGGGGATCCCTCCGTGGGCCTGATCGCTCACGCACGGCCGCTATTTCCATTGTCGGCGTTGGCGCAGACGCGATTTTTGGCATCTGAGCATGCGCAGATGCGATTTCCGGCACCGCGGAAGCGAGTCCCCGCGCCACGCTGTGCTGGTTTAGCACAGCGTGTGGGGACTCGGCGAGCAGGCAGCTCGGTTCAGGGGGCCAGTTAAACGACCCCCGTGGGCTGCTTGTGGCCCATGGGCCTTACTGATTTAAAGGGACAGTGTCACACACAGCTGCACATTCCCTGGAATGAATGAGCAATGATTGGTTGAGAGTACAACTGGGCTGTATCAGAGAGAAAAAGAACAAGTGTATTTGTAAAGTCCAGGGACTACTTTGTTCACTGATCAAAGCTTGAAGGCTGTTCTTGGCTTGTTGTGGCCCTAGGCAGCAATCGCAGCTACTAGAATCAGCCATATGTTGCCATGTTGCAGCTCTGCTGCTGCCTCTAGCTGTCTCTCTCAAGCAATATTTTGGGCATTATACAAGTTCAGAATCTCCACGTAGCCGGTTGTGTTGATTTGCACCACTGCACCCAAAATTCAGCTCAGTAGTCTATATCGCAAGATAAATTGTTTCGGTTTTGGTGTGTGGTGCAAATAAATTTCCTGCAGTTGCTGAGCCATTCTGAAGAAAAGTGGGGAAGTATTCTCTTAAAAACAAAATATGCAATTCTTCCCACCTTTGAATTGAAGATAATTTAGCCATTTTATCCCTCAAAACCTATTGTAGATTTATCAGGAATTCTCTCGTTTGCTTTTTTTATTTGGAGAGAAAGAGCAAGGCTATTATACACAGTTTAGACAATATGTCTTTATGCAATGACTGCCCCCACACTTCCAGATCACAATAGTTCTTTACCTGTCCTAAATGCACATACAAATCCATTGTCCTTTTTAGCTGTGGCTTGGGGTGGGGGACTACGACTCTTGTGCAATGGTGTAAATCCACAAGTTGGATTCGCATAAGTTGCTGGCCAAAATCCAGCACTGAGTTAAATATGCTTGTCCTCTGTAATAAATGGGATTGAGTTGCCAACTCTCTGTTGATGTGTTGCCAATATGTACTGTTTTCACATTAGCGGCACACAGATGTGGATTGGCTAAGGTCAGACCTTGACTGCTGGATCGAGCCTCTTAGGAAGGTTCAGGTAGAATCAGGTCTAGATGTATTCAATAAGATTTTTACCTTAAAATATTGATATACTGCTCTTTATCGGAGTAATACTAGAATGGTTCAGAAAACACAAATAAAGTACAGTAAGATGCAACAGACATTAAAATGTTAAGCCACTGCAAAACCCCACCCACTGCAGCCAGCATGATATCTTACTTCAAGCTGCGAAGTAGGAGCCAGCTTGAGTAAACAGGTACATCTTAAGCAGGCTTTGAAAGCCCATTGCAGCCGATGCCTGCTTTATTTCAGAAGGAAGCAGCTTTCAGAGAGCAGGTGCCACCACAGAAAAGGCACTGCCCTGGATTGCTGTATGATGGGTCTCAGCTAACGGCAGCATGCTTTTTGGTCACTTTCAGGTTGTGCAATTAAAGTTGGTTTGGTGCTCTTGCACAACGAGCTGACTGAAATTAATGGACAACAACTAATTTAGGCCTATTAATTTCAATGGGTCTCATTTGAGTATGAACAACACTGGATACAACTCTCCGATGTCAAAAGCTGTTATTGTCATCAGGCTAGGATTTCCATTGTCATATAAACAACAACAAAGAACCCTAGTATGAATTCAGTTGAGACAAACTGTGAAACAGCTGTTGTATAAGACCATACGCTTTTTACTTTTAAGAGTTTGATCAATGTTTACTTCTGCAAACAAGGGCAGAAGGCCGAGTGGCATTTTTTACACTCTCTTCAGCAAAAGTCTTTAATGGGGGGGGGAGGGGAAACCTGAGGTAAAAGCTTCACAGCTTGTTAATTCTAACAAGCAAATCTTATTTATTTGTCACAGCAGACGGGGAACCAAATTGTAATGTGTTAAGAGACGTTAAACACTGTTTGTGTCCAATCCCAACCCTCTCCCCAAAGAAGTGGCAACACCTTCCTTCCGCACCTCTAAATAGCTGGCCATCTCTTAAGAATTAAGCTCCATTACACAATCAGAGTCTCCAAGAATCCACCCACAACAGGATAGGCAGCAGCAACATCGCCAGTTAATAAAGTTACAAGCTTTGCATCATGAGACTGACTCGCAATAACTAATAACTCAGTTATTATGTGCATGCCACTGTTACCTTGATAATTACGAACACCACTGATTAACTCTTCTGAGAACGTTTCATCTGCCTCACCTACAGGAAGGAAGCCACCAATCTAGGGCACTATTTATGTTGCTATAACAAAAGTTGCCATTCCAGGTACGGTAGAAAGTGGCCTAATGAAAGGGAGACAGAGGGAGGTTTGGCAACCAGAGCTGACAAACAGGAACAGCCAAGGCTCACAGGGAACAGGGAGGAGTGACGTTTCATTTTGCAAAATAGGGTTTGGAGAAACCCTACGGTTCAGATGCACCCCACTCCCAGCATTTTGTGCAAATCCCCCATATGGATTCATGTACTGCTGCAACTCAATTAGAATTAATTGACGGTAAGTGAGATAACGCGCCATTCTCTATTTCCTAGCAGATAAGGGCAATGTGGCTTGTGTCAGGCTGCTTTTGGGTTAGCTGGCCAGAGAAAGTGCCATTAACAAAAGCCGAGCCTCCCCCCCCCCCAGTACAACCACGTTGAGGAGGGCTGCATGCTGCTGGAGTCACAGAGTGGGTTAGTGTGTCAGGCAGCATATGCTCTGCAGAAGCAAAGAACTGCAGGGAATGCTCAGCACAGCTGGTTCACGTGCGCTCTCACAACCCTTTGATCCCTATGGAGCGATGCTGACAGACGACACAACTTGGAGCAGTGTGTGCTCACACTGGTTTAGTGGGCTTTCTTTGCACATGGTTTAAAGGCTGAGGATGCAATGTTTGGTGTAGTGCTGTACTATCAGTGCTTGATAGTGAACAAGAAATGCTGCCGTGTGTGTGTGTATGTATGTATGTATGTATGTATCAGTACTTGCGTGTTGAGGTCCCCAAACCACCCCTCAAATAACTCACACTTCAGACAGAAATTTAAGTTTAAGGTTTTTGGCATGATTTTGGCCACAACTTTATTAAAATACAAAATATGTGAGTGGTTGCTTAGGCATTGGTTCCGACTATCTGTCCTGCCGGGGACAGAACTGACATTTGTCAGTAAAGGGAAAACACTTTGGGGAGAGAATGGGAGCCGGGGGTCTGACCCTCACCTCTCCCCAAATGCTCCCAGGGGCTCTTGCGTGGCCCTGGCCCCCGACCGGGGGATACGGACAAAAGCTTGGTGAGCCCCTGGATTCCTTTAACAGAATTCCCTGCGCAGCAGCAGCATTGGAGGGGCAGACCACAGCCAACCCTGACCCCTCCACCAACCAATTTAATAACATAACCAATGCCTAACCGCCAACCTTACAAATTGTGACTAATTGCTATGCAGTAGGCGAAAACCAGATGGCACCAGCCAATCAGCCAAATAGAAAAAATTCCTACCAGGCCCCTGCCCCAAAAGCAGACGACCCCATGACAGGCATAGCAAGGTCAACGCAGAGGCCTAAAAATAGGGAAGGGAGGGCGGGTGATCCGATGCACTCAGCAAAGAGGAATAACACGTTACGAACCAAACAATATATAGTCACTGGGCTGTCCATCAACAAATGGCAACATGAAAATCTCCCCAACGACACCCAGGACCCAATCACAGCAGTGGCCATCTATACTATCCCACCCAGCAACAGAGGGGTGACTTGTTGGCCCCCACCGCAACACGTGCTCTCCATGAAGCTTTGTGGGATGTCTCGGGTTCAATCCCTCAGATCTCCAGGTAGGTCTGGGAATGTTCCCCATCTGAAATCCTCTAAGGCTGGTGCCAATTGGAATTGATAATACTGGGTTAGATGGACCGGCAATCTGACTTTATAATATAAGGCAGCTTCCTATGTTTCTGTCTCCCAAAGTCATCTTTATTCTATGGCATGCCACCATCACCACCAAATCAAAACATGGAAAGACTCGTTTAGTCTGGTCATATGTGGCCTTGAAAAATAAAATAAATAAAATAAAACAAGGCACGGTAAACCAGAAAGTATTGAGTCCTCTGCTGAGGCTTCCACAACACAGGACTATCTGTGCTAGTGCAAAACTGTGCTCAGTTTTGTATTTTTTATATATTTATATACACATTTACTTATATACATACATCGCCATTTGTATGCTGCTCAATGAACAATGCCTCCTGGGCAATTAATGCTAAAAGTTAAAAACCATACAATGCAATTTACATGAGCTCTCAAAAAATAAACACAATAAAACCAACCGCAGCACACATACAAAACCAAAGCAAAACAAACAAATAAAAACAGCAACAGTTAAGCATACATTAGCACGGCAAAGCTAAAAACACTGAAGATCTTAAAATAATCTTCAAATGCCTGGGAAAATATTTCTTTACAAAAGGTTCCTGGGAGAATCTTAAAAAGGCCAAACCTTGGTGCCAAAAAGGCGGCAACGGAAGAGCCAGTTTTACAACACATGCATGCTGAAGTGTAAACAAGCTGCATCTTCTACACTAGAGCATTATTGCTTGGTTTGTCATCAGATGTGTAAGCGAAGCACAGAGTAACTAGATCAGTCCAAATAAATCCCCCCACTCTATGCTGACCAAATAGAAAATGCTTTGTTATAGGACCCACCCACCCACCCAAAGGCAATTCTATACATATTCAGTGCGCTAGCCTTGGCTCATTCTGTGTGTGGCTTGGAAATGGCACTCAGCAGTGGGTAAAACTAGCTTTTGTGTCTTTTGCTGATGGGTAGCGATGAAATTAAGCTAGCTGACTTCTTTAACAACACTTCCCACACTACCAGGACACCTTGCTGTTCTTTTTAGAGACACGCTTTACTCATGCCGGAGAACTTGGAGAAGTTCAAGTGTTGCATAATTACCCAAAGCAGGCCTGAAAACAAGAATATCCTGTTTGGATTCCTGTACGCTCCCTAGGGTAGCTCATCTGAATCCCTGACAGCCTTCCAGCTCCATGAAGAAAACATTAAGGCTCCTTCCTGATAGCAGCTTTATACCTAGAGTTCCTCAGCAGTAGGGCTCTTTAGTCCCAAAGCGTCCTCAGACAATCGCCCCATTGTTTACTTGCTAGTCAGATGAAGCGTTATGCTTTCCCTCACTCTGTAGGGCCTCCATAATCCTAACAGTCATGTTCGCTCAGCAGTAAGCCTAAATATATGCTTCCCAGAGGACTTTCAAAGCCAGGCTATGTAGATTAACATTGCTGAGGTCTGATGCTATCTGTGACAGGTTTCTAACACCATTAACATTTTAAAAAAATATAATAAAATGTGGCCAAGGCTTAAAAATGATTTGCTCCTGATAAATACATTTTTGAGTGGGTCAATTATTAGAATAGTAAGCGGAGGGGGGGGGAACGATTGTCGATGGGACAGGATCACATTCAGAATTGGTCTGTCAGCCGCGCCTCATCTCTTTATGTGTCACCAGGCCCCCCTTTTTTTGATTAAGAAGAGAAAAGAGGAGAGAAAGAAAGAGAGAGTAAGAAGCTCAATTGTATATGGGTGAATCAGGAGACTTCACAAACATTCAAGGAACACACATGCCACTACAAATTAACCATTAGCAGTGCACGGTATTCATCTTTTCTGTCACACACTGTGGGAAGCATGCCTTATTAGCATGGAAGCATGGAGTAATAGTATCTCCATCGACTTAGCATGCGCTTATCTTGGAGGTAAAAGAAAGCAGACAACTGCAGATTCAAGCACCCAGCAGACCCGGCCACTTTCCACCACCACAACCCCTCCTTTCTTCCCCACCCATCCCTGGAATTACCCCCTGCAATTTACGAAGAAGAATAAAATAATCCTCAACCTCATGGCCTTTTCTACAGTTCTCGAGTTTGCCCTGGCGTTTTATGCCACACAGTGGCGTTTGCATTTTTAATCAGCCATACGCATAAAGCAAACAATGACCCCAATTGCTGCATGGCTTCCCTCGCCCCGTCCCCACCCCCACCCCCCAACTGCAGTTTCTCATTGGCTTTGAATTTGAATAGTACACGGCGTACGGGGCCCTTCCTGGACCCCAGATGTCAAATTATAGGCTCTGTCTTATTGTGTGTGGTGGTGGTGGTGGGGTGTTTCTGTATGGCAGTGAAGTTCATTGTTAATTCCCCCCCCCCCACTGTTGTTTTCCAAAAAGCTGCAAAGGAATCTCCCAAGTTTCATTTGAATTTAAGTTGGTCTTGGCGCTCCCCCCCCCCCCCGCACCAAAAAGCAATTAAACTGTTAAAAAGAAAAAGCACGCTACATACGTGGTCTTAAAACGAAGCACTTTCAAAATCTGGGCTCAGACTGAGGAAGCAGTTCTCATTTGATGCCTGTGCAGTCTATAAAAAGGCTTGAGAGGGGCCCGTTCCCCCTACCTGGCCCTCTTTACATGCTGTTTTATTTAAGAAATCAAGAGTCTATTTCACAACCACTTTGCCGTATAAAAACCAAACTTTTACAGCATAAAAGTGACTTTCAAGGGGAGGGAAAGCTTATTGCTTGTTTCACTAGCTTCTTTTAGCATAAACTTGTAAAAAATAAAAAAAATAAAAAAATCTAAATGCCATCCAATTTGGTAAAATCTAATGTAGCAACAAACCAGAGCCTCCCACTGAGCTAAAAGCAGAGCTGGTATTTTAAATGTTATAGGGCTGTAACCTAAGCAGTAGAGGTAAGAGTGGGGAGGGGGGCAGAGATGGGGGGAATTTATGACACAGTTGTAACCCAACACGGTGGATTCCCCAGCATAAACAAAATCAAATGGGAACCTGGGGTGGTTTGGCCTTCCAACAACTCCAGTTTCAAAATAGTTACAGATTTGTGCTCATAACTGAGAAACAAGACTTCACATGGAACAATGGGACAATGCAGGGCTCGACTGAAGCCAAAGCTCACCGGTGCTGAATCTTGTGGATCCAGCTTAATGCTGGAATGAGCCCAAGACATTTTGCTGCCTGAGGAGGACAAGATGGCGCCTCCCCCCAGTTCCATGTATACAAGCCAACTGGACTGGCATTTGTGTCTTACTTCAACACTGGTCAATGGGGCAGCATCCTTCATGACGCCAAACAGCAGCAAGTTAGCTTAGGGGGCACAGGACAGGCTATTTTGCACACCTAGCACTGTATTCCATGCCTCGCCATGGCACGCGCGTGCGCACACACACACAGGCACCTGCTGCCTGAGGCATCTACCTCACTCTGCCTAATGATAGGCCAAACCTTGCAGGGCATCCAGAAGTAGGCCTTTTGTATAAATTAACTGCAGGGAAGATGTGATCCTGCTGAAAGGCAGAGTGGTAAGATGCCTAGCATCCCTCTAGATCATGGGAAACTGATGCTTGGGGAAAGTTCAGTCTTTGCCGCAAACCTATACACCATTAAGGATGCCTCTCTTGAGAGACAAAGGAAGAATCCAACACCATTCTTCAAACTTTATCTGCCCCTGAACTAGAATTCTGACGTTTCTTCCAGTGGCCCTGTGTAGTACTCCCATAGAAGCTTCTGGAAAACTGTGAGGGAATGCTACAAAACACACACACACACACACACACACAACACACACACACAAGCCATTGGCCAGCCAGCACAATTGTCTTCTGAAATACGAATGGGTAAGGCACATCTCTGTTATCCATTGCCTGAAAGATGCAGGCAGACCTTCTCCATGCTTGCTGTCAGGAGCATATGTCCTACCATATGCCTAGCGTGCTGTAATTCACCAGCCACTTCCAGTTCCCACAGCCTGCTTCAAGACAACATGGGCTATAAAACTTCAGTCCATCTCACGTAACTTCTGCTACCAAGCAGCGCTTCTCGTTGAAAATTCCCTGTCAGCATGCAGCTGCAACAAAGTGCTGATTTACTTACAAGCCTTTCTGATTTTTCACTACGTAGTTTTTGCTCAGACACAGGAACTCGCCACCTTTCTGCTTCACCCTTGCTAAATATGCTGGTTAAAGGCCACCCGATGTAACCTCGAGTATTAAAAAATGGACAAGTTATATTTAAACACCTGGGATTGGAAGGAGAAGGTTGGTTGCGACTTGTGAGGACGTGGGCCCCCTTTTATACAATCTCAGCCAGCTGCTTCTATAAACAGCCTTCTCTACCTGCCCTTTGAGCAGGCTGTTTTATTTAGGAAATCAAGAGGCTTATTCACAACCACATTGCCACATAAAAACAGATCAGCACGCCAAAAATGGATTTACGAAGCAGAATTAAGGAAGCAGAAGGGTAGAGTTTTACTAATTACTGGCACACTTCTTAAAGACCAAAATACGCAAGATGCAGATCTGTGAAAGGAGGATAGTTAAGAGAGTTTAAACTCAGCCATGGCACGTCCTGAATTGGATTGGACCACAGAAACTGGAGCAGGGGCAATTTAGCAGCCTTTCCAAAATGTTACATCACAATTTAAACCACCTGTCCTCTCCACAGCCTGCTATTAGTCCTACTGGGGTGAGGTGGGGAGAGAAATACAATAATGGATACTTCACTTGAGGTGTGATCCTATACAGACCTACTCAGACGTGAGGGAGTACAGTCACAAAGAGGACCCCATTCTGCCACCACGATCGGCTCAGGTTGTGGGGTGCATTTATGGCCTGCTTGGCCAAGAAGAGACAGCCCCTAACACAATCACATCAAAATCATAGAACTGTAGAGCTGTGAGGGACAACAAGGATCATCAAGTCCAACCCACTGCAATGAAGGAATCTTCTGCTGTGGTGAGGACTGCAGGGCCTGCTCCCTCTGCAAGGCCTCTACCATCTGGCCTAGGGGACAAGGCTGGACTCACTGGAACGAACTCTTGGGGCAGTGCTTGGGGTGTGTTTGGTTGTGTTTGCTATTGTTTCCCTGCTCCAAGTGTCTAAAGGTAAAGGTAAAGGAACCCCTGACCGTTAGGTCTGGTTGCGTACGACTCTGGGGTTGCAGCGCTCATCTCGCTTTACTGACCAAGGGAGCTGGTGTACAGCTTCTGGGTCATGTGGCCAGCATGACTAAACCGCTTCTGGCGAACCAGAGCAGTGCATGGAAACGCCATTTACCTTCCCACCGGAGTGGTACCTATTTATCTACTTGCACTTTGACATGCTTTCGAACTGCTAGGTTGGCAGGAGCAGGGACCGAGCAATGGGAGCTCACCCCGTCGCGGGGATTCGAACCGCTGACCTTCTGATCAGCAAGCCCTAGACTCTGTGGTTTAGACCACAGCGCCACTTGCGTCCCTGCTCCAAGTGTCTAATGCATTTTAAAACATTCTTATGCAGCTTTTAACCTACGGGGCTTTACATTTTAGCTCCCTTGTTTTGTTTTAGTTGGGTTGGGGTTGTTTTTAATGTTTGGATGGGGCTGGGGGTTATTTTAATCTGTCATTGTAAATCGTGTTTCTTTTTAAAAAATTCTATTGGCTTGTTGGTTTGTTTATGGTAGTTTGCATAAGGAAAGTTGTTTTTAAGTTCAGGACTGCCCCAGGAGTGGTCCCTAGACCATAGAATGGTGGGGGCAGGTTCCACTAGTGGGGATGCGCTGGGACACTCAATCACATGCAGCTTGGGACCCTAGAACATTAAAACAAAATTTTAAAACACTTAATATTTTTTAAAAAAACACTATGTGGCATACAACTTAAAAACAGTTAACAATATCATTAAAACAAAAATACAACATAAAGCCAGAAAAGCTGATGTGTAAAAGCATATAAAACCAGATAAAAATGGGAATTCACATAGACAGAAACAGAGTCTGATCTTATGAGTCGGACTTTCCCTGACGCATTGCTCAGGCAAAGCCTGACTCATAAGACTAGGCCCTTTTTGGTCTGTATGCATTTCCTGAATACCTGTTTTTAATAATTTTTTTATTTTATTTATATTTGAGGTGATTAAATAGCCTGCAAAACCAGAGAGTGTGATGCAGAGAGAGATAGAACACATTATGGACATTGTGGCTTTGCTATACTTCCAAATATTTGGGGGAAAAACTATTGTGAAGTGCATAGCCTTACAGTGCAATCGTATACATGCCCACTCAAAAGTAACTTGCATCAAGTTCAATAGGGGCTTACTCCCAGGTAAATGGTTTTACAACTGTAGCCTTCATGTCATTGCAAAACCACTGCTTTCTAGCAGAGCTGGAGAACTCTTGATGACCTCTCTAGTCTAGCCTGTTCTTGATTTGTGATTGTTTATAGCTGGGCAGCAGCTATTACCAGATCTTTCTTACAAGTTGATTTCTGAGACAGAATGGACAAGCAAACACTGCCTGCGCATTCTGAGCGATAGCCCATATACAACATGTATATACTAATTCATTTTTACATTTAGGGAATTTGTACCTTCCCTTTCCATTCAACAGAACAGTGGAGGTCGTTCACAAAGCTCAGCAAGAAAAAAGAACATGTAAATGCAATATGCATAAATTATAGAATGTGATTGCCAGCCAAGCTTGAATTTCAGCACATCTCACTTTAGAAATGCAGCGTAATAATAATCAAGCTACTGTAGTAGAGAATCCTGGTTTTGAACAAGTTTGGTCTTACCACGAAGCAAAGTGAAGCAGCCGTCACTGCCGATGGATCTAGAGCGACACCATTTTGTTTTCTCCACATCACTGTTTCATGAATAGTAAAAAGGCACCATTTTAACTTTTTTGCGTCGTGTGAAAATGTCTGAGAGGTTTTTGTGGTGCCTGAGGTAGAAAACCTCACTGTTGTTCCATAAAAGTTCAGGGAACAACTAAACCACCAATACATGTGTTGCCCCTTAATGGTACCTCATCATCTGCCTCATCTGTGGAAGGCCCAACTCTGACATAAGGCCTGCACATATATTGAATATGCTCAGTCTAGGGCTTGTTCCTGTGCGTAAATGGAAAGAAAAGTGTGAATTGGTGCCCTAGAGATTCTCTCTTCGATTCTTTCTGAGACCTTCGCATGGAGGGGGGGGGCATTGGTACAATGGCATGACAGCATGTAGCTCTCAAGCATATGTGTGGAGAAGCTGATGAGTGATTATGGGTTGGAGGGAGAGAGAGAGGTAGCCGGGAAGCTTTCACAATGCTTCAAAGCAGATTTGACTTTGACCCCTGCATCACTCCAGCACCTATGCCTCTCCTTTTATGACCTTGCCATGCTGCGTCTCTTTTGGGAGGCCTCCAGCTTATGAGATGCTGCTTTGCAAGCAGGAGAGACAGATGGCAGCTTTATAGATTTGGGGTAGGGGGTGGGGTGGGGGTAGGGCACTAGGGTGAAGGGAGAGTGATCTGCCCAAAAAAATAGGCTGGAAAGAAAAATATATCAAGGTACTCTTTTGTTTTTTGTTTTTTGTCTGCACATTTCAAACAGAACTGGTTTGCGTATACTGAATCGTTTCTTGTTGTTGAGTGCAGATATCCGACATGGAAATAACCCTTGCCACTCGCAGAGATAACAATGGCCTTATTCACAGAAATCTTTTGTCAAGTCTTGTTTTCGAAGTCTTGACAGAAGGAGCGGGGGGGGGGGGCGTGTTGAGAAAACACCCATGCAAGGTATTATTGGGAAATAATTTTCATTTAGGAAAAAAAATATCTCTCTCTGGGCAATGCATAAGCAGCCATAAGCACTCATCCAAGACTAACCATCCCTGCATTAGGAATTCCTAGCCACTGCTTTTAAACTGTGCTGTAGTTTATTGTTTGCTCTAAATCAAAGCCGAATACCACTGCGTCTGTTAGAAAATCATTACAGTGCCATTAAAGTCGGAGTCGCAGGCCTAGCAAACATGGAATCTCTCCCCCCCCCCCCAAGAGGTGGGTGGGTCTGCAGCGCGCTGCCTCCTCGCCTGATTATGTGCAAACCAGTTCTGGTCAAGAGATACAGCTGTCACAAAGCACTCAACAGATGGCAGTTGCCGGGTGAAGGCTCATCCATATTTGGGTACTCGGGTGACATCTGAGAGCCTGTGTGTTCCATAAATGCTCTCATGCAGCCTTTGCAATGCAACGGAAGGCTTTGCAATGCAGAATGGCAACATTCATCTTTCCCAGGAATAGAGATAAATTGAACTGCCCTTATGAAAAAGCACTGCATAAAATGCTCAAATTTATTGTCCTTTAAAACTTTTAACTGTTATGGAGAGAGGTGGCTGGAAAACTGGAGAGGCTGACAAGTTGGGAGATGGATCCTTTTTTTACAGAGATGAAAAACAGTGGTAAATTCGTATTTTAGCCTTAAAAGGTTCTTTAAAGATTGGTTTAACTCACAAAGAGCAGCAATTTCTCACCTGATGCAGGAAACAGCGAGGAAGTAGAGAGCTTTGGGAGGCAATCGTACTGATCAATTCCTTTTCAAAGAAACTTAAAGCAGCCAAAATAATACAGAGTTTCTTGGGGCTTTTCATGCACTGTAAACCTACCTAGTGGCTTTATTTTAAATTAAGTTTTAAAGTTAATTCATACTGGATGCTGCTCAAACAGATGCCTTGTATCAAGCAATAGAATTGTGCTGTTTTAAGATGCCCTCTGCCTGCGTTGGACTAGGGCCTGGGAGAGTTGTGTTCAAATTCCCATTCAACCATGATATTCACTTGCCAATCTCAGGTCAGTCACTGTCTCTCAACCTAACCTACCTCACAGGGTTGTTGTGAGGATAAAATGAGGTGAAGAATCACATAAGGCACCTTGAACTTCTAAGAAAGGTGGGATATAAATGTAATAGGGACACAGGTGGCTCTGTGGTCTAAACCACTAAGCCTCTTGGGATTGCCAATCGAAAGGTCAACGGTTCGAATCCCTGCGACGAGGTGAGCTCCTGTTGCTCTGTCCCACCTCCTGCCAACCTAGCAGTTCAAAAGCATGATAGTGCAAGTAGATAAATAGGTACCGCAGCCATGTGAAGGTAAATGGCGTTTCCGTGCACTATGGCTTCCGTCATGGTGTCCCGTTGCACCGGAAGTGGTTTAGTCATACAGGCCACATGACCTGGAAAGCTGTCTGTGGACAAACGCCGGCTCCATCGGCTTGAAAGCGAGACAAGTGCCATACCCCATAGTCGCCTTTGACTGGACTCAACCGTCCAGGTGTCATTTACCTTATTTTACCTTAAATGTAATAATAAATAAATGTACAGCAACTCCTGCAAACGCCAGTGCAATGTTATAAACGTCTACTCAGAAGTCAGTCCCTTTAAGTTCAATGGAGAAGGACTGAGTGGATGAGAACTGCATCCTATATTGGATATGACATTATTCGTGTGATTGGCAAATGCTCTCTTCCCATGCCAATTTATCTGGTTGACATAGTTACGGCACACCTGCCCTGGCATGCATAAGACACACCAATGCCAAAAGCTTATGCCCTGTATTATACACAAAGTGTATCCTGCACCAAGTACAATACCTTGTGGCCTCCACTGTGTAATAGATGAGACACCCATTTGCAGTCTCAGGGCATGGATGCAATCAAAGGAATATCTCCACCGCCCCGCCCCCCTTTCATTTCATACCTAGACAATACTGTCACCACTTCCTTTTACACATGTGTTCCTAAAATTCCTTCCTTCAGGAGGAAGGGTGGGATATAATCACCACCATCAAGTGTTCATACATGTTGTTTTGTTCAGAAACAAGGCTCTAATTTGATAGCTTTGAACTGTATGAAAAAGCCTTAAGGCACCTCCTTCCTCTTTATTCTGCCGAGTATCCCTTCTGCTCCAAAATCCTGCCCTGATGGTGCTACTGCTGCTGCTAAATCTGCTCCAAAAAAAAAAGGTAGAGCAGGTATTTGGTTTCTCTCCAGTGGGTGGTTCTGCATTTCCCTCCTGCTGTTTCCAGAAGAACCTGATCTAAAAAGAAGCGCTTTCAGAGGGCTAGTTGTTCTGTGGTAATCCTCTTCCTGCCCTGTCCTGAAGAACTTGCTCCAAAAGTATCATTTTCAGAAACATGGACAAGCGGTGAGTCAAAATGACATCACTGTTTGTTTATTTGCACAACTACATTTTTTGGAGTGACCACAAGCAGCAAGTACAGCTAATTAAAGCCAGCTAGTTATTTAATAAATTCTTTCCCATAAGAAGTTCCCATAAGCTGCTTCCTTCATAGACATGCCCATTTCCCAACAGCCTCGTCTTAAGGTCATGGGAACCTTCAACCACAACGCCTACTTTCCACTTTGGTAAATGATTAAGTGGCTTCAGGGAAATGGCACCCCAAGTGTTCAAATGTAGATTAATTCCAGGTCACTTTTTGGCTGTTAGACTGTTTGTTTGGTGTAGGGGTTACGAGGCTGAGCTGCGAACCAAGGTAACACTAGTTCTAATCACACACACCCCACCACAAGTTCATTAGGGATGAATAGGGAAGCTACTATTTTCATCTCGGCTCCCCTCCATTCTACAAGATTGGTCCTACCTTACAAAGCAGTTGTAAAGATAATTACAAGAAACACTTGCTGAATTCCAAAATCACTAAATAAATGCTTAAAGAACCACCCGATACTGTTTGCTTGGAATAAGCTGCAGCGTGTTCAATGGGATTTGCACCCTAGGAAGTGTTTTTAGATATGGAGCCAAAGTATTAATGTATTTGTACCAGGCATTTGATGCAACATCATTCACATAGATGCATATGGTTTTCTCTTTTACACTGTATGTGGTTCTTTTGTTTTGGGGGGTTTTTTTTGGGGGGAGGGGAATAATAAAGCCCAGATTACATTTGTTCAAGTTGCTGCTGTGGCTTTAGCCATAGCCCTTCTGTCGGCGTTTTGCTGCGCAATTGTAAAGAGCAACCCTACGCATGGCAGAAGGCAGATGCTGGCGATTTAAGCAGGGCAACCCACCACAGCGCTTTTACTCAGCTGATCCTTAATGATTTAGCATTTAATGCAGTTCATCTTTCATAATGCAGAGTTCAGAGAGACACAGCTGCTACTGAGGATGCAACAATATTGACCTTCCAGCCAAGGGCAAAACATGGCTTCTTTCATTGCCTTTGCCCCTGAAACCATGAGACCCTTCAGCTGTGATCTGAAGGTGAAGGAGACTACAGTACTAAAGAATGAAACAATTCACTTCCCTTCAATGAGTTCTTCCCAAAGAAAAACCGTAACTCTGATTTTGATACAATTAATTTTCATTAAAAACTCAGCTTCCTTCTCAAACCGTGGATGGAAGCAATCCATGCTATTCAATTATCCAGACCACTCAGAATTAGCCAGAGCATATGGCAAACCATGCTGATTGGGAATCAATTTCCTGAAGGTGTCATGGCCAGATCACCTTCTGGTGAGCTTTTGACTTAACGGTGGCCTCTCCCCACTGCAGAGGTGGGCGACCTATTAAGATGGTTCACCCCAGAGACTAATGGATCCAACTAGTTTTCAGAGAGCTCTGAGCAGTTTTCCATCTGGCTCTTCAGTTAAAGCACTGGTCAATCTTTGGAACGCAAAGATGAGCCAGGAAGTTGACATGAGTGCACTGAGCAGCCTCTCCTGACTGGCAGAGCTCAGAAATCTTTGTGCTATACCTCAAAACTAGGAGCAAGGAGTAAGACTGCTTGAGTACAGGTGAGAAAAACCTCCTAGTGAATGTCACCAAACACTGGCATGCACTTACATTTGAGCCTACTCAGTGGTGATGAAAGCGTTGAAGAAAGCTTGCTTCTCCACTGTGTCCTCAGCTGGCTGTCCAGCAGAGTTGTTTAAGAGTGGCTAAACGTTTATTGCATACTGGCCTTTGGGATGTGGCCTTTGGAGCCATCTAAAGCCCACTTTGATACATTTGCTAAGCATTTTGAGGAGAAAACTGTTTCCCTCTCCTGGGATTTGGATTACATCATTGGTGCTGATGATACTACTGAGTGCTTTCTTGTCCCATATTGCCTGGGAACCTAGACATGGTCATGGACAAGATACTTGGCCAGGTTCATACAGCCACTTGTGGCTAACCCTTGGCCCTCATGAGTTCTAACATCTGGCAGGAAGGGGACAGCAGGATAGGCCAGTGAAGTAATTCATGCCTCACTTCAACAAAGAGTGGTTCCACACTGCTATCTTCAGAAATGCTTCTCACAGCATTAACCTACGTGGACCCTTGGACCATCATCCAAGGCCCTACTCTGGTCCCTCCTCTGAGAGGGTGATGATAAGGGAGAGGACCTTTTCAGCTGTGGTTCCCCATCTGTGGAACACTGTCCCCAGTGAGGTCCAACTGGCACCTTCACCGACATCATTTTGGCATCTGCTAAAGCTCTACCTAGGGACCCAGGTGGCACTGTGGGTTAAACCACAGATCCTAGGGCTTGCTGATCAGAAGGTCAGCGGTTCGAATCCCTGCGACGGGGTGAGCTCCCGTTGCTCGGTCCCAGCTCCTGCCCACCTAGCAGTTCAAAAGCACGTCAAAGTGCAAGTAGATAAATAGGTACCGCTCTGGCGGGAAGGTAACCGGCGTTCCCGTGCGCTGCTCTGGTTCACCAGAAGTGGCTTTGTCATGCTGGCCACATGACCTGGAAGCTGTACGCCGGCTCTCGGCCAATAAAGTGAGATGAGCGCCGCAACCCAAGAGTCGGACACGAATGGACCTAATGGTCAGGGGTCCCTTTACCATTTAAAGCTCTACCTTGTTTCCAGGCCTTTGGTGGAGTTGATTTTATTTTTTATTTTTAGGGTGGCGTTAATGCTTCCTGATGCTGTTTTTGGGTGGGTTTTTGTGTTTGTTGCATTAGAAATTGTTAATGTTCATATGGACCCCCCCCCAATTTGTGGTATGAAGCAGAGATGTTTCTAAACAAAATAAAAAATAAAAAAATCCTTCCAGTAGCACCTTAGAGACCAACTAAGTTTGTTCTTGGTATGAGCTTTCGTGTGCATGTACACTTCTTCACTCAAATGGAGATATAGGCCACAGTCTGAAACACACTGACTTGGGAGTAAGCTTCACTGGATGCCATGGGACATAAACATTGATACCGGTAGCATTCTGATATCCAGAACCATTTTTCCTTATATTGAATTCACAATTTAAAGGCCCCTTATGGTCCTCCAGCTGAAGAGAGAAGGGTCACCTTAAAAATCTGCTTGACCTCCTGTAACAATGTCCAAAGATTTTCTTCATAGTTACTTTTCATCAAGTCTGAGCACAGACAGTAAGTTGATAGGTCGAACAGCAGAAATATTATCAAATTGGTTGCCTTTAAACTCTGCTCCCTCACCAGCCCCCACCCCCACATCACAAACACCGCCCAAAAGCCTTCCTTAATGCAATAATCTTCCATTTTCATTTTGTGCTAGTGGAACTCTGGCAGAAAGTAGATTATATAGCAAGAGTCCATCTACCTCGGTTTCTAACAACATCTGTAAATTAGGATTTGAAAGAAAAAGAAGCAGATTATATGAACTTTCATTACAATTACAATGCCACAGAACAACTGTTGCCTAGCTATGATTATGGCTAATCCCTGGACACTCTAGCAGAGATTTTAGGTTTATAATGTCTTATTCATAAAAAAAGAGCAGAAGACATGCATGTTCATTTGAGTCTCCAGTGGAAAAAGACTCTACACATTATTTGATCAAATCCAATGAAGCAATGGCATGCCTTAAGAGGAGAATCTAAAGATATTTCAGAAGTTCTATTTTTAAAAATGGACATATCCCACTGAAACCACCATTTCTGAGGTTTCATTCCAGACTGTCAGTATTTTGTGGAAAGACCTCAAGTTCATATTGGGAAATTTAGATTTGCCCAATTAAAGTGGATTAAAGCAATCTGTTGCCTTAGTGCAACAAAATGTGAAAAGTGTGGCATTGAAAAGTGTGGCATGAACAAACTATTAAGGGGAAGACATATGAACACCCCATAAGCAAAGCAAGCTGAATGCTCATTTTCATACAGTATATTCTTCCCATGAACAAGTCGAGAGGAATGCTAAAGAAAGACCAGATATAATCTTGCATCCCTGTAAACTTTGTGCCAGCAAATCAGGATGGATGATCAATAAACAGGTCATTTGTAAGAGCCTCTGGATTGACCAATGTGCTAGTGGCATGCAAAGAATGACAAACTATGTAATACTTTCCCCTTAGGGTATTCTATTTCACCTACTTTGGTTCCATGATAGATTAATTCCAGGTAGTGTGGGATTGTACTGCCTGGCCACACCTCTGCCATTCATTGCATGCCCTAGTGGCCTTGCTCCTTTTACGCCTACACATTATGCACAGTGTCTAAAGAGGAACACAACATGTGTGCAACCCCAGATGTGGCAGCTACTGCCACACAATCCGGAACGCTCCCTACATCATTTCTCTGTTATCACCTTCCCCCAGAAGCTATTAGCCCTGTAAGTGAAATGCAGGGATATAAGGACAAAACCTGAAACTCTTTGATACATGCAAAACAATGATTCTATGCCTAGCATGAATGTTCTCCATTTGCTTTGGACTGTGTTCACTGCAGCCCTAGCCAGTGAGGTGTTTGGGTAGGTGAAAATGTGGGTAGCCATGGTATGGCAATAGAGGAGGGGAGAGGGCTCTTCACACTTACCTTTCACAACAGAAAGCTGCCTGCACCCATCCTTGGTCAGCTCTCCACTTTGCATCCATGGTGGGCTACCTCTCCACTCTGCAACTTGCACTTACATGGTGTTGCATGTGGCAGCCCCAACCTCTATCACAATAAAAGGTCTCAGCAATGAGAAGTAAAGACAGGACACTCTCCTCCTCTGTTGCAGTATTACCCTTCCTATTGTTTGTGCTGCTACTTGGTCTGGTTTCTATGTGTGGGTGGTAGAACTCACTAGAAGGATTATGAAGGAAAGGAGCAATCAAAAGGCAGGGATTGAAACCCTACCACGAAGCTACTGGCGCTCATGTTGGTTCTCTTAGCCAACAGGGCATGCATGTCTCCACCAAAGGATGCAACCCACAGACCCCTTGAGGCTGTGTATTTGAAAATGAATTGGTTAATCCTACAGAGCACCACAAGGAAGTGGGTTAGCTGGTTTGTTCATTAGCTAGATGGGAGGCACCTGCTTGTGCAGCAGCAGAATGATGGAATTAAGACAGAACAGCTACATTCCGGAGACAAGAGGCCCCTGCAATACAGCAAAGTCCATGATTTTGAATGCAGAATTAACTAGGGCATATTAATTTTATTGATTACAGGGTGTAGCTTTCTATATATATATATGCCCAGGGTTGTCAATATATCATAGGTGGATCAAACCCAAATGGACTGAAGGACAAAATTCCTCACTCAGCCAGCCTAGGGTAAACTTGTACTTTTGCATCCTCAGAATGCCAGTTCCAACTCAATTTCACTCATACGGAAAATAGCAATGGCACTCTGTCTGTGTTTTACCAAAGCTCATGCACATTCCCAGAAAGGCAGATGTCTAATGCCAGCCTGCCTCTTGAAGGAACATTTCAGGAAGTCAAGAGTTTCATATCAGCTGAATGCATCAGATTCCAAATTTTCAGGAGAATTTGGTAATTTGTGTGGAATGCACAGGTTCAAGGTGTGGAGCCTGTAAATGCCACCTCCAGGTTTGAGAATTCCCTCTTCAAGTGCCCTATAGCAGGCCTCTCTTATATTGCTGGATTCTGGTGAGTTCACCAGGTGGCAGCAACAGCAGCAGAGTTGTGCAACTTAGACCCAACATTATTAAATTTTCCACATGTCCCCAATGCCTATGGGCATTGTGGGTGATTAAAATGATGTCCTTCCCAAGAGAAGCTTCCAAACCCATGGTAGGCAACAGCAGTGGGCCGTAGGGGCCCACCCATTGCCTGAGGTTGCTGCATGTTGATACCAGGCCTCTGTACAAAGTCTGATAAGGCCCTCAGCCTTAGGTTCAACACTCCTAGCTTTATGTTTACACACCGAGTTCTGTGTCTCAGCAGTACGGCATTCATAAAATTCCTGGAAATGGAATGTGATGGGGGAGTGGGAAGAATTCAATATATCTTTTGTGTCGTTTTCAAAAAAAAATTAAAAATATATCAGAGAAGAAAAGATAGGGGGAAAGTGAAGCAGGGAAAGATTCTGTTCCATTACGAAAAAAGGTCTTGAAGTTGAAAAGTGCCTGAAGCCGTTATAGAATGCCATTCCTTTGAGGTTTCCAAAGAAAGAGATTGACAGGCTCTCTTGAGGTTACTATAGGTATAAGATACTCTGCCTTAGGACTAAATGACCTATTGGCTCTCTTCTAAATCTTCCATTCAAACTTGTAACAGCATTCTGAATAACAGAGACTTTATTCTCCTTGATTTATTTACTTCCATAGAGTTTTTAAAGCAACTCCCCTTAAATTTGAACTGGTTAATATTGTTTATATTCCTATCCCTACCCCCTTGCTAATCCTTCCATGTTCGCCTTCTTTGGATATCTGACAAGTACTCTCATGTTTAGGCTTATCACCTAGACAGTCAGTCTCCAGGTCCCTAACAATTGATCTTCATCTTCTTTGAACTCCCTGCGATGTGCCAATAGATGTGTCTAGCAATAGGGTGTCTAGAACCGATAACAATATTCACAGTGTGGTTGCGTCAAGGATGCACACAGCACAATAAATCTCCTCCTGTGATGTAAACTGTGTTGGCTGTGATAATAGCATGTTGCATGCTCATCTAGAGATATATTATGGATCTCAAGAGTCTTTTCTCAATATATATTTGAATCATGCCATGGACACTGTGGAAGACTTGTCTGTTTTCAGATGACCTCTATGAGTATGGCACTGCTCAAGGTGTAGAGAACCTTTGACCCTCCATATGTTGCTGAACTACATCTGCGATAAGCCCTGGTCACTGGCCATGCTTGCTGGGGCTGATAGGAGTTACAGTTTAGCAATGTCTGGGGGGGCCAAAGGATACTCACAGCTGGACCAGTCAGTGGTTAAGTGTACTGTATACCAACTTTTAGCAAGCATAAGTGGCAAGCATATTTCCATGGTGTTGGTGCTACTGGCAACAGTCCCAGGTGCTTCTACATTTTCTTCTTACTTCTGGGTTGACAACTTCAAAGGCAGGTGATACTCATCAGCAGGTTCAGTTTGACCTACAGTTGCCAGCTGCTGATCCCTATCGCAGAGAGTTGTATATAACTTCATCGTATGAGGATTAAATGCAACAAAATATATCCCCTTAATTACTCTTGAGGATTGAATGTAACGACAACAGTCCTCTTAATTACTATTTCTTCTAAGTATTCCTAGGAGCTGCCTGTTTCTTATCGGTTCCAAAAATAAAACAAATAAAAGTATTGTACAATTAGGTCTGTGAAATGCTTGTTTTGTAATGAGGTCTATACATTAGACATTAATTTCTTCTGCCCAGCTAATAGGCCACACCTTCAGCTGAAAGGACCAAAACATTATAGAACAAGTTGAGTGAGCAGCTAATTGAAAAATGTGCGAATGTCGGACTGCATAATTACAGATGCAACAGGTGGATACAGGAATTTCACTGGAAGCAACAGATAGTTAAGCAATGAGACTGAACAAGTGGTGGTTAACTATATATGCTTCTCCTAAGCCTGCTGTGTGGTCTGTTAGGTTCACTAGTGTTCTATGGCAAACAGAAATACCTGGAATTGTCTCTTAATCATCAATCACAAAATATTATGGATCAATGTTCCCTTGATAGTGCTGCGCTTCTTCATGTATGCAGCACTAATGATCGCAGGAGCCTGAAGTGCTATAGCCTGAGCTATATCTTCTAAAACAGAGATGATATTTGAGTAGGAGAAAGCCAGCTATATAATTTTCAATTCATAGATGGCATGGGGTTGCCTTGGAGATATTGCAATGCAGTAAGTGGATCACTGGACAGTGGAATAAGAATAAAGAGGATGAGATTGCCAGCCTGATGTTCTGAAATGGCTCTCTGTGTTTGTATGTAACTGTATATCCTCTGTATGTGCATCAAGCATAAATCTAAGGCATGCATCCTTTTTATGTCAAGCGTGGGCAACAATTATAATTCTTCACTTACTAGAATGCTTTTTATCTTTCAAGATCCAAATCACTTAGCAAAATCTATCTAAAGATCTCTCCACTAGTACCAAGGAGCAACATTCAGTATTTGAAATTCAACAGCCCCATATAAGTGGTAGTTACGCTACACCCAATTTATAGAGGGGAAAGCAGCCATCCATTTGGAAGTGCTTTGGAGGACTGGGGATAGAGCGAGT
This sequence comes from Darevskia mixta, assembly GCA_034641385.1. Classification (NCBI taxonomy): domain Eukaryota; kingdom Metazoa; phylum Chordata; class Lepidosauria; order Squamata; family Lacertidae; genus Darevskia; species Darevskia mixta. The sequence continues at coordinate 9,411,183 of JAWWNH010000029.1, forward strand.
TTAAGTACCTAAAGAATTTGGCTTAGACACCAAGGTGTCAAAATATTTAGCTTGGCAGAGAAATAGGTTTGACTGAAATCCTATGTAATCAGCTGATCACTATAATGTTCTGATCCATAAGTGGACTGCAATGAAGAAGTTGTTTGTTCAGTGTCCTGAATTTTTCAATATGCAATTCCCTAGCTTTTGCAAAAAAAGAAAAAGAAAAAAAGGCATTTATTTATGGGCTGCATCACCCCCTAAAGATGAAAATCCCATTTAAAGCTGAATACAATTCAATCAGATTAAAATATCATTAAAAGTCCTTGCCAGCTCAACTCTAACCCCCAAAGTCTACTTAAAGTGACCTCATAACACTTTTGAATAATGCTTAGTTTTGCACTTTGGTGGGTCTCCAAGGGAAAGGAATTCCATAATTGGGGGCTGGAAGTCACTGAGAAGACATTTCTGTGGACTGCTTCTGTCTGAACCTGGTACAAAGGAAGTTTTATTTAAGAGAACACCCTTGCCTTGATCTCAGAGATAATAATGGGACATGAGAGAAGAATCTATCATATGGTATGTCGGACACAAGCTTTTCAGAACATTTAAGTTCTAAACCAGTTTGAATGGAGAATTGATGTCCAAGTCATAATACTGATTTAATTGATTCCAACAACTTGATATTTCTTGGAACCGGGGAATATATTCTACAACTTCCAAGTTTCCAAATGGTCTTCACATGCTTTTGCACTGCACAAAGCCAGCCAACTGGGTGATACTTCCAGATGCCACATCTGCTGACAGGACCCAACAACTGACACCTGAATGCCCTCTGCTGGCCACACAAAGCAAACAAGAAGCTGGCTGCTCTTCCTTCCCTCCCTTGATACATAACAACCGCCCAGCCTAACCCAGTTTAAGCAAGATCTACTTGCTCTGCCTATTCTGCTTATCTGTGGCCTGAAAGAAAACCAGGCAAATGCAAGAAGTAAAGAGGCACTAAGAAGTCTTCATGAGTTTGTGTGACCAGAGAACATGGAAAGCACATGGCGGGGGTTGTGTGTGGTGATGAGGCATCTTGAGGTTATAGGCAATGGCAGGTGGGATGGTTTGCATGAACTGAGAACACAGGAAGACTGCTGGTGAAGGAAAGAGGGCTCTCTGAGGAAGTGGCATTAGTGAACCTTGTGGTGAAACTATACTGACCACCTGACCTCCCTTGGGTCCATCACTGTTGCATACTGGGCTGGAGAGGAAGAGGGGAGTCATCTGTGAGGTCAGTGCAGTGCAAATGCACCAGCGGAGCCAATCTGGATCTCCTGCCATCATGTCTGCATCATGTCAGACTCACCACCACATTGTCCCTCTCCCTCTTCGTCCCAGGACACATCAGCAACACAATGTGAGAAAGGTGAGGTGAGTGACAGAGTCAAACCATACTATCTACTAAAAAAAGAAAAGAAAAAAGAAAAAGAAATCACCTGTTCATTTCAACAATGCTGTTTGTCTGCCAAGTGCCATTAGCTGAAGGGTGTCATGTCTCAAAGTCAGGCGAGACAAATTTCCAGTCATTAACTCCCATTCAGGTGATATCAACCAATGATTAGCCAGCTTAATGGATGATGATTCAGAAGCTGTAGCAGAGTTGGCTCAATCAGAAACCAAACCTGGTTATTATATTGATGAAGGAGCAAGAATGTCCTGATACAAGTTACTTCGTCATCAGACCTGTGAGAGGGCTTGGTTTTCAACTCCAATGAAGTAGCTGAAGACATCCCTTTACTTTTTTTATCCACACATTTATGGAAAATAGTAAAGTTCTGTGCATGGGGTTCCAAGCACAGTACATGATGCACTAAAGGCAGTCTTCAGCACCAACCCTGGAAGTCTTTGGCCTAGACTTCTTCATAGAATCATAGAGTTGGAAGAGACCACAAGGGCCATCCAGTCCAACCCCCTGCCAAGCAGGAAACACCATCAAAGCATTCCTGACAGGTGTCAAGCCTCTGCTTAAAGACCTCCAAAGAAGGAGACTCCACCACACTCCTTGGCAGCAAATTCCACTGTCGAACAGCTCTTACTGTCAAGAAATTCTTCCTAATGTTTAGGTGGAATCTTCTTTCTTGTAGTTTGAATCCATTGCTCCGTGTCCGCTTCTCTGGAGCAGCAGAAAACAACCTTTCTCCCTCCTCTGTATGACATCCTTTTATATATTTGAACATGGCTATCATATCACCCCTTAACCTTCTCTTCTCCAGGCTAAACATACCCAGCTCCCTAAGCCGTTCCTCATAAGGCATCGTTTCCAGGCCTTTGACCATTTTGGTTGCCCTCCTCTGGACACGTTCCAGCTTGTCAGTATCCTTCTTGAACTGTGGTGCCCAGAACTGGACACAGTATTCCAGGTGAGGTCTGACCACCTGGTACTACAGTGGTACTATTACTGTACTATTACCACCTGACATACAGTGGTACTATTACTTCCCTTGATCTAGATGCTATACTCCTATTGATTCCTTCAATAGGAATACTCCTATTGATTCCTTCAATAGGAATCTTTCAAGGTCACTGCAATGCCCAGGTTTTAAGCCAGGGATGGGGAACCAGTGGCCTTACAGATGTTATTGGATTAGAACTCCCATCATCCTCAGCGACTGGTCGTGTGGCTGGGGCTGATGGAAATTGGAGACCAACAATATCTCAAGGCCCACACATTCTTTTCTACACACTGCACTTCTAACAGTCCTAAAAACAGAAAACATCCTCTCCCCCATACACAAACATACAATAAGGACTTCATTATTTTGTAATAAATGTGTTGAACCTGGTGAAGGGCCATCAAGTGACAACAATAATATCAGAATCTTCGCACCTTGGAGTGAATGCAAATTTGGGATGAGCCTCTTGTAATTATATTAAAAGAGCTTAGACCCAGAGCGCTTCCCCCTTAACTTTGGGAAACACTTGCAAAGGCGTGCTTACCTCTCCTGCCCCACAGGGCATAGCTGAACGCTTCACCCTGCTGCCTCTCAAGCGGAGATTGCTTCCTTTTCACGCCCTGCCTCTTGATAAACGCTGCCGTGTCATGGCAGAAACAATCACAAGTGACAGTGACTGAACTGTACAAACATGTAGACAACTGATTAAGCAAAAATAAAACAAGAATCAAATAGCTCTTCTGCATAATTCCTAATTTGCATGCATAAATGAAAAGGTGGCAGTGCTCCAGGACTCTGCATTTCCTAGAGCAGCCTGAATAATTTGGTTTTCTGTGCTCCTTCCTTGACAGGAATTTCAGAGTCGCCTGCCCTGCCCATGTACAAAGAGATGGGGTAGAAAAATGTAACTATCATCCCACGAATCTCAAAACTGTCCCTTATTGCAGCAAACAGGCAGCATGCATAGCCAGCTGTTCTTTCACACGCTTGGTGCCAGAAGATGTAGCAAAAGGTGATGTGAATAGACAGCAGAAAGCCCGTGTGCAGAATACAAATAAATCAGTTACTAGGGCTTGGGTGACCAACTGAAACTGATTTCAAACTGGTTTGAGTGTCTTGGCTCCCATCACATTATGGGACTTTGAAATGTCATTTTGTGACACAGCTGGGGAACACTCTGTTAGGATGTATATGCAAAAGGCCTTCCCATTATTCCATATTAACCAACCAACCTCTTCCTTCTCCCTCCTATTGCACAGTCTCACCCACATGGGTTAGATTAATCACTCCACACATGAAACATGTTCACATATTACACCAAACATAGGCACAAGCTGTTTCTACACATGTGTTGTGCGAAAGAGTGAAAACTTGTGAGGGCCATGGGGGAGGATGTCACGTGTGTGACATCATGATGTTGTGTGTGTGATGTCAGGACGTCGGGAGTAGCTGGGGGTGGAGTCGAATGTGGCGGCTGCTTGACTTCAATGGCTGGCGGCTCTTCCTTCACCTCCTTCTGGTATCGCCACCGGCCAGAGGCTGCTTCAACCGTCCTTCCCCTCCGCGGCAGGAGGAGAAGGAGGAGGAGCCAGCCACTAGAGCCGAACTGTGCTTGACTCTGCACTTTGCCTCTGCACTTTTTGGACATTGGGGTGTGTATGTGGCCCCAACTGAAAAATATTTGGGGTCCCAAAAGGCTCGGTCCCCAGGAGCTGGTGCCTGCTTGTTGATTTGCACAGCTCATCTATCGACAACACTGTTGCTTTCAGTCAATGTTGCAGGCGAGGGTACAGCTCAATTATTTGCATAAACAGGTTATATACATTGTATGCTCATTAAATGTAGCATGTGAATATAACTCTACTGAAATAAGAGGTCTGTGTGTGATATAATTTCTGGTCTTCAATCACCTTGACTGTAACTATACAATGATGTTTAGAATTAGGTAAGAGCTAAACTGTACATTCACAAATATGACATGGCATATAGCTCCTGAGAAAGGACTATTTTACAAATCAGGTTGGGAAACTACATTTGAAGCCACTTAAGATCAAAAACAATAACATACCCACGTATGTATAGAAACTAGCACGTCAGGGAACAGGCTAAGGCTAGGATTCCACATGCAATACCCTACATGGTTTCTGAAGCGACATAGTCTAAGGATGCAGGGGTATCTCTTTGTTGTTCTGAAAGGGGTGTGATCTTTCATGAATGCTCTGCAATCTCCAACTCTCCCTCTCTCTTTCCCTGCTGCCCCTCGGCCATTTAACCTTACATCTGGCAGCAAAAGAGACAGACATGGGTGCTCCATTTCCCTGGTGAAGGAGGACTACACGTTCCAGAGTCTGTGCCAGGAAAATGGCCACACAGAAGCGATCCACTTAAGTATGCCTAGAGGGAAATATTGGACCAAGTCTTCCTTTAGCATGTCCCAACTTTACTAGAGATTTTCACTGAAAGGCAGAATCATACTATTTATAAACCAGAAAAGGGTTTTGGTACTCTGCATATTTTACGTTATACTTTCTGAGTGATATTACATGATATGGAAATTAATGTTCCTCTAAATTAACATATCACAGTGGAGTGATTTAGCGATTTGTCATTATGAAACCTGCCAATGCCAAGAAAGAAATTTTGGTAGTGTTAACCTCATTAAGCAAGAGGCTTCTTGTACAGTGGCTATCAAGCCATGCGTTCCCTTCATGATGATAATCCAGTCTTCTTAGATTGCAGAATACCATGTGCCAGGGAGACAGCAAGCAAAGGAAGCTGCCTAATACTGAATCAGACCACCGGTCTATTTTGCTTAACCATGTAGCTCAATATTGTTCTCCGTAGTTCTCCAGGCTTTTCAGAGAGGAGGTCTCTCCCAACCTTATGTGGAGATGCCAGGGATTGAACCTGGGACCTTCTCTATGCAAGACAGATGTTCTGCCACTAAACTACAGCCCTTCCCTTGGCACCTACAAGTGCAGGGCAGCATGTATTTATCCACCACACCCTTTACTCCTACCTCATATGCTTCATTTCGCGTCCCGTAATCAAGTACAAGGTGAAAAACATGTGGATGACGCAGGCCCCTTAAGGCAGGACTGCAGCCGGATTTAAATTCCACATGCATTTAAAATACAGTATAGCATTAGTCAAACTCGGGTCTCGGGGGTTCTTTTCATCTCACCAAGATTATCTAGCTATCTCACATATCTAAAACCTGTTTACAGTAGAGAAATAACAACAGAGCTCAAAGTCAGCCTGCCATTGCGATTCTTTGGCCATTCCGGATGTGGTTGCTACTAGCGCTGCTAATTCATTAATTCCTTGCTCCCTTTCACGGGCATGGGAATGTCTTTTTCTGTCTCCCACCTCCTTAACCTTCTTCCCATTAACATGCTGCAATTCTAGCAATGGCAAGGGTCCTGGTGCAGACTGCCTGCCAACATTTTTATAGTGAACTGGGCAATGGTTAACAGAATCCAGACAAATAAAAAAGGGATTCTGAACATAAACAGTGTGCAGCAGGGCATGGTGTCTTTACCACCCAGAAAGCTGCGAGTTCCTTGCCAACTGAAACAGTTAACTTCTCTTGTGCAAGAGAGATGGATGTGCACACACTCTGCTTGGCAGCACACAGGGGCGTGAATAGAATAAACCCAAGACAAAGAAGGGAGGCTAATCCTCCTCGCTAGGCAAGGCAGACTATGGATTAGGGATCGCTCCTAAAAGAGGCTCATCTAATCTCCCTTTTTAAAAAAGGTTCCCCCCCCCTCTTATTCCATAGCACTTGGAGAAACGTCACTTAGGCAAGTAGTATCTTTGGTGCCGTGTAGTTGGGTTCTTCATACTTTCTATTCCTGTGGTTGCTGGTTCAATTCAGAGTGGAACTTTGCCAGCAGGAGAAGGGAGGTTGTCTTGTTAGGACACATGGTGGAGTAAGTGCTTTGAACAAAAGAGCATACAAAAGAGCCCTGCTGGATCATGCCAATGGCTCATCTGGCTCAGCATCTTGTTCTCACAGTAGCCAACCAGATGCCTGGTGATTTCCCTCATTTGGTGCAGAGAAGCTTACTGCCTCTCACAGAGGAGGTAGAATAGCAGCCATTGTGGCTTGCAGTCACATCCCCGCCAACATTTCTCCAATGAAAATAGGGGCATCGATTCTACACCTGGAAGCTTCCACCGTGTTTGATCTTGCTGAACACACGGACATCATATACGCATCTGCATCAGTCACCCTGAACCTATTGCAACCTCACCACTGAACCTACGTCACAGGATTGTTGCAAAGAAAAAAAATGTGTGAAGGAAGGGATCGTGTACAACGCCTTGCACAAATAAATAGAATGAAATAAAATTTTAGCTTTAAGTTGCCTTGAGTCCCTTATCAGGGAAAAAGGTGGGATATTGTAGTAGTAGAAATAATTAATAATGGAAACTGTGAGAAGGCTCAGGAACACACCAGAGAGTAAATCCTATTGAACTCAGTGGGACTTCTGAGTAAAAATGCATAGGACTGCAGTGTAAGGCTGCCCAGTCTTTACCCAGTTACCTGGGAGTAAGCTCCATTGAATACAGTGGGATTTACTTCTGAGCAGCCAGTGTAAGGGTCTATTTCCAATAATCAACACTCCCTGTATTTCCTAAGAAACGGTTGGCTGCTGAAGCATTGCAATTAAAGAATTTAAAGTGGATTGGTGACCTTTTCCTTCAAAATTATAGGAAGGGCTTCGTATGCCAGTGTCACCATTTCCTTCATTTGGTCCAGGTATTTTATTTTCAGCATAACGGTTGCCATATGTCCTCTTTTTCCAGGACACAGCCTCTTTTTCATGGTTATGTAAAATGAGAGTCGTCACAGCAATCCGTAGTTAAAAGTAGAAGTCGGCAAATGTGTCCTCTTTTTTGCTCTTCAAAATATGGCAACCCTAAACAGGACTGTGTTTTTGCACCTACACACACACACACAACTTTTAATTGTTCTCTGAGATGTGAAGGGGAGGAAAAAGGAAAACCAGGACATTTGGGGATCAAATCAGAAACTGGGACAGCTTCTGTAATTCTGGAACTGTCCCTGGAAAATAGGGATACTATGCAGTTACTGATAGCCTTATCTTCCATGAATTTGTCTAATCCTCTTTTAATCCATCCAAGTCTGTAACCGTCACTACATTTTGTGGGAGTGAATTCCATAGTATGCCCTGCGTGAAAAAGTGATTCCTTTTTCCTGTCTGAAATCTTCCAACATTCAGCTTCAGTGAATGGCATTGAATTCTAATATTATGCAATACCAGACCTTGGGCATGCAAGGTTCAATCCTGGACATCTCTAGGTAATAAGAGCAGGCTTCCATAATGAGAAAACACCTTCTGGAAACTCTGGAGAGCTGCTGGTCATCAGAGTAGATGGATCAGTGGTCAGACCTGGTTTAAACCAACTTTCTATTGACTCTGATGGCAGTACTGAAGTGGGTGTGAGCACAGACCATTGACTGAGTTCACTTGGCAACTGATAATGGTAAGTAATTTTTGGGTGATAAGAGGCAATGATATTTAACTTAAGATGCCCGACTATATACATGCTAGTCAGATTGTTAAACCTAATGCATAAATCTTTGGCCAATGGATAAGGTGTAGAACAGGTTCAGGGTAAGCAAATTTTTATCACTCTTCTTTTGATGATTCATTGAATCACTTCATTTATGATTATACATCTGCATTTCATACATATAGAAAATAGCACATAATCTACACCACATATGTCAATGGTATAGCACTGCATGTTTACTCAGAATATAGATTTATGTCTATATATCCATAGCTGTATCTGGGAATCTGGAATCGAACCTGCTTTCCTAGTTTGTATTTGTACAACACACTAAGATGATCTATGCACTCATTACCTGCTATTTTTTCTAAACAAGGGCGGAATGCCTTCTCTGTAGGAATCTCACCATGTGTAAAGTGATCGTGACAGACCAGATTTTGCATCAAAAGCCACCCTACCCACCCCAGTTCAAGATTTACAATTGTCATTTTTTAAACAACATAAAAATAAATGGATTAAGCACTGCCATAAATGCTTTTATCAGCAACGTGACAATTTCTGAATGATGGCCACTTAGGAAAAAAGATAACGATGAACAGAAGGCTTGAGATGAAAGATAAGGCAGCAAATGTTTCCATTAAAATGAATACACACACCAATCTTTAAAGGAAAAGCCTGTCTGTTCAACATGCACCAATAAACACCTAATGAATCCTGATTCCTAGATTTCATGGGTACATGCACATACTCAGGTCTGATTACCTATGCTGACACTTTAGTTTATATATTTAATTAGCATAAGATCTTTCTAGCTGTGGCTCCTTTCCCCCCCTTATCTCTATTATCCAAATGTGCAAAAGACATTTAGAGCAGATTGGTAACAACCAAAGGAGCGGTGTTGCATGAATGATTAGAGAAAAAAATATACATTTTCTTCTCTTTTTTTTTACAAGGGGAAGAATGCTAGTTGCTACAGGAAGGAAACAAAAAATTTTTTTTTGAGGAAAAGGTGTTTTGTCCATGTAAACAACACATTCATTAAAATGGAAAGTGACTGTCTAATTTGGATTGGAAATTTTGAACTTGCAAATCTGAGAACATGCAAGATTGAGGGGTGTGGTGGTGAGGGGAAGAGAAGATATATTTTGCTTTGATTAGCAGGTCTAAACCCACACAATCTGTTATTGTTCCATCTTATTTGGCTGGAGGGAATGTATGATTGAGAACATACTTTGTGACTTGACATATTACATACTTAAACCCCCTGATTTGCATTAGGTAACCCTGGAACACACGACTGCAAGTTACTGCTGACTTTGATATGCTGCCTCTATATCTCCACCAAGGCCAGCACAGCCTTCCAACTATTATCAAATGTCCTTGGCAAATGTGAAAGATTTTAGATGTACTCAAGCAGGCAATTTTTTCCCTATAAAGTAATGACAGATTTTGGACTAATGATGGTCATTTTCTTTATTTTCATACAAACTTTCAATGACTTTGTTTGTCGAGCTATTTCTCTTATCTTTTTCTAAACAAAAAGGTGGGGGGGATCTTTATTGGAAGCAGACAGAAATCTCTACGCTCTGTCTAAAGAGTTGTTTCTAGGAAGTGAAATATAGACTAGGAATTCAAAGCAATAAAGGGTATGTTAGAAATGTCCCATTATGTGACATTTCACAAAAGAAGCCATTATATTTGGTCATTTGGGATTAATAGCATACCTCAGTTCTGTTCTCATTCATTAGGACAAACTGAATCACTAGTCCATACGTTAAGGTACATCCTCATGAGTCATCGGCTAATTAAACCAAACAGATGGTGCCCACTCTAGTCTTCTGAGGATGACCTTTATGCAAAAGCCATCAACACTTCCAACACTTGCAGGTATTTCTCATGTAGACAGAATTCGCACATGTACATCTTTTATGTGAAGAATCTCTCATGAGCATGCAGAAGTTGGAGCCAACAAATGTAATTCCAACAGGCTCCCTCCATGCTTTTACTTTTATTCCCCATGAAAACTATTTATTTTTATTTTATTTTTCACTTGATTCCAAATAGAACCTCTAAGTGGTTTACAAACTTTGGCAAAGGTTCAGTCTTTTAAATTCATAAATCCATGTTTATCAGATTTTACCTTACATTAAGGAACTTGAAACATGCTTTCTTTGAGAGAACTGCAGAAATGAACAGTGCTGACAAGCAGCGTGTTTCAAACCCATGATCTTAGATGAGGTCTCAATGGAGTGGAGGTGCCCCCTTTGTCTAGGCTTGCCTTGTGCTGTTGGTCTCCATCAATAGCGACTTTTAATCTCATGGTTGTGAGCTCATGCCAAAAGATTCCTTCATTACAGAAGGTTGGACTAGATGACACTCACAATCCCTTCCAACTCTAGAATTCTATGATTCTGTGTAGCAGTTCTATTTTGTTTCCCCAAATTGTGAAGCCAAATAACCAAATACGCAACAATAATCCATGCTATACTACACTATCGGGAAAGAGGAGGTCTAATTATGCATGCTTATGATTATGTATGCCCCTTCAAGAATACACACGTCATACCTCTCCTATTCCCCAAGTAAAGGTAAAGGGACCCCTGACCATTAGGTCCAGTCGTGACTAACTCTGGGGTTGCGCGCTCATCTTGCATTATTGGCCGAGGGAGCCGGCGTACAGCTTCCGGGTCATGTGGCCAGCATGACAAAGCCGCTTCTGGCAAACCAGAGCAGCGCACGGAAACGCTGTTTACCTTCCTGCTGGAGCGGTACCTATTTATCTACTTGCACTTTGACGTGCTTTCGAACTGCTAGGTTGGCAGGAGCAGGGACCAAGCAACGGGAGCTCACCCCGTCGCAGGGATTCGAACCGCCGACCTTCTGATCGGCAAGCCCTAGGCTCTGTGGTTTAACCCACAGCGCCACCCGCGCCCTATTTACATATAAAATTGGCACAATAACCTTGCTTGGGATTGCTGAGATGAAACAAAGAGCATAGCATGATATGTATCCCTTTATTTATTAAGACAATTATATACAGTGGTACCTTGGTTTACAAACTTAATCCATTCTGGAATTCCATTCTTAAACCAAAGCGTTCTTAAACCAAGGCGTGCTTTCCCATAGCAGTGGGGGACTCAATTTACAAATGGAACACACTCAACAGGAAGCGAAACATGTTCTGCTTCCGAGGCAAAGTTCACAAACCAAAACACCTACTTCCGGGTTTGCAGCGGTCTTAATCCAAGTTGTTCATAAACTAAACTGTTCACATGAAAGTTCATACCAATAACAAACTTAGTTGGTCTCTAAGGTGCTACCGGAAGGAATTTTTTTATTTTGTTTCAAGGGACCACTGTACCACTCATTATTCCAGGCTGGTTTACAACAGTTCCCATAAAAACCAATAACATGAAACCAGAAAAATTGAAAACTCACAGTAGAAAAATACAAAATGCTGAAAGTTGGACAATAAAAAGAAGCAAGTGCTTAAGTGAATCACAAAGGGTGGAGAGTGCAAAAATGATTGCTTTGTCATTGCAAGCCTTTCTGCTTGCCTGACAGAAGGAAGCTCCACACACTGTTTTGAGGTTTCTCCAGAGCAGGTTTTCTGGAGGCATGGCGGGGTGGTGGGGTTAGCACACAGGGGAAGCAGGGGAAGGAATGCCCTATTGTGATAGTGGGAGTCCTTATTTATGCTGGAACTAAGTAGTCAAATCTGGCCCAAAATGTTCAGCAAGAGTACCCCAAACTGGCCAAGGCTGGTGCTTGCCCGACACCTAAAGGTAAAAGTACCCCTGATAGTTAAGTCCAGTGGTGAACAACTTTGGGGTTGCGGCGCTCATCTCGCTTTATTGGCCGAGGGAGCTGGCATTTGTCCGCAGACAGCTTCTGGGTCATGTGGCCAGCATGACTACGCCGCTTCTGGCGAACCAGAGCAGCGCATAGAAACGCCATTTACCTTCCCGCCGGAGTGGTACCTATTTATCTACTTGCACTTTGACGTGCTTTTGAACTGCTATGTGGGCAGGAGCTGGGACCAAACAATGGGAGCTCATCCCGTCACGGGGATTCGAACCACTGACCTTCTGATCGGCAAGCCCTAGGCTCAGTGGTTTAGACCACAGCGCCACCCACATCCCTGACACCTAGAGGGAGCTGATTCTGAAATCTGGGTGTCACTGCAGAGAAGGCTCTCTGGTTCTCAGCAAAGTGGATTTGTGCAGGCTGCAGACCAGAGTGATGGATCTCACCATCTCAGTGGATGGGCAGGCCTCTACAGGGAAAGGCATTCTCTTAGTGAACATAGTCCCAAGTCGCTCAGGGCTTCATACATCGGCTACATTACTTTGAACTTGACCCAGTAGCAAGTTGGCAGCCAGTGCAATGCTTGGTGTCATGTGCGCAGCGCAGGAATAGGAAGATCAATGTTCTTCCAGGGGAGTGTCAATAGCAAGCACCAGGGTTTGTGAACAAGTCACGGTTTGCAGCACATCACACATTCGATGCTTTATAGTTTGGCCTAAAAAGTTTAGGCACTAGCCTTTGTCTGTGTGTGGCAATTCAGTCCCTTGTTACTGACAGCACTTTCTAATGTTAAGCACCTGTTGGCTGTTATATTTCCTCAGAGCGCATTCCCATATTTGTCTGCTTGCTGCTCAGATATGCTCCCCACATCTTGTAATCATTATTGTACTCTGGAGAGAAAGGAGGGGGCAAAAGGACGGGTTTCAAAGTATGTTTCTGCCCAATTCATTTTGACTCTGTTTGGAGACCAAAGCAAAGCTTTATTGAGGCACGTCCTTCCTCAGCTATTCATCACAGCTAAGCTGAGATATAAGCAGCAATAATATGGCTTTGGATAGATTAGCAGAGCCATCTCACTTGTCATGCCTTGTTTTGGCTTTGAAGCTTCCTTCGTTATTTGTCATGCATAATCCCCTTCTGCAGCTACCCCTGGGCCCATTTTCACTGTCAGGGTAAAACCAGGAAAAAAAGTCTCACTGTTTCAGTCATATCTCCCTGGAGACCACAAGTGGGAGATAAAAGCCCTCTTCAGGAGCCTGTGTGAATACATGGGATAAATTTGGCCCCTGATGCTGCCACACACAGCAACAATGCTTCCTTGGCTGAGTCTGAAGAAGGCAACCTTCTTCAAATTTCTTCAAACTCAAGTGCCCACCTTCAGAAACAGCCAATCACGCATTGATTCAGGAGCATGGCCAGTGCATGGACCATCAAAAGTAGTCAAAGCTTGTCTCCCCGATTCCTGCAGGTCGCCAGAAAATGTCTGATAAGGGTTTTCACCGCATGAGAACATTATCTTACAGAACAAGTAACTGCCATTGCAATCATATCCATAAGTCAAAGTTGCATGCATTCTTCCTGGTCATGCTAAGCCTCTGATGTGTGCACATCCTAGCATGAGCATGCGTGGAAATCCCATATCTCTCTAAGAGAGAAGCACCCTAGTGCAGTGGTGGCTAACCTTGACACTCCAGATGTTTTGGAACTACAACTCCCCATCATCCCTAGCTAACAGGACCAGTGGTCAGGGATGATGGGAGTTGTAGTCCCAAAACATCTGGAGTGCCAAGGTTAGCCACCACTGCCCTAGTGCCTCTTTCAACAAATTCTCATTATAGAGCTGCCACCGTAGTTGCTTGGCTGAAGAACTGGAGGCCGGGGTGAGGAGGAAAGTTGGAAGATGGCAATTTCCACAGCTATTCCCTGCTCCTCTATGTAGCCAAAGCCCAGTTACTGCAATGCAAAAGGAAGACAAAGGTATGCCCTGCAGCTCTAGACAACACCCACCATCCCAACTCATATTATCATATGCTTCATGCAGTACAGGGGACATGTTATCAAATGTTCCATACAGTAAAGACGCTATGGTTAGTTAGTATCATAGCAATATGGTATATTAGTGCCACAGCTTCTGATGCCAGCTTTTTTGGGGGGGGTGGGGGAGAATTTGAACATATGAAATAACTGTACTGCAGGGTACAGCCTTGTTTGCAATCTGTTGTCCATATGCTCTTTTTATAGGCACATTCCCCCCCCACCCCGTGCATTAAGTTTTCTATATGATACGAGCAACACTCTGATACATTAATGCAATATTAAAAGAAACTTTCTAAAAAGCTATTTCTCATTCTTTTTAAAACCTTCCGGGTTTTTCCATTGTCTGATATTTTTACCCCGGTACCAAGAAATGATCGATAAACAAGAGAGAAGAGAATGCTTAAAAGTTATTTGAATTAAGAGATGGGGATTTTGCTGATTGCTAGTACATGATGAATCTCATAATAGACTTCCATAATCATGATGCATTTTCATAAAAAGAAAAAGACAGATAGCTCCAAGATTTGCTCATTACAAATGTGCTCTTCATCATTTCACTCATTTTGTTTCCCTTTTTTTATTTTACTACCTGAACAGATTTCTGAGTGATTGCCAGTGGTTTATAGGTTGTATCCCAACAGGCCCTGTTGCCACCGCAGTATAGCAAGTGTGGTTTCTGCAGAATTGTTATAAACAATGCTGAAACGAGGAAGATGTCATGCACCAGATACAAATCACAACCAGTTGCAAACATAACAGGTTTACATTTCTTTGGAGTGAGATGCGAACACATGATAACGGGGTGTGTGTGGGAAATCAGTCGTCGTCCTTATTGCAGTGTGTGTGTGTGTGTGTGTGTGTGTGTGTGTGCATGTGTGTGTGTCTTGGGCCACTGCCACACTTGTCACAGAGAAACAAGATAGGCATAGAATGTGCTGACACCAGAGCACAGCAGAAAGGGAAATCAAAGTCGATACGGATTTGCATTCCTACCTGTTGCAGCCCTGCCTTGTCTAAGAATGTGCTGGCAACTCTGTGATCACGTATGGCCATACTGGAAGCTGCTAGCTGGTTGCCAGGCTGCCTCTTCCCACTTTCCCTTCCAGGGTTCATGCTACACGTTTTGTCTGCATGTGGTTAAACTTCTTTGAACACACAGCAAGAATGGGCCCAGACTACATTTTGGGATGGTTTTTACGATGAGTGTGTCTCTGTCCCCTTGGATACACTCCTTCCATTAAACATGCTTTTGTTATTGACATCATAAGAATACATCCCTTGTATGCTGAAATGGGGTAGCTGGCCTTGACATGAAAGCAGTGACATCAGGTTCGGGGTGGGGCTGGGGGGTAAGGAGCAGAATAAAAACAGCTGTTCTCCACTTGTACTTTTCCTCTCCTCCTTCCTTTCCTCTTAAGAACTGTAAGATAATGATGTGGAACAGTGGGTTGCCTCCAGCCATAAGAGCTTTTTCCACAAAACTGAGTTGCCATGTGTTTGAATCATGACTCTCTCCCACAGTCCCTAATGTGCTCATTTTGGCTCTCCTCATGGCTGCTGGTTGTTTAGTGAGGTGATAAATGTGAAGGAGGAAAACCACCTTTGATAGATACTCAATTCGACACGCGAGTAGGCATGTCTCTGGTAAGTAACCCACTAATATTAGGAGTGATGGCTGTAGGCTCTTGTTGTGTGATTTTGTTCACTGGGAACAAGTAATAGCTATTCCCCCCATATCTAACTAGAGAGCACTAGACTGGTCAGAATTAATCAAGGCACATTTAAAACTATTACAGCTGCCTCAAAAGAACTTCGCTTGGGATAACTTCTCTTGGCTAGGGAATAAGAAATAGCCACATTCTGACAAAGGAGTCCCGTCAAGAACTTGGGGCTTTAAGGGAGGAGACTGATGTTGCTAGAGAGCCATAGAGGGGGGCTTTATTAGTTTAATTTCCATTCAGGCTTCCCTCATCCCCAGACCATTCCCAAAGATTTCACTGCGTTGGCCTGGACTGACAGGCCTAAACTATATGTAACTCCCAGAGGCCTCTGTTCATATTGCTGATGTTGCCAAGTGACTATAGCACAACTCATCCATATCCCTTCTCCCAGCCAATGATTTATGGGCTCAAGATGGATCAACCAGTGGAGGCCATAACTCCCATCTCTTTGCAGGAGAGAATGGTCATTTCCTCCTTTTAATGAATTGCAATTGTTAGTGGATAATGCTTAAAACTCTCTCTCTCTCTCTCTCCCACTCTCTTTTTAGGAGGAAAAAATAAATCTATTCTAGAAGTGTGCTGAGGGCACATGTAATGAAAAATGCTCAAAACATCAAAAGAGTCATTGTCAAGTAAACCAGCATTTAGCCCATTATCCTGGCTTTGTTTGTGTGGGGCAGGGAAACATAACCCCCTTGGGGCTACCGAACTAGAAATCCCATGAAAACAGACTCTTCTATGGAATCCTCTCGGTTTGATTATAAGGCAGGAAAAAAAGGTAGTTCTATGACACATTTGCACTTCTCTTTCTGGCCCTCTACGGAATGTGCAGGTGCCAAAGTTTTTTTAAAAATTGAAAAAAAAATTCAGTGAGCACTTTCATTTGAATTCTAAGAAAGGTCATGGACTGATGCTGATTTGTGGGAATTGTCTTGCTCAGCACTAATACTTGGGAGTCTCCCTTAATACTTGACTCCCGAATGCTGCCAAAGATTTTATCCAACACATCTGTTTGTTTCTATGAGGCTGTGAAACTGAAGAGCTCCGGGGCAAGGCACAATGGAAAATATTAAAGGATTGATGAGGCAAGCATTGATGAGCATTGATTTCCCTGTGGATATTGATATATAGGGCCAGTTCAAGACATTTTGTTGTCTGAGATGGACCAGATAATGGTGCCTGGCTGCTGCTTGCTCCATCACTGCTGTCTCCTCCCCATTGATGCAGCTGGTATCTGTACTTGCAGTGACTATGCCTTGCTCCTCCTCTTCATCTTTCTTTTCCTTCTCCATCCCCAATGGAGCAGCCATTGTATCCCACAGTGCCTCATTTTGCTGAGGGCGAAGGCCACAGAGAGCCATAGGTAGGGAATGGGTGAATTTGCCGGTTTCATTTCTCTCCGCTTCTCATTCCCTCCCCCAATCTTAAAATTAAACATCTAATGAACGTCAATAGCATTTTTACATGCAATTTTGTGCTTAATATAAGTGCTTTTTTGTTACAGTATTCATTAATGCAAAGTAAGGTAAAGGTACTAACATGAGTTTGGCCAAACTGCGAGAGGCAGTGAAGGATAGGCGTGCCTGGCGTGCTCTGGTCCATGGGGTCACGAAGAGTTGGACATGACTGAACGACTGAACAACAACAAGGTAAAGGTAAAGGGACCCCTGACCATTAGGTCCAGTCGTGTCCGACTCTGGGGTTGCGGCGCTCATCTCGCTTTATTGGCCGAGGGAGCTGGCGTACAGCTTCCAGGTCATGTGGCCAGCATGACTAAGCCGCTTCTGGCAAACCAGAGCAGCGCACAGAAACGCCGTTTACCTTCCCGCCGGAGTGGTACCTATTTATCTACTTGCACTTTGACGTGCTTTCGAACTGCTAGGTGGGCAGGAGCAGGGACCGAGCAATGGGAGCTCACCCTGTCACAGGGATTCAAACTGCTGACCTTCTGATCAGCAAGCCCTAGTCTCTGTGGTTTAACCCACAGCACCACCTGGGTCCCTATTAATGCAAAGTACTGCTTTCTTTCTTTTTTGCTGCCCATGGCTGCCACTTTGTGCTGGCAGCCACGGCATGTTCATCAAGATATGAGTAACAAAAAGCACTGCTGATTGGCTTCCCCAATCGCCCCCACAAGGTGGCACCTCTGTCACAAACTCTATGCAACAGTTTTAAAATGTAAGATTTCCCCCCCAAAAATGCAGCTACCATCTTGTCTTCACAGGGGCGAAGGAAGGGGATCTGGTGGGGGTAGGCCCCCCCGGGTGTCACCACTGAGGGGGGTGTCAAAATGCTGGGCGGCACTCACCACGGGGCCTGCAGCGTGCCCGAACCACGCATCTCTCCTGGGAGTGACACGGTGGCTTGAGCGCCCGCAGACTCCATACTGCCCCAAACGGTCTGCCTGCTGCCTCCCCCTCAGCTGTAGGGCGGCTGAGTGGGAGGAGGCAGGCAGACTCCTCGGAGGCCCCACGGAGCATCTTGCCCCAGCTGGCCCCACCCCTGGGTGCAAGGCACGCCCGCCGCCCCAGGCACCCAGTCAGCTTCCTCTGCCACTGTGTCTTCATATTCCGTCTGTCACTTAATGCATGAGGCAAACTATTATGCGGGGTGGGCCATACCTCAGTGGTAGAATATCTTCTTTGCATGCATCCCAGGTTCAATCCCCACCATCTCTAGGATGGGCCAGGAAGATCACTTTCTGGGGAGTCACTGCCAGTCAGTGTAAGCATTACTGTCCTAAATGAGCCAATGGTATGACTTGATATATGACAACTTCCTATATACTCATGGGGTCTATATTAAAAAAATAGCCTTCAAAATAATTTAAACCCTTCCACCATCCCCTTCTAACAACCCATTTTTTGTGTCACTGGGAAGGCATTCAATGGTTGCTGCACACTGTCATCTCAGTAGGGGTCACCTCAAGTTCCCTACGCAAGTCCATTTAAATGAATTAGATGGTGCACAAACAGCAACAAAAGTGTTATTCCCTGTGTTACCCTTCTGTGCGAGACATTATTTCATTTATTACCTACACTTTTGGAACTCCCTGCCCATTAATATTATTCATTTGTTTTGATGCCTACTAAAAAAAGTATTTGTTCCAGCAAGTCTATTCAATGTAATTGTGTCGCCTGATTTTACTAGGTATAAGTGTTTTAAAATGGCTTATTTTATATTATATTTTAACCTTTTTAAAAATGTAACTAGTTTTTGAAGTTTGTTTTATTAGCATTTTAAATCAATATGTTAGACTTTTAAAGTGCTTAGAGGTCTTTTGTTCCAGTATTCAGAATGTTAAATAAATAAATGAAAGAAATTATGTTTCTATCTTACTCTTCATTTATAAAGCTCAGAGCATCTTTGAGTCTGTTTCCAATGGCCTCCCAGACAGTCACTGATCAGGTGCACAACTCATTAGTTTCACCATTCCTTTAGGATTAGGAGCTGCAAGACCAATCAGAGATTGACAAAATGCTTCTTAGAAGGTATCTGAAATAATAGGTATGTTGAAGGGAAGATGGAGTAAATCTTCAACTGCAAATCTACATCTGGGATGTTTAATAGCTACTATCAAAACCAAAGATGGCATTCACTGGAAACTGGGATTTGCTCTGAAATACCAATTTAATATAGATAATTCTTTGTGATTTCTGGGGGGGATTTAATCAAAGTATTATCAGCCAAGCTTTGTTAGCATTAATTGGGTCTTCTGGAATTTGGGAGTATATGTTGGTGCAAATAAATGAGCTTTGCCTACAGAAAATCCTTAAAGGGGTAAGGTTATTATTGGATGGCCAATGATGAATGTACGCTCAGTCAAAATAGTATTAGACTTAGTGATAAAATATTCTACAATAGTTTGATAAGGAAATATTAAAATTCTTTGAAACCTGTCATGTTCTTTGTGAGTTGTGGCTAAAGTCCAGAAATATGGCTTTTATGATTGGCATTATGTTTTTATGCTGCCTTATTGCTTAGTTGTGCTGTATTTTATATTTTATTGTCAGGTGGGTTTTGTGATTGTTAAATATTAATTTCTTTGTGAAGGAAGTTCCTTAAAAAGGGAACCTAGAATGCGTTAAATAGTTCCTTAAAAAGCAGCATATCCATTTTAAATACACTAATAATGGCAATAGTAACAAATGCTTCTTGCCCTTGATTTCAGTACACTGTGACTCAATTAAGTCTATGACTATGATCCAACTTTCTAAAAGGGGGAATTGGTGGCAGTGAAGAAACAGGAAACCAAATCACAAAAATGGGGAAAGGGAAATGTCTTGACCATTGGAGAGAGGGATGCTCTTTGAGACATAGGGAGAAGTTTGAGAGAAAGCATGGAGGGAGAGTGGGGGCTGATAATATATGGATTGTGCATAATAGGAGGAGATATAAGAGAGAAGATGCTGTAGTCTGAGCAGAAAGATTGAGATTGCAGGGGGTTGGACCAGATGACCCTTGGAGTCCCTTATAACTCTACAGCTCTGTGATTCTATAAGTGTGCTAGAACTCCACTTAGTAGTAGTAGTAGTAGTAGTAGTAATACTTTATTATTTGTACCCCGCCCATCTGACTGGGTTGCCCCAGCCACTCTGGGCAGCTTCCAGCATAGTGTATTTGGTAGGTAGGTAAAGGTAAAGGACCCCTGGATGGTTAAGTCTAGTCAAAGGCGACTATGGGGTTGTGGCGCTCATCTCGCTTTCAGGCTGAGGGAGCCGGCGTTTGTCCACAGACAGCTTTCCGTGTCATGTGGCCAGTATGACTAAATTGCTTGTGGTGCAATGGAACACTGTGATGGAAACCAGAGCACATGGAAACACTGTTTACCTTCCCGCCACAGTGGTACCTATTTATCTACTTGCACTGGCATGCTTTTGAACTGCTAAGCTCGCAGGAGCTGGGACAGAGAAACGGGAGCTTACCCCATCACGGGGATCCGAACCGCCAACCTTCTGATCGGCAAGCCCAAGAGACTCAATGTACTTCATAGTGTATTTGGTATGAAGATTGTGACTCTTATGTTTCATATTTGCCATGTCTGGCCCATGTAGGTTTATGAAAGCACTCCAAAACAACTATCTATTTGCAGAGTGTTGTCTCCAGAGGATGGGCAAAGCACATATTGCACAAAAGCAATTTATATGGCTTCATATTTTATTTTGCTTTAAATACAACTAACCAAATTCAGCTTGTCTTGCATCCCACTCCTAGAATTAGCTCACCAGATAGAACACTGAGGATATTGTGACAAACATTTAGTTGTAAAGGAAAGTGATATTACTTTTTTTTTTTTTATAAAAAAAGGACAACACAATTTAAAAGATACTGCTCAGAGAGAGGAAGGGGAAACATTCATAGTTAATAAAACAAAATAGTATCGCTAAACCTACAGAGGGTTCCATAGAACGGCTGGCATCGTTGAAAATCTTCCAAAGGCTTTTGTCTGGAAGCATTGCTGAAAAGATCAATTTTAAATAGCTCTGGCTGTAAACAAGGCATCCACTGTTTCTTTTTCAAGCGAAAACCCTTCTGTATATTATCATTATTTCAAGGCTTCAGCAAACAGGTTGCTTAAAAATATATATGCATGTTCAGTCATAAAAGGCAGGTTGCAAACGCAATAACATTTTTTATGTGAAAATGATTGCGCTAACTTCAGCTATTTCACTGCACAATATGCTTTTATGAATGATTTTACTATTAGAATCACTGTCACCAATAAAATAGACTAGCGCATTAGCTTTATAAAGAAAATTAAGGTGGTTTTTCTTTTAATAGCAATCGTCAGGAAGAAGGGCACCAAAAAGAATGCCAAAAAAGCAACCCTGCTCTGATTTAATAATATCAGTTTCCATAAATTTTTATATATATTTCCCCCCTTTCCCTCAGATTCTGGTCGTGTGCCAAAGGATAATTTCCACTACACCAGTTGTGTTCCATAAAAAAAAAAATGGTAAAAATCAATTAGAGTCATATATTCTTGAAGAGCACCTAAATATATGGAAATGTTATTAAGTTAAAGCCTATTTTGTTGTTTCTGGCAATGCTTCTCCAAATTGTGTCCAAACCACTTTGTTTCACTGCAGAATAAAGGAAGCTATGTGTTTTCTTTTCTTGGCAGGTTAGGGTAGAACTAATACAGAGAGGAACTGCCTTGTACAGCATGGGGTGCCGCGGAAGCTGGTTAACCAATGACATCACCCCCACCACAAAGGCCAGTCTCCAGGCTTTGGAAATCAGAACAAGCTGCTGTCCAGTCACGGGTGCCATTGACTGAAAGATATATACTGTTAACAGAGCAGGGGGTGGGGGAGAAGGTATGTAATTCCATAATGAAATTTCACCTATGAGCTTATACACACTGCATGCAAGTTAATGCACTGCTGAACAATACAGCTCAATAATATTTTGCTATTGAGTATATCTCTGGTCCCACGGATATTAATGTGCATAGTTTTTTTTAAAAAAAATACAACCCTGGGTATAATTTCAGATAAGGTCTCATGTAAATAACCATTTTTGCATTGTGAGAATGTGTATCCAGAAAACATAGGAGATGGTCTCCTTATGGAGAACTGGGCAGCAAAGTTTCTAAGAGTGAGTTAAATGGTGGTGCTGGTTACAGAGACTCTGTTCTGTTGCAAGTACTGAGGCAAGTACCATGGACAGCTCCTTGCCCAACTCAGGTTGGCCATTTCATGAGGGCATGGTTTGTAAACCCTGAATCTCTGGGCTCATCTCCTGAAGGAGAGTTTGACCTTAGGATCACAACTGGCTAAGCCGCAATGTATAACGCGCAGTGAAGGAAACTTCAGCACGGGCATAGCTTATCCTATCTTCAGTCAGCCCCTTAATCTCCCCTGATGACAGAGGTTGTACAGTCATAAAAGTCATAAAAGTTAATGCTTGCACTTTTTCTAAGTGCTCGAAGTTCCTTACGTAAGTTCTCCAGTGTTCATTACAGGAACACAATAATAGGGTAGTCCAGTATTTATGATCCGCATATTATAGGTGGGGAGTGAGACTGAGAAATAATGGTTTGAATAAGGTCACCAAATGAGCTTATGGTTGAATTGACATTTGAATAATGGATCCTAGGCTCATAGGTTATGCTTTTAATAACTATACTTCACCAGGTTTGAGGCCTGATTCATGGGCAATTGGAAATAGGGCATCTGGGAGCTGTTCAATATGCAAAGGATCTGTGTTTTCTACTAAATTTTCAAGAAAAAAACCAATACTCTGTACCTCTAGATAAGGAAGTCATAGACTCAGTTCAGAAATCATGCCAAACCATGGCTTGTGTTTCATATATTCTGCATCCCAAACCATTTTTGAACTTCCAAATGCATACCAATCATATCATGGTTTAAAACTATTTGCTTTCATTCCATTTCTTTCCTCTCGGTAATCAGCTTCAAAAATTCATTCATTCTCCATAGTGCAGAAGCACAGCATGGAGGGCCAGCAATGGCCATATCTATAGTTGAGCAATTCAGACATCATGCCAAACCATAATTAGCAAAAACAAATAATGGTTTGTAAACCCTCTTCAAACCATGGTTTCTGATTCTGTTTGCTAGCTGCACACAAACCATGATTTGGCTGTGAGTCCTAGAAGACCTTCTCCCTGCCTTGTATGACGTTTTTTTCTACTTGGCCTGGGAAGGTGGGGCCCTGACTGACTCCAGCTACAAAACCTGAGACTGCTGAAGAAGCCAGAGACCATCCTGGGTCTTAGTGCAGATCCAGGTTATCAAGCCTAAGCTTTCAGAGCTGCTACCTGTCATGAACCACTATGGGTAGGACTTGCCACAGCAGATATGTTCTATGCTTATGATAATATTTTATTCTCTTGCTAATTAGGTAAAGGGGCCCCTGACCATTAGGTCCAGTCATGACCGACTCTGGGGTTGCGGTGCTCATCTCGCTTTATTGGCCGAGGGAGCCGGCGTACAGCTTCCAGGTCATGTGGCCAGCATGACTAAGCCGCTTCTGGCGAACCAGAGCAGCACACGGAAATGCACACGGTACTTCCCGCTGGAGCAGTACCTATTTATCTACTTGCACTTTTGACGTGCTTTTGAACTGCTAGGTGGGCAGGAGCAGGGATCGAGCAACGGGAGCTCACCTTGTCGCGGGGATTCGAACCGCCGACCTTCTGATCGGCAAGCTTTAGGCTCTGTGGTTTAACCCACAGCATTATTCTGTTTTAAATGTGCATTTGATATTTGGCTTCATTTAGTAATGCTTTCTTTTTGAATGTTTTCGATAAAAAATATTCAGTTAACTTTGCTACATTAAATGTGCATTCTGTAGTTGACTCCTTTGCAATGTTTTATTTTGAAATCTTTAAGATAATATTTTCGTTTCCTGTTAATTATGTTGCTTTGAATGTATACTTTACATCAAAATTCTTCAGTGATGGTTTATTCTGGATTGTGTTATTCAATGTAAACCGCTTTGAGGTCCCCCCCCCCTTAAAAATATAAAGTGGTATAGAAATGAAACGAATAATAATAGTTAAAATAAAATGAAATAAAAACTGTTTATCAGTTCAGATATCACACCGAGCCATAGTTAAGGTTTAGTGTGAGTCAGCTCATAGTTTATTTTTCTGATTGCTTCTGAAGTGTAATGAACTCTTGTGAAATATGGAGGACCATAAGTGCAGAAACTTTGGAAAGAAGGAAGAAAACAAGAAGGAGATAGTTCAAAGCAAGTTGTACAGAGGTCATTAGTGTGAAGCATACATGTGAACTCAATGATAGAGCAACCAAAATAATGTATCTGCTCTTGCATAGGCCCTGCCCATTTCAATGGGCATTGCATAGACTCCATATGTCCACAATTCAGGGTCGAGCTCTGAGAATGCACCAGTTACCACACCACACCTCTCTATAAGCCTTTGGTATAGTTTGGCAATGTATTTGCATCAATATGGCTTAACACCTAGAAATGCATTTGTGTGCATAGACAAGAAAGCACATGGACGTCCTTGTGCAGAAGCTGCTCAATAGGAAAATGGCCTTTGCTGCATTGTTTTAAGGCAACTATCCCACCTGCACTTCCTTGGGAGTAAGTCCCAGTGATCATAGTAGGATGTACATCCAACTAAAGATACTTAGAACTTGGCAATGCATGAATGCTTTCTTTATATGCTTAGGGTATGGAGGACTTAAATCAGGGGCGGCCCTACCATTAGGTAGAGTGTGGCAAGTGCCTCAGGTGGCAGATGCTCAGCAGCAGCAGCAGCAGCCACCCTGTGGTGATCTTCCTGATCCCCTAGACATTCACCTCTGCTGCCACATGGCTTCTGGGCCTTCTTATATAGGGCCCAGATGTGGTGGATGGTGTTATTCCATCACCAATGTTAAAGTAGACTCAGTTAAAGTAAGACTCAGTTGTCAGTCTAGTTGGCTTATAGCAGTGGAGATGGAAGAGGTGCCCATTTTGTCCTTCACTACAGGCAACAAAGCACCTTGGGTTAGCCCTGATTAAAATGTAATATCAGGGCAACACCCACAGGCTTCATTGGATTACATAATTACTTTCTGCTGAAGGAGATGAAAAGAAAAATCCACCGACCATCAATCTAGCAATAAATAAGTTATGATCTGAAAGTTTATACTGCAACGAGCATTCATGTTGTTTGAAAGTCCCTGGCATTTTCCTCGGGATCCTCTTGCCTATTTATTTATTTTATTTTTTGCAAAGCCTAAAGTTAGCGTTTCAGTATAAATGGCAACATCTATGCAAATTTTACATTAAATAATTCATACCCCCTAGGCTTCCTTGCTTTGCAGAACGCATTGCCAAATCAGAAGGCAACCCTTTAATTTACTGTCTTTCTGCACTGGTCATGCGCTTGTGTGTTTGTGTGTGCGCATGCATGTATACCAGTGTGATTGATCGCCCTTGGCATGCTCCAAATATATTTTGAAATAACTGTGCGTTAATTCTATTAGAGAGAGAACAATAAAACAAGAGTCTTTGGCGTTAGTTCTATCTATCATGGGAGTGCTGACACTGTCAACTGTAATTCCAGTGACTTTTGCTCTTAGTAGCAATAAAGCTATTTCTTCAGATTATTCTATCCTGCCCTCAGGGGCACTTATCCTGAAGTATAACCTTTTTCTCACACATGCTACTAGCAACAAAGTCTCCACAGCAATTACGTATCTTCTTCCCTACCAGTAGCAATGTCGCGGGCTGAAATGCTTCTTTCAAAGAGTCCGGATGAGCACGCCAGTGTTTTATTCCATCAAACCTCTGACCTTGCCAAGAGTTCTAATGTGTCCCCTCGCTCGTTTTGAAAACTTGTTCAGCTAAAACTCCAAAAGGAAGTCAGAAATCTGAAAGCCAGTGTTCCATTGGAAGAAGAAAGGCTTTATTTACACACACAGATATGCCATTATCTTACTTAGCATCCAATCATAGCACTGTTTTCAAAAGGTACACTGGTGTGTAAGATATTAAGGCAGGACTGCTGCTGAGCTACTGTCGTCCTTCCTTAAGTCCCCATTTCAGCTTGCTGATGGGTGCCATCTGCCAGTCTCAGGTGGCACTAAAGGTGCACCAAATACTAATATTGTTTGAAAGTCTTCAGGATTCTTTTATTTTATTTTTGCAATGCCTAAAGTTAGTGTTTCAGAACCCTACATGCAGTTCCAGACATGGGATGGATAAGTAAACATCAACAATTTCTGCTCCCCTTTCTCTTTTCACTGGAATTCTCTGACATTTCTAGGTGTGATAACTTTGCTGAACTGAAGAAAATTGCCAAAATGTAGGATTGCCAAAACAGGTTTTTTTTGGGGGGTTGAGCTTTTTTGCGGAGATATCCCCCTCCCCAATTATGTTTTTGGGGTTTTTAAAGCATTTTTAAAATTAAAAACAACAACCCTTCTTGTCATACATCTGGGTTTTTCCAGACCTTTTGCCAATTCAGCAAAAATCCGCCCAGATGCCATTTTGACAGCCCGATTCCCGGATGTGTCTGGAAAACCCGGACATATGGCAGCCCTACAAAATGGCCGCCTTGAAGCGCCACACATGCACCCTGTGATGTGAAGCTCTGTATACAGAGACTTCCAACCTGGAAGCACTCCTGACTATGCTTTGGAAAGAACAGAACTTTAGAAAAGCTATATTTGTGCTCACACTGCCGCAGGGCCCTTCGCACAAAGGCTTCCCATCCGGCAGGACTTCCTGGAGTGACCATGTGACCACGGAATGGCTTTAAAAATTATTAGATCTTACTGAATTGTGCCCCTTGTGATTAGAAATATATGTGTCTCAATTAGTAGAGCAGATTAATTACAGGAATATAAATTCTCCTACTAATTAAAATGAATACCCATAAAAACGCTATTGCTGACCCCAATAAAAACATATTGCAGAGTATGTAGAAAGGTATGTATCCCTTGCAGGGTTTCTTCAAAGTGAACCACAGTTTGCACCAACATTGCAGTTCATCTTTATTAACCAGTGCCGTGATGTTATAATGAAAAAATGATGGGTACTGCTGGAAAAAAATAAATGCTACAGTTTTAGGTGATGGGGTGAGGTGGGGGGAACAAGCTTTGTGCTATCATTTTTATATCATTTCTTCATTTTTGCTTGATGATGCAATGCCATAATTCTATTATTTAATATTCTATAGACAAAATTTAAAAAAATAAATAAATAAATCTTTAAACCAAAAGTGTTAACCCATATGAGTTAGTGTCTGAGATCATTTCAGATTAAATTTTGGTCCTGGAATCCTCAGCGAGAGCTCACAATCCCTGCCAAAGACACATTTGTTAACTTTAAATGCCAAAAAAAGCAGAGCATTGGATCATCAGAAGTATTATACTTCACAAATAGATGTTTCGATACAACAACTGATCCTGCAGTGCTGATTACGTATGGCAGATTCCATCTATCGTGTAGCTGAAGTAAAACTAGATTTCACTTGCGACCTGATTAACATCTCTGGCTACAGTCCTTGAAGTATGGAATTTAACAATACAGCTAGGAGTGTGTGTCCCCCACCCCCCCCCAAAAAAATCTCTTAGCATGCCTTAGCTTCACATTCTTTTTACCTTTTTCAATTATGGTGGTTTCATAAAGGCAAAAAATTAAATTAAATTAAAACAATGGTTGCGATTATTTTAAAAATGCCTTAAAGAATACCCTAGGGATTAATTCAGAATGAAAATGATAAATTACCATAGGAACACCCAAAGCAGGCTTGCACTAATACATATTTTTTATGTCTAGGAGGCCACACACAACATTTCCCCAGCATATGTGACAGCATAGACATCCCCCCCCCCTTGAACAAAGGTAAGGCCCTGTTCATTTTTGTGAGATGTTAAGTACCGGTAACTTTAGTACTGTAATGCTTACAGGTCCACTGTTCCTTTTGCAAGGGAGAAGGATAAGGAGAATACCAGAATGAATGGAGTGCTTTAGGAAGAACAGCCACTACCCTTGACACAGAAGAGTACGCTCATGTCAATATTAGTCCGTATTACAAAACATTGGAAACATGAAAGCTAATAACAGGCCTTTTTTTTCAGCTGGAACTCCATTTTGGCACCTCTCTGGTAGGTGCCATTGCCATTATGAGAGAACAAGGGTGGCATTCATAGTGAGTTCCAGCACCTCTTATTCTAGAAAAATAGCACTGGCTACTAATAGTTCTGCTTCTGTTTGCAATTAATTGTGAACATAAGTATGTGCAGACTTCAAAGAGGGGACACCCACAAGCAAGGCAGTAAGGTTTCCAATGCATTAGCTCAGAGATAGCCCTCTTGGTGTTTTGAACTCCCATCAGCCCTGATCAGCATAGCCAATGGTCAGGGATGATGGGAGTTGTAATCCGCAATGTCTGGGCCGTGTTAGCTCTCCCAGCAACTGCCCATTCAAATAGCTTGTCTTGATATGCTTGCCAAGCTTCATATTTATACGTCACTATATAAAATGATGCATTCTCCAAGTTATGGAGAGATATTTAAATTTGCTTCTTTCAATACAAGCAAAGCTGTGAAGCTTTCAGCTGAAAGACAACGTTGCTTTAATTCTAGCCTGTTCTTTAACCACACAATAAAGGTAACAAGCACACTAATGCAGTTTGTGCCGACATAAAAATCACGTCAATATCTAGCATGATTATGGAATATAAAAGTAGGTTTGCCACTAGGATCCAGAGCTGTGCTTTATCTAACAAATGCTGAGTCCTGCCTTTAAAGAAAAACGGACAGTACAAGATAGAAGATGCTGATTTCAGTGCTGAATTTGTTTCCACTATTTGTTTAATATTTATAGAAAACCTGGCATTTAGGGCTCCGGAGCAGAAATAACTTACATTACGCACAGGGAACAGCTTGGGTCCGTGGCATAGGAGCCAACTCCTAGGGGCTGAGGTCCCTTCGGTTTCCCCAATAAAATAACATACACACACACACACACACAAGTTGTTGGGCATTGCCATTCATATGGTGCACATGCACCAAATCATGTGATCAATCATGCAGGGTGGGGCTTGCATGCCTCCAAATATTTTATTCAAGTTGACACCCCTGGCCCCTGGGTCACTCCTAGCCCCTTGTAGCATCTCATCCAGCAGGGCTCTCATATTGCATGCAGTCACTTTTTCCTGTCCATGGAGGCCTTCAGTTACTGACTGACTCCAGTCCAAGCTCCTTCACTGTCCATCCATATTCTGGATCTCTCCAGCCACCCCTTCCTCTTGGGTGACTGGCATCTCTGGGCTTCCAGGTCACTAGTTTGCTAAGCTCAAACTTAGTTTAGAAGAACTGCTGCAGGCTTTATTTTCCCTTTGATATCCCAACTACTGTATTATCTAAATTCTAACATTTTGCTAATTTCTAACTCTCACTAATTCTAGATCTGTAACAATTAAAAAACAAACAAACTTTATGACCTGGTTGTATATGCAGAGATGTCAGAGAGGATAAAGATAGGGTTATTTATCCCCAAGGTGATTCCTTCTTAGTTAGGCCCTGCGCCACATTAAGAAGGAATATTCTTACTTTGTGTCACACATAGGCAGCCTATGCTTTCTCCCATGTGCTTTGAAATACAACTCCCATTGGCTCTAGCCATCATGAACAATGGTCAGGAATGATGGAAGTTGTAATCCACAACATCTGGAAGTCACCACATCGGCTGCATCTGTTCTATATGGTGCATCAACACCTCTTTTTCATGTTACACAAGCACAGCGAAAATTAGCAATGCAAGAATGCCATTGATTATAAAATGAATGTAATAAAATGCAATTTACCATAATACAACTTGAAAATATACTACTTAGAAAGCAGAACAGCACAGGAAGCTAAGAGTATATTTAATGATGTTTTTTAAATATATATATATATATATATATATATATATATATAAATTTCCTAAGGATCTAAGCTTCTTTAAGGACAATTGAGACTCATCATTTTGATCTTGAACAAATGTGCATCTGAATCACTGAGTAATTTTCCTTTTGTGCCACTTCATAAATCAAAACAAGTCTGTGGATTAAAACAATCTTTTCTCTGTGAAAATATTTGAAACTGTACTGCCAAATTGCATGCAGGGTTTTCAACGTGATATGATTTGAAATAGCCAGGAGAGATAAAAGGCATGAAAATTGGGATTTATTAATGAATAGGGGAATAAAAATACTGTCTCCTGTAATACGGAGAGGAGATAAACATTATGAAAAGAAGTATGTCACATACTTAGTGGCCCCATATCTCAAGTGAGGAAATGCATGTTTCATTCAAAATAATAATAATGAAAAGACAAAAGCTGAATCATAAGTTTTAGAGCACTGATTTCTGATGAACACAGACGCAGTAGACAGTGGATGCACCCAGCACCTCACAGGATTAAGTTTCATTGAGATTCCTTGATGTCATTGGTAAAAAATCAGGCCTTAGTGCTCCAGGAAGGCACTTAAGCACGTACCTGCCTTGAAGTGGGTCAGTAGTCTCAATGAAATCAATGGGACTGGTCACATGTTTTAAATTAAGCATACATTTTAAGTGCTTTGCTGGATTTGAGCCGACAGGCTCTTACTGTTTCTTCTGTGAGAAATTGGCAAACACAGGTTATACTGATTCCAGTGTGGAAGACAGTCCCTTCCTTCTTTCCTTCTTTCCTTCCTTCCTTCCATCCTTCTTAGTGTGAATTAAGGAACATTTCCATGGTTCCTCAGACCTGGTGTTCACAGCCAGTGGTGCCTCTTTTGAAGTCCTATGGGAGACTTTGTCTCCACCTCCTTTTTGGTTTTTGTTTCTTTTTCAATCCACTCTTACTGGCTGTTTAGTTCCACAGGTGTGCTTTTATATTAATGAAGTCGTCATTGCATGATATGGCCAACTAATTGCGCCCATCACATTTCACAGGCAGCATTAGAGTGTGTCGAGGGAGGAAGGGAGTAGATAGAGGATCCTTTTCCCACTTTACATTTCTCCCCACTTCCAATAATTGCACACCTGGGCTTCAGAAGGCTTCTTCATAGGTTCCACTAAGTGGAAAATGCTCCATGAGGCTGTGTGAGATATGTAATAGTCATACCATATTACATATGGTGCCAAAGTGGAGTCTTCCACACAGCAATTCCAATCCATACCAAAAGCAATAGCTACATAGATCCACTATGAAGAGGCAGCTTCCTATTGAGGCCACAGTGTGTTATGTTTGTGGTGTAACATGCAAAGCAATAGCTCTTAACTCTTTTTTTGGGGGGGTGCAATTAAAATGGGCAAAAAAAAAATGTATTTTATGTTATGGCACACCTGCCACAGCAGCCAACATGTAACACATAACCTTTCTCAAAGATTCCAAACGGTCCAGGAAAATTGTCACCACTTGGGCTTAGAAGGTTGAAGTTACTCTATGTTTTTCTCCAACCTCCCCATTGTTCCCACTGGGACCAGTCTATTTGCAATGAAGAGTACTACAGGATGCTACTGCAGTTCTAGCACCTCTTGGAGCAGCAACAAAGTCCCCCTCCATCCTCTCTTTAAGGCCACATCCGCACAATAAATTTCAAGCACTGG
Source organism: Darevskia mixta (assembly GCA_034641385.1). Lineage (NCBI taxonomy): Eukaryota > Metazoa > Chordata > Lepidosauria > Squamata > Lacertidae > Darevskia > Darevskia mixta. The sequence goes on from JAWWNH010000029.1 coordinate 9,442,791, forward strand.
TATACCACGTTAGGGCAATGGGGGTGTGATATTAGGGGAAGGGTAGTACCTCTGGTTTTTCCTACTTTCTTCAGTTTAAGCTGGAATTTTGCTATAAGAAGCTGATGATCTGAGCCACAGTCAGCTCCAGGACTTGTTTTTGCTGAGTGTATAAAGCCTCTCCCTCTTTGGCTGCAGAGAAAATAATCAATCTGATTTCGATGCTGCCCATCAATGCTTTTGAATTATGGTGCTGGACGAGACTCTTGAGAGTCCCATGGACTGCAAGAAGATCAAACCTATCCATTTTGAAGGAAATCAGCCCTGAGTGCTCACTGGAAGGACAGATCCTGAAGCTGAGGCTCCAATACTTTGGCCACCTCATGAGAAGAGAAGACTCCCTGGAAAAGACCTGATGTTGGGAAAGATGGAGGGCACAAGGAGAAGGGGACGACAGAGGATGAGATGGTTGGACAGTGTTCTCGAAGCTACCAACATGAGTCTGACGAAACTGCGGGAGGCAGTGGAAGACAGGAGTGCCTGGGGTGCTCTGGTCCATGGGGTCACGAAGAGTCAGACATGACTAAACAACAAAATACCTCTGGTGGGAGACACATCATGCTCCCTCTGGGGTAGCTTGCCCACCTTTGGTCCCCACCCAGCATTCAGGTCTCACCTGTGGCACTGAGAAGCTGCCAGCACAAGACAGAGGCCACACCTTGGAAAATGGTTTCAAGTGGCCGGCTAAACCAGGTGAGGGAAGCCAATGGGTCTCATGGGTCATTAGTGAGTTAGGGACTTTTCCTGCATGCAAAGACAGGCTCCAGGGTATTGAGCAGATGAGACCAATAGTGGGTCCAACAGTCAAGAAGGTGGTTACTGCATGTGCTGTGGAGGGAAATAAGGGGCAGATGGGACTTGCCAACCTGGGAAGATAGCCATTCCAGGAGAAGGAAATTTCTGATCCTAGACTTCCACTGCCTTGCAGCTATGCCCATTCATGAGAAAGGCTTCGGGAGTAAACCCCAAGGAAAAATCTGTGTCTGCTGCCTTGAGGGACATATTCAGGAGAAGAAAAGGGTAAGGAGTAAACCCTACAGAGTGCAGTCCCTCAGAAGGTTAGATTGCATCTTGTATGTCTCCTTCCGGCAAATCCTTCAGCCAAGCTGGTGCCAAATGTATTGCTATGCTGTCCTTTGGACCACATCAGCCTTGTCATCTGGGCAGCCCAGGACCTCCATATACACAGCTCAGGCTTGCACCCTGGAGTGGTCATTTTGGTTCTGCTAATGCAGCAAAAACAATGCGGGAGGCAGCAGTTACCAGTTTCTGCAGCTCACCCTAGTAATAGGGTTGTCAAATTTGCAGATGACACAACCGTGATTGGGCTCATCTCTGATAAGGAGGGTGAAACGAACTACAGAGATGAGGTGGAGCAGCTGACGAAGTGGTGCAGAGCTAACAACTTGCTCATAAATACAAAGAAAACAAAGGAGCTTGTGGTGGACTTCAGGAGAAAGAAGAACAATGTCCAACCACTTTTGATTGATGGAATCTGTGTGGAGAGGGTAACAATGTTCATATTTCTGGGCATTGAATTACAGGAGGATCTGTCCTGGAGTGCAAACATAAGGGGGCTTGTGAAGAAGGCGCAGCAGAGACTGTACTTCCTGAGAATTCTAAGGAAAAACCATCTTCCACAAAAGCTGCTGCTTGCCTTCTATCACTGTGCCATTGAGAGCGTGCTCACTTATGGCTTATGTGTGTGGTACGGAAGCTGTACTACCAAGGACAGGATGGGGTTGTGCAGAGTTGTTAAGGCAGCAGAGAGCATTGTTGGCTGCTCGCTCTCCACCTTAGAGCAGATTTATGCCATGAGGTGCCACAGAAAGGCACTGGACATAGTGAAAGATCCATCGCATCCTGGTCACCGTCTCTTTGAACTTTTGCCATCGGGACGGAGATACAGGACGATGACAACAAGAACAAGCCATCTTAGGAACAGCTTCTTCTCCAGAGCGATCGCGGCCTTGAATGGGAAGCCTGGACTTTGAAGTCATCTAATCTTACCTGTTATGTTTTATCATTGTATGGTTTTAATCAGTGTGTATGGTTTTAATCAGTGTGTATGGTTTTAATCAGTGTGTATGGTTTTAATCAGTGTGTATGGTTTTAATCAGTGTTTTTGTAGTTGTTTTGTCTTTGCGTGGAGTGCCCTATCTGGGTGGATGGAGCAGCCAAGTAATTTCGTTGTCCCCGAAGGGGACAATGACAATAAAATATATTCTATTCTATTCTATATTCTATTCTATTCAAAACAGGCACTGTGATTCTCGAGTGGTTTGACTTCAGCCCGAGGTGTACTCCACAGTCTCTCCACTCTTGAGACAGACAGATGCCAACAACAATAACAAATATCACTTGAACATGAATGGCTTCCCCAAAAGAATGTGGGAGCTAAAGTTTGCCAAGGTTCCTAAAGCTTGTTACGAGACCCGCATATGCCTCAAAGAGCTACAATTCCCTAAGTGGTTTAACAATCAATCCCTCTTCCTAGGAAACTCTGGGAAAAGTAGCTTTGTTGTGGGGGGAGCGGGGGTAGGGAATAGAGATTTCCTAACAACCCTCAGCAACTTTAACGAACTGTAGTTCTCAGAATTATCTGAGGGAAGTTCTGACCATCAAAATGGTATAACTTTAAATGTATGGTGTGGGTGTAGTGTAACAGAGAGGAGGCAATGCTCTCTTTCCTCGCCTCTGTCATGGTAAGCCGCTCTGCCCCTGAGAAACATTACAATTTTGGTCAGCCTCTGAAAACTGCAAAAAATATATATACTTGGAGGGGGTGTGCTTTTTGCTTTGTGTGTATGCGTGCATTTTGTAAGGAAGTATAAGGAAACACTGAGTGTAAGGACTGGGCCTGCAAAATGAGCTGTTTCTGAAGCTGAGATTCTTTACTGTGTTCCATCCACTGTGGAATAAATTCTTGCGCCCACCTTCCTCTACTCCATCTTTACCTTCAAAAAGAAAAGAAAATTCATGGAAACAGACCTGAAAACAAACAAAGGATGTTTGCTCAGTGAAAAACGACAGGTATTAAACTGACAAGGTGGTGACGGAGAACAACAAAAACAGGGCTGTTTGCAGATAATGGAGAAAAAGTACCTGTTGGCCCATGTCATTTGCTCTGCGACAGCTAATTATCAGAGCAAACCTCCCTTCGCTGCTTTCATGGGCTGCACTTTGCTTTTGTCTATGCATTAAATTGTTGACACCTCTTTCTTTTCAAGTCAGCCATGGGTTTAGGCATTAAAGCTAAATTCCTTGGGGACGGTGTTTGACATTCCAGAAAGTGTTAGAGGCACCCCCATATCCCTGGAGGTGTTATAGACAGGGCATGGAGGGGAAAGTGGTGTTTTCTAACCAGATGAGGTGTTTTGATTCACTAAGAGGCAGCATGATCTCCTGATTAAGGTTGCAGGGCAAGTTTCCGGAATGCTTCACATTTCCTGGCCATGCCCACAAACACAATAGCCAATAGTCACCAAAGTGGTACCCTAGGATTTTCTTTTTTTGTTCCTAATGTCAGATAGTGGTGGTGGACTTAGCTTTCAGTTAAGCAGCATGTAACGCGGAAAGCAGGCATTTCGAATTTGAACCATCCCCTTCATATGGTACGTATCATTTCAAATTATCTGGTAAATGAACGGACTGCTTACAGATGTAGACTTTGTGTGAATAAATATGACAATATTTGGAATGTAGTAGGCTATTAATATTTGCATATGTATTAGGATAATAATATCAAATTTATAAAAGAATGTATGGATTAGGGTATTTTTCGTATGTTGCATGCATTGTTTTCCCCCTACATATTTTTGTGCCTTTTTATTTTTCCTTTCTTCTTCTCTTTTTCTTTGCATCCCTTTATTTCTTTATAATTGAAACCTTTTCAATAATATATTAATACCTAGTAAATGAACATTAGCCCTTTGTAGACGGTCACATTAAAGAATCCCCTCTTTTATGTCTGTTGTTTGAAAATATTTCTTAACTGCCCCTCATCAGAATATTCCAGGGCATTGTACAAAAATCCGCACAACTGAGAAATATAATCTAAAACCAACAAATAACAATTCAAGAAGTCCTGCATGTGGATATATGCAAAGAGTGTGTCACACACACATTCATCAGCATCTCTGAATGCAGGAAGAGTTTGTTTCATTATGTTTCCCCCCCTATTTTCTGTCCTTCTAAAAACTGCTCTGCAAGGAAAATGGCTGCTCCTTATGAACTTAAGTGGATCGTGGCCATGGCTGTAAAATGCACAATACTGGTTACTGAACTGATTCTATTTTATTTATTTTACTAGAGAAGCACACTTTCTCCTGGGAGAATGGCTAATGGCATCTTGAAGAAGACTATGGATGTGCCAAGAATGTGGAATGTTTGGATAATAATAATAATATATTATTATTATTATTATTATTATTATTATTATTATTATTATTATTATTATTTGCCTAGACTGCACGCAAGGCAAAAGAAGGAGACAGGAAGCAGAAGAGAGGAAATATGAGGCTGAGAATGGAGTATGTAAGGTCTATCTCATCCAACCTTCTGTTTACCAGGGTGCCCTGTCAGATGCTGTAGAATGACCACAAGCAGGGCAATGGACCAAGCAAGGAAGACTTGGCTGAAGCTGCACCAAGCATATAGACGTCCATGTGGAACGCCCAGAATAAGAAAGATAGCCAAGCAAAGAGCTTCTTATATCTAATTTGGCAAGCACCCAAACAGTCTCATTAGACCCTTTGCAGTGATAGTTAGAAGAACTAGTGAAATAAGTATGGCAGGCCAACTTAGAGACAGCTTTAAAAAAGGAATAGACAAATTCATTGAGAATAAAGCTATCAATGGCTACTATACTTTGAGCCCCCCCCCCCAAAAGCTCAACAACTTTTGTGTCCTTAATTTTACTTTTTGAAATGTGGCAGCCCTACATTTGGGGAACACCAGCGGAAGGATATTGGTCTATTGTCCTGCTTGGGGTCATTCGATAGCCACCCTGGTAAACAGAAGGTTGGATGAGATAAAACCTTTGATCTGATCCAGGAGAGCTCTTCAGTTGTCAGTGGACAGATGAAAAAGACAGTGAAATCAACTAAGGGCTACATTTCATGTGCAGTTCCATCTAACTTTTTCTGTTTATTTTGTTTCTAATGTTTTAGATGGCTGTTTGTCATCTAAAAACGGCCTCAAGGTCCATTTCTCACTATAAGGGGAAAAGAAATAAGCTTTCTTTCTTTCTTTCTTTCTTTCTTTCTTTCTTTCTTTCTTTCTTTCTTTCTTTCTTCCTTCCTTCCTTCCTTCCTTCCTTCCTTCCTTCCTTCCTTCCTTCCTTCCTTCATCTTCACTGCCAGGGGAGAGAGCTGACCATAAAAAATAGCCATAGGGAAAAGGGTTAAGTACCCAACTTTTTCCCACTCCTGACTGTAATCTCAAGAATCTGCATTTTACTTAAAACAACAACTGCTCTACTCCTGTGGTTTCCAGCAACTGGTATTCAGAAGCATTACTAGCACCAACTGTGGAGGTAGAGCATAGCTATCATGGCTCATAGCTATCAATAACCTTCGCTTCCGTGAATTTATCTAATCCTTTAAAAAGCAATTTAGTTTGGTGATCATCACTGCTTCCTGTGGGAGCGAGTGCCCATAGTTTAACTGCACTGCATGTTAATTTTATACTTTTATATGTCCTGAATCTTCCAACATTCAGCTTAACTGGCTGTCCATGAGAGTTTTAGTGTTAGGAGCAAGGAAGAAAAACTTTTCTCTGTCCACTTTTTCCATGGTAGGCATACTTTTATAAACTTGCCAACTCTTACTCACCTTTCCTCTAAGTCTAAGCTAAAAAATCCCTAACACTGTAACCTCTCCTCCTAGGGAAGTCACTGCATTCCCTTGATCATTGTGGCTGCCCTTTTTGAACTCTACACGTTCGTTTTTGAGGTGAGATATTTCCAAGTTCTGAAATAGTAGCATTTCAAAAGTGTCACCTTTTAAGGTTTCTTTCATCGGCACTCTGATGGTCTGGGGATCAAGCAGGCAATTGTTTTTCCAAAAGTTTACTCTCAATTTTAGTCATCTGTTCATAAAAAATGTGAATAATATTTCCTTGTTCCATCCTGCACTATCTGGTGAGGATTTCCCCCCTCCCACTTTTTTGGGGGGGCGGTGAGGGAAGGAGCCCATCTCCTTCAATAGATATGATGAGTGTTTAGTACAATGGAGGGGCTGAGATCAGCAGGAGCCAAACTAGATGCTGCCAGACTACAAAAATAATCACATGGTGAATGTGGGATTCTCATTTTGCTGAGGCCTTTGGGCTGGGTTAGATGTGGGCCTCATTTAGCATTAATCCCTGTGGTTTTACATTGATTTTGCTTGCTCTCTATTGTTTCAGACTGAACTCTTACATGCTTTCAGTGCAATTTTCATTGTGCAAACCCAAATGTTCTGACTGAGCAGACTCACTCTCTTTCCCCCACCTCTCCCCGGATAGTAGGATGGAACAGAGGAGAAATATCTAGTAGCTTGTGTTTTTTAAATCAAACTATGCCTCAGATGAGGTTTGTAATAGAAACACCCCTCTTGTATTTTTCTTTTGAATATGCCATTTTTGTTGTCATGGGAAAGGCCATACTTTAAAAAAAGCAAAGTACGGTAAAACAAAACAAAACCCACACACAACCCAGCAAGAACACAAAGTGAATGCATTATGGTTCCTGCTATTCTGAACAAGAATCATTACTCAAACACATAAATCAATGAAGCACACTGATGCATTACTTTAATTATCATTTCTGCTCAGATGGTTGGTTTATATAACACAATTGTTTACTGCATCTGTGTCTTACACAAGAGTTGCATAGTTGGGCCTCTGATGTTAAGAAGTGCAATACTTTAGTAATTTATTCTGACTCTGTTCTTAGGGCAAATATCAGGCTAGGGGAAATATGACAATGATCTCTGGTACAGCTAATACAGAACATATATTGATATATTTTCAAATTTTCTATTTCCAGAAAATGTAACACCTGGCTTTAGAATTGGAAGTCCACATCAGAATTTGGATATTTTTGCAATGTGCACATTAAAAGAGAAGTTGCTTGACTTATGTTGTTTGACTGGTGCGAATAGTCGTACATTGAAAGTCGAATGGAATCTGTTCCGAAAGTCCATTCAACTTTGAAAACGTTCGGAAACAAAAGTGTGGCTTCTGATTGGCTGCAGGAAGCTCCTGCAGCCAACTGGAAGCCATGGAAGCCCCGTCGAATGTTTGGGTTCCAAAGAATGTTTGCTAACCGGAACACTCACTTCCTTAAGTACTCACTTCTGGTGCTTGCCACCTGTCAGATATTGCCAAAAGTTGACAGTATTGCATGCCATAGGATGTGGTGGACTCTAGAACACTACCTAAGCCACAGCTCAGCCTTGGTTTTGGTGGGGGAAATAGGGACATTCTAGAATCAAATCAGAAGCCAGGATGGCTTTCGTAATTCCAGGAGTGTCCAAGGAAAATAGGGACATTTGGAGGGTATGCGATCATGAACCAGAATATCTCCATTGGCGACGTCATCTAGTTTTTAGATTAACTTAAAAGTATTCCCCCCTATCCCACAATCACCACTTGTTTAGATGGCAATGTATATCACTTTACTTGAAAATGTCATTCACTAACCCTGCTCATTGGGCCTAGACTTTTACTTCAAAGTCCTGCCTTGACAACACCACTCTGTCATGAATGTCTCTTTCCCAGGGGTGTAGCAAGGGGTGTGGGGTAGGTGCGGTCTGCCCCGGGTTTCCCCACTGAGGGGGTTGTCAAAATGGTGGGTGACACCCAAGCCACGCGTCTCTCCTGGGAGTGACGTGGTGGCTTAAGCACCTGCAGGCTCCGCGCTGCCCCAAACAGTTTGCCCATTGCCTCCCCTCCCCTACTGTAGGGCGGCTGAGTAGGAGGAGGTAGGCAGACTCCTTGGTGGCCCTGTAATGCCCCTGCGAGTGGCTGGCTCTGGCTCTGGCGCTGCCCCCGGGCGCCACCCCAAGCACCCGATCGACTTGCTCTGCCACTGCTCTCTCTTTCCCCATCCTCTTCTGCCCCTGACAGAGCCAATCTGCCTAAAAGAAAGCATGTTTAATCCCCCCCCAAAAGTAACCAAGAGATGTCTTATGCCTTTGTGAAACCCCAGAGACAAATCTTTTTTCCTCTTAAAAAGATGGTATAGAATGAATGCTGCAACAGTGTCTCTTTATAGATCTGAGATTTTGCTGGATTTACCATTTTCAAGAAATGCTTTTCTTAAAACAAGTCATTGTAAAGTCACAAAGTCAACAGGACTCAATATGTGGATTCACCCTCATGAGCAACTGAACACCCCGAGTCAAATGGTTTTCTATTGGAAAGTTCATGCTGTGTAAAATGAACACTGACAGAAACATTTTTAATATATGTTTTAGGCTGCTTTCGCATTAAACACTTGAGGGATTTCCTTTCCTTTTGTCTGATTGCTTGCCTTCCACAGTGGAAAAAGGCATAGTCCTTGTATTATTAATTAGCCGCTCTGCTCAATTTCCCAGCATTTGCAGTGGCCATTACTGTATTTATCTGTTAATATAGTAATGTCGCATTTTGTAATTGTTTACTGAACATCATAAACTTCCATGGTATGACACCATAACATAGGGAGATAAAGGCTGATTCCTCTGTACTGTATGTCCCTCTAGAAAAACACTAGTCAGATGTTATATATAGGAACACAACAGCTATGTGAAATGTGTGGATATATCAGCAATAGACTAGGGACACAATCCATTCCTTCCCATGCATACAGTTCATAGATCCCAAGGTAGCACAGCTAGTCCTTTCTTCCCACCCCACACAAGCCTTCAGCACAGGTGCATTCACTGTTATGCATCCGGCCATTAAAACTGCAATGGGAAGTTAACAAATCATTGGCCCGGCCTGCTTCCACAGCTTCTCGACTGCACTAGCAACACAATCAACAGTGGCGTGGATGGTAATGAAACTACACAGCTCTTAGAAGACAGCTGAATACATTCATGTATTGGGAAGTTTTTAATGTTTGATATTTTATTATGGTTTTATGTTTGTTTGAAGCCACCCAGAGTGACTTGGGCAACCAGCCAGATGGGCAGAGTGTTATCACCACCACCACCATCAGTGACTTATGCCGCATAATCCCTCTGTGTTGTTGTGAGGTGTCCTGAGTGCATCTCTTAGACTGTGCTTCTTGGTACAGTGGTACCTCTGGTTACGTGGTACCTCTGGTTACGTACTTAATTCATTCCGGAGGTCCGTTCTTAACCTGAAAATGTTCTTAACCTGAAGCACCACTTTAGCTAATGGGGCCTCCCGCTGCCGCTGTGCCACCACTGCCTGATTTATGTTCTCATCCTGAAGCAAAGTTCTTAACCCGAGGTAATATTTCTGGGTTAGCAGAGCCTGTAACCTGAAGCGTATGTAACCCGAGGTACCACTGTATATTCCTTGACAAATATTTTCTATAGACAGCAGATGTTAGAATCTAAAGCAGATATGTGTAACCTCCAGTTACAGGTAGATAGCCGTGTTGGTCTTAAACTTAAGCCGTGTTGCTCTAAACTTAGTTGGTCTCTAAGGTGCTACTGGAAGGAATTTTTTTATTTTGTGTAACCTCCAGTTATTGTATAGATTTTCTATAAAAGTGAAGGGTACTGTAACTCATCTGCAATGTAAAATCAAACAGGTATCCTTGAGAAAGTTTTGTTCCTTATGATCTTTGCTATCCCTGCGCCCTTATTTTCAACATTACCTCCAGATTGGTAGTGCATTGTCACCACAATAATAGAGCCACATGCCTTAACCACAATCACCCTGAATTTATGGCCAGAGTTGAATCTATTTAAATTCAAATCAGCAGTATGTACCCAGACAATCTCTTCCGCAAGTTTATGAATGATATTTTAAAATCTCTTCCTGCTTAACTCACATTCACTATCCCAATGCCGTTTGAATTTCAAGAGTTATCGGGAGATTGTGCCCAACACAATGGAGGCAAGAACTTATTTCTGGCTCTTTTAGAAAACGATTTAATAGAGCATTGCACAAGATAAGGGAAAACAAAACAAAACAGCAGCACGAGAAGCTGCCCTTTCAAGGAAAAATATAACATTGTAATATCATTGAACTTATGTGCTAACAAATAAACATTTGACATTTGTTTCTCTCTACTCACATGAGTCAATAGCTTTTTGTCTGGGTGAAAGAGAAAGCAAACACACTCTGTCCCACCCCTTTCTGTTTATTACATTCTCCATTCCTAAAGACAAGACACACAGAAGGCCAAATTTGTGCTTAATGTTTTTGTCATTTCGTAAAATGTCACTTGGTCTCATTCAGCCAGAGGGATCCCGAATGGTAGCATTGGAAGTGTGTGACAAGAAGAATTTGCAAGACAGAAGAGAATACAAACAGACTTTTAAGAAAAGCTTTCTCCTTAACTTTCCAAAAACCTAGACTGAAATTAATTAAATGCATCTCCTCCTGCCCCTCCCAGCAAGTGCATCTGCAGCTGTTCAGCATGCTGATGTGGTGAGGGAGTCAGCTGCAAGCTGAGGATCAGTGGTGCTGATTTCCATGCTGCCCATCATTAGGGAAAAACAACTGTTCTGGACAACCAGCAATTCAGCCTCCAGCTCCCAGGACAGAAGATCCTTCTTCTATGAAAGCTGGGGACTGGCACTGTGAATAGTGAGCCAAGAAGTCTCTAGTTCAGAGGTCGGCAAAAAAATTTAGCCGCAGGCCGGTCCACTCTCCCTCAAACCTTGTGGTGGGCTGCAGAAGCAGCACCGGGGGGGGGGGAGCTGGAAGGAGAGGTGAGGGGGGCAAGTAGTCCTCCTCCCCAGCCCCATCTGCTGCGCTTACCTTCCCTGGGGCTGCTGCTGCTTCTGCCGCCGCCGCCGTCATCACTGCTTCTCGTGGGTAGGCAGAGCGAGCTTGTCCACTCTGCTCTCTGGCCCACAGGAGCACCAGGGCAGTGGCAGCAGTGGCGGAGGGAAGATGAGTGGCGCGAAAGGGCTGGCTCCGGAGAGGGGCTGCCTAAAATGGCGCTCAGCCAGCTCAGCCCAGCCCGCTTCCTCCTCTAGGCAGGGCGGGGAGAAGCCAGGAGGAGGAAGGGAGGAGGCGCCACTGCGATGTGTGTGAGGGAGAGGGGGGGAAATGGGGGGAAAATGCCACAGCCCGAACGAACAGAATCCCCACGCCTATCCACGGACAGTCCGCGGGCCGAATCCTGAAGGCAATTGGGTCTGATCCGGCCCGTGGGCCTTAGTTTGCTGACCCCTGCTCTAGTTCAAGCTCATTAGATGATCCCTAGGCAAATTCTTTATCTCTCAGTATCCTGTTTACAGTACGGCAACAATGTCTTGAATTCAGCAAAGTCACTGTGCAAGTGAAATAACTTCTGCTCATACATCAGAATTCCATCTTCCTCTCCTTCCCCTGTGTGGCCCCTACATTCCCCCCAAATCTGCTCTGGAGGGTTGGGGGGAACCACAGACCAGATATTTTGGGGAAATAATATGGGGGAGGAGTGGTAGAGGAAGTTCCACTGTGCAGGCAGAATCCATTCCCTCAGGCAATGACTTTATTAGATACAACCTAATAGTACTGACCTATATCTCAGGGTTGTTGTGAGGATTACTGAGATAATGTATCTGAAATATTTTAAATCCTCAAACTGCTATATAATCACTATTATATGTTGTAGCTTTGGGTTTGATGCTGCTATAAAAAATTATTCTGAGAGGCCAATCAAGTCCTGAGAAGATTAGTTCATTACTTAAAACGGGACCACAAAATAACCAGAAATCTGAGAAACTTCACCAGTCTTTTGCCTCTCCTACCTTCTGAAAACTCTAGCTTCAATAATACTGTCTAAAAACTGTCTAAATCTAAAAACATTTCTGTTATATAAATGCTTGCTCTTTTGACCACCTCTCTGGTGACATTTTATTTTGGGAAATGTAAATTTACTACTCTTATCACATGGTATTTGAATTCAGCATAGGTTTATGAAACTGTCTTCAGCAAATCGTTTTTGTTTTCCTTCCTCAATAGCTATATATGATAATTTATCTTCATTACGTTCATGAGCTAAGCATTTCCATGAGTCATTTTCTAAATGAAGATTATGGAGAAGTAGAAAGGCATTCTAAGTAAGGAAAAGTCATTCCTTTTCTCCATTTCATACAAAACTACGCTGCCTGTATATTGTGGATTAATTATGAAAAGGAAAAGAAAGAAAGAAAGTAAAGCAACATGAGTAGAATTCAAAATTGTAAGAAAAGCTGTAGCTGAGGGAACATTGTTCTTTTCAGGAATGAGCCAGACATGTGCTAAATAGAGATGCTTTTGATGGTTGTACTACTATTTAAAAAAATGGAGAGAAAAAGCCCTCTTTGAGCAAACCTAATACTGTGCTATTGTCTCCAGTCCTTTTGGATGTGACTCCCAACTTATTATTTTATTTTAAAAATGTATTAATTGTTTTGAAAATTTCTAAAGCACTCCCTCCAGCACATGGCCCCCAAAGTGGTCTACATAAAAGCAAACAATAAAATATCAATAAAATCTTAAAAGAATGCTATTTTTTATTAAAAAACACAAAAAATAAGAAACAATAAACCAAAACTATTCAAGCTATGACAATGGAGTCAATAGCAAATGTCTAGGCCCTATATGAATTAAGCTCAAATTGCCTGTAAAGTCTGAACTAGCAACTCTAAGCAGGATGGATACTTGGTTAGTGACAGGAAAGGACTTGTCCTTAAGGTATAGATATCCTTTGCCACCTGGGGCAGGTAGTTCTGAGTTGCTCATTGAGGCAACTCTATGACTCCAAGGAGCAATGGGTGCACTTGAACAGATCCAAGACCATTCAAACTTTAAGAAGTTTCCTCCCGTCACAATGACAGTTTTGCTTAGCAAACAGGGAGGCTGTGTGGTGTGCTTCTCTGTGTTTTACCCTTCTGACTCCTCCTCCTCCTCCTCCTCCTCCTCCTCCTCCTTTTGAGAACCCTGCTCTTAGGAAAGCTCTGTTCCTTCCCTTGCCCCACCAAGAATTCTTGGAGAGAACAAGGACAAACCGAGGTAATTTCTCAGCAAGCCAAGGGGAGCTCACTCATCTGTACTTAAAATGGTAATTTTGACACACAGATGGCCATAGGACTAGGTACAGCAGGCTACATGCTAGATTTGGCATTCAGGTAAAATGGGCACCCATATTTGAAAACTAGATTACTTACCTTGGCTGCAATCCACTAAATGAATTTTTCCTCCGGAAATTAAAAAGCGGGGAACTAATTAATTCAGGAATGTAAAACTTATTCTGAGCACCAAGGGACTCTGTTTATTGGTTGGGAACTGGCCAATCATTCAGCACACCTTGGCATCATGGCAGAGCTAATGGCCAGACTCATTCCCCCATGTGGCCAGTATTTTTGCGCCATCTGATGAGTTTCTACCAGAAGGGAAGAAGCCACATCGTTTATTCTCTACCAGAATCTCTCAGTCTGGGAAAACCAGATCACCTCTGAAACGATGCATCCCATATACGAGATGGTTTTTCCTTATGAAAGCTTACACCACAATTAAATGTGTTGGTCTCTAAGGTTCTACAGGGATTCTTGCTTTTGCTCCAGCAAGCTAACATGACCAGTCTTTTGTAACAAATAATGTGTTCTAACAGCCCAGAATAATCTCAGAGAAATCATACTGACGTCGCTGAGACTGTTTCAAGCCTTGTTCCAAAGTATGTGGTTTCTGGATTGCAGCCTTTGATCACATTTGACCACAAGTCTCCTCACCAATGAAAACAGACTTTCTTCCTTCATCACAAGCCTCCTCATATTACATCTCACTAACAAAACTGGATAAATTTTTCCACTATGTGCTATTGTCTTCCAAAGAAAATGGGGGATTGAAGCTAGATGTCTTTTAAACTGCTATTGTCCTTTGTAACATCATTCGGTTTTCAATGGCCTATTCAAATATTTCTTTAAAAGACAGGCCAATAGACTTTAAAGATAAGCAGTTGAGGAGGAAAGAATGCAGGAGAGAAAGGAAGTATTGCAAGAGACGGTAAGAAAGGGGAATGAAAAGGAGGTTGCACTCCAAACACTTGGTGATAGGCCGCAGAAGGATGTGAGCAGGAAAATGTTTTCTGAAGACTTCTGGAAAGGGTTCTATGATGTGCATGATTTTGCTCAACACTTTCCTCCCAGGAAAACAAAGCCAAAACACTTTATGGCTCTGCACTGCCCCCAACTGCCAGCTATGGCTACCCAGCACTGTTTAAAATTTCACAAGGAAATACAAAGCACACACACACACACACACACACACACACAGAGAGAGAGAGAGAGAGAGAGAGAGAGAGAGAGAGAGAGAGAGAGAGAGAGGTCCACCTAAACTTCAGCACTACTTCTTGAAATAAGTGGAAATAGAAACATCGGAGATGACAAATGAAAGAAAATCCGTTTCACAGCTGTCATCCTTTCTACAAGTTCATGCCTCACATTTTCAAAAAGACATTGAAAGGGCATTATGAGGTCAATTTAAGTTTTCTAAAAGCCTAGATCACGGCACTCTGAGAAATGGGAAATGACTCAATTCATTTTCATTGACCAAGAAAATTACATTTCAGTTTTAAGCTAATGTAGCTGTGCAGGTAAGGGCCATAATGTATAGTGCGCAAGTGAGCTTGGCTCTAACGGTATCCCCCTTTAAATAATGCTTAATTCTTTCCATGATATATCATTTTAAATCCTTGCTCCCCAGCCCACTAGATTATTGTGGCTGTCATGGAACTGAGAAATTAATGGCAGTTGCTAGTGGGATAGAGCAGAGCTCTTCACACACCACTCAGTTACAAACGCAGATGAAAACTGTATTTGCAAAGCATGATTATTCACACCAACCAGTGCAACAGTTCCCTTTCATTTAATCTGGCCTCGCGGCATGAGACATGCTGCCATTTCCTGAAGCATTTTAGTAGAGCTCTGGCTCCGAAACTTTGATGTTATTCCATCATCTTATGGAACTTGCCTTGCATCCCAGGCAAGAGCAGGCAATCGTGCTCAGCAATTTGATGAATTTGTAATGTGTACACTTTTCTTTCTTTCTACTAATCACTTGAATTAGTGATAGTAATGGAATGGTGCCTCAAAAAGAAGGGATTCAGATACCTTATTTTACAGGTCTGCTTTGACAGTCTGGACTAACCACAAATGGATCCATTTTCAATCTCTAGGAAACTTCCCAATGTACTTGAAGATGACTATCATATCTCCTCTTGGTCACCTGTTCTCCAAGCTAAACATACCCAACTCCCTCAACCATTCCTCATAAGGCTTGGTTTCTTGGTTACACCCCACTGCAAACATTCCAGCTTGTCAATATCCTTCTTAACTTTTGGCATACAGAACTGGACACAGTATTCCAGGTGTGGTCTGACCAAAGCAGAATAAAGCAGTACTACTAGGTCCCTTGATCGGGACACTACACTTCTGTTGATGCAGCCTAGAACAGCATCAGCTTTTCTGCTGCTGCATCACACTGTTGACATAGAACACAACTACTTTATAATAGGATCATGGACCATCCAGAATCATTCCCAAAATATAATTTTAAATATAATTATAAATTATAAGTATGTATACAAACTCAATGAGAGACGTGAGCTTGTAGTATCATTTGATGCTTTTGCTTACATTTTGAAAGGAGATCAATAATAATAATAATAATAATAATAATAATAATTTATTTATACCCCCCCATCTGGCTGGGTTTCCCCAGCCACTCTGGGCAGCTTCCAACAAAAGATTAAAAATACATTAAAACATCAGTCATTAAAAGCTTCCCTAAACAGGGCTGCCTTCAGATGTCTTCTAAACGTCAGATAGTTGTTTATCTCTTTGACATCTAATGGGAGGGCGTTCCACAAGGCGGGTGCCACTACCGAGAAGGCCCTCTGCCTGGTTCCCTGTAACTTCACTTCTCGCAGTGAGGGAACCGCCAGAAGGCCCTCGGAGCTGGACCTCAGTGTCCGGGTTAAACGATGGGAGTAGAGACACTCCTTTAGGTATACTGGGTCGAGGCTGTTTAGGGCTTTAAAGGTCAGCACCAGCACTTTTAATTGTGCTCAGAAATGTACTGGTAGCCAATTTAGGTCTTTGAAGACTGGTGTTATGTGGTCTCGGCGGCCGTTCCCAGTCACCAGTCTATCCATACAATGCAATTATACACACACATACACACACACACACACACACACACCCTATACTATATAACACTGAAATGTTCATATGTTTCTTCGATTGTCCCTGAATCTTCCTGCTAAACTTGCTGCCCTTTGAGAACCACTGGTATAGACAATATTAACTTAGATAGAACAGTGATCTGACTCATTGTGAGGCAGCTTCCTATGTTCCTATATAGAGGAATAAGAAAATAGCTCTGTATGTTGATGAAAGCATTTCATACAAAGTATTATTATTATTTAAAATAGATATATATTTTTCACAAAAAACAGCTATAATAATGTGCATTCTCTGCAATTGCTCATATAATTGTCCCATGGAAATATTGCATATAACTCTGCAGAGGATTGCAGCCAACAGAAGTTTAGAACCTAATTTGAAGGAACCAAGTTATGTACCGCTTGCTGCGCAGCTGTTGTCACAATGCAAGTCTATATATATGTCTACTCAGAAGTAAGTATCATTGAGTTGAATGGTGTTTCCTCCCAGGTAAATGGGTATAGAATTGCAGTCTTAATCCCCCAAACGGAAGGAGAAGTAGATATCTGTAGCACATGAGTTAAAAAATCAGCTGCATGAACCCAAGGAAGCATGGTAATATTTTTCCTATGATGTGCTGAAAAACTATCAGTTAACTGGCACGGCTCAGTTACATTCAAACTATGCTATCAATTAACAGATGTATATGTCTCATTTTCCTGAGATACTATTTTTATGACCCACAAGAGTATTGCAAACATTTTGTTGTTAGTCAATTTTCTCTATGTTCATCCAATATTCTGGGAGGAAACCTCCCTATTTTTGTGTTCCTATGCTTATGCAGAAGCATGGACATACGTTTGGAGCAGTGGATTTCATGAATTACATTTGGGCATGCCTTTCCCTGCATATATATGTGATGGGAGAATAGAAAGGGGAAATAGGGCTTAGGGCACACATTGTATAATGCGCATAAAATCTGTAGAAACATGCACTAAACATCTGCTTCACCACACAGCCCACACTGACAGAAATTAGACTGATTTTCATTCTGGGTAGATGGGATGTCTATCCAGCAGACCTGGTATTATCTGGAAAAGGAATTTAGAAATGTTGTTCAATTTACAGCAATTCCACTGATAAGTGGCCTCTATGTATCAGACCCTCCCACCCGCCATAGACATATACAGAAAATTGGGGAGGGATTCCTCCTCTTAATCTTCCAGGGATGCTCTTTTCAACACTCCCCCATGCTACAAATGATCAATACAATTTGGTTAAAAATGTCAGCTCAGCTCCAGTTTTCAGCCTTCAAAACTGTGAATATATATTTGAAAATTTGTGGGCAATGCTCCTTGCATAGTCAAAGATGGGTGCTTGTTGAGCAGGAATGCCAATGAATTTGGTGGAGATAATTTGGCTTGCATGTTTTCTAGTAATCCTACCCCCTAGATATCATGCTGCCTGCTCTGTTAGCACATAGATGCCTTACAGAAAGATAGCACAGAGAGCAAGGAAACCTACGAGGAATGGGGTTTTGCATATCTGCTCGAGTAATTTGAAAAGGAGGGTATTAACCAGGAATGTGGCACCATCCTAAACATCTCCCTCTTGATGTCATAGGGACTAAATCAGATCAGCTTGGTTTAGTCTCTTTGACATCAACAGGAAGAAGTGGACTGTGGATCAAAGCCGTACTCAGTGCTAACTTCCCAGAACTTAATATTTTTAAAATAAGCTTACAGTAATATGCCATAACATCAATAAACCACGAGGGAATATTCACAATGCATCATTTCTGATTGCAGGCTACCTCTCCCGAATACAGAAAAGGATTCTCTTACAGTGAATATATGGGGTGCGCAGCCTTTACAAGGATTCTTACGGATAAAATGATAATAAAAACAAAATCACACTCCTCATTTGCATCTACAGAAGGACTGGGCTGTAAATTACACCCATTCCCTTTTAGAATACTGATTTTGAATCGAATGCACCCACAAAGACAACCGTGCGTAAACTGTGTTTTTAAAACAAACAAACAAAAACACCCCAATTGTAGTTACTGTAATTAAATGGAGCATTTTACAAGCAACCAGGGACTGCTTTGGATAGATGAATGAAAAGTACTCTGGCACAGGCTGATTTTTGTTCACACCTCTTGTTTCCAAAGTAGCATTGCAGGACAAATTCTGACTGGGATTCGCCCCCCCCCCCCCCGATATCACATTTTGATCTTCCTTAGAGCACTTTTAAGCAGAAAGACTTTCCAACATCTCATAACAGATAGGGGACCTGAGAAACCCCTCCCCCCTTTCTTTTGTGGTTAGCTGCACATTCTTTCATTTGCAGCAAAGTGTAGCTAAGCTGTCGATGCAAGGTTTTAAAACAATATGGAACATCATTTATGAAATGCATAAAGCACTGCTTTGACAATGCAGGTCACTGAAACCCCCAAAATCTTTTTATGAACTGAGAATAAATTATAACCCAGGGAGGACATGGGGTAAAATATTCCTACATTGCAGGGGTTTGGACTACATATGACTTATGGTCCCTTCCAACTCTACAATTCTTTGCTTCTATGATCAGGGATATGCACGCTATTGTATGGAGGGCATTTCAAACCCTCTTCATGTGTCAGTTCCATGTTGTTTCTATCTTTGGGTTTTGACCCCACATATACCTTGCTCCAACAACTCTGCAAGCCATCACAAGCTCTATATGGTAACCATTGTTGGGAATTCCATTCCACCCTTTGCTGCAGACATGGGATTGTTACATGTCACATGTCTGTTTACATTCCAGCACAGATTGCTGACTTAAGCGGAATTTCCAGTCTGTATTGCTTTTGCTTTTTAGTCTATAGGGTTATCTATAAAGAATGCCACAAGGAAGGAAATGTAGTATCAAGGAAACAGAAGGAAAAGTTGTGGCAAAGAAAAATTCAAGGTGCGACATGCTGGGTTAAAATTGCTGGCATGTATGGCATACTTTATGGGCAATAATATGCAAACACTACAGAATCAGTTAAAAGCAAAACAAAAACAACAGCAACTAGCCCTTGATTCTGTGTGTTTACAGGAGCTTGATCTTCAGTTGCAGATAATGCTTATCTAGCTGCATTTTTCATTTACTCTACTGTTCTCTACTGATTTATGCAGCTCAAACTGCTGTTAAAGAACAGGATCAGGCCAGAGCTGATCTTTGGTGCACCTATTTTCGGCTCCACCTTGCTGAGTAACTCTCGCAGGTGCATCAAACCTCTTTGCTGTTTTAAACATATTAAAATGGGCCTGGCGATATCTCTTACATGGAAATGGGAAAAGTCATTAATTCACAGCGGGGGATGCAGCCACAGAGCTGAACAGCAGAACTGTAGCTTCCCCGTTTAAAAGACTTAGTATTTTAGAAAGGAAATAAGAATGTTTGCATTTAACATCTGTCAAAATCGAAACAGCACTGATGAGATGCCTGTTTGAACAAATGTATTGATCACTAGAGGAGCAAGCCTATGCTGTCTACTCAGAAGTCAGGATGGTCCAGAAATTCACAGCTACCCTTCAAAATTCTAATTTCTCTTGAGTTTTGTGATGCAGCTTCTCCAGCCAAAAGCTGTGTACAAAAATGCATATATTAGTGAATAATGATATGTGTTTGTGTCTAAATTGCATACAAAATGTGCACAAAAATTTTCTTGAGTACCATAAAAAAAATATTGCAATTTGACCTGGAAATGTAGAGGACTGGAAAAAATATGAAACTGAGATATTTCAAAATTGATAGATTCACCCATCCCCACTCAACAGTAAGTTCCATTGAGTGCAGTGGGATTTATTCTCAGGCAAGTGTGCCTAGAATTCTAATATCCTTTTACAAACACACACACAATATTACAATTTACTGATGAAATGCATCTCGCCTAACCCCCGATTGAACATTCAACAGTATCTAAAGGGTGGACTGAAATATAAAGAATTTAGTATAAAAGAAGTAGATAATGAACAGGAATGAGTCCGATCACCTTTATCTAAGGCTGCTGATGCTGCTTCTGTTCTGTTCAAGAAAAAGTCATCTTTGCTCAGTGGGGGTTTCTGGTATCCTCTGATCTGTGCAGTTTAGAGATAAAAGGAGCTCAGCATGGGCCAATAGTAAACAAAGGGAAACACATAAAGATATTATTAAGACAGGTCCAGGAATCGGAGTCATGGATTGTATCCACGGGGTACAAATTGGACTGGGCTGCTGGCATGGAAACAGCTTGGGTGTTCAGTGCCTCTCAAGAATATATACCGGAGATTTCAGCATCTCCTGTGGGTATGGCTCTATCTCAGCCTCAATGACCTATGGCTAGGGTCGTATTAATGCACATCATGAGAGTTTCCAGTTCAAACACAGCATGAGACACAACATCTGGGGGGGGGGGAGAGGGTTTCAAAATTTAATTCATATAATGCACTGCTGAAGCAGTGAGCCAGGAAACGTCTCATGAGCCACAAAATTATTAGATGGTCTTAAGGCAGGGATGGGGAACCTGTGGCCAGATATTGTTCGGCTCCAATTCCCATCAGCCCCTGCTAGCACGGCCAATGGTCAGGGATGATGGGAATTGTAGTCCCATAGCATTTGGAGGGCCACTGGTTCCCAACCTTACATATTGAACTATGCTACAAATATCAACTGCTATCATCAGCAATCTGGTGACAACAATGCTATCCTGATTTACTTATTAATATCCAGTGTGTCTCTCTGAGCCAAAGACTCCTGAGGCAGCCAACAAAAGCAATGAAAATATTAAAATGATGTGATTTTAATATGTTTATTGCTTTTAACATTTATAATAGCCAAAAGGTTGTAAAAGAGGAAAAAAGTAGACTTCTTGGCATTATAGAACAATAAAACAAAACAACCCCCCCAAAAATAATCTAAAGTCAGTTATCATTAAAAGACAGAAATAATTAAAAATGTCATGATCTGTCACCTAATCCATAGGGAGGTTACTTGATGAATGGACAGAGCTGGTTATTATTATTATTATTATTATTATTATTATTATTATTATTATTTGCTGAGGCCCCACAGCAAAAAAAGGCCCTGCTCTGTGTTGCCGTTTATTGCAACATTAAAAATGGGAGCACCCTGAGCGCACCTCTGAGGATAATGAACAGAAAAGCCAACTTAACCCAGAGCTCTCTATGGCCCTGAGGGTATGTGCATTTTCTTTCAAATTAGTCAGGAGCCTTGAGGAAGCACAAGCCAGTGTTATCCTAAACATATTTTGTTTTGAACCTTAGGCCTATTTGGAGGGTTCTGAGGGGCTCAGGCAGCAACTGGACTCAAGGGCTCCCTGTGAAGGCTGACCTTCAGTCATCACATCACTGATTGAGCCTATGTCTTTT
Organism: Darevskia mixta; assembly: GCA_034641385.1. Classification (NCBI taxonomy): domain Eukaryota; kingdom Metazoa; phylum Chordata; class Lepidosauria; order Squamata; family Lacertidae; genus Darevskia; species Darevskia mixta. Next base: position 9,464,533 of record JAWWNH010000029.1, read on the forward strand.
GGGAAAAGTAAACCAGCATGCACCCTGGTCTTCAAACCTGTGCTGGGTTTCCCCAGCACAGAACTTGTCTCCAGTCGCTGCTGGGACCCCGGGACTCAGCTATGACCTTGGATCCTCAGGGCACAATGAAACTTGGAGATCACTTCTCTTCACTCTGTTTCTTGGGACAGGTCTTTATCAGTACCTTTTATCCTTCTAATAATTCTAACCTTACTGCCTTTGAAATTTGTTAGTCCAAACCCAGTCATTTGCATTTGATTCCTCCACCCTGTGCATTTCAGACCCCTACTGCTATTTTCTCCTAGCTGCCTGGCATCTGTTTTCATCCATATAAGGGTCCCACCCCCCACCTGCCTGTCTCTGTCTCTGCAATGGGGACTATTTCAGCTCATGATCCATGCAACCTGGGCTTGAGTGCCCTGTGTAAGCTGCAGGAATCAACCGCCTTGCTATTTTCTGTTTCTCTCCTGGTGCTTTGAGCCACATAGCAATGCTTATTTACTGTCTGTGGTCTTGTGTAAATAAGCATTTCTATTCAAGTAGATTGGCTTTTATTGGTTTTTGCTAATTTCCAGCCCAAATAAGCAAGGCAATAGTGTATGGGTATTTACAGTATTGCATTTCCAGAGTAATTTGGTCCACTGCAACAGCATCTGCGGTTCACATTTCTCGAAACAAAAAGGAGGCAAGCTCTGGTGCTTCTGGTAATCAACTGTTTATTTAGTTCAATGCGTTGAAAGCTATCAACGGTAAAGATCCCCAATATAGTACCTTCAGGAACAAATGTGTAAGATGCAGTGTCTCTCTCTGTGTGAGTGTGTTTGTGTAAACACACAAAAAGATCTGGTAGAAAGAGCAGACACTACTTCCAGTATCCTGGGTATTTGAGGTCCAAGAACTACACTTAATTATGCCTTGAAACAAATAGGAAAAAGCGCTGGCAGGTTTATTCTCTCAATTTCTAAAGTTCAGAGGGGCTTCACCATGTAGTCAGAATAACACCATCCATGCATAAGAAGCTAGAGTAACACCACCAGATTCTCCAAGTGTCCCTATTTTCCAGTGACAGTCCTGGATTTACAGAAGCCTGTCCGGTTTCTGATTTGATCCTGGAATGACCTGCTTTTCCTTAGGATGTCCCTATTTTCTTTGGAGAAATGTTGGAGGGTATGGAGTTATGTGACCCCTGAGCCAAGGAGATAAGTAACTACAGAACCTTTAGAAAACATCTGAAGGCATGTTTTATTATGTTTTTATATATGTTGGAAGCCGAATGGCTGGGGCAACCCAGTCAGATGGGCTAGATATAAATTATTATTATTATTATTATTATTATTATTATTATTATTATTATTATTATTATTGACATCCCTATTTTCATTGGAGAAATGTTGGGGAGTATGCACCAGACTTTGTAGAACTACAAAAAAACTACAACTAATATTAAATGGGCTAATTGGACTTTAGTCATTTCTTCTTAACACTCATAGGCCTTTAAGTTGTTGCGGTGTTTTTTGGGGTCATATAATAATAATAATAATAATAATAATAATAATAATAATAATTTATTATTTTTACCCCGCCCATCTGGCTGGGTCCCCCCAGCCACTCTGGGTGGCCTCCAACAGATATTAAAATACATTAAAATATCACAGGTTAAAAACTTCCCTAAACAGGGCTGCCTGCCTTGAGGTATTTTCTGAATATGCATCTATTGCCCCCTCCTGTGCATCATTTAAAAGAAAGCAGTAGCTGAGCTGTTCAACTTTGTTCAACCATCACTGTACAGAAAAAGGCCAGTGCATCAATCAATACCAATGCAGAACATAATAAATTCCTATTCCCCTTGCATTCCCCTCCACCCCAACTACTCTGTAGAAATGTGTAACATATAAGCTTGTCTGCGGGGTGGGACCCGAAACACGGTGAAGTGAAAAGGGTGAAAGGTTACATTTTCACGCAAATTGCAACATGCTGGTCAAGCTCTGTCCAGAGGGCAGGCCTAGAGATTGTTACTTCATCCCATAGACTCTGGGAATAATGTGAAAAGAAGAGTGGTGCAAGGCCAGGATTTATGCTGCCCCAGTTTCCATGCTGGTCTCAACACTCATGTTTCAAATAGGATGAATGGGGATACACACCAGAATCCACATTTTCCTCTGATGGCAGAATACAGCAGAGATTGCTGCATTGCTGCATTTCGGTGACATAACACAAAGGTGCGACACAGATCACAGATGATCTGTCATGTCTACTTTTGTCTATGCTCGGGTGATACGTGCCAACTTTACCTTTCTGTTCTGGGTTCCATTTTAATTTCCCTAAACCCTGACCAATAGCTGTCAGATGCACAGTTAACACATCTGAGGGTCCTAAAAGAAGCCAGGTGAGCCTTTGAGGGGAAAAAGCAACTAAATTACAGGGTAAAGGTCAAAAAGGCTTTTTGTGGGGGAACAGGAGAGGTGATTTGTAAGCAGGAAACACAATCAGCTTGGTTTTGTTGATGATGTTTGATGATTTAAATCAGGGGTCAGCAAACGTTTTCAGCAGGGGGCCGGTCCACTGTCCCTCAGACCTTGTGGGGGTCTTTTGAGAAAAAAATGAACGAATTCCTATGCCCCACAAATAACCCAGAGATGCATTTTAAATAAAAGGACACATTCTACGCATGTAAAAACAAGCTGATTCCCAGACCGTCCACGGGCCGGATTTAGAAGGCGATTGGGCCAGATCCAGCCCCCGGGCCTTAGTTTGCCTACCCATGATTTAAATTATCTTTCAGACTTAAATGGCTTTGTTTTTAAATCTGGTACCAGCATTTTATTGTCACCTTTAAATCAGGCTGACCAGCTAAAACTTCTTGAGCCGTTGTTTTGACTGGGATAGTTCTCAACATAGAACTTTATAATATCTTAGCAATTTTGTGTTCCTAAACCCGTAGTGTGTGGGTTTTCTGGAAAATTTTGAACTGGGAAAATTTTCTTCCAGGGAAAATAATCAGATACCCTAAATCAATTGCGATCAAATTTAGAATGCTTGTCTTATATTTTAGGATTTTTAAAAAACAAATCACAACTGTAAACCAAGCTTGTCGTATTACTTTATTTATGTGTGTTTGTGTATGCATCCAAAAGTATTTAAAGCAAAATATTTCATTGGGGGGGAGAGGAAAACAGAAACGTGCATATGGTTTAAAGGCCGTCCTTCAAAATCTACACTTCTCCAGCCAAGTAATGTGACCAGAAATGCATGTGCTGGTATAAAGTGTCCCTAAAATGTATACGTTAGTGAAAATACAGTATTAAAATGCATTGTTTTAGGAGAAACTGCTTTGCAGAAATGTGTACATTAGGCAACGTACAAATGTGTGTATGTTGGGAGAGAGTTGCTCTGAAATGCTGGTGAATTTTCACAGGGACCTTAATAAATTGCAAACAGATGTAGACATGTGGTGAACTAAATTTAAGATTGGGGAAGTAAGAACCCGAGAGGAACTGAAATTGCAGATTTTCCAGCAGTCCATTTGTCCATTAAGCCATTTTCTGCCAGCTGGGCTTTCGGTCTTGGAGTGCACCTGTGATTTAAAAACCAGAGCAATCCAGACTGGAGTCAGCCTAGGAGGCATGTCAGATTAGAAAATATTTGCATATCCCAAATGAGTCAGGCCTAGGACTCCTACTTAACACTTGGAGTAAAACCTTCTTCCCATTGAACTTTCCCATTGAACCTTCCTTTAATTAGAATAAATTGGAAACGCGCCTTTTAAATGGTTAGCATGCTTTTAGATGGGTGACTTTAGCAACTTCACCTTCAGCAAACCTAATTTCATAAACATGTTCTAAAAGCATGGCAAACACTGAAAATTGAGACCCTTGTGAAAGTTGGAGCTTTTATAACAGCCTTTAAAACGGCATGTGATTAAAGCACAGGAGTCAGCAACACTTGGTAGGGGATTGAAGTAAAAGACTGTAAAAATACTATTTCCCCCCATTCCCTATCAGACCCCCCCCCCCACAAATTAATAAAATAATGCAACAATCATTTATGCTTCTGCTTCAAAAGTACTAATTTGGGTTGTATTCAGAATTAACATCCTGGGTTGCTGTTTGATGCTGAACTGCTGAGAATAAAATGAATAAATTTGCCTTCTTCTTCGTCTTCTTTAAAAAAATCCACTGCTGCCCCAATTCTTCTAATATCCAGTGCTGTTTCCTGATTTGCCTCTAAATCTAGCTACTTATGATAGTCAAAGATCTAATAAGAAATTTGTTCTCTAAATACAAATCTCAGTTGATTATTGTACCTGTACATTATTATTATTGTACCTGATATTTGATTCTTACACTCACAAGGCTGCTGTGGAGAATGGAAGGGTTGCATCGCAAAGGAAATTCACAAATAATGCATGCGAGAAATGAAATTTTGCTCTACACCCATGATCTCTGGAATGTAACGTTTAATTGTTTTGTGGATGTTGATTTGTTAATTGTATAGCTTTTCGTTTAAATTCTGCCTGAACCCCTAGAGGAATGGGCAGTCAATACATATATTCAGGCAGAGAGACTATCCATCAGTAGTCTTGGCTAAAAGTTCCCCACACTTTGCATTTATGTGATGCTGATACCTGGCCATGCAGAGAAGGCAGAAGGGTTAGAGGAATTCATTTTTAGACCTGAAGGATAACACTTCAGCATAACACTAAGACTGAATATTTGACCTGTTTTGAAACTGTATCTGTTACTGTGCAGCTTTTCAGAACTTTAAAAAGTTGAAAAAGTGAAAGACTTGTGAGCAGATATAAAGCCTCTTTTAAAAAAAGTTAATTGCCAACACCTATTTCATTTAGAACAATTATTGTGGGTCTTAACAGTGTATTTAAGGTTCTGACTTTCAAGATTATAGGACACAATTGAAAGACTGAAACCTGCCTTGCTCCCATTAATTTTGATAAGGCATATGCATGCTTAACCCTAAATTTAATGTAACACACAATCTTTCCTGAAGTATGTCTGTCCATACCTCTGCTTATCACCCTGGTCCTCAGACGGCTATATTCTGAGCATCTCATAAATATTTCCTGAAAAAATATAGTGGCTCCGAAAACCACTTTTTTTGCATGGATCTAAGAAGTAACAATAAATCACTACCCTAATTTTGATTAATAGGAGAATTGGGGCAAGAGAAATTAATAATAAAAGTACATGGGCGGTCCATTAAAAAATACTTAAGCAAGCAGTTGAATACTATTCTTAGTTTCACACTGAATTTCTTTTTGTTAAAGACCACTCTTGAGGCATTCAATTTTTAAAAAGTAAAACTCGCTCTAATATTCGTTCCATTTAACACACATTTGTGTGCCTTCCGATTTAAACTTAAGCCGTTCTCCTCTGTTTTGATTTTAGGAAATCAACAGCACAAACACAATCCTACTGGATGATTACTTGGAAGTATCCAAGTTCAATAGGGCTTATTCCCAGGTATAAATGTGCATGGGATTGAATCCTAATAATTGCATTCATGACAAACATTACCAAAATCATTGAACGTATGAGAGCTAAGAATACAAATATATTCACTTATTGCAACAGAAACAAGTAGCAGATTTTTTTTTTGGAGGGGGGGGGGAGAGGGAGAGGAGAGGGCAGGGAGCTTGACTCCAATTTCAGAACCTAATGTAGGAAGTGACCCAGAATGCTGTGTTTAATTTGTTAACTCAGTACTCCTACTTACCCTGTGATAAACCAAATCATATGAACAAACCTGTACAGCTAATCAGTTGGGCTTTAAAAAAAAACGAATCCTGACCTTTAATCTACCTTTCTCTCCTTGATTATGAATGACAGTGACCTTTATCTAATCAAAAACAGATCTTCTGATGCAAAAATATGCAAACTCAACATGTAAATTCTGAATTAATATGGAGACGTGCACGTTCTTCTGGGGAGAAATTATTTGAAGGGGAGGGGAATTTATTAAATTCAATGCCATGGAGGAGATGGGAGAAGCGAGGAACTTGTCAAAAGAAGAATGGGCTTGGAGAAGCAGATGCTTAAAAAAACCTCGGTCTGTTTAGCGCCTTCTTTATTGCACTTTGAAATGTCAATATAAATACCAATTTTAACTGAGCTGTTTAGCATTGTACGCAGCTTACAAAATGTTAAGGATGCAACACAATCAAACAAACATTGCTTGGGTGAGGGTTTGAGAAATAAGGGGATATTTCACCACTAGAAGGGGAAATAAGGGGATATTTCACCACTAGAGTTTTTGTTTCAAATGAATTGATTCCTGTCAAAATTGTGTGTGTGTGTGTGTGTGTGTGTGTGTGTGTGTGTATTAGACCTGCTGTATCAGAAGGTTGTGTTTGCAATGAATGTATTCTTCTGCTTTAAATCATAATCTCCACCAAGCTTTGTGCCTGTGGTTTATTTCAGTTGTGATCCAAAAAAAAAAAAAATTCAGTTGTGATCCCACCACAAAGGTCCGAGCTGCAATACTTGGTGGGTTTCACATCCTGTCATTTTGTAGCATGTCATGCATATCGCTCAGTAATTCCTCACCAGATATATATATATATATATTTAAAAAAAACTTCTGTAGACAGTGGCCAACGATGAAAAGGGAAATGTCACTTCCTGGGAAATTCTATTCCCGCCCCCAAATTGCACCTTTGTAACCACGTTCACCCCTTGCCTGAAACAAATGAGCACCCATTGACAATACTAGCAACAAATTCAGGCACATGTGCAAATGGAATTTCAACCTAATCCTCTAATCCACATTTTCTGCTTTCCCACTATTCTTCCTATGAATAGCTGCGAATTTAAGAAAGAAAGAAAGAAAAGATCTGCCCATCAATTCTTCAGATTTTTTTTTTTTAAAGTATCTGTTATGGGGAGGAATGGCAGTTCTAACTGACAATAACTTCACCCAACGAATTGATAAGAGTGTTCTTCCGCCCTCCCAAAAATCCTACCCAACAGGACCTGGCATATGCATGTACTTTCACGATTAACAACAGGGGGTTGTCAGACTGCTATTTCTGAAATAAACAGATTTATCCTGACAGATAATCAGCAGTTTGTACTTCCTAATACATGTTTATCATCTAGCGCTGACATCATTATGCTAAAAGCACGCTTACTGTAATCTTTCATAGGAAATTAAACAGAGTTGTATATTTAAGATGGGTCCTTTTTTGTTTTTGTTGCATTTGTTAGGGCTAGAATAAAGCAGGATGTACAGGAAAATGTGCATATAATTAATAGGAGAGTCAAAGTAATTGTCTTGTTTATGTGAATCTCTTTGTAAAGAGATTCAGGCTTGAAATATTAGGATATTAAAATTAAAACGATTAAGCAGCACTGTATTAATGTCCTATAGCGTTTTTTCCAAACAATGGTAAAAAAACTCTTTTGCGTAAAACCTGAAAGAAAGTGGGGGACTGTAGAAATACTAATTATTTCACAATAATTTCCTTTCAAGGGTGTGGCACTGACATTGAAGTAGGAATCGATAAAACAGTGCAATTCTGCATATGTGTACTCAAAAGTAAGCCCTATTGAATTGACTGAGGTGGGTTAATATTGAACAACGTTGTCTAGGATTGCAAGCTTGATCACAGTTTACTCATGTTATTTTATTTATTTGTTTTTTAAACTACTTGCAGTCACTTATTTTTACACTGCCTTTCAAACCACTCTCAATATAGTTTATTAACATTCTAGTATAAAACAATTTTTTGGAATTAAGGTTAATACCAGTTCATACTTTGCAACTGATTCTTAATGAGGCACTAATTGTTTTCAATGAATATGGAATTCTCTTACATTACGCTGTTGTAGCAATGAGATAAGTAACTTTATGCATGCCCTATATGTTTTAGTTGCAATATTAAAGTTACTGTCTCTACCATCTAATCCAAAGGTAACAGCATAAAGCGTTAAACGGTACTTACTCCTGGAAAAGTGTTCAGATTTTGTGCAGATTTTGTTCATTGAAATAAATGAGGTTAAGTGTGCTTAACTCTGTTAGATTGTGGCCAGAACTATTTTATACACTAATTGTAACAATAATTAATTATAAACTGTTTTTTATTTTAAAAAACAAACACCTGCCAAATTGTTTAAGACTTTAAAACTAGGATTAAATTGAGCACATGATTATTTGCTAACTTGTACTTATATTCATGGGATTGAACAGAAATTCTTAAAAGTACAGCAATAATATTAACCAAATCTTTAGAATATATTAATATATTTAGAAATCTCAGGCAATTTTATATCTGTTGCAGACCATGCTTCTAATATGTGAATATTTACTGACCAATTTATATTTACAGACCAATTTATATACATAATAACACGACAGACAGCATTCTCTTGTTGGGTACAGGAGAAAAAGAGAGCGTATTATTTTAAATCAGAACTTGAAATGCATGGCTTATTTGAGAACAAAATTTATCACGTCTAAACACCAATTCTAAATATCTGTCTCTGCATTGATCTTTATTTTAAGGGGCAGGACCTGGTATCTTTTGCTATTAAATTATGAATATTCTTGCCCTGTTCTCTAATCTTGTGATGTCCAGTTCAGAGGAAATAGGATATGGCATGGCTTAAGTAAAGGGGAGGCGAGGCAGAAAATACTATGCCTTAAAAAAAAATACAAGAGACTTTCTTAAAGTTACCATGCTGGTAAATGAGGAATGATGAAATCACATTCCAAAATGCAATACAGTGGTACCTCGGGTTAAGTACTTAATTTGTTCCGGAGGTCCGTTCTTAACCTGAAGTGTACTTAACCCGAGGTACCACTGTATTTTATTACCTGCAACAATGATTATAACTATTAATGGATTGCTTGGTTCTTATCAGCCAGAAAATAAAATACAAATATATTATGTACCTAAAACATTCGTGAGCATAGGTGTCTCTCAGGCCCAACCTCTACTATACATTTAAAGCAGTATACTGTATACCACTTTAATCTGTCATGACTTCCCCCAGAGAATCTGGGAACTGTAGTATACTAAAGGCGCTGGGAGTTGTTAGGAAACCCATATTCTCCTCACAGAGCTACACTTCCCTGGGATGAGGGACTGATGGTTAAACCATTCTGTGAGGGGAATAGGGGTCTCCTGACAACTTTCAGCACCCTTAACAAATCACACTTCCCATGATTCTTTGTGGGGAAGCCATAGTTGTTTAAAGTGATATAATGTTTTTTAAGACGTGTTTGGCACAGACATGCCCCCAGTTTAGGACCTGTTTTCCACAATCACTTGTGGTTGCAGCTTTTCGTTTTGAAGCAGATGCAACTGTGCACCTAAAGCTGAACTGAGCCAGAGTCAGCATCTGTCAACACATCAGCTTCATACTTCTCCAATATGGCCAGGCTAAGGGCAAAATGGCGGACTGAAAACCCATAGTTTCCATGGGTTGATATTATCTTTTTCTCTCTCTCCTACTTCTGTATCAGTGCCCCCACTCCAGCCCTGGCATCACCATCTAGGGCTGAAAGATGAACCCTTCCTTTCTTTTCCCTTTGTATCCCCACTGGGATAAATCTGTCAATTAGTTTCCTCTCGGTTTTTCATTTTTTCCGACAGTTCTTCACATTTCCTCATCAGTTTGTGATATATCTATATATCATGAAAATTCACCAGCATCTTAATGTAAATTTCTCCCAATATTCATACTTTTAAAAAGCAATTTTCTCTAATAGATATTTTAAAGTTGTTTTCACCAGTAAGTGTATTTTTATGCACGCTTTACACTTGGCTGGAGAAATGCATTGCAAGATTCAGGGAAGCACAGATAGCAAAAGATGGCTACATTTTGGTTAGCATATTGTTTTGCAAAGTGTGAATTACCCTGTTTCCCCTATTTTAAGACGTAGTCATAAAATAAGCCATAGCAGGATTTTTTCACATTTGCAAAATATAAGCCGTACCCCGAAAATAAGCCATAGTGATAGGCACAGTTCTGGAGGGCGCCAAGGAAAAGGCAGGGCTGGGCTTATGTAATAAAAATAAGACATCCCCTCAAAATAAGCCATAGTGCGTTTTCTTGAGGGAAAAAATATATAAGACAGTGTCTTAAAATAGGGGAAACACGGTAGGTAGGTTCATCTTTAAATGGGAACTGGACTGAATTTCACCCCCATCCCTACTCCCCACCACATCACACCTGTTTTCATTACCTTATTGTATGAAAAAAAAATTCCTGTTTTAAAAACTAATAATATTTCAGAAGGATGCCCTGTCTAAGGAACTTGCAAATGTTCATGGTTTGTAGGTGAAGCAGTAGTGTCTTGCAGAAGATTGTGAAAATTTCAGGCATAAAGCTTATTCCTGAGCTAAAGTTTCTTCTGCAGAACTTAATCCTAATTCAGAAGATAGCTCTGATAATAGTGATTTCCAATGAGAGAGAGAGAGAGAGAGAGAGAGAGAGATTGAGATTGAGATTGGTTTGTTGCTGGTCTATTAGAAATTTCAGCCTTAATAGTGTTGCTTTGCAGAAAAAAATAGCTTAAGATAGCACAACAAGATCCTAGGTTGCAGCAAGGCATGCTGAGGTGAAGAAGCAATGGATGCTGTACTTTTGAAAATATTAAGCCAACAGTTATCTGGAGCTATCCTCAAGGATAGAAAACATATAGATCTCTTCTTAGGAAGATAGCAGAAATGAAGAAAAAGATTCTTATTTTAACAAAACTGGAGATGTGATGTTCAGTGACGTGCTGTCTGGTTTAATAATCAACAAATTAGGTGGGGAGTTTGTTTCACAATTATCACATCTCTTTGGTTAGAAGTAATTCTCATTTAACTCTGGAAGCCTCGTTATATCTCAAAACAAGAACAGGAGAAATGTGTACTGCAATGTTCATATGTACACTAACCTCTGAGGTAATTTTTAATGATAATTTTAACTCGATCAAATAGACCTTGAAGTCAGAGTGAGGCTCAAGCCATCATTTCCAGGAAAAGCTGAATGAAACACTTTGAAATATTTATATATTCTACTTTTCTAGGTGGCACTAGAAATGTGTACTTTTAATTAAGATCACAGGTATGTTTCAGATCAGATGTTATTTGGATGTTGCCTGAACGTTTGCCCATGCATTTCTGATCATAAAGCTTTCTCATGGCAGGCTGCTTTTTTCCATTTCTCTCCAGTGATATTATTATTTTGGCAGCCTGGGTAAGTTGAAACAGCGGTTACAGGATACAGTTTTGGAAATTTCATTCACACTAGCATATGTTTATGTGAATCTCTGAGACTTCTTTTAAAGTGTCGCAACAATAACAGAGTGATGGGAATGAAGTGCCTTTGTGACAAATGCAATCTTCTTACCAAAAAAACATATCTGGCAGTGTAATAAGGAGTTTAACTTGATACAAAATTCTTATGAGACAACTGTGATGCCCTTTTCTTTTCTTTTTTCTTTTCTTTTTTAAAAAAACATTATTTCTCCTTCTTCATTGCTTCAAATGCAAGTCCTTTAAAACATTAGCTTTGCATAACTCAGACTCAGGGCTATTGGAATAAATCAAGAGTTTGTGCACTTGATATTTAGTTTATGGCTGTGTGGGTTCAACATTGGGTGTAGTGGAGTCTAAAACACAAGAACACCACTGTATATGTAGGGACTTTGGTTTGATGGTAACATACCGTAAATCTGAGGCATGTACCAGGGTCCTTGGTTAAAGCCTTGGCTCAAATAGCAGAGATAGGGTGTCCATCTGATGTAAGATGGGAAAGATTTTATTGGTTAGGGCAAGTGTCTAAAGTAAAAGGGTAGTTGGACCACTATGGAATAAACCTAAACATGTTTTACTCTAAAGTAAGCCCTTTAGTGGGTCATACTCCTGAGTAAGAGTGCACAATATGGCAGCCTGATTCTGACCCAGTTTAACACTGTTCTTATTTCTTCTTGTTGTTTTTTAAGAGATAATGTTACAGAAGAAGAAAGGATTCTATGGGGTACCATCGATTGAGGGGTGTGTGTTTTTCAAAGTAAATTTGCTTAGCTCCCTCACATTCCTTGCATTCGTTATGAATTGGGGTGACATTTTATGCTGACATTTGATGCTTTATCCCCAACGGATTAAAGATCACAGCTTTCGAATCAAATTCCTCAAAGAAGTTAAGTCTCCCTGGCAGGAAGACAATTGGGGGAACTTTCCAAGCTTGCACAAATAAACAGACAGGAATAAAGCAACAATTGCTTCTTCCTCCCCCCCCTCCCTATATGGACCTGCTCTTGTTCATTTCTCTTTTCAAGATAACACTTGCTGACACACTGTCAGATAACTGCGATCAGCGTTCCACAGACTAACCATTCAGAGATGCATTTGCACTCTGTATATTTTCCTTTATCTGGTCGTCTGCTGGTGCATTTTGTCTTGGCTAAAATTGTCATTGATTCTCCAAGAAAAAAACAACAACAGTTGTTGGGAGAGAGCGAGAAAGCTGGGGGGGGCACTGCCATTTTTGAATGTCTCTGGAAATCACAAAGCATGCGATGACATGACAGAAGCAAGCAAGATTCTGATGAGAACAGTTGTTTGCATAAAATTTTTTTAACTGTTACCAGCACTTCAATAAAGTTAGAAGGAGAAACAGATAGATAAAGCCCCAGGTTAATTTCCATCATTACCTAGCACTTTATACCCACTGAAGAATTCCAAACATATAAAGGAGTGTCAATCTTTTTTCATGAAACAGGAGGTTAAAAAAAAAAAAAAAAAAACACGAGAAGAGCTTCAAAGGCTGTCAGTAGGGAAGTCAGTCAATTACAGATCTGATTCACTTCTTAACCCCTTGAGGTATAAGGAAGCCTTTCCTGCAATAGCAATCATTTTCAGCATTCATTTGGATGAAAGGGCTGAAGTTTGCAACCTGATATCACAGTTATATATACTGGTGCACAAGGTAATGAAAGGAGTTGTAAAATGAGAACAGGATATAATCAAGTATGTAAATTGATGAGAAACCTAAGGGAACATATTTTCATTTCTGGCTGCTATAGGCCATCTCAGGTGGCAGCTTCTGCTTGATAAACTTGTAGCCAATTAAGTTCCTTTTCCTACTAATCTTTATAAGGCTCCAGTTTGAGAAATGATCTGTCTTATGGCCATATATTTCCCTTCTTGGTATGTCAAAGATTTGTTAAAACCTAGGGAATTTCTCAAGGCACAGCAAAGCAGAGGATTGCAAGCAGGCTGAAGCTTTTAAGAACTTCAATGGAATGTATTAGCAGTCTCTTACAGAGTCCTTTAAAGATGACCATTTGTCTTTTTATAAAAGTAGTAGAAGAGATCCCAATCAGGCAGTGCCAACTTGAAATATATATATATATATATATATATATATATATATATATATATATATATATATATATATATATATATATATGGGTTATTCCATTGGCAGATTTTGCACTGCTGCTGTAGTACATGAAGGTTGAGCAGACTATACTTGCTTGAAAATTTGCTTGCCCCAGTATTGAATCTGAGTGTACATATAAAGCAGTAGAAGCAAGGGACAAAAACTACATGTACCGGTAGGGGAAACATGAATATTGTAACTCATGACAAATCAATCAGTTTGAAGCTGGATAGTAAAGTATAAGCTTTGATTCTTGCAGAGTGGTGGACATACCTATAATTTATGAAGGGTTTAAGACTGATGAAAGAAGCTAAAGGCAGGTACAATATGTATTTCAGGTGACTGCATTCAGACCCACTGCTTTGAAATTATTCTAAAAAATGCTAATGAGCAGTCACTGAAAGACACATTTCCTTACCTGCAAAACTCTGGGCATTTGGTAGAGTTCAGAAGAGCGGAAGGAAATCAGTGCATATTACTACTATTCCCCCCCCCTCCAGATCTCCTTTTGAAATGCCTTTCATCTCCTTTTCATATCTCCACAAGTGAGTCATCTAATTTCACCTCACTTTATTGCCAAACTCCAAAGGGATCATCTTTAATCCCCAATGTTATTTGGGCCACAATTCCATTCAAATGAAGGAAACTCCCTCGGCCTTCCTTCATAAACTTCAATGTTCTTAACTTAAGATTTGTTTTTACGATGCAGGCAACCAAGCGTATTTATTACTTGTTGTCAAGGTAAATATCTTACACTCTTGCATGAAAAGCTCCCTTTTCATTACCATTTGGTCCCCACAAGTAAAATACAAAAAAAGAGAGAGTAAAAGGTTGTCTCCTGATTCTTTCTCTCCGTAAGCAAGGAAGGGAGATGCATAAGACTGCAGATGAAAGTTGAAAATCCAGACCACTACCCTTTATGCAATTACAGAATCTTAAATCCCATTGAGTTATGAATTACAGTTGTGCACAGGAGTGCAGTTTAAGAAATTGCAAACATATGCAAACCTGACTGCTTCTGGCTATCCCCCCCTCCCGCCCCAAAAAATCTAGAAAGGAAACACAGTTTCTAAGAGTTTTCAGACATTTGGAAGGGTTTTCTTGTTATTGCAAATCACTTGTTTTTCTACCTTGGTTCTTAGCAGGCTGGCCTGTCTACTGATAAGATCCCCTAAAAATGCCCTAGAAAGATTTCACCCTGCAAAACAGAACTTTCCTACTGGCTTCTTTACTGCAGAAACAGCAAGACACACTAGTTTTTTCATGTGTTACAAAACAGCAGATGCTTTAGCAAAAATCACACCATGGTCCAGATGTAAAAAAATACCTATACTTGGGGATATAGGATGTTAACATATCAAATCTGCAGTATACTCATGCTGTATATTAAACCCTTTGCATGTTTACTTCCTCTGTGTTTGATGGAGGTTATTTTCAGGAAAGTGTGTATATAGGATTGCAGCCCTGCAGTAACTATCATTTATCTTAAATTCCAGCTGCCGGGGGGGGGGGTTACTTCTGTAAACTTCCTCATTCTGTATACTTCCTTATTAATTGTGGCCATGTCTTTATACTTTCTCTTTGAAGGTGGATACAGTTTGCCCTTGCAGACCAATTCTCTCGAAGATTTTGGACTTCAGCAGGAATTACTGGATCATATTATGTATGCAAGGACTTACTGTAATAGATTGACATTCATGCAATGCATTTATTTCAGAGCAGGTCTGCGGACCGATTTGGTTTCTATGCTGTGAGTCAGATACATCCCAAGTTGCACTGAAGGTGTTACCAATTCTCCTGGCACCACTCACAAGGAACTATCCATGGTAGGTTTTTGGATTTACTGTATAATCTGCATGTATCGTTGAAAATGCTTGTTTCACATTTCCCACAGTACGTGCTTTGTCTGAGGCATTGCAAAGAATACATCTGATTTTCCATTTTAGCTGCAAAATGAATGACGGCTATATAGCTGCTGGGCTGTTGTATGTTTCGGATCATTTTTATATCTCAGTTTTGTTCCTGTACAACCATGTCTAACAGCAATGAGTCAGGATCTCACTCTTCGAAACACTGTTGGCATTTCTATTAAATATATGATCTAAGGGGTCTGCATTTATCTGACAGGCCTGTTTGTAATGAGGCCTGTAGGTTCCTTGTTTACCAAGCTTCAAAGAAACAAAAGGTGACCTTATTATACATATTGCTTTCCTGTAAAAATATCAACAGTTAGTTCTGCTCAAGGGAAATCACCCTTAATAAGGTCCAAGGACAGAGGCAGACACTTCTGGGAGTTTCACTTTCAGGAATCAACCACCAGCACTTAACTTTAAAAACATCCTGGTTAGGGAGAGAGAAACATACTGTTTTATTTTTATTTTTTAAGGAGGAAAGTATTAAAAAAAATGTGACTGGAACGAAGAGGTTGCAATTGCAACACTACCTGATACAATCTCCTTTGCCATTGTGCATCAGGATAATAGCTGGCTGCATCACTATTAGAATAATAGCCACTTAAACAATTGCAACTGGGCATATAAGTAACAAAAGCATTAGACACTTGGCATAGCACTCTTAAGAGGCTGATAACAGTAAAGCATCATTTATTGCACGATCTGATAATGAGCAAGGAGTAGAGGTATTTCCATGACTTTAGAAGAATTCAGACTTCCTACCTTTCTTTGCAAGATAGCTGGAAGGTATGTCCCTCTTTAAAGAAAGTTGTAAGTAAAACCAGGTAGCAGTTGCAGTAAATTGAGTCCTTTTCAGTCAGTGTGTACAAGCAGCAGTTCTGCTGGAAGGGGGAAAAATAGAATGGGAGGAGCAGCTGTGAACGAGTGACCTCCTGAAGCGGAGTTCTCTTTGTGCATCGAGCACTTGGGAGCCAGTGGCTCTGATTTGCATGGATTATCTCCACTTGAACAGATACATTTAAATTTATCTGGCACAGTGGCAAAAGATGGAAGAGTAAGTGAGTGCGAGAGACAAGAGAGAGAGAGAGAGAGGGAGAGAGAAAGAAAAGGAAAAAAGCAGACAAGTGATCGGAAAGCTTGGCTGGGGAAGCTGAACTAGGCATGTGTCTGAAGAACCACAGCTCCCTCTTCATGTCATACTCATAAGAGGAGAATTGCTGTCATAAAGGACTACTTAAATGCAAGGAGGAGGGAAGAAAACGAGACGTTCTCTTCCTTTAGGTTAGGTGGTTTTTTTTTAAATGAAGATTTAAAAATAAGAGTCAGTGTTAGTAATCATAATAATGCAGCTGCTGTTTAGCCTTAATATGAAACTTCAGAGTGTTCATCAAAGTGTTCCACATATATTATCTTATATGTATAGGATGCTTTTATTATTCCTGGATCACGAGGGGATTGCTTGTGCTGAGAGACAGCAGCTGGCCTAGAGCCTGGTACTCAGCGGCAAGCAGAGAAATGTTATAAGGTGTATGCAGAAGTAAGTCCTACGGAGTTCAGTGATACTTACTCCCAGTCTAGAATATAGGATTGCAGAAGTGCAGTGCAATTCTTTGCATGTTTGCTAAGAAGTAAGAATCCAGTGCATAGAAGCCAGCTCCAAGGGGCTGAGGTCCCTTTGTCCCCCCCAATAAAATATTTAAGGGGGGTGGGACCCCCAAGGTTGATGGGCATTGCTATTCAAATGGTGTGTGTGCACGCAGTGCATCTTTTGAGTGATCATTTATTCAAATTGGCACCCCGATCAGTGGCACTTACTCCCAAGAATGTGAGCAGAGGGTTGCAGTCTCAATCATAGAGTACAACAAAAGTAAGGACAGGAGGATAACATGCGTTCAAAAACCCCTCAGAACACCAGGAATATGCACCAATCAGAAGGGCACCAGGAGCCACCTTGCTGAAGTGAAGCAGGTCTGCACCTGGTCAGTGTCTGGATCAGGGGTCGGCAACCTAAGGCCCATAGGCCACAAGTGGCCTACGGGGGTCGTTTAACCAGCCCCTGAGCTGCCTCCGAACCAAGCCACCTGCTTGGTGAGTTCCTGTGCTAAACCAGCACGGTGTGGCGTGGCACGGGGACTCGCTTCTGCAGCACTGGAAATCGTGTCTGCACAAATGCAGATGCCGGAAATCGCGCACACATGCACAATCCAGCCCACAGAGGGATATCTGCTGGAGTGAACCTGCCCAGGCAAGGTAAACCTTGCCGACCCCTGGTCTGGATGAAAGAACCTCCATATATATATCACCACGATGGAAGAAAAGTGGGATATAAATATACTCAATCAATCAATCTCAGTTCAGATCCTACCACTGGACAGGCAAGGACAAGGCATCCCACACAGGTAAGTGAGTGGAGGATCCACCAGGGAAAGAAAGTCACTGCCTCAACACAATCATTTCTCCCCATGCCTGTCCTCAAGTCCTCCAAGATGTACAGAGCACTCAAACCCAATAGCTAAAACATGAATCCCTCTTCCCCCTAAGATTGGATGAACAACATTGCACACCAGGTTGTATCAAGGTCACCTGCCAACAGGATTAAGGGAAAGACGTATACTGCATGTGGTGAAGGTTGCAAAGCCCTAAGCTGCCCTCTCCTGTGCCAAACCATTGGTCCATCTACCTCAGTCCTGCCTTTGCTGACTGGTCGCAGATCAGCAAAGACCCTCGAGATGCTGGTGGTGAACCTGGGATTTCACCATGCAAAACGTGTGCTCTGCCAATATACGATGGCTTTTCCTCAAAGGAAATGGGAAGCAGGGTCACCTTTTCTGGGAAGGAAAAAGTGCTCCATAACATGCCATGTTAGTCATGGGAAAACACACAGGCAGACATGATGCATTCTCTCTGCAGGTTCAAAGTCAGGAGAAATATTGGCAGAAGAAATTTAGCAGAAGACAGATACTTCCTACCATGGATGCATGAGTGTTATCAATGTCAATATAAGTGACACCCGCACTATACATTAAAAGCTAAATCATGCCACTTTAAACAGTCAAATTCTGGGAGCTATTGATTGTTAAGTATGAAAAAAGTTGTTAAGAGACCCTGATCCCCTGCACGGAGCTACAGTTCCCAGAGTGGTATAGCAATTGTCTGTTTTCACAGGGAATGCTGGGAATTGTCACTCTGTGGGAGGGGGAATAGGGGCTGCTTAACAACTCACAGCATATTTAGCGAACTACAGAATGCTTCAGGGGGAGCCAGATCTGTTTAAAGTGGTATCAAAGTGCTTTAAATATATGGTGTGAATGTCGCCACTCAGCAGATGAAACCCCTGTTATAGATGCTATTGTAATGACTCAGTCAATGCACTTTGGAAATGGAGGCACTTTTCTCAACGGCGATTCTCAATGGCCACTCACTCCCAGGCTGCAATCTATTATACTTTAGTATCCTTGTGTTTCTCTGTTTTCTCTCCATAGGCAAAGAGGCAGCCATCCAACAGGATGCCATGGCAGCAGAAAACTAAAAATCAAATACAGTTAAGCCACGAGAGAGGGCACTCAGAAGTCTGGGAGGCAAAATGTCACCCAAGCACTACGGAGGGAACAAATTAAATCAAGACTTGAGTGGAGCCACACAACCCAAACTGCCGCCTGATCCACGCAAATGCTGGTCCACCTCAGAACTCGAGGCTTCACGCATTCAGCAGTGTGTGCTCTAGAACTCAGCACAACTGGGGTTACAAGCATGCTTTTGCATATACATCTGTATGTGTGTGTCTTCCCTCATAGTAAAAGCACCAGCATGGCAGATATTCTCCCTTTGCATGTTATCCCATAAGTTCATAAAAGAGAAAGCAACAAGCGCTCAATTTTTCCCTCCCTTTTCAGCACTTTATTTCAGACATATGAATCTGCTCAAGCATATGAATGTTGCAATAAAAATTTGAATTCCTTGTGATTACGTGAACTCAGCTGTAATTATAAAGCAACTGCAGCGTCTGTATAACCATCAGATACATTTAACAACCCCTTTTAAATGTTTATTTGCTGCTTCTCCTCTACAAGTAGAATTCAGCGTTTCCCTGTAGAGAGCCATGTTGACTTATAGTGGGGAACCAAAGGATCATACAGTATTTGCAGGGGCAGGAAGTTATTTGTGTATGACCTAATGCCTTCGATGATGCATCTATCTGCACCAGAAAAAGCTATGAGTACTTATACATAACTCAGCCATGAATAAATGCTTCTTAGAAATAATCACATTTTACAGTAAAACCTCACATCAGATAAATGACCAATTAAGACACCGAGGAAAGTGGGGAATATATTTAAATTCCATAATAATTGCTCCGTGACTCAATAATTAGTAGCTGTCCATGTGCTATAAACAACGTCTGACTAATAAAGATGCATTTAGTTTTCTTAAAGAAGAGAGGGTGAGGGTGAAAGCAGATGCCCACTACCCATGTGGGAAACACTTTAAAGCCTAGTTGCATTTTCTCTAACTGGATGAAGAAGCAATTGTTTGTACCCTGCATCTAAGGTCCCTTAATCATATAGATCCAATTGATATCTTAACACAGAATGATATGGTAGACCAAGAAGGTAAAAATCAGAACTAGAGTGCTTCAGATTGCAAGTGTGTATGTGTCTTCATATGGGTCGCTTTCAAAAATAACCCACCCACCCATTGAGGAAGAAGAAGAGTTTGGATTTGATATTCCACTTTATCTCTACCCAAAGGAGTCTCAAAGCGGCTAACATTCTCCTTTTCCCTTCCTCCCCCACAACAAACACTCTGTGAGGTGAGTGGGGCTGAGAGACTTCAGAGAAGTGTGACTAGCCCAAGGTCACCCAGCAGCTGCATGTGGAGGAGCAGAGACACGAACCCTGTGCACCAGATTACGAGTCTACCATTCTTAACCACTACACCACACTGGTGTGAAAAATAGCACACATAATGTCCTTTGTGCAGCAAAGGAGAACATTTGGGGGTAGAGATCTAATACAGCGATATCTTTAATTTGCTAGTGCAGCACGCATTGAGCTTTTTACATGGGGAAGCATGGAGGCAGAATGACCCTCCTAAAGGCATGATGCAGCCCATCAGTCTATGCACTTTTGTACAATGTGCAGAAGCTTTATCTCATAGAATCGTAGAGTTCGTTTGGACCCTGAGGATCATCTAGTCCAACACCCAGCAATGCAGGGATATGCAGCTGCCCCATAGGGGGATCAAACCTGCAGCCCTGGCATGATCAGCACCATGCTCTAACCAACTTTGCTATCCCCTCCAGATTGGTTCTCCAATATCCTGGAAATCAAGAATCATAATGCTGCATGTCTTTGCCAAAGGTTGCTGTCTCTCCATCTGTCCAGTGTCTTAAACTTCTGCTATGTAGTCAGTGGACAGAGCCAGTCTCACAATCCAGTCTAGTTTATAATCAGAGCTGTAAGAGCGAATTCAGGAATGCAGGGTTCTGAACTCAGTAACTGCAACATCAAAGTCCTATTCAAGTCTTATCAGAGCGATCAATTGTCATTCTTCTGTGGCTTGGCCCTGTATTTATCCAGCAACATTGGCTGGATCTGATTGCTCTCGGGATTACTGAATCTGGTCCGCGGACTACTATCTACATGTGGTACTGGATCTGAATTTTTACCAGAGCAGGATGGGATACAATCATGGGGACGGAGTAAGCAATTAGTCCCACTGCAGGAATGCACAGGCCATGCCTGTGAGCAAGATAAAAATGAATCCAAATATGCAAGATGTTTTGGATTCATAAAGAAAATGAAAACGTCGTGCAACTGCAGCTGTACAATAAGGCAGCATATGAAAGAGTTTTATTTTTATTTTTTTTAGGAAAACCAGTGATGGACCAAAAAGTTGTGGGGATTGTTTGTGCTTAGGAGATGCTTGGCAAACAGCTGTGATGAAAGTCGGATCAAATACATATGAAATGAATGAAAAAAGCTGACAAAATTGTAGCAGAAATTGAATGCTAATTTATGGCACCTATTGAAAGAAACAGGACAGCAGATTATATCTGCATATAAATGGCTTCAAACTAGTGCTCAGTGCCAGCCCATTATCTAACCGAAAGGAAACAAAACACATTTTTACTGGACTGGGAGAGGTAATCATTGGAGGCTTCCTTCAGACTCATTAGTTACAGTGTAGGCTTAAGGAAACCTTGGGATAGTGTTTAAAATAAAAGCAAAACTCCACCATTGTATAAAAGCAGAGGGTGAAAGAAGAAATCTGCAATATGTATGATCAACCCCAAATGCACAAAAATCAATGGCAACACACAAAAGTGAATCTCAGTGGTTACTGGCAAAACATAGTTTCATAAAAGAGATCATCAGGCCTAAATAATCTAGAGTATTAGTAATGATCAGCTCACATTTTTACTTTTTATACCTGGGTGTAAAAGAAAAAAGAAAAAAAGGATCAGGCCAATTTCAACTCAATATACAGGGGAAATTTCTTTTGTTATCAATGATGCATTTAAATAGTAATGTCCCCCAGTAATAAACATGGGATGTGGGACCCGATCCTTCGGCACCAAACACTTCTGTTGTGTGAAAACAGCCATAAATCTGCATGCACCATTCATAATTGCCCGTTTTTGTTATTTAAATTGAAGGAAACTTTTGTCACCTTAAAAAAGGGAGGCGGGCTTGGGTGATTTTATTTATTTTTCTAATTCCACCTGTGACAAAAAAAAGTAACTGGGTAAGAAGTTTTTAAAAAATGCAAAAGTCCTTCAATACAAAGGTAATTTTATATTATGCATTATTTCCTTTTATCCCAGCTCTTCAGTAAGTTGCTGGAGAGGACACTCTAGCATGGCCAAAGGCTTCTTTATCCCAGAATTGACAACCGTGACTGGCAGGAGGTCTCCATGGTTACTGGGGGAAGGCATTCCGTTCAGCTGAAGACTTGCTGCACAATAGTTCTTTAATTGAAACATAGTAACTTGGTGGGGAGAAGAGTTCCTGCTTCCACCCAGGGCTCTTCCTTGAGGTCCCTCAATGAGGAAGTGACCAGGGGAACCCCGTTGATTTTCTCTCCCCTTTGTGTATTTAAAATAAGCGCATTGGAAGAGGCGAGGGCTGCAGGGAGTTTACGGGGCAGAGATTGCCCGAGAGAGCAGTTAGGTTGCAGATGTTTGGGAGCGGCCTTACCAAATCCTGTTCCAAGGAACAGAAGGCAGGATCTGACATGTTTTTAAGTGGACCCTGAAAACACATTTTCTATCCCCCAGAATGGTTTTATTTTGACTGCTGAAAAAAAATTAAAACGTTTTTGCTCAGATTATACAGCACTGGTCTGTTTTTAGTGGGTTTTTGTTTTTGTCTTTAAACGCAGGGTCATTCTCTGGAGCCCACATTGCTTCTGCGCCCTATGATTAGGGATGATGTAGGTGTGGGTTGAACAAGAACTTGTTTTTTGAACTGTACTACTTTCCTGGCTTTAAGGACAATGAATATGGATATGGTTATCGGCATGAGTGATTAATAAGGATTAATAATTTTAAATGATTAATAAAAGGAAGACAATATGGCTAAACACTCTGAGACCAAAGGGAGGAAGGGGGGAATACAGATGGGAAGAACATAGGGAAAGAGCAGAAGTATCTGGATGCTTAGGTGTAAATCTAGGATTAATAAGTAAATTTACCTATATACTTGATGATGTTTTAAAAGTAGATGTATGAACCTGTTAAAGAGGATTTATTATGAATTCAACAGTGGGGGATTCGAGGAAGTCAATTGAAATATGAAATTGAGAAAATTAGAAATGCCTGGCCTACAAAAATGGGCCAGGCCTAAGCAATGTTATGGAAAAATATCAGTAAGGTTAAATGTACAATGAATATGTATACCCCTGTGAGAGGGGGGAATGGATTTTGGCTTCCCACAGTGAGAGGGGGGAAGTATGAAATTTTAACCGATATGTTATGTGCTTATAAAATTGTAAAAACCAATAAAAATTATTTTTTAAAAACAAATTAAAAAAAAATGATTAGGGATGATGTGATTTTTAGTTCTACAACACCTGAAGAGACAGGCTTGCTTTAAGCAGATAAGATTTGGTAAAATCAAAATGTGCATTCCTCCACTGACAAGACAGTGGGCCAATCATCTCCTTTCTTTACTAACATCTCGTAACAAAATTATAATTAAAAAGGTAACTTGGTGCATCATTTACTTCAGAGGTAGAAGCTTCAACAAAAATTATTACGAGTACTGAAAGTCTCCTAGTCATTTTGAGAATTATGGTAACCTGGATGAACATCAGAAGGTTTACATATTGAAATTTTCAATTTACCACCTGGGTGCTGTATGTTATTCAGCCTGGTTTACAGCATCTGAAAATGCCTCCCTTTTCAGGAACCTGAGACATATAAAGCAAAAGAAAAGAAGAACTTGTTTAGCATAGGGATTCAAACAATCCTCACATTTATGGATGCAACAATTCGGGAGGGAGGGGGAGAATACGATGCAACAAGGTTGAATTTAAGCAGCATATTTAACCTTTCCAACTGTGTTATGCAATGCAATGATATTAGTTCATGATGGGCATGAAGTGCACTTAAGTTCTAGTTTATCTAGTCATGCTGTGGTTGAAATGGCCCATGACACTATGCTCTGTCTTGTTATTAATGTTTATTTTTCACTGCAGCAGGCAGAGAAAGTAGGTGTGAACATCTGTGGGGTGTAGGCTGTGCTGCTGTGAGGTATGAGGAAGCCACAGGGCTAGGAAGCTAAGAAGCTTAACCAGCACATAGGGTTTGTCTAAGTCTTCAATCATATACAAAGCCCTTCTGTTTGCATTGATTGATTTTTTTATTTAAAAAAATCCATTCTATGTGAAACTGCTTTCAGCTGAGTCTGATCCTTAGTTCATCTAGTGAAATATTGTCTAGGCTGGTATATGGTGACAGGGCACAGGTATCTAGGCTCTCAGCCAAGTTCTATATCAACCTAGTATCTGAGACCCTATACCAGTGCCGGATTTATGCTAAGCAAGCTATAGCTTAGGGCCCCACTCTCTTGGGGACCCAAAAATAAATAAATAAATAAATAAATAAATAAATAAATAAATAAATAAATAAATAAATAAATGGAAAACAAACTGGATGTACATTTCCAAAATACAGTGGTACCTTGGGTTAAGAACTTAATTCGTTCTGGAGGTCGTTCTGGAACTGTTCTTAACCTGAGGTACCACTTTGGCTAATGGGGTCTCCCGCTGCCGCCACGCGATTTCTGTTCTCATCCTGAAGCAAAGTTCTTAACCCAAGGTACTATTTCTGGGTTAGCGGAGTCTATAACCTGAAGTGTCTGTAACCTGAGGTACCACTGTATAAGATAAAAAAAACAAATAAAATAAAACCTACACACAGCAACAGTGTTGTGTGTTGTGTAGGCTCCTATGATCTAGCCTGCTCCCTAAAATATCACTGGTTTGCTCATTTCTATATATAGGGTGCCTACATTCTACATGGACTGGTTGCATGGTCCATATAGCATATATTCAACATAAAAAAACAGCGACAATTTGTTGTTGACAAAGGACAGCTGGACATATAAAGGGCCCCATTACCTTCAGTAGCTTAGGGCCTCATCAAACCTAAATCTGGCCCTGCCTATAACCAGAGATGACAAGAATTGAATATCAGACCTTCTGCATCCAAATCATTTGCTCTACCAGTGAGCAAATGACCTTAATCACAGTAAGGCACCTACTTTTTCTTCAACCAGAACTGACTTGAAAGGCACTTCAGAAATGGGCAACCCAAGTGATCAAGGAGATGGAGCTATTCCCTTATGATGAAAGGTTGCAGCATTTGGGACTTTTTAGTTTAGAGAAAATGCAAGAAGTGACAAGTCATCAGTTTATAAAAATTAAGCATGGCATGGAGAAAGTGTCTAGAAAAAGGTTTTTCTCTCTGTTCCATAACACTAGAACTTGTGGATGCCCAATGAAGTTGAATGTTGAAAGAATCACAACAGATAAAATAAATTACTTATACCTCCTACAGGAGGCAGTGGTGGTCACCAACCTGGATGACTTAAAAAAAGAATTAGACAAATCCGTGGAGGAGAAGGCTATCAATGATTACAAAGGAAACATTCCCCCCATAGCAATGCCCTAAGAGATGGGTCTGTCTTGCACTTAGCCCTGAATTCCCCTATCCTAAAAGCTCTGGGGGAAAGTGGTTTGGTTAGCACCTTCCATCAGCCCTAGACAGTATATCTGGGGAGCACCAGGTTGGGGAAGACTGTCATATAAATGTAGATAAACACATAACAAAAAGACCTGATAAAGCAGAGAGCAACAGGTCAGCTAAAACTAACAAGAAAATAGATCAGCTTGGAAGACCAATGACTTGTTTAAACAAAAAAACCATTGGAAAGCCATCAGAGGGGAATCAGTGGGGCTGGGTAGGGAGTGAGCAAAATTGCACAAAAGAATGGGGCCAGTTATGATCAGTTTTCTGTTAGCCTACACACTGACAGCTTGTCTGTTTTTGATCCAGTTCAAAGTGCAGATTATTTCAAGGAAACTCAGTCTGGTCCATATTTCTTTCCTCTATGTAATTTTCCTTAAAAGTGATGATTAGACAACAGACTCCCCCCCCTCCTCCTGACAATATCAAACTGATGCATCGTTGGGAAATGGGAAATATCATCTTGATACACCCACACCCATCCACAAACACACAAACACGAGTAAAGTCAGTATACTACAATAAACCTGCAAAACGTAGTTGGGCCACCTTAGTGAAAAGTGGAGAAACCATGTTCTATAGCAGGGGTGTCAAACTCCGGCCCTCCAGATGTTTTGAGACTACAATTCCCATCATCCCTGACCACTGGTCCTGTTAGCTAGGGCTGATGGGAATTGTAGTTCCAAAACATCTGGAGGGCCGGAATTTGACACCCCTATTCTATAGCATCATGGCACACCTAAGGGAGAGGCCTAAAATAGTTCCGTGGATCCATGAGAAATGTTAAGTCTTTCTCTGGCAATGAGCTAACTTCAATATTTGTAGTATTCAAGGTATTTCCTACAGCTTACATGGGATAGACAAAAGAACACAGCCGAGAGTTTCAGTTCTTATGAAGTGATGAATGCCTGTCTCCCTTTAGGGTCAAAGGGAGTTTAGTGTGCTATGTACTTCAGTGCAGACACACTCAGCAACCTCTGAAGATGTGTCTTATGCTCAGGATCTATTTATCATAGGTTTAACTAACAAACCGTTCAATAGCCATTTAAAAGAGCAGGCGAGACAGAAAGGCTATAGGAGGGGAAAGTTAGTTCTGCTATCCTAAGCAAACAGCTCCATCAACATCAATAGAATTCCACGGAACAACAATAAAGTCATATTTGCCCTTTGCTGCTAATGCTAGTCGTAAGGTAATCTGACTGGTCTTTGAAGTAAATATGTCAGGTACGAAATGGTCTAAAGCTAAGATTGGCTTATTGTTTGTGGCTCAAACACATAAATGGCATGGATTGGTGTGTGTGTATTTTTCCCTTTAAAAATCAGCTATGTGAAGTCTGTGTGTGCCAGACTAATATTTGTTTCTAAGCTAAAGAATCTGGCATCATGCTGTTGGTATTCTTTCTGCTGAATGAATGTTTCCATTGCCGTTGTGATTTGGCTATACCCTATGGCCATTGCGACTGCCCCTGGGAGTAAGGGCAGCTCCAAGAAACCCATTTCCATGGAAACAGACTCAGATGGCGAGCAAACATGGCTGATTTCATTCCCGTTGGGGAAGCACTGCAAACAAACATACCAACAGAGAACGATCCGACCATCTTGTTGCATTATCAGAAGTTGGCACAAGGGCTTCCACTAGTGCAATGAGAATTCCTGCTCTCCACTCCCCACGTGCACCCTGCACCATCTGCAAAATTGCTCTGAAGGTTTGAGGGAAATCCTAAAACAGAATTAGGGTTTGTGCAGGTGGAGTAGAAGAGGAGAAGTTTCAGTTGCAGAAGAAAATGAAGGAACCTTGGCCCATAGCACTACGGTGAATGCAAGCCCTCGTCTTTATATCTAAGTCGGCGCTGACTTACTTTGGCACTAGCAAGGCTCCAGTAGTTATTCTATAGGGCAGGGAGAGCTGTTGTCATCTACTGGTAGAAGAAGAAGAAGAAGAAGAAGAAGAAGAAGAAGAAGAAGAAGAAGAAGAAGAGGAGGAGTAGGAGTTTTGGATTTGATATCCCGCTTTATCACTACCCGAAGGAGTCTCAAAGCGGCTAACATTCTCCTTTCCCTTCCTCCCCCACAACAAACATTCTGTGAGGTGAGTGGGGCTCAGAGACTTCAAAGAAGTGTGACTAGCCCAAGGTCACCCAGCAGCTGCATGTGGAGGAGCGGGGACGCAAACCCGGTTCACCAGATTATGAGTCGACCGCTCTTAACCACTACACCACACTGGCTCTCCTTTTGGTGTACTATGCCCCTGTATTGGGATTCCAAAGGGTACATGATACACCTGAGAGGTCTCCACCCCCTGCTTCTCCTCCATTCAGTCAACCTTCATCAAGCTAAGTTCTCCTTAAGGCCACCATCTCCACTCTGGGATGATCTGACCAGGCAGCAAAGGAACCACCTTTGGATGAGGAAAGTAGCTGGTACTATGAGAAAAACACATATCTTCCACAACAGAAATGGAAGCTCCAGAGCATTGCAGGGCTGTATCCCATGCTCCCTTTCAACTGGATCCTGTTTCCAATATACTCAGCCATTACCACCCATTATTACTTCTGCCTAAAGCCTCTCGTGCTTTTTTCTCCACTCTCTCAGATGCCCTGGACCATTCTGGTTCCTCTTCTGCACTTCCAGTTCTGGTTCGGCCTGTTGTTGCCCCTCCATCTTTACCTTACCAAGAGGGCTTGACTGGATGTGAGAGGGGCATCCACTTCTGCTACCACCTCTGGGGCCACATTGGGCTCCATTGCCATATTCTGGGTGTTGCAGGAGAATGGACTGTCCATGGTGACCTTCCCTGTGGCTCTGATATCCATGCATTGTAGAAAACTTCAGTATAAGCTAGGATAAAGTTATTGTTTGTTGATCAAATTGGTACCCCGTCTTTCCTTTAAGGGTTGTATGGATACAGTTATTCCATTTTATAGCATCTCTGAAAAATTAGGTTGAACTGAATGGCTGAATCTTTTCAAAGACGATCCAAAGCCAACTCCTTCACATTTTATGGTGCTACACAGGTCACATATGTTTGACACAGCAAGCATTTCCTGAGTGAAGTAGAGATGTGCATCTCAACACATCCAGAGACATGCTAGGAAGCAGCTTTGACAATGATTCCCTGCCACAGTGGCTCCCACACGCACACCCATGGACCACTAGAAAATTGCTGAGGGTCTTCGCAAACCACTTAATATTTTTTTTCTGTTGAAATATGCTGTGCTAGATGTTGCATTATTTTAATTGTATTTTACAGACATGTCACAGACCCCCTGAATGAAGCTTGCAGTTTAGGAACCCTTGGCACATGTTTAGAGAGGCATCTTTCCGGTAGGCACTTCACATGCATGCTACTATTTGAAGTGGCTTTGAGCTTCATGGCTGTACTGAATTTGAATCACTCCATTCACTACGGTACACTAGCACACTACACTAGCCTTTGCCATAGTAAATGATAGTGGGGGCAGGGGGGAGAGAGAATAGTTTGCTACCATATGATCACGGGGCACAAAAAGAAATAGAGTGTGATGAGATCGGCAGATACTATGGAGCTCTACCACAACCACCTCCCAGCTGTGAGTCCTCAGCTTTTCTCTGGACGCCAAACAGAGAAACAGCTATGTACTCTGCAGGACTCCATCAAGCCACCCAGCCACAGGACACAAATGAATCTCAAATGAATCTGGTGACATGTTTAATGTTGGACACGGTTACGAAAATCCCACTGGACCCCTGCTGGTGATCACTTTATACGCTGAAGCATGTGATGTGATTATGTAGCATTCTGCAGATCAGAGAATGCCCGATGAGAGGGGGGAAATCCAGTTTGCAGAACACCCCTGCAACAAAGCAAGCAGAATTATATCACAGGAAGTATCCCACAGACTTGTCCATGTAAGCCTACAATTCTAATTCCTAATCTCCCTTCCACGTTTATTTTTCGTTCTTCCTTTCTTTTGGCCCTTAGACCTACAACTACCAAGCACTGCTCTTCTGTGAACCTCCTAAACTATCTTTGACCAACCCCTTCCCACCACTTTTTAAAAACCTTCTGACTTACTCAAGAGTTAGCTGCAGTTGAGAAGTCAGCAGTATATTAATTCTGGTATGCCATGCTGAAGGTAATACAATTTTGCCCCTATTGCTACTACAGTGGGGCTGTGTGTGTTTTGTTTTTGTTTTGTTTTGTTTTTTACTTTGTTGCTGAGAGTCCAAAGCATCATGACAATATGGCTTTCCACAAGAGTCCTTCCACATGGGAGGTGTGAGAGAGTTGAGTGCCCTGGTCCCACCCCATCAAAGGCAATATGCTTTTGATGGCTCCTCACCTTTGACGTCTTGTGAATTCAAGTGAATGTTTGAATAAACAGGTGTACAGTTAAAGATGCATAGATTGTTCCATGTAATTGGGAATCCTGCACAATTGGGGTTCCTCGTCATGTGGATAAGTCAGCATGTCTACAACTGTATATGTGTAAGCTACTTGGTTAGACCTTCTGCCACAGGTGCAGAGGTGAGTGGAGTCAGTGAACAGATTGATAATGTGGTGTGCAGATTCATGCACTTAGCATAATGGTCACTGGCATAATACGACCGTTGGATGGTCCCCTGGCTCTGTTGCTTATAACATAACTGCAGATATTCTGATATCTCCCACATACACCACCAAGATGTAGGCGCAGGAGGATTCTTGTAATGCAGAGATAACCAACATGGTGCCCTCCAGCTGTTTGGACCACAACTCCTAACAGTCACAGCCAGCATCAATTATGAGAATTGTCGTTCAACAATATATGGACAGTACCATGTTGTCTACCACTGTTTTTTAGCCACAAAACTGGGAAACCTGAATATTTCAGCTTTTTTAAAAAAAAAGAAAAGAAAGAAAAAGTGTATAGCTTTGGAGAAGGGGAATAAAAGCAGAGATCATGACAAAAAGAGCTGGTGCGACCTAAGGTTGAACAGAGTGGGGATTGGGATGTCACCGGTTTAGACCCAGGTGATCGGCTGTTTTGAACCCAGCTTCGCAGATCAAAATATCAAATAATATCAAGGGACATATTTGCAACGTTTTGACTGAAATGTGGAGCACAACGATTTGCAATTGATCCTTTGCCTACTGTCTTGTGCTAGACACGGTATTGCATGTCACTGAAGGAATAGAAATAAATCCAAACCTAATTACGTTTTAATGGTGTTTTAGTATCTGAAAAGTTGCAAACATGTCAAAGAACTTATGAGCTATATGAAAGATTGTGAAGGGAACAGGAGGAGAAGTTTATAGACAATTGCCCTTTACTCATTATTTGCATTAATTTTAAATATTGTATTCATTTTTGAAGGTAATGCTACTTTGTGTTAATTAAATTTGAAACCATTTGAAGTTTCAGCTATTAAGCACTGTACGGCATTCAGTGTTTAAGTGTGTGAAGTGGGAAACAATAGATACCCATAGGGTTCAAAGGGACTGCAAGACTCTGCGATTAAAAAAATAAATGCTTTCAATGAAGAGAGAGTTACGGTGGCTATAAAACAAAGAAGGAAGCTGAAATAATCATTTGAAGGGAGTAGGCAGGGGCTAGGAGTGACAGTGTTTGGGGCTCAGTTTGGCTATGGTAGGTGTGCATGGTTGACAGTAGCTGAGAGGGCATGGAAATGTGCCATTTTCTATGAGTTTTGTGTAATATGTGAAACTGTGAAGTGGTAGTGTGTCAGTTATGGCAGAGCTGGAAATAATGTAGATATACAGATCCTCAACATCACTTTAGATTTTTGTGGGGATGAGGTGGGGAAAGAGGAATCAGTTCGTGGCATCTGGATATCTTGGAAGTAGGCATGGACAAATCTGTCAATTTTGTTTTCTTTTTGGTTCTCATTTCCTCCCCTTTCCCCAACTGTGTTAAGTTCAGTTTGCTACATTTCCACATCAGTTCATGATTTTTTTTCCAAAAAATAACAAATAACATTAAAAGTCCTCACTATTTAATGTGCATTTCCCCCTAATACACATATGTTTGAGACCAGTTTTCCTAACATTTTGGGAAATTGTTTTTATTCATAAATGCATTTTTATGTACACTTTCTCCCAACGTACGCATTCTTGTAAAACTTTTGTTGTTGCTGTTGTTAGAGAACTGCATTGCAAAATTCAGAGGAGTGAGTCTCTTGCACAATAATAGCATTTCATTATTGCTTCAGAAGGTGTGGGTGACATAGATTCTCATCAATGTGTAAAGCAAACAAAATTGCTCCTCTATTCCTTCTTGGAACTCATGGGAGACAGGTGTTGCAGAATGGGATGGAAAGCAAGAAGCATGCCAACTTGACTGTGAGCTTTTCACTGCCTGCTACAATGTGCAAAGCCTCTTCAAAAATGAAAGTATTAAGGAACTCAGTAGGTTATTTCTTTAAACAAGGATAACTAATGTGGCTCCAACTCACACCATCCCCAACCAGGACAGACAATGGTCAGTGATTATGGGAGTTGTAGTCCAACAACATCTGGAAAACACCATGTTGGCTATTCTTCCTTTAAGCCCTCACCTGAAATTTCAGTCTATGTCCAAACCTCCACAGACAACTTTTTTTTGTTTAGCTTACTAACTTTGAGAGGTATCTTTCTTATATTCCTTGTGACCTATTACTAAGCCTGCAAAGGAAGTGAATTCTTAACACTGCCTTGATGATCTTGTGCAATCTTTATACATTTTGATAAAAGGAACCCATGGCAGCACTGTACTAAACAGAGTGAATGTGAGGGATTACGACTTGCAGTAGGTTGGAGAGGAAAACTCTTTGTTCCTGGATCCGAAACGTTTTAGAAGTACAAGCAGAAAGCTGTGTCTCTATCACCCAAACATGATATGGAATCATGTTTTCCTTTCCGTCACACGCAGAACGTGCTCTAGATTTTATCTGTGTTGAAAGCTATGGAACCAGTTGCCATATAATACATTGGTAAAGGTGAGCGATATTTTAACCTTAAACTGTGACCAGAATTATAATGCCAAACGTTTCTTCTCAAGGAGACTCAAAAAAAGAGGTTTTATTTAGATTTTAATGCACATCGCAGTTAGAAAAAAGCCCATGCACATTGTTGCAGAGCCCTTGAAATGCACGGACTGAAGACATATGTAAAACTGCATCAATCTCTCATCCTTGTCACGGAGCTGTGTACTTGCAATCTGGAGAGATTAAGCCATTTTATCGCTGAAACTGTCACAGAGCCTTGTGAAATTAATAAATAATAGCATCAGCCGCATTTTTCTTTTTGATAAATCTGATATTGCAAACTGTACATAATGAATAATAATAATAATAATAATAATAATAATAATAATAATAATAGAAAGCCACAGAAGCACTAATATCTCTCTCTCTCTCTCTCTCTCTACTCCTTAAAATAAAAAAAAGTCGGGGGAGGGAGTTATTTGAATACTAAATATTGTGCTTTGTCAAGCAGGGAGAGGGGGATAAGACAATGTGAGTAAACCTATACAGTTAATTACTCGTAAGTTTCAGTTTTCACAATAGCATGACTGGTGCATTAGTTGAAGCTTGTTCGAAAGCTGGGCTTCAAAAGGCTTTCAGGCATGTTAGCTCAAGCTGAAAGGAAACTCACACTAAAAACTAGGGACATAAACCATACCTCCTCTGAACTTACCAGTATGTTGTTTAGATAAGTCTTTAGGCTCTGAATATGCTAACCAATGTTTTATGTCATCTGTTTTCAACAGAGAAAGGAGAGGGCTGGATTCTCTCCTCTCCAGCATTAAAACAGAAGGTGCATTCTATTAGCGAAGCTGGCATGACTATTTTTTTGCTCTGAACAGCATAATAATAGCTTATTAAATGATCCACAGTTGACTGGAATATTATTTTCACATTTCTTATGTTTTGCAATCTGCCGAAAATGAAAATGCCGCCTTTATCAGAAATGCATTCCGTAAAGGAGAGGGCGTTTTCGGTGGTGGCACCCCAGTTGTGGAATGCCGTTTCTAAGGGAGGTCACCCTGGCACTTCTGAAATTGCAGTTAGTCCTTAATATTTTTTTTCCTTGCTGCTGTGCGGTTTTTAACTATTGCCTCATGTCATTGTTAGTGTTACATTTTACTGCATTGCTTTGTGATATAAATGATTTATAAGTTAGACATATTGCTCAGTGCCCTGGAATCTACCAGATGAAGGGGTGATACAGAAGAAATGTCACCCTTTGGAACTGTTTCTACAATTTGTGTGGCGGATGAAAGTAAAATTTCTTGAGCATGACCCTGGAAATAGGCAATATTAACCCAGCTCTTCAGGTGCCAATTCCCTCTATGCACCTACTTCGAAAGTTCAGCAGGCAGGACCCCATACAGTTATCAACCCAGCAACAGAACCATATGTGGATGAGAGCCCTCAGCAATGAACCCTACACATAAAAGGGTTTTTTTTGGATATGACTAACCCTCTTCCAAAAGAATTTGGGAATTTTCTTCAGGGTGCTGCTGCCTCTTTTGCATCAGGGAAAGACTGGTCGGAATTAATTGTCTAACTTTATTTCAGGCTACTATAATCTAAAAGCCACCAATCACCGTATACACACAAACACACACACTTTCTGAAACTATTCCCCCCCCCCATATGCATGGAATTCCATTGCTCTGCTAAAAAAGAGAAATTGTTCAATTTCCTGCATGTTACACTGCAGCAACCCCTTTACAGTTAACACAGTGACAGTCTTTCAGACTGAAAGCAGAATCTGTCATTCTTATTCAATGGTAACTGTGGAATTGATAGTTTGATTTAGTTTTACTCAGTATAGTGGAGCATGTGATTTAAATAACAATGCTCTAAAATAAGGCAAGAGAGAAAGAGAGTGGGGGTGGGGGATTGGGGGGGGGGAGAAAGAAAATCTCAGGGTTTTTATTTCTATAACCATAACTAAATATACTACTTCTGGCTTATTTTGGCATTGGGTCCCTTTAATCGGAACTGCAAGACTGGTTGCTGATTTAATTAGTACACAGTTTCAACTTTTACCTTTTCCCCTTAAAACAAGGCTCCAGAAAGCATCTGCAGAAGTCTTGTTTTGATTACCTCTTTATCTTTCGGTCCAAGATTAGGATCAGGACCTGCTCCTTCCCCCTCCCCTCCCGACCATAATCCATTTTAGAAAATAGTAGGGGAGACGGCAGCGTAACTGAAGGTCCACATTACGTTTGCAATTATCCATAGGATTTGCGGAGCACAAAGCAAAAATGCTCGCTTGAAGCGGGACATCTGCTATAAATAAAATGATACCATAAATTTTAAAGACAACCATCGCCTGCTCTGTTGTTGCAAAGGCAAAACATTCTGGCTTGTCGGAGCAGGTTCTCATGTTCATCCTTTTGCCAGTGAGGTCAATAGTGTTTACTTTTGGGCTCTTTATACACACTCTCTTCCCTCGCTTTAATGAAATTAGCATGTAATGCTTTCGACGCCTGCATATATCAACTTTCCTGCTTTGGGAGACATGTGAACATCATTAAAACACACTTCTAACTCTTATTTTCCAAAACATTTCCCTAACAAACTTTATGAAACTCAAACCAAGGGGCTCATTCCCGATGCTATCTTTATTAAAGCTGCATCTGTTGGATGCTGCTTCAATGTGAGCATCCGTCATCACTTCTGCTTCAAATCTCCATGTTTCGAGAGGAAAAAAAGAGAGGGGGGGAAAGACATGAATGGGGCTAATATTCAGCATAAAGGGTTCTGACTCCGAGATAAGATGCAATCTCAATTATGTTTTTAAAAAACCAATCATCAAGCCTTTTCTGCTGTTCTTTTGAAGACAGGAGGAGGAAATATAAAAAAGTAGCGGGGAAAGAAATCAGTTTCCACAGACAGGTCAATAATGAGAATGTTAACTTGTACCAGGCGCATGGGGTGGGGGAAGGCTCCCCCCCCCCCCAAATTAAACATATATATTTGAAATATTTAATTTTGTGAAATAATAAAAAAGTGAATACAGACATTATTCCTGCTATGTGTTTCTGCAAGGACTGGGCAGATTTATAGAAAACAGGTTTCTCGAGTGTTATTAACTCAACAGCTAAATGGATCTTCCAAGTCAAGAGACGATAGACCAGGCCTGGGGAAACTGGGACCCTCCTAGTGTTCCTATACTATGATTCCCACCGTTTCTGGCCATTGGTCATGCTGGCTGAGGATGATGGGGGTTGTAGTCCAGCAACATCTGGAGGGCCACAGGCTCCCCATCCCGTCAGGGTGCCTCTGGATGCCAGATGCTGGGGACAAGGTGTGGGGAAGGGTTGTTGGCTTCATGCCCTGCTTGTGAGCTTCCCGGAGGCATCTGGCTGGCTACTGTATGAAAGAGGATGCTTGATTAGATCAACCCTTGCTCTGATCCTGCATGGCTCTTCTTATATTGAATAGCATGTGCACATGGCTAAGTAGGAAATATAGTATACTTGAGCCAGCCCTGCCATAAAACAGAGCAAGCAAATGGTTATGTTGCAGGAGTGCAATTATTTTGTTAGGGAGTGCAGGACAGATGATGATGATGATTAAATTTATTATCCACCCTTCACCTGCAGATCTCATGGTAGAATACAACCATTTACAATTTAAAACTGGTTCTCTTATTTTTCTCTCTTTTTTAACCTCTTTTCTAGTCATTCTAGTTTCTTTTTCTTTCTCTAGTTGTCTCCCCCTTTTGTGTTTTTTTATTGAATCTAGATAAAAGTTTTGAACTGGTTAAAAAAAGGGGAAAGTCATTAAGTTTTGTGTTTTTCTCTATAAACCTTAATAAAAATTTATTTATAAAAATAAAATGGAAATTTAGAACCAGGAATAGGGTGGGCCCCGAAAGTATACATCTCAGGTGCCAAAGGACAAGGTTAAGAGTTGCATCTTCAGCATTTGCTAAAAGCTACAGAGTGAAGAAGCTAGACACATCACTATGGGGAGGGAATTCCACGACTTGGGGGGCTGTCATCTCCTGTCTCCCAACCTCTGATGGAGGTGGAACTACCAAGAGGGCCTCCTCTGCTGACCTTAATACCCAGGAGGGTCTACAGGGAAGGAGGAGGACTTTCATGAGACACACACTGTAAGACCCACTACTCATTTCTCAGGATCTGCTCCCTGAAGTGGCTATCCCACTCTGCTTAATGGGAGCAGGAGCCCTCTCATGGAGAGAATTGTGTCCAAGGTCCCCATAAAATTTAGAACCAGCAGTAGAAGAGCTACATGTCCTCCAAAAATGCTCATTTCCCCCATTTTGATTATCTGAATATTTGACATCTTTTGTTCGTCCTTTCCCATTGTCTAAAACAAAGTATGTCATCTTTCTGTCTTATCTTATATAACTTCCCAAATTCATGGCCTCCACTCATCAGGGAAACTTTTCCTTGTGTCCCCAAAAGTGCTAAACACTTCCAAGTCCACATTTCAGACATCAGGCTGGTTCCTTGAGCAGGGACACCGCCACTCCGTTCTTTTGTGCTCTGTCTAGCCTATCAGTGGCACTGAATAAATATTAAGTAGTAGTCGCAGTGAAATACATCTGCCCATTAGATTTTACGAGATACAAAACCTTCGACAAGGCATTATTTAAGCACTGAACATTAAATCCTCTTAGCTGTTAATTTCTTGTTTTGGAAAGGATCCAATCTAATTTATGAGTGCTCTGCAGCTGATACAGAACAGAAAGAAAATGCATTAATTTTAACACCTGAGAGATAAAAATATCTCATGAACTATGGGCAACAAATATTAGCTAAAGGTGTGGGTGTCAATCTGATAATAGCACTGCTCTATAAATGATTTGGGGACTGTGAACTGAAATTGCTGAGTGAGAGGGCTGTTGTAAGTTATTGTAGAGGAGCAGAGGCTCACATATTTTGAGGATAATTCCAATCTTTTAGTTGAGCATTGTCCTGAAGGTGAGATGGGGTGGGAAAACTATGTTGCTTATATGGTCATAAGTACTTAAACATGACATGCACCTGGCCATGGGGGCAGGCCGATCCTCCCGGGGGTGTGATCGGTGCTGCGCTGATCCACCTGTGAGGGGGCACACCGAATGTCACCCTCTTTCAGGGATGACACCTGTCCTCTCCCCTGCCTGCCTGCCTGCCTTCCTTCCTCCTCCAGGCGGGAGATCAGGCGGCAGGGCAATGGTGCCCTCCGCCGACTCCTAGGCCTACAGTGAGTTGCTTTGTCACTTTGCTGGCGGCCCCGACAAGCTGCCGGGGCCACCGCTCACCGTAGGCTTTGTAGTCGTGGGCGGGAGGGCACACCCAATGTTACCCCCCTTCAGGATGACACCTGGGGTGGGCCGCACCCCTACCCCCTTCTTAAGCCCATGGTTCTACCACTAAGCTATGGGCCTTTCTCACTCCTAAAATGATAGGCCGTCATCTTCAAAATACAAGACTGTGTGCTAATGAGTTTTCTAGGCTACAACCTGGAAACTGGAACCTCAGAACATAGGAAGTCCATCTAGTTCAGTGTTATTTACACTGACTCTCTGGGGCTCTCAGGAATCTCAGGTGGGGGATATTCCCAACCCTATCTGAAGATGTTGGGGATTGAACCTGGGACCTTTTGCATGCAAAGCAGATGCTCTACCACTGACCTACACCCTGCCATATTTCACAGCTCAGCAACGTGTGCACTTTTCTCTATAAAGCATACCCAACCACCATCACATAGCTTCCCCCCATTTACCAGTTCTAATAATTTCCATCCTTTCTTTAAACATTCCAATCAGATTTGCTGGCTTCCACCTTGGCCTCTTGCATTTATTTGATGGTATGTACGTTTATTTGCTATTCTGAGCTTGTAGCGTCTTGTTAAGTTTTATGTTCCTTCCTTTACTCTTTCAAATGCCCTCCTTTTCTGGGCTATTTCTTGGGAAGAACTGGGAGAGAGATAGAAGGGGAGAGAGAAAGAGAGAGAGAAAGAGAACCCTCAACCCTCTTCGATTAATGTGGTTTGCATTTTCAGCTCAAGTGTGTCTCATTTAAAAGCTGGTGTTTTTTGTGTTTTCTCTCTCTTCCCCTTTGCCATTTCAATATCTTTATCTCCTCTCAAATAAAATGCAGTTTCAATTTATGGGCTGCCTTTCACATCAAGCAGTTCCAAGTCATATATAAAATGAGGAAGGAGGACGTGAAAGCTTACTAGTGTTTGCAAATAGGAAAAAGGCTTGATGTAACCTCAGATAGCATTGGGGCACTCTGTATTTTAACATGTTTCTCCCTTTACTCAAATTTTGAACTCTTTGTTTTACTCCATGGAGAAAATTACCGGTATACCTGATGGAGTTTGTGTGTGTGTATTCCTTTAGTTCATTAGCTTGCTGTTGTGTTAACCCTGTAAGTATCATGTTTTGTTGTTGTTACTACTGCTACTACTACTTTAGAAGCCCCAGAAATTTG
The DNA here is from genome assembly GCA_034641385.1 of Darevskia mixta. Taxonomy (NCBI): domain Eukaryota; kingdom Metazoa; phylum Chordata; class Lepidosauria; order Squamata; family Lacertidae; genus Darevskia; species Darevskia mixta. The sequence continues at coordinate 9,503,522 of JAWWNH010000029.1, forward strand.
TATTTTAAGTGTGCCTTCTATGAATGGAAGAAAGACTTCCATTCACAAACAGCTTTCAGTCCCACACAGGATCCCCTGGTAGAAGGAGGGGAGTAGTTTTTGCTCATTGTCCTTCCACCTGCAGCCCCCCCTTCCCCATTTCAAGAGGGCCCCCAAGCACCAGATTTTCAGAAGCTGTATGGGAAATTGGGAAAAAGTCACCTCATTTTCTTCCTTCTGCGAATGGGAGCATCCCGTGTGCAGAGCTACATTTATAGGGTGTTGCTTCTAGTTGAAATATTGAAAGAGGGTTATATTCACTGCAGAGGGAGGTAATACATGGTCCCATCAGTCCCACCAAAGCTCTCCCTGTGGAGACTTTTTCTCCTATGACTCTTTTAATGATGCAATGAAATAGATAGTGAAGCAGATAATACGAATCTTCCTAATCTTCCAAAATCTACATGAAATCTATTCTAATCAAAATCTCATTTTGCCATTGGCAAAATGGCAAAAAGTTTGGATATAGATTTTCTAATCTGAAATTCAAATACATATTTGGATGTGAAATTTCACCTTGGTATTTCTGATTATTCAAGCCCTTCAGGCTCATTTCCATCTCTATTTATTTATTTTTGAGGAGCAGGTATCAAATGTAAAATCTACTTTAGAAAGCTACCAACTTCAAAGTATTGTAAAACAAACAAACAAACAAACACATTCCCAAGCAACATTGCATGCTATCTGTAAAATGCTATCAAATACTAAATGCCAACTAGTCAGAGGCAGCAAACTGTTGAATAGGTTTGCATGTCAAGCATAAAAATACTGATAAGAAGTAGCTAAGTAAAATATCAAATATCAAATCAAGTATCATCCAATATACATAGCCAATACAGGTGTCAAATACAGATAACCATTATTTAGGGTATATTTGACTGACAATCAAAAAATAGCTGTAATGGAATTTTAGCAGAGCAGCAGCAGTAGATTTTGTTTGTTTCGTTTTAAAACTATTTTACCACTGATCTTTTCCCTGTTCTAAATCCTTCCCCCTCCCAGTTGTTTTTCCTTCATAAAATTTCAAACCACATTTGAAGATGCTTTCTGAAGGCTACTTGAAGTGGAGATTTGGAGCAGACGACAAGGAATTCATCCTCTATGACTTCTCTGTAAGATCCTTCCTTCAAAAATTCAGCATTAGGACTCTTGTTATAGGATTTTGCACATAATGGTTCATGATTAGCTCCTTAGATTCCAAATAAATTGTGATAATTTGTTAGGCGTTCTACACTAGGAAATAAGATTAAAACCACACTGTATGTTTACTCTAATTTCATTCCTAACCTGATAGTTTATGAAGATCAGGAAGTCAGAGAAAGTGCTAAACAACTCTATTCTGCCTCCCAATCTTTAAATTACTCATGAAAACAACAATATGTTGTCTATAGATCTTCACAGGTTCAGGTGTGCTGATAAGGAATAAACCATCTGAAGAGACACCATAAAAACAGAACATCTCACTACTGCTAATGAACAAGAAGCTACAGCGTTGTAGAGGTGACTTTTATATAGGAATTTGATGCATGTCTACTCAAAAGTAAGCCCCACCACATTCAACGAGACCGACTCCCATGCAAGCGCATATAGGGTTGCTGTTTTTAGTCTCCCTGTGCAGAAGTATTTTAGCACAGAGCAATATATTGTTTTCTGTTCTTATTTCTAACCTAAGCTCTTTTATTGGCAAGGCATTTTCATTTCCTTCCCTAGCTAGGTCTCCTGTTTCTTCATCCTGAAGTTATATTGATTTCAGGCTTTGTAAATTCCGCAGCAATGGGGCTTGCTTGCACCACTCCCCATTCCCCTGATGAGTCTGGCCTGGCTCTTTCCTGACAGGTTTGGCTCATTCCTTTCTTCTTCAGTGGAATCATCCATCTCCATTGCAAGTCTTTCTGACAAGGTTGGCTCACTCTGCTCTTCCCTCTGCCAAGCGACGCTGACCTACTTCTCGTCTCTTGTATGGAGCCATCCTGTTCTGCTCAGCCAGAATTGGCTTCCAATGTCCCCTCCTTCGATTACCTTCCCACACCCATTTCTTTCATCTGCAACGTGTCTGTTCCAACTGTGTCCTCCACAAATGGTCTTCTGTAGTTACTGTGTTCATCCTGTTGTTGTACCGATTGAAGCAACCATAAACCCCAATTCCTGAGATTTCAAACATGAACCAAAAAGGAGGATTTATCATAGATACATTGAACTGCAAAGCTGGAGGAAATTGGATTGTAACATAACCAATGTGGGGCTTGTGTAATCTCTGGCCAACTATAATTCTTTATTTTTAAATAAATAAATAGCTACAATTTTAGGGTTGAAGATGAAATAAAAAAAATGGCGAGTCTGGAAAAAGGGGACCTTTGAATCAAAATAAGAAACCCATGACATTTATTCTTGTCTATGAATTTCTACCATCAGATTGTTAAAAATGCAGTGTTGAAACATTTTAAAATGGGAAGCCTAATGGTGGCTCTTTGTTCTTTTGGTGAACTATTACTTTGGTGGGAGCAGTATACATTTTAAACAAATGTGTTCCTTTGTGCTACAGTGAGGTTAGGGGAGGGGGAAAAAACACCTGACATCATAAATCTTTTATTTCTGAGTGACTGATGAAAAAGAAAAGGTGTATAAAGCAATGAATATCTCTTCAGGTAAAAGATGAAAGAAGGCCCCATCAAAAAATAATTGATACTCTTGTGATCACTGACAGCAAATTAGAAACCTGCTTCCCTTTGTGAAATCATTCTCTTGTGTGAGCTATGCAAAGGTTTAAAGTTGTGAAATATTTGTTTTCCAAGAGATGATTCTTGATCAAATCCTTTGAACGCGATGTTCTAGGATTTGGCTGTGTATGGGGACGATGACCAAACATTTTGGTTGGCATGTATTGTTCCTTGACATTCTACTTCGTTATATTTTTTATTCCCTTCTGGCCTTTCTTTAAAAACGAACCTTTGCAAGTTTTAAGCCCTTGTCCAGCAGTTAATTACTTCTGTTAGATACCAAAGCATTTAGTTCCAGCACCTTCTCTCAGCGGCTTTTCCAGACACAATTTAATATTTGTATGTGCAGCTCATGTTGTTCTTGTGAAAACCATAAAGACCATGTAGAGGGCCCCCAGGAATAATAAAATATTAATTTGATGGCAAAAAATTAAGTGGCTTAAAGAAAGAAGCTGTTGTCTATCCCATGAGTGGCTTTTAAGACATTGATGTCAAGCTTTGAATGTCTCTATTTTTAGCCAAGCAAACCACATGTAATGAGACCTAAGTAACTATCTGCCTTCTATCAAAGAGCTCACTGATGAAAACCACCAATTTCTTCTTTCTGTCGGACCATCAGTATTAAAAATGCTGCTCTACTTTCCTAGTTTAGACAACAATATTTGGAGATAAAGGGATTCACCACATTTCTGTTAACACTGGAGGAAAATGAAAATAATCTTCCTTCAGAATTTGCACATGCACACATACACAAAGAGAGAAAGAGTGAGTTGTGCTGTTTTTTATGCCAGTTACACTGCCAAGTAGGGACCCTGGCAAATCAAGGGTCTTCTATGCTTTGTTTTGTTTTAATCTGGAGCTTTAAATTTGAAGACAAAAATTCTACCAATGGGCTGCCAGGAGAAACAGAAAATGCCATTATCACCATTTTTAGATTTTGTCAATCCTCTGTGTAGGTTCCTTTCAAAGACTCGGACCAGACATTCAAAATATACCTCAAGTTTGCCCACGGTTGAAATTGCAGAAGACTTGGACATCCATGTACAATCACAGAAGAACAAGAGCCCATGCTTTGCACGCAGAAGATCTGAAATTAGAGTCCTAACATCTTGACGTAGGGCTGGGAAGAACTCCTGCCTGAAAATCCGGAGAATCTCTGCCAGTGTAGATGTTACTGAGCTGGTTGGACCCAAGGTCTGATTCGATATGAGGCATGTTCCTTAGTTACCTACTCTGCCAAATATACACATTGCACTCAGTCATCAAGTTAACAAGAAATCCATGAATGCTTGCAAGACATGGATGCAGCAGCCTGGTTCCTCCTAATTAACTGAGAATGTGTGCTATTTATTTATGTCCATAGCATGTCTTGCCTGTGCACACTTCTCTGGAGAGGATGGGAGCTACACAGATTATCATTGATGGCAAGGACTCCATTCAGCGCTAAGCATGCCTATCAGCAAAGAATGAGGGATGATTTGATCATTGTAAGGACTTTGTACCATGTGCATAGCTTTCTGACTTGTGCATGCAAAACAGGGTGGTTTGTGTCCATTACCCCTTTAAAAGAAATGTGTTTTAAAAAATACAGTCAGATTACTTTGCCCCAGCTGAGAATCTGGCTCACAAGAAATGTCCATCACTAAAATGTGTCTTGGGTGTAGCATGCAGCAATGAAATTAATAGCGGACCCAATGTTTAACATGTGTAACAGAATAGGCACTTTGGGTTCCTGAAAACCATGGATGGGGCAAAAACTGATTTGTTTTGAAACTGATTTGCAATCTGAATATTGCTGAATATTGACAGAAAACAACAATGTTTTTAACAAAAACAATTGCCAGAAATGCCTTTGAAATTGTTCATTTTATTCCAACTAATAGGTTTAAACTGAATCTTCCTGCCATATTTCACAGACACATTCTAGTCATCCTGCTGTGTTTTAAATTGTAATGGAAATTAAGACAGCCAGGCTAAATCGGAGGAGCATTGTCTTCTGTTAGGTTTTCAGAAGGAAGATAAGAGAAAGGCAGCTCTTAATATCGTCTCAACGTATAGTTTGATGAAAGAAAGGTGTGTCTGTAGATAATAAGGTAGCTGCGAACCCAGAAGAATAGTAGAAATATAACAAAACACAGATTGCAGAACTTTTTTCATGTTATAATTGCGATAGTGGTGATAGTTTTGAGGTAAATTACAGAGGAATAACAACTGTGATAACAAGCATAATTCAAAAAGAATGAGGCTGCAATTCTGTGCACATATTCCTAAGAGGAAGTCTCACACTGAACTTAATGGGTTTATTTCTGGGTAGACAAGCATGGATTACACCATTAGCTGTGATCGTATGTATACGTTAGAAGGAAATGAGCACTCATACTATATTGTGGGTGCCTTTTGCGAGATCGTGTGCAGTGCTACAGTTCCCAGGGAACTTGCTAGTAGAAGGGGGCTTGCCTGCTTCTCAGTGTATTATATAGAGGTTCATGCCCATCCTCAGCTTTAAGTTTTGTTTCTTGGGAAATGGGGCCAGACCCATTATAAATAGGGGGAGAACCGGTATTAGCCAGACAGACGGCTCTGGAGAGTCACCCTCCCTACGCTCCATTTGTTAATGTTTCTTGTTTACAGGTTAACTTTTATTTCTTGCTTAGCAGGCACTGTTACAGTCTTTTGACTGGTTGCTGTTGAAGGACCAGGAAGAAATTTTCCTGCATTGGAGGGTTTTGTCTTCCCCGTAGCAATTTGTCATAACTTTGGCGGTTATGGCCTTGGATGGAATCCTTTAGTCTTCTTTTTCCTATAATGTGTGTGTGTGTGTGTGTGTGTGTGTGTGTGTGTGTGAAGTGGTGACTCACCCCCCTGCGGCAGCAATTCCAGGGTCCCCTCATAAAGGGGTTACATAAATGGGTGTCACTGACCATACACTGAAAGGTTGTCAGTAAACTACCCTGTGTGCGGGGATATGGGCTCGGCTGCCTGCCTACACTTATGTCTTGCAGAGCACCCCCATATCCCATTTACCCTGATGAGCCCCAGTTCCCCGACTGGGGGGCTGTGAGGGATACACGCCCAAGACCTAACCTAAGATCTTCCTACATTCGGAAGTTTAATAAAGTTGTGGCCTAATTTTAATTCCAGAGTCTTTATTTCCTTTCCCACATTCCCTGGGGGCTGGGGCTGTCGCGCCTGGTCACGCAATAAGCTCTGTTGAAAGCAAATGGGTTTACTTCTGAGTTAGAGAGGGATGGAACCATTAATTTCTGCGTCATACAAGTTCCACTTGGGTATGGGATTTAGTCCATCTCATATCTGTGCAGATTTGAAAGGGAAATTCCTTAAATGCCTGCATCACACTATGACTATCCAGAATGAAGGTTGGATTGCTCCAGCCTTTGGACTAGTGTCTCAGAGCATCTGCACCACAAAGTTAATGTGGTATTATGGCTTCCTCCCAAGAATCCTGGGATTGGAATTTGTTAAGGGTGCTGTGAGTTGTCAGGAGGTCCTTATTCCCCACACAGAGCTACATTTCTCTCAGAGATTTAACAGTCAATCCTTATTCCCAAGGAAATCTGGGAACTGTATCTCCATGAAGTGAATAGGGGTTTACTCTTGGCACCCTTAACAAGCTACACCACCTGTGATTCTTTGGTGGAAGCCACGACTGTTTCAAGCAGTATCATAATGTTTTAAATAGATGGTGTCAATGTGGGCACATAGTCTCTTTCAGCAGATGAACCCCCAGTTAGGGATACAATTGTGAATGCTTAAATGTGCAGTGTGGGTGGGGCCAAAGAGAGGGAAAGGGAGCCTTCCAACAGCAGCCCAACCTACACTATCTCAATAACAAAATCCACGAGAACTGGAGGCTTTCAAGTTGTTAATCATTCATTCATCAACCTTTATTGGCATAAAACAGACACACATATAAACAGAACTGGATTAATACTTTCATAGTGGTACAAAGCATGCTAAAAAGAAAAGAGAAAAGACTCCGCTGTCCGCCGTCACATCTCTGGGACTCCTGATGGCTCAGCCGACTGCAGAATATTACGGCGAGAGAAAAGCAAATGTAGGTATTGAGCCACCAATTTGGTAAGCTCTTGGTCTTTCCCTGATAATAGGAACTGTAAGACCTCCTGCACTGGTCTCCCTCTAGGGATGCAGAGCCGATCCAGGAATTGCAGACGGATGTCATCGTAAAGTTTACAATGGAAAACCATATGCACGAGGCTTTCCACTTGGTGGTCATCACATGGACAAATCCTCTCACCCTCCACCCTGCCTGAGAACCTACCCCATAGGAGGTTCGATGGATTTACATTGAACCTGGCCAACGAAAAAGCCCTTCTTTCTGGGGGGTTCAGCAGAAAATCGAGATAGTTACATTTTGTTTCATGTGCCCACGGAAGATGGAAATAAAGAGGGGAACATGTTTTGCCTGCTGCCACTATAAGTTCTTGGCGCTCGATGTCCCACAACCTAGTTTTTAATGTGGCCTTGGCAGAAAGTAAGGACAATGAACGCAGAAATTCCACTGAGAGGCCCAGTTGCTGAACCTTCCTGTTGAAGTATTTTAACCCTGGGGGAAGGAAGGTGTCCGATAACATTGCCTGGAGGAGAGGGTCTCTATCAGAGTCAAGGCAGATGTTTAGCCAGAATATAAGAAATCTTGCCCAGGCGACAGACTCAACCTTATGTTGGGCTCCCTCTAGACATAAAGCTGCATATGGGACACATCGTGGGACTGAAAAAATCTTATAGAGGAAGGCTGATTGCACTCGTTCTACCATCTGGGTGAACCCTTGCATCCAGACTGGAATGCCGTAGAGCAGTTGAGAAATAATTTTGGCGTTAAAGACCTTGAGCGCAGAAGGGATGTACGAATTGCCCCTTGTTATAAAAAAGCGCATTATAGCCTGCATAGACAACTTACTGGCGTTCACCGCCGAATCTTGGTGTGGAGACCAGAGGAGCCTATGGTGGAAGGTGATTCCTAGGTAATTGAATTTGAAGACCTGCTGAATGGATTTATCTCCAAAAACCCAGCTATAGGTCTTGCGTGAGTTACCAAACACCAGGATTTTGCTTTTCTCAAAGTTCAAACATAATTTCATTTTGGACATATACTCAATACAGGCATTTACCAGTCGCTTTAGCCCTATTCTGGTCCGTGACAGCAAAACCATATCATCCGCGTAGAGAAGGATGGGAATACTTAAGGCTTGGAGTTTCGGACTGTGGGCATCCACCTGGTTTAGTGAAGAGGCAAGGTCATTCAGAAAAAGATTGAAAAGTGTGGGAGCAAGTACACAGCCCTGTTTTACTCCTCTGTTTATAATGACTGGTGCTGTCAGTTCGTTCCCAGGATGGATTCTTATGCGGCAGGTATTATTTGTATAAAGCTTTTTGATCAGATAAAGCAGTCTGGGTTCTACGCCCATGGTCTCCAGTTTGGACCATAGTAACCTCCTGTCGACGGTATCAAAAGCAGCCTGGATATCCAGGAAGGCCACATAAAGATGTTCTTTGTAGAGTCGTGTGGACTTAGCGACTAGGTGAGACAGCACCATACAATTGCGTAAGGTCGATTTCCCTGACCTGAACCCAGCCTGCTCAGGGCCTATGATGTTGTTGTCGTCAAGCCAGGTAGTTAGTCTGTTTAACAGATGCTTAGCATATAATTTCCCGATGTTAGATAGAAGACTTATAGGCCGATAGTTAGACGGCAGCTTCTTGTCGCCTTTTTTAAAAATGGGGATAATTATGGATTGCTGCCAGGAGCTGGGCATAATTCCTGATCTATCGACCAGCGTAAACAATTCTGTCAGTGTCGGAGCCCACCATTCAAATTTAGATTTAATCAGTTCAGGTGGGATGGCGTCAGGGCCTGCAGCCTTTCCTACTTTCATCTGGCCGATTAAACTTATAACTTCGGAATTGGATACCGGGGGCCACTCGTCTAGGAGAGAAAGAATGTCCTGATCCTGCCTATCCAGTGGAATACAGTTATCAAAGAAGACTGTCTTAAAATGATCTGTCCATGTACTCGATGGGATCAAAGTCAACTGCTCGTTCTGTGACTGTGGGTGATCTGCTACAGTCTTCCAGAATTTCTTGTGATCTCTTGTTAGTATGGCTGAGAGTAGTATTTCCCAGCATGTCTGATTGTATCTTAACCGGCTGAGCTGGATACTCTCCCTTAGTTGATGGGTTCTAGTGAAGTAGATGTCAGGTAGTCGGGAACTGCCCGTCTCTCTGAATTCTCTATATAGTTTCCTGACTTCGGATTTAATAACTAAAGTCTCTTTGTCAGTCCAATCATCAATTCCCCTCCTTTTTGGAGGACTATGCGAGAACGGATGAGCCAGTTCAGCCACTATAAGGTCAATAAATTCCTCGAACCGAGTGACTCCACTTTCAGGGGAGAGAACACGTATCTCTGTAGAGATCAAGTGGGTCACGCGTTCAGAGTTCACCAGACTTTGGAAGAGGGACAGAGTATACTCGTTAACTAAAATCCTTGAGAGCTGAGGATTCTGCCCCCGGGGGGGTGGAGAGGTTTGGTGAACTGTGTTATTCGATGGAAAAACGAGTTTGCAGTGTAGGGGAAGATGATCACTAAGCATGGGGTTACCTACATGGAACTCAGACACATAGGGCATCATTGCAGCGGGTAGCAGAATATAATCGACCACACTATTTCCCTGCTGGGATATATAGGTGAAGTTCCCAGAGCCTTCCCATTCGGTTAGCCCATTGAGCCATAACAGGGCTCTAGTAGTGGTCAGCTTAATAAGTCGCAGGCCCGCCTGGTTGATAACTTGATCCTGGGATTTGCGATCCCAAGAGCAAAAGTCTGGAAGAACTGATGTATCTAGGATGCCCCATGCTTTAGAGTATGCATCCCACCCTTGGCCTAGACGCGCATTGAAGTCTCCAGTCAAAATAATGGGTAGGTCAGGATAGACGAGATCAAGATTTTCAAACACGTGCGTGATAAGATCCCATTGAAGGTTCTTGGTTGTAACCGTAGGAGTGGGGGGGAAATACACATTAAACAATAGCATTTCCTGGTTCTCTAGCTTAATCTTTGTTACTAATATTTTACAGCTGGCATTTGACGACAGGATGTGTTCGCATTTTATATGGGGAGCCACTAGTTGTTAATCAAAACTCGTCCTCTCAGAAAACATCTAAACAGACCCTAACGTCAATATGTGGCGACTATTTTGGATTCTGTGTATTGCTTCTGCTGCTTGGTGCTGACGTAGTTATACATGTTATTATTGTTATTTTGGTTGTCTGTTCTTTGACTGTAATAATGATAAAATAAATAATATATAGTTCAGTTCTTTGACTGTAATAATGATAAAATAAATAATATATAGTAGCATCATTTGTGCAAGGCCCAATTTTAATTTAAGCAAAATGTAATCTGACACTTGTTCTGCCTTGCACCCGCCCCGGAGAATGGGAAGGAAAGAAACATTTCGGCCCAGTCCTTCTCTTTTATTCTCTTTTATTTTTATTTCTCTAAAGCACATCTGTCTGGTTTTCATATTTTACAGTCCCCTGGAGCTGTGTGATTCAAGGACTGCCTAGCCAAGCAGTTGGAAGTATATTCTGCTGATTCATACCCCTGGTATGCACAGCTCATCAGCACTCATGATCCCCACAATCAGTATTAGCATTCCTATTATTATTAGAAAGATAGCTGGCCTCCGAGTGCAAATCTATCACGTATATTTCGCTTGAGCGCGGAGGCCATGTCAGCAGCAACAAGGATGAAAAGAGAGCCAGTTGTTTTTGCTTGGCTATTATTTTAGAGCCTTAGCTTTTGCATGTGCTGCTCAGTTTTGTCACATGGGCATAATGGGTTTTGTTTTAATTGCTTTAAATAGAGAAAAATCTATTCTGTTTACTTTTTCCCCCTTTCCTTGAGAGGAGACAGCGAGTTTTTATTTTAATTTCTGCAAAGCGTTTCAACTTCCCATTAGCAGTCCCATGGGATGTCGGTTTGGGGTGGAGGAGTTTGTGTGTGGGGGAGATGGGTAGGCTAGGCTCACGTTTTGAGTTTCTACATCTGGAATTTCATCCACCCACAGGTAGCAGCGACTGCCAACGGCAGAAGTGGGAGAACAGCCTGGAATCAGATCTCAATTAAAGCTACACAGCATCAACAGACTATGACTCTAGGGAGGCATTCTCTACTCTATATCTGCTCTGCAAAACCACCAAACGCCTCCATCTGACAGCTTTTCAAAATAGTAACTTTTGGCATCACTTCTATAGGCACAATATGTCCTGGATAATTTATTTCATTTTTGATATTCAGCTATTCCCCCCCCCCGCTAATTAACTCTTTTGTTTCTTGGAAGGAAGGTTTCCTGTGCTAAGATAAAGGTATATTTCAGAGCACTTCCCATGGTGAAATTATTCGCACAAAAGGACAAACTTTCCATCATGCACATTCAGTATCACCAGGCCCAGATTTGAAAAGATCCCAGGCAAAATAACACATAGTGGGTCTCCATCAGCAATACATGGTTCTGTTAGCTGCCATGTAATTTCCTGCAAGACCCTGTAATAACATTGCTGTGTGGAATTGTGGGAAATGCCCAGTTGCCTTCTGCTACTTAGAACACAGGACATTAATTTTTTTTATGGGAGGGGCATACCTGGTGCCAGAAATGAGTTCTACCAGGTCCCTGGAAGCTACCCAAGAATGTTGTTTGATGACGCCAGACCTGGGCCTAACGTAAGGGCAAAAATACAGCACTGGGCTCTTGGCTATGCCATACTGCCTGCTATGTGTGGCCGTGGCTGTGTACACACATTTCCCCAATGGAATCCTGGGAAGTGTAATTTTGTTGTTGTTTAGTCGTCTAGTCATGTCCAACTCTTCATGACCCCATGGACCAGAGCACGCCAGGCACTCCTGTCTTCCACTGCCTCCCACAGTTTGGTCAGACTCATGTTGGTAGCTTCGAGAACACTGTCCAACCATCTCGTCCTCTGTCGTCCCCTTCTCCTTGTGCCCTCCATCTTCCCCAACATCAGGGTCTTTTCCAGGGAGTCTTCTCTTCTCATGAGGTGGCCAAAGTATTGGAGCCTCAGCTTCAGGATCTGTCCTTCCAGTGAGCACTCCGGGCTGATTTCTTTAAGAATGGATAGGTTTGATCTTCTTGCAGTCCATGGGACTCTCAAGAGTCTCGTCCAGCACCATAATTCAAAAGCATCGATTCTTCGGCGATCAGCCTTCTTTATGGTCCAGCTCTCACTTCCGTACAACACTACTGGGGAAACCATAGCTTTAACTATATGGACCTTTGTTGGCAAGGTGATGTCTCTGCTTTTTAAGATGCTGTCTAGGTTTGTAATTTACAGAGTTATAATTCCCAGCGCCCTTAGTCAATTTTAAATGCATGGTGTGTATGCAGTCCACATTCTGATTTTCAATTCCTCCCACATTAAGGCACCACCATTACACCTCTTCTTTCAAAACCCTTTGATAGAAGGGTTATATGATTGAGAGGAAGGAAGCCACGAGAGTTTGGATACATTGAAAAGCAACCACATTGTTACTAGGTAATGAACAGTATGGGCTGGTTCAAGCACCTGTGCCTGCGTTTGCTTGAGCCAGCAACACAGAGATAAAACAAGACAGCTAGTATTTACAGTCCACTGGTCACTATTCCTTCATTTAACAAGATCTGTATACTGCTTAACGGTGAACAAAACCTCTAAATGGTTTACAAGCAATACATGTCAGAGGAGCCAGACTATTTATTTGGTTACAAATCATGTTCAGAGCAATCAAGTGATTTCCTTGTGTCGGTATACCAAATATTTATTTCATTGCATTTATACCCCACCCCACCTTTTCCTCCAAAGAGTTCAAGGTGGTGTACATAGTTCTCCCTCACCTTCCATTTTATCTACAGAACAACCCTGTGAGGTAGGTAAGATTGAGAGGCAGTGACTGGCCCAAGGTCACCCAGTGAGCTTTGTGTCCGAGTGAGAATTTGAACCCTGATCTCCCAGGTTCTAGTCTGTCACTCTAACCACTGAACCACACTGGCTTCTAAGCGCAGAACTGCATGACTTTTTAAGAGAGATTCCCCCCCCCTTATTTTAAAATAATAAAAATAAAAGCACATTTCTATTCTGATACTTAAAGCACTTGATTCTTTTTTTTTACAGTTACCGAAACATGCTAGGTATCACTTGATAAAAGAAAAATGAGAAAATGATTTCTGACTTTTAGACATTCCAGTTTTTTTTAAAAAAGGGACAAGACCCCCAATCTCTTTAATTCATATCCTGAGACTGAGGCAACTCTTTGTTCCCCTGAATATTTATCATGTGGCACGTCTCAGTCCTTTAAAGTCTTAATACAAAGCCCGCTGAACTCAGAGAGAGTCTCGTTCATTACACAGGGCTTTGTAGAAGGCCCTAAAAACTTCATTGAGAATTTCAGGGATCTTAACCCAAAGTACAAGGATTTACGGAGCGCAGTTAGCTCTGAAGGAGAGGAAATTGAAGATAAGGCTGACATTGTTTTGCTAGGCTCTGCTTCCTGCTTTAATAGCAGGAACATTTGCTAGGAATTGCAATGGGGGTTGGAGAGGTGGGAGAACCCAAAAAGGTGTGGAAAGCTTTCTGTGTGTTGAATTTAGGAACACCTGTGGAAAAAAGTTGAAAGGCAGTTTCCTTTCCACCAGATAATGTACCAAACTGAGCATAGCAGCCGAGGAATTGCTTGCATGTTCAAAGGCAAACCGTCTCAACTGAGATATCTTTCTTTCCTTGGTAAAAGCTAGCCTCCATGAGGTGAAAATTGGAAATGATATATGAGGGATACCGTAAGTAAGGCAATGCATATGGGGGTGTGCCTTTCAGAAGCGATATATGAATGCCAATCGCCTTCACCCTATTGAGCTAAGGCAATAGTGCATGTTAGGATGTTAGTGGAATCATTAGACCTTTTAAAAAAAATCTGTGTACATGTTTCAAAAGCCCCATTTAAAATAAATAGCTTTTTAATGCATAAAGGTTACAAGACTAAAACTGCCCACAAAGGAAACCCAACTGAATCCATGACAGTAGCTCCACATTTCGGAGAAGCTAGTTTTATAACATGCAGCTTGGAAGTCTGATTATAAAACAAGGAATCTATCGCTAGTCAGTTGGAAGCATCTGATTCTAGAGAACAATCAAGGAAAGGGATGGAAATCAGGCATGTGGATTTAAACCAATGTCCATAAAGGGATAGTTCCTCCAGCTTTGTGTGCTTCCATGTAAGGAATTTGCTCTGGAGTAGGGAGAATCAATGTAGTACATGTTAAAGGTGAATCTATCAAATCTGCAACACCAAAAGTGATATGAGGACTGAAACACAGCCAACAACAAAACATTTTTTTGGTTTTGTTTAGGCAAGATATGCAAAATGTTGGTATGTGTTTTAAGCAGGTTTTTAGCTTATTGTTGATTTTAATTATTTCTAAATGTTTTAATAGTTGTTTTAAACTGTTTTTACCGACAATGCCAGTGTTTCATTCTTTCTGTAGACTACTTTTGGATTGTTTGTTTTTCTAACACTTGAGAGCTATGTTTTTAATGAAACAAATACATTTTCAAAATTCATAGTTCTCTGAAGTTTGTGATGCAGTTCTCCAGGCAATGTTTCCCAAAATGTGTTTATGAGGGAGGAGAATGCAGAAGAATTAATATACTAGAGAGATAAGAAATACAGAAAGATGCATTCTTTTAGGGAAAACTGCTTGTCAAAAAAGTGTATACATTAGCCAGACAAATATGTGTTTATTGGGAGAAATTAGCACCATGAGGATTTTAATACACAGTCACAAATTGTTGCAGGAATGTGGAAAACTGAATTTAAGTTCGGAAGAAAATGAGAAACTGAGAGAACCAAAAGGGTTCATCCCTACTCTCGCATTGACACTGTTCCCATGCCTTTTGTGGAGCATCTACATGTCACCATCAAACCAAAGATCTTTTATGCATGCTTAGCTGTTTCTGTTTCTTTTTTCTTTGGGAGAGGAGGACTCTTTGGTCTTCTTTAAGAGGTGTGATTTAGGTGTGTGAAATGACATTTGGAGTTTCTGAGTCCTACTGCTTTCATTTCAGCACACCTTTACTAATAAACACCAGTGGTTTAAACTGATTTTAATACTGTAACGATACTTGGTTTTATGTGTTCCAGCACAGCACAAATGCTACCTTCGAGTCCCACATAGCTATGTTAATCCACTAAACCAAACTCCTCCCCCATCACACACACACACACACACACACACACACACACACACACACAATCCTGAGCACAGGAAGAGTTCTACTGGTGCATGTGGGAAGCCAACCATACAGATTATTCTCTGGCCAGCTCTGTACAAGCTGTAGGAATGAAAATAACATGGCCATATTAAAGCACAACAGAGAATCAAGTTTTTCGAGTTTACTTGTATATTAACTCAAACGAGTGTTGTAACAAAAACACACACCAAATAAACCACAACTATATTCTCGTACAAAAACATCTAACTGATTAGCCTGCTTATAGAGAGTGAATCAAACAATGATAAGAAAAAAATTGGGATAAAAGAGGGATCAATGCAGAGTAATGCAAGGGGAAAGTTAGGCTCTAAATCTTAAGCTGCTAAATGCCAGCAGGTTCATTGTTCTAGCAAGGAAGAAATCGCTCGTTCAGCAGCTCAAATGTACCTTGCCCCGAGTATTTTTGGCTATTGCTGTCTCTCAGCAGCGTTACTTTAAAATGCATGGTTGTAAACTAATGAAAGCGAACAGGAGACATGCTGAGCAATTGAACTGGAGAGCTAAACCCTTCCAGAGGGTGCAGAGTTTGCAAATAGTCTAAGTCCCCAGCTGCAATGGAACACCTTGACACTAAACCCTTTTTAACAGTGTGGATGCCTCAATGGCTTCTGCCCAGATATCCCCAATCTGTATGTTTAGTCTTTGTGCAACCAATCCAAAAGTGAAGTTTCCCAGAAGATAACTGAATTGTGTTTGTATGCCAGAAATAATAAAATATACCAACATCTTACCAAAAGAGAGACTTGGCACGTTTTACTTTGACCGGCCCACATCGTACCTGGCTCTACCCCAGCTGTTTTCTTCAAACCACTCAGTAGCAATAACACTGAGAATGCTACCACACCAGCTGGAAAACAGGCATACCCAAGATCTCTCTCCTGAAGGCTTTGACGACTAATGTCTCATTCATGCCCAAACTCCCCTGCCCCCTGCTCCAAGTTTACTGCAACGAGGATTCCAATCTTTTCAGAAAGCCACTGAGATTTACAGTTATGCAGATCTGTGCGAGATGATGATAACAAAGAGGCAACATGATAGAAACTGACAATATGTTAAGCTCCTTGCCCAAGTGTGGACAGCTGGAAATGCAAGGAATAATAAGCATTTTACAGACAATGGCACCACCATGGAAAGAGAAAGCTGTGCTAATCAGCACAGCTCGCCAGCCACTGAACGCGTACACCTGCTTCTTCACAAGTAAGTCCCACTGGTTTCAAATGGACTTACTTTCAAATCAATACTCTGACATTGCAATCCTCCATGTGGACCCATTCAGCGGGGCTTACTCCCTGGCAGAAATGGGGTATAAATCTGATTCAGTCCAAATTTAAAGGCGAATCGACCTAATTTGTCCTCTCTGAAACAATATGTGAACCAAAACGCAATTCACACTTTCCCAAATTTTGCAATGCAGTTCCAATGTGTACAAAAACACACACACTGGGGTAAGGTGTGCATCAGAATGCATATGCTGGTGTAAAAAAACATGCAAAAGGCATTATATTAGGGGAAATTGCTTTGCAAAAAAAGAGCACAAATGTATATATTAGGAGAAAATTGCACTAAAATGCTGACAAATTTTCACAAAGACTTAAAAAAAAAATCTCACACACCGTGCAAACCAATGTGGATATATGGAGAAGTCAACTTAAGATTAAGCGGGGTGGGTGGATGAGAAACTAAGACAAATCATGCAGGAAATATAAAAAATAAATTTAAGGAACCACAGAAACAGGAGGAAGGAAGTCGGGGTTTGAATTGTTAGAACGATTGTAAAACTACTGAAATGTACATAACTCAAAATCACAAATAAAAATTAAAAAAGAAACTAAGACAAATTAGGTAAGTGGGTATGCAATTGTTGTATTAGGATTGCAGTTTAGATAGCAATTCGGTTCACACTCCCTTACCTAGAAGTAGGTCTTACTACACTTATGGGACTAAATTCTGAGTAAACACACACAAGCTTGCTCGAAAAGGCTGCAGACTCAGAGAAGTCACACCGAGTTTAATTCTGAGTAACACTGGGCTGACATTCTGTACTTGTCTACTCAGAAGTAAGCTCTTTTATTTCAATTGAATCACCCCCAGATAATTCCAGCGTCCTCCGGTTATTTGCAAATTGCCACCATGTCTCCCCTGAATTTTCTGTTCTACAGAACAAAACATGCTTACCATCCCTCATAGGACTTCCTTTCCAGTCCCTTTACCTACCTGGTTACCCACCAGTGGACACACACCAAAGTTTGCAGAAGGGTCCTTGTTCAGTGGTCTCAGATTCAATCCCCTGGCAGGTAGGACTGGGAGAGAGGCCTTTGTGAAATCCTGGAAAGCCACTGAACTAGATGGACTATTGTTCTGCCTATTGTTTAGCAGTTTGCTATGTTCTTATATTCTGCTTTAAGACTGCTGGTGAATTTCATCCTTGGGACTCCTGCCTGTATTCATGCCATCCCTGACCCCTGTGGTCATTAAGATCTAGGGAAGAGCTATTCTTCAACATACCTCCTTGCATTACTTTGCAATGCCACACTTAGTGCATTGCAGCAGCACACAGACGACGTTGCATGCAGAAGAATAAAACGAGAAACGGCTTTGCAGAAAGTGCTAGACTTGAGCTTTTTCTTAGTCACGTTCCATTGTGGACACAATATCCTTTCTGTAACAGCTCCATAAAGGAAACAAAAATGCCACTGAGAACGTAAGTTGTTAAAAAGTAACTTATCATAGAAGAAAAGTAATTTTCATTCTGGCAGTATTTACTTCAATCTCTCTCAATTTCCACAAATAATTTATTTCTCCATAATACCTCGCTATATGCTTCTCTGATTCAGGGTATATAGCCTGGGATAAGAATGATACTGAAACAGTTTATAATACAATGTCAAATGTACTAGTCACAGCTACTTATCTGGACGTTGAAATCTTCATAAAGCTTTCCACATATATTGCTCTTGAAATAATTTGATTTTGGACACATTCTTTTACCTTTCTACTTAAAATACGTAGTCTGAAAACACAGATATAATGAGGTATAATAATTAAGCTGGCTGGACTGTGCCTTTGTACAGAAGGCATTAAACTCTGAAGGATGGAGTGGATATTGAAAATACAGTGTTTGGGGCGAGCCCATTCTCCACAAGTCAGCCCATTTGAATGGCCTTAATCTAATCATTCTTGTCCCTTGCATCTCCTGATTTTACATAATTCAAATGACAAGTTGAGCAACCTTAGCTAGTGCTTCCTTGTAGATTATTCAGAGCCTGCGTAGGACTCCCTTCTGTAGGCTGGAAAACTAAATGAGAAAAATAGATGGGCAATCCCACCAGAGAGAGAGAGAGAGAGAGAGAGAGAGAGAACAAAGTGAGGTTGGGAACAAAATCATTTGAAATGTTTCACAAATTCCAGATGTTGAATGTAGTTTGTTTATTGTCTTTTACATGGGAGAGGAAAATGAATATTCTGTGATTTCTGATGGTGCCATAGAAATAGTCCACGATACCCACAACAATTTAATGAGGAATGCTGCTGATGCAAGATGCCTGGGGGCTTCTTTGACCTAAGGGCCCAATGGCTTCTCAAGTCTGCAGAATATTTTAGAGTGGAATAATTGTATGTCATAAGCCAAGCATTTTATTTTTCATTCCTCTCCTCTGTCATTGTAATCTTCTCCACTCTATGAAACACCAGTTCAGAAAATAAAATAAAATAAAATCGGAACCAGTGCAATATTATAGGTAGACTGTTGGATTTGTACTAGAGACAATAGTTGCAAGTTATTTTGTACTGACCATAAAAGATAACAAAAAGAAAAAGATACATTATACAACTTTGTGGGTTTTACTATATGGCCATATATCTACAATTTTTTCCTGTCCCAGGAAGAGCTATGTTCAAACTCCTTGCTCAGCTGTAAAATTCAATGATGCCCTTAAGCCAGACAACATTTCTCAGATTACCCAACCTTGCAGGGTTGTTGCAATGCTAGAATGAGAATGGGATAACATCATGTACTCCATCCTAAGCTCTTTTGGGAAAGGGCAGGATACAAATGCAGTAAACACATAATAATAAAATGCCAGGACATGAGATAAGGGTATTAAGAGTCTAACTATATTAATCCAATTTATATCCTATCCTATTATATCCTATCTAGTAATATGAACTTGTTCAGGAAACATTTATAGATCTTTCTGCAGCCAACAGTCAATCCTCTATTAGTAGGCTTTGGAGTATCAGCCAATATGACCCAATAATTTTATTTTAATCACCCTATTTTCTAGCTAGATACACACACAATCCATCCCCAACACCATTAAATAGACAACAGGGTCTATAACACCTTGGGTTTATTTTTGTTGGTTGTTAGTTTGCCTTGCTTGGGTGCTGAATGCTGAATGAGAGCCTGCAAAGAACTGCAATTTGTCATAATATATTGGTTACCAGATATTGTATGTGGATGCTTACTTTTCTTGAATTGGAATTCTACCCCTGCCTGTGTTGTTTTATTTCAAGACTTAGGGGCGGGGGGGGGGGGGAGAGATACAATGGCTCAACTCTGTGGCTATGTGGCAAAACTACTGATTACACAGGATCAGACTTTGTGGCACCCTCATGCAGTTGATGGGGCCCCACTAGCCCATTTGGTGTGTGTTTGGCGTTAAACCGTTTATAAAAGCTGAACCGAATACTGGATCATTGCTGAATCAAACAGACATTACCCTGTATATACTCACATTGGTACTTTGGGATTTTGGAAAATAATAAAGCTACAGTTGTTGCAGGAAATACATGCTTGCTACGAAAGATCCTAGATTTAGCTAACAAAGGGGGAGATGCAACAAGCCCTGCTTGCTCTTCTGTGTTGGATGGGGAGAGATCCAAACTACTTGTTTCCTCTTCAAGGAAGGCTGACATATTCCTGGCTGACATGGTCTAGCCTGGTAAAGCAGCCAGCTGTAGATAAGAAGCTATTGGTTCAAGCCTTTCTTCTGGCTGATAGGTGAAAAATCCCAATCGACTGATCTTTTTACTATGGTCAATGATCACTATTCAAAAAGAAACTTTCTACACATATGTAAAATAGTACCAACCAAAGCAGAAAAAGAGAAACATGTCAGAAAAATGCCTACTAGCCATATTGTGCTATAGTATGGCAGGCATAGGAGCCAAAACTATGAGTCTGCTAAAATCACTCCATGGCAAGTTTTGCATGCAGCAGAACAATAGTTAGCCACCTTGGAAGAGATGGATGTGTTCTGATCTGAAAGGAGTGAAAAAAGCATAAAATTCACCTGATCGCCCGGATATTTCCATAAAAACGTTTCAATAAAAATTGCACAGGTAGCAACAGCCTGTGAGCAATGAAGTCTCATGGATGGGAATAAACAGGCGACCCAGAAATGAATGGTGCATGGAAGCCTTGTCTTTTTAAGCCCACTGCCTGCAGCAGGTCCAAAATCATCTTCCTCAGGAAACCACCCCTCATAGTGAAAGTAGAGAACACATGCTATGCACCGCTATCAAACAGGAACTTAAAACACAAAAAGCAGGTATTGCTTTCCCTCTCTATTTATTCAACATCCAGGTTCCATGGGGTCAGCGCAATCAAGGCAGGCAAGAGTGCTTAGCTTTTAATGGATGGATAAAATGTAATGAAAAGAGAATCAGCTTAGCCCCAGCTGCCCTGTGGGTTACATTGTTTTCAAATAGCTTTCTGTCTGGAACTTTTCCTCTTGCGAGAGTGTTCTACAATATTTCAGCAATTACCTCTGGAAATATGATGGGTAAGAAATGCACCCTCTGATAAACAGCCCATAAGTGGGGCTAGAAATTGTGCTTAAGAAATTGTTTATATTGTACTCAATAAAGCCAAAACACACTACCAAGATCAGTTTCCTAGCAAAAAGCATCGCAAGCTCTCTCACTCTCCTTTTTCCAATAAGGAAAGTGGTTCGGAACTGATCCACTAATGCACTCTCTATCCACCTGGCTTCCGGATGAACAAGCTAAGATTACAGCAGATATAATCTTATGTTCCCTTGGGACTTAGAGTCTACTTTTAAAAGGTTATCAACAACTGCTATTTAAGGATTCCAACCCTGTGAGAAATTCCCACTTTCCCAACATATGCGAAGTGCACACCGAGTATTCTGCGCCCCTTTGTTCCTATAATTAGTGTTGAGAAATAGGATAAAATACCTGTTTGAATTTACAGGTGGAGCCCCATCGCCCAGGAATTTAGCATTGTCTCCTAATAACCACATCCAGAGCATCTCTGTCACCTAAATACAATAATAATGACCACTGTCTCCTAACTTACAAATGCTTTTAGTGAATTTTGTAACATTAAAATAGTATTATGATTATTGATTATTACATTCATTACCTGCCCTTCACCTTAAGGACCCAGGGTGGGTTACAACATGAAAACATGATGATGCAATTTAAAAACAATTCCACACAACTTACAATGAAACCTAACCTGAAGGTTAAATCCTCATGATGACTGCTAAAAATGGACAACATGCACAGGAGCAGCAAAATTATAGTTCTCTTATGAACATTAACATCAGATATGTCCTATTTCCATATTTTGTAAAGACTAGGGAATTTCTGAAGTCTTGCTAGAAATTTTAGTGTGGGACCTTTCATTGAAAAGTATTTGTGCAAATAAATTTCTACAGAGAGCTTTTGACTCAGGAAGCAGATGTACACATCTCAGAGCTGCTTTGAAATCAATGTGAGGTCACCATTTGGAAAGAGGGGTGGGTACCAGGAAGTGGTCTCTTTCATTGGCCAAAAGCTAGCCAATTGGTACCATCTCTTTCCCTGGAAAAGTGAGGCTGTGACCTCCACTCATTCTGTCTCCAATTTCCCTTTCTCTCTTCAATCCCATAAGGGATTAAAAAAAAAGGTTCCAAGATAGCAGCCTACCCAAACTATGTGCTTGGTAAGTAACATTCTCTGGTATTTTGATTTTAGCCAGTTGTATTCCTTTGAGTTTGATTGAACTAAAATGTGTTTCAGTCCAACCACCTAACTTCTCAATCACAGCCAGTAACCCCAAAACTTCCTGGATTCGAAACAGTTCAATTCTACAACACAATATTTTTTTCTTCTTTTTGTACAGAATTCCCACTTTCTCCAGGGGTGCAAGCATGTATCAATATTAATTTTTATTTTTAAGAGTTAAAATGAACCTGAAGGTCATGAAGCCTGCCAGCCTGCCACAAGAACAGAACCATCTACCTCACATCACCCTACAAATCAATCTTATTTGGCTTCATGTTAAGAGCAGGTGTTTCTGCAGATAGCAAATAATAAGTGAAGTGGATAGACACAAAATATCTCCAGATTACTAATCAATCTGACTTGGAGGAAAATGTCAAACTGGCTTCTGATCTAGACATATAGCAAGTATGGAGCATAAGCAATATACATTGCATTGACTGGGGTAAAGTGTAATCTTATTGGCGTGCAGTAAGATAATAATTGGTATCCACACATTTCCAGTTATTGACCACCCAGAAGAGATATATGGGGAGGAAAGATTCATGAATAGCAGGTGAGGGGAACATTGCAGATTTGCTGGGTTGCAACTCCAGAACCCTTGGCTTTTGGCCATCCTTGCCGAGGCTGATGTGAGCTGGAGCCCAACAAATGCTGGAGGGCCACAAGTTCATACTATGGTAAATTATATCTCTTGTGTATCTACATGCCCCCCAATGCAGTTAGATGCCATCCTAGTTTTCACATGACTGGAATCTAAATGAAGACTTGAGAAAGAGGCTTTAGTAACATTCAGGCTACGCAATATTTGGTGCAGATTTGAAAGCACTTTCAGTCATTGTAATATAACACAAATACATCTATAGAAGCAGAATTCCACCTATGCCATCATACCTGTGCTTGGAAATTTGTGTTGTATCTATAGTTTCCCTCCCATCTATACACCTATCCAGCTACAGAACACAGCTACATCTTTGGAAGCAGAATTCCACCCAAGCCGTCATACCTGCATTTGCAAATTTGTGTCATGCCTGCCAATCATCTGCATCAGAGAGGAAGTGGGGTATTCAATCCACATATGAACCCCACTCCCTTTGCCTTGGAAAATCAAAGGAAATGATACCTTTTAAAAATGACCCTACAAAATATGCAGCCATGTCTACTCCATGCATACTGAGTTAGATCAATACTATAGACTGGAAACATACATCTCCTTATGATAAATACACTAATACATAGGTAGATGGTCAGAAGCAATCGCTTTAAAAAATCATAAGTTTTTAAAGTTTTTAATATAGCAGGATGTTGTCTTTTTGAATGAACTAGTCCTAATGACATTTTATTACAAAAAGTGTTGTGTTCAGAAACAAGAGAGATGCTTCCTCTTGCAGCAAACATCTACAAGAGTCTCTTATTTTTAAGTCAGGGAGCATAAAAAATCCCCTCTCTATTGCATTTGCACATAGAATCACTGCCATCAGTTTCTCCATCCTAGGTAATTTGCTTGTACAGTTTTTGATGGTCTGGTTTCTTCCATATATTTCTTTTCTTCATAGCATTTGAAAACAATCACTGGAATTACTTTAGTCTTAGAAAATGAATATACCAGTCCTAAACGCAGCTAGGATAAAAGCTGTGTGTGATTGGGCTGTTGCAGTTATTTGCGTCTTCCGTTTGGTAAGAATGGTCTCATTAAAAACAAGCTACAGTTGGGGTAACTCAGAGCAGTTAGCAAGAGACAGTCAGAGAGGTGACCTTCTGCATCTGTTCCAGGTCAGGAAACTCGCGTCACAGAGCCAGAAAAACAGTTGATCAGTTTTACCAGACAAATAAGCTTTGCAAAGGATCTCTTTTGTTCTGGATGTTGTTTGTGGTGTGTGTGTGTGTGTGTGTGTGTGTGTGTGTGTGTGTGTGTGTGTGTTACCTATTATGAAATCTGAAAAAGCAAAAAGTTACCAAGTTATCTCATTTATGTAATGCACCCTCTGTGATTAAGACTTACTGGAAATGACTGTGAGAAGATTTTTAAAATATTGGGGTTATACAAAGCACAAACAAATGTCCCGTTCCCACCCCCTCAGCCCCCGGTCGGGTCAGGAATCTCAAGTTAACTAGCTTAACGTGTTCTTCATGCAGGTAAGTCTATTTCTTCCCCTAGATTTTCACTTTATATTTTGTTAAGATGAATAACTTTAATGCTAACAACTTGAAACTAAGTCACTAATTGAAAGAGAGGTTTGAAAGAAGCAAGTTAACCATCTTCTGGGAATGGGACTCCAGAGGTAATTTTCAAGGTTACTTTCTCCTTATTAAAAACTCGGCAAAATAATAATGAAGTGAAAACTGCCTCTCATTAAGGTAAGAATAAGATCACTCGTCAATTTCTCTGCCTTTATCATCTGATGTTCTGTTGGTAGTGGAGCAGAGCTGCAATGTGTTCCTTGAGCCCTCCACCCCCCCCTCCCAGCCCCTGAACATTCACTGTAAACACAGAGAAGCCATAATTATACCATATTTGATCCTTATCAAAGCAACTGATCCATGTATCGATTTACATAAGGGAAAGCACATAAAACATGATTGCTTTTCACCTTTACTCTTCCCTGCTCGAAGGAAAGTTTCTCTTTGCAGACTTCATCTGAATATAAAAATCTCCGGCTGAAATTTGTGATGTTAAACAAACCATACCACTCATTCAACTTTTTAATTAAGGATTCAGTGTTCCGTCCCTTTTCAGACATTAAAATTCAGGTGCAGTCATTAATCTTTCTAAACGAATTCACCTGTGGCTAATACTGATGTATTTTCTATGAGGCTTGTCATGGACTGCACACTGCATGCATAACCACTCCACAGTTAATTACACAAGAGATTATCATTAATGTCAGAAAGATAAAACCTCCTAGAAGCATTACAGGGGTTTAATTTTTTTTATTTATTTTTTTAAAGTAATGACTTATTTTATTTTTCTTTAACGAGCTCCTCAAGTATTTAGAAACAACAGAAATTTGTTTACAGCTCATGAAAGTTGCCAGTGATCATCAGATGCCTGATGGACCATGACTAAGGAGAGACAGTCTGTTGCTGTGTCTTTATTGCTTAAGGGTGTGATTGAGTTTAAAAGTTCAGCACTTCAAAACGTACAGGTGGAAGCAGCAACGAACAATTGGAGTTTCGGAAAGTCCCTCTTAAGGTTTCGGCCGGCCTGCCAGCCATGACTTTTCAAAAGGACACCTCATTCTGTCCCCACTGGTTTCTTCTCCTCTGGAACAGCAGCCGCTGAGCTTGTTAAGTCATCCCTGGGCTGATTTTCGGCAAGGGTTTCCCTCCTCTTAATTTTCTCTCCACCCCCCCCCCAATAAATATTATTCAGTCTTCTACAAACCTTGAGGTTCCCTTGAGGCTGCTGAAGATGATAGATCCTCTTGTTTGTGGATGGCACTATTTTGGCTACATACGAATCTGTATTCAGAGATGAGATTTTGTACATAGAGTGCTGATTTTCATCGGAGAAACGTAATCCCATTGTGACTCCCAGTGGATAAATGCAATCCTAAACACATTTACTCAGAAATCAATCCCAATGGATCCTATTCGTTTGTTTGACTGTAAGATTTTTTTATCTGTCTGTCACCATAAGATCTTAGGGTGGGTTACGACAAGGTAATATGCTGTGTTTGTTTCTTAAAAGATAAAATCATTAGAGTTATATTTAAAAGTAAAACCATCTAACAAAAAACCCAGAATAGAATAGTAAGTGTGTTTAGGATTGCAGACTAGGTGTGCTTAACTTTGAACACAGGAGTGGCAATTCCTGTACTTTCAGGGACCATTTCCCACTGGTTTGGGACTTAGAATGGTGTATCTCCTTCCTATTTTATTTATTTATTTATTTTATTCTAAAGCATTTATATACCACTTTGTATTTAACAAATCTTTACGGTCTAAAAAACCAAACACTATATTATTAAAACATTAAACGAAAAAGAAAAGCAGAACCAAAAACCAGTGAAACAGCAACACAGAACACATAAAAGCACATAAAGGCAAATAAAACAGAAATCCAGAGGATCTAAACACATACAACAGGCTCTCATCTTACGGGTCAGGGAAAACCTGGGCAAAAAGTTCTCTTTACAAGATGTCTGATGTTGCTGCCTCACATATCTGATTCACATCTCAGAAGCCCTTGCTTCAACCTCCAAAAGACTTTTCATTGTGAAACTATTATTTTCGTTTAAGACTGTAATTCCTAACAGGATTGATATGATATTTGAATTTACTCATGAGTAAACTTATTCTTTTGTTAAAACTTGTGGCCAGAGTTCTTGGTAACATTTATTCTAGTGTGCTGCCTCACATATGGCAGAGGGCAGAGTATTCCACAGAAAAAGGGCAAAAAACAGAAAATGTCCAATTTGGGGTCACCCCCCCCCCATGGTATTCTATAGGTTGCAGTGGCATTAATAGAATTTCCCTAGACAATTCTAAGTGATCTTGCAAGCCTATAGAGAGGGCATGCGGTCTTTCAGGAATCAGGTATATAACTCTCCTGTGACTAGAATTAGGATTCCCATTTTATCTGCTCCAGAATAATGAGGAAAACTACCTTTAGACTCATGTAGTTAGAAAGAAACGTCCATCTAGCTGCATAATAAACTTGGCACCATGCAGCAGTGACACCTTTGACATTTCTCAGATGTTCACAGTCACATATCTTAAGTGCTTGACTAGTGGCTTATAGGAGGCCACTGGTTTGTGCTCAGTGGACAGAGAGGTGAGCAACGACTGCATTTCCTGCAAGATCCACGTCAAGATGCAGATTGGAAATGGCCCTTTATGTTTCGAGAATGCACGTAAGCTCCCCAACGAGGTATTATGAAATATGGGCAAGTGTTTAATAGTTCTTGTATTTGCATTTGTTAAAAAACAACAACAATAAAATTTTATTTTAAAAAATGGAATTTGACTGGAGGAGGAGGATGCTAGGGGAACGGACCCAGTGTTCAGACTGCTGATGAGTATCAATAGGTTATCTGTCAGTGGCACAGCTTCATAGGGGCTTTGCCCGACAGGCTAGTGCTCTGTGCTGGGTGCTGCTGGAAAAAGCATGGGTAGCTCAGTTGGCTAGAATGTGGTGTTAATAATGCCAAGGTTGCAGGTTCGATCCCTAAAGCCGCATATTCCACATATCGCAGGGTCCTTTCCAACTTTATAATTCTATGCCTATGTCAGACAGTTGATCTAGCAAGTGCTCTACCTTTGGTGCCTTATGATGCCCACCATATGGATATTGGATTCCTTTTCCATCAATTGCTGCCCAGTGGCAGAAGTTTCTTACTTCCTATTTGCCTCCTTACTGACCACCGCAGATTAAAGGTGGACTTCTATTCCCCTCCCATTTGAGTCATAAATTTAGTAGGGGCACTGACTGCGAAGAGGAGCGATAAAAAGGCATCTTGGCACTGGATCTGGTCCATGACCTGGCAGTCTAAGTTGTTCTAAACCAGTTGATTTTATTGATTCTTTATTTTAAAAATAGAAACCCAGAACAAACGAGAAACTGATGCAAATGATCCTTTTAAAAGCGGATACACAAAGCTTCCCCCTGCCCCCTTCTGAAAAGGATGAATCGCACAGCTTATGGGAACTGAAATTTATAGAGCGATGGAGAAGTCTGTTGGGAAGGCACAAGTTCAGAGGTTGTAAAGTAATAAAGCAATCTGAGAATAGTCAAGCAGTGCAATTTATAGGAAACTTTGGGAAAATTCTGCTTGCGAGGTAGCTGGTGTTCCAAAATAAACACAATATAAGAGATGGGAAAAGAGAGGTTTGTGTTAATGCTAGAGGTGGATAGATAACTAACTAAAATATATTTATTCTTCTTCATTCATTTATCACTGAAAATCCTTTTTAAAAAATATTTAATTTCTTTACCCAAACAGGGAATATGTGTGGAAAATGATACAGCTGGATATGTGTCAGACTGAATTTTGTGACCAGTCATAGGAGATTGCATCCGTCATATGTAGTACTTCTTATAAATCATTTTTTTAAACACACACAAGTACATAAGAGAGAGAATGAGGTAATTCACTATATAGAATCTATCTATAGAGAAGGGGGGGAGTGGTGGAGCAAGCCATCAGACACAATGGCTGAAATCCAGAGTCTATTTTACTTGCAGAAATGGAATTATGTAAGGGGGATCTTGCCTATGGAAATATTCAAAGTGCATCCAGAGATTATATTTTTCATATGAGAAAGCCTTTTCACAGATCCTCTTGCACAGAAAGCTTGTGGAAGAAATTGTACATTTCTAAGATCCAGCCAATCATATATACTTTTAATTCCCGTTAATTAATTGAAGTTAGTTAAATACCTGTTTTACTGTTCTTGAAATCAATGGGACTCAAAATGTTTAGGATTAAGGTTGCCATATTTCAAAAAGTGAAAATCCGGACACAAAAGTTGTTGAGCTTTTTTGGGCAAAGTTATAGCTTTTTCTTTTTTCTTTTTCTTTTTTACAAAATCTCAATAAAGTTTCTGAGCTATTTTTAAGGAAATTCGCCAAAATCAACACCCAACTAAGCGTCCAGATTTTCTAGGACATTTCAGCAATTTCTGCCTGGACACTGTTTCCAACGGCCAAATTCTGGCTATGTCTGGGAGATTCCAATTGTATGATACACCACATATTTTTATTTTCCATTCACAGGACCCCTGGATCCTGACACATTTGCACCAGTGTGTTGTTTATAGATTGAGTCCTTATTTGCAGTAGATGAAGAAGAAGAAAGTAAATCTAGGAAATCCAGCAGGCTCCATTTATATTAAAAACCAATTAATGCCTTTCAAGCAGAATGAGAAATACAGATTGCACACCACACTAGAAACGGAGACAAAATGAGTTCCAAAACAATTATGAAAATGATATTTATGTGTACAGCACTGTTATTGCATCAGTGGATCAAAACGAGAGGGACAAAATGGATAATATCACTCAGGTCCAATTAATGAAAGTTCTTAACCACTTTTTGTATGTGATAAATATGTCAATGAATGCAACAGCATTTGCCCAGTTAAAGGAATGTTTTATAGCCCCCTATGCACCCCTAGTTTAAAATAATATTCTGCTATTACTTTTCAGTCAATAGCATTTTTAGTATGCATGCTAAGAAAACCAATCAACTTGTTTCAACTTCAGTGTTATTTTAATAACTTGATGTAATGTGAGGAAAGGCTTGTCCTAGTTTACTGCCATCCACATTTCCTGCAGTTTTGATCACCTCAAAACCAAGGAGGGCTGGAACAAAAGTACCCACTTCAAAGCCATGTTTCACACTTTGCTTTTCTGTCTGTTCAGTCCCCAAAGCCAGGCTTCTATAAACAATAGCAGATAATGAGTTTATGCATGTAATTTGATTTAAATGGATTCTAACGGCTATACACTGATTCTGTGGACATCGTGAAGCACGCCTCTGAATAACTTTGTACCAGACTTATTAGTTATTTCGCAAATAAATTGATCTGGAAATGTTCTTGGTTAGTCAGACATACATAATTTCTTTGCGTTTCCCCTTCTCCCCGCCTCCCCACAAGAGGGTTACAAATATATTAGGTCCTTTTGAAATAGATACCATACCCCCAGTGATTTTTTAAAAAAATAAAAAACTAGCCTGAGATTTTATTTCACATATAAATATGAATAAATCTTAGGAGTCGAAAGGCTGCAATTTTTGGAGGGGAAGCTGGTGTCCGGATTTTAATATGCATGATGGAAAATGTAAGATTTATTGTATCTACTTTGTTTTCCACTAAAACAACGCTCAGGCGAAAGTGTGGGGTGTTCTCATTCTGTGATCCTAGGTACATGATAAATTCCTGTAGATCTACTCCAATTGGCAGTCCTCCTCTTTCTAATATGGTAAAAACATACTTTAAAATGCTCTGCCAATTATATATTCACCAGCAGGGCAATCCTGCGCATGTTTATTCGGAAGCAAGTCTCTCTGTTTTCAGTGGTAGACTTGGGGCTCTCAAATGTTAGCCCTATGCACTGCTAAAATATTGGTGCCCTCGCCTCTTGTGCTTTGTTCTACAGCACTGTTGTGGTGCCCCCTGCAGTGTGGCACCAAGTGCAGCCACACTGGTCATGACACCATAAAACTGCCTCTCTGGTGAGTGAGAATTTGACCATGCTTTAGAGGAGGAATGAATGAATGAGTCCAGTGGGCCCATCAGCTCATTTCCTTTATAGGTCTACTACCTTCCCCTTTCTTCATGCAGTATCCTTGGGCAGGGTGGGCTTTGCCAAGTTGCCTTCTGGGGGCTGAGTGGAATTTTTTGGGGTGTTCTTCAGTGGGCCTCTGGAGCATCTCTTTTTTCCTACTTCACAATGTCCTTATCTGTTTGTCTCCTGGTGGATTCAGACCTTTAGATTTTTCTGATGGGCTGGTAAGTGGATAAGTCTGCACATCACTGGTAAGAACCCTGAAGCACCCTTGGGTGAAAGGCATTTCCCCCAGCCACCTGCCATTACTAACTGGCTTGGGGAGCTGCTTGGGCTGGTGCTCTTGGCGCCTGGGGTGTGTTCCCTGCTGAATGCTAGACGATGGAATGGGGGGGGGGGCGCACATCAGGTCTCACACACTGACTGCTCCTCTATACTTGTTGGGATCCGTCTGTCTAGAGAGACAATGGAATGTGCCTCCAGGGATGAAGTCAAGCCACTGCCCAGTTGACAAGAGCCTCTCAGCATCGCTGATGTGGTCCAAATATGTTTGGCACCAGCTTGGCTGCAGGAGTTGCCAGAAGAAGGCATACAAGGCACCATCCAACCATCTTAGGGACTGCACTCCAGATTTGTGTAGGGTTTGCTCCTTAGCTTTCTCTTCTGCCAAAGATATCCCACCTGAGGTACCTGTTTGGACCATTCATATGGTATGTATTCATTATTCATGGTTGATTATGTTTATCGGATTGCCATTCTTGTATTTATATTGTATGCAAATATAATGGATTTTATTTTACATCATCACCAGCTGATGAAGAATTTCTATCAAAACAGTTTATCATCCCAAAAAAAGTTTACTACGTTTTTGGATCATCCATTATCTCATGGATTCAGGATTGTGACTGTTGAAAGGCTTGTTTGCCTCCTTCTATACCAATGGACTATATTGTCTAATTGTGTTCGATGCTACGCTTTGAGCTTTTATTATCGCATGATTGCAGGATTGGGACTATTGAAAGGTTTGTTTGCCTCAGTGATATTGATTGGCTACCTTCTCTATTTTTGTTCATACAATATTGACTTATTTTATTAGTTGTATCTCCACCATATGTTCTCTATTCAAGAATTGTGAAACAATACAGGTTATATATATGTTATTAGAACATTATTAGCCATGTGTTGCCTGTTACTGCTTAAGTTTGTCTGTGTTTGCAACACAGGGGGTTTCTTTAGTTACACAAAGATATCCCACAAGGCAGCAGAGGTTTAGGACCAAAGTTTTCCTTCTCCGAGATGGAGCACCTTGCCAGGTTGATGGACCCCATCTGCCCCTCACTTCCTTCTACAGTACATGCAGAAACAGCCTTCTTGACCATTGGTCCCACTCTTGGTCCTGTCCACTCAATCTGTCAGAGCCTGTCTTTGCACGCAAGGTGATAGAAAAACACAGATCCTCATCATTCTCTTTATGGTGAGGGAACCAAACTTGGGTGGTGGAAATTTATTTTGACCATTTCTTCTGAGTAAGTCAGAACCTTCAAAGGGTGTGGATCAAACGTATTTGTCCATCCACTATGACTACCTGTCGTTTACTGAGGAGCAGACACATAAAGATTTCCAGCAATTTTAAGCCCAAGGGTGGTGGTGGTGGTGGAATCCACCTTTGTTTCTTGAGGGCAACACAAAAGTAATTGTGTTACTCTCTCATCAAACCGAAGCTTGCTTTACTACTTCAAGAAAATGAAATGTATTATTTATAACTTAACACATAAAATTGTACCATTTGGTATAGTTATGAAATGTAAAAAAGTATAACTGCCAGTTAATTAGTTTATTCACATATAATTAGAAATATCCCCAGTGTTAAAGATGAGTTGCAAGCTGCTGCATGCTAAGGAACCTCTTCATCATTGCCAGGAAAATATGGAGAAAGGAGGGGGGAACTGAGGATGAGGACAAATAAGATTTGATAAGATTTGATAACAACTTGGCTGCAGTTTTAAGAGAAAGGGATTAGGAAATAAATGCTCCAATGATGTAATTAGGCAGCATTTTTCAAATGTATTGTATAGAATAGGGTTGCCATATTTCAAAAAGTAACATTCCTGATACCCGCAAAGTTGTTGGAAGATGCCATTTTTACACCCGAAAACCAGGACATGTCAGGAATTTCCCTGGTGTATGGTAAGCCTAATATAGAATGAATGAATAAAGAATATATTTGGATATTGTTGCAAAAGCGTTTGTGAATGTCAGGAGCCCGGGTCAGGAGTAGGTCAGCAATAAAAACATCAATGTTAGTGGTTAATTGTTTACTGAAAGAACCCAAGACAGTGCAGGCCTAGAGATCCCAACAAGTCTTCTCAGTAGGTCTTGCCCCAATGAGGCAATTATGAGGATTGAATTCCCACAGCCAAACTACCTATTATTAGACAGCACTGCTTCTTTCTTGCAATGGGTAGTTCTGCTGTCTTGAATCTCCCCACTTCTTTTCTGAAGGGTGTTAGATCTTGAGGCTGTTCACATCCATTTGAAAACTTTCACAGGTTACTCCAATCTCTGCTCCTTTGCCATTTTCACCAAGCAATGACGCCCCGTGGAGATAATTCCTCTGCTCCAGGTTGTGCACATCTATATAGAAAACGTGTTACTTATTCAGTGTTCTTTGGTTCCCGAAATCTAAATGTATTGGATGGTTGGGGGAAAACAAATCAGGTATTCAAAGATAACTGTCTTTGAGTAGGGAATGAGTCTAATGTCCCTTTGCCCTTTCAGATTTAATACTGATAGCAGCCACAATCCAAACTAATAATAATGAAAATCTGACTTTCTGCTGCCGTCCTGCTGTTCTAATCTGAAAATATGCAAATTATATATTGGAGAGAAACAAAGTGTGTGAATTTTAATGCACATTTTGTTCTTTCCTTTCTTTGATCAAGAGTGGCCTGAAAACATTCCCCACTTTCTTTGCAAGATTCTATGTGACTCACATATACAAACAAAAAGTGGTTTCAGGAATATTGCTGAAATAATAATCAGGCATCATTTGCTTAGCAGTGGCATGAGCTTAGGCACCTGGTTCCTACTGCAGCCAGTAAACAAGACTGTCCTGTCTTCCTTCTGTTTCCATATGAGAATCATTCAACATAGGAAGCTGTGCAACACCAAGTCAGTCCACACCACTGTTCTTCAACATTGGGTCCCAAGATGTTGGAGTACAATACCCATCATCCTTAACATTGGCTAAGAAGGATGGGATGGTGGGAGTTGTAGTCCAACAACATATGGAGACCCAAGACTGCATAATACTTGGTCTGCTCTGACCAGAGTCAGGGACTTGCCAGCAATAACTGGAAATACTGGGTCTTTCACATGAAAAGCAAGTGCTCTACTATTTGAGCTATGGGTCCTCCTTCTGTTTAAACTTCTGGTTAGTTTTGAGGCAATGCTATATAAAGTACTGACTTCTTTCTCATAACCCTGCTTGCTCAGTTAAGTAATTGTTGAAGTCCCTACTTTGCGTCCCATTGCTGGGGATGGATGGATGGAACTATCAATTTCAGTTCTCTCACCTTCCTATTTTTCCAATCTTAAATTCGCTTCTCCATATTTCTGGCTGAAATTTGCCTAAAAGCACACACACATATATTTTCCAAGCAGTTTTCTAAACATCTACTGCATTTTTATGTTATTGTCATTAATATATGCATTTTAATGCACATTGTACCATAGTATATGCATTTTTGTACGTCTCATTTGGCGGGAGGACTGCATTGCAAAATTCAGAGGTGTATGAATTTCAAAAGATGGTTGTGTTTTGGTTCACAAATTGTTTGAGAAAGTGTGAATTTGGCTGGTTCACCTTTTAATGTGAACTTAAATCAAATTTCACCTCCATCCCTACCCATCACTATCAGAAGTACTGTAGGTGAGAAATTAGACCTGGCTCTTTTCAGTCATGGCACCATGACTATGGAAAACCTGATCGTGGGAAGGTTATTCAACCCCCTCTAGTGATAATTTGGCACGTGGCAAAACAATATTACCTTATTTGCCATGCTAATAGACTTGTTCTTCCGTTCTTGATGCTGACTGTATTAATAGCATGTGTTATTGCTTTATTCTTATTGCTTTATTGCCTAGTTTATTGACTGGTTTTGCCTGTTTTGCCTAGTTTTGGAATCCCTTTGGGGAAAAGCAGGAAGTATTTCAATGAACAAATGAATGCATGAGTGGGCAAATGAGGTTACCAGGCAGAGAGGAATGTTTATATTCAAGCACAGTGCCAAGAGGTGCTGTCATCTGTCATCAAGAGCACTTTAGGGCAGTCAACTCTAGCACTCAGCCAGCAGATTTGGGTTGTCATTTAAGTGTGGGAAACAGGCAATTCATTTACTAACTACTATATTCTTAATACAGGGGGAGTGTGTGGTTTAGAATGGCTTCCTTTTCAAAATCGGTCCAACAAAACCAAAATTTAGAAAAGTATTCAATGAAAAAAGCAGCTGAAATTACTTGAATTCCTATTAATACAACTACTCCTGCCAAAGACTTCTCTGGACATGCTACAGATAAAAGTGGTGTGGGTACATAAAGGGTGAAAAGACCTCTCACCAAATCAGTAATGACTCCAAGCTTTCTTTGGATAAGACAGCCTCCATTGACCATCCTCTGTCCACGAGATTAGCTCCCTACTGCAGCAAGATCAAGGGACTCATGTCTGTGGACCCTGTAATGTGATTTGGGCTCCTGGCAGATGCTCAAGCACACCCACTCTTGATGGCAACCAGGAAGCAAATCCAAAAAGCTTGCCTTTCACCTTATTATGGGCATCTCAATGTCCCTGTGGGAGTTCCTTCACCAGCACTTTGTAGCTGCCTCCAATGAAGAGGAGCCAAGAAAGTGGCTACCTGCTGGAAGTGTGCAGTCATAATATGTAAGAATTAGGACATGCATGGGCATGTTTGCAGAAGCATCTATGATAGTGGTCCTTCTATTTTTGTAGCTGGACTAATATGTCAAGTCCTGTGTTTGTGACTTCCGTTGTTACTTCCTGTCTTTTGTTAGTGGCTAAGAACCATTTACACAAGAAGCACTATTAACATATTCGGGAGATTCTAGACATGCCTTTAATACATTTACACAAGTTGTCCTGGTGAGCTTCAGAGACGCAAACAGCACCAGGCTTCAACTCAACTGACAATGTGTTGCAAAGCCTACTTTGCATTTTTGGACATATGTTCAATTTCATCTCATGAGCCAGGGACTTACTGGTCTGATACACAAGCTGCAAAAGGCTTCACCCCCCCCCCAACTCTCGTTTCTTGGTTCAGCAACATGCCTTGCAGAGTGTATTTGCAAGATGTCATTCTAACAAGCATGCAAATAGGCTGTGGAGTCAGAGTCAGATTTCACACAAGACAAGATTCTTTCTTTCTTTTTATCTGTGAGCTTTAGTGCTAAGAAGCCCAGCGGGATCCATCCAGTTTACAAAAGTGCTTCCTTGTTGCACACAGTGTGTGCTCAGAGATACCATCCCATATAGAGCCCCCCCCCTCTGCCAATTGTCTTTCTGGCTGCTCAGCTCATATTTGTCACAAGTTTACAAAAACCAGGGGCTAAAGAAAGCACACACACCGTTTGCATCACTAATCTCATTACAGTAACAGCAAGAGAACTGGCCGACAAAAAAATTGTAGCCGGTAAGCTGGCTACTGTGTACACACATTTCCTTGCCCTGCACAGCACGAGCCCCATCAAAACATGCGTAACGATGGCCTCACTTCAACAATGGCAAGTGTCCATTGTACGCAGTTGATTCCTCATTACCAATGAAACCCTTTGGCCAGCAGACCAAACAGCAGACGGCAAAGATACTGCCTCATCTTTCAAATCCAAAGTGTCATGCTTCCCCCCCCCCCACTAGAGAAGGATTTCGAGTTTCCTCATGTCCCCCTGCCTTTTACACTTTGATGTATATGGATATAAATCTATAGGAATCAAAATTATATCATTGCCATTATAGCATATTGCAGCTACATCACCATTACTGACATTTACAGGACTGCAGCCTCATGATCAATGTGGCTTTTGCAGCTGGGTGTGTGGTGCTACGTACCTGATGCAATCCTATGCATCTTTACCAGAAGTGGCTCCTGGGAGTACGGCACTGCTATGGCAGGTGGGTCGCTGTTGCCTAATGGAAGGGGGAGAAGTCAGACAATGGGGAGGTCAGCACAGTGCAAATTAGCTGGCGGGAGCTCTGAATTGATTTAATTGGTGTGCTTGCACCGCGCCAACCTCCCTGCTGCCTTGCTACTCTTTCTCCGGCCCACCTGACAAGCTGCTTCTGTCCCATTGACTTTAATATTTCATTGACCAACTAAGTGTGTATTGGATTGCAGCATTTCAGTTAATTGCCACCCTTAAAGAACATCCCCATACACTTCCAATTTATGAGATTGGATTCACTTCTGTATGGGATCAGCTGGACTGTCAACACACTTGCATAGAGATGCTTCCTCATTGTGCTCCCAGGTCTTAGGTTCTCCACCTTTGGTCTAGATGAATCTGAAATTTTGCACAAGTAAATAATGTGCCATTTATAGACCAGAGATGGGAATTTGACTGGATCTACACTGCCATGTCTGAGAGAGGGAGAGGGAGAGGGAGAGGGAGAGAGAGAGAGAGAGAGAGAGAGAGAGAGAGATGGATATAAAAAATTATTCTTATTTCATTGCTAAATTGTGTGTTCTTAATTCCTGATTTTTAGAATCTGTACTCTTAGGCTGTAGCCCAACATTTACATTTTTATTTGTATTTGGTGTTAGGTATTATTGACAAGATACTCCAATGCTTTAAACTAATGATTGATTATTTTTTTGTTAAAACAGATATGAGACACTTGATGCTCAGTTGTACAACTTTAATTTAAACAGTGAAGACAGAAGTGTGATATTCAGCCTGCCACCAAACTTTGCAATGTGCATTCTATTTATAATAATTGGGAATTATTTGACACTTTTCTGTATTTAAACCTGACTTTGACAGGAATCAAAGTCAGATTTATAGTTAATGTAGAACATGCTGTTCAACTGTTGCAGAATAAACACGAGATGCATTTAGAGTAGGAATCAGATTAATTGTCTTGATTGGCTGTCATGCTTCATTCACATCAAAGGCAAAGTAC
Source organism: Darevskia mixta (assembly GCA_034641385.1). Taxonomy (NCBI): domain Eukaryota; kingdom Metazoa; phylum Chordata; class Lepidosauria; order Squamata; family Lacertidae; genus Darevskia; species Darevskia mixta. Next base: position 9,541,077 of record JAWWNH010000029.1, read on the forward strand.
ATCGAAACAAAGCCTCTTAAAATATATTCTCTTGCCTTTGAGAAATGTTTCAGCACCTATGGTAAGAAAGACTAATATTTTTAAAGTTGTGCTCTTGTGCACACTTAAGTAACTTTTGAGTTCAGATGAAAATTGCGTAAGAAGTGACATGAGAGAAGTTTTTAAAATTATACATGACACGGAGAAAGTGGATAGATTCCCCCCCCCCCTCTCATAAAGTACGGAACTCACTCCCACAGGAGGCAGTGATGACCATCAGCTTGGATGGCTTTAAAGGGGGATTGGAAAAAATTCACGGAGGATATGGCTATGAATTCACGGAGGATATGGCTATGAACTTGACATGAGTCAACAGTGTGATGCAGCAGCTAAAAAAGCCAATGCAATTCTGGGCTGCATCAATAGGAGTATAGCATCTAGATCAAGGGAAGTAATAGTACCACTGTATTCCGCTCTGGTCAGACCCCACCTGGAATACTGTGTCCAATTCTGGGCACCACAGTTCAAGAAGGATACTGACAAGCTGGAACGTGTCCAGAAGAGGGCAACCAAAATGGTCAAAGGCTGGAAATGATGCCTTATGAGGAACGGCTTAGGGAGCTGGGTATGTTTAGCCTGGAGAAGAGAAGGTTAAGGGGTGATATGATAGCCATGTTCAAATATATAAAAGGATGTCATATAGAGGAGGGAGAAAGGTTGTTTTCTGCTGCTCCAGAGAAGCGGACACGGAGCAATGGATTCAAACTACAAGAAAGAAGATTCCACCTAAACATTAGGAAGAACTTCCTGACAGTAAGAGCTGTTCGACAGTGGAATTTGCTGCCAAGGAGTGTGGTGGAGTCTCCTTCTTTGGAGGTCTTTAAGCAGAGGCTTGACAGCCATCTGTCAGGAATGCTTTGATGGTGTTCCTGCTTGGCAGGGGGTTGGACTGGATGGCCCTTGTGGTCTCTTCCAACTCTATGATTCTAGGATTCTATGAATGGCTAGTAGCCACAATGACTATGCTCTGCCTCCATCATTGGAGGCAGCAATGCTTCTCAATACCAGCTGCTGGAAACCACAGGAGAGGAACTGCCAAAGGTAAATTGAGACAAAGACTTGACTTTAAAGCTTTTCATGCATTCATTGGCCATTGCACTTCACATATGCAGATAAAAGCGTTGCCTTACCCCCTGCAACTTCCTCATGAAAGCCACATTGGATTGGTATTGACAAGCAGAGTAGTGAGGGTCTTAAATTCAGCTTAGGAAATGCCAGTTAGGACTGTACTTGGATGATGGATGTGGCAGCGAAACCATGCTTCTTTCTTTAGCCTTCCTACTTTGATTATGTGCAACCCTTCTCTTCACTGATATAAGTTTTTATGGAAGAATGACTCAAAGATTCCATTTCCTTTCGCTGGCCAAAGAACTTCAAATAAGTATGATAGCATGGCTTATGTAAGTTTTCTTGTGATAAATAGTAAATAAATGTAGGGTCCCCCCTTTAAAATATGCTTATTGGCATGAAATTTAAAGAAGCAGGACTGCCAATATGTACAACTGTCATATTTTTTCACATTTCCAGCAAGTAAAACATTTACTGGGCCCTGAGAATGCAGCTAAAAGTGGGGGGGGGCAGCTAAGTAAATCTGTACAATTAAATTAGCTGGACACTTCTCATGGATAAACTGAAGCCATAGTTATTTCTTTATTGCACAGTAAACAGATCATCCCAGGAGAATCACTTCTCTCTTCTGAAACAATAAAGACCTTTTGACGAGTTTGGCTCAGATATACTCTATGTAAGCTCACAAATTTATGTTCTCCCTTCAAATATGTTTGAGCCAAAATTCCACATTTGTCTTGGGTGCAAAATTGCTGTTGGCAAACAATAGTTTCACTGTATGATAAAGAACCTCTGCTTGTTTCAGTCATGTCTTATACATGGATAAAAACCCTTCTGCTAGGAAGTTTGAATTTGCTCACAAAATCACTAAGTATGGCAAATAATAATATTTTTTTTAATGGAAATGGTTGTACATTTGTTTTTGTTTTAGTTTGCTTGCTTTTGCCTTTGTAACAAATAAACAAATATCTCTCTTGAATAGGTGCAGCAACACAATTGCCCTGGAACAGTAAAATCACACAGCTGATTTAGTCAACCACTCATGATCCATTAGCTGATGAAAGAAGCTTTCATTTTTCTTTGAGACTGTGATAAGAGAATATATGTTTAATGTTTCGTTTGTTTGTAACAGAGGTATGTCAAGAGAAGAGCTGAAAAATCCAATTTGGATTCCCACCCCCCACCCCCGAACTTGCAGTATGTCAATTTGGGTGGGTGGGCGAAAGAGATAAATCTGCTTATTTCCTCTTCCCTTGCAATACATTCTATTTTTGTGTCACACCTTTTTATGTTGTGATTTGTAGCCTGCTCTTGGAGCTATTTTTTTGGCTGAAGAGCAGCATAATTGCAAAAATAAAAATAATAAATTTTGGTGCTGCTTTGAGGATGACACTAGCAACCGTTCTAATTACTGCCAGTGACCTAATCCCATAACAGATTATTACAGAGGCATTACTGATTATCTTATATTTAAATATAGAGATATATTAATATCTTACAATTAATGCCACTTTTGAATATACTTTTTTAGGATTGCAGCACAAATCTTCCTTCCATTGTGGGAAAGGAAAGGAAACAAAAGACCTTTGGCATTTGGGGACTAGGCAGTCTTTTACACCTTCATGTCAACCAATAATAAAAGTTTGTGCAAAAATGGAAAAAGGACAGAAAATCTGGACCATTGCTTGGGTTGTGTCCTATGTGTACTTCTCAGCAGAGATCTAAGTCCCTGCCGATTTTGCCCATTTATTTCAATGGAGGAATGCATCCCACATGGCACCCTTCTGTGCATGTCAACTGGATTCATAACCTAAGTAAGTGGGAAAATCGGTGCACATAGAGATCTGTCCACATGCCATTTATTGATCTGGATAATAGGCTAAATGCATCCCACAATTTCACAGTGAATTTAAAATCATTGTGAAACTTAAAAGAGGGACAGGAAAAATAGAGTTGTTTTCCATTTCCCTTCGTTTTTGCAGCTCTTGAATGCAAAATAAGAGTTTGGGATATATATGTAAAGAAATAAATAGATGCAACCCGAAGATTTACCTATACAATAACTATGAAATTACAGCATCATGTTTATTTCATGCATTCAAATAGCATCTCACTCTCTTCATCATCAGATGTGACTACCCTGCTGGGAAACATCACTTTGTTTGCTGATCTCACTGTGAAACGTTCAGTCACACTATTTATGGCCAATAGAGCCTGAAAAACTGCTACAGAGGTTGCAAATGAGTGGCTGTAGAAAAAATTGTCCCGCAAAGCTTTTTGAAAGTTCATATTATCCAACCACATATTATCCAACCACATATTCTTATTTAATAAGAATTTTTGCTCTGAGGGGTCATAACTACTTATAGTTGTCTATCATTTGAAAAAGAAATAACTACAAAAATGAGATTCCCTCTCCCTAAAGCATTGAGTAGAGGAGTTTCTCTCTGAAGTGCCCAAGAAAATAAGAAAGCAAACTAACCTGTACCTGGTTTTAAGACCACAGTTTCATAATTGGGTTGGCTTCATTCTTCCTCACTACAGTAAATTTTATGAGAGCGTCTTGTGATTTCTCCGGTTCGAAGTCAAGTAATGTGGCCTAAATACTTTCATTTAAAAGACTGTCCACACACTGTATATGTAATTAGGTCAGCTATTTACTTACAAAAAGTTATTTCAAGCCTTAAGCTAGACTAAACTGTGAAAAATGCATTAGTCTGCCACATTTGTTTGTCTGGAAGACAAGTGCTCCCAGCAAGGGGAAAGGACTGGGGCCCCTTGGCTACTAATGAGTTATCAGACAGCTGCAAAAACAACATATTATAAAAAATCTGCCATTTTTAACATGAACAAAACTTTCCATTTTAATGAGAAAAGTTTCTAGGTTTATATAAAAATAACCAGAAAGCTAGGAATGGGCAGAAATGACTGAAAATGAGGGAAAAAAGCGCCCCCCCCCATATATCACTCTTTAAGCTGCTACTTGCCAAAGACCCGTTTACTAATGACTTCTTCTTTCAGACTACAAATCAAGTGTGTTGATTAGCTAAATTGCTTTTGCTCTTATGCGTCAAAACAGGTAGCAATAAAGCCCCCAAAAGCTATTTGCTCCAAGAAGAGGTGGGAGAGAAACTTTCTTTCTAGGGAAAGAAAATCTGAAAGCAACTATCCAATTTATGGCTACATTAGGCAAGGCAAGTCCCATAATGTTTTCGGTTTTTAAAATATGGAAGGTCCATTGAAACCTATCAATATGTTTCATGGTGGCTGGACACCTGCACTCTCTGTTCCAGCATCCATGAATGATGCAGTCCAAGGTCCAACAATCAATTATAAAATTCCTGTAGATGATGTAAAGAGCGGTGGGAGGAATTTTGTTAGCCGATGAATGCACTGGACATTACAAGACCATCAAAATCTGTAGCAATATCTTCTCTCTCTTTAACCACGTTGTACTCCAATTCAAGTTTGGAGTTAAAGTTAAAGCTGGGATACATTTTCTTTAACCTGCTTTACCACTGTCTCTCCAAAACATTAGAGCAATGCATTGTTTACAGATATGATTTTCTGACTCTTCATTTTGAAGTTCACAATTACTGGATGTACTAACCATTGTATAGAAGATATTTGTGTGTTTTTTGGGAAAGTGTTGCCGTTCCAGGAACAGCAAGAACTGATTAAGCTTGTTTTCTCTGTGGATTAGGAGAAGTATCAAATGATTCTCTCTGGAGATTTAATAACACGGATAAATACTTTACACCTTTTGGAAAGCATGCAATGCTTTAGCTTGCATCGTAAGTGCTATCATCCTGACATGTGTGTGTGTGTGTGTGTGTGTGTGTAATTTATTTCAACAATTCTCTTCTAAAATATGTATTTTGACAGGGTTTAATTTCAGGTTGCTCTCAAACAATGCACGTTTCCAAAGAAAGCAATTTAATTTACACAAGGATAAGAGTTGCACATTCATTTTAATTGAAGGATCTGACATTCTGAAGGGAGAATGCTTTTCATTAGTAATTACTCAAACAAAAGAAGCTCTCAATCTCTACCATATATATATATATATATATATATATATATATATATATATATATATTATATATATAATGCCAAATTAAGCTCAGTGTACAGTGGACCGTAATAAAATTTGCAGAACAAATGCTGAAATGCATTTTTTAAAAAAGAGTTATACCCCAATATTTTTCCAAGGAATTCAAGGTGGCATACATCTGTTCACCCCCTCCCCATTTTATCACCACAACAACCCTGTGAGCTGAGAGATGGTGATTGACCCAAGTCACCCAGTGAGCGGGGATTTGAACTCTGGTTACCCAGGTTCTAGTCCAACACTCTAACCATTACACCAGCTGAGCAATCCAGTCCTTTGATCTGGCACTTATGAGATGGAAACACTGATTAGGACTTGCATGCATCCCCACAATGCAGTGGAGCAGAACTTTTAGATCCTAAACAATGAAAGGACCCTTTGGGGCTGTGGGATTATTTAGGGAAATTTATTGAAGGTGAGGGGTGGGGTCACTGCTGTTATTGATATTCTGTTTTGTATATTTGTTTTAGATCTTATGATTTATGTGGAATTTTTAAAAAAAAATATTTTCAGGTTTTCATCGTTAACATCATTCAAACTTAAATTCAACATATTTGTACAATTGCGGGGTTCCCTGAACCCCCAGACTTCCCTCCTCCCTCTTCTGGTTTTCCACAGATACATTTATTTTTTATTTTTAACCGCATCTAATTCATATATCCAACTTCAATTAATCCTTATTTATTCCTTTACCTATTATAAAATTACAAGTGCTATATATATATGATATGGTTTACATGGAAATTGTTTGTTTGGTTGTGTACCTTTTTATTGTTTACGACTACTTTTGTTATGTAGGCAATTAGGTATTTTTATACACTGTAAGCTGCCTTGAGCATGGTTTTAACTTTGGAAAGGCGGCATACGAACAAACGGATGGAATTTCTGGTCATCAAGGGAGCTACATCATTAATGGGGAAGCTCTGCCATGAGGAGACTCTCAATGCACTTCCCACGGAAGCTGTCACTGCTTGCAGAAACGAGGCTTTCTGCTGGGTCCTGTATGTACTCTTCTGTCATCACGTAATGGCAATGGACCCAGTCCAGGTTGTTATGAACATAAAATGGGGTGAGGGATCTGTGTTACATCAAGCTCCTTGGAGGAATGGCGGGATATAAATGTTAATAACTAAATAAAGGCAAGTTTTGCTAGGAGATATGCAAGTGGAGATAGGAACAAGATACAAGGCTCCTCCTCTTGGTTAGGCATTTACTGTAAATGCATTTGGGTGGCTAGATGGGTGGTGTCAGCTAAAGGGCATTTGCCAAGCTTGTGGTGGTGATGGCCTCCAAGAATATTGTCTGTCTTGATCTCTTATGGAACACGACAAAGACTTTAATTCTGGATAACCCTTTCTTCCCTTGAAAGTGTGCAGGAGTTCCTGCATGTGTCTGAGTCAAGGAAAAGAACTGGAATCCTTTTTAATCCATGTATATCATAGAGAGGTTTTTGTGTGAAAGTAGCAAATGTGTTATTCAGTGGAGTTTTTTCTTCCCCTGCCATCCTACATTGTAGGTGTTAACAAGCTAAACAGAGCCATTGAACAATTTGAACAATGCACCTCAAGACTCAGCAAGTCAGCAAGGCCTCAGAGGTTGAACCAATGTAAAAGTCAAGTAATTAAACACTGACTACTTACTGTAAAAAAAAAAATAAGACTGCTGGGAAAGTTTGGATTCCAAAGGTCTAATTTCACACTGAAGACTTCAGTGGAAATAAAGCCTTTATATTCCACTTGACTTGATCTGAAAGCAAGGGATAAGAAAAAAAGATTAGGAGACCCATTCAACGCTTTCTTTCTGCGGTTGAGCTTTGGGAGGTGACAAACAGTTACGGGTAATTCACTCAGTAATCTTTTCCCCCAAATGGTATTTAGAAGCCTCCTCAAAATTTGGCTGAACATCTATGGCGTCATTCTTCTCACAAAACACAAAGCCACATCCTTTATGTGTTCTTGGCTGAGGATTAAATGTTTTGAGTTCTGAGACATATCTAAATGAATGCAGAGTTTGCAAACACCGTGAGGACCATTTCAACTCATCCTGGTACATTCTTCTTCACAAGGTCAAAAGATTCTTCCTTAAGACATGTGCTTTTGACTTGTTTCCTTTTCTTTCTTCTCTCTCTTTTTTTAAAAAATGTTTTATCAAAAGTTAAAGAGTTCTTCCTCCAAGCAATCTATCACTCCAGAATGCTAATAGGAAGAAAAAAAGGTGCATACTATCAGGACTAAAACTATCCCCCAGTTATCGTATTTTCAACCACCAGCAACCTGCTGTGCCCAGGAGTGGCAGAATGAGGCACCTGCTTCAGGTAGCAGACCCTGAGGATGGTGGTGGTGTCAGTGGGGTTTTGGTAAAGGTAAAGGTACCCCTGACCGTTAGGTCCAGTCGTGGGCGACTCTGGGGTTGCGGCGCTCATCTTGCTCTATAGGTCGAGGACAGAGCTATTTAGACCATGTGGTTTGTCTTCCAGCCTCTAAGCCAGGCATCCCCAACCTTTGTCCCTCCAGATGATTTGGACAATTCCCATAATCTCTGACCACTGGTCCTGTTAGCTAGGGATCATGGGAGTTGTAGGCCAAAACATCTGGAGGGCCGCAGGTTGGGGATGCCTGCTCTAACCTGTCCTACTGTCCTCAGAATGATGCTGACCCACCAGAAGTGCTGAAATAAGATTCAATTGCTACTCTGAAGAGTTTCTGTATGTGGAATGGGAAAGGGCAATATCATAGAATCATAGAATCTTAGAGTTGGAGGGAACCCAAGGGTCATCTAGTCCAATCCCCTTCAATGCAGGAATCTTAGCTAAAGCATCCATGACAGATGGCCATCCAACCTCTGCTTAAAAGCTTCCAAAAGAAGGAGAGTCCACAACTTCCCGAGGGAGACTGTTCCACTGCCGAACAGCTCTTACTGTCAGAAAGTTTTTTCTGCATGTTTAGTCAGTATCTCCTTTCTTGTAATTGGTTTGAGTACTACCCTCCAGAGCAGGAGAAAACAAGCTTGTTCCATCTTCCATGTGACAGCCCTTTAGATATTTGAAGATGGCCATCACATCTTCTCTCAGTCTCCTCTTTGCAAGCTAAACATACCAAGCTCCTTCAACCATTCCATGTCTTTTAATGGAAGAGCAGATCCACCAAGTATATTCCCAGTGGAGGTTCCCCTTCCACTGAACTAAATGAAGAGGGTGCTTCATGGTCAGAACAATGATCCAAACTATATAAGCTACTTAAGCTGTTCAACTGTTCCTCATAAGGCAGCCTTTCTCAACCTTGGGTCCCCAGATGTTGTTGGACTACAACTCCCTTCATCCCTGACCACTAGTCTTGCTAGATAGGGTTGATGGGAGTTGTAGGCCAAAAACATCTGGAACCCCAAGGTTGAGAACCACTGTCATAAGGCTTAACTTCTAGACCCTTGATCATACTAGTTGCCCTCCTCTGCACACGGTCAAGCTTGTCAACATTCTTCTTAAATTGTGGTGCCTAGAACTGGACAGAGTATTCCAGGTGTGGTCTGACGAAGGCACAGAAGAGTGGTATTATTACTTCCCTTGATATGGACACTATACTTCTGTTGATGCAGCCTAAAATAGCATTCACTTTTTTTGCTGTTGCATCACACTGTTGACTCGTGTTAAGCTTGTAGTCCACCAAAACCCCTAGATCCTTTTCTTGTGTCCTGCCAGTAAGCCAGGTGTCCCCCATCCTATATTTGTGCATCTGGTTCTTCCTGCCTAAGTGCAGAACCTTACATTTGTCCCTATTGAAATTCATTTTGTTAGCTTGCACCCAGTTCTCTAATCTGTTAAGGTCATTTTGAATTCTGATTCTGTCTTCTGCGGCATTCGTTTCCCATTTTGGTGTCATCTGCAGATTTGATGAGCATCCCCTCAATTCCTTCATCCAAGTCATTTATAAAGATGCCAAACAACAATGGGCCTAGGACAGAACTCTGTGGCAGCCCACTTGTCACTTTTTTCCAGGATGACGAGGAACTATTAATGAGTACTCTTTGGCTTTGGTCAGTCAACCAGCTACAAATCCACCTAACAGTTACCTTGTTCAACCTACATTATCCCAGCTTTCTCGTGAGAATATAATGGGGGACTTTGCCTTACTGAAATCAATATACACTATGTCTGCAGCATTTCCTTGATCCACCAAGTTTGCTCATGGGTGCCCCCATGCTAGAAAGAAAAGATTCACCACCTCTGCACTAAACCATAGTCTACCAGTAAATGAATCTACATATTTTAGTGTTACATATAAGCCAGACCTGGATCTTCACAGGAAAAAAGTTAAACAATTTACTGAGGCTATGCAAGCATTCATCTCAGTAGTGTTTTGGCTCCTGGCTCTTGCTTTCAAAACAAAATTCTTTATTACATGCAAAAGCTACTGCATGGAGGAAAAGGTGCCCAAAATTTCTGGGCACTGAGAATTGGTTTGTTTTAATGTGATCACACCTACTGAAATCCAAACATACTAATGCTTCATTAGACACTTCAGCAAAAACATCCATATTGCTGGAGGAATTTTAAGCATAGCTGCTGTTCCATGAGTTAGATAAATAAGACTTTAAAATAATTTCTCACTCTCTTTTCGAATGTATACTCTAATCTCTGAAGGTTAGAATCTTGAGAGGAAATGCAATATTTAACAATTTGCACAGAGATTTCCCCCCCTTTTTTGTTCCTCACTCAATCATTAGAGTACCGCTTTTTCCGGAGTTCACTGTTGATGTAATTATAAGGTATTCAGAAGGTGAACGGTGGCTTGGGAACAAGAGAGATTAATTCTTAGAACTGTATGCTGTGTTTTGACAGTTGAATTTAAGCTATTTCAAATATAAAAAATAAGCTGATTCATTATATAAAAATGGATCTACAAAGAGGTTATCTTTGCCAAAAGGAAATTAAAAAGAAACAGGGATGTGGAAGGCATTATGAAAATTGAAGGTGAGACTATATCAAGAGGAAGGAAAGATGGTGTGTGGCTACCTCATGGGTCTCAGGGGATTCCAGTTCAATTTTGTGGTGAGATGTACACATCCTCTGTGACCTTGGTCAGTTAACTTACAGATTCAGGCCTGCAAACTGGAATTCATGCATTTGTAATCTCCAAACTTGACTACATTAATATTCTGCATGTAGTCTTGGAAGACCAGTCATAGTCTACAGGGCAAATAGTTGAATTTCTTCCGAGAGGAAGGTGTTTGTGGAGCACTGGAGTGTATTTGTCACACCGTAGCATACTGGGAACAACAGGCCAGGCCAGACATCATTCAGTGGGTGAAACTTTCAAAACATGGGATCCACACTGAGGTAGCTAACTTTAGGGAATATTTTCAGTAGGGGGAGATGGTGTTGCTTCATGCCTTAAGGGAGAAGAGAAGTGGCTGGCAGGAACTCAGTTATACTACACAAAATGTGGCTGGGGAAGCCTGGGTCTTCAAAGACATGCATGCTCAACCTTGACCATGGCAATGACCTCTATAGTGGATGGGAGGTGGGATGTCCCCTCTCATCCTCCTAAGACCATTGTCACAGGCAGGGCAAGAGGCAGGGGCAGGTTTATTTAAACCAGGGCATGATGAACAGGTGGTGATGGAGAGGATGTTGCCACTGAATGGAAGAGGAGGGGAGTTGTGGAGTGCCACAAGAGTGAAGAATGACATGATAAAAAAATATGAGGCCAATGAAGGAGAAGAGCAAGGGGGTGGGAAATGCACTGAGCCCTCCCAGGCAGCTTTTCACATGAGGCTAACATTGCAGTGAAGGAAGCCACACTCATCATCCAAGATGCAGGCTGGCCCAGTTCTAGTAACAGATATCAGATGGGCAGGATTGCAGAGCCTGCAGGGAGAAACTTTTTGGAATCCCTGCAATATACGGTTTCCCTCTCCAAATCACACCTGCCTTACCAGAATGAGAAACATGTTGTTAGTTTTATAGATAAGAGGGTTTCTTTTCCCATTTCCTTTGTGTATTGGAAAACCTGAAAAACGTGTTTCCTTCACTTTTGTTTCTTTGTACTGGTGTTAGTTTGCTAAATTGGGGGGCGGGGCTGAGGCAATCATAACTAATTGATTGATAGCATTTGGTAGAAGAGGGGGAGGGAAGCCAAAATCCAGTGGATTGTGTCTATTCAATACAAATACATCCGCTGACACATGTTGCTTCCAATTTTGTTTCCAAGGATATACAAAAGCAATTGTAACTGTGGTAACAATGCAATACTTTTTTTTTTACAACTTTTCTTATTCAGATAAATTTTGTGGGTTTCTGCACACCAAAATCCAAGCCACCTTCCTGCTTCTCTTTCTATTCAGTGTGTGTGTGTCCCCATCTCCAAGTCACTGGATGTGCCATAAGCTAAAGCTTTTTAAAGTTCACAGAGGAACAAAGAGTTTCCTTCATATAATCATAATGAAGCGAGGGCAAATGGTATGAAAATAAACCTCTGCTTCAGTATTGTTGTAAACTCATGGCAGGATTAAGGGTGAAGAGCAAATGTTTAAATACACACAGACACAATTAGCAAAGGCAACAGGAGAAATTATTAAAGATAACTAAGAGAAAGTGGGTGCATGTTTTAAAAAAGAAAAGGGAAGGCATGCTGGCTCATAAGAAGAAGAAGAAAAAACCCACAATAGGACAATATTAGGCAAACTAAAACCTCACAAAAGAATCTGAAAGCTTTCCGGCTTTCCAGAAGTGTTCATCAAGAAATGTTTCTCCCCAGTTTCTTTGCTTTGTTTACCCTGATGCAGATTTCTAGAGAACACACACTAGACTCTGCGCACTAGACTGGTTGCCCTAATAATAAATAAATCTACTGATAGAGATGGGAAAGATTCTCTGAAACCCTTGAGAGTGTGGGAGGAATCTGCCACCTCCCCACAGGTTCTGACTGAATGCATTCCCCAAGTGACTGGAAGGGACTATGGATGGGAGGTACTGTAGATGTGGAAGAAGCAGCAGCAGTTTGCTTCTGTATGCAATGCCGAATAAATCTTTTCATACGACAACCTAAAATATCCTGCGACAAGGGTGTGCTGCTGGGTGCTGCAAGCTACTATCTTGCTCCCATATGCTATTTACCATCAACATGAAGCCATGGGGGAAAGTCATTAGGAGATCTGGGGCAAGGTGTCATCAGTATAGGAATCATAGAACTGTAGAGTTGGAAGGAACCACGAGAGTCATCTAGACCAACTCCCTGCAATGCAGGAATCTTTTGCCCAATGTGGGGCTCAAACCCATGACCCTGAGATTAAGAGTCTCATACTCTACTCACTGAGCTATCCCAGCTAAATATGGGATGGATGAGGGTCAAGTAAATGAGGTGCTGTGGGCAAGCAGTTCCTAGGTTCAAATAATTGGTCAATTGTTAGCTTTGGATGGAGTCCTCCTCTCCCTGATGGAGCGTATTTGTAATCTGGGTGTGTTCCAAGATCTATCACTGTCACTAGAGGCCCTGGTGTTGTCAGTGGCTAGGAACCTCAGATGGGATAGCTAAACCACCAATGCACTAGTAACTTCCAGATTGGACTACTACTGCAGATTGGACTACTACTACTACTACTAATGTACTACTTTGTGGGCTTGACTCAGAAGGTTCAGCTGGTGCAAAATGCTGGTGTTTCACCACTTACTGAAGCAGACTTTTCACCATCATGTTACACTGCTGTAGAAGGAACTGCATTGGCTGCCAGTTAGCTGCAAAGCTAAGTTTCAGGTGCTGGTACTGGTGTGTAGAAAGCCCTATAAAGCTTGAGACCAGGATACATTAAAGATTGCCTCATGCCTTACGTGCCCAACCAACAACTGTGAAATGCAGGAGGGGGCCTCTACAGATAATTTCCAAATGCTGTAAGAATCAAACTTTAGCTTGGTGGCCTCCTGGCCTCCTCTCATTACATATCACACTGGCTCCATCTCTATTGTGTCTCCAGTGCTTATTTAAGAGGTTCCTTTTCCAACAAGCCTTTTAAGTGGACATTTTTCATCCCAATGCTTTGGATTTGAATTGTTGTTACGTAGGAAATTGCTTTAATTGCTTGTATATAGGGAATGTTTTTAATATAGGAAATTGTTGGGGCACTGTGAAATATGTGCATGTTTTTCGAGTTTTCTCTCCCCACACATCCACCCACATGCTTGTGCTTGGCCTACACGTATCAGCAGGAGTTTAGTAGTTTGAAGAGGTACGTCGTGCCAAGGCATCCTCCCAGAAAGGGGTATCTGAAGAAGCCACAGGACTTGCTGTGTTTTATATACTGCCATTGTCTAGCATTCGTGCCAGAATAAGTTGGCTTAGCAAACTTGTGGAGTAGGCAACAATCCATTTCAGCAGATGGAGGGGAGAACAGGACACCAAAAGAACAGAGCATGCAATTCCAATGTGACTGCTGAAACAAATGTGCCATTTGAGAGTTTGGAAGTACCTTCTTTTCCTTTACACTTGTCTTGTCTGTTTATCTCCTTTTTTAAAAAAATCCCATCCTTTCTCTACGGAGCTCAGGGAGCATTATAAGATTCCATTCTTCACTTTATTTCTGCAATAGCCCTATGAGGTAGGTTGAGCTGAGACCATGTGACTGGCCTAAGCTCGCTCAAATCAACTTCATAGCTGGGTGGGGGTTTGAACCAGGAACTCTCTGATCTGAATTCATCACTCAAGCTGCTGCACAACACCCACTGGCGGAGGAAGAGGAGTGCAGGGGGAGCGCACCGCCCCGGCAGCGTGATCCTGGCGGGGTGCCATCATGGCTGCCCCCCACCCCGTGCTGGGCACCACGCCCCCAGGACGTGCACCAGCCCCACCCCCGCCTGCTCTCCGCCCCCCAGTGCTGGAGCATGAAGCTCCGCCACTGACAACACCCACTCTCACCCTTTCCCCAAGGCCACCTAATGAGCTTCATGGGTAAGGAGGCGTTTATTCCAAAGACTCATCCAAATATGACTGAACATTCATGTGCATGTTTTAATTAGATAGCAAAAATTAGCAGACATACGCAGTGGCTGCTGACGGCTCATAAATTTCTGGGGTCCTTGGGCAAGAATTCCAATGGTCAGTGGCCTATATTCTTATGTCTCTTCTGAATGGCCTCATGCTTATCTTTACTACACATGTCATAGCCCAAATATTCCACATCCAGCAAAATACAGCTTTTGCAAAGAGCATACATTAGATTAATACAGTATATTGATGGACCATTCTCCTGCGTCCAACCAGTCCACAGTGTCTCCTCACCACATCTTTTCCATACAGAGGGCAGATGGATACATGCATGTGCATCGCTTAACACCTGAACCCTTTTCAGCTACCAAAAAGTGAGTGAATGAAGATGAGAGTGAACTAGTCTGTCCACTCCCTCACCTATCAATTGGCTACTCTTCCTTCTTAATAAGAGCAGATTAAAAGGTAAAGGGACCCCTGACCATTAAGTCCAGTCGTGTCAGACTCTGGGGTTGCGGCGCTCATCTCGCTTTATTGGCCGAGAGCCGGTGTACAGCTTCCAGGTCATGTGGCCAGCATGACAAAGCCGCTTCTGGTGAACCAGAGCAGCGCACGGGAACACTGTTTACCTTCCAACCGGAGCGGTACCTATTTATCTACTTGCACTTTGACGTGCTTTCAAACTGCTATGTTGGCAGGAGCAGGGACCGAGCAATGGGAGCTCACCCCGTCGCAGGGATTCGAACCGCCAACCTTCTGATCAGCAAGCCCTAGGCTCTGTGGTTTAACCCACAGTGCCACCTGGGTCCCTAAGAGCAGATTACAGTGCCCTAATTTAGAATTCTGGGCTTCCGGTCGGCGCGCCGGAGGGGAAGGTCGGGGGACATGCCGCTGCTGGCATTCCCCGACCCGACCGGCTTAAAGGGGTGCTTGCGACAGCGACGCAGCCCCCAAAACTCCCGGGAGGTTGATCCCGGGACCTTCTGATCCGGCTATAGCTCTTAACGTCTCCCCAACTCCCACGGTGACCACAGTAGAGGCCGCCGTGCGAGACGCGGGGAGACGGAGCTCCTCGGATCGCCATTGCCCGTCGGGCTGAAGCTGCGAGCCCTTCCCATCTGAGCGCGCTGATTTCTCCGCAAAAGGACAAGATTGGATACCTTAAACGTGAGTACTAGGACAGTACTAAAGGATTTGGACTAATTTGGTGAAGTATAGGGATGTAATTTACGGAGGTCCGTCCCTTGCTACTGTGGCACTAAATCAGGAACTTTATTACCGATGCGGTTGAAACTGTAACGGAATTTGGCTTTGCAACAGAGATTCGATCCTTTTGACACCCCTGATCGGGGAGGCAACTAACTAACAATTTTGACAGCTAGAGGATCTGAATCGGACCTGTTGGATTCTGCTGTGGAAATTTGGATTTTGGCTTTGGATTTGGTTCGGTGTGGAATTTTGTACAACTATGTCTTTGAAAATGGAGGATGATTTGGAAAATGGAGGCTGGAAGAAGGTCCTTGAAAAAATCTGGGAACTGAGAAAGGAGTTCCAAGCGGAGACTGCAAGAATGAGAGGAGACGTAAACAACAGTGATGTCATGCCAGCTGCACAAAGGATGGAAGGGGGAGAAATCCCCCTCAAGGTTAAAGACAAGCCTCGCCGCAAGAAAATTCCTTCTCGGCGCAAGATAGCTGGACTTGAGAAAAGAATTAAGAAAACAACATCTACAAAAGTCTACTCTTTTCGGCGCAAGAGGACACCAATGAAGGAGAAGAAGAATTTCTCTAAAAACTGGGAGTTGGAACAGCTGAGAAGACAAAGAGATGATGGAGCCCAACTGCAAGCAAGCACTTGGGCTTGGACTGGGGAAAGGCGAGGGGAGGGCTGAGCAGGGCAGGTGGGTAACCTGGGACTGATTATATTTGCGGATTTTGAGTATTTACGCCGGACATGGTTTTGAGCTAGGATTATGTTAGGATCTTTCGAAGTTAGGAGCCTGAAGATTAAGGGGAGTCAGAAGGAAACTTATAGAAGATTTGGGAGGAGGACGCGGAGGTTGGAACTAGAAGATGAGGGGAAATAAGAATTAAGATACTGTATTTGAGCTAGAATTATGTTTTGAAATAATGTTAAAGATATGTTTAGTATACCTATGTACCTGAACCAGAATTATGTTTTGTTTAATGCAGCCACTGGGGAGGTGCGGAGGAAGTCACTATGATTATGTTTTGTAACTAAGAGTGGTCTACCCGAGAAGAGGGTTAGGCCGAAGCCAGATAATGTTTAGTTTAAGGTCAGGGGAAATAATGAATGGGTTTACCTCCGTGAGAGGGAGGGTAAGATTAAATAACTCCCCATGGTGAGAGGTGGGGGGTAATGAATCCTGACCGAAATGTAATGTTCTATGTTTATAAAATTTTAAAATTAATAAAAATTATTTAAAAAAAATAAAAAATAATAATTTAGAATTCTGGATGTGATCAAAATAATGTAAGAAGGGCCTGCTGGATGAGGCCAATGACACATCTAGTCCATCATCCTGTCTCACAGTGGCCAAACCAGGTGCCTGTGGAAAAACTGCAACCAAGACTTGACTGCAGGAGCATTTTCCCCTCCTGTGGTTTCCAGCAGTTGGTGTTCAGAAGCTTTGCCATCTCTAAAATATGCTTTGACTCTGGTTTGAACATGGAGGCTGTGCACAAGAGAGCTTCACCATTCTCATCAGTAAAGGCGGCAGCGACATTAAAATAGACCTGTGTCCACAAAGTTCCCCAACCCAGCTGAAATTAACGGGAAAGCTATGTTTACAAACTGGAGCCTCTGTGTCCTCAAGGGAACCCTTGGAATGGAGGAAACAAAATCCTTTGTGTTTCACGCTCAGCCACTCCGATGCATATTTATCAGATATATTAAAAAAGCATAGAGTTAAAATATCAGGTGAGCGGGGTAATTGTGATGATCAGGTTCCAGAATTAGAATCAGGTGTTTGCAAATGCAAAAAAGTGTTACTGGAAAGATAAAAGTCTGGGTTTGGTGGATAAAAAGAAGAAGAAAATCCTCTGAAGTATTATCTTTTAGCGTCTCGAGGGGGGAGAAAGTACTTGCAGGAGTGGGCGGGGGGGGGAGAAGTAGTTTGCTTTTTAAATGAGTTCAGGTGGAGACAATGACATAGCCTATAGCTCCCAGTTAGGAAAATAACCTAACCGTGATGCATATCTGCATTATCAGTAAATAGAATACCTTTCTTATCATAGTCTACAGCACAACTCTTTGATCTTTGCTACTTTTGTTAGACACACCACTGTGGTCTTGGTTAAAATATTTCCACTGTTTTGAAAGTCTTTACTGCTTTAGAAGATCTTGTGTAACCACGTAGAAATATCCAGACTGACCCAAGCTTCAGTTAATGTAGCACTGGGGCATATTTTGATTAGTATTTAGTTCAGAAAAGGGAAAAAAGGAAGTAGAGGGGAGAAGGAGAAATCTGTGGGCAGAAACAATATTGCAAAGAGAGAAATTTGTTTCATTTGAATAGGCTGCTAAGGGCAGAGTTTGTAAATGAAAACGTACTTCTCAAAATCACCGCCTTTGAATAAGGATGTAATGCTGTTCTATTGAAATCACTGGGAGCTTTGCTGCTGACTTTAATAGAACCAGGATTCATGGAATGGTAGCTTTAATCTTATGCCATGGAGGTAGCCCTGGATTAACCAATGGGAACTGCATGGGGCTAATTTCATGAATTTTGTACTCACTAATTCTATGTCAAGAAAGTGACCCAGTGCTGAAGATATCACCAGAAAGTGGTAAAATTAGCTTGATATATAGCCAGTGCTCAAGATGGGGTGGAAAAGGTGAGAGTCATGGATAAGTGATCACCATATGCCATGTGGATACTTTTCATCTGTTGTTGTTTAGTCATTTAGTCGTGTCCGACTCTTCGTGGCCCCATGGACCAGTGCACCCCAGGCACTCCTGTCTGCCACTGCCTCCCGCAGTTTGGTCAGACTCATGTTGGTAGCTTCGAGAACACTGTCCAACCATCTCGTCCTCTGTCGTCCCCTTCTCCTTGTGCCCACAATCTTTCCCAACATCAGGGTCTTTCCCAGGGAGTCTTCTCTTCTCATGAGGTGGCCAAAGTATTGGAGCCTCAGCTTCAGGATCTGTCCTTCCAGTGAGCACTCAGGGCTGATTTGCCTCAGAATGGATAGGTTTGATCTTCTTGCAGTCCATGGGATTCTCAAGAGTCTCCTCCAGCACCATAATTAGGAGGAGGAGACTTTTCATCTAGTCTCATATATTAAGAAAAAAGAATAATCCCAAGGAGAATCTTCAAGGAATTACATATGAGGATAGATGAAATCTCAATGCGTTATACTATACCAGCCTTCTCCAACCTCGTAACCTCCAGATGTTTTGGACTTTAGACTACAACTCCTGTAATCCCCGACCATTGAGCACGATAGAGTTTATGGAAACTGTAGTCCAAAACATCTGGACAGCAGCAGGCTGGGAAAGGCTGCTCTACACTAAATGATCCAGTTAGACATTGGGCCTACCTTACACTGAATATTCCAGTGCATTTCTGGTAAAGCATATTGCCCCAATGCCCCATGATCTCTGGGAACTGTGACCCTAAATCACAGGACTGAGCAGGGCAGGGCTGTTGAGGAAATCCTCTCCTACTCCTCATTGCCTGTTACTGGAATGGTATGGGGTGTGGGTCTGGTAAACAGTGTAGGCCCAACACCAGATTAACTCCACCAGTGTGGCCCCCCTCCCCATCTCACTGTTTAAAATATGTTCTTCTTCAAAATCACCATTAATAAACTCCACAGATGCTTTGATGGAGATACATTTGTTAAATGGATGTCTGATTCCAATAGTACATTAGAAGTCCCAGGTGAATGTATGAAATGCAGGGGTTTCAGAAGTGGGAAAGTAATTTCTACTTTTCCTGCGGACAAAAATCCCATTGCAGGTGTTTTATGAAGTAAGAAAAATGAACAAAACACATTTTCCCCCTATTTCTAATTATCTTGTTATTAGCAACAGCTTCCAAGATTCAACAACCTGCCAATACAGGTCTCCTAATATTTAATATGATTCTGCTTTCATTTATGTCTCCCTGGTAGGTAGGCACTTCAATTTAAATGAGCTCTTCCGAAGAGACGGGCTCAAAGGATTATATACATGCACACAAGTGTTGAAAGAAGGCATATCCTAACCTTTAATTATGAATCACACACTAAGATTGTGGCGATGGGGGGGGGGGAAGTCTAGCAGCGCAATCCTATAAATATCTACTCAGAAGTAATTGCGTCGACACCCAGAATAAAAGTCAAAACACACATCGCTGGATTGAACCGGGGCCAAAACTTTATTAACTTCTAACAGCAAGGAGATGTGCAACCAAATTTAATGAAGAGCTTAACTGCACGTTATCTTAATGACATGATTAGCAATCGCATTGTGGGTTGTGTTTTTTTTAAAATTAAATACTGGGTCGGGGTGGTGATGGTGGTGTCATCAGCAGCACCGTAACACATAGGAAGAAGAGGTTTTAAGCCTTTCTTTGCCAGTCACAATCTCATTAAAAATCAGCCTCCCACCCACCCTTGTGCCAGTTAGCATTACGAAAACATCTTCAAATGACAGCCAAAAACACCGTCAGTTGCTAATCATGTTGTTTATGTAGCATACCAGTTGGGGCTTCAAAGTGAGCAACACCCTACCCTGCCCAGCACCCCAAATTATGGGTGAGTTTGCCCCGACTCAGAGTCTGAGAAGCAGTGCCTAGTTCACTTCCACTCCTATTTACAAAGAGAGAGGATTCTCCCTATCACAAATCCCAGGTGTCTCGGAACTCGGAGTGTGTCATGCTAACAAACCGTAGAAGAGTATTTCACTCCCTGGATCCCAAAGCTCTGAACTCCAGGTCTGTTGCAACTCTTTTCATCTTCATTGTGCCCCTCAGTGCCCACAATTAATTTACTTCTGCTCCGTATTAGCTGTGTTTGGTGATGTTTAAAAGTGGGGATGAGAGCAGGGGTGTGCATGCAAGCCCCCACCAACAGGGTTCCGTGGTTTGGCTTTTGAGAAACAGGAGATCTGCTCTGCTTAGCTAATTGCAAACCACTGACTTAAGAAATCATAGCCTTTGGGTGTAGAATGGGAAATGTGAAGAACAACAGGGAATTTGGGCCTTTGGTTTGTTACAGAAGGTAAACTGGAATGGAAACAGGAATGTTTGGTTACTTTAAATGTCGCATGCCAATCCTAGTTAATGAAGACAGGCATATGTCACTTTGTCAAGAATAAGCTATCATTCTTAAATCTTTCGTTTCAGTCTAAAGGGAACCCGAATCCCAACTGTGTGGTTTTTGCCTGATTGCACGTGGACATAGAAATTCAATTTGCCACCATGTTTATGGTAAATAAGATACATGACTACTGTCTACACAGAATTTGACTTTCAGATGATTCATCAACTCATTGTACATGCTAAATTCTCCTTTGACCTCAGCTCAGGTTAGTGATGGGGGGGGGGTGTGAAGAAGAGAAATCATTTAGTTAGCGCACAGAATAGAAGTCCAATAACTAATGCTCAGCACTAGAGTATCACTGCGTCTCCGAACCAATTCTGCCTGTTTTTGCTCTGTATTCCCCACCCCTGTGTGTGTATTTGTGTGTGTGTGCTGGTCATTCACTCCATACCCCCACTAAAAACCCATCAGGGTCTAATTTCCAGTTTTTCCTTTCAAGTCTTGACATTTGCAATATTCATATTCATTAAAATAAAATCACCCTTTTGCTGGATTGCTTACCATTCCCCCTTGATGCTGTGCTCCTCCATGTTTGCTTTGACTACAGAATAACCTGGTTACAGCTCCATTTTTCATCAGTTGCAACAAGAGAACCTGAGCTCTCTGTTTTGCACCCCCACCCCCACAAACACACCCTGAGAGGTGGCAATTTGGGCCTCTTTTCAATTACTTGCCAGTAGGCCTTAAGTGCCTATTGTGAAGTCATTTTTATTATTATTAAGGAGTGATGAGAGTACTGGAAATCTTACCTAAAGGACAGGCTCTGCTTCTCGCTTTTTTATTATTTCAAACACAAAAAGAACTACAAAAAGGAGGCGGAAAAGTAAAACAACAACAACATACCCCAAACCCTCCCCATAGCTAGCTACATTGTACAAGATACTGAAGCCCGGCTTGTAAGGGTAACCTGTTCCCTGATCTCTATCAGTTCTTGTATTTATGGCTGCACTCATTGTTCTCCTAATGCATTAGTATTTGCAGCAGTTGTTTCCCGCAGTGACAAGACTCCCATCTTGCCAACATTATTCCTAGGCTATGTTTTTTGGCACGAAATGAGCTTTTTAGACCAATCTTTCCCTCCCTCCCCGCTTTTTCATCCTTCCCCAATGGCAAAAAGCAACACACTAAAAGGGATTATTTCACCTAATAGCTCCCCGCCTCACAGGGCTGTTGTGAGAATTAATTAATGTTTGCAAAGTGCTTTTGAGAGCTTGGGTGAGAAAATAAAAATAAAACAGAAGGGCAAAAGCACTGTTATTAGCACTTTCCCACTTTATTACAAGCCTATCAATGGAATGAAAAGGCTTCCTCTGCATTTCATACATAACTGGGATGGGTGTCCTAGCTGTTACAAATAAGCATTTTGTAGCTCTTTTCATTGAGTAATGGAGGTTTTTGTTTTATATAGTCTCAGGCTTACAAGGCTTCTGCATACTGTAAAAGGAGCCAACATTAGTAAAATGACTAACTTAGGCTAGAATCCTATGCCTCTTTACTCCTATTGAACTCAGATTTATTTCAGAGTAGACAGTGTATAGGCTTGCAGAGTTAGAAGGTATTTTATTTTTGCGGCAACATTCACAACAATAGTTGTTGTTTATTAAATTTCTATACCTCCCTTCATCTGAGGATCACAAGCTGGTTTACAATGTAAAAACACAAAAAATATAGTAACAAACAAAAGCAATACCCTTGCCACAGTTTGAAAGGCCATGGGTTGTTTAATTAGCCAAAGGCCCAGGAGAATAATCATAATAATTTATTACTTATACCCCGCCCATCTGGCTGGGTTTCACCAGCCACTCTGGGCGGCTTCCAGCAAAAGTTTAAAAATATATTAAAACATCAGTCATTAAAAACTTCCCTAAACAGGGCTGTCTTCAAAACATCAAATAGTTGTTTATTTCTTTGACATCTGATGGGAGGGCGTTCCACAGGGCAGGCACCACTACCGAAAAGGCCCTCTACCTGGTTCCCTGTAACTTTGTTTCTTGTAGGGAGAGAACCGCCAGAAGACTCTCGGCGCTGGACCTCAGTGTCTGGGCAGAACGATGGGGGTGGAGATGCTCCTTCAGGTATACTGGGCCGAGAAGCAGGATGTTGTGTAACAGTGTCTTTCAAAATAATCAATGGCATCCGACTAAATCATAGTGAGAGTTGGTTAAGGTCATGATTTGAAAAGATCTCCTTGGACTTAGATGCCATCGAATAACACCTCTTCAATAATATTCCAGCAATTCATAGGACAAAAATTAGACAAACAAAATATTCTGCAGAAATGTGACAAATCCTAACATACTAAAGCAGCATTTATCATCAATGCAGTAATAGGAGTTTCTAAACATCTAACAAGCTCCTTCACACCCAGGCTGTCTCCTGTGTAGGGACATGTTTCTTTATACCATTATGTGCCTCTTCATATGACAAAACAATACAGATGACCAGCCTTCTACAAACAAACTAGTTCATCTTAAGTTCATACTCGCGGAAAATAGCCTGCCTCAGTTATTTCAGGGTTCTCGCCTTGAGATTAAAGCTACACTTTGGAGATGATGATTATGATAATTTTAATATTTGAACCCCACCCATCTGACTGGGTTGCCCTAGCCACTCTGGTGAATGAATGAATGAGTAAATTTAATAAATTTTAGATGAATAATCACAAGAAAGTAAAAATCTTTGAATTCATATCTGACTTCAGATATGCTTGCAGTTTGAGACACCTGAGGAAACTGACCAGCTATAGTCAATCATTAGCAAAATGGGGGAGTGAATGTAGTACTATTTGAAGATATAAAATTTCCAATACTCTTGCACTGTTTTTAATTTCTGCTATTCCTTCAGTATGAGGCATGCCATCAAGATAAGTAAAACAAACAACCTCTGGCTACAGATTAAGTCAAATATCAAAATCATTGAAGCTGACCATGAAAGCTCCCTCATGCTGAACATTTGGGGGTTATCAGGATCAAAAAGCCACTGCAATATTTATCGAAAACATAGCCCACCGTGGTTCAGACTTCATTAACTTCGTATGTATTTGAATAACTCAACAGAGCTCATGCAATCTGATTCTCTGCAGACTGCCTCCCCACTTTGACTTAGGGAAAAAACACCATTTATCCTCTTGGAGAGATATGTATCAGTTTGTAAATGTTGTGAAAGGGAAAAAATAATATGAGGCTCACACATGTGATTGGCTTTTCTGAATGCAATAAGCTCAACAGGGACACATTATGCTTTGTACACGAAGAGTCAAGAATGAACTTGTCATTTCAGCAATACAGGTAAAACTTATTTCACATATAATAGTGCATCCTACTGAGTTCCAGTTGATACATTTTTTTAGCTTGATAAAAAAATATTAAAAGAAAAAGAAGAAAAATGAAAGAATAGGGTATTATTTATTTGGAAGCATTTTTAAACCACTTAAAATTTAAAAAGTCTCTAAGCCTTGTATATGTATACGTGTATACGTGTGTGTGTGTGTGTGTGTGTGTGTGTGTGTGTGTGTAAAAACCTAAAGCCTATAAAACAACAATATAAAAGTATATAGAACAGATAAAACAATGATTATAAGATTCAAACACATATAACAGGGTCAGATCTTATGAGCTAAGGAAAGGCTGGGGAAAAAGATAAGTCTTGTCTAAAGCAACTGATGTGGTAAAGGACATTCTTGGGAAAACGTATGGAGGAAAGGGCATTCTGCAATACAGGGTTTCTTTAAAAAAAAAAGGATTTATACTTATATATTTATTTTAAAATTAGAGTGGCAAAAATAGCTCTGTTAACCTGGAGAACCACTTGCACTGGATTAATCTGAAACAGGGCAACCAAGGGAACAGGAGCATTGTAGAATGAGATTCAAGGTGGCAGTCCCAAAGCTTTATTTACCCAAATCTGCTTAACACAGCACTTACGAGAGAAAAGGAAAAACCTAGAGCTAATCCGAGAACCTATGACTGTGCTCATAGGGTGATGACACACAAACAAAGTCTAGCTGACCATATATAGAAGAGAGGTGTGAGTCTTTATAGGAGTCAGGTGTTACAGACGACTTACCTCAGATTTGGGGTGCTGTGTTGCTTCTCCAGAATGCTGTTAGCACTGGAGTGTTTTGTATCTAAGCAGCCCTCTGGTGCCAGTGTGCGACAGAAAAGGAAGATGTAGCCATGCTCAGAACGTTCCTTTCCTACCAACCTGGAAGTCATCAAACTATAGTTCTGACTGCTTCACATCCCTTATGCCTGCCATCGCAACTTACTATTCAGAATGTTTACATGACAAGTGTTACTAAGACAGGGCACCGCACCATTTACAAACAGGTTGGGAAGTGCCCTAGCACCGTCCCAGTGAAATCTCCTGATATACAGGATCATTAGCCCTGCAGGCTGAACCATCCCAGGGACTTGTTTCGCTTTAGACCCCTCACCTGTTCTGCTGGCCTTCTCCTTGCTTCCCATCTTGTCCGTGGTCACCCTCGGGAGAAAAGCGCCAAGTTGTCTACCGTCTCCTTTCAGCCAACTAACATAACGTAGCCTCTCACTTGCGCACATACTTCTAAGCTTCCTTTGATATGCCTTAATTGCTATTTCTATTGACAAAAGATTGGTTGGATACCATTCACAACGAAAAGCTGCTTGGTGACAATACAATTCCTAAGTTGCTGGCTGATGCTGCTGTCTTTATAGAAGATACTTCTAAAAAGGGCGCAGAAAGACATATATAGAAGAGATTACATATAAACGTACATTGGCAAAGCCTCTCCTCTTCACCGAGGGGAGGGGTTGTGAGCTGGAATCGCTTCCTTTGCTCGCAAGGGGGGCGTGGCTGTGCCCCCTGCATCACAGAGCCCTGGGCCCCCGTCATGCCCCCCAGCCAGCCAATCTGGCTGGTGGGGGGGCATGGTTTAGCCGCATTTAAACAGCCGTGGGCCCACGAGCTCCTCCTGTTTTGTCCCGCTTCCTCAGATCTCCCGCCCTCCCTCCCTCTATGTCTTACATTCCACACCTGACCTTGCTATGGATCTCAGTTGAAATGAAATACTTTATTGTCACTTGTACAACTTGTATACAGTGAGATTACACAGGTTGGTCGCCTGTTCAAGGGACCTGGTAGGATTTTTTCCCACTTGGCAGATTGGTACCAGCCACTTGGTTTTTCGCCTACTTCGTAGCAAATCATCACACCTTTGTAAGGTTTGGCGGTTAGACATTGGAAAATGTGTTGTGTGTTGGAGGGGAGGTTGTGGCCATCACCTACCCCAGTGTTAGCGAGGGATGATGGGAGTTGTAGTCCCAAAACATCTGGAGGCACACTGGTTGAGAAACACTGACCTACCCCTCCCCTTGAAGGGTATTCCGTTAAAGGTATCCAGTGGTCGTGGTTCCTGTCCAATGCCCAGGTGGTGGCTGGGGCCATGGCACGACCCTCCGGTGAAAGCTTCCAGTTGATTTGCATCCACAAATCCCCCTACAGGTGTGACTCCCTGCAGAGTGGGCAGAGTCAAGTATAGTAGGTTCGGATCCAATGCCTAAGCCAACACCACTCACATTCTGTAACCAATAAAGCTGTGGCCTTTTTAGCCCATTAACCTAAATAACTTGTGTCCATGTGTCTTATTTCATCACAAGCGGGGAGTGGGGCCTCGACTCACAACAGGCAATCCATTGTCAAGCATGAGATGTTCACTTTGTTATACAAAGGATCAACGCTATTAGACTGCTGTGTTTGATCCAAAGCAATATGTTCTAGTTACAAACAATACTAAGAAATGAGATGGAAAGCAATTTATATACACAAGTAAGGATAGTTACACTCCAAGAGTAGTTATGTAGTTACTTGTCATTCAAGGGTGCAATGTCATTGCAGAGTTGGGGTAATTTCCAAAATGAACCTTGCTGTTTTTTTTCAAAATAGTATTAAAACTGCTGTTATAATTGCACAATGCAAAGATATTATATAGGAATATAGGGATATGTGTTTATAATGTCACATGGCCTGCATAGGCATGATAGTACATTATGTAGGAATCAACTCTGCCATCTCACCAATATATACAATACCATCTTCCTTCCCTTTCTCCCTTGACCTACAATGGATAACTCTCAAAGAGATGAACAGTGCAATCCTATGCTCAGAAATAAAGCCCACTGAGTTCAATGAAACTCACTCCCAGATAAGTAGGTAAGAGGATTGCAGCCTTAGAAGTCTATTCTCCAGTGATGGCACAATAGCTATTACATTTTTCCTTTTCCTTTTCCCTCACAAAATGGCTGAGTGGACTACGCTTAAAAATCTGTTGTGACATGGATAATAATAGCAACAAAGAACCGTAAGAATAAAATACAGTCTCCTCATCTGAGACAAACGTATCATTCACTCACAATGAAGGGGTGGGTTTGCTGGGGGCTGCGATTCATTTAGCTCTACCTATAAATTAAAACCAATAAAATGCAAGTAACCCAGAAATAATCAGTTAGATACTTCCTTCTTAAATACAGAGCCGCTCTTCTATCATGATGATGTCCTCAAGGTATTTACTAAGCACACAGTGATGATTTGATTGATTTCAGAAGTTGATGCATACTTGTAATAACTGCTCCATGTTTATCAAGCAAAAAGTATGCCAAAAGTATACAAAAATGAGCATTATTTTCCATCCTACCGTAGGTTTTGATTCATTAAAAAAACCACATTGTTTATATTTTGAATTAGATACATATGGGGGCACCAACATCTCTTAAGTGCTTAGGGCCTCTAAAGGTCTTAATCCAGCCCTGTTTCGCACACGCACACACACACACACACACACAGAGAGAGAGAGAGAGAGAGAGAGAGAGAGAGAGAGAGAGAGAGAGAATATCCACCAAACTATTCTGGACATCAGACTTTATTCAAGTTTTGAAATCAAGTTCAAGCTTCTCGTCTATCCCTGACAGAGGCCTCAGGGACCACAGTCCCTGAAAGCATTTTAAAAACCAACTTTAAAACCACCTGTCGTAATAAGGAGGCGGGCCAAGCACAGGTGGCACATTATCTGAGCTTTCCCCCTATCTGCCTTCCACCATATCCTGTCCTTATTTAATAGGTTTCTGGGAAGCTTTAGGCTCTTCTGCAGGAGAAGTGAGGGAAGCTACATGAAATGAAGAACATGAAAAGCACGCGACACAGCAAAACGGCCATCTGCTCG
This sequence comes from Darevskia mixta, assembly GCA_034641385.1. Classification (NCBI taxonomy): domain Eukaryota; kingdom Metazoa; phylum Chordata; class Lepidosauria; order Squamata; family Lacertidae; genus Darevskia; species Darevskia mixta. The sequence continues at coordinate 9,568,791 of JAWWNH010000029.1, forward strand.
GCTTTGGAATGGGAGCATTGCAGAGCTCATCTGTGCATTAGTACTGCCATTTAATGCAGTTTCTAACAACAACCCCCAAAATAAGTTAATAAAATTCATAGCTGCAGCTTACTCACATAATGTTCTGCTGGAAAAAACCAAGCTTTCCACCGCTCTGTGGGGCTGTGCGTGGAATAGTAATGCACGTTGCAAAGCAAGTGGAAAGGTTTCAAGGATATATCACTGCAAACAGGGGATCGGTTACTGTAGGTCAGCTGGAAGATAGCAAAATTGCCATCAACAAACCACCTATCTTTGTGATGCCATACAGAAGGCATCTTACATGCCATAACAGAAGGCATCCCTAGGCCTTTAGACCTAAGTCCATCATGCTTAACAGCTATGAAATAAATAGTGTTGTTGTCCTATTATTTATAGCACCATGTTTATCATCAGTGTTCAATAGATAATAATATTATTGTAAAAACCTCAATAAGGATTTTGGCATTGAAGATTGATGGATGCTTGCATTTATGTTATATGTTGCAACAGAGTCTGGCACTACTATTCTTGATCGTGCCACAGTTGCCAACCTCTTTGTCTCTCCTTTCCTTTTGCGTAATTAATACAACTGCTGCATTTATGCTAAAGTTAGTACAGGGCATACTGTGAGCACTGCAGTAAGGTTAATTGCTTGCATGCAGAAAATGAAGGTGCTAATGGCAGCCACTGTGGTATGAATAGACCAATTTAGCAATCCACCTTACAGATGATGGAATGGTAGTAATCATTTTCAGTCTGTCAGTCATATATCCTTTTCTCTAGTCCAGTAATAGCGGCAGTGCCTTTCAAATGCAATATTTACTAGCAGATGGGTCATTTCAGCTTCATTTACATTATTTAATTAAAATGAACAACAAACATTGTCAGTATAAGAGCTGATTCCTCTTTTTCCCCTCTTCAGTTGAAAGCAAGTGCAGCTATGAATTTCCTAAAGGGGAAATTGTACAGAGGTGTTTCTTGCTGATGCAAACATCCAGGAGTTACAGACAAGCTGCTTGGACAGAGTTACACCACAATGAAACATCACAGTAATTGTGCCTTAAGTCCATTGCAAGCAATAGGCTTAAAGGATCTTAATTCTGCATTGGATTGTGGCCTTGGTTTATGGGGTGCGGTGAATATCATCAGCTTTAGCAAACAGGTGGCGATTTACAGCTTGTTTGGATGCTGTAAATGTTCAAAGGGTGGCTTTCCCAATAAGCTCTTGGGTATCTATTAACAATCTTGTTGTGATATTGTGGATAGAATAATGATTGAACTAAGGGAAATCTGGGTTCCACATCAGTACTTTAGCATGAAGTTCATTAGCTGATTTGGCCATCTCTCACAACCTCTCTGCCTGACATGCCCTTCTTCATATTTTGCCTTCTGGGAATAATAGTAACAAAGAATTGTAAATTGTTTTAGCTGAGGTCTAAGTCTGCCTTAGGTTATCAGAACAGTAAAAATGTTTGCAAATGAACATAATGCTTAATACAATTAATTCAAGTGGATTTGGTTCATGTGACAACTCACTGGAAAACGAAACAATACAGAGTGCACATTCCTCATGTACCTTGAGATCTTTCTTGTGCTGTCCTACCTAGCAGTCCATAAATGGTCAAAATAAATAAAGACAGCTTAGACCGGGTCAGCCTGAGAGGTCTGTGCTACATCCCAAGAGTCTGAGACCCTTCAATATCTTCTGGTTTTTGTAGCTACTGAGTAGGACAGCGCAAGAAAGATCTCAAGGTACATGCCTGTCTCTGTTTCTCCAAATCCCTTGAATGTTCCCACTTGAAACCAGATAGTTAATGGGAAACAACCTTTTTTCAAGGTGATGACACTTATTTAATATGATTTTATTGCATTTTTGATACTTTTTTGGGGGGACGCATTTATGCCATTTTCTCTCTCTCCTTCTTAGAAAAATTCAAGAACCACATTGTGGCTTAGTCATAGCTTTTAAATATATCAAAACATATATATAAATTCTGTCAGCTATGCAGATGAGTTTCTAAAATACATTAATATTCTTGGCATTTCTCAGTAACTGATGTGGCTAATATAGTTATTTTCATCTCTGTCTAGATGGCAGCTTTTCCCTTTGGAAACAGACTTTGCCACAGTAAACCACACATCATTGCCAGACAAGTTTGAATTAACAGCTATTCCAGGAAGACAAATGGTGAGGACTTCTACTTGTGTGTATTTGTGTGTGTAGATAGTCTGCTGATCATGTGCTTGATACATACAAAGCTAGGTCTAGGAAAGTGTAGTTTTGATATAAGAAGTTATGAAACTGTAGACAAACAACAGGCAGCAGGCAATATTATATATTTCCTGTCCTGATATGCACAGGATGTTACCAGGACCGCACACTTCATCTCTATGATTAAAACCTAACACCCAGGAGCTGCTGGATTTGTTATTCAGCTCCTCCATGTGGTGATCCACCAAACTGTAGCTGGCAATTTCTTAATGAAATGCCTTCAGGACACACTCAGACCCGCCTGGGCAGGCTTCCTATTCCAGTTGAGCCTTGCATGAGCAACATGGTCTCCCTAAGCAAAGTCAGCCCTACAATGAGGCAGAGGGAGACAGCTGCCTCAGGTGGCAAATGCTGAGGTGGAGGAAGTGGCCAGAGCTATGAGTGCCATGTGGCCTGCCCTATACGCCCCCCACTAGCCTGCTGCCCTCAGTTGCAATGGAAGACACTGTCCTTACACCACTACTTGGAGTAACATTCCAGTCCAATTGGCTTCTGAATGTGCTTTGGGGAAGGGCACCATCTTGTCCTTTGCCTCAGGCACCAAAGTGTCTTGAGCCAGCCCTGTCCCTGAACTGTGGTGTGTTCCTACATCTTGGTTATTTCCTGGTCCTTAATTTTAGATTATTCTTTGACCATGCTTGTGGTCCATCCTTCTGCCCTGACTTGCAATTTGGTTCTTACTCCTGGAATGTTCCATGACTTCTGTTTCCTGGCTTACCTAAAGACTGCTGTCCATGACTCAGACCTATCTATGATAGCCATGATTTGTTGCCTTAGCTCTGGGCTCGGGTTACAAAAGTGCCGTGTGCTAAATACCCGTCCCAGAATGGTGAGTAGAGGGAGAGGCCAACAAGACCTGCCTGTCATCTTGCTAGTGGAGCAGTTGGAGCAGTTGGACTAGTGGTGGAATGGCCGTAGCTATGCTTGGTTGAGTACAAGTGGAATGCTTAATAACCATGGTTTGCATTTGAACCACGGCTTGTAGACAATCCTGAACCATAATTTAAATATGCAGATATAATAGCCTTTTCCACGTATTCCAGAAGATTGAAATTAATATTTGTGGTGGTGGTGAAGCAGAATTGTGCCTGATAAAGGTATGTTGATTAAAACATACATGTAGAGCCCCTACGCAGACAACTATTCAGGCAGAGTGCTCGCTCGCTCGCTTGTTCTGATTGCTAACCTTGAGAAGTCTTGATGTTAACCTCACTTGGTCTCATTCCTTTTCTTCTACCTCCTTTTAAAAAGAGTTCTGACTCTTACTTTTATCACCAAGTGTCTCCGTTCTTCCGGTAGCACTGGAGTTACAAGTATCTTTGAATAATTCTTTAATGATTTGTAACTTTATACTCTGAGATTTCATGCACTCATTCCATGTTTTTTAATATGAGCAAGAAAAATAGACCTGGTAACTTATTATTCATATTCCTCTGAATGGGGGATTGGGAAATGAAGCTTTATTTGAGGCCTCTCCTAGAGGCAGTGCTAAGAAATGGGGAATGCACATTCATTTTTCCCAGAGACTAATTACTCGGTGTCTACTCTCCCTCTCTGTCTGTATCACAGGACCTCAGAGTCCCCAAGTCTGCCCTCAAGTTAAGCCTATGCGATCTTTCATTTCAAAATAGCATCTAAATAATTTGCTTAGACTAAAATAATAATATGTGGAGTAATTATTGGAGGGGATTAATAAAGAATTAAAATGCCTTGGTACCATGTGTCATATTTTATCCTACTGGATCTGGCAAGTTTTTAGTAATTGACTGCATAAGGGCATATGCAAGCTGAAGCCATACAAAGTGATGTTTCCTATAATTTCCTACCCCATATGTGTATCAGAATCAGTAGCTGAGACACATACTTGTTTAACAGCTACCCCAAATAGTGGATAACAACCCAATAACCAGTAGCTTAAACCATGTGTTCTACTTGGTAGTTGGACTGGATAAAAACTGCAAAAAATTAATAATGTCCTAAATGGTATTGTAAAGGGAAACTTGGTAGCAGAGAAGCTGGATAGAATCAGGTCCATATGAAAGAGCTATCATTTAACTGAGCTCTAAAGCCCCTTCAAAAACTCATAATAGAGAGCTGACATTTCCTAGGTTCTTATTCAAGCCTCTTTAGAAAATGGGGATATGATAGAACCTACCCTTCATTCAGGGACCCAGGTGGCGCTGTGGGTTAAACCACAGAGCCTAGGACTTGCTGATCAGAAGGTCGGCAGTTCGAATCCCTGTGACGGGGTGAGCTCCCGTTGCTCGGTCCCTGCTCCTGCCAACCTTGCAGTTTGAAAGCACGTCAAAGTGCAAGTAGATAAATAGGTACCGCTCTGGCGGGAAGGTAAATAGCGTTTCCGTGCGCTGCTCTGGTTCGCCAGAAGCGGCTTAGTCATGCTGGCCACATGACCCGGAAGCTGTATGCCGGCTCTCGGCCAATAAAGCAAGATGAGTGCCACAACCCCAGAGTCGGACACGACTGGACCTAATGGTCAGGGGTCCCTTTACCTTTACCTTTACCCTTCATTCATTTCATTTATTTCCATACACATAGTCAAGGATTGTTTTTGACAGTGGCAACACAGATGAAACCAAGGATTCTGAGCCAAAGCAAATATGAATTTATGAATTGTTTACAAATCAAAGCGTCCAAGGACTACAACAGCACCACCACAGCATGTTTATAAGAAATCTAGGGAATTTGAATGGAGAAAGGGATCTTATCAGAAAGGGAACAGTACTGCACAGCGAGTTCGTAACAAGCGGCACAGTGGAAAGCACACACTGTACTGGAAGAAGACATCAGAACAATGGAGGTACACATACAAAGAGATGAAAAAGAAAGCCATTGAGTTTGCAATCCTATCTATGCTTACCTGGAAATAAGTTCCATTGAACTCAATGGGGAGGCCTAGAATTGCCTTCTTAGAAAATGAAATAATAGGGGGAAAGGCAGAAAAGGTCATGATGAAATCGGCTTAGAGAGCATAAAGCCAGGGAATTATTGAAACCATGCAGTATGTGGGTACCAACATACTAAGCTGACTAAAACAATGCTCAAGAAAAGATAACTGAGAACAACAATAAAATAGTCAGGAAAGCACAAAGAAAACATACAAACAATATATATGTGTGCTATAATATACACAATGTTTATTCTCACTCTGGGGATTGCAGCCCTTTTAACACAAGGGCCTTTTGTGGAAAAATCTGAAATCCCATCATGTTTATGTATATATATATGTGGCACCTTCATTGCTAGGGCTGAACAGGGTTCAAAGGAAATGCTTCAGCCAGTTTTATAGCATCAGCAGAGCAGCAGAGAAATGTGCAAGAGCCTGATGACAGAAGTGGAAGAAGACAAAGACACGGGCTGTTGAGAGGGGCATGCCGGATGATCTGTTACTGAACATTCATCCTGGTTTGTTTTCAGGGAGATTGCAGAATGTTGGCTATTTAATTACCATTCGTCCTGATTTGTTTGTGGGGAGGATAGATGACTGTTGCATAAAAGCAAGGGATAACTCACACTTCTCAGTGCATTGCCTCATCTCAAAATCTTTTCTGGAGTAGGGGGGTTCTTGTGTAGCTTTCCCAATCAACTGGAATTCTGCAACTGGAATTTGCTAGTATGTGATTTTGAATCCCACCTAAAAAATAGCAACACCTGTGTTGCAGCCATTCTTGGTCACCTTTTGAAGAACACGGCACAAGGCAGGACCATCCATTATGCCCTCTTAAGAGGAGATGAACGGTAGCGTAGGGATGTTTATAAGATAAAACAGCAAGATAGTGAAAGGAGGAACCCCCAGTGGTGCAATGTGTAATGCCTCAGGCTGTTAACCAGAAGGTTGGTGAATCAAGCCCACTCAGGGACAGCCTGTGGACAGCATTCCTGCATTGCAGAAGGTTGGACTATAAGACCGTCAGAGTCCCTTCCAACTCTACAATTCTGTTGCTTTACTGTTTGGTTACGCAACCTTAATGTGAAAGCATATTTTCTGTATTGATGGGCATGCCTGCTTCAGCTTGATAGGATAGTGGGGAATAAGCAAAACTTCTCCAGGACAATTTAGCATATTGCCAGAATAGGCACTCCTGATTTCCACCTGTATTATTCCAAATGCACTTCAAAGTGTTCTGCTTGCTGGATGAGTCACCAGCTGTCATCTCGTAAAAGAAGCAAGATTTAACAGAGAAAATAAACTGAAAACTGAAACAGTGTATGAATTCTACTTCTAAGAAAACAATTATACATTTTGGAATCTCTCTGTGTGTACACCCTTGAAACTGTAACATCTCAACTGTTTGGAAGTAAGTCATATACATTTTTGTCTACCGCAGGGTTTATGTGTGGAATATCAGCATAGTCTCAAATCAACAAGAGGAACATTCCAGATCTATTTCAAAAACTGCTTCTTCTTTTGTATGGCCTACCACAAAAATTCTGGTATTGGGTAACTGCAGCTATTCCATCATACAGAACATTTTAAACATATTGTTTCATATTGCAAGTGTGTGTTTGCGTTTTCAGAGTTTTCCTTAACTGGAGCCCTTGCAATTTTAGTCAGAATTCACTGGAGAACACTCCAGTGTTCTCAGGACACTAGAACAAGATTATTCTTCCCTGGAATAGATCCCCACTTATTTTTAACACAATCAATAGCCATCTGCAAGAAACATGAGAGTCAGGTGAGACTGAAAGCATCAAGCTCTTATGACTTTGGCCATCCTCATCTGGCAGAGTCTGGGGCTATTTGCCTCAATAACTATGGAGCCGGCAGCCACCTCTTCTGTTGGGACAAAGTGACCCTTTTATTTTGTCCAACTGTTACAGCATACTCTGCATATTAATCCACCAACCCCACCCCACATTAATTGAACTAAACTAAGATAACCATGCAAGCACAGTTCAATGTTTCCCATTCAGCAATCTGGGGGGAGGGGAAAGGCTTCAATTTCATAATTGGTCTGCAGTCGAGTACATTCCGCTCTCCATATCAAAAGGTAGTGAAGTATCCCTCTCTTGTAGCTATTCTTGAGTGTATAATGAAAGATCTCTAGCAGACGGTTGCTAGTTTTGTTGTGAAGGGACTACACATAAAATGGTCTCGGATTTTCTCCTTTCCCCACACAATTCCTTTATAATGAACATCAGTGAGTCCCAGGCAAAATGCTAATTAGTTGCAAAGGAATAAGTTGGCGCCGCATCTCTGGGATGCGATTTACTATCATCATCCATGCTGGAAGACCCACAAGACGGGATGGTGTAATACTACTGGCAACACCTTACAGGCTTGCCCTCCCCCCTCCACTTCAGAAGAGCTGTCAAATTATTCCTTACTTCCTTTGTAAGATTCTCCCTCGAGAGGGATTTCGTGCGCGTGACCCTAATTAAAATACTGCTTCTGAACAGCACTGTCAGAAGATGTGCAGGTCTCAATTATGGCATATATTTAGATTAAATACTGTGATTCATAACTAAAAGGAAACAAAAATAGAACCACCCGATTCCTATTAATGGATGCAACACCATTATTGCTGCATCTTGCCTCAGCTCTTCAGTGTTAAATGTTCACAAGAATTCATTGACAATAGGATTCACTGCATTTAAGGGAATTGTCTGCTGAGAAAAGAATGTTTTCAAGCAAACAAGAAAAGCTGCTGGACACCTAGAATGAACCAGTGAAGTCCAGTACATAGAGTGGTGTTGGACATTAGGTCCAGAAGAGTTCAGTGGGGTGTTATTAAAAAGACACTTTCAGCTAGGGTTAGGGGAGAAATTTGATTCTGTTTACATTTAAAGGCAAATCTATCTAATTGGTACTTTTCAAAACAATACATAAACTGAAACACAGCCAGCCATCAAAATTCATACTTTTCTGAATTTTGCAGTGCAGTTCCACAGCCAAATGGTGTGTACAACAATGCATATACCTGGGTAAACTATGCATACAAATGCATATCTTTGCAAAAACATTGAAATGCATTATATTTGGGGAAAACTGCTTTACAAAAATGTGTACATTGGGCAAGATTGCATTAAAGCATGCTTATATTAGTAGAAATTCACTGATGAATTTCCATGAGGGGGAAAAAACCAACAACCACAGATTGATGTGGAAATGTGGAGAACTGAACTTCAGGTTCAAGTTTAGAAACCGAGAGAAGCAGAAATTGGTGGATCTGCCTATTCCTTACTTTCAGCACCTTGGGCTGTTGTGAGAATGCATGAAAAACATTGCTGAATGTCTTGTGCATGTGTGCATGCACTAGAACAAACAAACAAACAAATTCAATGGAAAACATAGATTTTGAAGCTGTTTTCCAGGTCATCTAGTATTATCAGAGCTTTGGGCATCAAGGCCCTCAAAGAAAAACATAAATTACAACCTACACTTATGATGCACTTTAAAATGGCATTGCTTAGTTCATTTCAATAGGGCGTTGTCACTTAAGAGGCAAGTACACTCTCTCAAGAGACTTGAAGATAACTGTGATTTTTAAAAAGCAACAACAGTAAATGACTTGCTATGCACGAGTCCTGTTATCGGGCTCTATGAAAAATGCTTCTGCATTGTAAATTCTCTTCCCTAGCAGATATTAAATCCCTTTAAAATTGCTCCCTAGACCCATTTTCAAATATGAACCACATCTGATCGAATGAGCTTAAACATCTATAAGTATGAGTGTAAAATTGATCATCGATCATCTGGATAGATGAAGTATGACTATTTCTATTTCATCCCATTTTTGCATTAATCTGCATAAAACTAGCATTGAAGTATATATTGGAACTCTTGAAGTTCCAAAACATTTATCCCCCCCCCCAAAGTTGGCATTTCTAAACATATTTACTATTGCAATGCCCTTTAAAAAGTGTTAGGAGGTTTATGAAGTGCAAAATATGGGTGATAGCCAAGCTCTAACCCACACATTAATCTGGAAGACACAGATCAGGTCATATTTTGAAAAATCCAAAGATTGAACCTCTCTTGCATTCCTACATCGAGCCCAGCATTGTTTCTTTCAAAGTGGCCCATTAGATTTTGCAGAGAAACGTATGAGCCTGGTACATTGAAAATACCGGTAAGCTCCCAAAATGGCTTTCATTCAGAGCCTGACATACAGGTAATACCAAATATTCTGTGCTTGTGTAACTGTGTTTGGGATCTTTGCTTGGGATGCATAGTGCTGTTGCGAGTGCATATAACAAGTCTTTCTGTCATCCTATTTTGACAATAGCACAGTAGGAGACACCAGCAGTTAAATCCTGCGTATGTTGTGCTAAGATATTACGGTACAATAGGATTACAACCTACAGGCAGAACACACTGGCTTGGCCCAGAGAGAATGCTTCCAGTGTCAGTCAAAATCGCTGTGTGCACTATTGCAGTTGCATTTCTCGGTGCCAGTGTGTCAGAACCCAAAACCCTTTGGATAAAAAAAGGAAACCTTGAATGTTCTTCATTCTGTTCTTCAGATATCGGCATACCCAGTGGCTCCTGGGTGTAGCCCAGATGTTTGGCTGTCAACAGCAGCTGCTATATGCTGGTGCACAGAAAGCGTTTCCTTCAATGAGATGCAACATGGCATGTGCTTCAGGTTACACTGTATCACATGAGACCACAGTCTGATGAAATTCAAAACATCAAATGCTTTTGCAGGGTTTTGCAAATTTAAAGAAGTGGTGTCTTTTTTTTCATCAGAAGAAAGAGCAACTATTTACAACAACAACAACCTGCAAGCCAGGACACTAAAACAAAAATTAGCATTTATGTATAGATTATTATGAGTATAAATTCAAATATAATATTGACTGGATTTAATCAGGCAACAGGAAAAGAAGAATTTTATCATTTATTCATTCTTACATCTGTATCCTTTGTCTCCTCCAAGGAGCTGAAGACGGTGTATGTAGTTCTCCATTTTATCCTTGCAACAACACCCCTGTGAGGTAGGTTAGGCTGAGAGGCTGTGACTGGCCCAAGGTCACCCAGTGAGCTTCATGGCCAAGTGGAGACTAGAACCCTGCTCTCCCAGGTCCAAGACAAACACTCTAGCTGCTACACCACCCCAGCTCTTTGGTTTCTAGAATCCTCTTGCCTTTTCAGTCCCCTTTAAAAGGTCATAAGGCAAATTCACATGCTACATTCAGGATCAGAGGCAACATCTCCCTAAATACTAGTCACTGAGGAACAACAGCAGCAGATCGCTATTACTCTCATGTCCTATTTGTGGGTTTGGCACAGGTATCTGGTTGTCCATTTTGGAAGACAGGACTAGAACTAGACAGAAGGATACTTCCTATGTTCTTATTACTGCCACCTTCCCCTGAAAGAGATAACATTGGACTATAATAAATAGGCTTGTGTTCACAGATGGATTTCTTATTTTCATTTTTCCATCCTTTTCCAATTAATGTATATTCACAGATTAATTTTCAGGAAGACATATTTTTGGGGGGGAAATGTTCCTGACAACTCACCTACTGCCATATGAAAATATGCTTCAAAATTAAAACATACATCTTGTTTCGTTTTGCTTTTTTGTTCTTTGTCAATCTGCTGGTGGTAAACCCTTTCATCATCAAAATTGTGAGCAAAATGTGCAACAGTTCCCTTTCTGTGTAATTTTATTTCCTCACATTTCACTTCTTCCAGCCAATTTAGTTCAGTTACCTGCCATCTGCTGTCTCCTCACCTTATTTCTTGGCTATAATGTTAGCACAGTATGAGGTCTGCTATATAAGTCTACTAGTGGTAAGTGGCTGCGGACTCTGCTATATACACCTCCAGAATCCAGAAATACTATCTCCTTTGCACACTGAGCAGTGCTTCTGAAAGGAGAACTGCCACAACTCTGTCTGTAAAACTATGTTCTTATTGTCCCAAGAAAAAGACTGATATTGGTCACTGAGGAGTGTTGAAGATCACCCTAGACCTGCATAGGGGCCCTTTCCTTTATTTGACATATTCCAGGGGTAAGCACCTGATATTGGAAAAGATTCTGAGGCTAAGCATCTAATAGAACAAGTAGATGATGATGATGATGATGATTAAAAATGAATAAACAAACATGCAGAAGCACCAACTTGTGACGGAGATTGAGAGGGCCTGATGTGTCAGGTTGGAGGAGTTCGGAATGTGGTGGCATCACAGCTTCAGTGGCTGGTAGGTTGGATCCTCCTACCCGAGGGTTCATGTTGCGCGCAGCCTTGGGACGCCCTCCAACCGGCTTTGGCTCCACAAACTGTCGATAATGCTGTGATCATGCCAGGGGCTTTGGGCCAATCAGTGATGCTGGCATGATCGCAAGGTAAGTATATACAGTCATACCTTGGGTTACAGCTGCTTCAGGTTGCGCGATTTCGGGTTGCACACCGTGCTGAACCCGGAAGTAACGGAACGGGTTAATTCCAGGTTTCGGCACTTTGTGCATGCGCAGAAGCGCCGAATTGTGTCACGCACGTGCGCAGACGCAGTGGCGTGGGTTGCGAACGCGCTTCCTGCACGGATCACAGCAGCACGGCGTGTGCATGTCTCTTGCTTCACACTGCCAAACACCCGCCCACCCACCCATTGTTAGTTCGGTGTCTGGGTTTGCTTTGGACTTCGGTTCGTTGCCTGTTTTGGAACGGGGGCCAGGTAGGAATTTTTTTCCAATGTGGCAGATTGGCAGTGGCCACTTGGTTTTTGCCTACCTCTTAGAAATCATCAAAACTTTGTAAGGTTTGGCTGTTAGGCATTGGTTTAGGGGAATGTGGGGAGGGGAGGTGCGACCATCACCTGCCTCTCCATTTGATAGGGTATTCCGTTAAAGGAATCTGGGGGTCTGGATCTCGTCCAAAGCTCGGGGAGGGGCTAGGGCTAGGGCCATGCCAGGACCCTCAGGAACCCCAGGGGTGAGCACCAGTCAATAGCCATTGTTGGAGCTCCCTCTGCTGGTAGTTTACCCTGTGCAGGCTTCCTGCTGGGTGGGCAGGAGCCAGTTATAGTCATTAGATACCAATGCCTAAGCCAATACCAGTCACACTTGTGTATTCAATAAAGTTGTGGCCTAAATTTGCCCATTAACCTTTAAACTAAATTCTGTGTCCGTTGTGTCTTTATTCCATGGGGGCGGGTTTTGGGGCTTGACACGCAACTCCTTCTCCTTCTTCTCTTTCTGCAGGAGGAGAAGGAGCCGCCAGCCATTGAAGCTGCACTGGCGCCATGTTCCTGGCTCCTCCAACCTGACACGACTTTTTTAAAACATTGGGTGGTTTGCCCCCAAACTAATATTGGGGGGCCCAAATGGGTTCAGCCCCCAGGCGTTGGTGCCCCTGCAAACATGTAACATGATTCTGGCTGTGATTCTTATACACAGTTACCTGGGAGTAAGTTCAGTGGACTTACTGAGAGCCAGGGTGCTATGGTGGTTAGAATGCCTGACTAGAACCTGGGAGACTAGAGTTCAAATCCCCACTCAGGCATGAAACTCACTCTGTGACTTTGGGCTATCCACATCCTCTCAGCCTAACCTGCCTCACAGGGATGTTGTGAGGATAAAACGGAAAGGAGAACTATACAAGCCACCTTGAGCTGCTTGGAGGGAAAGTGGGGTACAAATGTAATTAATAACAGAACCTTCTTCCATGTGGATATGTTTAGGCTTGCTTTTTCTCCTTTTAGAAATCAGAAGACGAGGATGCGGCCAGTAGAAAGGAAAGGAAAGGAAAAAAGATGGCCCCGATATTTGTTTGCTATATTGAAAGAGAAGTTAAGTTTGTTCCAGACTAAGCAAGTTAAAGTGCTAATGAGGAAGAGGAGACAAGAAGAAAAATGCTAGTTGCAGTTATACTGCTTCTTTAAGCTTGGTCAACAACAGAAATTAATTGGATTTCCCCCACCCGCAGGCTCTCTATTTAACATCCGCTAAACTGAAAAACAATGTTGATGTTGCAGTTTATTGAGTATTTGACAATTCTCCGAATCCGTTTTTCGGTTACATAAAAAGATCTCGACAATTCAAATAATTAGCACCAATGATAGAAGGAGAATGCGGAGTGCCATTCCAATTCTCATCTTTTATTTGAGATTCCTGTTGGCACTGATCACAATGGGCAAAGTCACAAGGAAGCTACAACCTATGAATTCAAATATTCATAAGAAAAACCTCAGCCCAACAAAAATTAATGATATTTTTTTGTCAGAAAGATGGCTTATACTGCAGATTGTGATGTAGATGAGGTAGTTTAATCACCGACATAGGAAATTGCCTTATACTGAGTCAGTCTACACTGATCCAGCAGGTTGTTCTTACATTTGTTATGTCCACTGTAGTGAACTGGCTTTTGTAAGTAAGGATCTGAGTATGTGCAACAAATCCTTGATTCAGCAGTAAATCATCAGATCAAGGAACATTTTTTAGAATAGCTGCACTGGTTCCCAGGATGTTTCTATGGACCCCTAAATGGTTTTGGTCTAGGTCCATCTAAAGGACCTCTTCCATATTATTTTCCCAAGGCCCAAGATCTGATGGGACATGTGACAGGGCCTTTTCTGTGACTGCACCCCAGCTGTAGAATTCCCTTCCAGAGGAGGTTCAACTAACCTCTTCTGGTTATATTTTCTGCCATCAGTATCTCTTTAGGCAAGCTTTTCATAGGCCAATATAGTTTCTCTTCTCTTTTAAATGCTGACGCTGCAGCTTTTAATTATCTACCTGTATGGCCAGATAAACTTTATCATGTGTGTGCCTGTCTATGTATCTATTTCTATCTTCCAGGCTCGTAAACTGTGCAGGGAGTTTCCATGCATGGCAAAAGCTGCAGAAGTTGGGCCTCAAACACGTGGAAGGCTGCATGTCTGGCTTTGGTCATTTGACTCCTGCTCTCCCCCATCATGTGACTGGACAGTCACAGTGGTGATGCTTGAATAGGGCAGTGCAGACTCTGACATAAGCAATAACTTCATTGCAGCTGTGAAATGGCTACCAAAGCACTTCCTTTTGGGCAGCCACACACTTTTAGTTCCTAAGTAGAAAAATCCATTTTCTGCATCAGATATATTCTTGTTTTCATTTGTTCTCCGCACATAATGAAAAACAGAAGTATTTATGAAGTGTTCAGCAGCCTCAAAATTGACTGCATTTAAATCTAAAGGAAAAGAGCTGATAATTATCCATTAAGAAAACTACCGGAGGCTTGTTTCTTTCACTCATGTGGCACCTTTTAAAGCCTTGCAAAGCCCTTGTTAGAAATTAAAAGAGCAGCAACTTGAAGATAATGAAACTGATCCAGAATTATCTTGCCGAGGAGATCATATTAACAGAAATAATCTTATCATTATTAGTGCAAACCTTAAAACATGATGGATAATTTAGAAGTTTAAAATGCTGTGATGTGACATTTTAAAGTCTGACTACTTAAATTAGAAGTATGAAGTGGCTATAAAGTACTTCAGGGAGAAATAAATATATTAATTTTACTTGCACACCAGGTCAATTCCCAACATGCTTTTCCAGTACAAATCTTTGTTTGCTGCAATGAACTTTCCAATAGTGAGTGATTTCACCGTCGACCCGTACATTCTTGACAGTGGTCAAATATCCAGTTCCAAAGGTGTATATTCAAAACTAACAGGCAGGAATACCACACACCCTTTCGCAGGAAGGTCCCATTGAACTCAGTGAAGCTTACTTCTGATAGACATGTATAAGATGTATAGATGTATATAAATCCCTGGAGGGTGAAGCTATCAGTAGCTACTAAACCTGATGGCATCTGATTGGCCATTGGTCTCATTCAGAAGGCTCTTCTTATGTTCTTAAGATTCCAGAGGTTCTTGCTTTTGAAAAATGTTCTTCGTTGGTCCCAATGGAAGAAATTAACTGCACCAGCTCTCAGGGGAACAGATCACCTTTGGATCCAGAAGCTCCTAGGCTGCCTTCACCAAAACCCAGAGCACCATGTTTTGGCATACTTCCAAAAGAAACACAGCTGGCATTATAATGAATTCCACCGAGCTTTCTGTTATTTATTCAGTGGTCTGTGTTTGCCTGTGCTTGAGTCTGGACTAAGGATTCTGAGCCCCTGTGTTCTGATTCAATATATGATATCCAATCACAGAACATTTCAGGATTTGGGCTACTGCCATTGGCCCTTAAACTCTGAGTTATGATTCACAGCTTTGAAGTTTAGACAGCCAATCATGTTGGGAGTGAGAGTGGCCCAGGCCTTCAGAAATGTATATAAGCAGTTGCTTTGCCCCTGTTGTCCAGTTCTGTTAGTTGAATAAAGGTTCTTGCTGTTATAACTGTGTCTTGCTTTGTGGGAACCCACCTACACTTCACTTTCCATGTGTGTATCGGGGCTGCTAGAGTGGGGCTTCCTCTCCACCAGTCGAGCACTGCCATCAGAAAGGCACTTTCACCATCTTAGGCCATTCCAGTCATTGGTTAGGATTGTTCTGTAATTAACTGATGACTAACTTCCAGTGCAGACCTTATGCTCAAGTTGCCACGCTTCTGAAGAGGAAACCCATATATCTGACCCTTAAATGGGTCCTAAAGGCATTTCTGTTTTGCCAGGCTTTATTTGATGGCTTTATTTATGTATCTATTTTATTGTGTGTGTGTGTGTTTAAATCTATTGTTGTTTTAAATTGTTTAATGCTGCCTTCAAAGACTTGCCCTGGATGGCATCTTCTAAATCTTTTAAGTAAGTAAATGAAATAATTATGCTACCTGAGCTGAAAGATAGAATCTCCAGCTGTAGCTTATGCTTCTCTGTGTGTGGAGCTGTGCAAGTTTCCTCTTGACACGGCTCTGGATTTGTGAAAAGCCTGTTTCTCCATCCTATTCCCCAGCAGGAATCAAAGCAGCAGTCCTAATGTAACTAAGGCTAGAGCTACTCATTACCATAGCCAACAGGTATTTCAAAAGCCCTGTTGTCTAGTAATGATACCGGTAATGGTGAGAGGAGAACTTAACCTGTTCTCCAATTGGTGTGTTTCTCTGAAGCAATTCCAGCCAGGTGTATTTTTTATTCTTTATGTTGTAGCTAGCCTATATGGGTGAAAATAACCAACCTGAGACATAGCAGGGGGGAAGGATTAATTCAACCAGTGCTTTTTTTCTTAAAAAAAAAGTTTAGGGGCACTCTCATTTTCCTACTCATTGAAATACTGCCCCTCAATGAGGCCAAACTTAGATTCACAAAATGTTTAGGGGCATGTGTACCCCTACGTCCCCCCCAAAAAAGCACTGAATTCAACTTCCTAGCTACCTTTTCAGCATTGCAAACTCACACCCTATTAGTGTATGGTGTATACAAAATGCCTATGTATCACAATGTATAGTTCCTGTATGTAGAAAAGGAGGAGAAAGAAAGATACAAAAGGACTAATTAAATTAAATTAATTCAATTACCACAATGGGGGAGGGGGATGAATTATGCTTTTCCAGCTGGATGAAAAAGTATCTGCCTTAGGTTTTCATTTTGTACTGTTATAAAATCAATATTGGGAGGGAACTTGTACTGTTGGTTTTTTATATATATATAAAAACATTTTAGCTGTTTGTTTGGTGTTTGTAAATCTCCTTTATGCATATGTAAAAGGTGATTTATCATCCAAAATGGATGAAGCACAGATGGGTGAATTACAGCTAGAGTAAGATTACAAAGTAGTTTGACCTAGAAATTCATCTATGAATATTCCTATCCATTCATGGTCACTGTGAAAAAGTTTCAAGCAATAGTCTTTCTTGGGCTTTAGGGTTAGAATACCAAAAGCTAGGACCTATCTGGTTGAGCTACCTAGAAACACATGTACCCAGAGCTCAGAACAGAGTCAGGAAATAGACATAGTTAACACTTAAATTAACAGGCCAGCAGTGATGGGCCTTTAAATTGGCAAAAAACTGTTACTATCAGAAAGTTAGCCTGTGGTCCTACCTGTTCTTTTGACTAGAAAGTGGTACAAAAATGCTGTCAATTCAGAACAAAGAAAGAAATACATGACTGCTGTTTTCTAAGCATGATTTTCAGTAGTGCTAGCGGTCATCTCACCTCACCTCAGAAATCAACTGCCTCAAAGCCACATCCAATTTCACCAAGACCAGGCCTGGCTAAGGTCTTAAATGGCCTGGATTTCCCTTGACATAGGACTAGTTCAGGACTGGCTTCTGAATGACCATAGCTGACACAGCTCACTGACTTCGTTGAGATTATGTCAGTGAAATGAAAGTTCTGCTCGCATTGTTTTATCTGTGATGGTCCACTCAGCCATTCCCTGCATGACTTCAGCATCCTTTGAAAACTACGAGATGAACAAGATGATTTAGGAACATTAAATGCATTCTAAAACAAAAACAAAAACAAGGACATGTATTTAGATGACAGCTTGTGCTTAGCCTGTTAATGCTTTTGTCGGATATTTTTTAAATATTTAAATATCACAATCATTGTTGTCAAGGGATATGACATCACTGAAAAAGGGACTTGATTTCTATCTTGTTTGGGCCTGTTAATATTAGCATTTGAGAGGATAGTGTCTCAGAGACTTAAAAAAGAATCCATCTAGAGAATAGCTCCATTAATTAGGACACAAGATACATAATCACTGCAGAACATGATTTGAATCAATATAAACCAGAGCCCAGAAACTCAGCGTTAATTGTGAAGGAAATGAGAGAGAGAAGTGAAAACACTTTCCATGAGCTCATACAAAATATATTAGACTCCAAGCAAAGGTTTCCATTTGGGGAAATTGTCAAATCTGTAATATGCTGAGGGAAACTGCCAAGGACTCACAATTTAGGGTATCTCTCAGTGCTCTAAAAGAGTGACTTTCTATCATCTTGCACTTGCTGCTAGAGAACTAGTGTTGTGACTTACTCACCTGAGAAGGAGGTCTCTGTGCAATCTTCTCTCTGCTACGAACCCACACCATCTGTCAGCCCCTATTTCGTTTACCATTTGTAGTAAGGGAATATTATTCACCAGCCCTACAGGGTATTTCGAAGGGTTACTAAGATAGTACATGAAGTGCAGTCCACAGCACTGGCACAAAGAAGATAGATCCATATTTGTTGGCAGATCTTTGGAGGATTTGTTGTAGATCAGTAAGGGTCAGAAACTGGCTGTGTGCACTGACCACACAATTCAGTTTGGAACACAATTCAGAATATAGTCTGATTTCGTCCAAATACATTTGAAAGCTGCCCAGTTTAGCTCAGAGTACAAAATCCCAATCCCAGTTCAGAAACATGAAGCTTTGTGGCTGCCCCACTCACTATTTTGGGGAAATAAAAAATCCCAGCCTTTTCTTTTTGACATAAATGGATGAAATTTGCAGGGATAGTAGCTCCTCTTGAGTAGATGAAGCCTACCAAATTATATGCACATAGTCCAAGGATGTGCTGGAGACATTTAGATTTTAATATATATTTACATGAACCATCTATAACATTTTTTGGTCGGAAGAAATATATTATCTTTGCATACATGGTAACCCTCAGAGAATGAATCCTGCCAGATTCCAGATCAAGAAGTATATTTGCAGGTTTCCCTGCCCTCCAACTTATGTGCTTGTGGTGAAACAAAACTCGATTGGCTATTCATTGCAAGATTTGAGGGTGCTTGCCCAATAGCCTTCAAAGTGGTTGGATTAAGACCCTGCTGATCAAATCCTCTATTAAGATGGGGCCTGGGAGGCAAAGGAATATTAATCTGAGGAGGAAAGAGGCCTGCAATAGAAGCATTGAGCCTCTCTGGAGATAAACTTATTTCTGATGGCTCTGTGCTTGGTGGACGGTTATTGGGAGTCTGCGGATAGTATGGTCTTGGACTTGCCCTGTTTGGAGTTTTGGGTCTCGATGTTTGTGATGTGGTAGGAACATTCTGAAAACGATGCGGGTGAGGGCCAGTAAGAGAATTAGACTGCTGCTGAGGGCTTGTACCTTGGGGAGCTGACATTGGAGAAGGTCCAGGTTTTGGCCCTGCCATCATTAACTGCCCTCCTTGCAAGGACAGCCTGTACATTTTTGGTATTTTTTTAAAGGATTAACCTATTGTCACTATTGTTTTGTGGACAATTTGGATGAAACTAGCTCAAATCAAGTACTCCTAGGTAAGAAACTTGTCAAATTCCATAGGGATTGGTGCATGCGTTTTGTGCTAGGCACCTTCAAAGTTTATAGTGACAGGAGACAGACAAAAAGATTTGCTTCCCTCCCTGTGGTTTGGGAACATGACTTCAATATAAAAATGAAACTTCATTATCCTTATGCAAGCAATTTGCAGAATTTCATGAGAGGTGCATAGTATAGAGAGTTAAGATGGACATAGGGAAGGGGCACCCACTTTGAAGCTTGTGTTCTACTCAACTGGCCCTACACATTGCAGAAACTAAGTGTAAACCTGATTTGGCAGGAGTGGATATGTGAACATGTGGCAGGGCAGAATGAATGCACCTCCAGCATTTATCAACCAAGCAGAACTAGTGAAGAGAACAGAATAAGCAAAATGGAACACTATTTCAATATCCCTCTTCCAGAGCACAGTGTTTGGAGAGCCTTGTTAAAATCATTCTTCCCAATTAGAAACTAGACTTCCCAGTAAAAAAAAAAAAAAAAATCTTCCTTCCCCTAATCTTCCTATCCTGGTGTTTTCCCTGCATGACAAATTTGGGGAGAAATATTTCATTTTTTGCAAAGACACTGACTGCTGCATTTTATAAACATCCAATTCTCCAAAGCCTGATTCAGTTCTGGTTACTTTGGAGAGATGCTGTTTCCATTCATACCATCCTCAAATCAGTCTAAAAGTGCCCACTTTGGTTCAGGATTCATCCAAAACCAATGCCTGCACCACACAAAAACCCTGTCTCCCGGTAGTTTAACAATATCAAGTTAAATTGCAATGCTCTTCCATGGTAGGTCTTCAGCTAATAATGTATTT
Organism: Darevskia mixta; assembly: GCA_034641385.1. Lineage (NCBI taxonomy): Eukaryota > Metazoa > Chordata > Lepidosauria > Squamata > Lacertidae > Darevskia > Darevskia mixta. The sequence goes on from JAWWNH010000029.1 coordinate 9,589,030, forward strand.
TCATGGTGACAGTTCAGAGGCATCCTAACTGCATGGTGGTGTGAGGAATTCCTCAAGGTGAACAAATAACTAAATAATCTTAAATATGCTGGTATTTCTAAGGCATCAGAGTAAGGCATGCCATTTAGCCGGGCACTCGAGGAATTTGTAGTGTTTGATTAATATAGCCCACTTGGATTTTAACGTCTAGCTCTGAAGTATAACCACTTCACTCTCTATGTTTTGGGTGTCAGAGTGCATGAAACATCTCTGCCTGGATGTGAATGAGTGCCAGCTGGGAGTGAGTGAATTATTAGCATTGGGCATAGATCCAGTGCTTGACATTTCACTCATTAGAAAGTCTATTGTAATTAACGTAATTGAGATCTATTGGGTGTGCCATTGATGGATATGCCTGTCTCTAGAGTGCTTTCCAGGAAACTCATTGGTGAGAAAATGATGTATGCGGTGTATTAGCGACATAGAAACTATTCCTCTAGAGGCAAAGGTCTTTTGTTGTATGGAGCCTTCTCTCAACAAACTTAGTGAGAGATAAATGAAGGGGTTGGAACTCTATCAATCCGCCTAAAATTGTCTGTAAAAAGGGAATTCTCACTTTATGATATGTATTCTGTTGTGGTCATTGTAACAGAAAATAGAGTGCAAGTTCACCCAAACAAGTGAATGGCAAAGTTTTGCAAATAGATTTGGGCACATCACACAAAATAATCAGAAGCAAGGATCTACTGATGCTTTAAGGAGACACACATCACACATGCTATTCATATGTGGTATGTGTGTTTCATACCAGAATAAAAGAGGTAAAATGTTAGAATCAGCCCTAATGTTTAACATTGTTTTCAATAGGTCTACTCTGACTGTCACTTAGATATTGTCCAACGTATGTAGAATGATGAAGGATGCTCCACAACAGGCATAGGCAACCTTGGCTCTCCAGATGTTTTCGAACTACAACTCCCATGATCCCTAGCTAACAGGGCCAGCGGTCAGGGATGATGGGAATTGTAGTCCCAAAACATCTGGAGAGCCAAGGTTGCCTATGCCTGCTCCAGAAGATCCACATAATGTGGAGACAAATAGAGCAAGTCTAGGGAATGTCCTCCCAGCTGAAGTTTACTTTGCTCCAACTCTTATTTCAGTTTAATGCCATCTTAAAACATACCTGTTTTCTTGGGCCTTTGTAGGGGTGTTAATTCATTCAGTCAACCATCCGGCTTTATGGGTGGTTTTATGATTGTTTGTTAATTGCAGAATTTTCAACTGCACCAGTTGTTTTATGAACAGCATTGTTTTTACTTGTTATTTTTGATGTCATTGCAACCCACCCTGGGATTGTTTGATGAAGGTTGGTCTAGAAATATTTTAAATATATAACATAAAATAAAAATATAATCCCCCCAAAAAATATCAATACACTCTCAAACCTTCACTCTTATAGTAGCTAAGGGCTTGAGAAATGATATGCCCACAGAACAAATGACTCTTAATAAGAAATAGGTTCAGTCTGTTACTTAGGAAGTTATCAACCTGCTACAGACATGTTCCTGAGTATCCTCGTAACACATCTGGCTGAGAATGACCTTGTCCAGGTTGCTGTGGCGGTGAGTCTGGAGGCAAGCGTGACACCCTAACAAGATGGGCCAGGCTCTGAGAGTTAACAAAGTGGCTATTGCAGGCAGGAAAAACTTACAACACTCCTCACCTCAATAGTATAGAGAGGATAGGGTCTAGCACACTACAGAGGGGTGTGGCATCTGTTTGGAAGACTTATGCCAAGGTCTTGTGAACTTTCTTCAGGTAGATGGAAGGAGGACACCTAGCTTCAGCTGGCTGGGGGCTTTTAGTGTTGGCAGGTAAGTAGACATAGCACCTTGCTGCAGGTTCAATGGAGGGTACCACACTAACCGCAGCTTGGAGGGGGCCACAGTTTGATGCTCTTGGGACCTGACTTGTGCCATCTTCAGAATGCTGAACAGTGAGGACGGCTGGCATCTGTCAGGTCACCCACCCTTTAATAGGAAGATGCTATTTCTAGGAAGATTCTCCAGCTTGAGTGATGCAATTGATTTGGGGTGGTTTAGCACTTAGTAGCAGGGAAGAGATTTACTACCAGCCTATGCAGGCTATACCTGCCTGCATTTGTTTGATGTGATTGGCACAATTTCTTCCTTGTTATATTTTAATAAATATAGCATATTTTTGCCAGCTCCTGTCTTGTTGAGTCTTCAGTCCAGGTGTGAGATAAATGCAGACATACGTATTAATTTGTTTTTTATTAATAAATCACCTACATGACCATATCAAAAATGAAACACTTAACCCCAGAGGCATATAAAGAATGCCTGTGAGAAGAAAAAATATTATGGATAACACATGAAAAATGGCTTTAATGGAAACGTTGCAGATTAATATTTACACACGGGATATTTTGGGTTATAAAACATATGTAATACAGTACAGTGTGGTTAGGCAGAGCTGCTAAAGGCTATAGCACACATATGAGTCATAGACTTTAAAAAGAATTGGTGGCAAAAAAAAAAGAAGTTAAGCATAAATAGGAATATAAGACTTAATGGGGCATTAGGGAGGGGCCCGTTTCTGGTTGCATATGGCAGGCTAGGTCCTAACATGCAGATTTTGCCATAGAGGGGGAGATTAAAAAATCTAACACCTATGATCATCTGGGCCACTTCACATTGTACTTATCTACACAACTTTTTAAATAATGCTTGGGAAGTTCATTTAAAAACAAATCTAGTTCTAGGTCATACTTTTACAAAATGAACTAGTTCAGTTCAAGTTGCCACTTGCCTGATTTCAGATAGTTGGGATGCCCAGAGAAGAACACTAGCAGATAACCTCAGGCCATAGGCAGGTTGCAATTGAGCACCAGTGCCTTGAAACAGAGAAGAAATCAGAAAAGGACTGCCAGTATAGTTCTTTTTACACAATGTGACATAGTTCCAGTGAACTCACTTAGTACAAGGGGAGTAATTCCACATTTCCCTACCTTTCTGATATCTTTTGCTCTGTTGTCATTTTTGCATTTTTTTTGTCTTTGTTTGAAGAATTCTGATGATAATTTATTCAAAGCAAAGGTTTGAGCTGGACACTCTGTCAAACTGTATACCTTAAGAAATTCATCCTGAACTTTTTGATCAATATCTTTTCAAACTAGCTTCAGACTTTGACTCTTAAGAGGATCCCCCCCTTGAGTATTTTCCCCTGCCCCCCACCCATATGATGAAGATATTGTTGTTTGTTTGGCCGGCTGCTTGGCTGGTTATATTATGTTGAACTAATTTTGTACTTATTTTGTGCTGTCTTATGACCATTATTTGTTTTGGGTTTAATTTTAATATACAGTTCATGTTTTATTAGAAGTATCTTTTTTTAAGTGTTTTATTTTGGCATGGGATATTTGCTTTTTCAATTTCCTTTTTGGCCAGTTGGTACTCTGTCAGCTGTTTTGTATGCTAACTTCTGCTTAGAGACTGCCTTCAAGGGCAGCCCCAAGCGTAACACATTATAGTAGCCATGTGTATGACTTTATATCAGACAATAGCATAGGATTGATTGGCCAGGTTAAAAAAAAAACATTCTGGAGTTTTGCACACATCTCCCCACTTAACGTTCCTGCCATTTCCTCTGATCAGCAGTCCTAGTGGTGTGGGAAGCCAGTGCTGAATCTCCAGGGCTCCTCCTTCAATCTGGGACAACCACCGCCGTAATAATGTGGTATTGTTTTATGTGGCAAAGCAACCGTGAAAGTTCTTTTCATCTGCAACAGTGCTCTTGAAAAGTTATGTTGAGTTTTCCAAAATCATATCCACACTGATATACTGCCAATGAAAACTTGGCACTAGAGCATGTAACTGAGTATTAATTTGTTATTGTAGGGTTTTTTGCCCCTCTTAATAATGAGAAAAATAATATTGATTTTGGATGTATTCATGAAAGAATGATGATTAAAAATTACAGAAATGTTTGGTCCCGGCAAGGTCCTCATAATACTCATGAAATTTTGAACCTGTGCTCTTTTATTACCTCACAAATCATTATTTGTAAGGCAGCAGTAAATTGTGGAACTGGCACAGTGCCCGGCAGAGCACCAAGATCAAGCCTCCATTTGCTTGTAAATTGGAACCCAAGTCTCTACATCACAAGTACACAATTTATGGAGGTAGGGGATGTGCGGTAATCTTTCACTTGCCCTTTGTTTTTGTTTTGCTTTTCTCACCTGGCTGGCTTTAAAACTAGGTCATGTTTGGAAGTTATTTGTGGCATCAGAAACGAAAGCACTAAACTGACCAGTCAACAGCCATGAAGACTGAGCAGTGCTGGCTAAAAAAGGACCCAAGAGTGGTGCTGGATGCCAAAAATGCAGCTCTAGTTCATTGACCCATGCTGAAGTCTGATGTATGGAGACAGCAGCAGAGATCTTCCCTGAAGCTCCTAGAGCTCATCGCTGTACTAATTTGAGATACAACAGCCCTATGACATTGAAAGGTCCATGAGGACTATGCCCCAATGCTTATTTTAATGGTTAACTTAGGGTTTTTTTTAATGCAATGACAATAATAACCCCAGAGGATCAGAGTCCAGACTGGATTTGGGTTGGGTTTTAATCATTTATATAGCTTCTCTCTTCTTCCACTTCCCCTTTGGTTGGCCTCATTCAGGAATAGGAATGCTATGTTTAATTCAGGGATAGGGAATCTATAGACCTCCACATGCTGTTGGACTACAACTCGCAACTTGGCCATGGTGGCTGGGGCTGAAGGAAGTTCCACTACACAACAACTGGAGGACTTCAGGCTCCCCATCTCTAGTTTCTTTGATTGATTGATTGATTGATTTATCTACTCTAGCTCAATTAGGGGTGTCCTTCATTAATTAGGCAGAAGACTGAAAGTCATTAATTATTTTTATTCCAAGTACTTCTAAAACTGCAGGTAGCAAGCACCATTGTATGAGGCATTCATCCATTTATCTCACCTCTTCTAAGATAGTGTCTGCTGGAATGTTTATGCACATCATCTACAAACCTCTTTTCATAGGGGAAAAAACCCCCACTGAATTAGTATTATAGTTTCATTAACTATTAACTGAGCAAACATCTTTCAGAAGATCATTTCCTGAGAATATTTTGTGGATTTCTTTGCAGGGGGCTGCATCCCCACACCCAGCCATTCAGGAATCCAATTTTTCTCCTGCAGAAAATTTGGCAAAAATGGCATTCTCCAATTTGGCAGGCTACAGATAGGATAAGAAACTTTGGGACACAATTTTCAGTCTGCCCTAACAGGAGCTGGTACCACAATTTTCATGAGGTTTGCATTGAAAATGGTGGAGAATTTGGGCAAGATTAACCTAATGAGTCCTGCCAGCTGAAGCTTCTGCAAGGACTTCTGCTAGCAGAAAAACTCCTGGAACAGCTCACAGGGCAAGGAGAGGGCAGATTGTTCCATCAAGGAAGCAAAAACACTTGCATTGATGGAACTATCTGCTTGTCACTATGCTGAATTCCTCCCTTGCTTTTTAAAGGGGTGTGTGTGTTATGTTGTGCTTCCTTACATTGCAAACCCCCAAATCTTGCAAAGCATTTGATATTCAGAGTAATCTGTGATAACCAACACCAAAAGCATGCAGCACTATTTCTTAACCTACATCTGAGTGGCATAGAGATTGGTGATACAAATGCACACGCACAATCATTTCAAAAAGATTCAGGAAAAAACTCCAACATTTTGAAATGCAAAAATCCAAGCAAACCACCCTGTTTATTATCTCCCATAAATATAACTTGAGCAGCAGCATGTGTCTCTATTCTGTATCAGCAAAAATGATGGTGTTGCCCAGCAGTTTAGAATTGGAATTTCAATCAAAAGCAGTGATAAAATGTCCTTTGATCTGAACACATCCATCATAAAAACAACAACCACCCAGTTCCTGCTCTGTTATCTTACTCAGAATTCTGTAAAGATATTCTGTGAAGACAGAGGGTGAAAGAAAATTATTTCCTCAAAGTACTGAAAAATGCACACCCAGAGACAAAACATGCCTATCATAAAGCAGGCTGTTCTGGGGGTGTCTGTTTTGGAGAGGTAAATCAGCCTTTTATTAGGGTTCTAGTCCCTTGGTAACTTTGGTTCCACTTTTCTGAAACCTTTTCAGCTCTACAGTTTTCTTTTTGAGATGAGGTGACCAGAATTTATTTGCAGAGTCCAAATATTTCACAATAGAGGAGGGCAACCAAGATGACTGAGGGTCTGGAAACCAAGCCTTGTGAGGAATGGTTGAGGGAATTGGGTATGTTCAGTATGAGTAAGAGAGACTGAGAGGAGATTTGATAGTCATCTTCAACTATCTAAAGGGCTGTCACATGGAAGATGGAGGAAGCTTGCTGTTTTGGGGGGCAGGATCCAAACTAATGGCTACATGAAAGTTACAAGTTAAAAGAAAAAAGATTCCGAATGAACCTCAGGAAGAACTTTGTGACAGTAAGAGCCATTTGACTGTGGAATGGACTCCCTCAGAAAGCGATGGACCTTCATTGGAGGTTTTTAAGCAGAGGTTGGATTGCCATCTGTCAGGGATGCTTTAGTTGAGATTCCTGCATTGCAACTCTATGATCATCATGAATTTGCATTTAATCAGGATTTAATAGCAAGTACAACATAAACCAGAAGCTGTTTTCTGTTCTTGATGACCAAGCTATAACCTCCTTTGACAGCAACATGCAAACCAACGTACAAGATTACTTAAAATCTGTGGTGAATCTCAAAGTACTACATGGGAACTAATGACCTAAGGAATTGACTACGATCAGTACTATCTCATACCCTCGCCTTTGCTCTTTAGCACATCATCCACAGATGAACTCTTTTTCACTCTAAGACTACTATGCACTCAAGGAGAAAAGTTCCCATACACCTTCAGTTTTAGTCCTGAGCAATTCCAGTTTGTGGAGCAACTATGTGGAACAAGCTTGATATATGCACCATTCCTGTCATGTGAAGAATTTTCCTCTGCCATTGAATGTTCCTGGAAACATCTGTTACTGGGGAGGAAGTTTCTCCATAAGATTAGAGCAGGGGTAGAGAACATGTGGCTCTCTAGATGTTGTTGGACTCCAGTCACTGTCAATCCCAGCCAGTATGGCCAGTGATGGGAGCTGGAGTCTAGCAACATCTGGAGGGCCGTAAGTAAAAATCTGTCAATTTCAGTTTCTCTCACTTTTTTTTATTTCTCCACATTTCCACATCAGTTTTTGATTTTAGAAAAATCTTCATAAAAAATTATCAGCTTTTTAGCACAACTTGCCCCCCCCCACACACACATTTTTGTCTGATTGCTGATATACTTGCAAAGCAATTTCCCTTCATATGTTATTTCTTCTAATATCTGCATTTTTATGCATGTTCCACCCCACCCCACCCCCACATGCTTTCTTTGATTTGGCTGGAAAACTGCACTGCAAAATTCAGAGAACTGCAAATTTTGGAGGATGGCTAAGTTTCAGTTCTCATGCTTTAGAATTAGGTAAATTCACTTTTAAAATGTAAACTGAATTTCCTTCATTTCTAGCCACAGGCATGTTGCTCCCACCCACACCCACCACGGTTTACACACAACAGGGACTGACATGCTAAGCAAGAAAGTCACCATATGGAAGCATGGTGTCATGAGGATACATTAACATGGCCCTGACCTCTTTCCCTATGTCTACCAGCAATTATGAGAAAGGAGCTGCAAGACACATACCAATTTCTAACAAGATGTGAGGGTCCCACAGATAAACACAGGAATGGCTCCCGTTTCTCTGGGCAGCAGTGTCATGGCCATATACCTGAAGGGGTGTGTGTTTGGCATGGTGCTGGATAGGCTCCACCAGTGCATTCACACTACCCCCATCTCATCCTACCCCTCCTAGTATACAGCAGTGATAGATGGCGTCATAGTCAATCCACACAAGCATTGGGACACTGTTCCACTAAGCTGAATGGAATTGTGGGAAGATGGGCTGGCGTTTTTGTATCCTGCTTCAGTCAACATACAGCTTAGGTAAGGGATGAAGAGGAGAAAACTGAAGCTATCTAGGGCACAGCACCTTAACAATTTGTGTCAGGGAATTTTTCCAAGCTCTAAGGATCTGGGAGAAAGGTTCTAAGGTCATTTCAGGTTTAATAAATTCTGCATTTCCCTCTAAGCGCTTTGAATTAAAAAAAAAACACCCAAAAAAACACCCTGAAATGACTTATGTTCTTCATTTTGCATTTCATTATTGAGAAATGACAGCATAGCCAAGCTGCAAGCTGTCCTAAGGAACTTCACATAAGTTTGTAGCTTTTCAGAGTTAATGTTGGCAGACATTTTGGCAGCCCCCTCCTTCATAGGGTAGCTTTTGGTCCCATAACATTAGTATATATTGGATTTTAATTTAATTTAACAAACTGAATTCACACCTGATTAATTCTTTTCAAGTTAATAGAATTGCACTTGCTTACATGGAGTCTGGAGTCAACTAGGTATAATTATTTCAAATATTATCGTAGGACAAGCCTTGCAAAATGTTAGCTAGAAAGATGGTGATATCAGCTCGTTGGCCTCTTTGAAGTCTAACATATTCCTTGGAAGTCATTGCCATTAAAATGCACATATTTTCTATGTTCCTTTTTGCAGATGAAATAAATTAATTCTCCTGCCCAAATTCATTGACTCATTAAAAAGTTAATGGAGTTCTGGGATTCCCACTGCCTCCCCTGTACAGGAGTCAAGTCTATTTTAAGAATTATATTTTGCTTACACAATATTGCCACAGGAAAGAGTTTCATAGATTATGATTACAGAAATATTTTTGTACCACCCCAGAACCATAACAACTGCTAGCAAGAATAGAAGAATAAGCTACTGAATATCTGAAGAGGTTTAGACAATTTGTATATTGTCTGTAGATGGTGAAGCAGGTAGCTTCTAGAATGCTGCAGTTAGTTTCTAAAGCGGGGCCCACCAATATGGCTCCCTCAGGTCCCAGTATACCTATCAATACCCACAGCATGAGGCCCACAAAAGATCACAATAAATATCCCCTCAAAACTTCATGATGCGTGAGAGGTGGTTTGTTCTTCTTGCTTGGTTCTTACCTGGCACTGGTTTGGCTTCTCTGATCACTGATCACACCTCCTTAAGCATGTCCACATTTCAGGACTGGACATCCACCCTCCCTTTCTTTCTGAATGGAAGAGAGGTAGAAGAAGAAGAAGAAGAAGAAGAAGAAGAAGAAGAAGAAGAAGAAGAAGAAGAGGAGGAGGAGGAGGAGGAGTTTGGACTTGATATCCCGCCTTTCACTCCCCTTAAGGAGTCTCAAAGTGGCTAGCAATCTCCTTTCCCTTCCTCCCCCACAACAAACACTCTATGAGGTGAGTGAGGCTGAGAGACTCCAGAAAAGTGTGATTAGCCCAAGGTCACCCAGCAGCTGCATGTGGAGGAGAGGGGACACGAACCCAGTTCACCAGATTATGAGTCCACCGCTCTTAACCACTACACCACGCTGGCTGGTACAAAGGCTTCTCTCTGTGAGTGCGCCAGTGGTTGATGTAGAAGCCTTTTGTTTTCATTAATGGTGGGTGGTAGCTGATGAGAGGGGAATGTCTGCGCCATTTTGTGGCCATCTCTCTTTCTCTGCTCTTTTAGACATGGCAGTCATTTTGCTCTCTCTCTCACATACCCCAGTGGCAGCCATGTTACGACTGGTGCCCATGACACTTTCTCAAAATGCCAGATGTGCCCACTGACTCAATATGCTTGGTAACTCCTGCAATCTAAAGGCATAATCAAGTGTAGTTTCCCTATCAACAGCTTCACCATGAGCTGAGCTATGGAGTGGGTAGCCAGGAACCAAGAGTTCAAGCCAGGAATCACACCCATGGAGTTAGAACCAGCAAACAAGCCAAGAGTCAAAACCAGGAAAAACGAACAGTGCACAGGCAGAGTCCCAACATTCACAGGACCTTTTATAGGTGTTTCTGTCAACAAGAGACTATGGTCAGACTAACTAGGAAGAAATCACTCCAGTGTCAGGAGCCCACTAACTCAACTTGTACGTTGGTGCTTCACCAGTGTGTACCGTCGATTTCCAGCTTTATTTCTGGTAACCACCAAATATCAAACCCATGAATCAAAACTCTTCATATTTTCACTCCAATAAACTGCTTTAGGTCTATGGTTTTAAGGTGGCGGTATCTACTTTATCTGCTGACATTCTTTTTAGAGTTTCTCTATCAACAGTTTCCCCAGCCAAGCTCCAGAATCTGCAAGACAAATCAGCACTCTTTCAGTGTTAGCTTCAATAAGTTGCAGTGTCGACAAGTCCTTCATCTTCCATTTGGAAAATAATTCTGAGCCAACAACTGAATTTGCAACTACATCTGAGGAGTATGTTGGCTCTTTAAATTTCTTTGATGAACATTTGAACTGTTTCAGCCTCAGTGAATCCAGGAAGGTATATCGGTAGGACAATCCCACAAAATGATAATGCTCAGTACTGAATCATGCCGAAATGAGTTTAATGATTTGGAGTCAGCTGCTTGCAAAGGTAATGAAAAATACGGTATAAACAAATGAGATTCTCTGAAGAAATAAGGGTATTAAAAGGGAGAATATCATCAAAACCTGAGTGAGAGTCTAAGGAATGAAGGGATGAAGATATATATATTTCAGAGATGAATTTCAAACCCTTTCGTGAGAAAAAGTGTGGCTTAAAATACACCGTCTCCGGGATGCTGTGAACATTAAGAAGATTTAAAACAGTTCTTCAGGGGAAATGACATAAGATTATTTGGAAGAAGACTGGGAAGAAGTGACCCTATCTAATTCAGTTTTCCTTGAGAGCATGATTAAATGTATACTGCAGATTATATTTCCAGATAACCCTATGGGCACTCAAAGTACATGAGGAATATCAAACAGGCGGTGAACCTGGGCATTCATTCTAAACAGTCTACTTATTACAATTGTAAGGCTCATTTTAATAGTATTCTATATATATTTATGGCAAAAATGTAAAATCATCTAAGTGTAGAGAATCAGAAATGGAACATATCTGGGCTTAATTATGGATGAACAACGTTTTGCAGAAATTTGAGGGGGAGCAACTAGTTTTTGAAAAAAATAGTGTGTGATTTATATGGATTTATTTTGTGAAAACCTCAAAGGCTTGACAAGATACACAAAAAATAATAAATAATAAATTAGACAATAAAATGATTGCATGTGTATACAAGACATGATCTGATTGTGTAGGATTTGATTTTAAATGCAGACCGCCTTTAAAAGTAATAATGGTAGCAGATTTCCCAAGTAATAGCGTCAGCAAGAAGTGCTATTTCCTTCCTTCTCGGTATTAGAGTCTATAGGAGCTTCTCTTAAATTAAATTTAGCCCTCAGGAGCTTGAGTGTGTGCAGTTATACACCAGATTAGTAGCTAGAATGTGCAGGAAGTGGGACATTTTGAAACCAATTTAATTACATCAGGGAACTAAACAGGATTGCCACCTTACTTTTGGCCTTATTGCTATGGCTACTGAAAATTACGCAGAAGATTCAAGTGGAAGATACCGCTTCTCTGGGGTGTGTGTGTGTGTGTGTGTGTGTGTAGGGGGGGCAACTTCAGTTACTGCAAGCATCAATACAATTGCATGCTGATGATATTCTATGATATTCTATTATACGTGGGGCTATTATATTCTATTATTTGAAGGTGACCCGGAAACTGCAACTAATCCAGAATGTGACGGCTAGACTGGTGACTGGGAGTGGCCGCTGGGACCACATAACACCGGTCCTGAGAGAACTACATTGGCTCCCAGTATGTTTCCGAGCACAATTCAAAGTGTTGGTGCTGACCTTTAAAGCCCTAAACGGCCTCGGTCCTGTATACCTGAAGGAGCGTCTCCACCCCCACCGCTCAGCCCGGACACTGAGATCCAGCGCTGAGGGCCTTCTGGCGGTTCCCTCACTGCGAGAAGCAAAGCTACAGGGAACCAGGCAGAGTGGCACCCGCCCTGTGGAACGCCCTCCCAGCAGAGGTTAAGGAGATGAACAACTATCTGACATTCAGAAGATACCTCAAGGCAGCCCTATTTAGGGAAGCTTTTAACCTGTGATTTTAATGTATTTTGTGTCTGTTGGAAGCCGCCCAGAGTGGCTGGGGAGACCCAGCCAGATGGGCGGGATACAAATAAAAAATTATTATTATTATTGTTGTTGTTGTTGTTGTTGTTGTTGTTATTGTTATTATTATTATTATTATTATTATTATTATTATTATTATTATTATTATTATTCATTTTAGAAGCAGAACAAACTGGGGAGAAATAAAAAGATTTGTTGGGCTACCAATGCTGCTGGTAGTACAGGCAATGGCTGGTTGTCTTGGAGTGGGGGCAAGCAGGAAGTTGTTGCTTGTCAGCTTATTATCTTTACTAGACTCCCCTCTCGTGCCTGCTCTGTATTGGCATAGTGGTGAGCAAAGAGCCGGATTTAGAGGAGTGTGGCTTGTCGCACTGGGCACAGAGCTTTGGGGGCACCACAACTATGACGTAGAATGCAAGGCAAGAGGTGGGGACTCCAAATCTTGGCATCACACAAGGTGCCCCTGAAATTTGAGACCCCAAAGTCCTCCACTGGTGAGTAGATTTAGCAGGGGTTGTTCTTAATTTGGTTAATTGGCAACAGTGACAGGTAGGTGTGGGAACTTAGGATATAATTAAGTTTTGGTGAACACCCATAAGCATCTTTCAAGGTGTAGACTCAAGACCTGCCTTCAGGGCTTACTGGCATGGTTAGAGAGCACCACATCTGTATGGAGTTGTGGGGACCCGGGAGGGGATGTGGCAGGAAGGCCTCCCTACTCACCTGATTGGGTGGTGCTTAAGGAATGGGGTAGAGGAAGGCCAACTGCTTGGTTATTAGTCAGATCCCACACTTTACAGATCAGTTTGGGTTTAGATAGATAGATAGAACCCAGTTCACCCAACCTTTTGTGTCTTGCCTCTATGTGTGGTCACAATAAGGCTGCAAATCCATGGGCAGAACACCAGTGTTTTTGGAAAGAAGATATGTTTTCTTTCTTTTAATAACCAGATGGTTTTACTGAGGGGTGCTTCAAGCAATGCAAAACCAAATTCTTAAGTTAAAGACAATATTCATGCTAAATTAATATGCATGTATCTGTCCGTGCCCATGCATTATAACGGTTTATTATGACTGTCTAAATTGGATCAGATTATAAGGTGTGTGTTCTTTGTTGTGTATTTTGTTGCTGTAAACCAGGGGTCAGCAAACCTTTTCAGCAGGGGGCCGGTCCACTGTCCCTCAGACCTTGTGGGGGGCCAGACTTTTTGAGGGGGAAAGAACGAATTCCTGTGCTCCACAAATAACCCAGAGATGCATTTTAAATAAAAGCACACATTCTACTCATGTAAAAACACGCTGATTCCCGGACTGTCCATGGGCCAGATTTAGAAGGCGATTGGGCCGGATCTGGCCCTGGGCCTTAGTTTGCCTACTCATGCTGCAAACAACCTAGTGTATAGTAATATAGAAAGGTGGCATACAAATTAAAAGTGAAATGGGGGCAAAGGATATGCAGACTTTAACATTCTCTTTGCTGTGATTGTTCTTCCTGACTGCTTCCACCATTTTGCCTCTTTTTGCCCAACAAAAATCAAGAAATGATCAGTGACCAGAATGACTGTAATATGGCATAGAAAGTTCTGAGCTGAAAGTTATGCTTTCATTTTCTTTTGTAGCATATTTGTACTCTGAACTTAATAATATAATACTGCAATTTGCATTGGTACGTGTAGATGAGGTACAATTTTAAATGTTTTCTTGGATCATTGCTGACATTAATTTATCTTGCAAAGCCACACTGGTCTGCACGTTTGTGCCACCTTGTTCCAATTATAATTTACATCATACCTTACCATACTGAGGTATATAGACATAGAGAAGGCCATCATGTCACCATGCAGAGATTCACTCTTCAGCAAGCAAGCTTATATATATGAAAAACATTATGTAGATTAATTTTCCGTGTAGAACTGCAGACCAAAAGGTCTACTTAGTGGAAAATGAGGATCAATATTCTAGAGAAAAGACAAATTAAATCACAGCACTTCTTCAATTTTTAATGGTCCTAATGTTGGAGATAAATAACAAAGTTCTTTCATATTGTTTATTGCTGGATGTTCTAATTTCTGTGCTCTCTACATTTTTTTTGCACCATTTATTGCTGACATCAATGCCATGCAGCAATTTATGTTGAATAGGAATATGTTACACATACAAAGCAAAAGTAGTATGTGTGACAAATCTTTTAACCATCCATTTATCTAAACATTCAGAATGACAGATGCTCCATTATGCAAATTATGTGCAGAATTTATATTGATGCTAGGATTTTCTGTTATCATGCAGAAGTCTGGCATGACTTACACTTTATCCTCATATTCCATTTTATAATATGCAGGGTGGGGAGAAGGATTATTGGAGTAACTAGGTATCAGAAGGAATGGGCTAATTTTGTAAGATTGGCTATTATGTCATTAGAAATCTATTCCCTTGACTCAATCACACAAAGGCACACTGAAAAATATTGTGTTGCAACAAAGGCACAAGGCATAAACATGCTGCACTGATCTCCATATATGAGTTTAACAGAAGGGAATCTAATGCCATGCTTTTTCTCTCAAAATGTTTTTTTTTTAAATGGTCCATCTATTAAAATGGTCATGGCCATTGGCTCACTCTGGAGAGATGGAGCCTTAGAAGGTCAGATATTTTTACATATCATTACTGGTATGGCCATACATATCTCACCACTGGTCTTGAGAATTATCCAATATTGGCAGTATCTTATTTGGCCAACGACTGATGCCCATGACTTCTAGAATAGGTGGCTAACTTGGCATTTATACAGTAGCTCTAAGTAATCTTCCCCTTTCTAAAGAATCACAGAGTAGATGAAAAAAATTGAAGTCTCTGAGTAGAGTGTAGGATGCAAATCTAGGGAAGTAAATTGGGTCTGTGGTGGCAGGCCAGTTTTGTACTTTCCAGAATGAAATGCACTATCTTAACTCATGTCATCTTGCTTTCAGCTTAGATATAGAATTATACCATTCTATTATTTATTTGTCCCAAACATCAAGGGCAGCAAACATCAAGACGTTAAAACACTGCAATTTGAGATAAAACAAAAAACATACAGTATGCAAAGCATTTTTTTTTCAAAAACAACATATAAAACATCTAAATACCCTCACAGTTATTACTTTAGTCACCATGGCCAGAAACTCTCAACCATCAAATGCTGACTAAACAGAAATATCTTTAAATTTCTGTGACAAGGCAGACACATCTCACCTGGGGGGGGGGCATTCACAAATGGAGAACCACCACTGAGGTGGTCCAGTAATGAATCAACATCTAACAGGAGACAGTAGAGGTGGCATCACCAACAAGGCCTCCCCTTGTTGGGGGGGAGTGGCCCTTCTGAATAATCCTCATTGTATGAGGTGGTTGACTCTTCTCCACTATTTCTTCTAGATTTAGCAGTAGTTTCTGATCCTATGGCACACCCAAAATTATCAAATCAACTTCGGACACAATTATATAAATGGGACCACGTTACACAATTTGCTTTGGCTCTGAAGGGTCTACCAAAATAAATACCTTAGGAGATGCGTGTTCCATTCTATAATAATTATTGCATGGTGCTTGTATCCCCCCCCCCCATAGCATATAGCAGCTTTGGGGACTCAATTTAAATTTAGGTTTTCTCTCTCCAACTAGCAGATTAGTAACTTTGCATCGTATTTTCCCTCATTGTAATTTAATAGAAATAAAGATCTTGCTCAACACCTTGTCCCCGTAATGAATAAACAAATAATAAGCACTCCTCCAGTACAGCAGCTATATGGTTTGTCCCTATTGATTTTTCAGCAAAATGTTTTGAAATATTTTCCCCATCTGATTATCAAAATATTTTTCCCCCCCCAAAATAGCACGTTTTCCATTCATTATTACCAAATTATGTTCTAAATGCTTTTACATCGTAGCTTAATAGCTTGCATGTTTGGGGAAATTAATTCAATCAAATGCTTATTGATTAATTACCGCATGGTTCATCCACCAACGTGTAGGTGATGCCAAGTGGTGGCTCTGATGCTGTTTTGAAACAGTTGCTCATTTGGGCACACATCGCTATGTCTTATTGACACAGACGCTCCTCCAGCACATGGCATCGTATCCACAAACTGACATTTGATTTCCCTGCTTGCCAAACTCACCAGAGCACTCCAGAAAACAGTTTCATCATCTATCTCCAATTTGAAGTGTGTGGATAAGCTACAGAAGTTCAGCTCTTTCCAAGTCATGCATATTTCTACAGATGGATCATTTTGATTATTCACCCCCCCCCCCGCCCCCAGCCACAAATTGCAGTTTCTGTTGAATCAGTCAGAAACAAAGTCTGCATGGGAAGGGCAGCAACTGATAAATCAGGATGCTTTCTTCCCCACAGATCTTTCATGTGTTTGTCCACAATCAGACCCAAATGTTTGAGGCAACCTTCAAAGAAAGTATGGAGTTTCATGCTTTGTGTCTCATTCCTAAACCAGGTTTCTTTTAGCACCAGCCGTAATGATGCTGCAGCAATATCGAAAGCAACACAATGGCCAGAAACAATTACAGTATAGAAAACTTTATGGAATGATGCAAAACATCAAAACTATCAAACTGAAGTCTCTGAAAGTCCTTGAATAAGTCATGGTGCCAGACTTTACCCGGCGGAGATCAAGCTTATAAAGCTTTGTATAAACAGCAAATGTCCAATTCTGATGTCCAACTCTGAACTCTGCTGAACAGTGTTTCCGGATAGCAACTACTGTTTCGTTCAGTTCTTCATCAGCCAATTAGTTCAACAAACACTCGTAAGTAGAAAGATGTGTAATTTCTTCATTAACCAATTTTTTTTGAATTGATATAATATACATGAGAATGAAAAATACTCTGGAACAGTGCTCATGCGGTTATGTAGTCACTATTGTAATGATGGTGCGGCTGCTTTTTTCAGTCCTGAAATTTCATGAAGTGAAATCCTATTTTTCATTATTCGAAAAGATATAACAAACATCTCTGCCTCTTTCAGAACTTCTTTAGAAAAGTGGAAAGAGAAGAAACTCTACCATCTACCATGTCTGTGTAAGTAGAACAGAGAAAGGGGGGGGGAAATAATAATTTAAGTTGCACCAAATAAAAGACCAGAAATTCTGAAATTGATATCAAAGCAAATGAAACCAGCAAGGAGAACCTGCTGACAAGCTAAATCATATATTAGATATTGAGCTTTCACAAAGTTCAAAGGGTATGCATTGGTTAAAGTAGGGTTGCCATATTCTGAAGAGCAAAAAAGAAGACACATTTGCTGACTTCTGTTTTTAACTATGGATTGCTATGGTGACTCTGCCCATGAGAAAGAGGAGGTGTCCTGGAAAAAAGAGGACACCATAAGATCCTGCTGGATCAAGGCAATGACCCATCCATGTTCTCAGAGTGGCCAACTAGATCCCCATGGGAAAACCTCAAAAAACACTCTTCCTAGTCATGATTCCTAGCCACTGATATTCAGGGGCATACACCCTCCAGAAGCAGTGGTAGCACTAGAGTAGGCAGCACTGTTGTTTCTTGCAACTGAGCCACAGATTAAGTCTAAACAAAGTTTATTATTAGAAACGAAACATGTACAACCATTTCCCATTCCTTCTGTTTCCTTTGCTCCTTGATTGCATCTCCTGGGAAGCGGTCCTTTAGATCTGCTTAAAGTGTAGGCTACTGCATCTAAATACAGCACAATGACAACTTGATGCATGTTGCAGATGTTAATATTGTGCAGTGTGAAGTGACTGGAAGAGTAAGAACTAAATCATTTTGGAAGAAATCATTGTCCAGGTCCATAAAAATATTATTCAAACTTTTACTTGCAGAACTCTTCAAAAACAGAATATAAGCATCAACAATACAACCAAAATATTCATACATTGCATTGTCCTATCCAGCACAGGCTCAGAATCTTGTTTGAAATAAAAAATTCCAAAAATCCAGATTGTCTCTCCACCATTCCACCTCCATTCCAGCCTCCATTGGCCTTAGGCTATGCAGGTCTTGAGAATCCAATTATATGCATTGTTTTCCCTGTAGCATTCATTCAGAGAGACTAACAGCCAATACCCTTTTCAAGATGGCGAATTTGCAACTCAGTATCACAGGATCAAAGGTTCGCTCTCAGCACAGAGTAGCAAAACAATCAACAGGTAATCATTAACTAGTTACAGCTCAGAGAGAGCTCTTATTGCTTTCAATATAGCCTCATGGAAAGTCCTCATGCTAAACCTTTTCACCGACACACACTTAGGCCTACTCATTTCAGTGCCAACTACATCATTATATTTACAAGCAATGGTTCAACTCTGTGCATACAGTGTGTGCTCCCACATCTAAAAACACAACACACTGGCAACTTGGCACATTTAAAGACAAAGGTGCACCAATCATATGGAGTGAAGCTGAGAGAATTTTTTATAGCTAAAGAGACACATAGTTGAGGAATCTTGCTGTCCTCCTCTTCCAATGGTTTACATCCCCTCAAGTTCTCTTCCCAATTCCCTGCCCCCCGTATATACTCAAGTATAAGCCGACCCGAATATAAGCCGAGGCACCCAATTTTACCACAAAAAACCTGGGAAAGCTTCATAGGAGCCACTGCCTGCCTCACTCGAGTATAAGCCGAGGGCGGCTTTTTCAGCACAAAAAATGTGCTGAAAAACTAGGCTTATACTCGAGTATATAGGGTACCTTGGTTAAACTTGGGAGGTACATAATTGTGGAGGGGGGAAGGTTATAATTATTAAAATATAATAACATAGAGGGTCTGCAAAACTAATTAACCCTTGCCCCACAGCAAATGAATAGAGGGAACCTCTTCCTCCTTGCTATAAAATTTTGGGTATAGGGCCTCACAAGCGCACTGTGGTCCTACTGGCCAATATTCACCTTGATGCATATGTCAAGCCTAAAGGAGCCCCCACTAAAGGACACCAAAAGCCAAGGCAGTGGAAGGTGACCCAAGAGTGCCCTTAACACAATCATGCCTCAGGTATTTACTCAACTGGTTCTTAAGATCACCTCTCCTGCCTGGACTAAAAGCCAATTAAATCAACCAGCAAAAACACCTCTCAAAACAAACAAGAACTTAAGTAGTGTGTAGTAGATAGAAAGAGAAGAGTCACCACACCAATTAGAGGCTCCCCCTAAAGAAAATCCTGCTCAGCCCCCAAATAAGCAACTAGCAAAGACCACACTGCAAAGGGAGCGTTATCGCTTTGTGGATAATTTGGGGTGGAGCCATCTTATAAAGCCTGGTCCCTGGCCCTTCTTAAATGGACAGTTGGCCACCGTATGCCTAGCCCCCATTCCAACCCTGGGACAAATCAACCTGAGTCATCTTCACAGCAGAGTCAGTGTGGCCAATGCATCCCCCTTCAAGGGTGAGAGTGCCAGTCTCCAGAGGTGGATTTAGGGCAGTGTGACTGCCCCAGGTGCACTACCCCTGCACCCAAGCCTAGCTAGTGCTTCTCCAGCTTTCACAAGGAGGTTGGAGGCTCTAGGACCATGACAAACCCTTGTGCTCCCTTCCCAAAAGAAGGCACCACAAGGGCAGGGGGTGGCTTTTCAATTTTGGCCTTGCACAGGGCATCATATTACCATGGTCCACCCCTGCATTGTCACCTGTTGCTATTTAACTTAGGTTGATGCCCAGCTTTTCTATAAGGCAATCCCATGCTTAAGCAGAACGAGATTCAGAACACATTCAAACCAGCGTGTTTTTCATAACAATAATTTGTCCCATAAAAAGCCACTTCAAAATCTTCTCAGTTTTTCCACATTTTCTCTTTCTCTAGTGATTCTAACACAGCTAATTCAAAGAATAAACCTGAAACCTAGCCCAGTTGGCTTGCGTTAAATCAACTTCTTATGCCAAGACATTTGTAGACATTTCACAGCGCTGTGGTACATGTATTATACTGCAAGGCAACTTTGCAATGCTGTGACTCAACAAGAAGAGATAAAGCGAGAAACATTTTATTACTGGCTTTACATTTCCATGATACGGTTAGCCTAGACCCTTAATTAATTGCAGGGTGTTTTCCCCCCCTTGTATGGGTATGAGAGATATTCTACAATTCTGCAGTGTAATTTTTCATCTTTGTCTCAGTGTGGCATTGAACTAGCCAAGAATAACAATTGGTTGTTTAACATGTCTAGCTCTCACTTGAACTGGAATGTAATATCTGCTTTGCAAAGAATAGTGACAACATCTTTATTAAAAGTGAAGACTCATTCCACACAAAGGGTCATGGACAACAGCAATAAGTCAACTCACTAACCCATTCCTTTTATTATTGGCTATCAGCACTGAGCAAGGACGTACCACTCATGGGAAATATGCTTATTTCAATTCTTTATCGTTGTGGCATGTGCCTTTTATAATCCACAGTGCACAGAAAATTCATCCCAATGGTTTTTCTTAAAAAATGAAAATAATTAACCTTTACATTGAAAATGAGCCCAAGAATGCTGCCATTCAGGTAAACTTAAAAACACAAAAAGACCCATGACAGCCATGACAGGATTTAGTCTAATCAGTGTATGGAAAATTAGCTACTTGTTCACCAGTGTATCTATCTAACAGTATTCACTTGTATTAATTAATATGTATGTAAGGTAAGTAAAGAGAAAGGCATGGCAAGGTTCATTGTGGATCAAGTGAGGGATCCTTCTATGCCTTTCCTTTCATTGGCACTTTAAAAAGCCTTAGCAGTTCATTTCTGAGCCAAAGTTGAACAAACTTTCATGGCACTCCTAATTACAAGTCTAGTGATAAATTGATTTTAATCTAGCAGGGCATTGAAACAAACAACTCACCTAAAAGTCTGAAACATCTTGGGTAAATTGTACAATCATGTAATGCAGTGTTTTTCAACCACTGTTCCGTGGCACACTAGTGTGCCGCGAGATGTTGCCTGGTGTGCCGTGGGAAAAATTGAAAAATTCGGAAGATTTTTCTAAATACAGAGAGAGACTGAGAGCTGTTGACGAAGAGCTACGTGTGTGTCTTTCTTTGATTCCAGCCAGAATACCAGCTTTGTGTTCAGCCAAACAGGCCCAGGTTGCGCACTGAATAAAGTATTTTATAATTTTTCATATTTCTGTTTACTTACTATTTCATAATAAAGTAATTATAAAATACTTTCTTTGTGTTTATTTGATTCCTATTCAAGAGAATTACTTTATATATAGTCAATATAGGCACAGAGTTAATTTTTTTAACATTTTCTAATGGTGGTGTGCCTCGTGATTTTTTTCATGAAACAAGTGTGCCTTTGCCCAAAAAAGGTTGAAAAACACTGATGTAATGAACATATGATGCCAACTTGTATAAAGGTAAAGGGACCCCTGACCATAAGGTCCAGTCGTGACCGACTCTGGGGTTGCGGCACTCATCTCGCATTATTGGCCGAGGGAGCCAGCATACAGCTTCTGGGTCATGTGGCCAGCATGACAAAGCCGCTTCTGGCGAACCAGAGCAGCACACGGAAACGGCGTTTACCTTCCCACTGCAGCGGTACCTATTTATCTACTTGCACTTTGACGTGCTTTCAAGCTGCTAGGTTGGCAGGAGCAGGGACTGAACAATGGGAGCTCACCCCATCGCATGGATTCGAACCACCGACCATCTGATCGGAAAGCCCTAGGCTCTGTGGTTTAACCCACAATGCCACCCGCGTCCCACCGCCAACTTGTATACTAACCTGATATTTCCCTGATATTCATTCATTCTTTTTAAAATTTTTTTTTTTTACAGATTTAATAGCTTGTACTTTGAGACTGGAAGGATAAATACCCTCTGTCTACTACCCAATGGTGTGAGCACCTCACAGCCCTGACTATATTTGAACATGTTTCATATAGATGCCAAGTTTATATGGCCAACTAGCTGAACTTTTGAAGTGCTGACATTACCTTATGTGTTTAACTTAAGATGTATGTACTGATAGTTATTATGGTGGGGGGGGTTTTGGTTACTACTAGTATTATATACTTTATTTTACTGTACTTAACAAAACAACAACAGCAACTATTCTTTTCCCCTGCCTCCGCCAGCCAGTTAAATCCGAGATCATTTTAGCCAAACATTGAACCTTTCTGCATATGGAGAATTTCCCCTCCTACTGAGATATGGTTCCCTCTATCCACTGAGCATTTTGAAGAAGCCAGATGTTCCAATTAATGTGTTCCAAATAAAATCTTATATTTCACATAATATACTGATCTTACATTTTAAAATACAATTTTGCAGCATGCCAGTAATAGAAAAAACAAAAGAACAAAAGTTATGCAGGCTTTTAATTTTCTTTCGGCACCTTTAGAAAGGAATGAAAGAATTTCCTGTTCCTTAAGTTTGCATCATAGCATCAATAGACAATGAACATGGGCTTAGAGCTGTAATTAAATATAGGCAAACTATGAACTTTGCTGCCATGTGAAGTGGTGATAGCCATAAACCTAAATGTTGTAGTCTCATTTCTGAACAACAACATGCAGAGCTCAGCAGAGTGAGAAGAAGAGTCTTTGAGGTGTACTTACTTACCTGGAGGCAGAGTCAACATCCGAAATCAGGTCCAGTCCTAGGGTTGGGCAAAAAGCCATCCGCGTGGGCAGACGGGTCAGGGAATCCATTGATCATGGGCTCAAGGTCAAGACCAGCAAGAAGCAGCAAGGAAGAGCCAGGAACTACAAACATTGCTACCAGCTTCTGGAAGTTCTGCTTAGGAAGGCTGAGCCCATCTGGTTCTCATCAGTGCCTTCTCCTCTGTGTCCTTGATGGCTGATCAGCTGCAGGTGGAGTCACTCTGCCTTCTCCCCCTTCAGGCTGCTGTTCAGTGGTGAAGCTGATGGCTAGCCCAGGACACTATATGACTTTAAAAATGGATAAAACATGGTGGATAATGCTAGCAGCGGCTAACAGTCACGAGGGCTGTATGCTGTCCCCAGGCTCAGAAGGAACATGCTACCAAATGCCACTGACTGTGGCCCTCATATCCCGCTTTTGAGCTTTTCATAGAAGAGAAGAAGAAGAGTTTGGATTTGATATCCCGCTTTATCACTACCCGAAGGAGTCTCAAAGCGGCTAACATTCTCCTTTCCCTTCCTCCCCCACAACAAACACTCTGTGAGCCATTTGGCTGGCCATTGTGGGAAACAGGATATTAGGCTAGATATAGAACTTTGGCCTGAACAACAGGGTTCTCATTAAGAACATAAGTTTTAATTAGGTTCCTTAAGATGGACTTCACTTAGGGAGTAACCCCCAATAAACACAGTGAGATTTGCTTCAGGGTAAATATGCACAGCATTATACTACAAGTATGCCAGTCATTAAGTAGTGCACATATATGCCCCATTTCTAATCCTGCGAGGAAGATCTACTGAGAAAGCAGCCTAAGGCATGCAAAAGAAATTGTTTTATTATGTATTTTGCATTCTCATTTTCATTTTTCTGTTGTGAACTGCCATGGGATCTTCAGATGAAGGACGGCATACAAATCTAATAAATAATAATAATCTGGTGTTCATTCCCATCACTATGTTCTATTGAATCAGCTGTGGATTTATGGCTCCATTTGGAATCCCCACTTGTTATCCACAATTTGTTGAGACAATATTTGTTGAGACAATAACCTGATATGGGGTCATCTGGTGCAGTAGTTCTGATCACATTTTATTCCATTATAGGCAAATCACAAAACTGACTGCTAGTCTATGTGGCTTATTGGAGAAGCATCATAGGATGAATTATTTACAATAATGAAATTCTTTCCAAAGCAGCTTTATCTGCTCTCAGATTTGCAAATATACTTAAAATATACGAAAAACTATAAAACAGCTTGCAGTCCTAGACCATTGTTACCTATAAAGGAACAACAAGTTGAAAATCATGTTATTCTGTCAAAATGGTAAATGAGCCTATACATTACTGGAAACAAAATATATTTGCGATGGAAAGAGGTCTTCCTAGAACGGTATGCATAATAATTCTTGAAATCTCCAAGGTGAGGAATTTTAAGTACAGAAATCATTGGTCATTTGAACCTGATTCAAAGCAAACTCCACAGGTTCAGAAGACCTGCCTCAAAACTGGAGGAAAGTTGTTCAATCCCTGAGCATCTTCACCTTCCCCACTTGAATCAAAAGCAGAGCTCCTGAGAGAGGAGGTTCTGCATCCTCGACTGATACTTTTGCCTACCCTGAAGGGAGCAGAGTGTGTACAATTCTGTATGGAACTGTTCCTGTGTAGATTCTTGTGTAGACCAGCTGGGAAAGGTTCCCCATGCCTAGTATAGAGTTTCTAGATGTTACATTGAATGATCTTTTGTATGTGAATGGAATCCTCCCACTCTGGTTTAGTACTGTAAAGACAGTACCATGAGATTGCCATTATATATGCTAATGTATACACATCTGTCTGTCAGTCCATATAGCAATTTTTTTAAAAAAAAAATTAGTTCTCTGGTTCATCTTTTAATCTCAGCCTTAGCGTTGGCATCAGGTCTTTTCTTGGTGGTGCAGTTTCTATCTGTTTGTCAGATCTTAAAGGCCTTCCTTTTCTTGTCAATAATGTGTTCAGTCTCACTGTCATTCTTATCAAACCAGTTCTGGTGTTTCTTGGTTTGGTATTCACAGGCTGCAATAATGGATGTTTTTAGCTTGGTCCAGTGTTCCTCAATGTTATCAGGAAACTCTGAAGGCAGGTGGTCCTTAAGCGTTGTTTGCCCACTTAATAGGATCTTGAAGGGCTTGAGTGTTCATTTTGCACCTTGGTTTCCTTCCTTGGAGCCTACGTTGAGGTATAATCTTGATAGCCATAGTGGAGCGTAGTAATTGATGATCTGTCCAGTAGTTGTCGGCACTCGTCATAGCTCTGGTAAGGAGCACATCACGACGATCTTCAGCTCATACAATTACATAGTCTAAGAGGTGCCAGTGGTTCGACTGAGGATGCCTCATGGAGGCTCCATGATGTTTTACTCTCTTTTGTTTCAAAAGAGTGTGTTAGTAATAACAAGGTTGTGCGCTGCACATATTGTCAAAAGTCAGATTCCTTTCTGGTTGCTGTTGCCAATTCCTTCTTTCCCAATAGTCCCAGGCCACAGATCAAAACCTCACCCAACTCTTGCTTTAAAATCATCCATGAGTCTCTGATAGGATAGCATCAAGCTGAGAATAATTTTTTTCTTTAATGTCTTCATCGGCATCCAGTGTTGGTGCACAAGTGCTTAGAATAGTAGCCTGTTGGTTTGGGACAAGTTTTATTTGAATGGTTGAAAGTCACTGGAGGTGCCTTGCACAGCCAGTATGTGGGTCTGGAATTAGTATTCACTAGGAACATACATGTACAGATACAGTGTCCTCGTCTCTCTCTCTGTTCTCCCACTCAGGGTAGCAAACGCATTGCTGCTGCACTACCTTCTACAGATATCTGTCATGAAGGACTAGGAGCCAAACCTCCTTCTTAGTTAATATTCAGTGACAGTGTTTTTGGGCTCTCCTTCAGCAGGCACCCCTATGTGCACACATGCACACACATAAACCTACACTATGGCTCTTTCATTACATTATTGGACCTCTTCCTGCTTTGGTTCATTGAGAAATTCACATATCTAGGTCTTTACAAGCAGATGCACTATTACCAACAAGTCATCCATCCATCCATCCATCCATCCATCCATCCATCCATCTGCAGTGAAATGCATTAGCTGGATAACTATTGCATCAGGTGTGCTAAGTATAAACACCTTTTTCCCATTTCTGCATATTTTAAAAGAAGGCACTGCTGGAACAATAAAATTAAGATAACAATTTCACGCTGGGCTGGAATAATTTTAAACACATTTATCATGAATGTGTGTGTGTGAAACACCTTCATGTTCAAAACTAACAATTATACTGCTTTCACCCTCTGCAGCAGCTCATTTAAATAAAGACAAATAAATGAAACATAAAGTCCCATTTATTATTTTTAAATGGACTTTCAGTCAGGTTTTTTATTTTTAAAAAATGTGGATGTGTGCCACAAAACAATGTTATATTTCAAGCGGAAAATAAAATTTTAAATGAACAAAGCCCATGATAAATATACAATAGCATTATCCATTTGTCATTCATGATTCCATGGAAGGAATGTTCAACATTAGATCCTGGCAGGGACAATTATTATCACTGCAAATTACTTTAAGCTATTAAACTGAATATAATTCAGAAATATCATTAGCAGTCAAATCACTTTAAAACAAACTTGATTCTTTCGCCCTTCCTTAATTTAAACTTAATGTCTGCTTATTTCCCGCATAAGCAGAAAATGCTGATAAATAATTCCAGCACATGCCTAAACATCTCCCTTCACAGCTAGCTCCTAATTTGATCTCTGGAGACCCTCCTTGGTAGCAGAATATTTTCATTCATTTCAAGAGTACCTATATCACTATATAGTTTTAATCTCATGTTGCTTGCTAATGCTATGTAGATGAGGTCCTCAGCAAATCATTAGACGCGTTCAATAACAATGTTATGAACCACAAGAGATTCTCTGTGAGTAAAACAAAAGAAGGGATATTTTTTAAAAGTGGGTGGAACTAATAGGTTAACTTTCTTTTCTAGGGTATTTCTCATAGTATATTTTCCAGGAATGAAAACAGAGATAGAAACACTTTGTGCACATCAATATACAGACCCATAAATGCTGTCTGATATACTTACTCATGCAGTTCTTTGGCACAGAAGCTGACCTCAGTGGAAGTGACAGCTTGATATGTGCGAAGGAGCACATGTATACACCTGTCCCCCTACGAACAAATAGTAATATAGAACACCAGCAGCAATAATGGTGATTTACTTGCATCCAGTAGCCAGCAGCGAAATGGGGGAGCAGCACTCATCTGACTTGACAGGGGAAGGGCCGCAGCTCAGTGGCAGAGAATCTGCTTTGCATGCAGAAGGTCCCAGGCTCGATCCCCAGGATCTTAAGATAGAACAGGGAAAGACATCTGTTCGAAGCACTGAAAAGCCACAGCTAATCAGGGTGGACAGTGCTGAACTAGATGGAGCAATGGTCTGCTGCCTGCGTTTCTATTAGCTCCCAACAGCTCAGGCTGGATCTAGACACATCAAAAAAACATTTCAGGAAAACGCATTGTAAACCTCATAATGGGAAATCACGTTGCCAAAAGATGGAACTCTATAGTGCCATCTGGTGGCACAGTGTTATAATGCATTTAAAGTGCTTTTTCGAAACTATGGTGGCTGTCCTGCTGCTTCCCAGAAGAGAATGGCGAGGTAGCAGGTGGCAGCGAGGCTGACACGGTGCAAGTGTATTAGCAGAGGCAATCCCACCCTTCTTCTCAAAGTATCCAGGGTGGCATGGTAATATGTCACAGAAGCCCTTGGAGAGGCAATTGTTTAGTGACACCACAACCCTATACATGTCTACTTAGAAGTAAGCAGTGGCCTAGGGGGAGCACAGGGGTGGTTGCTCCAAGTGCAAAATTGTTAGGGGCACAAAATTTCAACACTCGGTGCTGTCTCAATACAACTGTATGCTTCTATCGCTGGGCTCTGTCGAAAATGGCTTCTCCATGCAAACCAGGAAGTGACCCCTCCAGACTGATATCTGCGGCTGTGATCTCCTGGGTGATGCAGACACCATGAGGAAGTTGAATGTGCATGGGTACTCCATCTGGTCCTGATGCACAAACTCATCTGTCTGAGCTGATGGGAGAAATTTAGGTCTATTAAACAACTTCTGGCCAGTGTTGGATTTATGTATAAGCTAAACAAGCTATAGCTTAGGGCCCCACTCTCTTGGGGGGGCCCAAAAAAAATTAAAGGAAAAAAACCCCTGGATCTACATTGCCAAAATATAAGGTAAAAAACAAGTAAAATAAAACCTACATATAGCAACAATGTTTTGTGTTGTGTCAGTTCCTATGATGTAAGTAATAGGCCCCGCCTGCTAGCCTGCTCCCTAAAAAATCACTGGTTTGATCATTTTTATATATAGGGTGCCTACATTCTGCATGTGCAAATGGCTTTAGATACCTATTAGGTCCATAAATTACCATATAGCATATATTCAACACCAAAAACAGTGGCAAATTGTTGTTGACAAAGGACAGCTGGACATATAAAGAGCCCCATTACCTTTAGTAGCTTAGGGCCTCATCAAACCTAAATCCGGCCCTTCTTCTGGCACATGAAAGATGGTCATTATATGCACTGATCCTGTAATCATCAGTTCACACTGTATGTGACTTATATAGATAGACAGATAAGTAGGTAGATAGTTATATAGTTATATATTGTTATAGTTATTTCTGCTCATAAATAAAATCATTTTTTCAAAACCCCTGAAGCTAGTAGTTGATTCATATGATTTAATATTCAATAAACTGCTTTGAAAAAACACAAAAACCAGGACTGCAGTCTGCCCATTGCCAATGAGTCATATGATTGAAGTTTATGGGATTTTATTCAGTGTTGATTACCTAAATTATAAATGGCACAGTAAGGGAAACATCTTGAGCAATATTAAATAGTGTGCTCGTAGAAATGATCAATGACAAAGATGGATTCAAAGGTGATAGCCATTAATAGTCTGCTTCCATCTCAAGAGATAAGCTGACAGGGGGGGCACTCAGTATGTCCCTCAATTTCACAATGCATGGACAAAGCAGCATTGGGGGCTATTTTTAGAGCCAACTTAGAAAGTGTTCTTATATATACAGTTATATATAGCAAACAGTAAAATCAATTGAATAATTCATGTGCTGCTTATAAAGTACTCAACTATTTTATATAAACATATGTATGAATAAAGCCAAGCGGAATACTTTATAAAAAATATGAATTATTCAAATTAATTTTGCCATTGTTTGCTAAACAGTGCATTCAATGAATAATATTGAAATGGCTTGTGTGTGTGTGTGTGCAATTAAATTGAAATAAACAGGTATCCACACACTCACACTGCCTCCAAATCCAAATATAAGTGTGGTGCTTCAGCAACTGAATTCTCAAGCTTAATTGAAATCCTGATTCCAGGCAGAATTTCAGTCCAGTCCTAATGCACAATTATTGAAGGCATCAGCTCATTTGGGCAGAAAATAGTTACCATGAGCCAAGCTTTTCAGGATACGGCTAGCATCCCTTTTTTTAAAAAGTTCCAAACTATGGGACCAACAAAGCTCTTTTCTTACATTGGTCTGTAAATGATCTTGCAATTGCATGATACTTGTCAGACTTCTCTGGGAAATGCCAGGTCGTCACAGCATCCTTCCAGGTTTTCCCTCATTACTCCCTAGTCAAGTGCTTAATTCAAATTACCCTTTGGTTCCATGAACCATGGAAACTTTTTTAGCATTAAACTGCCCAGATTGCTTTTCATACACCTTGCCTCTTGCCCATGTGTACAGCCATTGGTTCAGTTGAACTTTGTCAGATGAGCTTCTGCTGCCTCTCTAAGATTCTGCAATAGACCAGCTGCCAGTTTTGTACGACTAGTGTACTGGTTGTGCTGGTGGTTGTCCTTTGCACCAACGTGGTACTCATCAGATTTGCACAGGCTGAACCTATGAAATAAATTCCAGTTGGGTTCACAACACTTACCCATTAGAAGGGGAGGAATTCAATGTAGCGCTAAGCAGGTCACTCAGTCAGTTCAAGCACGGCTACTTGCCTGATGGAATGATTTGCCCTTCTGGGGCTTCTCCCAACTCCCCCAGAGTCAATGGAGGGGGGTGAGGGGCACATGGTGGGAGGAAAACAAGGAAGCCTTGTTGTGCTAGCGAAAGCCCTTGCATGCATGTCAGCCAGCAGGACTCATTGGTTGAATCCAGCCCCTTGCACTGCAGCTTGGATTTCAGAATCAACAACCAAAGTTAAGGAGAGACTTAACTTTTAATTAAAGTTTAGTGCATTTTCTGCTTAACATTTAGTGCATTTTCTGCTCAGTTATCCAACCCAGTTCCTCTCACATATACGGTGACATTACTTAACCTATTACTCCACACATTACCTTTCAGATGCACAGCACATGTTTTAGGAGTGTAGAAGAAACAAAGAGAAGAAATGGAACTGATCACACAAAAGGGTCAAAAGAGGCTAGGAGGAGACCCAAAGTTGCATGTGAGAACAAGATCAAAATGTATATAGTGCTATATAATGATGACTCAGGATCACTATGGAAATCATTGTTTTGGAACTTGATACCGAAGCCAGGCACAGTTCAGTGTTTTGGATTCAGTATTGAAGCAAAGGAGAAGCTGAAGGTGGAGATCCACTGGAGAAACAAATCAGGATTCTTTCCCTTCTGTGCACTGTGAAAGTTTCCATGGACAAAGCACTTTGGAATAAAACCACCACGAAGTAACAAAATGAATCACTACCCGGTATGGAACAGGGTCGTTTGAAGATCAAACAAACAGCGAACCAAAAGAGGAACACATGAGCGAATCACATCCCTAATTATGACTCAATCAGATCAAGCCTCGATACTTAGATATTTCTCAGATGCATCTTCCTGATAAATGCAATCTTTCAATATTTTGCGGCACTGCTGTGCCCAGTTTTCAATATGAGGAGTCATGGTTTCACAGGCCTCAAAGACAATTAATATGGTTCTCACAGTATGTCTGCCTAACTCAACTGTTGTGCCCATTCCTCGGATTAAATTAAAAATAGAAAACTATAATATAAAGTTAATGAGTTTGTGTCAGATGGGTAAGTTTTAACCAGATTAGACCCATTGATTTAAATGGGTCTACTGTAACCTGAGTTTGGCCAAACTGCGAGAAGCAGTGAAGGATAGGCGTGCCTGGCGTGCTCTGGTCCATGGGGTCACGAAGAGTCGGACACGACTGAACGAAGAGTCGGACACGAAAAGTCAGACACGACTGAACGACTGAACAACAACTGTAACCTAATTAGCTATAATACAATATGTCCCCCACTTCCCTCCAGAATAATTAGACAGGATCATAGCATGTGTAACTGAGTTCCTTCCAAGCATATTTTCTGACTTCCCCAAATAATAAAACCGTGTCCAGGGTCCAGTGCATATGTAGAATGATTTTGTGCTGAATAAACTGCAATCTTCAAGTAAGCAAGGAGAGTTTTTATTTCTCTAAGGATATAATTTCATTGTGAGGAAGCTATTACTAGGTCTAACTCTGACGCCCCCTGAGATAGCAGCTTATCCTGTGAGGGATATTTCTTCATGTGGACAAAGAAATACAGAAATCTATTTGACCGAGACAATCTCTCAATATTCAAGTGTCTATTGGCCATAGATTGAAATGGCTTGAGATTTCTCAGCTGAGATATACTATGAATCCAGCCCCATTTCCAAAGTTGTTCTCTTGGATCTTTGGTTTGTATATGTGTGTGTTTATTGCGCAATGAAATTTCATTGCAATTTGTGCTGGGGAATCAATGAAATTTTTGATCTTTTTTAAAAAAATGTTTTGTAGAGTATCTTTTTCTTTTTATATAAAAAAAAACCCAACCGAAACAAAAGCCCAAGACTCAAGATCATGGAAGATAACTGAAACGAGTGGTGTTGTGAACCAGTAACGATATAAAGGAAAGTTATTTCTAAGGAGCACTTACTAAGCTGCCAACCTCACCTTTTTCTTTGCGAACTAATTAGCTGTGTTCTTTCTGGTTTGTTTTTAATGTAAAGAGTAATTATCTGAAATTGCTTTGCAGCAATTTTGTCCTTTGCAAAGTCGTTATCATGCGCTATTTAAACTGAAACTGGCTAGTTAAGCTTTAGTTCAGACTCACCACTCTTCCTTTTAATTTAAAGTGAACCCTGAAAGTGAAAGTGAGGAAGGCATTTAGACTGAGATTCCCTGTAGTCAGAAATGGCAGTTTGCTGAGCTCTGGATCCTAGGCATGTTACAGAAGTTTATGGCATCTTTTAACATTTGCTATTATAATGCCTATAAGAGGGCCTGCCAAATGAGAATCTCAGACACGAGGCTGGGCACCTAATAACGTTTGTCTTGGAGGTGGAAATGCAGAAGCTGCTAATTAGGCTGTTTGCATCCACTGTGCATAGGTTCCAAATCCTGCAGTTGGAAAACTGTACGTTTTGCCTTTATGCCAAATTGGACTCCATATGAGCATCTAATTAATGTCAAGCAGCCTAGTAAAGCAAGTTGTGATTTAATCTGGCCTTCTCTTCAAGCAAAGTTTAAGTAGGGCTATGGTAATCAATGCAACGCACTTCAGCTGAAGTGAGAAATGACCTCTAGTCTGGACCAGAGCTGGAAGAGCGAAGGAAAAGGAGATGGAGACAGAAGGCTTAGACCACCAGGTCACAGATAGAAACAATACAATAACAGCACTATCACATCTGGACTGAACATGACTGGCAAGGGATTTTATGAGTCACCGCCTAGCCTTTATGTGAAGTACTATAGATGAAGAAAAGAAGAGATTCCTGGTTCGGGTCTCCTGCCTCACTAGCAATTTTTCAGAGCAACCCTAAATCTGGGAAGCAGAAGGTTGTGGAGCAACTACAGATTTTCAATCCCTATTTGCTTGTGTTGGCCAGAATGGAAGTGGGGGGAAAGCAATGAGGGGAATGTCTTCAGTTTGAAATTGGCACAGCTGAAGGGCCTAATAATAAAAACCTTGCACAGTTGCTCCTAGGGGCAGTTGCCTTCTCTCCATTTCTTTATAGTGCTCAGAACAACAGGAGATGGGAACAAAGAAGCTGGAGAAGAAAAGGAGCTGGAGGCCCAGAAGCCTAGTGGGATAGGCTCAGCTACCCTTTTCTAGATACTGTCTATTGACAAATAGAGCTTCGAAGACAAAATGATATAATGGTGCTTATGGATGATAGTCCTTCAGGAAAAGAATAATGTAAATAAACAATGCTGAAAAAGAACTAAGCACTTGTGGCAGACCTGAAAAACCTGATGCCATGAATCATGTTTTATGGTTCCATAGTTGCCCCAGTTTTATAATCCCAGGCAAGCTATATTAAAAAAACAACAACCAGTGGCTTCATGTAGCATTTGGTGAGCTGGTGGCTGCTTTTCTGGGTCTAAACCAGGCATCCCCAAACTTCGGCCCTCCAGATGTTTTGGACTACAATTCCCATCATCCCTGACCACTGGGTCCTGTTAGCTAGGGAGTTGTAGGCCAAAACATCTGGAGGGCCGCAGTTTGGGGATGCCTGTTCTAAACTAAAGCAGTACTTTTATATGTTGATTATTATGGGGAGGGAGGATTCTCTGCTAAAAGTGTGTGTGTGTGTGTGTGTAAAGCCACACACAGCATAGATGTTTCTGACATAGGGCACAGACAGGGAACACATGATCTTCCATGTACAGTGGTACCTCGGGTTACGAGCTTAATTCGTTCCGGAGGTCCGTTCTTAACCCGAAACCGTTGTTAACCTGAGACGCGCTTTCACTAATGGGGCCTCCTGCTGCCACCGTGCTGCCACCGCATGATTTCTGTTCTCATCCTGGGGCAAAGTTCTCAATCCGAGGTATTACTTTTGGGTTAGCGGAGTTTGTAACCCAAAGTGTTTGTAACCCGAAGCATTTGTAACCCGAGGTACCACTGTATTGGACTCCAAATCCCATTCTGGCTAATGGTCAGGAATGATGAGAGTTGTACTAAAACATATGGAAAGCCACAGTTTCCCTATCCTTGATATAGCCACTTTCACTAAATAGCCTCTACTGTAATCCTCTTCTGTTACATATTTCATATTTCTTCAAGTGTACATACAATGTACATAGATCTAATCTGTTTCAGCAAGTTTTTTTTATATATATAAAAAAATTATTAAAATCTTGGGCTGAAGAAAGAAAGAACATGGAATAACAGTTTACTAGAGAAGCTTTTGGAGGCTAAACTTCTGATGAACTAACAGCATGAGAGACTTGGGGTGCTATTCAGAGCAGATCCATTGAAACTGATGAACATAACTAAATTAGGCCCATTAATTTCAATGGGTCACCTCTAAGGAACACTCAGTTGAAGCTGTTCTTGCTGCACTTTCATACCCCCGAACTTACACATGGCTGTCATGTGCCTCTCCCCTGATAGCTTTCCTTTCCCAGGAGGCCACTGCATCTAGAAATGACAGTACTGAACAGATGGAAAATTAAACTGTAAACCATGGCTTGCCTGTATTTTTATTGGGTTCTAAACCCAAGTTTCTGCAATCCATGATAGGGGATGATATCTGAAATGAGCCTCTCCGCTTGATGTGCTAAAGAAATGTTACTGAAATGTCAAGTTCTCTTTCCTTACTTATGTGAAACAACTACAGTTATTTTGTTTGGTCTTTTGGTTTGCTAATTAAGTTTTCTTTTGCATTCAAGCTTCTTCAGTTAATTACGAGTTCTTCCTTTCATTTGTGTTTAAGGCTTTTCTGAAATTAGAAACTTTGCATTTAAAGCTACAGAGATGATCACTATAAATAGTTCTAAATCTGACTGCATGTCAACACATCTCATGGCATGTATGAGGATGGCTGGAACCGGAAGTGTGGCTTCTAAATTAAGAGCAATGAATTAGCAAATTACATCTCTGATTAATATTGGCCAACTTTGCAGAGGTAGTTGTTGGCCTTCTGAGCTTCTTCAGGAAGGCCCTAATTAGTCACTCCTTAAGTTGGATTCATCCATGGTAGTGTGAAGTGTTTTGCTAGGGCTGTATCTGAAGATAACAGTGGTAAATCATCAAGGAATCGAGAATAGTTAATAATACGCTCTCCACACCCCCGGAAAATTTATGCTGGAAGTATTTTTTCCCCTTTCATTACACAAGATAAGAAAATACAACATATAATCAAACTCACAATGTCTCATGTGGCCCAGTAAATGTTACCACTCAATCTGTTTACTTTTGCAGTTAAACCTTTTATACTGCTCAGTTATGAACAGAGCTGTTTGTAAGACAAAATTCAGGGTGGTATTATAGCCTGCAGTTCTTTTACAGTTTGTTATGGGTGAATCATAGGGGTACAGAAGCACATATGCAGATAAAGGATGTGGAGAGCAACAAGTCCGAAGGTGTCTGCTGTTGGGTCATACCACACCCATTGGTGTGAATGACATTAGCATGACATGGTGGTCTATTGCTCTAAAAGTCTCAGTTCCACAACCAAACAGGTTGTAGCAGTGTGAAAGGACTGTTAAAAAGTGGGCCATAAGTGCTAGAATTATAACCAGGAAAACTAACACAATAAACCCCATGTCTACATCCCATGGTGGTGTAGGAAAGCCACAAGACATAATATTGGCCACATAATTCTGATCTCCACTTTAAAGGCCCTTTTGCAGAACGTGTTCTCAATTTCTGTTATATTTGCATGTTGTTGTTTTTGATGCATTGTATTATTTATCAATGTTGGTAATAGGTTGGGAACAAGCAGTGTTTATGTTTTAGGGGAAATACACAAATTTTGGACTGTATTCTACTAACCCATTGCACTAGCAGAAGCTAGTGGAAGAGTTCTGGCTGGTGAAACAGAACCCCCCCCCCCTCTTCTTCCCCTGTGCATAGCCCACCCTGTCCTCAAATAATCTCTGGAGAGTTTGGGAAAATCCCATAACAGATGCAGGGGGTGGACAGATTGGGCTGGTGTATTGGTGTAACTTAAACATAGAGCTGCATTCCATACAAGCCATTATTCTTTGCAAAGTATAACGCTTCTGTTGGTTTAACCAGAATCATGCTAAAGTCATGCTTTCAAAGTATGGATATAAAATTGGATCTAGAATTCCTATGAGTGGAACTCTGCTCATGAGGTAAAGGAAGTGGGAGGTGATAGTTGCTGAAAAGCTGCTTCGGAGAACTGGAGGACCCTCAAACTGTGTGGCAGGGGGCATAGGGTGCCACAGGGGGGGAATCAATGAAAATTCCTCTTGGCTTTCTCCAGCAGGAGCCTCTGCTGAATCTCATGCCTTTTCAAGAACAGAATGAGCTTTCCTGTTTGCAGAAGGATCCAACCTATTAGGATTTGATTAGAAATCACAAGGGCTGACAACAGGAACATGGTAACTCTGGTGATCTACTGCCATTTCACTATCAATAAGTACTTTTCCAAAAATTGTGTGAGAATGTGACTATATGTTTTCTTCTAGCTTGATCACCTGAACATTTCTTAGAGCTGCATAGTTTTAGATGCCCTAGTTCTGGTCCTCCAAGGTAATAGATATAGCCTGATAATAGATATGGCTAGGCCTGTCATTGCTTCTCTTCTTTTATCTGATGCCATGCCTGCAAAAGAGTGTTGAACTTCTTCTAAGGATAGAAACATTCCCAGTGGCAACATTAGTAGTAGATTAAAAGACTTTCTGAGTACCTGGCTTCAGGATGACGATACATCACCGAAACGCTAGAGAGTGGTTTGCAGTCACATTTATTTATACTGCTTAGGCAGTAATCCTGTGCACACTTCCTTGAGAGTAAACCCCACTGCTTCTGAATAAGCATGTATCATTGTGTGCTGTTAAACTACATTTTTTCGTTTGACCTTTGGAAATAGCAAAGCAGGAAATACCATTAACTGATCAAATATGAGCAATGTCAAAAGCAGAATAAGCACTCAGAGAAATATTTCATCTGTTTAAATTTGTGAAGAGACTCTGACACTGTCTTGGATTCCATTAAGCTTAGACACTTTGCACAAATATTCAGAGATAAGTGTGATGAGCAGTCTCTTTCAGCATTATCCTCCTTAACTAAACCTGCAGTTGAAAGATGATCAGCCTGGCCAAAAAGCTCTCTAGCCCACCCCCCTCTGTTCAACATTTTCAGTTAATTCATCATTGTACCATGATCCAATTGTATCCATTATTATCATGAAAGGATCAAACATTACTTGGAAATTAACTTGAAA
The DNA here is from genome assembly GCA_034641385.1 of Darevskia mixta. Classification (NCBI taxonomy): domain Eukaryota; kingdom Metazoa; phylum Chordata; class Lepidosauria; order Squamata; family Lacertidae; genus Darevskia; species Darevskia mixta. The sequence continues at coordinate 9,626,141 of JAWWNH010000029.1, forward strand.
GTTTTCAACACCTACTTAGGTCATGCCCCACATTTAATTTTATTTTATCTGAACTTCTCTTTCATTTGTCCCACATAATCCTATGCCGTTCTTTTCATATTTCAGTAGACACATCAGAAGAGAAATAGAGGAGGGTAAAGGGGTTATGCAAGGACATATATTGAAGGCCCAAGAATCTGGCCAGTACATTCCTGCTGTGATTTTCTTCACCACCACGACATTTTTAAGGACCTACTGTAGGTCCACAGGCCTCTATCCATGAAAAGCTAATTCTATAGACGTCTCCATGCAATAGCTGGTGATGTTTGGGAGCGTTTAAATGAGTAAATGAGTCTGTGTAAATGAGCCCTCCCAGCACTTTCACACAAACACACAGCCCATATTTTTTCCCTGTGCTTGTGCACTTGGTCAAATGAATACTATTTGTTTGTGTAGACTGGATCTCATTCACTATACAGGACATAGCATCATACAGCAAACAAAAGGATAGCCTAAATATCATTTGCTAAATTAGTATAAGCAATTACCTAGACTTACGGTGATATTCACCTAACAAAACCCATCAATGGAAGTGGTCAAGGGATTCTTTTTCTGTAATAGGACTTTCCCCCTTCTTTTCACCCTAGGACTCTGGAAATACGAGGGGAGGCACATCATTCCATCTGGCGAGCTGATATGCTTGTGCTGTGGTCTAAACCACTGAGCCTCTTGGGCTTGCCGATCAGAAGGTCGGCGGTTTGAATCCCCGTGATAGAGTGAGCTCCCGTTGCTCTGTCCCAGCTCCTGCCAACCTAGCAGTTCAAAAGCACACCAGTGCAAGTAGATAAATAGGTACCACTGTGGTGGGAAGGTAAACAGTGTTTCCATGCGCTCTGGCACTCGTCATGGTGTCCTGTTACGCCAAAAGCAGTTTAGTCATGCTGGCCACATGACCCGGAAAGCTGTCTGTGGACAAACACTGGCTCCCTCGGCCTGAAAGTGAGATGAGCGCTACAACCCCATAGTCGCCTTTGATTGGACTTAACCATCCAGGGGTCCTTTACCTTTTACCTATGCTTGCACAGACACAGTATTCAACATAGCATGTCATTGAATCCCACCCCTTGGGAATGTTCTCACTCTTAGCAGATCCATAGATTCTGAATTTACAGCAAAGAATGGTTTTGTACATCTTAGGAGCATTCACTACATTGCCTATGTAGTGCCTACATTTCCCATGGAAATAAGTTTCACTTGAGGCTTAGAGCCAGGGGCTACATCCAAGGATACTTCAGTACTCATATGCTCCCTGTGTGAACCAAATGAATAAATGCTGAAGTACTTCCCTTCCATTCTTGCTATGTTCTGCTGAATGTAAATCTTGGCCTGGTTGGGGAGGGTGACCCGTTTCATATTAAAAAATGAGGAAACTAAATTGATATCACCTCTAAAAAGTCTAGCCATGCTAGGAACAGGGTAAGCTGAATGCCTGCTGGGTACATGTCTAGGTTCAATTTTGGCAGTGGGAAGGCCAGAGGGTAGCCATTAAAAATGAATGGTAACTTGAGGGTATTTTAATAACAGCTGCTTCTGTTTTCTTCCTTACAGCAGTTTTAGTTTCCACTTCTGTACTTTCTTCTTGATGACATGGCTATTATTTTATAGCAGTTTCAAGCAGTTAATTAATGAACTGCACACAAGTGACATGACACCACCTTGCCCAATTATCTCTGGCATCTATTTTTATGGTACGAAGCTCTGCCGCTTTGTGAATTGCCTCGATTCACAAATTGGCTCTGGAAATAGTTATTTTAACAGCCAAAACAGTGCTATGGCGGGGCTTGAGGGGTGACATGCTGCAAAATGCAAATGACTTCCCTCGACTTCAGGAAATTCACCAAAGCGCTTTGAACTGTTTCATGACAACCTCCCTTTGCTCTATTCAAGTGTACGCTCCTCTTCATCTTCTGCGGAACCTTGTCAGTTTTCATAAGAAGTGATTGCTGTGATAACAACCATCACCAACTTTGTCCTGAATGTGGCGGAACATCAGATAAAAAAAGGGCCTGTTTCACAGAACAACTAGCAAAATCACCAAGTTGAATATGCATGGCATGCTGTGGCACATATGCAACAATTTTGATGGCAATGTGCAATCTGTAGTCATGTCTAAAGCACCATTTGCTCTGATGCTGCTGGGTGATTTTGAGTTGGCAGGGCCCAAGGATGGGGATGAGATGTTTGGTGAGGTTGAGCCAACCACATGCTGCTCAACCCTTGCTTCCATTGCCTGATTATATCTGGCAAGGAGAAGACAAATGGTTGCGTCCAGAAGGCACATTTCTTTTTCAGAGATGGAGTGGTCATAGTCTCCATAAAGCTTTCATTGCACCTGGAAGACCTTAATAGGATTTAGAACAAGTTGTGGCGACCAAATCCAGGTTCTCTTGAATAAGACTGATTTTCTCAGTCCATTTCTGACCCTTTGGGTCCCTTTCAACTCTACAACTCTATGATTTTTATTGGGGTTTATGCTTAGGTTTGGCACCCAAACAGCCTTGGTCACCCTATGAGGTGGCATCTGTTGGCCAAAAATAAAAAATAAAAAAATAAAATCCATGATTCAAAATGCGGATAAGGGAAAATTACCACTCAGCCCTCTAGTAGTGACCAGCATGTCATGCTGGGAGACAGTGAGGGTGGGAGGCAGGGTGCGGCCTCCAGAGTAGAGGCAGATGGGGAGGAGGCTGCCCCATATATAGGGCCCTAAAGCCTGCCCTCCCCAAACTTGTGCCACTTTTTGAATGCAGCAATAGGTGCACTGCTGCTTGGTGTGTTGTTTCCTATGGCCAACAGACTAAAAATACACCCTGCCAGGCAGTACCACTGTGGAATTGTGATGGAACGGCCTTATGTAGCTATTTGTAGCATGTAAGATATTGCTTTGTTTTGTTCTTTTTATCTTGTACAACACCTAGATAATTTATTTTATGAGGTGTCTCATAATTACAATAAACAAACAATGAATCCCAAAGTGATTATGGGGAGATAATACAAAATAGAGCAAAGCAAGTAGTTGATCATATTTTAATCTCCAATTTGTTAAAAAGATGGGATTGTTATATGAGATTTTTAAACCCAAACATCTCAGTATTGAAATCCATATTAGATATGGATAGAAGATTTGGCAAGTATGAAAGAAATACTGTATTCTTCTTCCAGATACGCAGTTTTGATCATTCAGGATAGCCCGTGTATTCAGAAATCAGAATACATTCTACCTGTGTTTTCAAATAATATAAATAACAAATAAATATATTAGAACTAGCTAAATATTGACTGACTAATGACTTCCAGATTCACACACACATGAGCAAACGAAGAGATATATGAAATGGTCCAAAATATTGAAAAGAATATGCCACTGGAAAAGTTGTTGGAAAAGGCACAATAATAGGATTTCTTTAAATATTGGTATAAGGGGGAAATGCCTCAAAAGTATGATGCAGTGATATAATCCTGGAGATAGTGAATCAAATAAATAATATTTGGCAAGATATATGACTGAAACATCAAAACAATGCTTAACATATATGACGGGAGTGTCAGGTAGAAAAAAAAATACTGTATTCTAAAAATCCAATTCATAGGCGTTCCACTTGACTTTGTGAGATCCTGTTGGATCCAGTTATCCCTTCATCTTATTGAATTGCAGGGAATATTTCTTAAAACAGGAACCAAAATAGGAACCAAAAGCCATTAACTGCTTCCCCCACACAAAGGGTGGCCTTGAAATGTTCTAATTTGCCTATGTAATATATTATAGGAAAATTGTAGCACTAGCTGGAGAAATTGATGTGAGTTAATCTAGGAATCAATACATTTTTGATGTTTTGTTTACATCTTTGATTCTCGTTTGCCTATATCTTGAATAATAATTGGATAATGTTTCATAGTTATCTTTTTCTGATCTTGGCATTGCATGATTAATAATGAGCAATATAAAAACATGTCTTCCAGTGGTACACAATAGATACAAGCTCAGCCTATAATGTCCACTAAATGCAGACAGGCACCAATTCCCAAAATAATATGAAAATAAGTTTCCCAGGCTTGGGTGATGGATTCAATTTCTCTATCCAACTACTGTACAGTGGCCAACATCTGAGGATGCACATTGTAGCAGAAGATTGGCACAGACTATACTTTCAGGCAATGTGGATGACTTTACTAAACTTATCAACAGAGATATATTTCCTGTTTCTTTATATTTTCCGTGTTTGTAGCTACCTTTCCTTCAAGGAGCTGATGTAAGGATACAAGGAGCAATGAACCCATTGGGTAAGTTAGGCCAAGAGGTTTTTCAGTGATCATATATTTCTCAGAATACTTCCCAACTAAACAAACCCATAGGAAGTCCTCCCACAATCACACCCAACATTTTTGTTTGAAAACCACTGATACCGCATAAAAGCAATGATTGACATGGGACAGAAGACTACTGTCCAAACTGGAAAGCTGAGCTGGGTCCTGCAATGAATATGGATTTGGGAGGAAGTTCCTACCCTTACAAGCTTCACTGCAAGAAAATTTCCTTACAAGAACTTCTCTATTTTAGGATCCAAGCCATTATGTGTACAATGTAGATACATTTTTTAAAAACAACAACAACAACCCAGTAACTTTAATGGAAACAAATGAGCTCATATGAAATACAAATTTACTATTGTTCTTGCTTCATTTTGGAAGGCATCTGTTGGCAATATTAATCAGAAAGTAAGTAGCTGAATGATTTAGCCCCAGGAGGAAGACTAAAGGAGAAAGAATGTATCTATCAGATCCACTCTTTCATTTCTATCTCTAGCTACACTGGCTGGATTAAGGCAGAAAAAAATAATCTGTTTTCTGAAAAGAACAAAGATATATATCTGTATCTATCTATATATCTTTAAACTCCAACTCTCCAAAACCTTGGAAAATGTTAAAAGTCGCAGTTTCAAATTATTCAAGTTCATCCACTGAACTGCTTAGATAAGATCAACTGGATAAAAACTGTGATATTTGTCATTTCTAATTCCAGTAATTAAGTGCTGTTCTAATTCTACTTGAGAAGGCCTCAGTGGGATTATATAAATGGCATAATGATGGAAACAAAGACAAAGAAAGGATCAGAACTGTTAGAAAAAGGCAGGATGTTGAAAAATTCATGAGAGGCAACCAGTGATTGTCTTGAAGAGGTTAGCCATTGCCAATAATAATAATATTACACAGTGTCGCAGGAGAATCTCTCTGATTCCAAAAGGCTCTAGTGTAATATGTGAACACTGTGCTGCAGTCAGTCATTCGCTGACATTTATGGACACAAAATGAAGCTCTACTGGGAAGGCACTCCAGTGTATCCTGACAACATTTGTTGAGGTGCAATTGGCTGGGACACATCATAAGGTGTTACTTTTAAATGGTTACTACTGGATTTTTTCAACATGGAGTGGCAGAGTCTAATTATTTTGATAAATAAATAATTTGCTGTGACAAAATTGTTCTGAATTAATGGTGTGATCTGCAACCCCACTATGTGTTGCTATTGCCATCTCCCTCCAGCTTCAGTTAATTTTGCTGTTTGTTTAAAACCCACTGGAGTTTAAAACTTAAATAGATAGGAAGTAACATAGCCACAAAGTATACCATCTTAAAATAAATATTAGTTTGCATGTGATTTATACCTGCATCAAGCAAAGCTTCAAGCCCCCGTCAGCCCCAGATCAAGCTGGAAGGCAGAACATCTGTTTTGTATACAGACAATTCCCAGTTTAACACCTGGAAGTGCAGTCCTTCAGTCTGATGCCCTGGGGAGCTGCTACCAATCTAGACAACAGGGAGCTATATGGGCCAACAGTGTGACTTCCTATGTTCCACTTAGCCTTGGAAATTCCCAGAAATCTCTGGAAGTTGGTCCAGTGGCCTTGTAGCTACTCCGGTGCCATCCTCATGATCTTACAGTAGTTGTAGGCAAACTTCTGAAGTGGGGAGACTCCTGTACTCATGGGGTTTCCCTGCTTGAAACCTGGAAGACCAGGGTTCCACATTTCAAGGAAATCCACTTCAGTTTGTCCTCCAACTCAGAGAAGGTAACAGGACAGCAAGGGGAGCTGTCTTTAGCATGCTTGTTCCTATTCTCCCTGTCATGTGTTCACTTCATATGTGAATAGAACCATAGCTGTCAACCCTCCCTTTTTTTGTGGGAAACTCCCTTATTCCAATGCCATTTCCTGCTATCCCGGATTGTTGATATCCCTTAAATTTCCCGGATTTCAAAGGAAGCAGCTCCTCTCCCTCCCTGCCGGCCAGGGAGGCTCCTCAGCTGCGTTGCTCGGCTGCCAATAAGGAGTCTGAGACCGACTGGGGGCGGAGCTTGCATGCCTTGTGCAGCCAGACCCTCACGCCCAACCAGCCAGCCAGCCTGCCTGCTGTTTATGCACTCGCTCTTTCGCTCACCCGTTCGCGCGCAGCCTCTGGAGTGCAGGGTGGCAAGGCTACTTGGTGCCATTACACCGCCCTTGCGGCATCCCTTATTTTCAAATCCGAAAGTTTGGGGAAAATCCCTTATTTTCAAATCCAAAAGTTGACAGCTATGAATAGGACCCGTGAAGAAGACTTGAGTCTGGCCAGCAAGTACTGTACTAGCTAGGTTCAACAGGACTAGGCCACTTATTATTTGGAGCAGTGCAGGAACACTCTGCATCCATAACCTTATGGTGTGTGTCTGTATATGCATGTGTGAGTGCATTTGTAAATAAGGGCAATAACTCTAACACACTTTCTTGTCTTCTGTCATTCCAGGCTCCTGTGCACAAAAAGAGCTCCTACTGAGAAAGATGGCTGCCCAGAGCCCCATTCATAACAATACAAGAAGCAGAGTAGATTATCTCCATCCAGCAAAATGAATTAATGCTGGCAATAATGTGTCTTTTGTCCAGATCCACTACCTCCTTTGCATCTGGGAAGAGGCAATTGAGCAATGTTGAAGGGGAGGGGGGGAGGAGCACAGGTGAGAGGAATTTTGCCTAAGTTTCCAGGATACTTAACTGGTGGGAATAGTTCGTTCTTCTTTTTGTCCTGCTGCTACCTCTTGGCTGCCATCTACAGGTGATCATTCTTTATTTTGTGACAATATCCGAGGGAATGATGCTACAGCAGTGTCATTTTGACGAAGCTTCTGGCCATCATTGGAAGAGTTCTGTTGCTGCAACAGGATAAGGAGCCCCAAATATTTGGGTCCATTCTTTCCTAGATACCTGAATTTACCTATTTTCACTAAGGAATGTTTGTTTCAGGAGCCTATACTACCTCTTTCACCAGTTAGTCGCCTTATTTTCCTATTTTTTTCACTTGTATTTTAAACATATCCAGACTTACGCCTGATGTAAGCTTTGTTATGGTGTCATGAGACAAACTAAATAAAAATGTGGGCATTCTTTGTGACTACCACAAATCTTTTTTTCTATATAAAGGTAAAAAGGTAAAGGACCCCTGGATGGTTAAGTCCAGTCAAAGGCAACTATGGGGTTGTGGTGCTCATCTCGCTTTCAGGCTGAGGGAGCCAGCGTTTGTCCACAGACAGCTTTCCAGGTCATGTGGCCAGCATGACTAAACTGCTTCTGGCACAATCGGACACCATGATGGAAACCAGAGCGCATGGAAATGCCATTTACCTTACTGCTACAGCAGTACCTATTTAGCTACATGTACTAGCATGCTTTCGAACTGATAGGTTGGCAGGAGCTGGGACAGAGCAACGGGAGCTAACCCTGTCCTGTGGATTCAAACCGCCGACCTTCCAGTTGGCAATGAATGCTAAATATCCCCTACTTCACAGGACAATTGGGTGACATTCTGGGATCGGGGTGGTATATGGCTACAATGGGAGTAGAAAACATTTGAACCCAAGATTATCCTGAGAATTAATTTATGTCCTGACACAGCATTGTTCTCAGTGACAAACTTTTTCAGAAATACAATGCAGCCAGGAGTGTTACTTAAAAGCAAATGTGTTTTCGGAGGGGGGATGGAGGGGAGTGACAAAGAAAAAAGAAGGGAAAACACATCCACCTCATATTAAAACATGACAGAAAAATAAATAAAATTACCTACTACCCAAAGTTGTTTGGATAGAATTTTTCACAAATCTACACAATTTGCCTGGATTGAATATTTTGAGCAGCACTAGACCTATCAATGTAAAATTAGGAGTGCAGAATCTCTTGGGTGAGAGATACAGACTATCAATATTTCAGAGAAAACAAATTAAAGCTAACTGGATTAAATAGGTTAACATTTGGAGACAAAAGTAGTAGTCTCTGTCGTCCCCCCTGCTGCCACCTCGCCCCTGGTTGTTTCCCAGAATTATTTGTTGAATGGGAAAACATCATTTAAACTTATCTGCCTGGGGGCGTATATGTTTTCAAAAATGCAACTGTGCTGCTGAGATGTGCCTTTCATTAAGTTTTTGTTTCAAAAAACCCCAAACCTCACTGTGCTCTTTTAATGCAATGACATTTTTCTAGCTTGTATGTTTTTCAGTGGTGAGAGATGGTTATGATATTAACCCTATTTGGGCATGAAGAGTTGTATTCAATGTAATGTAAGGAGATTGTTCTGTCAGCACAAGGATTTCTCCTTGCACAATGGAATATTCTCCCCCTCTCTGTTCACCCCCAAATATGTTCTGGGGATTCCCCCAACCCTTCAGAGCACATTCTTAGATGGCACAGGGCAGGGGTAGGCAACCTAAGGCCCGTAGGCCAGATGCGCTCCAATCGCCTTCTCAATCCGGCCCGTGGACGGTCTGAGAATCTGCGTGTTTTTACATGAGTAGAATGTGTCCTTTTATTTAAAATGCATCTCTGGGTTATTTGTTGGGCTGCCTGGTGTTTTTACATGAGTAGAATGTGTGCTTTTATTTAATATGCATCTCTGGGTTATTTGTGGGGAATAGGAATTCGTTCATGTCCTCCTCCCCCCCCCCCCCCAAAAAAAAGTCCAGCCCACCACATGGTCTGAGGGATGGTGGACCGGCCCACAGCTGAAAAAGGTTGCTGACCCCTGGTATATAGGGTGTGTATGAGGAGGAAGAGTGACACAGAAGCTAAGGCAGAAGTTTTTACTTACAAATGAATTTCTATACTTTTGGAAAGAGGAATGCATTGCTATCTCAGCTCTTTAAAAAGGGTGCTTGTTTTTCTTATTCCTAGAATTTCCATTACAATATATGCATATTGTCTTCCAAGAAGCACACTGCTCTAGTTTAAAAAGAATAAACTTCTGGTATTATATGCACTGTGAGATTCTGTGAACAGTCAGAAATTATGGAGCAAATGCTGGGCTTGTAATTGCATTTTAATTGAGCAATACCCAGCATAAGAGATAGCTGCATATGGACTGTCAACCTAAATAATATTTCAAGGTTCATCTTTTAATTTTACTTATTTTATTGTTACTGTTAACAGTTTCAGAGAATTTCCCCACAGCTTGTTTTATTTTGCAAAAATAATTCATCCCACAAGCATGACTGTAGCAGTAAGCAGTCTGCAGTAAATCCTGATGATCATTAAACACATGTAGTTAAATGACTGCTGTGTATCCATACATGTTTTGTTTCCTTGGGTTCTTTCCTCCTCTTCCCCCCTCTTAATTTTTTCAGTGTTTCTGCTTATTGGTGCCATATATCAACGTTTAACACAAACAAGATACGGAGAACTCAACACATGCCTTATGCCACCCACTGATGCAGCAACAGTTTTCTGAGACCATAAAAGTAAACTTTGCTTATCACTCCGTTCCCTAATAGCTTCTATTCTAGGCTGTCAAACAAAACGTGAGCATGGGGGAGCACTTTATCTGATCCTATGCAATGCAACTGCCACCATTTGATGAGGGAATTTTCTGCTGTTCCCCAACTCCCCTCCAAGGAAGACTCAGAGTGGTTTAGCCCTGGGGAGGGGATGGAGAGCATGGATGTGAGGAGTGGAGCCAATCTGTTATGGAGAGGTAGCAAACTATTTAAGCAAACATCTCCTCAAACCCTCCCTAGATGACTGTTTAAGTGACTGAGTAGGACTTTTAGGGGAGGGCCTTTGAGACCCACTTTTCCCACCTACTCCATACTGTTGGAGTGGTGTTTTTTATTGGTTTAATTGGTCCAGACAAGATAGTAAAATGTAATATATGTCTGTAAAATCCGAGGCATTATTGGGTTAAGGACACTCTTTTGGTTTCCCAGTGCCATCTTGGCTTGGGGGCCTCCATGCCTGGAACACACAACAGGGTGAATGTCACAGGGCCATGTCACGCTTGTTGAGTTCATATATCCAGGGTTCTTGAGGCAAGGAGAGAGCTTTCTTCTCATCCTTTGCTTTGAGGCTTCAAGAGGGGTCTGTAGACATGCCTAGGGGTGGAGGAAGGATTTTCTTCCTCGTCTATAGGGACTTTTCTACCCAGACTATAATTTTATTTGGTTTAATTCTTGGAATTATTTTGCAGATCTTCTGTGTTATATTTGGATAAATATAACCTTATCCCTGCTTCTTAACGCCTGCTTCTTGGGAGAAAAGCAATGACAAACCTAGACAGCATCTTAAAAAGCAAAGACATCACCTTGCCAACAAAGGTCCGTATAGTTAAAGCTATGGTTTCCCCAGTAGTAATGTACGGAAGTGAGAGCTGGACCATAAAGAAGGCTGATCGCCGAAGAATTGATGCTTTTGAATTATGGTGCTGGAGGAGACTCTTGAGAGTCCCATGGACTGCAAGAAGATCAAACCTATCCATTCTTAAAGAAATCAACCCTGAGTGCTCATTAGAAGGACAGATCCTGAAGTTGAGGCTCCAGTACTTTGGCCACCTCATGAGAAGAGAAGACTCCCTAGAAAAGACCCTGATGTTGGGAAGGATTGAGGGCACAAGGAGAAGGGGACGACAGAAGATGAGGTGGTTGGACAGTGTTCTCGAAGCTACTAACATGAGTTTGGCCAAACTGCGAGAGGCAGTGAAGGATAGGTGTGCCTGGCGTGCTCTGGTCCATGAGGTCACGAAGAGTCGGACACGACTGAACGACTGAACAACAACAACAACCTTATCCCTGTGCAATGTTTCTTGATTTATTTATTTTTGGTGAGTGTCCTGACAAAATCCTATTGTAGCCTGCAGCACCATGCTATGTTCCATACAAATTACTGAACTGTCACCAGGTTTAGGAAGCTAATGTCCAAATCACCAAACTTGATAATAAAAGAAAGCAAGGTTATCCTTTTTTAACACATGGGTTTCTACTTCAGGCTGAAATCACTTCCTCTAGCATTCAATGTGCTGCTAACAGGTGGCTATTTTTCCTGTAGCAGGGATGAGAAAACCTCAGCTTTTGTACCCAAACTACCCTGGCCTCACTGTTGTCCTGCCCCCCTCACTATCCTGGTACACAGAGCAATGGCAGTGCTGCCAGAAGGCAACATTAGTGGAACAACTCCTTCCTGCTGGCTCCTTCTGCCTCCCATCAACTGAAGTCAACATGACCAATGGTCATAAATGGTGGCTGCTGTAATTCAACAAGATCTAGAAGGCTACAGATCCTCATTCCTATATTATAAAGTTGGCATTGCCTCTGACAAGATTTGTTAGGTAGAAGTGAGTGACTGTGTGTGTGTTTTCATCTCCACCAACTATCTGTATTGGCAAAAGGGGGAAGACCATAGAGATTTTGAAGAGTTTTAGCTGGCATAGAACAACGTCCCTTAAATCCCTGGATAACCTGTGGGTCCTGGTGCCTTTTAGTGGTGAATTCTATTTATATCTAGCTTTTCTGTGAAATATACTATTCTTTCACAGTTAGCTACACACTGAGATGGTAAAGGTAAAGGGACCCCTGACCATTAGGTCCAGTCGCGGAAGACTCTAGGGTTGTGGCGCTCATCTCACTTTATTGGCCGAGGGAGCTTCCGGGTCATGTGGCCAGCATGACAAAGCCGCTTCTGGCGAACCAGAGCAGCGCATGGAAACGCCGTTTACCTTCCCGCCAGAGCGGTTCCTATTTATCTACTTGCACTTTGATGTGCTTTCGAACTGCTAGGTGGGCAGGAGCAGGGACCGAGCAACGGGAGCTCACCCCGTCGCAGGGATTCGAACCGCCGACCTTCTGATTGGCAAACCCTAGGCTCTGTGGTTTAACCCACAGTGCCACCTGCATCCCATCTACTGAGATGGTACCCTCTGATAATTTTAGCATCTAAATAAGTCTTATAAGGGTCACACAATAGCACCTGGTAGGAGGAGCATCAGCTAGCTTCCTTTATATATGCTGGCTGCCTGCCATATGCTAAGACTCCTTCAGTCTTGCAAGAATATATTAACATTGTTGAAGCCACTCACAAGTAACCCTGTATAGACAAGTGTGATTTATTTAACCTTAAGAGTTTTTAAGTCCCAACAACACCTCTGTTAGTTAAACCTGGAGCTGGCAAGGTGTTGCATGCTGGCTGCTAAGGACCATGTCTGCTACCATTCAGAGGAGTTCCTCTGCTCCTCTGCTTTGTTCTTTATTACCTCATCCTATTAAAAGAGCCTGTTTATTTTAAGAACAGATCTGGTGTGCTTTGTTGCCATTTTTGAATCCAGAAAGCTGCTGGTGCAATGGGCATGATTAGATTTTGCTGGTACGTATGTATGGTGATTGTATCTACTATTCTTACCTGGTTTATTATTATTATTACTATTATTATTATTATTATTCCTGGATATGTTTTATTTCATTGGTTTTGTTTGATTGTAATGTTATTAGGGACCCATCCTGGGATCTTAGAATGACAGATGGGATATGAGTAAATAAATAATTCTGTTCCAGCTTCCTGTTGCTTCCTTTGTGTATCAGTCTTGATCATTCTAGCTTTTGTTCCATGGCTGTCATAGGGTAGCTCTAGCAGCAGCTTACATCAGTCTAACTGTCATATGTCTCCCCCACCCCCACCAAAAGAGAATAATGGAACCTGTAGCTTTTTTTGGTGAAGGGTTGAGCATTGTCTCTTAGAAATCCTTAGCTTCTACTTCATAGAACTAGTATTCCCTGGGTTCCCAGGAAAGAAGCAATAATGGTTAAATCAACTTAAAGTCTGCAGTATAGATACACCCAAAGGGACACTCCATATGGACAGTTTATTGCAGAAGAAGTGTGCATTTGTGTCTTGTTTGTTCCATACAGTCCTCATGTCTTTCCTCAAGGCTGCACTTCTGTTGCAGAGACACCAGATTTGTGAAGCACTCAGACGGTAATCTTTTTTAGCTGCTAAAGTGAGATTCTTCACCCAGATGGCAAATTAATTGCAGCTATGATTATTGTGGGGAAACTTTGGTTGCATGTCATCAGCCTATTAATTTTTTATGTGTGATGTGGTGATTGGCACCATTTCCTCACATCCACGCCACACCATTTTTTTTCTTTAAATGCCCTCTGGGATGCCATGCACTTCCTGTTGTGTGATCATTTGTCAAACCCTCAGAACACGCTCAGATAATATGGGAATGGGACCAGAACGTATTTCGACATCAAGTGCAATTTTTTACACTAGGCTGCAAAATGCTCGTTTTCAAGGTTACTGATCAAATCTCACATGTGAGAATCAATGTTGCTGCAGGTGTGAAGTTCATCTTTGCAATGTATGAACCATGAAAGGTTAGTCTGAGACACACATCTGGCAAAGCTTCCAGAATTTTTTCAGCTCTCCACACATATGAAATGCATCTCAGGAAAGGGGGCAGTTATGTCCAGGCAAGCTTCACATTAACAACACTTCATTTGCCATCCCATGGGGAAGTCCACTCATGCAAGAGCTTTGAGTGCACCTCAGAACTTGTGCAGGATTCCACACTGGGGGCATGAGACCAATACCTCCCTATAAGTGTTCTTCAGCCGATATTAACCACCATTTGAAATACAGTTAATTTTCACTCAGTTGAGTGAGTGCTCACATATTTGCACCATATGCTATAGATCAGGGGTCAGCAAACCTTTTCAGCAGGGGGCCGGTCCACTGTCCCTCAGACCTTGTGGGGGGCGCCAGACTGTATTTTGGAAAAAAAAATATGAATGAATTCCTATGCCCCACAAATAACCCAGAGATGCATTTTAAATAAAAGGACAGATTCATGTAAAAATACGCTGATTCCCAGACCATCCGCAGGCCAGATTGAGAAGGTGATTGGGCCGCATCCGGCCCTCAGGCCTTCGTTTGGGGACCCCTGCTATAGATCATGGGTGTGGAAGCTATTGGACTACAAGTTCCATCAGCCCCAGACAGCAGGGCCAATGGTCAGGAACAATGGGAGGAAGAAGCATGTGATAACTGGAGCTGTGTTTACTGTTTGGGTAGGAGCAGTTTCCGTTCTCGAGGCAACAAACTGCTTTCTAAATTGCTCAGTGGTTTATCTACTTGGGAGGAAGAGCATAAAAAAGCAAAACACCAGGTGTGTGGCTCATTCTCTCCCATGCAAAGTGATCATGTCATTACAGCACAGCCACTCTCCTTACGTGAGTACCCTGCAAAAAGTTAAATGCGCCACAAATTTTCTTCTTTTCAAACTGAACAGCAATGAATGAGAATTGTCTTATTCTGCCATCTTGAGCTCAGCAGAATCTCAATGGGCTGCAACTACTTTTTTAGCGTTTTTGCTCATTTTCTGGAGTGTCAAAAAGCACCTCTCATTTTGATATTTCTGGTGAGCATGTTCAAGTTAATTCAACGCTGTTCAGTGTTCATTTGTTCCCTTGGCTGCTGCTACTTCTCAATGTCTCTCCCCCCCTTTTTTTCTTTACTTCTCCTCTTTCTTCCCTCCATTGTTCTGAGGCTCATTTGTTGTCAATGCTGCTTAATCTTTAATTTGCAATGTGATTTTGCTGATAGTGCCTCTGAAAGCCATACCATCACCTGAGTTGCCATGGCTTAATGTGATTAAATGGCAGTTATGGCAAATGTGGTCCATGGCAATGATGGTAAAAGAGGACATGGGAGGCAGAAGACGAATGAGTTGAAGAAGTAGCAACAACTGCCAAAATCACAACCATACAAATGTTCATCAAAGCTATTGTCTCCTTGCAATGAGCTTGGCTATGTCAAATATGATCCAGGGCAGTCAATACAATCCATGTCACACATGTAAAGCATATGACTTGCCCCAGAGAATTCAAGGAACTGTAGCTCTTCCCAACTGAGCTACAATTTCCAACATCCTTCACAAACTACATTTCCCAGAATTCTTTGGTGAAAGTCATATGCTTAAAATGTGCATTAGTTGTGCTTGAAATGTATGGTGTGGATTTGCTCATAGTTGAAGCAAATAGTACAACAGGAGTCACATATGCAGGGCCGGATTTAGGTTTGATGAGGCCCTCAGCTACTGAAGGTAATGGGGCCCTTTATATGTCCAGCTGTCAACAACAAATTGTCACTGTTTTTTGTGTTGAATATATGCTATATGGTAATTTATGGACCTAATAGGTACCTAAAGCCACTTGCGCATAACAAAATATGTATTTTATCAAAGTAATTGATTTTATCAAAGTAATTGTTGAACTGAAATACAATTAAGAAGAAGTATATTAATAGTGAAATACCATTAAGAAGTATATTAACAGTGAAATAATTATTAAGCTCTAACTGTATGTAGGTTTTATTTTATTTGTTTTTTATCTTATATTTTGGAAATGTACATCCAGGGTTTTTTTCCCTTTAAATTTTTTTGGGGGCCCCTAAGAGAGTGGGACCCTAAGCTATAGCTTGTTTAGCTTATACGTAAATCTGGCACTGTACATATGTAATTTTGAGAAAGTACTGTGGGTGCCCATCACATAATGACTGTGGCAGAGCAGGGGGGTGGGAAGTGACACAAAATGGCAACCACACCTGAAAGGACTGGAAGAAAAAAACATTTCCCCAATCATCTCCACCCCGAGACAAATACATCAGTCACCACCATAATTCCTCAGAGAGAGAAGCTCTTTGCACCTCTCCTCTGTTCAGAAAGGATTGGAGGGAGGGTGTCAAATCCTGGAAATCAAGGAACTTTGGGTCTATTTAAAGAGGTGTGTTCAATGAAGGACAGATGAAACTATTGCAAACAGGAACTGAGTACACCATCTCTTGCACCTTGCGCTCTTCTAAAAGGATATTCCTTAAGACCTTTTGCAGGTGCCACAATAGATACTGGCAGACAGAATGGCTAAACCAGTTGTCCTCTTCCACAACAGTCCATTACATATGCCCTTGAGCATGTCCATTTTCCCCCACAGCAGGAAGTCAGCATGCTATGACCAGTCTGCATGTTTGGTACTCACTGGGTTGTTGGTTTTTTGTGGTTGTCTCTCAGGTGGTTGTTATTGTTATTTATTATTATTGCTGCAAACACTGAGGTTCTCCCAAGCATGCTGTCTTGGTTATCAATGGCTGCTTTGGGCTACAATCCTGGTGACACTCATGAGGTGAGTTTGCTATTAAAAGGACTGATGCATCACTCTTTGACAGCAGAATAAGAAAACACCATCTGACATTCAACTTCATTGCCGTCCCCAAACTCTGCAAACTTTTTATTTTTTATTTTTCATTTCTGCTGAGGCAAGTCAGTCATAACTATATTGCAAGTGACAAAAAAGGGGGGGAAGGCATGAGCTATTTCTACTTTGACAACATTTATTGTGCAGTAATTTGTTCTAAGACAATTGGGGAGATGTAAATTCTGGAGAGGCATATTAATCTGTAGGTCAAACAATAACAAAATATTGAAAAACTGTCTTAATGATTTTTTCCCCTTGCAGTTGAAAGGGTTTGCAATTCCATGGAGGGATCCTGGTGATCCCATAAAGCAGGAGAATAAAGTAAAGTGGTTTATTAAATGCCACCAAGGTACTGAAATTGAATTTGTTTTATATCAAGCACAAGTCTGGATGGGGTTGATTATTTACAACATGTTCATTTTAAAAAGGTCCCTGTTCTGATGTTCGGCATCTTGCTTTTCCTTCAAAGTTTTTGCTTCTTGCTCCTCTCAATTTTAAGTGTATTACCCAGGTGCACTTCCACTGGCAGCTGCGTGAGATATTGCCATTCATTTACAAATTTTTACTCAGGTGTAAGTGCTTTTCATTTCAAATGCAAAGTGAAATGCCATTCGGTGTAATGGAAAGCAAGGGCACGCTGTATGCCTGGCAGGTGATATTTCATAGATTCAAGTGCTAGATAGCTATAACATTCAAATGACTGACACATGGTTTCATCACCTCCCATTGTGAGGACTCCTGCTTTCAATCTCTTCTGCTTGCCTTCAAGGTCTTGCCTGGTCACATCTCTTCAAGTTTTGGAGGCTAAAGGCTCTTCCAAAGCTGGGTATACCTCACAGTGAGGGAAACTTGAGAGAACTGCTATTGTAATTGTGAACTTTATACATGTCAAAATACATTGGCTACTGATAGCATAGAATAACTGGTGATGCAGGGAGAAGACATACCAGATCAGATCGTTGGTCCATGTAGGTCAGCACTGACCACACGCTACACTGACTGACAGCTACTTTCCAGGCTTTCAGACTGAGGTCTTTGCCAGCCATTTTGGGAGATGCATCCTTATCGTCATCATCATCAACAACAGTGATGGCCACCAGCTGGGATAGCTTTCAAAGAGGATTGGACAAATCCATGCTGGCTAAAGCTATCAACAGTCATAGTGGCTGGTAGCTATGTTCTGCCTCCACAGTTTGAATACCAGATGCTTGAAATCATAGGAGGAGAAGCTTATGTCCTGCTAGCAGGCTTCCCATCAGCATCTGATTGGCCACTCTGAGTACAGGATGCCATTGGCCTGATCCAGCAGGCTCTTCTTAGGTTCTTAACAGCTACATTAATACTGCTGTGTCCATTTTAGTCAACAACATCAATGCTGGTGTATCAGAGAGAAATTGCCTGAGACAGATCTGGGATCGGTCTGTAGGGTGGGCTGGTGTCACACCACCGCTCTTCCAACAGTGGCATTGTGGGGACTATTGCTGTGAGTTTGCTGGGATTTAATGCTTCTTGGGAGGGAAAGAAAGGCAAGAAGCCTTGCTTCAGATTCTTCTAGCCTATAATCCCTGATGGTAGGGATTCTTTGGGTTGTTTTTAAACAGTCATCTGCTTCCTATGTGAGCAGCTGGAAAGTGTATTCTGGGTATCAGGCCCTCTTCTGCAATCGATCTTGGTTGCGATTCACAGAATGAGGTTGTGCAAATCCCACTGAGTAAATTCTTCAGCATCTAAATAACCTGCGTGTAGCATTGTTACCTTGATGTACAGTAGGAATAAATCACACATGGTGTTTTCTGGCAACAGATCTACCAACCTTGTTTAGCCACAAGGGGGTGAAAAGTTATACATCTAGCCCTTAAGGTGTGTGCAGGTGAGGGGAGTAGGTCTCATGCCAGAAAAGCATGAATGTTGATCTATGCTGCATCTTACAGAAAATTACCATTTGGCACAGTAACAGGACATCAGTTCTAATTCCAGGAGGAGATCTGAATTCATCTGAATGGAACCTGGATATATCTCTATAAGTAAATGTGTTAATATTTAATGGAATAGCTTTGCATTGTGAAGGATTGCTCTTTTATGACATGTGCATATGTGTTTCTGAGAAACAATGGCCCGACAGTGCCTTATTAAAATGAAGAATTGCCCGTTCACATAATTACAAGCAAGAGAAAGTCTGGTGGTGCCCTTTTTGACTAAATTTCTCTGACCTCTTAGAAAAAGTCATAATTATTTATTACATCGAAAGGACGGACCTTGTTCTCAGCACACATGTTAATAGTTTATTTTCTTTCCCTTGGTTGAGGTACAGAAAACTAATAAATAGAAGCCTAAACTCTGGCAGACAATCCCCTTTAGACTTTCTTGAAAAAAGTTGGTAAGTGTTGCCATTCTCCTGTTGGGATATTGTTCTGTGTTGCTTGGTGAAAAACAAGAGATTTCACTTCAGTGTGATTTTTTTTACCCAATGATGTATTTCACATGTATTTCACATTAGATACATGGCTAGAAAAGAACACTTTGGATTATCAAGGCTTCTTCTGACTCAGTTGAATCTAAGTGGTGCACTCATGTCCCAGAAGGACTTTTGATCCCGTGCAAATATACCCTAATCGAAGAGGAACTGATTCTTTTTTTTCTTTTTCTTTTTGCTGATTCCAATTTCCCCCAAATACCACCTTCCACTCAGTTTTGTTAGTCTCCCAACTGGTGCTGATTTCTGGATGCCCAGGAGCTGTAGCGGGGATTGAGAACCAATCGAAAGCACCTCCCCAACACTTCTGTTAATAGATTTGCACTTACACTTGTGCTCATGAAAGGGGTTTTGACTAAATTCCAGCCAGTATTACTTCCACATATAATATAGAATATATTTAGATATTCATAGGTCTCCATTCATAAGTGTCCATGATACAGAAAAGGGTCTTACCTGGTCACAAAACAAGACTTTGCTAACTTCAACTCTAGTCTCTGCCCTTCCTTAAACTTATAGTATGGACAAGTTTGTTTTGTTACGCATATTGTCCTCAGCACCATTCTCCCTAAATTATTCACAATGGTTCCAAAATAAAAGTTATCCCCCCTCTAAAAAAATACAAGTTCCACACTAGGTTTTAGCTGCTTAATCATAGCATAAACTATTGTTTTTACACCTTTTGTTATCCCCTTGTTTTCCTTTATGAAAGAAAAAATTACGCCAGTCATTTAATTCCTGGTGTTCATACTAAATTTTCCATTAACTTGACATTTGCATTAACTTGACATTTGCATTGCATAAGCAGGCAGGTCAGTGCCTTTCCCTTCCCCTGAACTGGCCCTTACTCCCTCTCCATCTGTGTGTATGTGGGCAGGGTTTGCTGCCCCTATACTCCTTTCCTTTCCCAACAAAAGCCCCGCCTATAAATGTGGGGCTTCTATCTAATAAGGAAGGATGGCTGCAGGACTGGGTGACATTTAATGTGTTAGTTATACTTAAAGTAGATCCATGGAATCCAGAGGGCTTGAGTCCATTGATTTCAATGAGTCGGCTCTGAGTAGGACTATAATCTATTAAAGGGCACCAAAAACAACACTTACAGAAAGTTGTGCTTCCAGGTTTTAAACAGAGTGTTCAGCTGGCTGTCCAACACTCCTTGCCCCCATTGGTTTAAAACACTTTTGAACATTGGAAAGTGTGTGTGTGTGTGTGTGTGTGTGTGCGCGCGCGCTTGTGTGTAATCCTTCTACTCATGGAATCCATCTGTTTTTGCTCCCTTCTTATAAATTGCCACACACACCGCAAACAATCTTTTCCTTTAAGTCATCTAGTTCATCCTCATGGGTGCTTGTTGCTAATGGAGACAGAAATACCATTCTAGCCAGGATTTAATACATTTCACACATAGATCCATCAACTGCACTATTTTCTCCACAAAAATAGAATTTTAACTTCCTTTTTTCCAGCTCTTGACACATCATCACTCATAATGGGGACTGGCTTCTGGGGGAACATGAGCATACTCATGTGCAGAGATTGGTGGTGTCTTGTTTACAAATCGATAAACAGACACTATTTATAGCTTTCAAGAAGCAAAAGGCCCAAATGGAATCATGTGAGAACTATTGCAGCAAAACTGCTGTTGCTGATTCTCTGCACACCAATCCTACTTCTTGTGACTTTAGAGCATGCTAAGTTGCTCTGTTCCTTTATATATTTGCATATATTTATGCAAGTATACTTGCATATATTTAAATAGGTAAAAGTGGGGGCATAGAAATATGACTGCCCCCTTACAATAAGCTTTTTGCTCAGACATTTTTTGTTGTATTTTTTGTTGCATTTGGGTTTATATATATATTTAAAATATACACGATTTTTGGTTGTGCTAGGAAACTCCCCCTCCCTCTCCTCTAACCACGAGCCTCCCATGCCCTCCTCAAATCTGCTCTGGAGGGCTGAAGGGAAATGTGAAATTTGAAATGCCTTTTACTGATGAGCTGCAGTTGGTCTGAACAGAGCACATTATTAACTGGGCAAAGACTCGGGCGGAAGATCTTTCATTCAACAGCCTTCTTACTTCTGAAGACAAACATTGGATGTTTGTGGATCACTCCAACAAGCATCTAAAGAATATGTATGGTACATATATTAGAGACATAGTATAAGGCCATAAGTATGGGGGAAGAACTCAATATTGTGCTAAGAAAAGAGATTAGAGCTTTCACCATGGTGCACCAGGCCAGGTCGGAGGCTTGAAGAGGATCACCAAGATGAAATAACAAACTAAGTAACCCTGTGAATCTGTGAAGTGTGTCCTTACAGAATTCTGTGGTGTTTTGAATTTAGAAACATCCCTTTGATACCTTCCTCAAAGGAGATCAGAAGTATAATTTACTGCCTTATCCCTAAAATACAGCCGCACAACTTCACATTGACAGCACATCCTTTCCGCACCTGGGGTACTGAGAGTTTGTCCCAACAATCCTATAGAGAAAAGTAATTTGTTGTTTTGAATTTACTCACACACTGTAAACCTCAGGCTATATCTTTTTTTAAAAAAATATTATTATTCATCCATCAATATGACCAGTGCTTGAAAGACTGCAAGAGGACGGCCCCCTGCCCCAAGTAGCTTACAATCTAAAACTTCACACAGGGGAAGCAAAAGAGGGTCTGGAAAATGGCAACAGGACATAGCAAGGGAACAATATGTAGTGCTTTCAGTTTTGCATGCTTAGGCTTAGCTATCAGCTGAGTTACAGTAGGACATGGAAACTAGGGGCCAAATTCTTCATGGAAAAACAATGTTCAGATTTCCTTTTTTAAAAAAAACAAACAGCCTTTTTATCACTTATTAATTGCAGTTATACAGTAATGCACAACAGGGAGAATAGCATGAAAAAAAACAAATAATTAAAAATTACAGGATAACTAACAATTATTATTTGTCTTCTTGCAGGATATGATGTAAAGGCTCACTGGGAAAATCATTCTATCTATGCAACCCCTGAGCACTGTGTGGGGCGGGGGCTATTGGTTTTGTTTGTTCTTATGCTACATATTTTTTTTGTGCTTTTATATTGCAAACCATCCCGGGATCTTCAGATGAAGGGCGGTATAGAAAACAAACAAAAACAAACAAACACAAATTATATGTCTTGCTGAGTGGTGTTTATGGGCTAATTGCTGCCTTTTCGGCTCCTACGAGGACTTGCGATTAGCATTTCAAAACTAGTCTCCTCATGGGACAGGCAAAGATATGCTAAGAAGATGCTGGAGTCCTGACATATCTGTGCCTAACACGTGAGTAGATATAGCTGGAACTCTTCCCACTATGCTGCTAGGGCATGTGCGTTATTTCTCGCCAAATGCTTCAGGTGTGTCAAATTCCCAAATAAGTGATGGATGGATCTGTGGATTTTGATTCTCCCTGTTTCTCATTTTTCCAACCTCAAACTCAGTTCTCCACATTTCTGCAGCAATTTGTATTTTTCTTCTTTTACTTTTAAAAATAAATCATTGAGATCTCCGGGAAGGCGATTCGATTGTAAGTCCACTCTAGGAGTTGTAGCTCTGTGAGGGGAATAGGGGTCTCCTAACAACTCTCCAGTGTTCACTGGAAGGACAGATCCTGAAGCTGAGGCTCCAAGACTTTGGCCACCTCATGAGAAGAGAAGAGTCCCTAGAAAAGACCCTGATTGAGGGCACAAGGAAAGATTGAGGGCACAAGGAGAAGGGGACGACAGAGGACGAGATGGTTGGACAGTATTCTCGAAGCTACCAACATGAGTCTGACCAAACTGCGGGAGGCAGTGGAAGACAGGAGTGCCTGGCGTGCTCTGGTCCATGGGGTCATGAAGAGTCAGACACGACTAAACTACTAAACAACAACAACAACAACTCTCAGCACCCTTAACAAAGTATAGTTCCCAGGATCTTTTAGGAAAAGTCATGATTCTCTAAAGTAGCGTGATAGTCCTTTATATGTATAGAGCAGACGGGGCCTTTTTCAAAGCAGAATGTCGACTCCTGGAGCACTGGAGTAATTGATGGATTCTACTGGCAAGTGAATAAAGTAGTAACAAGGCTTTTAGCTTCCTCCTTTGATTAGGTTTTCATTTCATGCTAGCTGTTTAAATGGCAGCACTTCTTTATAAGAATTGTGTTTTTAATCAAAAGTTTAAGGAAACATTTAAACTGGCTGAATCTCTTTTGTTAAATCTCAGTGGGTTCTGCAAGTTGAACCTATGTGGTCAGATGTAAGCACAACTGAGCTCAATGGAGTTTGCTCCCAGGTAACTTATACACAGGAGCCCTATTTTAAAAAGAAACTTAGACAATTTTGTTGTCTTTCAGTTTCTCATTTTTTTCTACCTTAAGTTCTGAACATTTTCACATCCGTTTGTGATTTTTATTTTTTTAAAAAAAACCTCATGAAAATTCATCAGCATCTTGGTGTGAAATTCTACCAATATACACATTTTTGTTTGAAATTTTGCCCAATATGTACTTTTTTGTAAATTACATTTATCTAATATTAATATTTCCCGTTATATAATGCATTTCTGCATGTTATTTTTAAATTCTGCATTTTTATACACACTGTAAAGGTAAAGGGTAAAAGGACCCCTGAACATTAGGTCCAGTCGTGGACAACTCTGGGGTTGCAGCACTCATCTTGCTTTACTGGTCGAGGGAGCCGGCATACAGCTTCCGGGTCATGTGGCCAGCATGACTAAGCTGCTTCTGGCAAACCAGAGCAGCGCACGGAAACACCGTTTACCTTCCCGCCGGAGCGGTAACTATTTATCTACTTGCACTTTGACGTGCTTTTGAACTGCTAGGCTGGCAGGAGCAGGGACCGAGCAACAGGAGCTCACCCTGTCACGGGGATTCGAACCACTGACTTTCTGATCGGCAAGCCCTAGGCTCTGTGGTTTAACCCACAGCACCACCCGCATCCCTTGTATACACACACTATACCTTAGTACTTATATGCAATTTTGCACACATTCCTTGGCTGGATAGCTGTCCCACAAAATTCACCCAGTAGAGTCAATTTCAAAGGGTGATTGTGTCTGGGCTGTATATTGTTTTGGGGAAAGCAAATCAGGTAGATTCCCTTTTAACGCAAAATGAATCAAATTTCTTCTTCTTCCCTAGTTAATAGTAAAAGGGGTGGGGAAGCATGAGCCTCTGATGTCATCCAGGTAGCAGTATAAAGAATATATTAAGATTTATGCTTTTGGCAAAATAAAAATAGGACAGTCAAAAGTGTAGGCATATCATCTTCTACTTGTCACTTTGTCCATTATATATGAATAATATCATTAGTAAATGGAAAACTCACCCAGATTTCTTATTGTACTTTTACTACAAGTGACTCACACATTGAGTTTGTGAATCAGAGTTTTCCCCAAAATAATAACAGGAAGATTGGTTTTTGAGTGATAGGTTCTGAACATCTGTGTCTTCTCAACAAAATCTGACCGTTAGGGAGCTACAGTTTCTCTGTAGTCGCTGAGAAAACAATGCTAACTCACGCCAAGAATCAATTAAGCCGAGGAGACAGTTCCATCTCCTTGTTTCCTGGGAAGAGAACAGGTGCTTAATAATTTACATAAATTATGCAAAATCCAAAGCATTTACAGTAACTAAACACTTAGCAACAGACATGAATTGGAAGGTAAGTTGGCTGATGATCTTCTGCATCACAGCGGCGCCTGCTACCATTTCCACAGTTATGGGTCTGTCGGGCTTTCCATTATGCACCCATTTCTTCTTCTTCGCAGAGAATTACAATTCAGTCCTAATTGAATTTTCTGTTTTGCATCTGGTGAACCAAGATCGTTGCCCGCAACTGGATTTTTGAACAACAACAAGAAGATCAATGGCTTTAGACTATTGTTCAACACAATCCGCCAGGATGGTAGGCAATCACAGCTTGTTTCTGTCGAAAGGTGCTGCCTTCATATGATAAGACACTTTTGATATTTCCTGTGACTTGTGATGATCATTGCAGGTTTGGCTGCTTAAACTGTAGATGCTTTCAAATCTCACAAGCAAGGGCTTAGGAATTATGTGTTTTTGTAAATGATCAAGTAATTGGCTGAGGGCATTGGTGAAAGCATTCAAGCAAAATGTGAATATAGGAAGCTTCCTGATTCCATCAGACCTTTGGTCCATCTAGCCCAGTAACATCCATTCTGAGCAGCATGAGAACATGAAAAGAGCCTGCTGGATCAGGTCAATGGCCCATCTATTCCAAAATCCTGTTCTCACAGTGACCACACAGTTGCCTGTGACAAACTCACAAGCAGGACCTGAGCATGAGAGCACTCCTCTCCTGTTGTGGTTTGCAGCAACTGATATTTAGAAACATTATTGGCTCCAACCATAACCATCATGAGAGAGAGAGAGAGAGAGAGAGAGAGAGAGATTTCCCAGCCTTGGTGGCTTTATGAACCCCTAGGCTGGAGCAGAGCCATGTGAACTGGCCAAGCAACACAAGTGTTTGTTGGGGTTCACTGTATTTTTAAGGGAGCCACATGAAACACCATGTCTCCTTAAGTTCCTTTCAGTGTTCTGGAAGATGGTCAAAACTGTGTGTATATAAATAAAATAAAAACGCTACAGGTTGGCAAACCAAATTCTGAAAAAGTGGAGCGCTAAAATTTTATGACTTGCATAAAATGATATAGCCTACATAAATTAATCATTTTTTTAAAAAAAATATTCCAGGGAACAGTTGCCTTATGGGAAAGGGGTGTAGCGCAGAAGGAAGAGCAATAGCTACGTGGCAAAGCATCTGCAGATGATCCCAGGTTCAATCCCCAGCATCTCCGGATAAAGGCTGGGAAGGCTGCTGCCTGAATCCCTGGAGAACCTCCCTGCCAGTCAGTGTTGACAGTACAGAGCAAGTTAGAGCCATGGTCTCCTTATGAAGGTTCTTCAGTTCCTATATTGCTGCAGGAAAGGCAGCAAAAGGTACAGGTGTGCCTCACAGACGAACCGTTTTCTTGTGACATTAAGAATCCATGAACTACTAGAATCTACTCCATCTATGTTCTGCTTCTGCTAGGAGCATTACAAGACAAGGAAGCCCTACTGTCCACCACTGGAAATCTTATTCAGCTGCTCAACCGAGCACCAGCTAAGCTATGCACTTTAAAGCCTATCTGTACAACCGTAAGACAAAATAATAATAATAAATTTTTAAAAATCTACATTTATGGTATAGATTTGACCTGTTGCACTTGGAGAGCCTCCGGCGATTACCTCCTCAACTTAGGAAGATTCACAATGACACTAGTTGAGAATTTGTTTCCAGGGGTCAGCCCAAGGTTCGGCTGAATGTTGGTTGCCTCAGCAGTTTGGCATGAACTGTTCATTAGATAACATTGGCAGAGGTCCAACAGTCCAAGGAAAGGCTGGTGGGCCTAGAGGCCTGCCTAGCTAATGCCACATTCAGGAGGATATATGAAGGACATTTATGCTCTTCTAAACAAACCTACTAAGGCCAATGATAATATTAAGAGTGAGTATAGGAATGTCTCTTTTTAAAAAAATAAATAAATAAAACCCCACACATTTCCAATAGTAATAGAATGTGTATACAATGAGAAAAGCAGATAATCTCAGCAGGTCCTAATGGAATTCTAATGGAGATTTCCTTGATTCCCCTACAGCATGTTGCTGACTTGGCAAATCCCTAATTGCAGGCCCTCCAGGCAAATTGTACATTTTAGCTTTCTCTACTACAGATATATGTGCATGTATAATTCAATTTTTCCACCCAGGATTTTAAAAAGGGGGCAGCAGTAAATGTCATATGAATACTAACAGGAGAAAGGAAATATCTAGCTGGGACAGATGGCATTCAACTAATCCACCCTTACTTCCTATTCATTCTCTCTCTCTCTCTCTCTCTCTCTCTCTCTCTCTCTCTGTGTGTGTGTGTATATATATAGAATCAGTCACTACAGCTTTCATATCTATGTTATACCGGTAATAATTCTTACTGGTTTGAAGTACTTAAAATGTATTAAATAAATATTCCAAGAAAATTGAATTGCCTCATGTTATTGAATCATGCAGGTGAAATGGATCTGAAGAAGTATGCCTGGATAGCTCAGTTCGTTAGAGCAAGGTGCTGATAACACCAAGGTTGCAGGTTCGATCCCCGTATGGGATCCGTATGGGACAGCTGCAGATTCCTGCTTTGCAGGGGGTTTGGACTAGATGGACCTCAGCGTCCCTTCCAACTCTACAGTTCTATGATTCTAATAACTTAAACCCAGAGAAGTGTGTGTAGACCAACTGAAAATTGCTGGGGGTCTTGGAGAACCATTTAATAAACTTTTTCTTGTACTGCATATCAAAGCACATATATAACTCACATTTTTCAACAGTATCGGTCTCATCATCAAAATGAATGCTGTGTTATGAAACTCAAGTCCACCATCTCCTGAGGGAATACATTTCACTGTCTAACAGCTCTTACCATCAGAAAAGTCTTCCTGATGTTTAGTCGGAATCTCCTTTCTTGTAACTTGAATCCATTGGTTTGAGTCCTACCCTCCAGAGCAGAAGAAGACAAGCTTGCTCCACCTTCCATGTGACAGCCCTTAAGATATTGAAGATGTTAATGTTCATAGTTTTATATCCATAATATTTGTTTATTTATTTATTTAGATGTCCTTTTATTTGTTTCCAGTCAGTTAGTAAGCATGTCAAAAATTATTTGAACAACCCTATACGATTATCTCCATATTACAGGTGGGAGAGGCAAATCTGGAGTACACAATAACTTAATTAATCTACCTGATGAAAAGATGACTGAACTGACATTTGAGTTATGAGTGTTCAGCTTGTACGGCTCCTTCATAATCACTGCACCTTATCATCGCTGGCAGATGCCTTCAAAACTTTCTCTCTGGTGTGGTAAATTCTGTGGGGGCTCTATTGAGAGGTGGGGAAGAATGCTTCCTCAGATGACACTCTGAGGGTATAGTCTCTGCACAAATGATGGTCCAGATGAGATGAATGAAAATCTGGGCACCAGCAGCATACTCCATGCAGTCAAAGATGCTAGCTCACAGAGGGAAATTCTGAATCCAAAACTCTGCATGTTCTTTATTTTGGGGCTCCCTGTCCCGCTTTAAAGCACAAAAGCTAAACCAGGAACCCAGGAGGCTCCAATCTAGATGTGTCCCTATTCAGACAAGGTGCATTTACTCTCTCATCTTCCTTTCAGTGAAATGTAGTGATGATGGAACATCTTGAATGCTTTTGTCATCCACAGGGATTTTTTGTGTTACATATGAGATGAAAAAGAATTATGATAAATGACATGCCTGCGAGCCAAGCTAAAATATTGTTTTAATCTCATTAATGTGCTGCTTTGATGACTCCCCTTTACACCTGTTGAGAGAAGAAACGTAAAATTGGCATGTCACGGGTCAGATGGTATTGTCCCACACTTGAGGGGGGAGAATTACACCCCTGTAACTTTTGCGTGTTTAAATAATGCAGCTCCACCTGTGATTCATTGGGGACGGCCAATGCATAATGTGCAACTCTGTAACTACAGGAGACTTATCCCTGACATGCCCAGCCATACCATTGAAAGATTTATTCTGTTATATTTCAGTGCTGCAGCCAACAAAGTCCACATGAACTTTATGTAACATCACATACTCTGCTAGCTCCTTAATTCCCTCCCCACTGAACTGTTTTCTATCAAATTTCATTTCAGCTGGAGCCACAACGTGGAGAGATTATGGTGTCAAACTTCTCCGCTTCAATTGGGAAACTGCACACAGGTTTGGGAGCGTGCACCATAAAGTTCCCTAAAATAACTTCAGATACAATCAGGGATTTACAATAAAGTAGAATTTAGTTTTGTATGTCTCTTAGATTCCCGATAATGGCTCAAATCAACAGACTTACTGCTGATCCAGTTGCGGAGGATTTCATTCATGTAACACTGATTATATTTATATTTGTCAGGTTACTAGCATTTGGAGACCTGGGAAGAGGAGGTATCAGTAATAACTTTTGTCCGCTTCTCAGCCCAGGAGCTCATAATCCAAATGCAGTCTAGTAATTTAGGATAGGCTAACACAAAACTGACTACTGAAGTATTTTTCATTATCGGGGCCTTGATTTTCCAAATCTTCCATCTTCCTCTGTTCATTTGTGTCACTGTAAAAGCATTTAGTCTTGGATGCCATAAATACATAAATAAATAGAAAATATCCTATGAGTTGTACGCGTGCAATACTCAAAAGCTAGTGTGGGATAGTTTCTAAAAGACGGGGCTAACAGATCTGAAGATGTGCTTCAAATGTCTAATATCTAATATAAATTCCCTAGGTTTGGAAGCTACTCCAATTCAACTCTTCCCATTCTCCAGTTCTGCAGTATGGGAAGGAATAATAATCTTGACCTATACTAGAGGGAAGTCAAAGATTAATACGATTCATTGTGTCACTACGGGGCTATAATTTCAGTGGCAAAGCCAACACTTTTGCACAAATATGAACATTCAGGCAGTGGTAACATCAGGGTTGGATTACTGCAATGCACTCTATGTAGATTATCCCTTGTGCAAGGTCTGGAAGCTGCAGTTTGTGGGAAAGCTGCAGCATGGTTGTGTTTTGACAACTGTAATCCTGGTTTAAGTAGCCATATGGTGCCCAGCTTATATATCTGAGTTTCTAACACTGCCGGGAATGTCCCCTGCCTGAAACCATGGAGCTCCACACTCCCAGTCAGTACAGCCAGTACAGAGCTAGATAGACCAATAGTCTGACTCAGCCCAAGGAAGCTTTCTGTGTCCTCAGCAAGAAGGGCTGCGGGAAAGAAAATTCCTCTGTTTAGCATTTTGCTAAGGCAGCCGCTGGGATGCGAGTGGCGCTGTGGGTTAAACCACAGAGCCTAGGGCTTGCTGATCAGAAGGTCGGCGGTTTGAATCCCCACGACGGGGTGAGCTCCCATTGCTTGGTCCCAGTTCCTGCCAACCTAGCAGTTCAAAAGCATGCCAGTGCAAGTAGATAAATAGGTACCGCTCTGGCGGGAAGGTAAACGGTGTTTCCGTGCGCTGCTCTGGTTCGCCAGAAGTGGCTTAGTCATGCTGGCCACCTGACCCGGAAGCTGTACGCCGGCTCCCTCGGCCAGTAAAGCGAGATGAGTGCCACAACCCCAGAGTCATCTGCGACTGGACCTAATGGTCAGGGGTCCCTTTACCTTTAAGGCAGCCACTGGAAGCTGAAAAGGGGGCCAGGGCACCTGCACCTTTAATAGATGGGAGCAAGAGGGGATTTCAGCAGAGGCAGTTTGCCTGGCAATTCCTATCCCTCCTTTCCACCAGGCCAGTCTAGCCTTGCAGCTCTATGTTCTGCTGGTTTGGGCTGTTCTTGGCTGATTCGCCAGCAGAAAACAGTCACCACATTTAGTTGTCCAGTTACTGTGAAGAGTAAGAGCTGTCAACTGCACAGCTTAAAAGCAGATATTACCTCTGTATAATTTATTGGGAGGGGGTGTAGAATTGTGCCAAAATGATACATGTGAAGAGTCTAATGTGCACATATGTGCTTTCTGCAAATAGAAGCCAGGCCAGCTCCTTTCAGGATAGCAGTTACCCGATGTTCCACTGGATTGCTTTGTTCCATTTGTGAAGCACAGTGAGGGACACTGCTACACCACTCTGGTTGCAGAAACCTGTATTTCCACCAGAGCAACAAAAGCAGGTGTGTAGGACCAAGGCTTTCCAGAAGGCATTTTGGTTCCAGCATTTTGTAACCTTCCGAAGCAATCTCATTTTGAGATGAAATTTCTCAGGCTTGTTTCTTTTCCCAAAGGTGAATTGCTTGGGAAAGTTTATATAAAGTACTTTGGGTTGTTGTCGAAAAATGCCTAAACCCTGGAGTATAAGGGGAGGGAGCAAGGTAGGTTTCCCCAACAACTGCCTTTGTTATTTATGTCATAAGCTCTTCAGGAGGAGAATTTGGTTTTATGTTTAGTGTATATCTCACTGCTCTGGAGTGCAATGTGCAGTTACAACACTACATAAATAATAATAATAGTTTAATTTTCCAAAAGCTCCACATCCCACCCCCGTATGACAGGATGACTCAGCAGTTTGTAGGTATTAAATGTCAACCTTGTTGTGGGCTGGTGTCTTCAGGGAAGTGTTAAGAGTTCATTTGCAAATGCCTAGTTAATATGCATTTGGAAAGAATGGTTCCCAGGAGCCAAGCATCAATTACCCAGGAACTCTTAGATACCTGAATTCACTGGAAGGCCCCCAGTGCTAATCATGACATTCTCATTTATCTGTGCTTCTGAATACTTCCCTCCCCATCAACCATTTCAGTAGATGAGGTTGTACTTTAGAGGCCTGTAATCTATCAAGCTGATCAGTTTTAAAGTGGCTTTGATTTGTATTGGTGACCAGCAATCCCTTCTCAGCAGCTGGACTGAACACTTTAAAAACATACGTACACTGCATTCTGGGATCCAAACACACATTTTTAAGCCCAGTCACAACTGTTCTTCCTATTATGATTATGTGCGCACACAGGAAGATTCCTTTCCTTTGCTCTGTTGAATTGATGTCCAACCTCATCTGAGGAACAAAATGATGCACTGAAGACATGGTTCGCTCATCGGGGCCCTAGTGGCGCCTCTGCTGTCCTGCAACATTGTCCAATGTTGCTGTCCTGCAACATTGCCACACCAAAAGAGGTGTACAGACTTATAAACATGACATATTTTTGAATCAATTCATCAGTCTATTGATGATGGAGATTAATCTAAAAAGATTTTTAGGCTGTGTTGCCTGACAAGGCGGCATTTAAAAACAAATGCACAATTTAAACACACAATTGAGGAAAACCCAAATTACAAGAGCCAGTGATCAGTAGCTGTATAAGAACATTAGGAAGTGCCCCACTAGAGCAGACCAAAGACCCATATAACCCAGAATCCTGTTCTCACAGTGGCCAACTAGGTACCTATGCTGGGAGGTAACTTTTCCCCCACACTATTCTTTCCTGGAGATTTTTTTCAACCCATTCCCTATGCACGATTTCTTCTATCCCATTGCATTTAGTTGGAATCTCTTCCAAGTAAATATGCATGTTGTTGTTGTTGTTGTTTAGTCATTTAGTCATGTCCGACTCTTCGTGACCCTATGGACAAGAGCACCTCAGGCACTCCTGTCTTCCACTGCCTCCCGCAGTTTGGTCAGACTCATGACCAAATATGCATATTTTTATAGCTTAAATCATGAAAAAAACCTAACTTACCGTCTTTCCCCCTTTTTAAGACACCGTCTCATAATTTTTTTTCCCTCAAAAAAACACAGGGTGGCTTATTTTCGGGGGATGTCTTATTTTTATTACGTCAGTATGGTACGGTGCAGCCTCCCCCTGCACGCTGAGCAGGCAGGGCAGAACTCCGCAAGAGGCGCGTTTCCCCCCCGTGCCTCTCGCTGGTTCACTGGCTCCCTGCGCAGGGGGAACAGGTGGGGCAGGAAGAGGCGGTCTTCCTCCCCCCCCCCCGTGCACCTCTCCCTGCGCACTAAGCAGGCGGGGCAGAACTCCGCAAGAGGTGCGTTTTCCCCCGTGCCTCTCACTGGTTCGCTGGCTCCCTGCGCACGCAGGAGGGGCTGAGGATGCGACGGGAACAATGGCGGCACCATGGCTTACTTTTGGGGTACGTCTTACTTCTCACAAAGGTAAAAAAACCCTGCCATGGCTTACTTTATGACTACGTATTAAAAAAGGGGAAACAGGGTATTCATTTACTGTTTTACAGATACCATATGCATTTATAGCATTCCAGTCTGGAATTTGGTAGGAATTAGGTAGGGATTTGACAGATATATTTAAAATATTTTACCCTTTAATGTAGGTCTTTTGCATTCAAATTGCTTTAGTTAGTGGTTTCTGTTTTTAATGACTACCTTACCCTATTCCAATGTGAAACTACTGGGGTTTTGAAGATTTATGATCTTGGAAGAAGAAGAAAGAAGCCCAGAACTTCTTTCCTGGCTCTGCTCAATAGAATGAATTGGTAGTTCACAGGTAATTTATGACTTCCTCTGTCTGTGCTACTTTCCAGAAGGAGTGTATGTGAGCATGATTCCTGTGTATAACTTCAAATCTCCAAACCCTTCTTCCAACAAAACCTTCTCTCTTGCGTAAATATGTTCAGCTCTAGAAGCAAAGTAGCCCTGCCAGAGTGAAAAACAGTAGCAATCCTTATTCTAAGTCTACCATAGAAACAAGTTTAACACATGATGGCATTTGGCAAAAAGGGCAAAATTGTAGCTGACAAACCATAACTATGAATAATAATAAAAAATACAACATATCTGTAAGGGATTGAATGTAATGAGTAATATGGCTCTTGTTAATATAACCTTTCTTACCTAGCAATTATTCGTAGCTAATTACTTCTAGGCATTGCAGAAATAGTTGCAAGGGGAGACAGGTGTTTCAATCACTGAGAAAGAAATCTTGGTCAGGTGGTAGCAGGAGGCAGAGGAGGCTAAGACATACCAGGTGCAGCTGAGAGTAGACATGGGAACATGAGCATTCGAGGGTTGTTTTGGAAGTGAGAAAGTGTATTAGTGAAAGTAAGTTTTGGAAAAACTAATTCAGCATGCAAGCCCTAATGGGAAAGGAGAAATTCAAAATGGCAAAATAAAGCTTCCGAGAACAAAATGCCGTTAACCAAAATATGGATCCATATCTACCTTGGACTTACCTGCTTGTTCCTTCATTGGGTTGCCCTGCCCACCGACCCTCAGTTTAAGCTGTTAGTCAAGGATTTTGCTGTGGCTATGGTGACTGCCGTTCTTTTCAGGGCCGGGTAGGAATTTGTTCACTGGGCAAATTGGTTCTGACCCAGTGGTTTTTGCCTACCTCATAGCAATCGTCACAACTGTGTTGTATTGGATGGAGGGGAAGTTGTAGTCTCTACCTGCCCCTCCAAATGCTGGGGTATCCCGTTAAAGGGTTCCGGGGGGTGGTGGTCATGTCCATGTCCCCAGGTGGGGCCAGGGCCAAAGGCACTCCGCCAGATGCCGGTCCCTTCGATGGTCACCCTATTTGATGTAAGTCTTAGGAACCCCCTCCTGGATTGACCTACATGTCACTTCTGGTGGGCCGTATTTCGATTGCCCCATGCCCAAGCCAAACCTCTTTCATCTGTATTCGATAAAGCTGTGGCCTGTTTTGATCCAAACCAGTCTTATTGGTCTCTTATTTATCTGGGTTGGGGACTGGGGAGCACAACACCTGGATCTGCAAGTTCAGCTATGAAGGAAGGCTTTGTTACCTAACAATACCAAGAAGAATGGAAGGCAAGAGGCTCCTTTGCAAAAGTGTGAAGGGGATCTGAAGTAACAAGGGAAATCATTTTGATATTTTGCAATGGGAGTAGAAACTGTAACTACATCAGCTTGTTGAGAAAGAGATTCTGCCAATACTCAGGGAGAATCTGTTTCACTCTCTTTCCAAGCCCTTAATGATCTTGTTAAGTTGCCAAGCACATTCTCCCATTGACTTCATCGAAGGAAGTCGGGCTGTTCAGGCACACAGTAGTTCACAGCATGGGGCCCCAATATGCGATGCTTGACTTAGCCATGTTGCCTCACTAGAAAGGGAGGGGGAATGCATTATGTATATCTGCATTGAGATCTTAGCCTCAGTATAAGACTCTCTTTGCAAGCATTCTCCACAATGAAATATTCTTTTTTTGGGAGTGAGATTCAATTACTTGTAATGCATAGTAGGTTCCCTCTTGTTACAACACCTGCTAATAACAGAGAAAAGGTTTTGCTCTCAAGAACAGTGATACATTCAGGGTGGCAGGTATGTTTGTTTATGAGGTGTAGCCCTCGGTTTGCGTGACATTGTTCCATAAGTGTTATGTCTGTCTTTATTAGCTGTGAAGGCTAAGTCAGTAGTAATATTTTCACAACGTTATGATTAATCCACCGGAAACAGCCACTGAGATTTTCCAGTGCTGAACGGTTAATGCTATAAGGGACTCAACTAGCTTGAACATTCAGGAAGGGACTGTTACTGAATATTCCCTCCATCTTCAGACCAAAGTTAAATATTTTATCCAGAAAATTAAATTTGCCAACTGAATC
This sequence comes from Darevskia mixta, assembly GCA_034641385.1. Taxonomy (NCBI): domain Eukaryota; kingdom Metazoa; phylum Chordata; class Lepidosauria; order Squamata; family Lacertidae; genus Darevskia; species Darevskia mixta. The sequence goes on from JAWWNH010000029.1 coordinate 9,661,361, forward strand.
ACTGGCATGTTCTTATCAATATTGTTCTTTAATACATGATCGGGATCTCTAGGTTCTGCTCTTTCTCATACTTCTGCTCTTTCATAGAAATTAAAGATGCCTGTCAGAAATAACAAGCAATATTTTGACAATTGCTCAGTTACTTTTTTTTTTGCTTAGTTAGACTATTAACCCACATGGTACTTCTCCTGTCTGAGCCACATTGAAAGAATATGCAAAAGCAGAGATTTGTTTCTCATTCTTTCAGATGGACATCTACTAATGGCTAATGTTTAATTTCCAAGACAAGGCATTCTGGTGTTGCTGGTAATCTGAAAACCTTGTCCCCCATCTCCAGGAATGTGGTTGCATTGCATCTTGCATTCAAGGATATCTACATTGTGCACACCCTCTCTTAGTACCAGTACTACGGTATCATACTGCACTGCCATTTCAAATTACTGGGTTGAACTATGAGGTCAGATGAAGCCCTGACTGTTCCCAGAATGCTGTGCAGTAGGTTTTTGAATGTGTTTCAAATGGAGAATACAGACTGGCTTATGAGAACAAGGACTTCCTGGAAATGAGGTCTAGAACCATTCAATAGACTGTGTAGTTGAACTGTCCTTTCTTCTAGGTGTAAGATATGCTTTTTACATGAAGGAGGGTGACAAACACACTTTATTTAGAACTAACTCAAACACACATTAGACATAAGGAAAGTACACAAGAAATCTCATTGGCTGTATCAGGGCCTAGTATCCAGAGCTCCAGAGCTGAACTGGATCTGCTTCAGACTCTGATAAACTGGAACATTATTTTTAAAAAGGACATAATTCAATTAACATTACACCCAGGATATGTACTACTTCTCTCTTACAATATGTGTGCAATTCAAGTTTTGGAAGTTGCCATCTTAGAGTTATTGTAACACTTAAGTGACACTGCACATAAAACACTTTCTTATTCTGTTTGTACTCTTTTTTGATCAACCACCCGCCCCCCCAAACAACTGTTGGCATATTAGCAGAAAGCGTATAACTAGCTTCATATTTTGCTTCTGCTAATTTTTTTAGTTTTATGTATTTTGCAAATGCTAGGATTTTATATGTGTATGCTCACATTCACATTATATTTAAAGACATCTAACAGTTTTTGTTAAATTACAATGGCTGATAGAAGGCATGCTCTAGAAATGATCTGTATGATTTGATTTCTACAAGATACTAGCCATAGGGATAAAACTTCACTTGATGAATAGACAGAATCTAGTACTGCTTTTTGTGGTTTTTGATTTAAAGAATGCTGGTGTCTACCGGGTGCCAACAGTTCTCTAAAAATATTCCATCTGGTCTTTAGCATGTTGGGTCCTGCTTCCTCTTTACTCATACAAAGTTTGGCTTCGCACTTAAACTGTTGACCTTCCTTCCACCAGCCATGGTATGTCCAGCTTTTTTTAATTGCAAGAGAACTATAACTTCACTGTTTTCTGATTACCTGAAACTGAGATCACGGCTGGTACCTAATAAATCCTCCTTCTCAGTGCTAGTATTGTGCAGCCATGTGGTGACTATGAAAATGTTAGTCAAAACATATAAAAGATAAAAATGTACAGACCTTTCAACAGGGGGGGGGGACTTTGACTGGTTGCTATGTTCTGATGCCATGCGATCAAGTAAAGAGTCAAACAACAAGTGGCTTATGTGATAGTCACACTAAAGCCAGCCTTATGGGGATGGAAGCATTCATAGAGAATGTGTCAACATGCTATTAGAAACCATCCCTTCTGTAGTTCTGTGGCCGAGTGGTAAGGACTGGAGTGTTCCAGTGCTGACCTACTACATATAAGCTAATATAAATAAAACTGCATAAATATAATGTGAGTATGGTTTTCTGATTATTATTATTATTATTATTATTATTATTATTATTAAAAAAGTAGTTTATCTCCAAGTGGTAACCTGCTTGGCTTTCTGAATCCATCATGAATATATGTTTTGCATCCTTTTAGACATGGAATTATTTTCTAGCATTTTTTTCTCTTCCTACTCCTTTATTGTTAGAATTCCATGGGTCCATTTTGATGTCATTCTGCCCAGTGCTATTTTTCTAGAAAAAGACATGCTGGAACCCACCATGAATGCCTCCCTTGTTCTTCTATAATGGCAATGGTGCCCACCTGAGAGGTGCCAGAACTGAGTTCCTGTGAGCTCCTGCTGGAAAAAAGCCCTGATTCTACTTGATCACTAACCCTGGTTTTGGTGATGAGTGTTCTACATGCTCTCTCCTCCTCAAATGCTCTAATTCAGGCTTCCTCAACCTCGGCCCTCCAGATGTTTTTGGCCTACAACTCCCATGATCCCTAGCTAGCAGGACCAGTGGTCAGGGATGGTGGGAATTGTAGTCTCAAAACATCTGGGGGTCGAGGTTGAGGAAGCCTGCTCTAATTCATTCATTCCTTTCCTGGTGTTCACTAATCATAGTGCACAGTGATATTTGAGTGAACAAACTGAGATCAGAGGAGCGGCAGCCAAAATGGTGGCCTCCAGTTATTTTGGAATACAATTCCCATCAGCCCTATCCAATAGTGGCAATTGTCAGGGATTATGGGAAGAGTTACAGTTTCTGAAGGACACCACATCAACTCTTCCTGGACAAGAGCAATAGGAAGGAATTGCCTAAAAAAAAATATGGTTTCCACATCTAATTTTTGTCTGGCTGTGGGAAGAGTCATAGCTCAGTGGCAGAGCCATGCAGAAGACCCACCAGGAACTCCAGGTAGTGGTGGGAAGTTTCCTGCTCTGAAACCCTAGACAGCCACTGCCTGTCAGTATAGATAGTACTGAGATAGATGAACATCAATGTCTGACTTGGTATAAGCCTCGTTCTGCACCCAATAAGCTTAGGACAACTTTGCCCAGCAGTGCTGTGGCCCATAGATTGCAGCAAAACACTGGACAAGGTTTTTCTCAATGTTTTGCCTATGTGATGGCTCACAGGAAAGAGCTATCCCATGAGCCCTTGCAAAGGGGAAGGGGAAGCCTGTCATAAGACTGCTTCCCCTGGAGCTCAGGGCCATGGTGGTGGTGTTTTTTGTGGGGGGGAAGCAGGGGGCAGGAGATCAGTGTATGAAAAGAGGGGAAAGGAGTCATGTGTCTGTACCTGTAGCATTCTTTTAAATCCAATTTTTAAAATTATTTATTTATTTTCATTAGTCATCAAATGTGTGTTTTGTAGTGACTACACCATTCAACTGAAGATGAAGGATACAATTTTTGCTGTTTATGACATTTACTGAGTGACCATAGGTCAGTCATCCTTTCTCTCTTAGCCTAGCTCAACTCACAGAGTTGTTGTGAGGTTCTGATAGAATAATATCTCTCTCTCTCTCTCTCTCTCTCTCTCTCTCTCTCTCTCTCTCTCTCTCTCTCTCTCTGTGTGTGTGTGTGTGTGTGTGTGTGTGTCCCTGAGCTCCTTGGAGAGGTCTGGAATTAAAATGTAATAAATGTTAAAATGTCATAGGATAATAAATGTTGCTGTGAATCACCTAAATAGCAGTGAAGGAACACGTTCTATACCCTTGAATAATGTCGTAGGATTCCTCTCTCAACAGTATTTGAATTAAACAGGGAAACTACAACTGTTGGGATTGAAAATGTGTCATCATCTGTAATTTGATAATATGTTTTCTAGCTACAAAATGCACTACTGAGATTATTGTTCTGGTGCCTTTCCAGGACCAAACAAGCTCAAACTGATCTCCTGATACACACAACAAAGGGGACCGATCATGTCTCCATCTAGTAACCCTGTCTAAAAATCCTGAATTTGCAACCAAAGCTTGGCAATAAATGTTCAGGACCACATACAATGGGAAGCCACCCACGTGTGCTGTGACATTTATTATACATGGGAGAATATGCAACCCCTACTTGAACCCAGCTGAATGGTAACAAAGACTCCATGCAATAATATGAGTTGAGTTTCTCTGGTATCAGTCCACTGAGAGATAAAACCAAAGCCAGAAAAACATCTCTTGCATAAAATCCCTGTAATATTGCAGTTCACATCCCATTTTACCCATTTCTGTCTGGGTCTTACTGTAAAAGAATTAGTGTGTGGAGTCATACACCAGTGTTCTGAACAGATATATAGATAACTTAAATTCAAAATACATGTGAAATAAATAGGATTCAATCCCAGTTTTGAAAATAAAGTTGCTTTTTTAAACACACACACACACACACACACACACACACACACACTTTTAAGGTTAACTTGAAAGTTATTGAAATCCCAGACAAGTGGCAAAAACAGTTACCTTATTATCTCTCTGACAGAGTAGTGTTTGTCTGGTCGATTGTGTTTGGTTTGGCAGGTCACACATTTTGTAGGCCTGGATTAGAACCAAAAGTTCACAGTACACATCACTCTCCTCCTTTTTTCATGGTGGCAGCATGGGAACTGTAAGAAGAGGCTCAGAGTTTGGTTGGTGACAAATCTACCAAAATCAAATCGAACCACACTTCAAAACATAATGGTGTCCATCTCTAATGCCATCTCTCCTCACCCCCTCTTCCTGCATAGATGAGTATCACTGCATAGTTTACCTCAGGGCTTTTTTGCAGCCATAACTCACCGGAACTCAGTTCTGGTACATCTCAGGTGGGAGCCATTACCATTATAAGAGAATCTTCTAGGGACAGAATTCTAGAAATGCCTTTGTGCAATAGACTCTATTCTAATGCAAAAGTCAGAGGTCTCTTTACCCTCACCACTACTACTTCTCCCTATCTTCTACACAGGGAAGCAAGAAGCATTGTCACAGCTCAGGGACACACTTCACCCAGGCGAAATCACTTGAGGAGGGTGCTGAGCAGAGCTAGGGAGGCATGTGGCCTGGGGAGCAGGTGTGACCTAGCGAGTCTCCAGTGGTCTGGATATATATATAGGGTCCTGGGCCCACACCCTCTGTCATGTCCCTGTTTCCATGTGTTTCTGATGAGAGGAGGTTTTACCACTCAACGTGTGAAGATAAAGCTCACCATACTTCTTCCACACTGATGTTGAACAGTGCATATTTGAATGTTGGACACGGGATAGTGACTGTTCCTATTACCTAAAGCCATTCAGGTCTCTTCTTCTATGAGTCTCTCAGCAGTGTGGCGCTTTGTTAATATTCCTTAGCCATATACCAGGAACAGGAGCAAGTGAATTAATTTTGGCTTCAGCCTAGTCCCCAAAACTGTTGCAGGAACACTTCCACTTTGATCTAGTAGGGGCTGTGCATGCAGAAAAGCTGGCTCCATATATTCATATTCTAAAACATAGCACACTATCAAACACAAGGTGCATTTGCACTGATCAACTGCTGGGGAGAGATGGTGGGATGCGAGGATTAGCCTCACTACCCCATCTTTCTGTCAAACTGCTGAACAATGATTGCAGTTTATTTGACAAGGGCTGGATCTGCATCTTTAATATAATAATAATAATAATAATAATAATAATAATAATAATAATAATACTTTTTCAATTTTCAACCCTAGCTTCCTAATGCACAATTTGAAGACTGTACATTTGCAGATTATAGCACTGGCTCTGAAAGTAACCTGGGGGTCACTTTGGCGCTAATCTGATGACGTACAAAACTTCCTAAATGTACTCTATTTGTATATACACTGTTTAACTTATTTCTGTGTTCAGTTGTTTAAGCTAAGAGACCAGGTCATGTCTTCAAAGTATAATTTATTAAATTTCTCCATTTTATTCTAACATGCCCAAATTAAACAAGTTGATGATGCTATAAAAACTATGGCTCGGAAGCCTCAGAAGCCACTATTTCCTAACTTCACCTTCCTATTTCAAAATAATGATGTAAGAATTTTTAGCAACACTCTATCAATTCAGTGTATTTTATTGCACCATTTCAAACCAACTCCAGTGAAAAAGGAGCTATAATAATAATAATCCAGTCCAATATCAAGTTTGTGGTGGAAAATAGAATTGAACTGCACTTCTAATACCACAGATCTGCATTGCTGGAAAAACACATGCTTGATATGTTATTTGCAAAATAAAGTGAATATTCAGGATTTGGAACTCCCCACAAGCATCTGTTTATATGTGATATGATATTATCCTGAAACCTTAATGACTATTTCTTGGCCTGTTTTCAGCCCTGGCTTTAACTCCATAAACACTATTTACAAAGTAGTGATGATATCATTTTATATTGAACAATGCAGTGCATTTTCCCCAGACGCTGACATCACATTGCTTTTTTTCACATCCTCATATTATTTTACAGGGATATGATGAGCCATAACTGAGTTCTTAGCATCTAAAATATTTCAAGTCAACTGGTGATTGTAGAAGGCATCAGACCAGCAGCTGTATTAATAGGAGGGGAAAGCCCTCTTGGGATAAAGTGCTAAAAAGACATCTCTCACCAGCCGTGTGCTGATGGATCATGGAACGAAGACGAGAAGTTCAGTTTCCTAGTTTAGGTATTCCTTGTTCTGCCTGCTGCCATTTCATCCTCTACTGCAGTCACCACATTCCTCTTCCCACCCCTAGGCAAATCATCTGTACTATCTCAGCTCTGAGTCTGCTCTGAAGGAAAGAGGGGTTTGATCTGTTCTCTAAGGCATCTTATGATCCTCAAAAGGAGGATCAGAAAAGGATAGGTAGGAATAGCACTGCACCATGTAAAAGGTGTAGGCTGGAAAATATTACTAAGAAGCTAATTTACCAGGAGTAGTGCAGCAGAGGTGAATTGTGTATGAAGGACACCCCTCCCCAAAGGCTTTTCTAAACCAGAACGGATAGCCTGTAGCTCTCTAGATGCTACTGGACTGGAAAACCCATCATCCTTGACTACTGTCCATACTACTTGAATCTGATGGAAATTGGCATCCAACACTACCTGGAGGACCACAAGTTATTTATCCTGGTTTAAACACTGTTCACTGTACATATGATCCATTGGTACCCTGAGAAAGGGGTCTGCGATAAATGAATCAATTATCACACTTCTTGTGATTCCCATGAAGTGAGTGTCTCGCTGTGCAGCTGGAATTTTGTTGTTAGTGCCAAAGCTCTCCATAGGTTTAAGCACTCTTCAACAGACTTAAATTATATTCTCCCCATGCTGAGAAGCATAGGTCACCACAGGTCAAGTTTCACAGCACTGGCCACTAAGTAGCTAACCAGCGAGATTGATGCTAACCTGAAAGATTTATTGGTTGTGAGTCCACAGAAGAAAAGGAACTACACCCTGAACATATGATCTGAATTTATTTCATTGTTTCTGCTTATCCTGACATTTCCTACTGGTGCTATTTTCAGTCTTTTATCAAAATACAGGATTTACCTCAGAAAAGTCATTGTATTTTTGATTAACATTTTAACTTGGGATCCTTTTTTTCTCCCTCCCTCCCTGTTTCCTTTCCCATTAAAGCTTTTGAATTCTCAGTGTATAAAAATGTATCCTTCCGTGCGACTTTCAAGAACACAAAATCATTAGCACATTTCATAACAAAAGCTTGCTTTGTCTGCCTGTCATTACCACTGATGATGTATGAAGCAATTGCAGTGAACCTAAAATGCCAAGGGCAAAGAAACAACAAATCTTTGTTGGGTTCCCTTCCACTCTGCACACCAGCTTGACTACTGTAATTCGCTCTCAACTGGTTGCCCCTATGGCCAAATGTAACACCTCTTGATTGTGCAAAATTCTACTGGTTGTTTTGTCACAAAGCCTTAGAGCAGAATGTCTCACTTGTGTAGCTAAATTTATTTTGGCTCTCTGACTGGGGAGCTTTGCAGATTTTATAATTTCTATATACCAGCTGCATCGTTGCATCTGTCTTTGAGAGATTCAGCTGTCTGTTGGGACTCCCTCTATTGAATGCTCCTTCATATGTGCTTAACTGTGAAAGTTTAAGTTATGTTCCACTCCCCCAGCACCAGTGTCTTACTAGAGAGCTGGGGTGGGGTGGGGGGTGGGGGCTGGCATTATAGAAGACAATTGCAAAATAAAATAAAAAAAGCCAAAATCTTGACTTCCAACATGGATTGTCATACGTACAGATTTTCCTGGTCATTTCAGCAATTTTCACCCGGACACTGTTTACAACTGCTGTATTCCAGCTATGTCTGGGAATTTCTGGACGTATGGCAGCTTTAGTCTGAGGGTTCTTCCAGACCATTGCTATGTTCAGGTGGGATTCAGTCCCATACTAGCAAATCCAGGTTGCACATTTTTTGTTGATTGGGAGATCTTATGCCACAATCCCATTTCCCTAAAAGAGTGGACTTTTTGGGATGAGGATAGTGGCAAGAACAAAGCATGTGTAGGGTAACACTTGCTTCGATGCAGCAGCATCTAACATCCCCACAAACAAAACAGAATGAATTTTCATTAAATTTTCAACTTCCTCTCATCTCCCTGGAAACAAATCAGGCTCAATGTCTAATAAACAGGTTGCTTGGAAAGCACACTGAGATTACCCATTCCTCACTCTGCCATAGTAAGTCATTCCTGGCAGGGTGAGGGATAGGTGGCAAGGCTGGAATTATGTCAAATAGCAAGAGGAGGCAGAAAGAGTGGGTATAGAGAAGGGGGTTAGTGTTGGTTAAAACTGGGCAGGGTGTAACAAGGGATAAATTAAAAAGACATTTTACAGGCTTATGTATACCTGAAGGAGTGTTTCCATCCCCATCGTTCAGCCCAGACACTGAGGTCCAGCGCCGAGGGCCTTCTGGCGGTTCCCTCATTGCGAGAGGTGAGGTTACAGGGCACCAAGCAGAGGGCCTTCTTGGTAGTGGCGCCCACCCTGTGGAACACCCTCCCATCATATGTCAAGGAAATAAACAACTATCTGACTTTTTGAAGACATCTGAAGGCAGCCCTGAATAGGGAAGTTTATAATGTTTGAAGTTTCATTCTGTTTTTGGTGTTCTGTTGGGAGCCACCCAGTGTGGCTTATTGTTGTTGTTGTTGTTGTTGTTGTTGTTGTTGTTGTTGTTGTTGTTGTTGTTATGTGGACCCAGGTTGCGCTGTGGGTTAAACCACAGAGCCTAGGGCTTGCTGATCAGAGAAGGTCGGCAGTTCGAATCCCTGCGATGGGGTGAGCTCCTGTTGCTCGGTCCCTGCTCCTGCCCACCTAGCAGTTCGAAAGCATGTCAAAGTGCAAGTAGATAAATAGGAACCGCTCTGGCGGGAAGGTAAACGGCGTTTCCGTGCGCTGCTCCGGTTCGCCAGAAGCGGCTTTGTCATGCTGGCCACATGGCCCGGAAGCTGTACGCCGGCTCTCGGCCAATAAAGCGAGATGAGCGCCGCAACCCCAGAGTCGGACACGACTGGACCAAATGGTCAGGGGTCCCTTTACCTTTACCTTCTATTATTATTATTATGTGAGTTCCCTTTGTCCATTTAAAGAATGCTTGTGGGCAATAAAGTATGCAGGAGATGTGAGTGCCACTAAAACCCAATTTACTTACATAAGATGCTCTACTCCAACCTTCCTGCACTAAGTGGCAAGGCATGCCAGATTGACTCTGCTGGTGTGTTTGTGCTGTGCTGACTTCCCTGCCCCCCACATCTCTTCTCTCTCCCTTCCAGTAAGCAACAGAAACACACCTGCCAGGAAGCTAGTACAGTAGCTGTGCCCCACCCTCCTGATTACTTATTATTATTATTATTATTATTATTATTATTATTATTATATTTATTATTTTAAAAATGTACTTGACATTGTAGAACAGGTATTTAATAACAATGCATAGTATACTTACATGCCTCTTCACGTCTAATTTGTATGTCTGGTCCTTGTAAGGAGTGTTTGCTGTCCAACTAGAAGCACTATATATGTTCCCCTCTGGGAGCAAATATACTTTTCTCCAGCAGGTAAACTACAGAGCAGATTTTTTGGGTTGATCTCATGGGAGAAAAGAACTGAAGCTGCAATCCCACTTAACTGGAAGTTAGTGTCATTGAATACAGTGGAGCTTACTTCTGATTCTATGTATAGACGTGCTGTAAGGCTGTGGTGAGTCCCATGGTGAGATCCAGTACAAGTGGGCATCTGCTTGTGGAATGAGAGTTTTCCTTCCTCTCCTTGCCCTGTAAAGGGATGGGGTATGCTCTGGAACAGGTTTTGGAGGCCCATAGGGGAAGAAGAAGGAAGAGGAGAAATCCAAAGTCCCATTAAACTGATCTGTGTTGCACAAGCAGGCAGATTAAGCCCATTGAACACAGTGGGACTCGCTTCTCAGTATACAGTCATAGGATTCCCCTGCAAGCACAGAGTTTAAACTAAACATTTGTTTGTTTGTTTATAGCATCTGTAACACACACACACACACACACACACACACAGCACAGCACAGCACACCTTATAGGGTGCTCAGTCACTGAAGGGGGCTTACAGAGACCTATCAGGAATATAAGAAACTTACAAGCTATTAAAACAGTAAGAGAACAAACACCATTAAGTAACATGAAAAATAATGGCCTGAAGCTGCACAAAATGACAACTGCATAAAGTTACAACTGCATACAGTGTGTACTGGGACTGTTTTAAGTGTCCATTAATTAAATTAGGGCTAATTCTGAAAAAGTGTTGGATTCTTTGGGGGAGGATGAATCATGGATAGGGAGAGAGGCATAATGTTGAGTATAGAATTTGCATTCCCACATTATTCCCACCCTCAAACATCTATTAAAGATAGCAGTTGCAAATGCATTTGTGTTGTGCCAGTTCTTAAACGGTGCCTTATTTACTGTTATTTTAGTGGTTTTATCTACTTCTAAACTGTCTTGGAATCTTTGATAAAGGGTGGTATATACTTGCCTCTAAAAATAAATCTATCAGTGAATCAATAAATCAGTTCAATGAAACAACCGATCCTTGCATTGTAGTGGAGGGAATCAACAGACCTATTCATTTAGCAGGAATGCATATGAAAAGCTCTTCTTGATTTGATAACAGTAACATAATAGTTTTGTTCACTTATATGGATGCATATATTTTTTTTGGGGGGGGAGCATGTATAATATGTCCTTCAGGTATAAAATAGATCAGCTTTTGAACCAATTAAAACCAAAACATGAAGAAATAATTGCTGGCGGTTCACAGAAAGGCATCCTGTATCTACCAGCCCTTCCAGGCATACAAAAAAACTGCAACTGCAGGTCCCATCCCCACAGATTTCTTTTTGCATGCTTTCACATTGCATCATTATTATTCCATCATTCCAGAATTTTGCAGTCATTAAATCAAATCATTAAAACATTTGTGAACGATCAGGAATAGTTATACAATATTTTCACTGTGTGGAAAAAGTTTTTGCACCAATTCCCATATTTTGTGTGGCATTCGGGATATGTTACTTATCATTTTTATAGAATCGTTAAGAACACTTTACCAAGCAGCATACATATCAAGTCTTATTGGACTGTATTTATCAGTTGTGTATATAAAAAAACCCATAAAATTAAAGTTTGTCACTAGAGAATGTGTGTGCATGTGTATCAGGGTTCGATTAATTTGTCAATTTCAATTCTCTCAGTTTCATTTTTCCAATTTTAAATTAAGTTCTCCACTTCCTCATGAAAATTCATCAGCATTTTAGGGCAATTTTCTCCTAATAAACACATTTTTTGTATGCAGTTTTGACTAATATGCACATTTGTTGCTAGCATTTTTAAGTGATATGCAGATTGCCTGTTATTTCCACTAATATATGCATTTATATGCACAATTTACACCAGTATGTGAATTTTTGTGCACATTACTTTCCTGGAGAACTGCATCGTAAAATTCAGAGAAGGACGAATTTCAAAGAGTGGCCCTGTTTTGGTTCGCACCTTGTTTCATAAAGTGTGAGTTAGGTGAGAACAGCTTTAAATGTGAACTAAGTCAAGTTTCTCATCCATCCCTAGTGCACCTTTGTGTACCTCTCCACTATTACTATTGTCTCTCCCATTGTCTAAGATGCCTAAGAGGTGCGTTTGTGTGGTAGTAGTGGTGGAGGTTTCACATCAACATTTAAACATATTTAAAAAGAACAGAGATTCATTAAGAAAACCAAATTGTCACCTTCATTTGCAACACTTTGCAAGTTTAAAATGTCTAGTGCAGAACACTGTTTCCCTCACTCACGAAAGCTATTTTTAACTACCATGAAATCATGAACACTGTGTATATGCATAGTCAGCATGGGAAGCACACGGAAGATCACATTTTTCTCACTTTCTGTGTCATCAGGGAAGAAGGAGGGGGGAAAATCTCTGATTTCACACGTGCTTTTAATTATTCTTAAGACTCATGGTGATTTTGTCAGTACATGTTACAATTGTTTTACCTCCCCTTCCCTCCCTTTGGGAATGAATGGGTTCCGGAAGCCTTCCAGATGTAGTAGTGGAATGAACCGTTGCAGCCATACGTAGTTTGATAAAGGTTTCTGAATTCCTGATAGCTTAAGATGCCCAAATATTTCCTAGCCTATAAACCGTTCCGCCACCCCCGCCCCCAGCACTAAACTCAGTATGTCATGGTTGAAAATGGGCTTTGATCTCTAACCCTCTCTCTAACATGCAGATATTTATGCAAGCATGAAAGGATCTCTGTTCAATGTTTTCTTTTCCTTATTCTTTTCCCTGACAGCAGAGTACCACTTTTCTAGAAACACTGTTGTGGAATACAGTGACAACATTGTGCAGTTGTGAAATTCATCTGTGGAAGAAACACAACCTCCAGCTTACACCAGATAGATCAGGTTTTGTGAGTGCCTTGGTTGAGCACAAGTGGCAGAATGCCATCTTGTTCTGCTTTACCCTACCAATCAGTCTACATAGACTGGAAATCAATGAAATAGCAACAGGGGCACCAGCCCTACCAATAGGCAAAATGAGGCAACTACCTCAGGCAGTAAATGCTGGGAGGAAGTGACAGCAGCTACTTGGCTGTCTATTCCTTATCAGCTGTTCGGAGTCATTTCTCTCTGTTGGAAGACAGGGCCATGTATGATACACAGCATCTTAATGCAGTGAGGATGCTACCCCATCACCAGTGTTGTAATACCATTCAGTTGCCAGTCAAGATGGCTTCTGTGCATGGAATAGGGAGTTGGCACCATCTTGTCTTTGCCATTGTACAGTATAGTTTCTATAGATATTCACCCACCCCTCTCTACCCTCTATTCAGGCAAGGAAAAGGCACTATCAGAGTTCAACAGCACATTCTAACCAGGCAAAACACCAGTTAGTGGTGCAGCTGGGTGAAAGTCTCTAAGGAGAACCTTCAAGAGCTGCATTTGTCTCCCAGATCCCCTTCTCTGAAGAAAGCATGTCTTCTCTTAATACCCTGTGTCAGGAGCCCAGGCTGCCATCTTGATAACACAGCACGCATGTCGTAATTAGCTTGAAGATTTATTGCAAAACAATCAGTCTTGGACACTGTATCAGAGCTTCCATACCTTACGATTCAGTTGACCCTTCTGAGGTGTGCTTCCTGGTTCTTCAGAATATCCTGAACCTAAGACCCTTACATTTCTGGGTTTGTTTCCTGTCTAATACCTTTCCCATACGTCTACTCCTTGGGCTCAAGGGATTAATTGCCTCCTCTTCCGGTGAGGAAATGCTACCCCTCCTGCTTTCCGAGCCTTCCTATGCTTCTTGAGTGAGTGGGCTTCTCTCCATCCCACTCTCTGCTAACGTCTTATCAACATCCCATTCCATGTCAGAGGGAGGGGGAGTAGACAGCCGACTGTTCCCAGTTGTCTGACTGCTTATTAACTCATGCTGTGCTTCTCTACTTGGGGCAGATGTGTTCATGACACCCGATATACTGTAAAAATAAATAATTATGAAGACTACATTTGAGATCTCTTTTTTTTCTGGAGACAATGGTCCTTGCATAAATTCAGGCTTAGACTACATTATCCCCCCCCCCCCAAATCACGTATAATTCAAATAAAACATGTATAGTCCCTGGTCTTGTACAGAGTTGTAAGTGTTTCAAAATGTATGTGTTTAACAAATATTTTAAACACAGATGTGACTAAGGTTTAAATGGTCTCTGATCTCAGATGAAACAGCATAAGATAGTAATTAATAGATACTTCATAAAGAAGGTGTAATTACTACTGATTTATATGGCCTGTGAAGTTACAATCATTAGGGCTGACAGACTAAAATTCCAAAAATAAGTGACATAATTGAGTTGTGCAATAAAGCTGGAGTGGTCTGAGATAAGGGACATCCATTATGTTTGATGGATTAATGGACATTCCTTTAAAATAAGAAATGCTCTTTAAAGTATGGGAATCAGGCAACCTTTAAGTGTAATAAAACTTTGTGTTCAGGCCTGCTCTCAAAGGAGATTTTCTTGCATTTATGTAGCAAATGCCCATGTCATGTAGTATATTAACTTTTGAAGCCCAGATTTGCACTCAAAAATTAGCTTAACTTCAGGTTGTATATTCCAGAACAAACTTGTATATTCCATGGAACATTTTTTAGAACCCTGTAATATATTAAAATTCTCAGTTTTTATAACTGACATCAACCAATTGTCAGTTTTTATAATCGGCACTAACAAATTCCAATGCTTGGAAGCATTGTTTTCCTTTCAACGGGTGGAGATTTAGAAACACATTTGGAAGATGTGCTATGGAATGGAATTCTTGAAATTCCATTTCAAGAATGAATCAGTTTAAGACAGGAGACGCTTGCCTTATAAGAGCTGTAGCTTCATGACTATTATGCTACTTGTGAGAAACACCAAACTAAAATGAACTGCAAAAGCTACTCTGTGTGAAAAGAAAGCAGACATGTAAATTCTAGTAAAAGCAAATGTCTAGAACTTATATTTGATGTACAAAATCTACTATATATTTTGAAAAGATTTGTTCATTATGCATTTAGACACCTCTTAAGATAACATAACCAAACTTTGCATGATGTTTCCAGAAGTCAAGAATTGGGTTTTTGTCTATTTTTTGATACAATTGAACACTATTTTGAGTCAATATGAGATGCTGAACTTTTCAAAACTTCACTGATTTTAACCACTAATTTGAAAAGTGCTCTGATTTTTTGGGTGTCTTAGGATTCCTGAGCACTAGTAATAATTTGAAATGCTTTTCTCTCTCTCTATCTTTCTAACTTTATATTTCTGCCATTGTATTGTATACTGTGGTATTAGGCATCTGGGTTAAACTCTAGAGCTTACTGGATTTGACTGTGGTTTTCCCTGTCATTTTTAATCTTTTAAAAACATTGGCAAAGCAGATACTGTAGAATATTATGCATTCTAGTTTTCTTCCCCCTGCTGAAGTCAATCCTCTTTTCCTGTGCTGGAAAAAAAGTGAACAGATATGTATCAAAACTTGGGGGTGGGGTGGGGAGATTATTTGTGTGGTGTTTGTGATTTGTGATGTCCAGCCTAAGTAATGATAAACATGAGATTTCTGCGCAGCCAGGCTGATCCAGTCATAAGGCACGCTCTAATTTTCAACAGAGATGTTAAATGCCATATCTTCTTCCTTGCAGAATTATTATGCCAGTTTGTGGCAAAGACTGGAATGTGGACAATCATCAGTGGAGGGGGCAGGGAGGACAACAGATCTGAGTTGTTGTTGAAATGCACTTCCTGGGTCTTGACAAAACCAGAGCTTGGTCTTTAGGGTTTTTTTAATGCTAGGTAATGATATTTTATGTCTTCTACATGAGAATCTGCAAGTGATATTTGTGCAAGACTTCTCAGTCTAGCACAAGGAAGGGGAATGAGGAGGGTTGTTTGGTGATGAGTGGAAAAAAGACATTTGATCTGAAGCTTAATGCAATGGGCAAACCACAACTTCTTAAGCTGCCATTATAATTTAAATTAAGAGAAAGCCTGGTTTATACATCACATCATTATAGCCTTTGGGTAAGGCTTAGCTATATCTGTATTCATGTGCAAACAGTAGCAGGGAAATCCTGCCCACATAGCAGTGATTGAAGAAATGATTTGTGTCTTGTTGTATCGTATTAAAATGTCACCTTATACGTCCTGCTTCTTTCCTGTAACTTGTACACAACATATCCCCCATTATGCTAGTATTGTCAGATAATGCTATCTGCTGATAAATAACAACAGTACATAGCAAAGGAGCTTGAGAACAGATCACAGTAAGAAACAGGATTCCCAGTTAATTTGCAAAAACCTCAAGGGGAAAAGTGCTACCCCTTTTCAATAATCTTAGCACTGCAGACACTTGCAAAATGGAAGAGCGTTAGGAAGGATGGTGGAAAGTTTTCCATGAGTAGCACTGGCTAGGAAACCATGCGGCCACAAACAACATTTGTGTGATTTACTGATGCTGGTGCAGGGCTGTATGTGGTGTTAAGGAAAAGGTAGTACCTCTGGTGAGGGACATGTCATGCTCCTTCTGGGGTAGTTTGTCCGCCTTTGGTCCCCACCCTGCACTCAGCTCTCACCTGTGGCTCCTAGAAGCTGTTAGCATTCAACTGCAGCCACACACAGGAATGGCTTCGACTGGCTGACTAAATAGAATAGAATAGAATAGAATAGAATAGAATAGAATAGAATAGAATAGAATAGAATATTGTCATTGTCCCCTTCGGAGACAACAAAATTACTTGGCTGCTCCATCCACCCAGATAGGGCACTCCACTCAAAAACAAAACAACTACAAAAACACTGATTAAAACCATACACACTGATTAAAACCATACAATGATAAAACATAACTGGTAAGATGAGGGTACCCAATGGGTTTCAAACCTTGGTGAGTTAGGGACTTCCCCTGGAAGCTCTGCCAAGAATCACCCGGGACTAAGCAAAAGATAAGAAATTAGCCACCTTATCAGCATGTGTCTGAGCACAAGATAAGAAATGGGGATAGCTAATTCATGCATCCCAGATCCAAAAAGAAGGACTAGGATGAAATGAGTCATTGTTATACATCACTCACACCTTGCAGTACAAAGGACTTCCATATTTCCATCACAACCAGCAACAGATCAATAAAAAAGCATCATAAAATACATAAGTGCCAACAATTGTGCAACATGACTTTTCCCTCTCTCCTCCCCCCTGCACCATCCTGAAATATGCTCTGGAGGGATTCCAGAGAAAACCCTAGAACAGATTTAGGGGCTTGCGGGTGAATAGAGGGGGAAAGTCCTGATGAGCAAGGAGAAGATAATTGTAGCAAGAATGAAGGGATATTTGAATCCAAAACAAGGGGGAAAGATATTAAATTGTATTTATGGAAAGTTATTTGCAAAAATGTTTAAATGTAAATGCAATATTTTTGGAGTCCATAGGAACCGATACATTTGTGCTGTTTGTCAAGCAAATAACACCAGCATGAATGTGTGAAGTGCCATGAGGAATTTCTTGACAACGTGCTAGGATGAGAGGAGATAAAAATAGTCCATGGAATGTGACGATCATATGCAATCAGGGCATATATTCTTGTTGATTTTGTCCCTAAAGTTTAATTTGCTCTAAAGAGCACAGCCTGCTCCGAAAAACTCCATGGATGACTTGGGTCTCCTCTAAACCATTATTGTAAATGTACTGAAGAAAATGAACCCGTGTTATGCTGAGTAAAACCATTGTTTTATGCCTTATGCTGCCTTATGCTGAGTCAGTCAGCTTAGCGTTGTCTACTCTGACTGATGAAAGGCTCTCTAAGGTATTTCATAACTGTACTACCAGAGATCCCTTTCAAGTGGAGAAGCTGGGGGTTGAACCTGGACCTTCTGCATACAAAACAACTGCTCTTCCACTCATTCCATCCTTCCTGTCTTTTGCCATGGCCACCTTGAATGACCAGGATGTAGATATGATGGCTGCTTCACACAACTCCATGGGGGTTTGAAGTGCACTTTTAGTCTGTTTAAAACAGACTCCTCCTCTATCCCAAGAACTATATTTTCTTCTTTTTCTGATTGTGGACATTGAGCTGTCTACTGAGGCAATTACCCTTGTGTATCTTAAGCCTTCACATTGATGCCATGTACTCCTGTTGCTCAACAAAGTGATTTGCATCTGGTTCATTTTTTAAAACACACACACATTGCTCAAAAACGTCGTGAGATGATGGAACAAGCATCAGACTCTGTTATGGACAGGTTGAAGGCAAGCCAAGCCCAGAAGTAATAAACTGTGAAAATGGCATGGTCAAGGAGCTTTAATCAATAGTGAAGAATGCAACATGGGTTTTCGAAGGCAAAGTCAAGGAGATTCATGGTGGCAGAGACAAATTGTTTGAAGCAATCTGCACTTTCCTGAACATCAACATGACAAGTGACAAATTGTTTACACCAATCCGCAGTTTTCTGAATGTCACCTCATTGCATGTATTTGAGCAGAAACATATATGATGCTAGACATGGGGTGGGGGAGAGGGATTAAAGTTCGTAGATGAGCATAGGAGGTAGGGGACAGCTATGAGAAGCTTCATGTTTTAGTTTTAGTAGATTAACACTTACTCTTTAGTAGGTTAACCTCTACTCAGTGGCATTTAGAAGTGACCATTGGCAGATACAGTACCAAAAAAAGTGGGATTATGGGCTATTGGTCTGAACCTGTTAGGCTTCTTTTATCTCCTTTAAGATACAACGTTAAAATAGATGGCAAACATTTGGATCAGATAAAAGCCTGGAGCACAAAGTGAGCACTACCAAGGAAGTTAATGGCAACACAAACAAGATGAAAAATACCCAGTGGTGCTGTAAGGGACTGTTTTATTTTTAAGAGTGACCTGCACTCCGGTCGTTTTTTCCAAGGGCAATTCATGCAAAAGGGGGTGGGTTTCTATCTCTCTCCCAATAAAATTAATGGACCTTACCTTCGTAAATGTAGCTGTCACTGGAGTGTTAAATTTCCAAGGCATATGATTGCCATGAGGAAGATGGTATTTAGATGCCCACATTTTTCCCATTGAAAATCAATAGCCATTAGGAAGCCTATATATCATTTTTGGCCTTTGATAGATCACTTCCTTAGGCATTTTTGGAGGGATTTCAGTCTCACTTTAGTGATAGGTAACTGCACAACATGTTGGGCAGCTGGGTTGTTTTCCATTTTTATATAACAAGCAAAACAACAACATTTTATACCAGTGCTAGCAATTTCTTCTCTTAAAATTCACATGTGCATTTTTTAAAATTTTAATTGACAGTCTGTTTAATATAAGAAAATATCTTTATGGAAGGAAACAAGAAGGAAAGACAGAAATCGCTTTACATGCATGTCCCTTTCTTAAATGGAAATTACAAGTGCATTGTAACTGTAGTTCAATTTGGAATTTTTCACCTCTCTCTGTTCAGTATTTACTATTGAACCTGTCGTTCTAAATAATCTCCCAGGTTTCAGACAGCCTATAGATTCCTTTTCTTTTAGAGAAGGTGGTTTTGCGCTGAGAAGAGACTTTGCTATACCTTTGGGTCCATAGTTCAAATGCATTACTCTTTGTTCTGCTAATGAGGTCAAAACACCTCCATCAGTAATAAAATTCCCTAGTGTACAGTGCCTCTGAGACAATGCACTGTGTATGATGAAGTCAAAGAGAATGATAATTATAGCACTGATTAACACTAAACCATACAGCCGAGAATATGTGCGCTACATTCTGAACACTAGTATGACTGTCAGGATGTAGGTCATGCTATTGACAAGCATCTAAATAACATTTTTTCCACCTAAATGAGCCATAATGTGGGATTTGCTAATATCATGGCAGCTAAAGTGTGGCCTCTATTCCCTGGTCTTGACCTCTAAGAAGTAGACATGGGGGAACTATCCAATTCTACCTTTACCTTTACCTTACCCAATATTGTATCATTTTTAAGGGGTAACTAGGTAGGAACTTCCAGTATTCCTATCTTGTATTTTAATACTAGAAGCAGGAACAAAAAACATTGCTTCTGTAACAGCAGGGAGATACAATGGTATAACCCTATGCTGGCATCATACCAGCATCTACACCAGGACTGAGCTAAGGTACCCCAAATTCAGCAATAGCTGAAATCTTCAACTTGTATATATTATACAGATTAGGCAAGTCTGTTCACATATGCCTATCTGAGTCTCCTCCTGATGGCCATAGGACAAAGGTGGTTGAAGGTCTGAGACTACCTCCTGAAAAAAAACTTCTCAACCCCCTTTAGGCTTTTGACATTGGCAACATACATTTAAGCCTGTGTGGCCAATTTGAGACTAGAAGGTCCAGGTTTTAAAGAGTAGGAAGCTGAAATTCTCAGCATGCTGAATTGTGCACCAGATCCCATACTTGAACAGTGAGATCATGGAACCTCCGTGTGGGTTGTATCCAATACTGCAGTTCTGTTTGTGCAGATGAACGTCCCATTTGTCTTCTCTGCAGCCTCCTGCACAACTTGAAGATATGCTTATGTGGGTTTGGGGACTCCCAGGAGCAGATTGGGGAAGCATGCGAAGAGAAGAGGAAGCTGAGGTCCCATTGTGCAAGTAGGAGTCTATGCGCACAGCATTGGACACAACCCTATATTCTTAGTCCTGGAAAAATTAAAACAAAGTGCATCCAAAACACCTCATCTGCTTCCCTTGAGCTTCTCAAAAGAAAGGAAAGGCCTACCAATCCCACTTTATATAACAATTAAAAATAGATAAAATAAATCTCTCCACCCATTCTAGCCTCTGCTTTCATTGGGGTTAGGAATGCACCAAACCATGATGGTACATTGGATTAACCCACCCTACTTTTTAGCCACAGCTTTACTGTGCTAAACTGGAACAAAGAGAAATGAAAGCAAATGAATATATTAATTTTGTCTTTTTTTAAAGAAGAAAGAAAGAAAAATAATTTGTTGTTGTTGTCATGAAAGTAGATAAATCTTCCTTGGAATCACAGCAATGAAGGACCTGGAATCTTGACTGGTATGAAAGTCTTGCAGAAACAAACTCATGGTCCAGTTTTGCAAGATCCACACTTGATAGCCTGCTTCTGACAAGGCTAGTTTTCTAACAATTTACAAAACCAGAACAAAATTCACCCCCACCCCCCAAGACCACACACCTTGTGAACTTGAAGGGAAAACCTATGCATTTAATTTTGCCAGACAACTAAATGGGTTGAAAGTGCACTTAATCAACTTGAATAGTTCCCATTAATCAGGGAGTCCCCCGTTGAATAACTAGAGTTTCAAGGGGAGGGTGTAGTTCGCTATTTTGTCCCCAGGAAGTTCTTGTCTGGAGACAAGTACAAAATAAACTGGTAAAAAATTATTTTAAGTTATTTGGCAAATTATGGCATGCTAGAAAATCATTGCAAAACATTTTTTCCTAGCCCTTTCCAATACAGCATGCCTAGGTATGCTGTGTGCTCGTTTAGGCACATTATTTTCTGCTGAATAAGGGAGTTCACTCAGACCCTGCAGGTCAACTCTGAGGCTGCATCAGAATTATTTATATAGCTGACTTACTAAGCGCTCCCTGTTGGGTTTTCCTAGTCTGCAAGGGGAAGTTTTGTAGCTCATTGGTAGGGCAGCTGCCTTGCATGTTATAGGGCCACAGGTGTAATTCCTGACTTTCAACCAAAAAGAAGAGATGTGTCAATACTGAATACTGCATAAGAAGAAGGACATAATAGTCAACACTTCCTGACATACCCTTCCCTAAATTCTATTCTAATATATCACAGTCTCCATTCTTGAACTGACTGAATGGGGTAAATGGTTGTTTTGTGCCCTGCCCAAATCGAGAAACACCCTGGGAGTGACTATGAAGAAGTTAAACATATTTTAAAACTCAATGATCTAAAGAGGTTTATAATCTCCTGACTCCATCAAGGAAAACACTGGGGGAGATTAGAGAGAAGGTAACTCCATGTTTAAGAATAATTGGGCTGAAGATGTCAAGCTCAGTGGTAATATTAAGCTGCCTTCCCAGAATTATAGACCAATGCTGTGGTGATGAAAACATCTGGACAATTCCTCTGTAGTTCCCTTTGGCTCCCTTCTACTGTTGTCTATGTTTGATTTAGTTTTTGTGTTTTATACTTGCTGTCATTTCATTCATTTCCATGAAAGCAGATTCTTAAAAGCTGGTAGCATAATAGCAATAAGAGGAGCATGGAGCTGTTTTACAAGCCAATAATCTGGTACTCTTATTGAAATACTCTAAGCAGCCATCGGCCTTATAGTTTATCCACCCGGGAACCAAATTATTGCCTCATAAAACAGCTCGGCACTTCTATTATGGCTTAAATATAATTGTATTTAAAGACCTTGTTGGTTCCATTTAGGAAAAATTAGCTTTTATCTTATTAAATAAAAAGGAGCTTCTAATACCGGTAACTTTAATGATTTTGTATGAATTAATGTAATATTTAGAGCATCATTTGCAAATATCCTCAAGTATGGTAACAAAAAAACCAAACCATGAATTGTCTTTCAAAATTATTTTTCGATTACCAGAGTACATTCCACCAAGACTGTATATGAAAACTAATATATTGACCTTGACCCAAAAGCTCAAATCTCTACCTGTCCCATGGCTTCACTGTTCTTTCCTATGGTTTTGAAGGTAAGGGGGACATGTGCCACAGCCAGAGCTTTGGGTCATTCCAGATATGTACACAATGCACCAGAATTTTATTTATGGATGTCCTATTCTTTTAGATAAAAACATAAGAGAAATTCTGCTGGATCAGACCAAAGGCACACCACGTCCTGCATCCTAGTCTAACAGTGGCCAACTATATGTCCATGGGAAGCCAACAAAGAGGGCATGAGCACAATTGTCCTTTTCAACTCATGACCCCCAGCAAATGGAATCAACGCTGCTATCATAGCTACTAGCCAGTTAAAGCCTTATTCTCCATGAATTTGTTGAAATCCCTTGTAATGCCAGTCAGGTTGGTGGCCAATAAATTCTGGAGTTTAATTATATGCTGAGCGCATCCTCCTTGTTCATTCTTTCCAGTATCACAAAAACATCTCATGTCCTGCTCCAACAGACATCTAGTTGGACACTGTGGGAACATAATGAAGGACTAGATAATACAGCAGAGTATGGTTTAATCTATCTTAAACTTAGCTTACTGCTTTAACAATACTTCATTTATAAGTTAGCATATAGGCTTATACTATGGTTGGCAGAATTTTGAAACTGATGTCAAGATCCCAAATCCCAGGATCCATCTCCAAAATGGTAATAGAATCATAGAATCATAGAACTGTAGAGTTGGAAGGGACTCCAAGAGTAATCTAGTCCAACCCCCTGCAATGTAGGAATATGAAGATTTTGATGCAATGTTGTATTGATTGTTTGTTACCTTATACTTTCAGATTGATTTATGTGTGATGTACTTGTATAACCTGCAAGTTGACTGCAACTGAAGAACTGTACACACACCTGCTGAGATTAAGACTTTGACAGACTACCTATGTGAGGCAAGAGAAAAGAACCAGGATTCAGTACTCTCAACCAACGAACCAACCAGGTGATCCATGTTGTTTACTATGAGTCATCTCAGGGCAGGAATGAGGAACCTCCTAACGATGTTTGACGCCAGTTCCCATCAGTACCACAGTTAGGGAAAGCAGGAGTTACAATCCATCAAAATCTGGAGTGCCATAGTTTCTCCATGTCTTTATTAGGGTATATAATAATAATAATAATAATAATAATAATAATAATAATAATAATAATTTATTATTTATACCCCACCCATCTGGCTGAGTTTCTCCAGCCACTCCGGGTGCTCCCAATCGAGTGTTAAAAACAACAGAGCATTAAATATTAAAAGCTTCCCTAAACAGGGCTGCCTTCAGATGTCTTTTAAAAATAGGATAGCTGCTTATTTCCTTGACATCTGATGGGAGGGTGTTCCACAGAGTGGGCACCACTACCAAGAAGGCCCTCTGTCTGGTTCCCTGTAACCTCACTTCTCAAAATGAGGGAACCACCAGAAGGCCCTCAGTGCTGGATCTCAGTGTCCGGGGTGAATGATGGTGGTCTGAATGATGAAGTGATCACATATGCAAAAGTGTGTAATGCTAACTCTCCACAGTTAGGGCCCAAACCACCAAATTTGATGAGCACAGCAAGATGTAAAGAGACGAAACTACACACCAACATTTTGCATATGGAACCCAGTCTGGAAAGGTATCTAGATGCAGACTTTTCCCATGTATTGGACACTTTAGAGCTAGGGATAACTGATGGTTTTGCACTTCTAAAATTAGAGGTCTTGTCTCCCGTGATTTCTCCAACTTACTGATGTACTCATGAATGATTGATACACTATGAAACTTATTCCACTGAGTAGTAACAATGTGCTTCTTTATGGTTGTTTTGTTTCTTACAATCTTGGGGATACATGAAAAGTACATAACCTTATGTTCAGAGCCCCCCACACCATAACATCTCCCTATAAAACATTGCCAAGTTCAGACATAATCATCCTGGGATCTTTCCTACTTTCTGTCTCTGAAAACGGAGGGTTACCAAAAACCTAACAAAAAGACATTTTTGGTTTGTTAAAAATTCAGAATTGTACATTATTTCTATCCTGTTTTTTGCCATGCTTCTGTGATGCTGAAATGCTTTTCAGGGAATTCCCCCTCCCCCCAATCAACCTAAAAATAATTTTATAACCTTTTGAATTCCACCCTGAAGTGACAAATAAGATCTGTCTCTGCCCTCTCCTCCCACCGCTCTGGTACACTAGTTTCAGATGTATAGGCATAAATTGGATTTTCACCTTTTGTGTCTAAAAACTGCTAAATAAAACAGATGATCTCTGCTGACCCTGATGTGAAATTGCAAACATTACATCAATAAACCCACTTCTTAAAGGAAATCTATTTGTTTTTAGTCTGAGACTGCTCATGTTTCGATCATTTCTATTATGAATGTCTAACTTCTTAAAAAAACAAAAACACAATATGAATCCTAATGAATAAATATATGCAGCAAAGCACATTCTAAGAAAATGTGCCCTCCATCCATTCTTAAGGGGTGTGAAATAACCATATGGGTGGGGAGAAGAAATGCATTAGTCCTTACTGGCATCCCAGTCATTCACCAACGTATTTGATAACCATGCAGCTACTGCTACAGACACAGTCACAAAAAACAGTGAAGACACCGGAAGAGCTTCTCATGAGTGACGTCAACATCTCCCAAAGCTCTGTGAGAGGACGTCCCTGGTAAAGTCATTCCTTGATTGGAAGCCAGAGCTATCAGTCAACAAAATATACTACCCCCGCCTCCCCCCCCCCCGTGTTTTACTTTTAAGCAGAACTTGCCTGTGGGATAACCACAAGGCATCAATTTTCTCTTAATGAGCAACTGCTCTCCCAAGCTCAAAAATGGATTCTGTGACAGACTGCTTCACTTCTGACTGCTTTGGGCAAGACCAGCTTTGCTTTGGGAGAAGGTCTGAATAACTCAGAAGTTGGCCTGCTTCAGTTTGGCATTCAGGTTATCCAAAGTGGACCTACACCAATTCTTTAACCCCTGTATTTTAAGTCTTGCAGCACTAGGGGGGGGGGGAATCCCACTTTTTTTTTTTTTTTTGCATTCTTCATCCATTAATGAGAAAAGAAATTGCCTTCTTTATCCATTAATGAGAAAAGAAATTGCATTAGAAAATTACCAAAGTGGAGACAAAAAAATGCTGAAATTCTCATGGGTGGGGTAAAGGGCTCTTGTGTTTATCTCATTTACCAGGTGTCCAATGGGTGTTTGTGATTGGCCTTTCTTTTATTCTACAAATCCTCTCTCTAGTGGCCTGCACTCTGCAGCTTTCTTGGGTGTTTCCTGAAAAACCCATGACATCCAGTACTAGCTAGCCAGTCTTCTTGGCTTCCTATGTTTCAGTTAAAACTGAAGATGCCATGAGGTAATTTCTCTCATGGGGCTTTTTGAGATCAGGAAGCACAGGTAGCCAGGAAACTTGCAGAGTACTAGGGAATTGTTTAATAAAATACACAATATCCTGGCTGCTTCATAATGACAAAGTAAACTCAACCCTACTCCTACCATAATTCCAATGATTCCCCCCCCCCTTATTTCTTTTAAAAAATATAATGAAACAAAAATAACTAAAGATACCAGGTTGTGCAACATAGTTAAGAGGTATATAACAATGGTTATATACATCTACGTACATTTTGGTACGTTATATTTCTGGATTAACAAATGTGGTACCATGAAAACATAAAAAGAGCAGTTCCTGAAGTTCAAATTCTTATGTATGCTTCCATGACTTTTCTGTTATTCTCCAACTTGTTAGTGTGTTCAATAAATTGAGACCAAGTGGCTGTAAAATATGTTTGTGCCCCTATCCCCGATCAGTAAAGGCTTTGGATATGTTTTTCCAGGAAGCCTCTAAGGAAATTCTAAAGCATCTTGAGCCTGAGGCAGAAAGTAAAAGAAAACTTTCAAGAAGTTTAGACGGCAAGTTTCAAACACAGCACTGGTTTTAAACATGGTAAAGTTCTGTATGAGACTGGATAGGAAACAGCAGGTGCAAAGTGTAATCATTAGAACTGTCACCCAAGTCAATGTGATTTGGGACAAAACTGACAAAGTAAAAAAAAAGTTGAGTTTCATACGAATACTAAAATACATGGATTGAATAGCCCATGAGGAGCTTGTGAATCCTGTAACTGTTGACTTGCTTCAGATATCAAGATTTACTCGCCTATCACAGAACTGCCAAAGTGTGCCAAATGGCGACCACAACTGAGTCACCGGTTACCATTGTAATGTCTGTATCATAGCCTGCAACTTATGCACATTTAACACATATGCATCTAGCTTTGCATGTGTGGCAAAACATAGAAAAGGGACAGAAAGTGTATGGGGGGGGGTTGCAGGAAAAATGACTTTGGCAATCCCACACGCCATTGAAGCAAATTTGTCTTGACTATAATATGACTTTGGTTTTAGGCATGATCCCCAAAATATATCCCCTGTGTATGTTGCAGGCTTACTGTAATGCCTGTGCACGGGCTGATATCATTACTAGGATTTAATAGAATCTGGGTGAGCTCCCATTGCTCGGTCCCTGCTCCTGCCAACCTAGCAGTTCAAAAGCACATCAAAGTGCAAGTAGATAAATAGGTACCACTCCAGCGGGAAGGTAAACGGCGTTTCAGTGCGCTGCTCTAGTTTCGCCAGAAGCGGCTTAGTCATGCTGGCCACATGACCCGGAAGCTGTATGCCGGCTCCCTCGGCCAGTAAAGCGAGATGAGCACCACAACCCCAGAGTCGTCCGCGACTGGACCTAATGGTCAGGGGTCCCTTTACCTTTACCTTTAAATACAAATTTAAATACAAAATTCCACACATACTTTTTTTAAAAAAATTGCAGACTGTTGGGTAGAAATGGGATGGAACAGATTTATTAATAAATGTGTATAAAATGGTCATGGACCAGAAATACAATGATCTTCCCATCCCTAAACTGGATTGGATTCAGAGGGACTTATAAATCTATTTTATAAGACCCTATATCCCAGTCAGAAATGGTGAGCATGTTGCATCCGTGTGACATTAACATTGGCAACTGCCCCTGTCTGTGCATTTCCCAATTGTTTTAGAAATGTTTCCCACATTTTTTTGCAAACTATCAATATGATTATAATTTTACAGTCTGTGCAAGCAGATGGAGGATGTGAATTGGGAAGAGAGGAAGATTTTTTCCCCTGACAAATTACTACTGCAAGATGCTTTTAGGACAGAAGTTAAATATCAAGGCTGTGGTTTGCAATAAAAGATTTTGGAGTATTCTAGTTAGTTTATTATGTTAAAACTACCAATTCCTGAATGTTCTAGCACTATAATAAAACCCCCTTTTTTTTGCTGTTTATGTAAAAAAGAAAAACCTTCAGCAAGAAATAGAGATAAATATTTCATACTGGCAAAAATTCAGGGAATTCTCTTTCTACACTGTTCACTACAAATCACAAAGAACAACAGTAGAACCCTGTCAAAGAACCTGTGATTCTGAATATTAGCTAGCCATTGTCATCATGATTCATCCAGAAACATGTTTAATAATGCTTTTTTTCTTCCCTGCATCATGGAGTGTACTTATTTGTTTACTGTTCATTTTCCTAGGTCTCTTTCACAAAGTTGTGGCTTCTTCGAGCAGGTTAAAATCCTCTGTCTTTGACTCTCTCGTTTCTTTCATTTCCTGCCTCAAATGATTATTGCATTGATTGAATACAATGAGTATTGTCGGCTTCAGATCTGAAGACTGTGGCTGCAAGGATACAGCTTGTAATGGAATCCAAAACTCCAACCTTCTTTTTCTTTCAGAGTCACTGCTTCTGCCAAGAATTCTGTCCTTCCGTAATGGAAAGGCAGCTGACTCAGCCTGAGCCTTAGCTTTGGGTAAATCCACAAGGTAGTGATTTCCCTGAGTTCATCCATCAAGCAGGTAGGGAGAGGAGACATTTCCTCAAGCACAGCTCTTAAGTTTGCTTCCACGAGCTGAACAATGTGTTAAGTATCACCAGCTGTGTGCATGTGCAGAATATGGAAAGCCTAGGGTGTTTTCTCATTGGTCACTTGCTTCCCTCCCAGGTCTGTCATCACCCCCTTAAAAAAGCAACATGAAAACAGACAGTTAGAACTTGTCTTAATCTTCATTTTGCCTGGGAAAGCCTTGTTTGTCCTGTTTCAGGATGGAATCCATGGCATCAGCGCATCGATGTTACACTTTCATTTGTAAGCTAGTGAAGCTAAGAGACCCATTCAAACTCTCCTTATGCTAGGCTGTGGCGTGCAGGGGCAGAGGAAGGTGGGGGCGATGGGAGCGCACCGCCCCCATTGCCGCGATCCTGGGGGGTTCCATCGTGGCAGCCCCCCGCCCGCACTGGGCGCCCCACCCCCGCAGGCTGTGCGCCACGCCCCCAGAACGCACGCCATACCCCCAGTGTGTGTTCTGCCCCTTTGGGCGGCGCGCCCTGCCCCCGGGATGCATGCCAGCCCCGCCCCCACTTGCTCCAGTGCCGGAGAATGAAGCTCTGCCACTGGTGGCGTGTGAGTGTTTCCATTTCCATCTTACAGCTGCATGGCATCCAGTCTGAACCCAATCAGCAGGTGCCCTGAGTTTGTCACGCCCAGCACTCTTTCTGTCCCCCTGCAGTTCGTCTTCTACCAAAAAGGATGCTATTCATTTCTGTCCCCTGTGATGAATCACGCACATTACACAATTTATGTAAATTGCAATTTCATTACTTTATTCCTTACCGTTTCAATACAAGGGGAGGGGAAAACACAGCATATTATGTTTGTGGACTCAACAGTGAATACTGCTCATCTTCACTGGTTTGATCCCCGTTCCATACATGGGACAAATAAACAAGTATTGGCAATTTCTCCTCCCAATTCCATTTTCAATGGAATCCTCTGACATCTCTACCCGCATTTTTTGCTGTGATTACGATAAACAGCAGTGATGGTTCCATTGCTCCTCAAAGCCCTGGCTGTCAGGTGTGGGGGTTGGATTGCAATCTAAGTTTAGAATCTATGTCAAGCATAGTGATGTTAAAAAAAAACTAAATACTTTTTCTATTTTAATGAATCCTCTGGTTTCTTTTACCAACTTTCTCTGGAAATGTTTAAAAGGCTTGAACTAGAACTCCGGAGTGATTTAAATTTATTTCTAATGCAGGATCTGTCTCGCCCCCTGGCCTAACCATTCACTCATGCAGCAAACTTTTAAGGAGAGGTAAGAAGATACTTCTCTGGTAAAGGTTGCTGCTTGGAGCTACCACAGTCAGGAGTAGCAGGAGTACGAAACTGTACTATCAAACATGCGATGTTTTCTATAAACCGATCTATTTGCATGTTAACTTTTTTTTTTTTTACTTCATTTTATCAAGGTAATTTATATGCAAACAAGTATAAATATAAGTGTAAATATATCTTCACACATCCAGTCACAAATCTGTTATTTGAAAAGATACACATCTACCTGTGTGTTTATTTACCATCTGGCTTTAGTGTATCTCAGACTCCTCCACAATTACTTAAGTGATGGCTGTTTCACACAGCAAAGCAATTTTCTAGTACCACAAATTAATGGGATTTCTTTCTACCTGTATTTTGTCTAGACAATCTTCTGGCGACACCCTCGTTAATTAAGTGCTCATAACACAAATCAGCTTCTTAGACTGATGAGTTTATTAGTTGGACAGTATGTGTTTAAGATGTCTCCACTATATGTAAATGAAAGCAGAAGGGTGAGGTTGCATGGATAAACATTAGAGCTGCCATACATAGTAGATTTAAAGATGAAACCCACAAATCAGTAAATGCAGAGCTTTGTTATGAAAACAATAAACACTTTTTTTTTGTAAAAAGAAAAACAACATAAACACATAGAGAGACAAATCATAACTGTCAGGGAGGGAGATGGTTTTTCTTTTCTTTTTCTTTTTCTTGGTCACACAGAAGACTACAAATCAGTTTGGCATTGCAAGCATCGCTCTTTTATTTTCTGCAATGCAGACACATCATCAACCTTAATGATAAAAACCTTCCTCCCCCCAAATAATTCTTAAGCCTTAGGAATAAGCACCTCTTTGGCACCCGGAGCAAATATCCCACAAACATCATCAATCTCTTTCTGAGCATGATTTACAGCCTCTCCTTTTGGCCAAATAAAGACATTCATGGGCACGTCCCTGCGGCACCACATTGGGATTCTCCCCCACTTTGCCCTCTAAATGCAGACCAGCAGCCTGGCATGAACACTCCATTGCAGAAAATTGGGAGATGGAGGAAGCTTGTACAGATTGGTCATATTGGAGGTATCTGCCCAGCCTCTCAAAAGTGGATGAAATTTTAGATTAGTAATGCTGAGCACATGGGATCAGTCTAGTGTAGATGATAAAATGGGTTTCCCTTGACGTATCTGCTCCACAGGCAAAATAACAGGAATAATTGTTCAGCCTGGAAGTGACCATCTGGTCCTCCACTGTATCCCTTCTGGGTGGATGGCTAGGTAATACCAAAGAAGCAGCAATGGAGAAGTACAGGCCACAGTTCTGGATTACCTGATGCCATGTGCACAGCATTATGCCTTCCTCTGAGATTACCACAATACTCCCCCCCCGCAACATGTGTGTGGTACTCTGATCCATGGGAAGTGAAGTGGCTTTCCATTAAGTGAATCCTCATCTGTCTTCAGCAGTTCTGGCTGCCCTAGTGGGGTATTAGTGTTGTGGTGGTTGAAAGCCCTGCAGCCTGCTGAAAATTTGGGCCATATTTCACAGCTGTAGAGCACGCAATCTAGCCTTTCTCCAAACTGATTTCATTTAATCAGCAAAGTTGCAATCTATATCTGGGCTGTGTTAGTGCCCGTTTATTGGAAAAGTCTATATGCAGAACTACAGTAGGGAAATTCCAGATGATGGGTCTTCATTTAATTCATAGACTTTCAAGAGCTGTATTCTAATTTAGTGCATTATGCCATTGTAACTGTAAACTCAAGTAATCCATTAGTTTACAGTTGCATATTTAAATAAATCCTAAACATTCTTACAGTTCATTTATTTAGAATAAATTATATATTTCAATCAGATTCCACCCCCCTCAATAGTTCAAGCACTTCCCCCAGTAATGGCTGTCTTCATCAGTTCTGCCAGACATGCAAGTATCTACTATTTCACTCAATATAGACATCTTAAAGATCTGTCTATGTTTCCAACTAATCATAATGTTTGTATGCTTTCCTGATGGAGTATAGTTTTTCTGTCCTTGATCATGACTGCAGGTTAGGTACAATTAATAATGTATGTACATCTGTTTTAGTAAGTGCATGGAATAAGACTTTCTGGAGTACATTAAGTGTCTTCAGCTGCGGTTCACAGATTCTTTTCCTGAGTGTCAAGGAAGGCATCCGGTAAGAGTTCATTTATCAGGCAGCCAGGGAACATCGCGTGGCATCAGATGAGGCTGTTCCATTTAGGATCCAGGCAAAGGGGGCTCCATGTTCTTGCCCAGAATTTCACCTGGACAGTGTTACTGTGCTGCGACCATTTTTAGAAATCTCCTGTGTGTGTATTGATACACACTCTGTTCTCCACTTCAGGAGGCGAAAATATAACAATTGAAGTGGGAATAATAGGCCATGGCATTCATATCACTGCATCTGGGAGAGTGGTACTCATTATATTGTTGGGGCACAATATATTAAAACTAGTGATGCATAAAAACAGCAACAACCACAGAACTAAAAACCTTCCAGCCACCTGCCTCAAAGGTCCATTGTGCAGTAGTGGAAATATTTCTTGTCTTCCATTTTCAGCAGCAAAATGTCTTGGGCTGGACTTGGTTGCACGGATGGATATGTGCATGTTTGCTTAGAGAGAGGAAGAGACATATAGCAATTGCACTCCATCCTTAGCTCACTTTCCTGGAAATCTGGCATATAAGGCTTCTCTTGAGATATGAATAAACTGGGATGTCTGCCAGCTCTTGAGAGCTGCCATGGGATGACCCTGTCACAAGAAACAGCAGTCACGTATTGCTGGAGAATTCAGCCATAGCCATCAGGAGGCACATTATCCATGACTTCTTGCTGCACTCCATTAAAGTTAATTCACATTGTGTTAATGAGGACACATTAACACTTAACTCCTCATTACTACCTTAAGCCCATTTTTATCAGTTGGAGCAAGGACTTTGCATATTGCTCAATGCTCAGGGGCCTGATTCTGGTTCCATTATTCATGATAAGCAATGCAAAAGTATTCTCTTTGAAATCACTGTGGCTGCAAATTTTGGAAACGGCTGAAAAATGTGAGAAGAGATAATAGCAAAAAGATCCATCATTTGCACAGGAAATTTGGCTTAGACTGTGCATTATGGGCTACAGAGACTGCACTTCGCTTGCATTAGTAATCGAGCTGTCACCTTACACGGATAAGAGGTCACCCGTGTATGGGCCAGAGACTACTCTTAATTCAAAGTTCCATATGTTAGGAGGTCCAGGCTAGCTAATGCCTAATGAAGGATCAGAGGGTACAGCAGCCAGATCTCTCAGGTTCATTTGGAATTGTCATTTAGAAACTTTAAATAAAGGCATTATTGCAATGGCATTTGAATGATAACAACTCCTATCTCTGCCTTTATTAGCAAGTGTTCTTTGATTTCTAGGTATTACAGAAAAACACTGTTCTGGTCTAAGAGGAACAAAAACTTATAAGTTTCAAAGTCCTTAATTTGCTTTATATATTGGAGATCTGGAACTTTCCCTATAATATATATTAAAAGCTGCCAGGGTGTTCAAAGTTCAAAGACCACAGAGATAGCAAATATTTCCTTGGGTGACAGCATGGTTGAGGAAGAAATGGCGACACCCTTACTAAAGAAACCAAGCCTAGCCCCATGGCTCTGAGAGAAATTGCTATCTAGTCTCGATTCTTATATTTTTAGGCAATATATCCAGTCTCTGTAAGGGGCTTGGGACTGTGGAGTCTGTACCATTTCTCTGCTTAATAGCAATATCTTCCTTACTTATAAGTTACAGCCCCTGCCATTATGTTTTGAGAAGGAGCCAGGACAGGATGGCCAGTGTGGTGTAGTGGTTAAGAGCGGTAGACGTAATCTGGTGAGCTGGGTTTGCGTCTCCGCTCCTCCACATGCAGCTGCTGGGTGACCTTGGGCTAGTCACACTTCTCTGAAGTCTCTCAGCCCCACTCACCTCACAGAGTGTTTGTTGTGGGGGAGGAAGGGAAAGGAGAATGTTAGCCGCTCTGAGACTCCTTTGGGTAGTGATAAAGCGGGATATCAAATCCAAACTCTTCTTCTTCTTCTTCTTCATCTTCCACCATTGGTGGTATGACAACAATAGGGAGAAAGTGTTCTTTCTCCGTTAGGGTATAGAAAATGCACCAGCCCTTGAACTTTGACTTCAGCTGTTTGCTCACCTCCTGCTCTAGCTGATATAAGCCATGAAAGGCATAAGAATTAGCAGGATCTATGCTTCAGATTCTCTCTCCACTGTCCACCATAAGATTCTCTGCTAATATACCCAAAGAAATGAAAACCATTGGACATCTTTGCCTTCTTGGTTCTTATTTAAGCTGTGTGGCAAGCCTGTTGACAGTCCAGATCAAATTCTAAGTACAATTCATAACAACAACAACAACAACATTTTATTGGTATCCCGCCCTCCCCTGCTGGAGCTGGGCTAACATCATATTAATAACACAATATACATAAAAACAAGCAATCAATCGATTAAAATGCATCCCAAAATTAATTCAAATAAATTAAAATTAAACTAAACAAATGGCAGTCCTCACGTTAAATTGAAAGCAGTTAATACTCGCCAGGGCCAACTGTTTCCACTGATATTATAAGGACCTGTGAGCGGGCTGGGAAACCTCCTTCGTGCTTGTTCTTATAAAAAAAGAAAATGAGTCAGACTGAACCCCGACCAAAGGCCTGGCGGAACAGCTCCGTCTTGCAGGCCCTGCGAAAAGATGTCAAATCTCGCAGGGCCCTGGTCTCTTGTGAGAGAGCGTTCCACCAGGCCGGGGCCATGACTGAAAAGGCCCTGGCTCTGGTCGAGGCCAGTCTGACCTCCCTGGGGCCCGGGATCTTCAGGGTGTTGTTATTAGCAGACCGTAGGGTCCTCCAGTCATCAGAAAATCTTCTGACACAAGCCCAAACTGAAGGGAATGGGAGCAATACAAGAGCACAGTCATTCTGTGGAGCTTGTTCAGAAGAATGATCTGGTGGTGTTTTGTGCCAGTCTTTGTTTTTTTGAAACAATAATAGCCATGAAATGAAGCACTTAGAAGTGCTAATTCTACTGAGTACTTGATATTTGCAGATCAGCCCCAGTTGCTAAATCGTTGACACTTCTAGGTTTTACAATTGCAGTGTTGTGTCAAGTTATGTGAGTCTTCTCTCTTAGATTCCTCAGTTTCATTATCCTCTGATCTGTGTGTGCTGAGGGTGGAGGAAAGGAGTGATCCTGGAGTGGGAGCTCTGAAGAGTTTTTGTGTGTGAAGCATGCCAAAAATGTGATGCACATATATTAATTTTATGAGGCATAATCATCTCTAATAGTTCAGGAAACCCAAAATTTGCGGTGTTGTCATGGAGCCAAAGAAACTTCCATTTGTGACAGCAGCCGTTAAGAGCCTATTTGGGCCATAATTGAGTTGCTATGCTTTCCTTTTAATTTCACTACCTGATG
This sequence comes from Darevskia mixta, assembly GCA_034641385.1. Taxonomy (NCBI): domain Eukaryota; kingdom Metazoa; phylum Chordata; class Lepidosauria; order Squamata; family Lacertidae; genus Darevskia; species Darevskia mixta. The sequence continues at coordinate 9,696,587 of JAWWNH010000029.1, forward strand.
ATACCTGAGAGCAGTAGAGTTTGCTTCAGAATCCCATTAGGTACCATTATGAGATCCTATTTCCGAGGTTTAAAAAATCTAATTGTCAGTCAATGTGTTACAGCAAGCCTAGCTTTTGTTTGACTCTCCTGGTGATACACTGTGGGAAAGAACACAAAAGGACTATGCTTCATCATTCTGTCAAGGAGGTTTCTTAACAAATTACCTTTACCCTCAAAAGAAAACACAGAGAGACTTTTCTGTAGCTTTAACAATTCTCATACTTCATATCTTCTTTTCCAGGCCATTCAAGGGAACAAATATACAATCCCAGAGCACAGAGAGATACTGAAATCGATAGCTTTAAAGACTTATGAAGAAATCTAGATGTTTAATAAAAAAAAGTCACGTTGCTTAATAAATCCTTAGTTAACCTCCATATCCCTCCCCCACCTCAAAACTGTTTTTGAAGCAAATGGTTTTTGCTGTCCTGGACTGACTGTAAGGGACTGTTGTCTATTATATAGGAATAGATATCTTTCTTGCTGGTTTGCTTGGGGCTATAGGAGAAACTGGTGAAACATGCCCTACCATATAATTCAATTGTATATGGGTGAGAGATGGCATGTCTCTTGACTGAGGGTGGGAATGTGAAAAGCTCTGATGCTTGCTAATGCCTATGATCTGAGTTTCAAGACTTCCTGTTGCTTGCTGGGAGGAGCCTGTGATGTAAAGAAGACAGGCAAAAAGAGATTATATCTAGAGGTAGCCAGCCTGCAGAATTTCTAGAGTATATCTAGTGGTAGAAAGGCTAGTGGCAGAACTTGGCACGAGAAGGAGAAACTTTGTACATCTGGAAGAGAGGCAAATAAAGAAGAATAGGAATACCTGAGAGTAAGATTCTTCTGAGAGTCTGGTAAGGAGTAGAACTGTTTATGGGAAAGCAGATGGCATTTTAGTATACTTTATTTTGTTATTTTGCACTACAGGGGAATTTGCTGATTTTCTGTAATATTTGCATATTGTTTTTAAAAACCATATTTTTTCTGTCTTAGTAAACTTTTAACTTGTTCCATAAACTTGTTTTGTCTGTTTATTGAAAACACTCTTACTCCTGGAAGCCATAACCTGTGCTACCTAGAGAGGCTTCAAGGAGAACCCAGGAATGTATTTAGGTGGACAACCTGGTAGAGAAAATTCCATGGCAGTGAGAAACTTAGGTGGGGATGGGTGGTTGCAGGAGATCTTCCATAGCCTGCAGGGAAAGTCCCTAACTCACTAAGCGTTCGAGACCCGTTGGCTACCCTCATCTGGTTTAGCTAGTCGGTCAAAGCTGTTTCCCGGGGTGTGGCTGGCCGCTATCATACACTGAGAGCTTCTAGGAGACACAGGTGAGAGATCTGAGTGCAGGGTGGGGACCAAAGGTGGACAAACTACCAAAGAATGAGCATGGCTTGTCTCCCACCAGAGGTACGGCCCCTCCCCTAACACCCCATACACCTCGGTTGGAAACTAAGCTGCCCAGTTCAATGTGGATTATTTCTTTGCAAAACACCCTAGTAATGGTAAAAGTTCACTTATTAGTTTGGATCAGCTGAAAAGGGATAATGTGAAACTGATTCTAAAGTTAGCACCATTTGCTGTAAAAGGGAAAGGGAAAGTGCTTTGTCAAAGAGGCGGAAATGCAATTACAAAATCCAGTATGTGCTTCAGATTCTACCTAAGCCTTGCATAAGCTTCAATTTGAAGAGGTTTTATGAACCTTAAACCTCCCAAAAGTGGCTTAATTGATCCAAAGAGCTATCAGTTCAGTTCAATGGAATTTGGAACAATGTTTTTCTTGCACAAAGTGTGATCATCAGAACTGAGGGGTGACATTTTTTTAATCAGTCAATGCACTCTCATCTCAGACCATACATCCTGAAGGGCAGGGCTGCGAAGACTACAGTGTCCTAATTTAGAGCGAGAGAAAATGTGGTGGTTGCTATTGTTAAACAATTGGGAGTTGGGAACAGCACTGTATCTTGAGCTGCTCCTGGACAACATTCATAATTCCCTGGTTCACAGTAGGAACCTTGGCAGGTCTCCTGCCTACCTCGCTCCCGAAGCAGGCATTACGACAACTGCAAAATGAGATGCAAGAACATATGAATGGCCAAAATGACAAAGGCGTGGCTAAAACCCAATTGTGTTGCACCTAAACAAACAGTTGTCCCCAGTCAATAGTAGACATCTATAGATTTTTTTTTAAAAAAGAAAGAAATTGGGATACTGCAGGGAAGCCATCTGATACATTCTGCAGCACTATATGACACTTCCGATCATGGCAGCCATGCAATGTCTTTGTGCATGTGTGGTGTACATAATCTTCAACAGCTTGATATGAGATTTAGCTTTGAAGCACTTTGGTCACAGATGAGATGATCACTGTGGTGAGTCCATCTCCAAATGTATCCAGTAGTGCTGACTTGAATGAGCTGTTGGCATTCCATCTGGAAGACAGAGATGGCATTTCAGCTGTTCTTTGTTAGCTGTAGGTTAATAAAATATAGATAATTTAAAAATGAAAATCTCTGTCTCTTCTCTTTCTGGCCTATAGCTACTCAGTTTCATTCCCTGTTTTTGAGCTATGATTAAATGCATATGTTTAAAGTTCACTAATCTCACTTTGCTATCTCCCCCTCCTTTTTTATATATTTTTTGTTCACAGCCCCAACTGCTGTTTATACATTCCAAGCATTATCTTTTGCTGTTTGGTTGGTGTCTTAGCATCAGTGCTACAAACTCTACAGCCTGGAGTGTGGTGTCTGATCTCTCTCATTTATGGGGCCACCTGCAACATTCACCTGCTAAACAATTTTTTGTGGGGATAGATTTGCTAGCCCATACAGTTCCCAGAAAAATAGAACACCCGTTCTCTCTTTTGCCTGGAAAAAAAGACTATTAACTCACCTATTCATCAGACAGAGAAAAGCCAGATACACAGTTGTTTAAGGGCAAAACCGTCCCGTTCGATATATGTATTGATCTAGCCAGAGGGACACAACCACTGGTTGCACTGTTTCAGTTGCACTAAAATCCCCAAGGCTTTAAATAGCTGAGCCAAGGTCAGATAAGCCTGCTGATTGTGTGTCAGGGTCAGTAGCAAATAGATCCCTATAGCAAATGCTCCATACCCTTTCCCCCAGAAATCTAAGGCTGCATTTCTGTGACACAATGGCCTGCACTTGCAAGACAAACTCACTGTTATCTCATTGCTGCGCGTTTGAAGAACTCTAACATGTAAAAACAACTGCCTTGCTCACGGGCTTTTCAACATTTCTAGGAACTCTTAACCCCTGGAAATGCAAATTGGAGGTGATGGGCAAAAAAGGCAATTACAGTAGCTTTCGCTTATTCCTAGACCTATAGTTACGGGTTAATCACATAGTGGGATCCTTGTGGTCAGTGCTTTTTGGTGTGTGATGGTCCTCACTGGTATAGATGACCATCACTTCACTTTTTTGCTGCCCATGGCAGCCATTGTGTGCTGGCACCCATAGCACCATACCACCCATATGTTGTTGGGCTCCAACTGCCATCATCCCCAGCCAGCATGGCAAAAGGTCCCGGATCATGGGAGTTGTAGTCGAACAGCATCTAGAGGACCACAGTTTCCTCACCTCTGACATACATCGTTTCAGGACTCCAGGTCCTTGCTGTAAGTAAGTGAAAATGGGACAAATATCTGAGGATGGAAAGAACAGACAATTTAACCTTGGAAACAATCCTTATGATCACTGTTTTTATATCTCCGGTGGGCTAGGGACAAAGGTGAGAGCTGTTTCCTAGTTCTGCTGGATCTCTCAGCGGCCTTTGACACCATTGACCATAACATCCTTCTGGACCGTCTAGAGGGGCTGGGAGCTGGGGGCACTGTTATACAGTGGTTCCGCTCCTTCCTCCTGGGCCGTGTTCAGAAAGTGGTGGTGGGGGATGAGTGTTCAGACCCCTGGGCTCTCACTTGTGGGGTACCTCAGGGTTCTGTCCTCTCCCCCATGCTTTTTAATATCTATATGAAGCCACTGGGAGAGATCACCAGGGGGTTTGGGCTGGGTGTTCATCAGTATGCAGATGAAACCCAGCTCTACCTCTCTTTCAAATCAGAACCAATGAAGGCGGTAAAGGTCCTGTGTGAGTGCCTGGAGGCGGTTGGAGGATGGATGATGGCTAACAGATTGAGGTTGAATCCTGAAAAGACAGAAGTACTGTTTTGGGGGGACAGGGGGTGGGGGACTCCCTGGTCCTGAATGGGGTAACTATGCCCCTGAAAGACCAGCTGTCTACCAGCTCCATCTGGTACGCAGGCTGAGACCCTACCTACCCGCAGACTGTCTCGCCAGAGTGGTGCATGCTCTGGTTATCTCCTGCTTGGACTACTGCAATGTGTTCTATGTGGGGCTACCTTTGAAGGTGACCCGGAAACTGCAATGAATCCAGAATGCGGCAGCTAGACTGGTGACTGGGAGCGGCCGCCGGGACCACATAACACCGGTTCTGAGAGATCTACATTGGCTCCCAGTATGTTTCTGAGCACAATTCAAAGTGTTGGTGCTGACCTTTAAAGCCCTAAACGGCCTCGGTCCTGTATACCTGAAGGAGCGTTTCCACCCCCATCGTTCAGCCCAGACACTGAGATGAAGCGCCGAGGGCCTTCTGATCTTTGCAAGGCCCTGTTGGTTGTGGATGCACTGAGGGCTTGAGTCCTGATTAGCTGGAGCTTTCATAATGGGGTTGTGTTGAACTATGGGGCTTACCTAAGAGCTAATCTATAAGAAATTCTTACAGAGTATTTATTTTGGATGCAGGAACATTCCAGGTCCAGCCCCCAGCATCTTCAGATCAAACCCTGGAGAAAGCCACTGCCAGTCAGCCAGCGTGGATAATTCTGAGCTAGCTTTGTAGCAGAACCTCTAAGTGGTTTGCAATAAATGTTAAAAATAATTAAAGTTCATGGGTGAGCCCCTGTGTGCCTTGAGGTGGGTTTGTTTCTTCTTCGTTGTCTCCTGGTCTGGAACACGAAAGATACCATTTCCCGCAGCCAATGTCACAGGTTGGCCAACCATATGCTATTAAATTTAAGAATATATATAAAGTTTCTAGACAAAGAACTCTTGCAAAGGCACATTGCAGCAAAATTGAATGTCACATTATGGAGGTTCCCCTTTTTTGTATTAAAAATAAAGATTAGGAAGAAATGCAGAAATCCAATAGCTTATATTGCAGACAAAACCAGACAATGTGAAGATGCCAGGTAACCTGTCCGTTAATGAAGCTGGCAGTTCAAGTTGGAAGTCACAGACTTTCAATCACTCGAGTAATCCCATTAACTTCAAGTACCTATGCTCTCTCAGGATTGCAGCCTATGTCTTATTGATACTGCTCTGGCAATGCAAATAGGCTCTAAACCGAGTTTTAAAAGTGTTATGAGTCACTAAGATTTAAAAAGGCAGTGGTGTTAATGAAATTGGTTTCAGATGCTCTTGCATTAAGTCAGTAACAGGCCAAAGAAAGACCTATGACCACAATTGAACATACTGATTTTTCTCTTTCAGTTTTACCCACGTTTTGTTTCTTTAGGTTTGCACTCAGTTACCGATAAAATGCTGGGCTCAGGTATTAGTGCCGTACAGACTATGTTTCCAAAGTGTGATAACAAGAACCATTGCTCCACAAAGGCGCTGGAGAAACTCTTGCAAGGAATATAAAAATGCAAGCAATGAGCAAATTTTATGAGCAGCTCTCTGGACGAGTTTACCAGCAATGAAAGTGGCATTTGATCAGCTTCGCTGTCATCAGCAGATGTCACTGCAGCCATTAGTAACTAATGAATTGCTCAAGAGGACGTAATGGCTAATTTGTCTGGTCAAAAAGGCAGTGGCACAACCTTTGAAAACTGTGTTCTTATTTAAGCTGTGAGAAAAAAAAGACTCCCTTATCGTTTAATTTTAAAATGGGCTAGGTTCCAAATCAATTAAAGGCCCTGGACAAATTTCCCTGTGAATTTGCAGCAACTAAAGGTTTGCCTTGAGTTGCTGATGGAAGAAGATAGGCACAGCAGAACAGCCGGCGGACCAATGAATCAGATAAAGGAACCAGAAAAGAGATTTATATCCTCTTATTATGAATACGTTGGCTCCCAAAAGGCCATTAAATAAGACGTGTTTGTCTTCTTCAAAAAGCTCCCAGTGGTTTTTAATAATGAACACTTATATTTAAAGGCTTGTCTTTTCAATACTTCTCTGAGTGGCTAGAAAGTATTCAGGCTGCTATGGTGTAAGTTTGGATTTCCATTACTGATTCCCGCCCCCCTTCAGTCTACGATTGTATTCTTCAGAAGAAAATCAGATAGTTGAAAAGACTCTTGCCCCTTCATACTTTAGGTTCCTCCTCCTACTATAGAATCATATAAAGGCAATACTAAAAGCAGCCTGTCAAAAATCCACCCGAAGCCGAAAGATCTGATGTGCTGTTACATTCTCACTAGGTGACTTGCATACTTCATATAAATAAAACAACTTGATGGCAGAGTATCATGCACAGAGGATATTAGGGTTCATGTAGAGCCTAGGGCTTGCCGATCAGAAGGTTGGCAGTTCGAATCCCCGCGACGGGGTGAGCTCCCGTTGCTCGGTCCCTGCTCCTGCCAACCTAGCAGTTAGAAAACACGTAGATAAATAGGTACCGCGCCGGCGGGAAGGTAAACGGCGTTTCCGTGTGCTGCTCTGGTTCGCCAGAAGCGGCTTAGTCATGCTGGCCACATGACCCGGAAGCTGTACGCCGGCTCCTTCGACCAATTATGCGAGATGAGCGCTGCAACCCCAAAGTCGGTCACGACTGGACCTAATGGTCAGGGGTCCCTTTACCTTTACCAGAAGAGAACTGGAAAGCTGAGGGTCACAAAAGCTTGCAGTGTAACATGCTACTGAAGAAGGGGAAATAGTACTAAATGCTGACTTGGTTGGGATGAACCATTCTGCAACAGAATGTGTCTCTTAAAAATCTGAAATCCGTTTTAGCAGTGAATGATGAGCATGTGTCAACTGCCAAGGCAGCAGCTGCCTTTCTAGAGTTCTTGCTCTGAGAAATGCATACTGTGCAGGTGGAAAGCTTTTATTATTTTCAGTCTAAACTGCAAACAGATGACCATTTTCAAGGGTAAGGGCATTTGCACAACACACACTAGGTAATTTTGCATTGCAAGCAGATGCGATTAAACTTAAAACAGCATGCATAAGTGGTTATGCACAGGGGATTCCACACAGCATAGTAGTGCTCCAGCATGAAACTGACACATAGATTTCTTGGTATAATTCTGCCATGGATTTAGTTTAACTTTGCTATATCAAGGCCCATGAAGTAAAAGTGCCAGAAAACGTCTAGGAAACATTTACGCAATATCCAATCAGTCATATGTGCCACTCAAGAGGGTCAGCTCTCTACCCTACCCCACCAGTCTTTCCAGCTCCAAGGGAGAGGCGAAGCTTACCTGCACACCAGTGAAATATTTTCTGACTTAGATTATGGGAGCTCTAGTTCAAGCTGCATCATCCTAGGTATAAGAAGACATAGCAGAATCAAAAGCTGCAAATGGCACCTTTGATTCATGCAGTAGAGTCAAAGGCATATTGGGCTAGTGGGATGTGTGAGAAGAACTGGAGTGGAGCCTATGTGATTTTCCATAATACCCCTAATCCTAAGGGCCTGCTGTGGTTGTACAGCTGAAACAAAGTACAGTTGTACCTTGGTTCTCGAACGTAATCTGTTCCAGAAGTCCGTTCGACTTCCGAAAACATTCAAAAACCAAGGCATGGCTTCCGATTGGCTGCAGGAGCTTCCTGCACTCAATCGGAAGCCATGGAAGCCGCGTCGGACGTTTGACTTCCAAAAAACATTCACAAACCGGAACACTCACTTCCGTGTTTGCGGTGTTTGGGAGCCAAAAAGTCCGAATACCAAGGCATTTGAAAACCAAGGTACAACTGTATCTTAAATTAGCGAATGGACCAGTGTCAGGGATTTCTGTGCTAATTGCCTCTGAAGCATTGGATGTTCTTTAATGCCTCTTAAGAAAATACCAATTTTTTCTCTTCTAAGGGACCTTTCAGAGATACAAGGTAGTTTTGAGGGATCCATTATGTTCTGAACATGCAATCTGTGTGCCACTCCTTTAAGTGTAGCTATGTGCAGAAGTTCTGATCACTTCAACAGTGCAAGATATTGGCAAGGAATGTGTGCCAGAAATGAAGAAAGAGTATGGATATTTGTTGAAACAGTGACTTAGAGTGCAATCCTAACCATATCTACTCAGAAGTACATCCTATTCAATTCAATGGAACTTACTTCCTGGTAATGAGTTCGGATTGCAGCCTTATATGATCAAACTTTAGGACCCTTCAAGTGTTTAAGGTAAGCCAGCATCTATGTAAAATTGGTCACTGGAATTTACTCACTGGTAAGTCTAATCAGGATGAAGGCCCAGATCACTTTGGCAACTGTCTCTGTTGCCCCATATTGACAATAAACTATAAACTTTTATTGTCAAAAATTAGACTCTCTGATGCAATTCTTAAATTGCTCTAGCTAAAATTGTAGCTGAATGTTACAACTCCTAGCTGAGCTTCACACCTGTATTAGTACATGCTGTGCTTAGAGCAAATATAAAAAATTAGCTCCCAATAGATTCCATAATAGAAAAACAAATGTTTCTTTTCCTCCTGAATGCAGAATACAAGAATTCCAGCATGTTGCAACCATACAAAAGATGTTGAGATGTTCATATTGATCTCAGCAGATCTGTTTAACAGGACTAAAATGTTCATGCTAATTTGATGAGATTGTACTATGATAATGATCACTATCATGTCAGCTGCTAAAAGCTCCCATAAGTGAACATTATTCACTTCAACTGTTGCAGTCTAATACAGTATGCAAAACAGGAAGAACAGTCAATTGACTTTGGAGTAGCTATCAAAACCAGTGAGTGAGCAAGTTATATTACTCTTACTCATGGACCACTGTACAGACACAAAGGCACAGAAATGGGTATATAGCAAAACCAGTGATTTTGGCTGTCCAACAATGCAAAAAGACAACAACCCAGCTTCCCACATGAAATATAAAGCTACATTTTGCTATGAACATGGTCCTGTCTGTTAAGTATAATTGTTTAATTGCACATTGAAATGGAGAATGTCTGTATGCATACTGGTGAAGGGTTTAACATTGGAAAATTCCACTGAAGCATACTGAAGCTCTCTGAGCTCTAGCAGGTTGATGATTAACTGTTGATGTTCTATGCTAGCATTCATGTGGTGTTTAACTTTAGATCATGTGTGTAAGGTATTCAGTTGCAAATCTCCAACTCGAAGGGAGTTGCCTGTTAATCTTTCTCTGGAAGCCACAGAGAATGAAGGATGTGATAATGGTGCCTATCCAAGAGCTACATAGCTTTAGGCTGGATGCAGGCTAATGCAGGCTATAGGAGAGAGAGAGCTTTGATTTTTTTTTGCTCTGATCATAAGAAGAAGAACCTATGCTTGAATATACATATGCTTTATACAGCTTTCTGGACTTTTGTACCTGTTTTGAAGAAGTTCTGATTAGTAAAGCTTTGAATCATATTTATGGGTGTGGGCAATTTTTATTCAAACTGCCCCATATTAATATCTACAGTACTTTCTACCTTGTATTTGCTCTTTTAACTTTCAGTAGGAGTTGATTGTTCTCATTTCTAGAATCTGGATTTTTTTCAGGTTGGATTGGGGCCACATCATATTGCAATAGACATGTAGAGATTGATTTTGAGTTTATGCTCCGGAACTCTTCTCTCTTTCTAGTTCAGATTAAGACATCCCATACCAAAGAAAAACAAAAACAAAAAGAATAAAAACTCAGAGCATGTATTTGGTTACAACAAACATAAGGGCAAAACAAGGAGACAACAGAAAATCAAATATATAATCCATAACACACAAACAAATAAACTCTAAGTGAAGCAATCAGGGCACCATTGTGAAAGTAATTAATTACCCAAGCATACATATAAGATTTTTTTAACTAAAAAAAAAAACACCCCTCACCCTATAATCCTGCACGAGTTGATAGAGGAAGCCAATCATGCTCCGTGATTGAAAGATATTTATTTAAAAAAAAAACACATTTCACATAAAACATATTTTGTCTCCTTGGATTCTCCTTTCCCCTCAGTTGACAAGTAAGGTCCCTCTCGCTTATAAAGGCCATCAACCAAATTTGAGAATCCAATCCGTCCATCAAATTAGTTGCTACTAATTTTCAGTTTCAGGGTACCATAACATGATACATTTGCCCACAAATAAAAAAGTACCTGTAATCTCTTCCTCCCATGCCAAAACACTACATTCCCTCCACACTTACGTGTATATTTAACTCATTACTACAGAAGACAGATGCAGGTATTTGGCTGGCATAATTTTTTGGTATAATGTCCTGAGGATGATTGTGTTGCCTGGAGATGGCGGGGTGGCACTTAAAGGATGAGATGTTGTCAGGCAGACTTTCTTTAGTGCTGCTATAGTTAAGGTGAATTGGTTTATCTCATATAAGAACAGTCTCCAGCGGCTTAAATATTCAGGTTCCCCCCCCCTCTTTTTTTAAAGAATAAAATAAATAAATCTGAAAGCATAGTCAGCACGTATTTCATTTCCCCGTGCTTCCAACATGCTACCTTTCTAACCCAGACACTATTGCTCAGAAACAACAAGCTATCAACACACCCTTGTCATTTCAATTTTTCACACATTTTCTCAGCTTGTGTGTTCTCTATCTTAGCAAACTCTTATCTCTCCAGTCCACTTGCCACAGGCTTGTGGTATATAACAAAGCTTCATCTCAGCAATGTCAGAAATAATGAAATAAAGGGAAAGCACAGACAAGAAATTGGCCACAGCCGCTCCTGCAGATCTAAAGCTTGTAGACCTTGATTCATTGGAAAAAAATCTGAGTCAGATGGTTCTCCTATCACTTCAGTTGCTGCTGCGCTGCCCATTGTCACCAAGCTACTGTCCAGCAGTGAACATGTCTTGAAGAATAGCTTAGTTTCTGGGCTGTCTGGCAGACAGAGCAGGGAACAAAAATCTCACTGAACAATAACAAAGGATCTTTCTTTCTTTATTTCTTCACCTGCCAAGCAGACTTTTCAAATGTCAAGACATATGTTGAAGGGATAAGAAGAACTAAAGAGACATACTGGTTGGTGAATATATTTATGGACTGGAAAAAGGAACTTTCTATTGATCTGAAAGGAGGGGGTTGGGAGGAGGGAGGGCGAGAGTGGAAAGATCAGCTTTACAAAATCCCCTCTTGTATTGTGTGAGCATTGGAACCTTTTCCTTAAAAAACAAAAACAAAATCTGAAACCCCAAAACTATATGTTTATTTAAACAAAAACAAACAAAAAGGCAGATTCACCCAGTCCCTCAAATGGCTTGCAATGTAATTTGAATGAATGTGTATTGGGTTTGGGTAGTTAGGAAAATGCTGGTATATGCTCAACAGTTCCATGAATCAACCCACTGAGCCAACACAAGCTAGCTCACAGTGGTTGTTGCGGTGGCACTTATAGAAAAACCAACTGCATTTGGGTATTCTAAAACAGCTGTTGCTAGTTTCTTTTGAGTCTGTGCATTATCAAATGATATGTGTACCCTGGTCATAAATGTCTGTGATGCTTCTGATGTTTTTGTACCATTTCAGAGAAATCTATTGGGGCTAGTGAATGCAAACCTAAATGAAAGGTGACTTCAAATGAATGTGTATTAGGCACTTGTAACTACTGGGATTTGTAAGTCTTTTACCCTTGCATTGCAAGATGCCAGAAAGTGGCCAGGAGGCCATCACTGGTGAGCACAACTGGAGAATTAAGACACAACGAATAAATTCTGAGTTTGAAAAGAAAATAATGGTGAAATGATCAAAACTAAGTGCAGGAGAAACAAAGGTGATACTATGCACAAAGTATATTTGCCAGCTGATATTTCATCTCAGGCTTTCTATTCTTTTCTTAAAAGGGTGACGGAGGACTGCTGAAACCTGCTCCCCAATATGCTGCTTGCATCCAAGGCTTCCTCCTCCCCAGTGTCCTGGTGCCTGCTTTCCCCATGGCTGCAACTGAGGCTAGGCTATCTTAGTATGGCTGCAGCTGGTAAACCAGTCTGAGTATAAAGGGCACCTAGCCACAGAAATGACTTGGGACTCCAGTGAATGGTGGGAATCTAGGAGTACCCCCAGACTACGAACCAGTTTCTTCAGAGGGTATGCAACTCCTTCCAGGGCAATGCTACAGCTCTATCATTCTATGAGGTCACCCACCTAATTCCCAGACATGGGGCCACCCATGTGAAATGTGATTCTGGGCAATGCCTTTGATGGTATGCCACTGAAAGTGAAACTAGGACTAGGGGCAGATCTACACTCATGGTATATAATGTTAAGGGAGGATTAAGGAATGGTTTTCATAATATAGATGGACACATTACGTTCTGCTTTTAATGCTCATAATGAGTTATAAAAAAAGCAGTGGTCCACCAGAAAGGCTGGAGAAAACTGGTAGCAAAGTTGTGTTGAAGAAGGGATTATCTCTCTACAGATACAATTAGGGGAGCAATGCAAATAGGGCCATGTGGTTAAATTAGTGTGAGATACTTTATGGATGGTGGAACAGCTCAAAACACACTTTATTTCCCACTGTGCCTTTAGGCTTGAGTACCTGGCCCATGTTGGAATTGCATAGCTGCTGCTAGACTCCAACATCCATCAGCACTAGTTTGTATGGCCAATAGCCTAGGATTAAAGGAGTTGCAGTCCAACAACATCTGGAGGTCCACAGGTTCCCTCATCCCTGCTTTAGATCCAAGCCTTCAAGCCACAGAATTCCTGGGACAATTTAATATGCCAGAATCATTCCAAAATGTGCACAATGTCAGAATCTTAATATATAGCACTCAGAACACAGAAGGGCAATGGGATTTCCCCCTACCCAATACTGCTTTAAGCAAACACCAAGTGGAGAGACCATCAGACATAGCAATAATGATAACATGGCTGATTCAGAACAGAAGGACAATTGTCCTTTAAAGGCCCATGGAAACATCATAATCAAAGGGAGAATTTTGAAAACAAACACTGGGAAAATAAAGCAAATGATACTACATTAAATTGCCATCTGGCTCCGAAAGTGGTATGATCTGCCATTTTACAGTGTGACATTTGCTAGAAAATAAGCAAACAAGAAAAATAGAGGAATTTTGTGTAGTATATCTGAGAAAACTAAACATTAAGTAAAATTATTGTGTATTACCTTCTGCTCCATGGAGTAAAATATCGCTACATACTCAGTTTTGTTTCTCCATCATGATTCTTAACATTGTGAAGAAATGTATACACCATAAATATATTTATCCATGAAACATTTTACCACTGATGTTTTGAAGATTAGGCTCTTAAATACTTGCAGGTTTCTCTCTCTCTTTCTTTTGCTGTTTATATTGCATTGCCATTTTTCTTCATCCAGAGATAACCATTCTGAATGCTTGAATTAAGGCCAAGAAAAAAATAATGGAGCATCTTGTTTTAGGGAAATAATATATAAGCTTATTTATTTATTTAACAAATTTATAGACTGCTTCATGGCATAAAGCCATTGAAGCGGCATGCACAGTAAAAACAGAATAAAACACTGAAACACAAGCTCTAAGAACAATAAAACCAGCTCAGCAAACTCTATAAAAACCATCCATACAAACTCTATACATAACAAAACCATTCCAACAAATATAAAATTGATCTTCCATAAATACAGTTATTCACCTGCTGCCTTTGAGAGACTGGCCCACCCCATATCTTGGCTGTGAGTCCTGGAAGACTTGCTCTCTGCCTTGCTGGACTTCCCTTATCTAGCCTGGGAGGGCGAGGCCCTGATAGACTCCAGCTACAAAAGTCAGACCATTGTCCCATCTCACTCATTCTTGCCCACTGGCAGTAGCTTGCCAGGGTTTTCATAATTACAAACATAACAAAAGTCATAAATAAAATGCATCAAAAGGCACACAACCAAACTCAAGCAATTTCAACATATATCATAAGATCTAAAACTAAAGATACAAAAATTAATATCAATAGCAGCAGCAACAACAAACCCGAACAAAGCACCCTAAGCAATGTCACAGCCTGAGAGTCTGTTCAGCAGCCCAACCATGCAAAATACCTGAGTGAAATAAAAAGTAGTTAAACAACATATGGATGGCACCACTTTGGGTAGCCCTGATCTGGACACCTTTTCTTGATGTCAGTGAAAGATTTAGGCCAGTTTCCCCAGAACCTGCCTTTGCTTTTATGAGAGAAGTTCTCATAGACAGAATCGAGTGAGCCCACTTCACGACCAATTCCAGGCCATCACACTTTCACAAACCCTGTCAGACGTATTTCCTGAGCAAGCATGAGAAAGATTGCAGCCCAAATGAAAAGAAATAATAATAATAATACTCCTGAACATTCGAGCCTGTGCCAACCTGCCAAGCTAAACACACAACAAATTTTTGAGCTGTTAGGCAATCTGCCCAAAGCCTAAATTGGCAAAATGAGAGAAGAATTAATTTTCTTTCAAATAAACATTTCATAATATTTAATCTTTCAGCACTGTACAAAGGAATATTATTCAATGTGGAGCTGAAATAAGCTTCGGCACATTACACTCAGGCTGAAATATTGGAGCTGTTCATTTGCTTCAGCTTTGTAACCATGAAAGGAGGGAGTGCTAAATGCTGGGGGTCTTCAGTCAATTTGGTTCATCCTACTTTATTTCCACTACAGGAACCATTGCAGATGCCTCCTCTGCTACATAAAGATTCAAACAGCTTGAGCTGCAAACCAGAGTTTTGCCACATGAGTTAATACCAGTTTCATGCATATCACAGAAACTGATGGTGATCTGGATCGGGAGACAACATTTTGTAGAAATTAGGGACCTGGTCTTGGAAACTAACAGCTCAATGCTATGCATGAGTTGATAGCTCAGTTGGTTAGAGTGTGGTGCTGATAACACCAATGTTGCAGAATATGCAATGCATATTTCAGCATTGCAAGGGGTTGGACTAGATGATCCTCCAGGTCAACAGTGTGATGCAGCAGCGGCAAAAATAAAATAAAAAAATCTACGGCTATTCTAGTCTGTATCAACAAAAGTATATTATCCAGATCAAGGGAAGTAATAGCACCTCTCTATTCTGCCTTGGTGAATTCTTGCCTGGAATACTGTGTCCAGTTCTGGGGTGCCACAATTTAAGAAGGGCATTGACAAGCTGGAACGTGTGCTAAGGAGGACAACCTAATGACTGAGGGTCTGAAAACCAAGCCTTACGAGAAAAGGTTGAAGGAATTGGGTATGTTTAGCTTGGAAAAGAGAAGACTGAGAGGAAATATGATAGCCATCTTCAAATATCTAAATGGCTGTCACATGGAAGATGGAGCAAACTTGTTTTCTCCTGCTCTGAAGGGTAGGATATGAATTAATGACTTCAAGTTACAAGAAAGGAGTTTCTGATTAAACATCAGGAAGAACTTTCTGTTTGACAGTGGAACAGACACCTTGGGAGGTTGTGGACTCTCTTTCAATAGAGGTTTTTAAGCAGAGGTTTGATGGCCATCTGTCTTGGATGCTTTAGTTGAGATTGATGCATTGCAGGGGGTTGGACTAGATGATCATTGGGGTCCCTTCCAATTCTACAACTCTATGATTCTATGTCTACTCAGAAATAAGTCCCACTGAGTTCATTGGAATTTAATCCGTGTAGGTGTGTAGGATTGCAGCCTCAGAATACCAATTGTGCATACTTACCTTGGAGTAAGCAGTACTAAATATAACAGAGCTTACTTCTGAATAAACAGCTACAATACGTTTCAACATATTGTACATTTTCATGAGAAGAGTTTAGAGAGCTATTTTTTTTTCATTCTCTGAGAGCAGTCTTTGTTAACCTGGTGCTCTCCAGATGTTTTGGATGACAAATCCCATCAGCCCTTGCTAGTTCTACCTTTGCTATAAATTCACTGGGTGGCCTTTCACAAATCTCCCCCAAATCATTGCCTTCTCGTGCCTTCTAAACAACTTGGAAATAAATACATTGGCATCATTTGGAAGTAAGCACAATGCCAACTCAAAGTAGATTATATGGAAGAGGAAACGAAAGGTAAATCAGGAGTTGTCTTGCAAGCTGCTCCTCTTCAGTTTCGTTGATTCATTTCCTTATATTATATTCCACCTTTCTTCTGTCCTGCAACCCAAGGTGCCATACATGGGGTTCCCAGAAGGTCTCCCCTCTAGGCATTGACCAGAACCAGACCCACTTTGTTTTGGCAGCTGTGCTCCCAGTGTCTTTATTTAGTGTAAATATGATGTATACCTACAACAAGCTCAGTTCTCCGGGTGTAGCTCTTTCTGTGGCCAAAACTGCACCATCCATACACAAGAGGGAAATGTCAGTAGACTTGGGGTTTGTGGAAATGTAAACAAAGAAGCTTTAGGGAGAAACCCAACGAGGACTGAGAATGCTCAAAATGCTGGCTGAATAAGAAAACCAAGAGGAAGAAAGAAGGTGATGGAGGGTTCTGGAAGATGATATGCTTCATCGCTGAGCCTCAGTGAGCAGGACTAGGGCTAGACATGGAGATGGCCATTCAGATGTTGCTGGAATAGAACACTAAGTATCCCTTACCAAAGGTTTACCACCCCTGAGCTAGGTCCTCATTGGCCAATTTAGCTCCCTGTCTATCTGCCAGTTCTGTTTCCTCGCCTGCCTATTCTTTGCTTTTGCGTGGACAGGTGGAGTCCCCCAAAACCCCAGGCAGCCCCTGAGCAGAATAATGATTCAAGACAATGCATTACAGGATTAAAATTGGCCACAACTTTATTAAGATTCAGATGTAGGGAGACCTTGGCTCAGGCACTGGGCGCTTATCCCTCCCAGTCCCCAGCCGGGGACCTGAGAGACTTCAGGGTTATCCAGAATGTGAGGGGGTGGGGCTGGCTCTGGAGAACATATGTTCAAGCAGAGAGCCCACCCCCCGTTCGCCACTGCTGGAGGGGGAGAGCAATGACAACCTCTCGGCGTATGGCCAATGCCTCCCCCAAGACCCCTTTAATGGGGAACCCTGGTATCGCCGCAAAGGGGGCATAGGTCACCATCTCAGCCCCCCCCCCATTTATGAAGATGATGAAAGGATTCCGCCCAAGGCCTGAAACTGCCAAAGTTGTGACATATTGCTACGGGAAAGGCGAAACCTGCCTCTGCAGGGAAATTCCTTTCCGGCCCTTCAACAGCGGCCTTGACATAGCAGCACCTGTGTACCTGTGGAGAAGAGGTTAACCTGCAAAATAAGACTTGATTGAGGGAGTGGAGGGTGGGAGAAGCTCTGGAGCCTGACTGATGCCTACAGGTAAGCTACGCCTTCTATTGTGCGGGAAGGGTGGTCCCTCCCCTTACCTGGCCAATCCCTCTGGCAACGCACTCCCCAGGTGGGATTGGGCGGTTGACTGAGGTAGGCGGAGACCCCAGGTATCCAGCCTGGGGAGGATGAAGCAAGCCCAAACCACCAGGAGCTGCTCTGGGATCCAGGGGGCTGCATGCGACCACACAAAAGTTGCCTCCCATTTGATATGGGGAGCGGTCATTCCCTACCTCAGACCATTTCAGATGACTGACCAGTTCAGTGAGCTACACCCTTCACTTTGGCCTTTTCTTGCCCGTGGAATTAGTAACAGCTTGCCTCATCTGTCAGTCACCTGAAGCCTTCTACTGCTCCCACAACTATGGATTTAGGACAGAGTACCTGACGTCAATGATTTTACTTCTTCATACAAGCACATGTATTTGGGTGGTCTTTCATATCCAGCTGAATGATTAGATTTTTTTTAAATAAAAAAATACTTTTTAAGTACAATATTACTGAAATAATCTTTTCACAGAATCATTTTATGTTCTGAAAGTCTTTACAAAATGGTGTAATTTGAGTTAGCAAAGCTGATTTTCCAGGCATGCCAGTATCTCTTGAGACATTCTCCAAAGGGGCAAAGATCATATTCAGCTGCTGTGTCAAATTCTACACAAGGAAACATTTACAGTATATTTGTCACTATTCTGGCTCAGACCTGCCCTAGGCAGAAATCCTTCATGCATTTCTTAAGAGAAAACATAATCCGTATAGAAACTGGGCATAAAAGCCATTGCTAGGTTAGGGAATCGATTCAGAAACAAAAGGACTATAAACTTGAATGTGTTAGTGCAATGTTTAAAATTAAGTGCTGGTTCATAGCAAGCCAAGGAATTCTTGCCTCATGTATAAAAACGGATTTAAAATGTTTGAAAAGCTCAAACACCTGCTGCCTATGGATGAAAGACAATTGGATATAACATTCTTTATCCATCACATTGGCTGGTATGAGGGAGAAAAAACAGAGCTCTACAACGTTATGAATCTCCATCTCTTCATCCTCAAGGGAACAACAGCAATATGCATTCTTTGTGAGGATAGTAGTTCACCCAGATGTGTTGAAATTGCTGTTCCACAAAATCAACTTTGGCTCTCTTCACACATCTCTATCCTGCTGCCCAGTCCAAAGCAGCTAGGATACTGGGTTTAGTGGGGTGGGATGGGGAGGCAGCCTTTGCAACCATCCTGGGATAGGAAGTGGGGTGATCCCAGTGCAATACTTATCATGCTAGCATTGGGGAAGGGGCATTGCAGGGCTATTTAAGCATCTTCCGCTGCCTCTTTGGATTTTGGCACCTTCCTTTTGCTTGGTGGAGGACTAGCCAGTTGGATGTGTGGCCAAGGAGCATTTTTGCCAGCCAGCAGATTGATTCTGGTTTCCTCTCTTCAATAAACATGACCCTAGCAAAATACATCTCTTATGTCTTGCCTCATTTTCTCTGTGTTACAGTAACAGGGCTATTTCTTTGTTCAAGTGTTATATCACCCATCATCATTTAAGATCCCAGGATCCACAGTTAATACAATGCATTCGTTTCTTTAAATAAAAACTCTTTTAAAACTTTAATCATCACTTTTAAACAATTCACTTCCTCATCCCTAACATAGGCAAACCAAACTATGAAGGGTTGAGGAGAATGAAAGCAGGGAGTTCTGATGTCATTATTGACTCCAATATTCACTGCAGCATTGGGGAACCTCAGACCCCAGGACTGAATGTGACTCCCCAGGCCTCTCTGTGGCCCCTTCCTAGACTGTGTCCCCATTTCAGGCCACAGACACCCCTCCTCAGGCCACTGGTATGTGTTCCTGAATAGTTATAATCATATGCATTTCTCCCGGATGGAGGATGGAAAGTGTGCATATAAATCTAGCATGGATGGAATCTTGCCTTTTGTACAAATATAAGAGTCCCATCTGTTATTCCGTCTGCTGCTTTAAAAATTGAACCGGGAGCATAAACTGGGACATTTTACCATGCATCTATGGGCAAAACGGCACTGCATTTCCTGACTGTCTGATTCTGGTGTGCCACAGTTGAGCAGAACTTTGACTGACACATTGCTTAAACCTCTTACACCTACAAAACAGTATTGTGTCATAAATGCAAAATTCAGAGTCCCAATTTAAAACCTTTGTGCACATGCAGAAGCTAGTATAGTACCTAGCAGAATATAGGCACCATAGAAGTAATAATAAGTCATTAAAATTATAACTCAAACCTTCTATATAATTTTGGCATTGTAATAGAGGAATGTTTTACATATGGATGGTGATGCAATGGAGAAGAGGATTAAACCACATAATTTTACAATACTTAAACATTGATAAAATATGATGACTTTAGCAGGGGAGCAGGGTGGAAAATGACCAACTGTGCTGAGTTTGTGCAGGGAGGTCTGAAGTGTAGCTGGCACAGAAGGACATGCGATGTTGCCCCTTCTCACCTTAATCCCATATGTGTTACCCTGAATTCCTGTGCAAGGCTAGTATGCTTCTGGTTTGGAACATGTTCATAAATTCTCAGAAGTTTGGCTCAGATGTTTTGCAGTACCTATCACAGTGT
Organism: Darevskia mixta; assembly: GCA_034641385.1. NCBI lineage: Eukaryota > Metazoa > Chordata > Lepidosauria > Squamata > Lacertidae > Darevskia > Darevskia mixta. Next base: position 9,716,697 of record JAWWNH010000029.1, read on the forward strand.
GCAAATGAGGGTATATATACTTGGCAATTTCAGCAGAAATATCCAAGCAATTTGCAAATCCCAACAAAAAGAAATCAATTCAAGAAATATGATACCAATGCTGCATTCAAACCAAGGAATGCTCACCACCAACTATGGATTTTGCAACTACCTAGTACAGCGATAGCCAAGAGGGTTTCCTCCAACTAGTGCTGGCCCATGACCCTCATGGCCAATGGTCAGGGATGATGGTAGTTGCAGTCCAACACAATCTGAACTACTGTAGCAGGTGTTGTTCTTTTTTAAGGGAGACCCTTATAGACATGAGGTAGACATTTGCTTCTTTTGATGGTTATTTCAACATGCACTAGCAGCAGAGTCCTCGGAGACAAGCAACCTAGAGCTGTCCAAGTTTGATTGCTTGACCTCCACAGGATGTCATGGTAGCTGTTAGGATAGATTGCTCTTTGTGCCACAAGCACAATAGTGTGGATTGATCGGGCTACCTTCCCATTTTGATTCAAGTAGTCATGCTATACCAGTTGGTAGTTCAAGCTGAAAGTCTTCCAGTGTTTACACAATTGGTCTCAAGAGGGTAGCCAGAGGCTAGTAAGAACTACTGCACTGCTGAATGTTTCCTGTATTGGATCCAAAATAAACGACTATATTTTCCCGCAAACAGTGATTGAGATGGAGTATGGCAAATGGCTTACAAATATCTGAGGAAAGCGTGAGAAAATTGTAAAAGGACTCTCCAGATGTGGGAAAGTCTTACAGCACTGATATTAAGAAGGTGTAATTTTGGACGACAAGAAGGAAAAATGTTCTAATACTGTGCTTTATTAAACTATAAAATAATCCCCTTTAAGAAGTGATGGAAGTCTCACCACTTGAACTTTTTAAAAACGAGACCAGACAAAGTCCCAAATTACACTTATGGGATTATGAAAAATTCTATGTTGGCTAAAGAACATACCTTTTAGTAAATTTACTCCATTCCCCCTCATCTCTAATTTCAGTGGAGAAGGACTCTACAAATAACCAGCTTTCATCAGTGTAGCATCTGGATTAAATATTTCCTCATTTGTCATGTCAACACCTCACTCCCATTGACCCTACTTCAGGAAGATAAGATACTGAAAACCAGGTAGAGACGGATCTTGTAGCATGTACTAATGTAATTCAGGAAGTACTGTCATGACAATGTCAGATCTGGATTTCTCCAGGGGATGCAAAGAAAAATTCATGTTTAAAGTCAACACGGCAAGATAGCCCACTGTGGAATTGTGTTTGAAGGCTAAAACAGCAAAGTGAGCATATATTTCATAGTGGATAGGATATGCCAGGCACACCATGTTTTCATGACATTTATGTTAGAGCCTGAGTGTATGAGTCTCATCAAGAAGACCCTATTTTGTTTTCCCACAACTTTTCCTTCTGGCTTTGAAGCATTAATTCCGATCCACTTTGACTTTGGGGGACTTCTGCAACTGACCTATCATTTGATATGTGGAATGGTGGTCAGGAAGGAGCAATCGTTTAAACTAAGCAGGTGTCAGGCCGCAGCAGCAGGCTACAGGTTTGCATGTTCCGAGACGTGAGTGAGGTTGGCTAGCAGTCCCAGGAATATGGTCCCAAACAGGCAGGTACCTTGAGCCCAAAGGAAGCAACAAGAATCAGATAGGCTGTCAGGCAGGCATAAGTCACGAGGCAGTGTAGCAACAAAAGGAGATACACAACCAAAACCGGGCAGACTTCAAGGTCCAAGGCAGCAATCAGGAAAGGACATATTGAGGAGCAAAATATAGCGCTGACATGGGCAGGGAAAGGTGCTCCTTGGGAGGGTTAAAATGGGGTAGAAAGTGAGCCCACGTTTAAGCCGCTAAGGCAAACATCATGGAGAAGTTCATATGGGGAGGCATGCAATTCTAGTTTTTCCAAGCTATTTTTGGGTTTAAAGGTAATCAGTGAAGCTGATCAGAGCGGACAGCTCCCATCAGAACTCTTGCATTCAAGATCAATTGTAGCATCTCTGTGGTCACATGCAAAGACCAGTCCCACATTAGGTAATCTAACTTGGAGGTATGAATGACTGAGTCTAATTTCTCCAACCAGACAGACCTGGTCAAAGGTGCTCCTGGCCACTACCATTTCCAATGTGTCAAGTTGCAAGTATGGGTTCCTGGTGAGTGTAACCCCTTCCAGAACAAGATTAATACCTAGTTCAAGTTCTCCAGAACCCTCAACCAGCAATAGTTCTGCCTTGTTTGGAGAAGGTGCCCGACATCATAAAATCCAAAATTGTCTCTGGATATCCGTTCAGAACTTCCACTTCTTCTGCTTGGAGTGGAAACTGGGAATGAAAGAGAGAGATTGGTGCATCTTGCAGCAACAGCTCGATGTTCGCTTTTCCAGACTCTGCCTACTGAAATCAATGGAGACATGAAGTCTTGCTTGTCAAGTGAGGGAAAGATCAAAACCACCAGGAATTTGCAATAAATCTTGACTACTACTCATAAAGCCTTTTGAGGTTTTGTGAATGGCTGCAGAGAATGTTCACAAACTGGTGAGGCAAATAGGCAGAAACTCATCTATCTCTAGGAAGTGGTGTAAAAGTGTTTCATATTTCAAGTGTTTAAAAGAACAATCAAAGCTGCATTTTAAAGTTGTAATTCCTTTCTGAATTCTTTTTTCTTTCTGTCATTTTAAAAAATGGTATAGGAGATCTCAGCTAAGGGCAGGAGACTGACATAGACTTTCAAATAAAGTGTTCCCACTCCCTGATTCAGTATAGATAACTGTTGTTTAATGGTTAAAACAAGGGACACAGGGCCAACCTTTCTGAATGATATTGTTTATTTCCCAACCAGCTTCGTTGTACAAACTTGAGACAGTCTCTAAGAAAGTATAATATTAAAATACATCTCACAGATACTGTGAATGCTAATACTGAGATGAAATCCTTATGGAGAATTCCTATGGAAAAGGCATTGTCCAGAATGTAATAACAAATTATACCATTCACCATGGTTCTTAAAAATATGAAGAGGATATAACTCCATGAAATTCTGTATTATTTTAAAGGATCTGCAGAAGCTCAAAGTCTGTAGGCTTGCATCTATTTAATCAATACGAATCCTTTTAAAATAATTTCCTTAAACTTCTTAAAGATACAGTTTTTAATACATTTTTCATGAGGTCTTGCATTATGTATCTTTAAAACACACACACAAAAAAAACAAGTTTAGTATTTTACTAATGCCCTACTGATTACAAATAATTAACTTTTTACTAAGGACTACTTCAGATGAATTTCCTACACTGAACTTACTTCAGTGGATCTACACTAGTAATTAATCACATGTGGTAGATATATATTTTGCCCTGTTTACATGTCAGAGGAAGCTTTGACTGATGATGCCCCTGGCTTCAAGACCCATGCACATAGTGGAAAAACAGATACATGTCTGTTCAAATCATGGAAGCAATTATATATAGGATTCATGCCATTTCATACATGATAATGTTTAAAATGTATAAAATCTTCCTTATGAGATGCAGGCTTTCATTTGAGAGAAAAAATATTTATTTATTTCAAAAAAATTATACTCCACTTTTCACCATCTGGATTCCAAAGTGGCTTACAAAATAAATAAATAAACACAACAATTAAAAAAAAATTAAAACAGAAATTAAGCACCATAGCTTAAAACATCAGAGTAGCATTCATGATATTATGCACATGTAATTCCAGTCTTTGTTATTTCCTGGCAGCAAACGTTCCTCACACTGTTGAATAATTTTATTAATGTGTTTTATTTAACAAAGTTTATATACTGCTTAATCAGCAGCCACTAGGTGGCTTACATAAAGTATTCATTAAAACATATACAAAAGAAAATGCTTAAAAACAAGTTTATAAAAATATAGGCTTGCCAAATCAATATTTTGTTTCAGCAGGCATCAAAATCAATACAGTTGCTGCACCTGCCTAATATTTAAAGGCAAGCATTAAAAAAATAGGCACTGCCACACCAAAGATTGATACCTTGTGAGTGATAAACAGTCATTGTGTGGCAGCTGTAAAAATGCCAGTTCTGAAGGCTGAAGGGGTCGAGTGGTCATAGAGGCAGTTATGTTATTGCCTCATTTACAGTAGCTGCAATTCAAGCTACTGTAGAGCTATTAGTTGTGAAACTAAGAAGAAAAAGAAGTTATCATGAAAACAAAACTTGTCAGCAGGAAGTCTGTAGGAGCTAGAAAGATTTCTTTGTTTTACCATCGCCTTTGGCATGACACCCTTGTCCTGTTCCTGCTGTCTGGATGAGAGACGTGCCTGATGTTGATATATGTGATTCTGCACTGACTCCAAACAGTGTTCAAGGTAGGATAAGGTACATCAGCTAAACAAACAAATCATAGTTAGTTAAAGTTCCTGGGGATATTGACCAAGGTAGAATAGAGTGGTACTATTACGATCGGGACACTATGCTTCTGTTAATGCAGCCTAGAATTAGCTTTCTTAGCTGCTGTATCACACCATTGACTCATGTTAAGCTGATGGTCTACTAAGACCTCTAGATCCTTTTCACACGGACTACTAGTAAGCCAAGTGCCCCCCCCCATCTTATATTTGTGCCCCTGGCTCTTCCTGCCGAAGTGTAGAACCTTACATTTGTCTCCATTGAAATTCATTTTGTTAGTTTGTTAGTTCTCCAATTTGTTAAGGTCATCTTGAATACCAATTTCATCATGTGCGGCATTAGCTTGGTGTCATCTGCAAATTTGATGAGCAACCCCTCAATTTTTTAATCCAAGTCATTTATAAAGACACTGAACACCAACCCAGGCCCAGGACAGAGGTCTGAAGCAGCCCACTTGTCACTTTTTTCCAGGATGATGAGGAACCATTAGTGGGCTCTATTTGGTTTCAGTCAATTAATCAGCTACAAATCTACCTTATCCAGTCAACATTTTACTAGCTTCTCAACAAGAATATCACGGAGACTTTGTCAACAGCCTTACTGAAATCAAGACACCCTACACCCACAGCATCCCTGTGATCCACCAAGCTTATTAACTCTATCCAAAAGAAAAAAAGGAAAAGAAAGAAATGAGATTTGTCTGGCATGGCTTGTTTTTTGAGAAACTCATGTTGGATTTTAGTAATCACAGCAACCTTTCCAATAGCTCACATATCAACTGTTTATTTATCTGTTCTAGGACCCTTCCTCATATCGATGTCAAGCTATGTCGATATCGGTTGGTAGTTACTTGAGTGTTCTTTCCCAGCACTTAAAAAAAATAAAAATGGAGACAACATTTGCCCATCTCCAGTCCACAGGGATACCCTCTGTTCTCCAAGAATTCTCAAGGATTGTGGACAGAAGCTCTGAGATTACACCTGCAAGTTCCTTTGGTATCCTTGGGTGCAGCTCACCAGGTCCTGGTGATATATACAGGCAGAGTGGCAAAGGCTCAACTCATATGAGCAAACAGTGGAGTGGTGACTGTTTAAAAATACAACCTCAGGAAGACAGCTCATTGTGGGAAGCAATTTGTGCAATATGTCTCCCCATGGCAAAGTCTGCGTATATGAATTGAGCATGAGTGATCGTCAGACTTTCACCTCTACTAATTCCAGAAATGTAACAGCAAACCAATGGGATTTGAAAGCGCTAGCTGAAATGAAACAAGTTAGATTTGTGGAGACAAGTTTCAATTAGTGAAGCCCTATAGACACAGCTATAGCTATAGATGTATTGTGGTGATGTTTAAGGCCAACTGGCCTTAAAATCTATTCAGCTTATAAGCTTTAAGTGTTGGAACTGCACAGCTACCGGTACAAATGCTCATTTGACCCATTTGTGGTTGGCATGTCAGAAGGTTTATGGTTTGTTTTTGTTTCTTTGCAGGCAAATGATGAGAATTATAACAGGTATGCAAGGCTATACATTAAGACCAATAGCAATGTTGACCTTGTTTAATATATTTGAGGAAAATATCACTAATAATCTGAAAACCTCAACAGCAAGCATGTGAATAACATGTTTGGGCTCAGAAAAATCCACAAGCCCCGTCCATTACGGAAGATCTGCCAAAACATCTTGAGGTGGCAGAAATGAACAAATTGGTTGAAGCAGTTCAGAGCTGAAATGGCCATTTTCAGCTTGATAAATTTGCAGAGAGATGGGCTTGTTTTATCAGTTCTTGGAATGGAAACTATGGAAAGGCAATCATTTAAAGATATTTGTTTTTGTAAACAATGGCCAATATGACTTAATGAAACCATCTGGTAAAGACATTTGGAAAAGAACACAAGATTCCTCTGTTGTGGCATTTGATAGCTCTTGCAATTTTGTTGTATTAAACAGGTCTGTAAGTAGTTCCTCTGTATTAACATATGGCTGTGAAATTAATAAATATTTTGTCCTTTAATTATCCCTTTCAGCTTCTTCTGTACAAAGAAAGTGCTGCACTGTAATGGTTTTCATCACACAGTATTTGCACCCTGATTCTTGACAGCTCGTGTATAATCAAGTAATATGATATTGCATGGGAATTTCAAAACAATTGAACAATTTTATTAAAAAATAAATGCTTTTCCAGGGAAGACCACATTCAGTACTAATATCAGGATGCAAGGTTCTACTGCAAACACATAACTTTACTTAAAACAATCTTTCTGGCTATAAGTATTCACTCAGAAAGCTACAAACCCCGGGGAATTCTATCAAGACAGGGTACTACTCATCCTATTGTCAATTTCAGCTGACATATTAATCCATCTCTCCCCTGGCTACACCTATACTAAGGCAACTATGTTGTAATAATCAGATGGAAAGAACTGGATATGCTCTGTTTAGGAAGAGTGTGGGAAAATGCAGTCCTTCAAATTTAATGAAGAATAACTATGCCTTGGACTGAAGAATTGTTATCGAGCTATACAGTATGTGTCAAGTAGACAAGTGCTGAGCTTTCAAAATACTGAATTCTTTCCAAGATATGGGCTGAAGTATGGGATTTTTTTTGGTCCTAACATTTGAAAACGCTGTGTTAACCAGCGCCAGGACCACTCATACGCATGTAGTTCCATTGATGGATTGATTGTTGTAGTGATTATACGTGGCTTAATGCCACAGTTTCTGAGAAAAATTCTATAGGGATACAGTATGAAACCAAAAGACCAGCAGTGACCATGCTGGATTCCCCTCCGCTGCCTCATCTCACCGTTACCTTCTTGCCCTTCAACTCCTAATTTTGCCCAATGTATAGGACTGTGGAAGTCAGTCAGCGCTTCCACTGTCCTAGACATGACTCTCTACTTGTGGCTTGGGTAGCACAGAGAGAACCAGGCAAACACAGTGCAGTTCCAAGATAGCAGTTTGTTCTCCAGCCCCAGCAAGACTTGATGCTAATGTATGCAAATAGAGTTTTTGTCTCTGCCCCCTTTTCAGAAAGTGCCAGAAGCCCTAAAGGGAGAAAGAGAATGTGTGGCAAACACAGCCTAGTGTGGGTCAAGATGGGGGAACTGGGTCTGGTCCAACTGTCAAAGTCTAGCCCACTGAATCTGGATACCCTGTTGAAATTCTAAGGGATGTGCTGTAACTATCCATCAGAGGTTACAGTGAGCTGCTTTGAGGTTCAGAAAGTTCAAATTTTTTATTACGGTCATAGACCAGCATTTAAAATCTGAAAAGTGCTTTACAGAGCTAAAGGAGATTAAAACGCAGAATGAATATAGCAGTCTAAAAATTTAAAAGGGGCTAAATATATCCAAGAGGAGGGTCCAGCTTGCATTTTCCCAGCTTCTGCTCAAGGTCTTCATTCCATTCCCGAACAGAAGAGCTGCTACCCACAGCCCAACACCAAGTTCAATACTCTGGGGAGGTCAGGGACTGAACAAGAGATCTTCTACATACAAAGCCACTGAGCAGTGTCTCCTCCAAAGTAAATGGGGGTGTGGAGCCAGAACTGTTTGACCTCCACTGTGCTTCGGAGCTTTCTGCATCAAATCACATACAGATGGACCCTATTGCCCCATGACTGTTTTCCCCGCTGACTGGTTTGTTCTGGGAGGATAGACTGTGCCTGCAAATCTGCGTGCAGAATCTAGCTACCATCCGGGTTATCTTTTGGTCTTTGCCTAGTAAAAGGGCATTTAGTTCAGTCTTATCTGGAAGGTCAGCTAACCTCTCCAATAGGGGGGCAATGATGTCTCTGCGCGCCTTGTCATAAAAAGGGCATCTAAAAAATAGATGCTCAGGGCTACCTACTTCCCCCAGTGGGCAGGAACAGAGTCTCTGATCATATGGGATCTTTCCGAAGGATCCCAGCAGAATCTTTGAGGTTCATTTTCTGGCGTGGTTTGGATTCAAACTGCACCTGCAAATGGAGAATTTTCCCCTGTACACACTGTACTTCAGATTTCAAAGGGACTCATGGTCCCTTTCAAGGGTGCTCCCTGACATCACTGAACAGAGAGTGAGTCCCGTCAGCTGCTCAGTGTTGCCAGCAAGCCCCATCTGCAAAAGAACAACTGAAAGCCCATTTCAAGCTCCAGATTCTTCCTTCATAGCAAAATAAAAAAATTCCTTCCAGTAGCACCTTAGAGACCAACTAAGTTTGTTATTGGTATGAGCTTTCTTCAGATATTTGCAGCAGTATAGCTGTGTCCTGAAACTGCTTTAAATGTACAGTGCAGATGAGGGCCAAGTTTTTTTTTGCGTGTGCTGAAACTGCATCTCAGTTAGCATGGTTACCTTATTTCAGGGGGCTATTCCAGAGAGTGAACACCACAGCAGAAAAAAGCCTTCTTCCTGTTTGCTACAAGATAAGTTGTTGCAGGGCCAAATTTAGGTTTGATGAGGCCCTGAGCTACTGAAGGTAATGGGCCCCTTTATATGTCCAGCTGTCCTTTGTCAACAACAAATTGTCACAGTTTTTGTGTGTTTAATATATGCTATATGGTAAATTATGGACCTAATAGGTATCTAAAGCCATTTGCACATGCTGCCATGCAACCATTCCATGCAGAATGTAGGCACCCTATATATAGAAATGAGCAAACCAGTGATATTTTAAGGATCAGGCTGGCAGGCGGGGTCCATTACTTACATCATAGGAGCCTACACAACACAAAACACTGTTGCTGCATGCAGGTTTTCTTTTATTTGTTTTTATCTTATATTTTGGCAATGTACATCCAGGTGTTTTTTTCCTTTAAATTTTTTTTGGGGGGGGGCAAGAGAGTAGGGCCTTAAGATATAGCTTGTTTAGCTTATATGTAAATCCGGCACTGAGCTGCTGCAGGCTGAAATACAACCAGGAAAGCTTCAGTAGGAGACCCCAGCAGCTCATCAAGCAGGCTCATTTGTAAAAGATGGCCCATTTCCTGAAAGAAAACAATTTCATTTTTGTAGAGGTACACAGAGTCAACTCATAACCTGTAGTTCAGTCGGCAGGCTCAGTCTGTCATCCTTTCAGTCTCTTTATGGTTCCGAGGCCAGCCTCTTTGTCAATATATCTCTCCTACGTGGAATTCCCTGCAGATACATAGATCACAACACTCCAGCTTTCTAATACTGCATTTGTCACCTAAATAATAACGGATGTGCAGTCAGAAGCCATGCAGAGCGCAGGCCTGATAGATATATAAAACGCAACCAGGAAGTTTGCAATATAAGCAAAACACATACAGTGCTCCATAATGTATCTGCTTAGCCTGATCTTATCCATCTGCCCCAGCGGCATCGCCGCCACCACCACATTTATTAACCTTGTAAAATAAACAAGGCATTCCTCTGCCATAGGATTCTACAGAGTGGGCCTACATTGCCAGAGGTGTGTCTTGTTGGCAGAAGGGAGTACATGATGCTACAAGAGCGTCAATTGCATATGGGGTGCCACAATAATTGTGGGCCCTATATGTAATGCAATCTTATCAAGTTGGTGGGGGCAGGGCGGTTACTTATTGCTTTAAAGAACAACATTAAACACTATGTTGCATTGTTCTTAGAAAGTGAAGCCTCTGAAACTGCTGCAGAAGCATGGTACAGACTATTCCACCAAAAGAATGTAATAGGTAAAAGGTAAAAGTAAAGGACCCCTGGACAGTTAAGTCCAGTCAAAGACAACTATGGGGTGGTGGCGCTCATCTTGCTTTCAGACTGAGGGAGCTGGCGTTTGTCCACAGACAGCTTTCTGGGTCATGACTAAACCGCTTCTGGCGCAACAGAACATCGTGATAGAAACCAGAGCGCACGGAAATGCCGTTTACCTTCCCGCCACAGTGGTACCTATTTATCTACTTGCACTGGTGTGCTTTTGAACTGCTAGGTTAGCAGGAGCTGGGACACAACAATGGGAGCTTACCCTGTCGCAGGGATTCGAACCGCCGACCTTCTGATTGGCAACCTCAAGAGGCTCAGTGGTTTAAACCACAGTGCCACTGGGCAGAACAACTTCAGCATCTTCAGTAAAATCCCACAGTCCATTTCCTCTCAACCCTAACCCAGGATGGGATGAGGTCTTGTGCACTGAACCGACTTCCGGGGACTCACTGCAGAAGTGGAAAGGAAGTTGGATGACTTCACCTCTTATCTTAGCTCTTGAATAATAAGTGGCAATTGAATCGGAATTGAACATTCTACATCTGGTGGCTGGATGTACAGACCGTTGCGCAAGAAAATGAAGGGGAAGAACCTATGGATCTGCAGAGCTGACTCCCCCCCCCCTTTTTTTAAATGCCACATAATATTTGTTTCAAACTTGCAAGGAGGCGATCCTTTGGTGTGGCTGCACCTACACTCCCTGGCCATCTGGCATTAGGCAGGTGCCCTCACTGGTTTGTTTTCATTGCCTGCCAAAACCATTTTTGTTTAGGCAAGCTTGCCTAGATGTATATACCTATACATCAGTATATATATTTTTAAATACCTGCTGGTTTTACTTATATTATATACTTTTTATTTATACTTGTTTTTAATGATTGCTTCTATCACAGTTCTTAAATGAACATTTTATATTCTATGTAATCCGCTGATGATTAAATGGTATACAACTCCTGTTGAATAAATAAGTTTAATTAAAAGCCCGCTTTTTCAGGGATGTAGAAACCCCAAATACTTCATGTACAGAGGTCATTCTGAAACCCTGCAGATGGAGGAGTTTCTGTGGAGACCCGGTAGTTTCTGTGGGTGTCCAACACCATGAGGTGAAATACCAGAAAGTTCCGCAGCAATAAAAGGGCAAGCTCTACACATCTCTCCATAGATGTGTTCCCCGTGGTTTGTTATTCAAGAACAGGGTCTTCTTTTCATGTGGTTTTATGTTTAAAGTAATTCTGTGCAAATAACTCTGCAGCTTTAATCAGCTTCTGATTTTATGAAGGTTTGGGATGCCCCTGAGATGACAGGAATCAATGAAGTTAAACTAAGCAAACACACCTAGACAAGCAAAATGCAGGTGCATGAAGTTTTAACTCTTTCCCCAATAGTGTTCTTTTAGCTTGAACAAGCCTCAGAGCAAAGATTAACAAAATGTTTGTTTCCAAATTACTAGTGTTTTGTTTTCCAAACAGTGTTTATTTTGCCTGGCATGGAAGTGCATTCCGATATTTCACTTCCCCAGTGACCTTCAAGTCTATCTTTTTTTATTAGTACATTATTAGTTCATCTCAGCTCCAGTCTCGGATGGCATTTCCAATCCTCAAACATTGTCTCTTCTTAATAACATTATGATATTTTTTTGTCATTTTTTGGGAAGCACAGAAGTATTTCAGTATGCCTAGTCTGATGTAAATATGAACTGCATTTATATTACAATGATTTCAAAGTGTGAATATCTAATTTCCTATATTGTTGGGTCTCTCATTTAATTAACCTATTAATTTATGGCACATGAGAGTCCTAAATGTCGAAAATCCAGCTTGGAATTTCCATGACATGTGTGGATAGTGTCATTATATAGTTTAGTCACTAGGTGGCATTAGACTTAGTTATATTTGGATATAAGTCAGGGGGTTAGACAGTAACATTCTAAACTAGATTCCTGACTGTTGAGTTCTTCCATGAAGGCTGAGGAGAAGGAGCAGCAGACCCCACTTGCTTTGCACTCTTTTTCTGGGTAGTGGTGGAGAATTTGGACAAATGGACAATACAAGTGAATGGATAGTGGTGACAGTAGCAAGACGTTAGGCTGAGTCACAGAAAGTGTAGCAAGAAGGTAGGCCCTTTGAGAGTAGAAGTTAGAAGATTACACTCACTTCCATCATAACCATCACCATGTATTAAATTAATTTCTCTGGTTCAGGGCTGGGGAAACTGTGGTCCTCCTGATATTGTTGGGACTCCAACTCCCATCATTCCCAACCAACACAGTCAATGGTTAAGGATGATGGAAGTTGTACTCCAACAACATCTGGAGGGCCACAGATTTTCTTTTCTTTCTTTTTTATAAATTTTACTGAACAAACTTATCAAAACAAATTAAAATTCAATATAAACTATTAAATTTTTCCACAGATTTTCCATCCCTAGTTACGGGAAAATTAATCTATCAGCAAAGTAATTAAAGCATCACCTCCAGAACAATACAGGGGACATACGGCAGCTTTCCCAAAAATATATATACATACAAATATATCTTCTAGGATTATGAAAGTAATATGCACAGCACCTCACTGAGTTTCCTCTAGATTCTAATACACTTTTTAGCCTGTAATCCTGAAACCAATTATTTCGAAACATCCTGACTGTTGCCCAACTATTGCTGTGAAACCAATGACAAATGTGAGAAGCAATACTGGAGTACTTGAGCAATTACTCAGTTTCCTCTCACACAATGGCAGAAAGTAAGCACAGAACAGGAATAAAATGCCAACAAAAGTAAACGTGCGTGTGAAAATTACGAAAGCAAACAATGAACAAAAATCGCAAAAGCAAACACTGACATCATGAGAAAAATATAATACAGAAAGATCTGTATGAATTAGGGCTGCCCTACAACAGCCCGCAGATATTCTATTTGTGAGCTGCAAATTCGGAGATGCCCCCCCCCATTTTGGGAGGTGGGTACAACAAAATCCATGCTTTAATTTCTGCAATGGTGACCAGTACACCAGCCTATTTATTCCTAAGGTTTTTGAAAACTTTTAAAAGTTTGACTAATAGGAGACAACAACAGTAATACAGGCTGGTCCTTGATGGCCCATTTTTTACTGACAAAAGAACCAGAATCCGTGGTGTTCTGGGACATTTAGGGGATGGGACAGTATGGCAAGCACTACAAAAACAGCACACCTCTCAGTCTACATTTGGTAACCTGAATTTATCCTGTTGTACCCATGAGAATTGCTAAAGGATTGTGGGAATGCCAAATTCAGGTGAACCTCATTCCTTTCCCTAATACGAATACACACCATGGAGTAGAGTTTGTTTAACCACAGAATCAAAACTGAAGGGAATACATGCATGTGAAATTATCTGCCTGCTTTCCCATCCCAGTATGTGTCTGAGCACAAGTCAAAGTGTTGGTGCTGACCTTTAAAGCCCTAAACAGCCTCGGCCCAGTAGACCTGATGGAGCGTCTCCACCCGCATCGTTCAACCTGGACACTGAGGTCCAGCACCGAGGGCCTTCTGGCGGTTCCCTCACTGTGAGAAGTGAGGTTACAGGGAACCAGGCAGAGGGCCTTCTTGGTAGTGGCACCCACCTTGTGGAATTCCCTCCCATCAGATGTCAAGGAAAGAAACAATTATCTGACTTTTAGAAGACATCTGAAGGCAGCCCTGTTTAGGGAAGTTTTCAATCTTTGAAGTTTTATTCTGTTTTTAGTGTTCTGTTGGGAGCCACCCAGAGTGGCTGGGAAAACCCAGCCAGATGGGCAGGGTAAAAAAAAATATTATTATTATTATTATTATTATTATTATTATTATTATTATTATTGCTTTTTTCTAAAAAATGTTTAGGGGTACTCTCATTTTCCTACTCATATTGAAATGCTGCCCCTCAATGAGACCAAACTACCCCTGTGCACCCCCAGAAAAAAAGCACTGATGATTATGATGATGATCTATTGTGTGATGTAAGAGCTGTGCACCAGATTTGGCTGAGGGGCTGAAGGACTTGCAGCTTTTAATGGTGGAATGGTTGTGTGAGCATTTTTCTATCCTAGCTAAATGCAATTTCCAATGTGTTTTTCTTTGCAATAAAGTGGCCTGAGGCAACATAAGAGTTTCTCGTTGCCATTTACATCCTATGAAGTGCACACTTTTTCCAACCTGGAGAATAAGCTCTCTGTCAGGGGGAGGGAAACATACACCCAATAACGCATAAAACATGGCTAAAGAAGGCAGTTTGTCCTTCAAAGATTCCAGTGGTCCTTCTTGCCAGAAAAACAGCAAGGTAGACAACAATCCCTGTTGTTCCTTGGGATTTCCCCCCAATTCCTGGGGTTCCCCTTGCATATTTTTCCTTTCTGACTTCTCAGGATGTGAGCTGTCTAGAATGTATTGCAGCAGGAAACCTGATTTATAAGTGAAATCACTAAAGACTAAATTGGTGCTAAATAAAGGGCTTTTAATGAGAACCAAGAGCTTAATCCAAACCACATAGTTCAAACCTAAGTTTAAATGCAGTTTATTTGGGGGCATGCACAATTTTTTATTTTTTTTAAATGTCTTTCTTCCGCATCTCAGTGGTGCCTCAAGCTTAGTAATTAAAATATAAGGTTAAAAAAAGTTTCCAAATACTACCCCTTCATCTAAAACAATCACCAAGGAGGTCCAATTAATGAACTGTGTGTGTGTGTGTGTGTGTGTGTGTGTGGACATATTCAGGACATAAAGCCAAATGCGGGTTATGACATTAAATATTTTAACATTTATATCATAGTAATGATCTTTTCAGCAATTAGAATGACCTAAGCAAAAACTTGTTCTATGGTTAAAATAAGGAAAGATGCTGGAAGAAAGTATGTCTGAGTCATTGACTTGCAATGCAGAGCATATGGGTAATATATATTTTCCCTCCCCGCTTCTTTCAGTGTGTATGGGTTTGTACTTGAAAGTTTTGCCCTGGTGATTTTTGCCTGATGTATCTTACGTGATGTATCTTCATTTTCATATCAGGATTTCTGGTTTCTGGGAACAATTCTAATAACGAGAGTCAACAGGCCTATGGTCCATTTCTTCTTCTGAATCTGATATCAGCTTCTTCCTGTTTAGTGTTGCCCTTGTCAAAATCCATAAAGAGGAGAATACTGTAAGTTGGTTCTGCCTATAAATGGCTCCAGACGCACCTCTTTGTCTCTCTACCTGCCAGTCCCAGTCGGCACCACCCACCAACCAGAGGACTAACCAGGTGAATGTGTGAAATTATATTTAGCAATAGAAATGAAAGAAAGAATGAAAGAACGAAAGAACGAAAGAAAGAAAGCTGTCACCTCCCTCTGTTTATCAATATATTTGGTTGATTCAACAATGCATTCATCTTTATGATTCATCCCACCCATTGCAGTAATGAGTTTTATTCTATTTTTAAAAGTGTATTCAGCCTATTTTTATTGTACTAGTCTGGTATGTATTTTTGTTGTTGTTAGCCCAATATTAAAAAGGGGGGGAGGAAAAAAGCAATTTGTTTAATGAGTGTGAAATCCTTTCTTTTACTTATGGTCTTAGTTCTATTCTTTGTTCCTTAGTTTCTCTTGTTTATTCTTGCATTCATTTCATCTAACTTCAACTGGCCTTAATTCTTCTATTCTATTTTTGGGTGCCTCCAAACTGTCAGCATTTTGCAGGAATTCAAGTGCAATCCACAATTTTAGGCTTCTGCAATTAAAAGTGGATTAAACTGCTTTGTCACCCCTGCACAACAAATCCACTTAAAAACAAAGAAACAAACAAACCTGGGTTTTTTGTGGTTTGGAGATTAGGAAATCCATTGAAAAGTGTGGGATGAGTGACTGATGAATGGCAAGACATTTAAACAACCTGCAGACAAATCAGACAGAATGCAGGATGAATGCTCATTGTCATATATATTGTCATATATTGAGCAAATGCCCAATGAAGACCAGATATAGTCAAACCATCAGTAAACTGGTCAAAATTTCTGATGATATTCTCTTGCAATTTCCCCCCTCTAGGTTGACTACTATTGAAACAATTTCACCAATTCTTCTTCTAGATCTTAATTTCTGGGTTTATTTTCATGGTTGGCTTTAATAGGATATGCCTCCTAAGTTTTCTCCTTTTTCCTTTCCTCTTCTTCTTCTTCTTCTTCCTCTTCCTCCTTCTCTCCCTCCCTCCCACAGCGTTTCCGTGCGCTGCTCTGGTTTTCTAGAAGCGGCTTAGTGATGCTGGCCACATGACCCAGAAGCTGCATGCTGGCTCCCTGACCAATAAAGCGAGATGAGTGCCACAACCCCAGAGTCGTCCGCGACTGGACCTAATGGTTGGGGTCCCTTTATCTTTACCTTATACCATATTTACTCAAGTCTAATGCACCATTGAATCCTGTGCACACCTCAATTTTCAGAACCTTGAAACAAACAAAAAGGACGTGCTGACGAATGTGCCATCAAATCTAATGCACACCTTAATTTTTGCAATGTAATTTGGCCAAAAAAGGTGAGCATTAGATTCGAGTAAATGCGGTACTTTCTACATCTCTCAGTACTGCCTCTCTTCTACTTCCTCTCTCTGCCCTTCTCTCTTTTCTACCCCATATTTCTGATCATCTTTCAGACATTTCTGTCTAGATATTAAAGCCTCACCTAATGCTTAATCATAAGAAGACTCCATAGATCATCTTACTTTCTAAATCATCCCATCTCTCTCTCTCTCTCTTTACTGTTTCTGTTGAGGTTTTGTGTTGCAGTTCTCTGATCATGGTCCATAGCCCCACTGTTGTCTATTATTCCTCCTTATTTCCCAGCAGATGGATTCTGCTGCCAGATCTTCCCATTTCCCCTCTTTTCCTCAGTGTTGCTAAAATTAATCTTCCATCTGTTTCTAATACAAAAAAAAAAATGCTTGCTCAGTGTTTAATCATGGCTCATCTTGATTAATGTCATGTTATTTTTGCTTCCTTTCCCTTCCACCTTTATCACCTTAAACATTTGGTCTTTGTCCAGAATTTGACTGCCCACATTATTTCTCTTTCTCATAGTTATGTGACTCTTCTCTATTGTTCTTTTCACTGGTTATTCATCTCATGTTTAGCTGAGACATTTGCCTTTTGCTTTATGGCCCTTACTTATTCTCTGCCTTTGATTTCCTGTTCTGTTTCAGCTTTGGCTCTGCCATCTTTTGGCTCTGTTTTCTCTGTGAGGCCAAAGATCTCTTGTTCTATCAAACATCTCTTGCCTTTCCCCCCCCCTCCTCCCCCTTTGGCTCCTACCTGTGCAAAGAATAGTCCTCTGGAACAGACACCTCATGAGAGATAGCATGAGAGATAGCAAAGTGTAACATGACATCATTGTACTGCTCATTGCTCCACCATGCCTTACATCACTGCTCATGGGTCACAAGCTCAGATGAAGCAACAGTGCAATGATGTCAAATTGAGTGTTGTGTTCAGATGTTAGAAGGACAAGTAGAGTCACATGCTTCAAAAATGATAATTTATTTTTATTTCTTTTACTTCCTAAAGCTTTACCTTATTTTCAGCTGGTTGAATCCAAGTTGTTCTGCTAGGGGAACAACTACTGTAAGCTCAACATAACTTTCCCCTTCTTCTCCACCTATGTGTCCCGCCCCCCCCAAAAAAACCTGCTCTGGAGGGTTGAGGGAACATCTAGATTAGTTTTTTTTTGGGGGGGGCGAGTTCCAACGCTCTTGCAGAAGTCATTCTGCTCACTTAGTGACTTAGTTGGATGCAACCCAATTAATGTATATTGCTAATTGATTCTCACAGATAAATAGTGTTATAGGATTGGGGCAGGATTGGTCTGGATGATATATCTGGATCTCCCCCGAAGTCTGTGATTTCGTATTGGCCTAACCAGTAATGGATGTAGCAAGGGCTGTAGGCAGCATATTCTGCATGAGTTAAAGAGTGTGCGATGTTGCCATAGAGACAATGCACCTTTCCCCTGTCCTCCACCTCACCTGGATGGAAGTGACATCATCTTGTACATGAGAACAATAGGCCAGGACACCAATTGGTGTGTGAGGCGGGCTGATGCTGGGACTTGAAAAGACTCATAGAGGTGTGTGTCACTATGTTGAATGGCTTGGGTCGCTATGGCTTTGGATACCGCTCTAGAAAACTATTCAGAAGCAAAATCTCTTGGAATGTAAGTGCTGTGAGCCCTTTCATCCTTTGCTCAGTTTGTATAACTAAATCATATCCACCACAGTCTCCCTTGACCTTCATTCCAAGGAAACCAAACTCTGGGTAGGCACTGGCACCCCTGGAGTCTCTCACCACTTGGGAGATATTGGGGTGCACGCAGCAATATTTTAATAAAATGCTTGCACAATTACTTGACGCGTAAGTTACACTGGATATATTCAACTTCAACATTACTTACGTATTTGTTTTATCCACTGTTCTTTTTAGATTGTAAGCTGTTTAGGGACAGAGACCTATTTGTGTAATTCTCGGTAAAATGATAGGTGCTGCTCCTGTTGCTGGAATAAAGTTCTGGGAGTCAGGAAGAGAACAATGATTGAAGTACCTATAGAATCAGCAATACACAGAAAAATATTTAACTGTGGAATCAATGTTCTTCCTCCAACAGTATCCCCCTAATCACAACTATTTAATTTGGGCATTACTTGCAAAATCTTTAGCTGCAACCCTGCCCTGTTGCATGTAGTCTAGCCTGAAACCCTAGTCACATTTATCTGGAAGTAAGCCTCACTGAGCACAAAGTCAGTAAACATGCATAGAACTAGGTAGCATATTCTATTACAGTGGTACCTTGGTTTACAACCATAATCTGTTCCGGAGGTCCGTTTGTAAACCAAAACAGGTAGTAACCCAAGGCGTGCTTTCACCAATTGGGCCTCCAAAAAATTTACGTCCGCAATCCAAAATAAAAATAAAAATGGGTTGCAATCCAAAAAAAGGTTGCAAACCGGGAGACACATTTCCAGGTTTGATGTGTTTGTAATCCAAAACATATGCAATCCAAGATGTATGCAAACCAAGGTTGTTGTTGTTTAGTCGTTTAGTTGTGTCCGACTCTTCGTGACCCCATGGACCAGAGCACACCAGGCACTCCTGTCTTCCACTGCCTCCCGCAGTTTGGTCAGACTCATGTTGGTAGCTTCGAGAACACTGGCAAACCAAGGTACCACTGTACAAATAGTTGACTGGAATGGGCTTCTCTAGGCATGCCCAGTGACTTGGATGAACCACTGGAATGTTGACCTTTTCCCTTTGAAACCTCCCTCATTTTCAAAAGCAGAATTTTCAAAAGAGGCATAAAAGGCAGGTGGGTGGGTGGGGCAGAAGATTGTTATTTGATAATCTAGCACTAGTACAGTGTCACACAGAATTTATTTTCCGCTGGAAATAATTCTATATTTTAGCATGGTAGCAGCCATACTTTAGATGTCCCTGCCTATTGACATCAAGCAGGTGCCTTTGTTGTACTCTTTTGGGCACCTCCTAAAAATATTTTTGTTCAGGCAAGCCTATCCAGATGCAGGTGGCGCTGTGGTCTAAAACACTAAGCCTCTTGGGCTTGCCGATCAGAAGGTTGGCGGTTTGAATCCCCGCAACGAGGTGAGCTCCCGTTGCTCTGTCCCAGCTCCTGCCAACCTAGCAGTATGAAAGCATGCCTGTGCAAGTAGATAAATAGGTACCACTGTGGCAGGAAGGTAAATGGAGTTTCCGTGCGCTCTGGTTTCCATCACGTTGTTCCGTTGTGCCAGAAGCAGTTTAGTCATGCTGGCCACATGACCTGGAAAGCTGTCTGTGGACAAACGCCGGCTCCCTTATCCTGAAAGCGAGAGGAGCGCCGCAACACCATAGAGTTGCCTTTGACTGGACTTAACTGTCCAGGGGTCCTTTACCTTTTACCTTACCTATCCAGACATTTAACAAAAACAAAAACAAAAAACAGTCATTTTTTTAAAGCCCTGTTTTTAACTTGACTGTTGATTTTAATTATATTTTGATTTTTTTAATACCTGTTTTTAAATTTGCCTTTTTTACAATAGAAATGCTTGTTTTTATTTATTATTTTTGTAAACTGCTTAGAGGTTCTATATACAACCAAGTGTTATATAAACTTTGTTAACTAACATACAAATATAAATAAAGGGAACGGAAATCTTAAACTCTCTTGTGTCTGGAAGAACCCATTGTTTCACGGAGGTTCTTTGGATTCATAACAATGAGTTAGAAGAGCATAAATAAACCAGGCAGAATATCGTAGGTTTTTCTTTTCTTTTCTTTTCTTTTTTTAGGGTATTCTTTGTTCATGTGCTGGATCTTTAAACTCAGCAGCACATTCCCATTGAGATTCCTAAGGGAGCAGATTTCATCCTAGACCTGTTTTGTTCTTGAAAATAAACAAAAAATAAACAAAACATCTTTACAAGGATTCAGTCAAAGCAAGAGGGTAAATAAAGGAAATGAAAACAGAGCGAGATACACAGACAAAATACACAGACAAAATCAGGAATTAAGAAGTAAAGGGAATACAAGCAGTCTTGAAAACCATTATGCTAGGATAGAAATAGAACAGTCATCAGTATGTTGTTACTGTGTTGTTTTAATGGGTTTGTTTTATTTCATTCCCCCCCCCCCCCAGTTATGGCTGCCTGTTTCTATTTTAATGTTTTAATTGGATTGTTCTATTGCATATTTTAATTATGAATGTGTGTACTTTAATGCTTGTGTAAACCCCTTAGATGTTTATTTTGGCATTAAGTGACATATAAATTAATAAATAATCCTCTCCCTCATCATCATTTTTTTCTATTAAAATGGATTGGAAGAAAGCTAAAAGACAAACATTTTGAGAAGTTCCTGAGTGCAAGCATAATGGGATGTAAGGAAAACAGAGAAAGTACCACTGAAATGAATCAGACTTACCTTTGAGTAAGGATAGGGGTGCACTGTAACTGTTGTACAAATTAAAAGGAAGATGATTTGGAGAGTTCTGGAGGGTCTGGGTTTAGTGAGAGAGAGGTAACCACACAGCTCAGATTTTAATCCAAACCGGAAAAGATTTGGGGACCTGTGAATGTTGATCTCTCATTTGAGCCAAACATAAACTCCTCCACCCCTAAGCTAGTTTCTGAACTCAGATATATTGTACTATGCTGGCATTTCAAAGAGGAGGAGTATAGTATAGAACAGACTTATTGACTATTGCATATTAAATTAATTCACAAATTGTTATGTGAATAGCAATTTCACCACTATATTCCTTATTCCTTTTTTGTGTGTGTTTGGAGTGCCAGATGAGTGTTGTTTCCTCTGTTGTTTAAGTTACCAGAATAATCTTGTTCCTTAAAGATCTTTTGATAGGAAGTTCAGCCATGTTTGTGCTGCCTGTGCCGAGATTTAATTCATCTTATTTTTGTATTGATCAGATGGGAAAACCTGTAGTCTGGGTTATCTAGGTTACAAGGGGCCTTTGATTTCTGTAGCTGTGATGACTAGCTTAGAAGGAAGCACAAACTCACATTTTTTCCGAATGTAAGCTACGGTAAACCTGCATTGCAGTCCAACATCATTCTCTATTAAAACATTTGCAAGAATGTGCCTAATGCCTAAATGACTAATATTCACTTCAGAGGATGAGTTACATCAACATATACCCCTTTTTGTGATTTCTTTTGTGAACGAAATGCTTATGAGCAATACAGAAGATGGCCCAAAGTCAGTAACTCTATAATACATTCATGCTGTGATATCTTAATTTTGTACCACTTAATTTCAAATCCCCCGATGAGTTATCATTTTTAATATAGTCTAGTAGTAGCTGACCCCAGCATTACTCAGGACTCCTCAATGCCCTCTTAAGAGAGCCATGAAGAAGAGGTGTTCTATTAGCTAGAATTTTATGTGCTATTTTAGGCCACATGCCAATTTATTAACCCAGGGTATCCTTACCAGGACGTCTTCTGGAGACCATCTTTCTCTCCAGCAGTCAATTATCTTGTTCTTGATTACCAGTCCAAATGGGCCCTTGATAACAATGTGCAAAGTAAATGGGTAGGTAACGACTTAAAGACCTCCAAGATTCCAATATAACAGATTAGTTTGCTCTCCCTCCCCCCATAGTTCTCCATGAGCAGAAAGAACATCATCAGCTTACTGTGAGTTTTGACATTGCAGCTGGCTTATTTGTTCAGATAAATCCCAAGTACATTATTAATTTAAACCTGTGACTTTGGAATCATATTGAAAAATGTGTTGGTGACTGCAAGTTCAAGTCGTCACGAGATTCCTGTGAAGAGAACTTGATTTTGTTGTGAATTTCTAAGGTGGGAGTATGCTACATTGGCCTATTTTGAAATGCAGACTTGAGAGGAACATTTTGTAAAATTGGAATGGGGAACATGACCACAATTATTCAACAGCAGGGGATAGAATTCCATCTAGTTCTCCACATCCTTAGTCCTCTATTCAGGCATTATTCAAATATGGAACTAAAACATGTGAGGTAACGCATGGAGGTGAGTGTGCTTACTAAACCCACCATTGCCATTCCTGTTGCAGAAGTGGGAGGGTGACTCCCTGAAGTGGGGAATAGGGATGGGGGAATGTATCAGTTTGGTTGCTCTTTGTTTCTCACTTTTCCAATCTTAAAGTCAGTTCTCCACATTTCTATGTGTTTGCAATTTTTTACAAGAAAAGTTCACCGTGAAAGTTCATCAGTATTTCAGTGCTAATTTCTCCTAATATACACATTTTTTAAAATATGTGATTTTACAATATATACATGTTTGTAAAGCATTTCCCCCAATTGCATTCAGTAACAAAAATAAAGAGTTTTGCACACATTACTCATCTGGAGAATTGCACTGCAAAATTCAGAGAACTGTGAATTTTGAAGGGTTGTTATGTTTTGGGATGTGTATTGTTTTGGAAAGTGTGATTTAGGTGGGTCCTCCTTTAAAAGTGATCTGAATCAAATTTCTCCCTCGTCCATTTCCAGTACTCATGAAAGCTCCCTATCCAATGCATGACCTTAGAGTTAATGTTTCTACACTGCAAAGGAAGAGGACATCAGTAGAATCAGGCTTCTTGCTTCAGAATGCCATCCTCCAAACCATGGAATATGGGTCACAGGGACAGTAATACAGTCAGCCCATTGCCCCTGCTCCTCACATATTTATGGATTTGAATAATGCCTGTAAAGGGTTTCTGTCTACATGCTATCTGAGAACAGATTTTGGGAACAATTTGAGACTAGCTCGCGCTGTGGGTTAAACCACAGAGCCTAGGGCTTGCTGATCAGAAGGTCGGCGGTTCGAATCCCTGCGATGGGATGAGCTCCCGTTGCTTGGTCCCAGCTCCTGCCCACCTAGCAGCTCGAAAGCACGTCAAAGTGCAAGTAGATCAATAGGGACCGCTCCGGCGGGAAGGTAAACGGCGTTTCCGTGCACTGCTCTGGTTCGCCAGAAGCGGCTTAGTCATGCTGGCCACATGACCCGGAAGCTGTACACCGGCTCCCTCGGCCAGTAAAGCGAGATGAGCGCCGCAACCCCAGAGTCGGACATGACTGGACCTAATGGTCAGGGGTCCCTAAACCTAAAAACAGGCATTTGTGCTCTGCATATGTAAAGGTTGGGTCAACTGCCCTCTGTAGGTGAAACTGGTTAATTTCATTTAGAGCAGGGATAACCAACTAGGCATTTTTTGGTACTCATTCCATTCCAATTCATGTATATCCTCATTCCATTCCAATGCAAGTATATCAAGTGATATACTTAGGAAGTAGCATTGGCCAGGCCAAATGTCTGACCAGGCTGAGACTGTCACTATTGCTGCTGCTTGAAAATATTACCTGAAGATTCTAGCATACTAACTTTTCTTTTCTTGATTTTTATTTATGAATTTATAAGATTACGAAATACAGAACTGAAGAAGAAAAAAGAAAAAATGGAAAGAAAAGGAAGAAAAAAGGGGGGAAATAGATACATCCCATCAATCCATATTCTATTCCATCAACTTCCCATCATTTCATGGCTCCCTAAAGTTTCCCATTCCTGCTGCATATTCTATTTTTTCTAACTATTTAAGCAATCAAATTCTTCTCATTATAATATTTAACTGCTGAGCTTACTCCAAACCAATTAAAGTTCTAACATTTTTACAATGGTTTTTTAGGTAATCTACAAATGGCTTCCATTCCTCTTTAAAACTTTTCTCTTCTTGCTCTCTAATTTTGCTGGTTAAGCTTGCTAATTCTGTGTATTCCATTCATTTCATCTGCCACTCCTCCTTTGTAGGTACTATCTCCTTAGCACACTCACTTTTCATACTATGAATGATGCTAGACAGCTGGAAGGGTATTTTCTAAATCTTAAAGAATTTGCATTACCCAGGGCAATCATGGTATTCACTCTGAACTGTTCAAGCAACCCCCCCCCCCCAGCAACCCGTTTATTAGGGTAGACTCCAAAATAAATAATCAAAATCTGTTTAATTTTCCACTTTTTCCTTTAAGGCCTAAAAGGTCATTATTTAAAAACTTTGGTTAAGAACTGTACATATTCTAAAGCACTGAAACACAGGAAGAACATTTGATTAAAATATACATTTCACAATCAGTGATAAAACTAACCGTCAGAGTCAAGTATTTATTTACATATTTTAAGAACTAGGGGGAACGTGGGAGACTGAATACTATTTCTGGCCTAGAAATGGAAAGTCATGCATATTTTATCATGTATAAAGGACACATTCACCCCTATCCAGTGAATGTGATCCACGCATCAGTAGACCAGTGCTGCTGAATTATTACATTATTACAAATCGTCATGTGTGACCCTGCTAGCTCCTAAAGAGGTAGGCAAGGCTATTCCATGTACAGGGAGGGAAATATGAGTTACTTTCTGCTGATCTAATCAGGAAATGGCGATTTCATTCTCTGCTTATGTTCTTCATGGACATAATCCTGTTTTTCGGGTGGAAGTGATAAAGGAAAGCTACGCAGCTGTGCCTGGACCCTGACTATACAATGAGACTATTGTCCCTGGGGGGGAAATGGATTAGTTTGGACCAAGCAACTCACTGACATGGGAACACATTGAGGATGTCATTAGGTTGGTTTGCCTTCTGAGTGCTGTTGTGCAGTGCTATAGTGGGGGCTACCGTGCCAACAGTTTCTGTGTAGCCTGCGCAGTGAGAGAGGGAAGGTAACATTGATAGACAGTCCAGCCCACCCTAACTTCCTGACCTATTTTGCTTCTTACTCAGCAATGGTGGCTGCACTCTGACAACCTTGTGGCCTCTGGATCCTCATGGCCCTGCTTCCTTTACATGACAGCCCTGTTCTAGGGTTCAGCCCTGACCAGGCCTTGAACCTGGAGGAAGGGTGCCAATAACCCAGAGGAACCATGTGATCTGGACATCCCTGACTCAGGACTAGAGGCCCCCATGCCACTTGTCTGGGTTTCTGAATGGCTTTCAGATGCCCCTTCATCTCCCTCAAGGCCGCAGGAGCAGAGGAGATGGTGAACCATGCAGGAACTTCAGAGCTGCCATTGAATTGCTAGCTGCACATGAGGAGGAGGGGGAAGCACCTGGAAACACCTGTTTGAAACTCTAGGCTTGACCTGAAGTCTCTAGGTTTGCCTGGCCCTTCCAGGTGGATGGTGGAGGGCTTCAGTCCACCAAGAGTGTCAAGGAAGAAGAAGAAGAAGAAGAAGAAGAAGAAGAAGAAGAAGAAGAAGAAGAGGAAGAAGAAACAATTAAGAAAACTTTGCATGAAGCATTCAAGCTTCAGCATGGCAGGAGCTTACTGCAAATTATAGCATATATCAGTGACGGACCTTGGGGTGCCCTGTGTGACACCAAAATTCAGCTCCCCCTTCCTGTCGCACTCTATTCTAAATCTTAGTTGCAGAACCCACTGCGGCAGCGCCGAGTCCTAGCACCCAGTGTTACCCAACTGGTCGCTGTCCCCTAAATCCACATCTGCATAGAAATAAAATTAAAAATAAATAAATAAATAAATAATTTTTTATACCCCACCCTTCTGGCTGGGTTTCCCCAGTGGCTCTGGGCAGCTTCCAACAAAATATTAAAATACAATAATGAATCAAATATTAAAAGCTTTCCTAAACAGGGCTGCCTTCAGACGTCTTCTAAAAGTCCGGTAGTTGAATAATTATTATAGACACTTGTGTGTGTGTATGTGCTCTCTTCTGCTCCCCTCTCCCAATTAACCTCCATATCTAGGGCCTGCTTCTGTGACACTACCAGGGACTGCCCTTCCATCTCAGGTGTGGGCCCTGAAATCTCAGGGTTTGGGATGCTCCTGCTGTGGCAACCCTCGACGGAGCCTATATAAGCTGCTAGTCTGACCTGCTTCATTGCTGAAGCAACAGATCCTATCCTAGCTTCAGCTGATGGGTGAAACTCCCATGCGTTGGTGAAAGGCTGTAAGGATTCGGGGTGAAATCGTCCTTATTCTCCAGCCCATTTGCTACCCTGTTTCCCCTTTTTTAATACGTAGTCATAAAGTAAGCCATGGCAGGTTTTTTTAAACGTTGTGAGAAGTAAGACGTAACCCAAAAGAAAGCCGTGGTGCCGCCATTGTTCCTGTCGTCTCCTCAGCCCCTCCTGAGTGTGCAGGGAGCCAGTGAGAGGCACAGGGGGGACGCGCCTCTTGCGGAGTTCTGCCCCGCCTGCTTAGCGCGCAGGGAGAGTCGCGGGGGGGAGACACCTCTTCCTGCCCCGCCTGTTCCCCGTGTGCAGGGAGCCAGCGAACCAGCGAGAGGCGCGGGGGGGAAATGCACCTTTTGCAGAGTTCTGCCCCGCCTGCTCAGCGCGCAAGGGGAGGCAGTACCGTACCATACTGACGTAATCAAAATAAGGCATCCCCCCGAAAATAAGCCACCCTGTGTGTTTTTGAGGGGAAAAAAATTATAAGACGGTGTCTTAAAAAGGGGGAAAGACGGTATTGTGGCAAAACTTTACCAGTTGTTACAGGATATGGGCTCATAAAGATTCTTTTATTACAGTTGTTTGAGAAAGATGTAGCCTGGGACAATTAGAATAGGAAAACGACAGATTTGCTGGCATTAGTTTTATGGGGAGAGTGGCTTTGAGTTCCCACCAGAATCAGTACCTACAGTATGTCTCAAGGGTCACAGTATTATCCTATGTATTTTTGACTTAGCAGGGAAGTATGTCTTAAGAGAGCACTAAGGAGCAAAGCAGCATTCTTATAGATTTCTTGAAAAATTGTCTAATATGTCCTGTTTATAAGTAAGCCAGCTGCTTTCAGGTGATTCATTCATGCTAGCATATTCTATACACATTCTGAAGACAAACTAATGGCATTACATTATGTATAATGTGGCCATGAGGGACTGACAAGACATCAGGTTTTAGAGAAGTGTCTTTTTTTGTGGGAGGGGGGGCCTTCCAGCTGACAGCAATGCTATGACCTAGATTTATTCCACACAAATTGTTGGAATGAGAGAAAGAAGGGGCACCGAAAACCCTATTTATTTATAAATGAATAAATTACTTTCAAGATTTTATGGTGTAAAAACAGTGAAAAGTGAGGTGAAAGTGCACTATTTGCCTCCCCCAAGCTAAATAAGTGAATCCATAAGATAAATATCAGGTTATGACTAGAGGAATGAAGCATTTAAATGCAGATATCAGAACACATATTTGATCATGGAAATCAGCGAAATTCACAACCTTTTTTTAAAAAGAAGAAAATAAAAAGCCTAGTTTTGAAGGAATGTACACACCAGATTTTTTTTTTTTTTAAAAAAAAGATCTAAATCGATGACCTTTATAAAAAAAATAAAAATAAAATTAGTGGACTGTTTTCAAATGAGCACATCTGGTTTATGTTCCTAAACCTCTGGCCTCTAAAAAGCTCTGTTCCCAATTCGCACAAAATACCATTCAGGATTGCTTGACACAATGACCCTTCTCAGTAGGTGGCTGACTGGATAAACCGATTAAATAGATTCAGGAATTCAGCATATACACAGCAAGTTAACAAATCGATCTAGAGCATTGGTAAACATTTGTTTTAAAAAAATCATTATGATTTATAATTAGTATAGCTAACCCCACAAAAATAGTTTGTTATGCTCGGTTTAAGAACGCTTTGGTTTAAGAACGGACTTCCGGAAAGGTACCACTGTGTTGCATTTTATATAATGTACAGATTACGGGAGCAATTTATTGAATATATTTAGCAAAACAGCTGGGTTAAACTAAGCTATAGTATTTTATTTCACGTTTTTCAGAGTTTATGTTTTTACTTAGTCTAGTAAGATGACTGCTTTCACAACTATGTTACATTGTACGTGACTGTCAACTAATTAACAAAAAGGGGTTTTAAAGTCAAATAACTGTTGCTTTAAACTACTTATTTAATTAATACTTTGCTAATTAAGTAAGTAAAAGAAGCAACACAGCATGATTGATGTTGGTTAGGGACTATTTAATTAAGACAATCGTTTCTGATGATTAAATATTACAAATAATGTATTGTTTGAACAATCATTTTCACCATATGACTTGAATCAAAAAGATGATAGCTGATAGATGATAGATAGATGCCAAAAGAGTTAAAGTCATATGTTAACAATATAATTATTTCCACAACCATTGAATATAGAAGCTTTAAATAAATTACCAAACCTCTAGGATACCTTTTGTGAATTACCAAGAACTCACACTTACTTAACACATAAAATAATGGTAGAATCTAATTAAATGCTGGAAATCTGAGGGGAGTAGAATAGGGCGCACCACTTAAGAATGAAGGTGGGGGGAGGGTCACATTTTGAATGCTGACCTACTTTTAAAAATGTCTGATACAAGCAAAGAACAACAACAACAGAACAGGAAAAGGACTTGAATTTGACTCTTTGGTCACCTCTAGACTGTCACTGTTTTGCAGGAGGGATTCAATAGCACGCCATAAAGTTAGGCCCATGCAATTGAAGCGGGTTCAAATTTTCCAATGCAGCAAATCCACTTTTATATATATATATAAATGATAGACTTATTGCAGTAAGGAAAGTGGCAGTGGAATGCACTCGTGAGACAACAACCAATTGGCAGAAAGGGATAGAACTTCCATGCAACCGAATGAATTCTCAATAAAGAGTGGACATGGTAGGAATTGGGCACAGTCTTTCTGAAATAAAATAAGGACGGATGCTCAAGAAACAGGTCACCTGGAGGAACCCTTTCTGGTGTGCTGTTTTGTTTCTTTTTACTTTCATGGTCATTAAAAACACCAGACACGAGGAGTTATTTCTCACCAGTCACTGGAAATGGTGCCGAATATTCTCCCAGTGGTGGACAACAGAAAAAAAACATAAGAGAACCATGAGAATATTGAAATACATGTCATGAAAAATGGGCATGTATAAAATAATGGGCCAAGAATTTGTTCAAATCGAATGATGGCTGTTGTGGAAAGCAAGGTTGCCAACAGTGTTTTGTAATATAGTAGCTTTTTTGTTTTGAAGGCTTTCTAATCTGTGTTGCTTAATCTGCATTGCTTTCTGAACCCAGGGCTTTTTTTTTCAGCCAGAGCTCACCTGAACTCAGTTCTGACACCTTTCAGGCGAGCGCCATTGCCATTATAAGAGAAAACTTTCAGAAAGCGTGTTCTCCTTAAGGAGAGCACGTGTTGCGGTGGGGGCCTGGAAATCACCCTCCTGGATGGGGGCGGGCTCCTAATTGGTTGACCACTGCCCTGATTGGGTCGGGGGGATGTTGTTGGGGAGAATTTAGTGTAGCCAATTGTGATGGACAGCCCTAAGGGTTTATAACCCCCGGCACGCCTAGTGAGGCTATTCTTTGCTGCGTGCGACGGATCTCCCACCCTTCCCTCCCTATTTTATTAGGCCTCTGTGTTGACCTTGCTATGCCTGTCATGGGATCGTCTGCTGTTGGGGCAGGGGCCTGGTAGGAATTTTTCCAGTTGGCTGATTGGCTGGTGCCTTCTGGTTTTCGCCTACTGCATAGCAATTAGTCACAATTTGTAAGGTTGGCGGTTAGGCATTGGTTATTGGTGTTGGTTCTGGAGGGGATAAGATTGGCTGTGTCTGCCCCTCCAATGCTGCCGCTGCTGCGCGGGAATTCCGTTAAAGGATTCCAGGGGCTCGCCATGCTATTGTCCATATCCCCTGGTAGGGGGCAAGGGCCACGCAAGAGCCCCTGGGAGCACTTGGGGAGAGAGTCTGGGCTCGTCCCCCAGCCTAGACTGCTCTTCCCCAAGTGTTTTCCCTACTGACGGTATGTCAGTTCTGCCCTAAGTGGGGCAGATAGTCTTAACCAATGCCTAAGCAACCACTCACATCTATTGTATTTAAATAAAGTTGTGGCCAAAAATATGCCCCAAAACCAAACCAAAATTAACGTCTGATGTGTGAGTTATTTGGGGGTGGTTTTGGGACCTTGACACGCAACCTCTTTTTTCTAGAAAAATTGCACAACGGGGTTTTGTTCTCGTACTGGTGTAAAACAGCCCAGAATCTTGGACCACCCAGTGGCTATAGCTATAATGGAGACAATTATGCATAATTTGAGATTTCAACAAGGAGTAGTACGGTACCTCTGGACACTTTTTATATGATTTGTCATTCCTTTATGTCATATGCAGTGGAACCATCATTTTCAAGACAACCCTCATCACAAACTGGGCAAATCTGGAATGATACTTGATGATGTAATAATGAGAATGAGAATGATGATGATGATGATGATGATAATAATAATAATAATAATAATAATAATAATAATATTCTGCCTGTCTAGGTAAAAATTATCAACATTGTATTAACTCATGTGCAACTACTCATTCCACGTGCCTCTTTTTTAGTTTTTCATCTTTTAATTTTTGTCTTTTGTTATAATTGTTCTTTCTGTTTTAGATACATTATAAAATGAAATAATAATAATAATAATAATAATAATAATAATAATAATAATCTTTCTTAAAAATCTATTACATTGGTTAAAATTTGTGTTTGCATCTTTTTTAAAAAAAATAAATCTATTATACTGGTTAAAATTTGTGTTTGCATCTTTGTTGACAAGTGGTTCATCAATCCTTGTGGACAGAAAATGCACAGTCTTCTGCTCTGAATGTGGGAGCATCAACACGAGCACAAAACTCCCCAGCAGTCTCACATTCCTTTGCCCATGCAGACAAACCACAGCATGCTCAAGACCCGAATGCACATAAATCCGAATGCACCCAAATGCACATAAATCTCTGCTTTGAGCCAGAGCCTTGATATTTTGAGATGCAAAGAATAACAGAGCAGAACCCCAGAGTTCACATTTAAGTTCAAGCGATTGCAACATAAGGCTTTGTTATGGTTTATGCCAACAATTTATAATCCTGTCACTAGTATATATGTATGTGTATATATATATATATATATATATATATATATATATATATATGCAGAAGCGGGTGGCTGGGACTGGTTGGGTACATAAATTCAAGTGGCCAGTAAATATTTAACAAACTCTTTTGTAGTCAATGGAGTTAAAAATTAAATACAGCATTGGCTGGGAAGGTTTCATTTTTGCCGGAGCCATTAATAGAACATTCAGTGTTATTTGTGTCGAGCGTAATTCTTTTTGACTTTGCCTTCCATTTGCCTTGAGGACAAGCCAGTTTAAAACTGTTCAGCACACTACGCCATGCATAACAGGTAATCTGTCTAATTACGGCCTGTAAGGATGTTCAATGTAAAATATTGATAGTGCCTCCATAACCTCAGTTTCACCCTCCCTGTGTACCGTGGCTTCTGAGACTCTGAGATACCCTAGCCATTAACTCAAGTGTTTACACTCTAAGCTCAAATTCTACTTTGCCAGAATGGTTCATTTCACATTTTACAAGTCTGTTTTCTCATTTACAGACAGAAAGCAATTTATCAAATTTTTATATTACATTCCACCACCACCCGCCCCACCCAGCTCATTCCAATATTGGATGATATAATACAGGACGGAAAATTCTTAAATGCAAAAAAAAGAGAGCCCGGCAACTTTATCCAAGGAACCTTAATAAGATTTATATCTGCATTTGTGTATGTGCTGTCTTTTTCTCTTTTTTTGGGTGTCTTTTGATAAATTATTAATTACCTTGAACAATAAAATATTATTTTGCTCTGATGCACAGCAAGACGAAAGAGGCCCCAGAGAAATGATGCGTCTGACAGCTCAGAGCAGAGCGGGCCCAAAGCAGAATCACTGGTTTCTCATCAGGTATTGCATGACATGCATCTGTCCATCAAATGAACCAAGCGGACTGAAGATACAGATGTAATCTGTCGGGAGGCAAAGTCAAGACTTATTAGACACTGGGAAACCCACATTTGATCTCCTTTCCCTCCACAAACACTGAAACATCAAAGTGTTCACTCTAATTTTTCAACTTCGTTTTTTTTTTTTAATCCTTGACATCATCGGGGATAGAAACACGTGGCAAATGTGCATGCGTTGAAGGTCTAAAAGAAATTGTTGCATTTAAAGCAGCACAAACATACAATAGCATCTCAAAAACTTCCACAAAGTGCGTATAACTAAATGCAGGTTGTTTTTATTCTTTGGAACACAATTCCTAAGGAAGGGTCTTGAAAGTGCAGATTAATGCAAACTCCTTTCATTCAAGTTACAACCTGCAAGTTTCAACAGGAAAATACTGTTAACAGAGATGTTTTATCTGTGTAGAATTAGTATTCCTCAGACGTAGGAGTACTAATGAGGGCTCTATCAAAAAAACAAGCACATTCATTATTTTTCAAGGTCTTTTAAAGGAAAGATTTTTTGTTTTGTTTTGTTTTTTAAAAATGAAAGCAATAATATTTTTTTAAAAAATGGCAGGTCCTTTTCAGGTGCCCAGAGAGATAAAATAGGTGTTGCTGATTTTGCTGGGAGAAAAGTCAGGTGAAGTCACATGGGATATAATTAAAGGTGAAAAGGATACAAATTTCTGAATGTCTGTTGTTTACATCTCTGTTGCTATAAAGACAGTTCAAATTCATTTTAGTTTCTTCTGAAAGCCCAGAGTGTTTTTCTTTAAACCATAATTTCTGTGAACTAAAGCTCTGTGGGACTCTGAACCTGGGCCTGGATCTACACAAATGCAAAGGCTCAGAAATCTTTCCAGACTTTGTGATAAATGGGTTGATTTCTGCTTGTGCAGAGCTCTTTATCCTCACTCCATCTTCTGCCTGGGTACAAAAGATGCTTGATAAGTGTGAGTGGCTGCATTGCTCCTAAACCCATATTAAGCCATATTTGGGGAGAACAGGGCCATAACTTTATAAATAAAACTTAAATGCAATCAGATGCCTCGGTCTGGATGCTACCTGTGCGCACAGGGTGACTTTGCCCAGTGGCGCATGGTCGAGAAAGCAGTGGGAGGCAGAGTCACAACCTGCCAATGTGCTCTCATCAGGGGTGCAGCTTAGTAATTTGCTGCCGGATGTGATGGCGTTTGACGCCCTCCCCACAGACCTCGTGGTGCTGGCCGAAGCCAGGCTTTGGAAAGGAGGCACGAGGCTCTGGCAGGGTCCTAATGCCCTTCTACCTCCTCCCCAAAGCCCAGTAAGCGCTTGCCCAGTTTTGGGAAGGAGGACTCTAGGACCCTGTCAGAGTCCTCACGCCTCTTTCCCAAAGCCAGGCTTTGGAAAGGCGCCCCTTCTCGGCTGCATGCCTATGTGGCCACACCGCTCACACTTTCCCAAATCCGCCTGTGCTCTGATGAGATCTCACAGGATGGCTATCACCCGGTGGGATCTTGTGAAAAGGAGTGAGCGTTGAGACATCACCCATGAGGGTTCAGGCTATTTTGCCCCGTGAATTCCCCCTGCCCCGCTCCCCACACAGTGTTAAGAATCTCACAAAGCTACTTGGGTCACTGGTTGACAGGGCCCCAAAGGAATTGTTTCTTCTCTTGGTTGGGTCCCTCCACCCCCACCTTCCCCTCAGTGAAATGCTTCTTTACATTAGGTATTTGTAATAATTTGTTGCGTATTCAGGCAGAAATGGTGTTCATCAAGATAGTCAAGCGGGGTGCATAAGGGGCCCGAGAGGATGATTGAGTAAGGTGGGTGGCTCTGTGGCCTAAACCACAGAGCCTAGGGCTTGCCAATCAGAAGGTCGGCGGTTCAAATCCCAGCGACGGGGTGAGCTCCCATTGCTCGGTCCCAGCTCCTGCCAACCTAGCAGTTCGAAAGCACGTCAAAGTGCAAGTAGATAAATAGGAACCGCTCTGGCAAGAAGGTAAACGGCATTTCCATGTGCTGCTCTGGTTCACCAGAAGTGGCTTAGTCATGCTGGCCACATGACCCAGAAGCTATACGCCGGCTCCCTTGGCCACTAAAGCGAGATGAGCGCCGCAACCCCAGAGTTGTCCGTGACTGGACCTAATGGTCAGGGGTCCCTTTACCTTTTTTAAGCTTAGGCTGGGGCCTCTGGGTGGCTGGAATGTCTCACTCCAGTTACCCAGTGAGATCCTGGGTGCTTGGCTTGCACCACACCAGGCTTCAATGCTGGGTGATTCCCATGGAGAGAATGCCACCCCATCAGCAAGGGCTGAATGGAATGAGAAACAGATCCTTGCTCTACTGCTATGCCAACCCTGTTTACTTTTTGTTAGTCACAAAAAAATTGGCTTGATTTTCACTCAACACCAGTGTTCTGTCTCAGTTATTTCACCGCACTCATGGGCCACAAAATGTGCCTGCCTGGGCAATAAAAGTTCCTGATAGTGCAGATCTAGAGATTATAGTGCAGCCCATCTGTGGAACTCTCTTTCCCTGGAGATAAAAACAGCTGCATTATGGGTGCTATTATTGGGGGGGGGATTAAAACTTCTCTGTTCTCTGCATCTGGTTAAGTTAGCTGTACGCTTAGTGACAGCCCTCAACAATTGACATCAGGCAGGCAGTGCTATTTTTCTAGAAAAAGAGGTGCTGGAACTCACCATGAACGCTTCCCATGTTCTCTTATAATGGCAATGGTGACCACCTGGGAGGTGCTAAAACTGAGTTCCAGGGAGTTTCGACTAGGAAAAAAAAACACCCTGATATTAGGTGTGGAACAGCTGAGCCAGAGGGGATTTGCTGTTCATTGTGTGCAACACTTTACAATGTGCTGTGCATGGATCTGTGCAACCCTCATCAATCAGCTGGTTGCTGGGGGTTTGCTCAGCTCCATGTGTGGTGCTTTGCCATCCCCAATGATGAATTTAGTGCTGCTGCCTGTTCACTGTCCTGGCATTTACAATGTTTTCTGACTGTGCATTGTAATATTGGTGTTGTTTTATTGCCCTCAAAACTGGTGTGGGACCACCAATGGGATTAAAAAAAATGAAATATCAACGTCCGAAATAAACAGATAATAACTGAAAAAGCTTACATCCTGCCTTCGCTCCAGTTTGATGACCCTGCACTGCCTCTTAGCATGAGATCGGCCGCTGTCTGATTCTTTCTCCCCATAGCCAATGCATTTCAGAGCGAGTCATAGGCAGTACCAGCCTCAAGCTGCCCATCCTTTGAGGCGAATACAGCTACCTGTGCCCTAGGAAAACCCAAATCCCTCTTTCTTCATGCCAATCAGCTTCAAAGGTTACTCTGGACATTTTTGCCTTCACCACAATGGTGCTTCCAAGATCCCCCTGCTGCTGTCCTCTCAATCATTGTTAGGTTTCCAGAAAATAAGTTGTAAAAGCTCAATTGATTCCTTTTTCCAGGCCTGCATTTCACCTTGGACGCTATTAGGAATATAGGTAGTATGTCAAAAAAATTAACTGAAGGAACTATAACAGGGAAAATAAAAACAGTTAGAAAAATTCATTCCTTTAAAGGATTACTAATGATGATTGTAAATTGAACATTCCCATTTAACAAACATAAAAGAAAACCCCCTGGCCTTAGTACTCATTTGATAGAAATGGCAATGCTAATGATTTTTGACAGACTGATCATGCCTACAATAGCATCAATAATACACTTTTTTTTCCTCCAACAGTCCCATGGCATATACTCCCAACAGCCAACCTTTGACCCCTGCACATTCAACTATTTGTCAATTGATGATTGGAGAGATCAATCGGGATGTATCCCCCATCCTGCTACCCTCTATTCATCCCTCCTCTTGTTTCCAAGGAAAACTACCTTTGTATATTGATTCTCAAACTTTTGAAGCTGCTTTTATAATCTCATCAGGAACTGCTAAAGTCCATTAGAAAGTGACGGACTGATCTGAAATGCAATCTGCTGTCTCAGCTGACATGTCCTCCCACTTTCTTCATTATAGATTAGAGTCTTTAACAAAGCCACCATACCTTTTCTACCTAGGCCTTTGATGAGTTCACAAAAAAGGCAGCTGATTCCCTGTGAAGTACACCAGCATTTCGTAGTATAGAAACTGCAGCTAATGAACTGCTGTATTCTACCTCCCTTTCCCTGACTTAAATCAACATAAAGGTTTACTGAACCAATGATTAGAGTGCTTTTTGTTTTCACTTGTAACCTTTAAAAAAAAAAAGCTCTTAATACATTTTTGAATTTTCATAGTAGATTTAAACAACTTGAATAGAAGGGAAATTCAGGCGCATGTTATAAAGCACAGAACAATCAAAATGTGTTCAGTCCCCATGTGTTGTATTTTTAATTCCAAAACTGTCTTGAAGAAGTCCTAAAAATTCCAAAATGTTAATTAAACTTTAAGAAGGAACTATAACAGGGAAAATAAAAACAGAAGGTTTTTATTTATTTAAGAAGGTTAATTTAGGGCTTATCTATAGTTTGTCCTAAAATGTATATTGTCCATTACAATTACAATTGGTCCATTAGGCCTTCTACTCATTCATTCATTCATTCATTCAGAGGACCAAAATGGTGGGATGTGTACAGCCATCACAGCTAAAATCTGGGCAACAGGGTTTTCATTGAGTTTAATAAGATGCTAGTTTAACAGACAGAATCTTTGATCTGGTTCAGGCTTCAGCTAGCTCAACTACAACCACCGTGGAAGTGCATTGAGATCAGCAGTGGACTTCAAGCCTTCAAGTACTGATGTAACTTCACTGGGCAACGCTGATGTAGCTCCTGCTATTTGTTACTATTGTGGCAATAGCCAAAAAAGAAAAGAGGAAAACTCATGCAAAAGCTCCTGGATTCTTTCAACACCTCTTCAGAGCAGTTTCCCAGAGCTGAGAGTATTTTTTTTTTTAAATCAGCAATTTGACATTTCCACTAATGGCTTTCTTGTCCTTCCAGTCGTACGATTTTGTTTTTAAAAGGAGGCAACAAAGCTTCAGATCTGCATTTATTTATTTCTTTTCTGATTTCCAGAGGATCAACACTTTTCTGCCCTTCCAGAAACGTAATTCTCCCACACCCCGAGGGAGAGGGGAAATGACCTTCTGTTGTGGTAGATTGAGATCTAGTGACTAATGGCTAATTGTTAATACAATTCTTGGCCTGCTCTCGAGTGCCAGAAATCAGACCTCTGTCTCTTGAGTGTAACCAGATCTAACAAAGAGCCCTTAAGTTTGTACAGGCAAATGGATTAATATTTGTGCAACTTCAGGATTGCCACGTTAATGAAGAATGGGCAGTTTAATGCATTCTGGACCATCGTTGTCATTCAGCCTGGCAGGCCAAATACATTTCTCTCTCTCTCTTAATTTCTTCAGACTTAGGAAATGTATTAGTGGGAGCATGACGAAGGAAACCACCCTATTGGTGTATTTCTAACAGCTTCAAGCTGTTAACAGTTGTTCTGTGCCTTGGTGCAGGGTGGGGTATGTTATGGTTAAATGATTAGTTTAGAGCCTCTTGACACGCAAACTCCCTCCCCCCCCCCCCCGTTCTTCAGGATCAGCTGTGAAAATGTATTTCCAAGCAATTAAAGCTCAGCTCCTGCTGTTTGGGAGCCATGAGCCGCCACATTCTGATTCAAATTTTTCAACACCTACTACCTGAGAAAGGAGGTGGGATGGTGGTGGTGGTGGGGAGGAATTTTTAAATGAAAATTACAAAGAAATCTATTGATACGTGTTCAGACATTTTAGTTAGAATGCAAAAGAGAGGGGGGGATAATGCTCACCTTGTAAATAAAGCACAAGGCAAGTACGCCTTGGCTTAAGGTTTTTGCACTTCCATCTTGGCAGGGTGGCTGCAGATGATGGAGCCTGCAGAGGAATAAAAAAATTCCTTCCAGTAGCACCTTAGAGACCAACTAAGTTTGTTCTTGGTATGAGCTTTCGTGTGCATGCACACTTTTTCAGATACCAACACGGCTACCTACCTGTAACTGGAACCTGCAGAGGAATGTTGACCGCAGTGCTTCTAATTTTGGGGTATTATTTCACAAGCTTACAACACAGCACTAATCTGCCAAACTGGTTGCATAAGGAATTCCTAGATGAACATACTGTATGGAGATCAAACTTTTGCTAAGCATTTATGGAGTCTCCTATGCAACGTGTGTGTGTGTGTGTGTGTGTGTGTGTGTGTGTGTGTGTCTTTCATTATACTGGGCCCTATCCCTAACAGAGGAAAAGAAAGGAATTCAGAGTTAAAGTAGGTTTCTGTATTAGAAGAATTCAGCTGAATACTTCTTCTTTTTTAACACCATATACTCATCATGGGGATAAAGTGTTTCATAAGAAGCCAAAGCAGTTTCTGCCTGCAGCATTCCTTTTTATTGTTGCTTGTAACATGTAACCATGGGTTTAAAATTGCATAAAGTATATTCTAACTGACACTGACCAAAATCCTGCCTGAGTGCAATATAATTTAGGACAGCTTGATGTGAACAGAGTTAATAATTCATGCGGTAAAGTACAGCCTGCCTGAGTGGGGTGTGTAAAAACGGCCATTTCTTGGGAAGGGACAATGCACATGGTGGACAGCGTACGACGGGAAGACATCTGCTGACATCTATGTAGACAAAATGAAGAAGGAAGCACCAGTCTCTCTCTTAATGCCTTTTCCTTTTTAAGTGTTAATAGAATTGCTTAGATGACTTGGTCTTCGTAGAAGCCAAAGAATGGCATTTGCCACGGATTATGGGACTTCCAAGTGAACCAGGTTAGGAGCTGTGGCTTTTCCCTCTGACACCACGTAGCCCATTTTATCTGCAAAGTTGCTAGTCCTGATGGTGGGGGTTGGGAAGGCAGGGGTGAGGAGGTCTGTTAAGTGCTGCAACATGCACTTATGATGCAGGAAGAGCTAAGTGGGGGTTTTGCAAGGCAGCGCCAAATATTTCTGCCTAAAAACCTACATGGAAAATTAGCAAATCCAACTGAGAAGTGACCTTGGTCACATTAAGTAGAGAAGAACAAGGGAGGGGAAGCTTCAGGAGAGCTACTGGGCCTGTCAAAGAATTTATAGCTCTTTGAATGATTTTTCCAGAGGGCCATTTTTTCTTTCTTTTGCATATAATCCAGATGGTTGATATTTGCATTTTGCACAGGCATTATTCTCTAGCTTGGAATTGAAAACCAGCTTCTGTATATGTGCTGCCAGCATTCAGGTTGACCAGGCTAACTGCAGATATGTTTTTTTCAACTTTTGCCCCATTGATTGCCTGTTAAGGGTGCTAAACCATGCAGTCTAGTTGACTAAAGTATGTAGAATGGGGGTTTTGTCCATGTCCTGAATGTTGTAAACTACACAAAGTCAAATTTTTAAAAACCTCAGAAAATGGCACATTCCCAGAAGTACTGTTAACAAGGTTTTGTTGCATAAAGGCCATATTTCTAGAATATGCTCTGTATAGGGCTCCCTTTGGAGGTCATCCAGTAACTGCAACAAGTTGAGGTGAACCCCGATGTGAGATGTCTGACCAGCTGATGATGTAGGGCTTTGTGGATTCTGATATACCGGTAAACTGACCGCATCTCTGCGACAAGCAGACCTGATCCACAACTCTCAAAATAATGTGCAGATCAGAATATAGCGATCCTTTAAAGCAGTGTTCCCCAACCTTGGGCCTCCAGCTGTTTTGGGACTACAACTCCCATCATCCCTCGCTAGCAAGACCAGTGGTCAGGGATGATGGGAATTGTAGTCCAAAAACAGCTGGAGGCCCAAGGTTGGGGAACACTGCTTTAAAGGCCACATTCCACCAAATGTTGCAAAAAAGTCCTTTGCCATCTGAAAAGATGAGAAAAAATGCTTTAAAAGTGCATGTTTCTAAAAATAAAACAAATCAAAATATATAAATATGTAGTTTGATGGACACAAGATGGGAGGGGATGTACTCATGTGAAAGTGGGTGTTGCGACTCTTCCATCCTCACTTCTGCCTTAGTATATATTGCTTTTTGTATTATGTGTTGCAGGAACAAATCCTTGAGGCATATTTTTGGGGGGATAATAATAATACTGTAATAATTTATTACTTATACCCCATCCATCTGGCTGGGTTTACCCAGCCACTCTGGGCAGCTTCCAACAAAATATTAAGAATACAATAAAACATCATTTAAAACTTCCCTAAACAGGGCTGCCTTCAGATACCGGTATATTCTAAAAGTCAGATAGTTGTTTATTTCCTTGACATCTGATGGGAGGGTGTTCCACAGGGAGGGCGTCACAACCGAGAAGGCCCCGTGCCTGGTTCCTTGTAACTTCACTTCTCAGAGTGAGGGAACCGCCAGAAGACCCTCGGAGCTGGACCTCAGTGTCCGGCAGAATGATGGGGTAGAGATGCTCCTTCAGGTATACTTTGCCAAGGCCATTTAGGGCTTTAAAGGTCAGCACCAACACTTTGAATTGTGCTTGGAAATGAACTGTGTGGAGAAGTCCATCTTTGAGACCCAAATCATATGTAACTGCAAAGAGTGCAAATTTTCTATTTTTTCTCTGCTGTAAACAGTTCGACGATTCCCTCTCCCCCACCCCCACCCCCCCACATTGCATCTAGACAGGAATATGTTTGTTGGTACTTCATTTCATCTTTTTGGGTTTTATATAATTTCAATCAGATTCGTGTAAATTGCATTAATATTTTTTCATGTGTCAAAAATATTAAAAGAGGAATGCAGATTCAAATATGCTCAGTGCACTAGCACATGTAGCAAGGTGCTGAAATGGAACAAATTCCTGCTAGGTTCAGCTGCTATCCACACTGGTCTTCTTCAGCAGGTGGTAGTGGGCAAGAAAGTGCCATCAGTCTAGCTTTTAAACCTTCTCTCCTGAAAGTTTAGGCCCCCCAGGTGAGATCACACAACTGTGTTCGATGGGGCTCCTCTCCAAGTGTTCATAGGTTGATCTTGGTTTGCTGCAACTTCTCCCACCTAGTTCTGATTTCTGGATAAGCTGGTATGGGATCTTCATATATTTTATCTTCATATCTCTTCTCGCCCTTGATGTTCCAGCTGTCTACTTTCTGAAAGGCTGTTCGCCCTTTACTGAGAGCCACAGGCCAACTGCTCTTGAGCAATCACTTCTAGCAAGCTGTGCGGTTTAAATAACCGATGGTGAAATTGTCAGTGCTGCCTCAGTTAGAGACAGTCCTCCGTTTCACATTCTATCTCCAGTGAGCACCTTAAATTGCACCTTTATGGTGACCATTCATCACAGTAGGCATCTGATACAAGCATGGATGTTTCTGTCAGTGCTTAGAAGTTAATAATAGCAGTGATAAAAATGTTTAATTCATTCCTGTATTATATACAAGAGAGGGTAAGATATATTGATCTTTGTGTTTGGAATTATTTTTTTTAAGAGGTGAGATATTTAACATGTGCCAATCATTATATAACTACACAGGTCAAAACTTTTCATTCAAGACTTCTTGTGTGGGAAAATTCACATCTCATTTGTTTGATCTAAGCAGGTTCCCGAAGCCCGTGTACTTAAATATGCATCGCTCAGTAGTGAAGTGACCTAGACGCCATGAGGTTGAATTAAAGATGTTCAGATTTATGTTGTCAGCATGAACCTGAGTAGCTGTTTTATGCTTGCCCTGAGAATATGTTCCTATATGGGTCATCGTACACTGCATTAAAAAACAAAGCAGCTGAGCACAATAAGGCTTGCTTGAATAACATTGCATTTACTTAATCAGAATATAGCTCTTCACGACTGCCTCTTACCTTACTGCCTCTAATGCTAGGAACGACTGACTCAAATATAACCCCCCCTTTCCTGGCACAAAAGTGCCAAATATTGTTGCATATAAGGAGATAAAATCTCAAGATCATAATTGTTTGGGGAATGCATTACATAATAGAAAATAGAATTATATTAGGCAGGTGCCTTCACTGTACTGTTTTCAGAGCCTACTAAGGTTTTTTGTTTTGTTTCAGCAAGCCTACCCAGATGTGTGCACCTGACATGTGTTTTAAGATATTCTTTTATTTTATAATGTATGCTGATTTTATTTTGGAATTTTTTTAGTCTGACTTGTTTTCAGCAACTGGTTGTATGAGTGACTTCAATGTATGTTTTATGTAGAGGTTTTGATGATTTAATGGTATATGAATCCTGCTAAACGAACATTTATTTTGTAGTGGAGTTTTGAATAACGTGGCTTGCTGCTTTCCCAGTGCTTAAAAACATAAAACCAAATTGCATAAGAATTAAGATTCAAGATGTCTTTATTGTCATTGTACAAGTACAACGAAATTGGATAGACAACTACTTTGTGCCTTTACCCCTATGAAACTATTAGGCCTGGTTCATGAGATGGGTCCATGGGTTTCTCATTTATTTATTTAGATCAAGTATTTTCAGTAGGAAAACCACATATTGTGATCATTTTTAAAAAATGCACACCTTTGGTAGCACCCACAATTTTACAGCAGCTTTAGCCAACTCACCTACTGATAATGAGCACAGACCAGATAGGGGACCTATGTCACGGCTGTTACCATTTTTAAATTTTTTTATTTTGGAAAAAGCCCTCCACTCTTCATTTTTTTCCGCTTGCTTCTCCTCCCCATAACGTTTTATAACACTGGCCTAATCATTCTTAACTGCATTGATATTTATTGCAAGGACATTAATTCTGAAGGACTCGTTTGATTTTAATGCAGCTGTGATAAGCACTTCCATAGAATATTGGCTTGTGATCAGTACTAATTAGCTGAGCCATTATATTGAAGGTTGTTTTTTTTATACCTGGCTTTTTACAGTAACTACTTGTGATGCTTCAGGTTTGAATCGGATGTGGCAGCGTTAGGTAGTGACAGGGAGGCAGAGGGATTCAAATCAGTTTGCGTTTAGAGACAAATCTTCTTAATCTGCACATAAGATATAGATTAACTGTAGCAGAACC
Source organism: Darevskia mixta (assembly GCA_034641385.1). Classification (NCBI taxonomy): domain Eukaryota; kingdom Metazoa; phylum Chordata; class Lepidosauria; order Squamata; family Lacertidae; genus Darevskia; species Darevskia mixta. The sequence continues at coordinate 9,760,132 of JAWWNH010000029.1, forward strand.
ATTCTTCAAAATCCACTTTTCTCCAAATTTTGCAGTGCATATACTAGGGTAAAGTGTGCATAAAATGATTATATTAATGAAATCATATTAATATTATATTTTTAAAAATGCATTGCATCGAGGGACATTGCTTGCTGAAATGTGTCTGTTAATCAAACCAGTGTAAAAAAATGTGGCTATTAGGAGAAATTAGCAGAGAAATGCTGACAGATTTTTTTTTATTTTTTTTTAAAGATGCTTTTTGGAAATCGTGAAAATGCAGAGAACTGAATATAAGCTTGGGAAAATGAGAAACTTGGGAGAATCAGAAAAGGCAGATTTCTCCACCTCTCACTTTAAGACAGTAGTTTCCATGAAGCTGACAAATTATACCCTTACGTCCTTTCTTACATTGTACAAATAGCCTCAGAGGTAGGAGTGGGTGGGTTTGGAATCTGTCCGAATAATATGCACAGCACCAGAGGATTTCCTTTGGGATCAGATGGGGGTGAGGGGTGAAACTAAAATGATTTCTTGTAATTTTACAACCTACAAAGCTTAAGAACTTGGCTAGGATGCATATATAGAATAAATCCTTCAGGTTCTGGATAATTTTCAGAACAGGAGCATTGCAAGTTCCTGCAATTTGACCACCCTTAAAATTTGGCCACACCCAAAGCAGCAGTTCAGTAGTAACATACCGGTAGCAGATTTGCTAGTAACATAGCAAATCACTATTAGGGAAAATGTCCTTTAAGTTTTGGCAGTGATATTCTTATCTAGTAACAGTTCTCTTCTAAATGGAACATAAAAATATATTGATTGCTTTGTTTTTTGTAATATCTGTCATCTGTCTTTTTTTTAAAAAAGTCTCTTTTGTGGTTTAGATTTTTCTTTGTTGAACCGGTCTGGACAAAACTTTTCCTGACCCCAAGGAGTTTACAAATTTTCCCCCTGCATCGCTCCAGTATATCCTTTCAGCTTTTGAACAGAGTTTATTTTAATCCACATTAATGGTGCCAAGGTCAGCCCATTTTTCAGCCAGAAAAGCTGGGATTATAAGTGCCTTGGTTGATATTGCTGGTTAACTCTATGGCATCCTAGATCTTTATGAGGAGGTCTGACCTGAAAGATGTAAAATTATTTTTGAGTGCTAATATAATGAGGGTGGAATCATTTCCTTCATGTTCCATTGACCTCTCAGTACACAGTTATCTCCTCAACTTGCATTCCACCCCATAAAGATCAACAGGAGCTTCACCATTCAATAGGATATGCATTGTGCCCTCAAGCATAAAGGGTTGGGGGTTGGGGGTTTTTTTGGGGGGGAGAGAACAAACAAATACTTCCCTACCCGAATTCCTATTTCGCCATTTTAATAACATGTGCTGATATTTTAAAAGTGTAATGTGAGGTGGTCAGGTCTACAATCTCACCATCTGCTAATAACAGTGAAATCTATACTCATAATTTAAAACTTGCTATTTTCTGTTTAGAACTACAGAGAGGTTTCTGAGGGGAAGCTGTTTGCTGCTAATCGCTTTGCAAAGGTCAGCGCCATGACACTGTTAGAAGACTTGAGATTGAGGATGGCAGATGCAAGCTGGCATCTAAAGACTGTTGGATGTCTTGCATTGCATCCAGGGGGCACTTGCCTCTGAAACGTAATTTGCCTCATGGCAAGGCCAGTCTGAGAACATAAGGAGCGCCTGCTGTATCGGGGCAAAGGCCCATCTAGTCCAGCATCCTGTTCTCACAGTGGCCCTCCAAATGCCTATGGGAACCCCGCAAGCTTTGTGTTGTGCTCATTATGTTACTAATCCATTTTATGCATATTTCTAAAAAGAGGCCGGTGGAGGGAAGGGGACTAAATCCAGAGGAAAAAATAGCATCCATGCATTCAAGTGTGAGAAATGGCTCGATGTAAACATGCATCGCTCTAGATAAAGGCAACTCTATGAGCAAAATTCATCTATGGGCATATATTGATACCTTCCCATATGCACTAAATTACACATCCAGTCAAGGGGTGGGGTAGGGCTGGCACACATGTCAAGGATTTGAGGGATGGTTCATTGGGCACCAATTTGTGAGGGGTGATGATGTGAGCACCCTGAAGGGCGCATGGGAGTGCATGCTACCATGTGCTTCCTTCAAAGACACTTTGTGAGAGTTCTCTGTGGCGTCACACAGCAAGGTATTGGATTCCTTGGGAATCAGTCTTCCATATCATTGGGAAGCTTGCCGAAGACAAATATGTGGGTTAATACTGACATACAATCTAAAATGTAATTAAGCACTAAGAGCTGGATTTTGCTTCTCACAGTTTCTCAATTTGTTTCCAAATACTTGTTATCTGGAGGGTATAAAAAAAAGTTGTTTCTTTTTAAGGATTAATACATAAACAAACCATAATGTTTTATCACAGGAGGGAAAAACAGCATGTCATCTTCTGCTCATATATCAAGCAGAATGTTTAGCTTTCTGTATATACCAGTTAGGTGAAGACAGAAAATATATGGTCTAAAGATATGTGATCATAATATTTACTGACAATGTTCTGGGATACATTAACTTTATCAATAGGAGATGAAAATGGATGTGGAGTTCATTAAAAAGACTGGAAAGTGAACATTGTTAATAAGTCTTTTGATTAGGAGACTTCCTAGATTCATTTTCCGAAAGTGTCAATCCTTACCAAAAGGCTTTTGGCATTTATGAAGACCAGCTAATGAGTTCGTTAAGATGCCCAGTTTCTATAGAAAATAGAGTGGAGGGAGGGTTAAACAGTTGAAAGAATGATTCACTTTTGGAAAAAATATTTTAGCTCTGAATCTGACCACCCAAGAATTAACATACACTGTCTAATTCTCACTCCTTGTATAAAGTAGCTTAAATGTTAACGCAGAGTGGCAATTTGAGGGTCAAAATATATCTTAGCTGTGTATTTGAATCCAGTACATGTGATTCTCCTCTGATTTCATATTAACAGCATCCTATGGAGGCCTACAATCTTAACCAAGGGTTGTAGTCAGTGAGTAGAACTTCACTGAAGACCATCTTAGGACTGCAATGTGGAAAGAATAAACTTTTAACTGAAGCAGAACCAGGCAATGTTTCCCCAGTTTTGCAGCCCCATTCTCAGTCTAAAAAAGTGAGGAAGGCATTTTGGTGCGTTTCTCAGGAGAAATAACAACAACACCAGCAGCAACGGCTTACCATTAAAGCAACAGGGACATTGACTATCTTTTCCAAAACTTTATTAAAATGAGTTGCTCTGGCATCATAAGCTGTGGTGGAGCTACAGCTACCAGTAGCCAGAGAGGTGCCATTTTCCTGCATGGAAAGAAGCTACATCAGGACACAGTGCCACTCTAGAGTCTGCCAACCTAGCAGTTCAAAAGCACGCCAGTGCAAATAGATAAATAGGTACTGCAGCAGCAGGAAGGTAAATGGCGTTTCTGTGCACTCTGGTTTCCATTACAGTGTTTAGTCATGCTTGCCACATCACCCAGAAAGTTGTCTGTGGACAAATGCCGGCTCCCTCAGCCTGAAAGCGAGATGAGCACCACAGCCCCATAGTCGCCTTTGACTGGACTTAACCATCCAGCGGTCCTTTACCTTTACCTTTAGATGCTCTTTTGCATCCTTTCCCTTCCTGTCTGAATTGAGGACCTGGCATGAGGAGAGCAAACCTCACACAACAACTTCATTGAATCCTGTTCATAGGCTGTAGTCTAATATGCATTTCTTTGGGAGTAAGTCTCAGTGAACTTGCACCTTCCTTCTGAGTAGACCCACATAGAATTACAACATCAAATCTTTAATTGTTTCAGCAATGCATTAAAGTAAACTTTAATAAGAAGTAACATCTAAAGGAGTTAGGCTAATTAAAAACATCCCTGAAATGAGAGTGCTAATCAAGTGCAATTAAGATCAAATAATGGCTCAGGAATCATTTTAAAATATCACAGAATGCTGCTCTGAAAAGTCTGCAGGGGAAGTTATAAATGTTTCCGACAAACAAAATAAAGAGAAACATTAGTCAGTTTCAAGGCTCATTTCCTCCGTGATGGGAGGTAACAATGCTATAAATCACTAGTTACCTTAAATTATATGATCTTTTGTGCCTCTCAATAATCTTTACATTTGCCATCATGGGGACATTTGAGAAGTAAATATTTAGGAGCTGGAGCATATTATTTATGTAGAACAAGGCATCATGTAAACAGGATTGAAAAATGACCAAGGAAAACACCAGAGAAATATAATTTATTATGAGATGATATATCCAGTAGTCCTTTCATTAATCAGGTGTGCAAAGACCTCTTCCTAAATAGCTGGAGTGAAATGGGTCTTAACACATACGTAGGCAAGTTCAAAAGTTTGAAAATAAAGTCTTTGGATAAGCTACTTAACAACACTATTCTACTTGAAAAGAAAAATCCTTCCTTAACTGTATACAACTATATACAACTTTGAGGTCTGTAGAATCAGAGAAAAGGGAGATGAATTATGGGATGTCCACGGCACTGCAGGAAAAACTTTCTGACAGCAAGAGCTGTTCGACTGTGGAACAGTCTCCCTTGGGAGGTTTTCGACTGTCTTTCCTTGGAGTTTTTAAAGCAGAGGTTGGATGGCTGTTTGTAACAGATACTTTAACAGAGATTTTTGCATTGCAGGGGCTTGGACTAGATGACCCTCTTGGTCACTTCCAACTCTTCTCTTCTCTTCTCTTCTCTTCTCTTCTCTTCTCTTCTCTTCTCTTCTCTTCTCTTCCCCCTTCCCACAACATCACTGACAGTGACTGTGGTGTAGAGGTTAGTTTCAGTCTGAGATCACGATAACTTAGCTTTAAATTTCTAGGACAGCAATGAAGACAACATAGTAAGCCCCACTCCTCTTCACTCCTACTTCATGAGTTTGCTGTGAAGATAAAATGGGATGAGCCAGATATGCTACCCTGAGATGGGTGGTTTTACCCTGTAGAGCTGACTTCAGACTTTCTGGTTCCAGGGCTAGGTAAATATGAAGATATGTAGTTGTCAGGGACTGGACAGAGGAGGAATGGTGGAGGCTGCCTCCCCAGCCTGAACCTTCCAGAGAAGAGTAAGACAGTATAGATTTACAACAGTGGTTTGCTGAAGGTCACAGCTCAGAGGCAGATGAGGGGGAAAACTGGGAAATAATGGGAGAGGAGGAGGAGGCAGAGCAGTAGCAGCTGGCCGACACATTATCATTAGAAAGCATGCCACCACCACCCTCCCAGAACCCGGCGAGCATTGAAAGTAGGAGAGCAAAGGGCTTGGAGACAGATGGTCCTAAGCAGCAACCATAAGGTGGGTGGTGCTGTTGATGAATGAGGAAGTAGGAGAGAAGGGGGTGGTGGAGATTTACTCAGAGCAACACCATTACTTCAAGAGGCTGCATTTCTAAGCCTCTCTCTGTGAATATTGAATAAACAACATTGGTAGGAACTTTCCTTGTCTTATCCATTCCTGGCAACCAACCGTGGGGGGGGGGGGGTTGGATCCTCTGATGCCTGAAAGCAGTACAGAAAGATATAGTATATTTACCCTTGTCTTTCCTTGGAGTATAGGAGAGTTTATATGCGAAACTGAAGTCAATAGAAGTGTGCCACCACAGCCCTTGTCTTTCCAGTATATTGAAGCTGTTAAAGAGTCTACCCACTTCACCACAGCTCGAAGTTATTAAAGGAATGATTAATTAGGGTCTCTTTTCCTACAATTAATCACCTGAAATACTCTTGTAGCTTCAAAGAGGTCAGATACTTAAAAGCATACTGGACATGTGTGTGTGAGAGAGAGAGACAGAGAGACAGAGAAAGGAATCAATGCAGAACAACAAATACAAACCCACTATTATGTCTACATCTATTTAACTCAATTAAATTTTATATATATATAATATTCATATAATTAATTTTTTTAAAAAATAGAAATAAGCAGTGCTTTTTCTGACGGTACACAGTGGTACACAATACTGGGCCACCCCCCACCAAAATTGGCGATAGCAGGAGGTCAGATGCATGGTCAACAACTGGACGGTCTCCTAGCACAACCAGATTCTTTCTTGCCCCATCAGAGTAATGTCTTCTAAAGCAGGGGATAGGCTCCTTTAAACAAAGAAGGAGTCTGCTAGGATAGAGCTCCAGTTCCCACTGAAGACTCAGATGGAGGATGACTGCTGCTGAAGCAACATTTGAGCTCTGCTCTCATGAGGTATTTAGCCCTGTCCAGTGCCAAGCCATGCCATCTCATCTTTTTGCAACAGAATGCAATTCTTAAAGGTAGCGTTAGGATCAGTGGTAGAAAATTTAGGCACCCATCCTCTCCTGTTTGCCTTATGCTTTATCCCCAAAAGTAGAAACACAGAAATATTTCTCCATCATGCTTGTTTTTACCCATATCATAGGTAATATGGACATGGGGTCCAACTCTATAAATATATATTTATTAGCTAGTCTGGGGACCAGTATACAATAATACCATTCTCAAGTTTGAGATTTTTGTACAGATTTATTTAATGCAGGTTATAATAGTTTTTAAAAGGGGGGTTCTTTTCACTTTATGCTGGAGAAAGTCACTCTACTCTTGAGGGAATATCCTTAGTCTGGACTGAATATCCAGTCTGAATATACTTAGTTTGGACAGATACCAAATAAAATTAATAGACTAAATTGTACGGGACCAAATAATACATAAAGGACATGCCCAGATCCATGGGATAGTGTATATACAGATGAGCATTAATGAACATGAAAAAGTACATCTGCTGGTTAACAATTTGAAAGGGTATAAAGAAAGTCTCAAATCAGACATAAAAATGAAATATCTGATTGCCCATGGCAAATTCTGGGGGAAATGTAATTCATTTGGAATGGGACTATAGTGCTATGACAGAGTAGGCCATATTTTTATTGCTCCATTAATACATGCCTCAGGTGTGTTCTGAGGCAAGTGGCCATCGGCTATTTCTCGTGGTGTTTTGAAGTCACATAGCTGAGAAACACCAAAAGCAGCCCTTTGATCAATCACATGAATCCAGTCTGGGAGTATAACTAAAGAGAAGAAGGAAAGTGCCTGTGGGTCTTGGTTTAAATGTAGAGTAGATATGGATGGGCTAAAACAAGCGAGCAAACAAGTTTGTGAGAGGGAAACAAGCTCTTTTGTATGCGACCCATGCAGTGCGTTCTCCAAAGTAATAGCGGGGATGAACGACCTTGTGGACTCCTTGTCTCCAAAGTTGGAATTTGAACAATCACAATTGCTGTGCTAAGATGCTAGAACAGAAGGTAGAGAAAAATGTGGACAGATGTGAAGATATGAGTAATACTGCATTATGGGATCTTGTTAAATTTCACAATGGACACATTTCTGTTGGGAAAAGGAAGCACTGTATTCTTCAGAATCTAAACTGCTTCCTTCAAAATCAGGTTGATGATAAAAATCCAAAAGTCCTAACTGCAAAATATTAATTTGAAGTGTTCTTATTAATATTGAAATGTATTATTGCAGAAAAAAGAGAACATACTTCTTTCACTTATCACTAGACTCTATTTGCATGTCTTTTACATGTTCTTCCAAGAGTGTCATTTATTTTTGAGCATCTTACATGCATATAGAATTTATTTTAATGATCTGATAATGAGAATGGAGGGGGAAGGAATCAATTATGTTGATCTTTCCCACAGTATCAGTACTGAACAGCTACAGATATGCAATTGACTTTTGCCTATGTAGTTGTCATTCAAACATTACCTTATCCATGTGGGAAGTGCTGATGGATAAGCAGTTGCACATGGCTATTTAAAATTTTGCCATCCCTCTGCTAAAGGGCTGTGACTAGAGACTGTTGGTGAGATTCGAGCTCTTCAGCTCTCAATAAGCAAAGCTCAGCTCCCCTTCTTCCCCTCTTCCCACCCTGGAATTCTCCATATATGGCATTATTATTAATCACAACACTTTGGATATGGTCTGTCTGTATTAAGCTGACAAGAGAGAGTCAGGCAGATGAAGACAGGCAAGAGACGAATGGTGAATTTGGAAGTGCACTGTTATGGTTTCTACTGGGATAGCAGATAAGCATCATAAGTGTTTTCACATGAGCTTACAGTCTGAGCAAGGATGGGGCTGAGTAACAATGCTGGACCATTTCTGTGACAATGGGAAAATGGGAAAAACATCCAATTCCAATTTGAAACTTAGCCTGTACACGGAAAGACCAGGTCACCTTTCTCTTACAAGGTTCAGACTCTTATGCAGAGAATGTCCAAACTGAGAAATTTTCTCCTGGAAATGTCATAGATTGTGAAAAACAATAAATAAATCTGAGATTGAAAAAGAAAACCCCACGCAAATTGGAACCACTTATTGGTTTCACTTATTTGTTCAAGGCTGGCTCACTTTTAAAGGCAAAGCACTCAGAAAGGTGGCTTTCATTAAATGACCACAAAATACAATATCTCTCCCCCCCCCAACATCTGCAATCTCTCCTAGAGGGGAATTAAAAATGATACACAATTATTACACTCAATCCAGTCACAGGAAAATTAAAATACAAAGCATACCCTTCTGCTATAATCCATGCAAATATTACAATAAATTATGTTAAGAACAGTTGTTGTTTTTTTAATCATTCATTAGGATTATTTAGAAGCTTAAATCCAGTCAATGATACAGAGTTAAAGATCCCTATATTATTAGATGGGGGGGAAAACCCTATAATAATAGTTTCTGGGACAAGAAAGGAACTGTTAATTATACTGATTAGTCCAAATCAGTTGCATCCTTATACATACAGAAAGGAGATGCAGGAGACGTACACAGGAGAACAGCCAGTTGGATGGAAGGGGGTGGTGGTGGAATCTTATCATAGACCATCTTTTCAATAGCTTGTTTTGTATATGTGCCACTTTATAACTATTAAAATTTTAAGGGTCTCCAAAGCAGAACTCAGCTTTATTGGGATATTATTCTCCTATCAATCCTTCATCTAGGTGGAGGGAGACCTAGCACACAATTGTGCCTAGAATTGCATTTGAGAACATTTCTGAGATTCAGTGCCTTGGTTTGAAAGTAGGTCTGGAGCATTGTGGGGGATTCAAAATGGTGGCCAGGCTGCCAACACGCAGACATGCCTTAGGAGAAAAGAAGGAAGGAAGGCTATTACTACAGCTAATGGTGACCCGTCCCTCCTGCCTTGAGAATCAGTTGGAGAATATTACTGGTTGTGTAGTCACATCTCTGCTTCTGCTTTTGCTTTTTGTGTGTAAAAGACACAACTGCAGTTGCGTCATATGAGCTATTAATATTTCTCTCCTAGAAAACACTGCCAAGTTACACTTGTATAGCTGATTAGTGCAATATTGTCTATAAAATATGTACCATGATATGAACAAGTTGCTCTAAAGTTAGTATCTGTCCTCTGTGATTCCATAATTTGTTTGATTGAACACCAGGTTCTATCCATTTCAATGTGGATCAATAGGGATTCATTTTAAATAGTCCTTCAATACTAATGAAACCTAGCCTGAAACATTTCATGTAAATTCAGTTTAATTTCTTCATATTTGGGGCATGTGGTTACCTCCTGACACCCTTAGTTAATTTTTTTTCCAGCTCACAAATTCCCCCCTGTGAAATATAATTAAATATAACTTCAACTCCCTGCTCTTATTTTATGGCTTATGGACAATTCATAAAGCTCCAAGAACTCACTTAGGAGTTATTTCTTATGAGGGAAATTCTATCTTTGAGCCCAGCAGATTGCAGCAGTAAGAATGAGGAGTATTTCCAATTAGTGATCAGTGATGAAATGTAAGGATTGGCAGATATGAGTCCCACACCATACATTAAATATTGCAATTGGGGACTGCTTGACCATGCGTGCCCTGATTCTCTCTACAACTGCTGTTTCCAGCATTTACCTAAAAATGCATGCCATTTATACAAAAGTGTCATTCAAGAACTATGAGTTTAGAGCTGGATAGAGCTTGGCCCTTGGAGTCAGGGAGCATAAGGCGATTAATGACTATTAGCCACAATGGCTACCTAAACTATCAGAGAGCATACACTTCTGAATTCCTGTTGCTGGGAAACAGAAATGGTGCCAGGGCTGTTGTGTTCAGGTCCCGCCTTTGGTTTTCCCATAATCTTTAGTTTGTGACTGTGAGAGCAGGGTGTTAGGTTTACTAGGATCCAGCAGGCTTTTGGAATATTCTTATAGCAGCTAGAACCCTCAGAGTCCCAGTTTTGCTCAAGTATTTCCTTAGGAAAAGCTCAGAAAGGGCTGTGCTTTTTTCCTAATATTTCTCCTAGTATGCTCTGAAAAGCAAGGTGAGGTCACCCACTACTAATGCTAAATGATGTACATTCCCTTAACAGTGTGTCATACATCTATCTACTCACTCAGAAAGATGGGGAGTGAATGTTTTTGGGTGTCCTTCAAGGTTTATTACCCATAAATGCTTTCATCATTTGCCTTCCTTCCTCATTTATTCTCTAAAAATAATACAATAATTTCCCATAGCCCTTTGTTGTATTTTATTTAGTCTGCTCTGCTGAAGTACATTCCCTAACCTGCACTATGTACATTTTGAATCACAGTGTTCTCAGTCTTCTGTATCATTTATTTTTCGCTCATTTGCCAGTGGTATGAATAGATTGGTTAAGCTCATAGATGATGCAACACCTTCTATTAGTGCAAAATCTTTAAAAAGAACTATTCCATTCCTCTTGATCTTTGCCCCAGTCTCTTGTCTTGCTATTTTCTTCACATTTCCATTCAATAACATCAAGATTTCTAACTGAAGAGGTGTAACTGTACTTAGCTAAACTCAGTGGAGCTTCATTTTGAGTATACATGTGAGATGCAAGGATCTGAGTAAAATAACATTGTTAACTTTGTGTTCTAATGTTTCGGATCAATGAGTTGTATCTAACACTTTGTATCCAAATTGACAATCTGCTCAATGTGATAGGACTTCTCCTTCCTCTCACATAACCCCAACATCTCCAGAAAGTCCTTCAACTCTTCAAAGTTGATTTTAAGGTGTGGGTGTGGAGGAGAAAACATACCCTCCAATGAAAATAGGGACATCCTATCCCATACCCTCCAACCTTTCTCCAATGAAAATAGGGACGTCCTGGGGGGAAGTGAGATATTTCAGGATCAAATAAAAAACCAGGACAGCTTCTGTAAATCTGGGACTGTGCCTGGAAAACAGGGACACTTGGAGGGTCTGAGAAAAGGGGAAGTGGGAGTTTGTGCACACAGAATTCCCTTAGGTCAGTGGAAATGCAGTACTGGATACAGCCCCAAGCTTCCACTTAGGGTTAGGGGGTGTAAGACAGCATCATTTTGCATTCTGCCTTGCATTTGTTGCATGTAGCACTGTTTCCATTCCACCCCAGTTTATCTCCAACCAAAAACTACTATCTGCTCTGGTGTAATTACAAGACCTACATAATCAATCATGTGTTATGTTATCATTTTTCTATTCTATCCCATTCATTTAAATGAAAAGGAAACGCAATGCAAATTGGGGAGAGGAAATCAATTGTGTATCATTTGAAGATTGAAAGCAACACCTTTTTCGGTGTTTATCTGAATTCTCCAATATTCCTACTTGACAAATTACATTCTCTTGTGTCAGGCATGGGCAAAGAAGTGGCGGGGAAATTAGACAAAAGCAATACATAACCAGTGTGAAAATTCAAGTACTCACAGCGAGATGGCAATTCATTTCAAGCCTTTCTTGTTCTTTTTCTGGGATTTCAAAACCTCTGCCTAATACTCCAGCCAGTAAAGGGTTTAATATCCTCCAGTCCCCTCTATTGCTAGAGGGTTTTGCTCAACTGTACTTCTTGGGACAGCTCCTTCAGTTCAGTGCCAGGACAGAATACTGGCAGATGTTACCAGTTAGGGGAAGAACTGCAATGAAGCAGATATTAATCAGCTGCATCAAACAATCCAACATCTGTCCAGCCAAAGGGATGGAAAGAAAATAAAGATACCATGATGGAATTCTTAAAGCAGGAATGTAATGTGGAAACTAGCTCATAGTGATCCCCAACCTCTCTCTCTCTCTCTCTCTCTCTATCTATCTATCTATCTATCTATCTATCTATCTATATAACTGTGATCTTTTAGCATCTGCTTCAAAAAAATCTTTTAAAAGGCCTTATTTATTATGATTTCCTCCCCCTTTTCGGCCCTGAAATGCTAGTTTTGATCTGTGTTCACTGAGCTGTTTGTGTTTGTCTCTTCCAGGTGGGAAGAATAATGAGAGCAGGAATATGGAGGGTGGGGTGGGTGCTATTTTATCATGGTCTGTCCCCTCCACATCCTCTTTCTCTGTTGCAGCACGCCCTCTCCCTCCCACTGTGATATGGGTTTCTGACTAGCCACCCTTTAAAGCAGCTAAGTAGGACTTTGTGTATGGGAGAGAGTTCCTGATTGGCCCTTAGGATTCTTCTTAGAAATCTTCCACTGGCTTCTGATTTTTGTACTTGGTCTGTTTGGTACACAATGTGGGCAGCAGCGGGAATTTAAGAACTGGATTGGCAGGCACCCTGAAGCACTATTGAGTTAAGGATATAGGTAGGTAGCCGTGTTGGTCTGCCATAGTCGAAATAAAATAAAAAAATTCCTTCCAGTAGCACCTTAGAGACCAACTAAGTTTGTTCTTGGTATGAGCTTTCGTGTGCATGCACACTTCTTCAAATGTCTTAGTTGGTCTCTAAGGTGCTACTGGATGGAATTTTTAAATTTTGTATTGAGTTAAGGTCTCTCTTGAGTCACCTTCCACAAACTCCAGCTTATGGGGTCATTTGGTTTGGCCTTTAGACTTGGCATGCTCATCTTGGTGAATGTTGGACAGTGGGGTATTTTGGACTCACATACCCAAGGCTCAGTAAGCAAGGAGGCAGTGCTTTTTTCTCCCAGCTGGAACACACTGGAACTCTCAGCACCTCTCAGGCAAGCATCATTGCCATTTTAAGAGAACAAGGCAGGCATTCATGGTGAGTCCCCACACCTCTTTTTCAAGAAAAATAGCATTGCAAAGTGGAATATGTTTTTCCAAGTCCTTGTCTCGGGAAACTGGGCTACACTTGGCAGCACATGTATGTCTTCTTGCTCTATAATCAACATTCATTCAAGATTTTTAAGTAATCCACATCATGGTAAACTGACCCCAGCACTTTCATGCATGATACTGCTTGATATACAGTGGTACCTCAGGTTACAAACACTTCAGGTTACAGACTCCGCTAACCCAGAAGTAGTACTTCGGGTTAAGAACTTTACCTCAGGATGAGAACAGAAATTACGTGCAGGCTGCACGGCGGCAGCGGGAGGCCCCATTAGCTAAAGTGGTACCTCAGGTTAAGAACAGTTTCAGGTTAAGAACGGACCTCTGGAACGAATTAAGTTTGTAACCCGAGGTACCAATGTATACGTAGCCTAATCTGTTTTTGCTGCTTGTGTGAATATTAAAAAGATTGTTGCTTGGGTCAGGAACTAAGCCAATATGTGAAGCAGCTCCCTGTTTCTCCCCAAGTTTTTTTCAAGTGCCAAGGGAGGCAAATAAATTTGCATTATGTGAAATGGAACAATCAATTATTGAGTCTTTATGTCTTAGGCTTTACGACTGATGATATATCTATTAACTATGAAAAAGTAGGACTTTCAGTTAGCAGTTTGCTATGAGGTGTAGTTTCAAGAATCAAGTATGTTCATCTAATCAAGTGCCTCAAGATTATGCTTGAAATGAAAAGATTTATTAAGAAGTATAATACATTCAATGCACTGCAGCATCTTGCAAAAATATCTTGGTCTGCTTATTGTAGCAGTTCATTTAGGGCACTTGGATTCAAAATTAATGAGCACTCTTCGTTCTTCCCAAAGTTTCTTAGTTTGCCTTTGTGAACTAATTGCTGGAGCATTATTTCTGGGAAGGCAGGTGCTTCATCAGCCAAGTTTCTAGAGCAGGCATGAGAAAGCTTGCTTTCTTTTTCAGCCAAAGGTCCACATTATTTTCTTGGCAAACATCCAGGGGCCCCATGCTGGTAGTGGGCAGGGCCAGAAGTAAAAGTGGGCAACAAATACTTGATTACTGATACTTCCCTCTCTAGCCTCCATCCAGGCAAGCAAGACGCATTGTCAGAGATCAGGGACAAGTTCAAGATAGGCAGAACCATTCAAGGAGTCTAGATTTGGGTAGGTAGCCGTGTTTGTCTGACGCAGTCGAAATAAATAATAAAAAATTAAAAAAATGTCCAGTAGCACCTTAGAGACCAACTAAGTTTGTTCTGTGTATAAGATTTCGTGTTAATTTTTTTATTTATTTCATTCAAGGAGTGTGCAAGAAAGGCCAGTGTAGGGTGTGGTCTGTGGAGAAGGGGTGAAGCTTGGGGGAAAGCCCCAAGAGCTACATAGAGTGGCCTGGAGGGCTGCATTCACCTGAGGTTCCCCATACCCAGTGCTATTTTTTCTAGAAAAAGAGGTGGTGGAACTCACCATGAACACTTCCCATGTTCCCTTAGAATGGCAATGGTGCCCACCTGAGAGGTGCTGGAACTGAGTTCCAGTGAGTTCTGGCTGAAAAAATAAGCCCTGCACATCCCTGTTTCACATTGCAACCCTAGGTATGTTAAAGTTATTAATCTATAAATAAGATACACAAACACTGCAATATATACATGTTGCTCTTCAGCTGCCCTCTTGGTCACTGGGACAGTCTAATACCCTACTCTTGTCTAATGAGCTTCACTTCTTAAAAAGGTATACTTTAACCATAGCCTCCATTTTTTTTGGTCAGTATTTCTGTGTTCTGCTCTGCTTAGTTGTTATAATTTTGAAGAACCAAGCTGCCGTGCAAGAGGAAATGGATTTATGGATCTGGACTAGAGATGCACAGAGACAGCAATTTCTGTCTCATCCTGTGTTCATTGCTTTCAGTGCTGTCTCCATTCTGCTACAAATTGGCTTCTGCAAAAACCTATACAGTATTTGGTGCTTCACAGACACGAACTGCTCCTGAGAAAATGTAGTATTCATTAAGGGTATTGTTTTAATATTTCCCTATTCAAATAACTAACTTAGTGCTGAGCTATTTTCCTTGATTCTTAGAATTGGGGATCTATCTATCATCTATCTATCTATCATCTATCTATCTATCTATCTATCTATATCTATCATCTATCTATCTATCTATATCGATCTATCTATCTATCTCTACCGGGTATCTATCTATCTATCTATCTATCTATCTATCTATCTATCTATCCTACCTGTCCGCAGACTGTCTCGCCAGAGTGGTGCATGCTCTAGTTATCTCCCGCTTGGACTACTGCAATGCGCTCTATGTGGGGCTACCTTTGAAGGTGACCCGGAAACTGCAATTAATCCAGAATGCGGCAGCTAGACTGGTGACTGGGAGTGGCTGCCATGACCACATAACACCGGTCCTGAGAGATCTGCATTGGCTCCCAGTACGTTTCCGAGCACAATTCAAAGTGTTGGTGCTGACCTTTAAAGCCCTAAACGGCCTCGGTCCTGTATACCTGAAGGAGCATCTCCACCCCCACCGTTCAGCCCGGACACTGAGATCTAGCGCCGAGGGCCTTCTGGTGGTTCCCTTACTGCGAGAAGCAAAGCTACAGGGAACCAGGCAGAGGGCCTTCTCGGTAGTGGCGCCCGCCCTGTGGAACACCCTCCCATCCAATGTCAAAGAGATAAATAACTACCTGTCATTTAGAAAACACCTGAAGGCAGCCCTGTTTAGGGAAGTTTTTAATGTGTGATATTTTAATGTATTTTAGTGTTTGTTGGAAGCCGCCCAGAGTGGCTGGGGAGACCCGGCCAGATGGGCGGGGTACAAATAATAAATTATTATTATTATTATTATTATTATTATTATTATTATTATTATTATCTATCATCTATCTATCATCTATCTATCTATCTATCTATCATCTCTATCTATCTATCTATCTATCTATCTATCATCTATCTATCTATCATCTCTATCTATCTATCATCTATCTATCATCTATCATCATCTATCTATCTAGCATCTATCTATCTAGCATCTCTATCTATCCATCTATCATCTATCTATCTATCATCTCTATCTATCTATCATCTAGCTATCATCTATCATCATCTATCTATCTAGCATCTATCTATCTAGCATCTATCCAAATATTATTTCTCTTTTTGGGGGTTCAGATAATTGCCAGTGAGGAGATTGAGCAGAAATTAAGGAAGGATTGTTAATGTTCATTTTCATGGTTATGTGGCTGATGTAGGCCTAAGGAACAAAGGGGAATCTGTGTTTCAGCTCCTGTGGCTCAAGTATGCTTTCAATCAACCAGAACTCTTGCAACTAACATCTATGGAAGCCTGTGCAAATGAGTTAATGTAATGCTATCTGTGGATTCCTCCTGAATGCTGGTGCTGTTTGATGCACTTCAGCTCTGTGTGTGTTTATCAATAATAAAGCCTGCCCTGTTTTCAAAGCTCGGACTGCTGATATTGCAAGCTCCATATGCACTTAAAAAAATACTCTGCCCAGTATACTCTAAGAGCATTGCAAAGAACAGGTGCACACTCAGAGACTGGAGAAGATCAAAGACTATGACCTTCAAATCTCTTGAAAGAAAAGGAAAAAAGAGAGGTTGCAGTGCTATCCTTTTTAGACATTGTCCTAACCAAATACTTTTATCCAAGTTGCAGAGAATTTGTTCACCTCTGAAGAACAGCTAAGGAGTAGTTTTAAGCAGGACTGAGCCAAAACCTAAGAACTTCGTGATATAGCATACTGTCCAACTTTTTCCAACCCAAAACACATGTCTTTCAAGAGGTGTTCCTGGGCAAGTCACATGTCGTGCATCTATCTCTCACCCTGAAAAAGTGCTTTTTGGGAGTGAGAATGCAGTGCAAGAGCATGTGAAATCTTGGCACCCAAAATGGTCACTGAGATCTCCAGGGAGCTTGCCAGGTATTTTATAGGAAGCTGTTAGTCCATCTAACTTGGCATTGTCTATACTGACAGGCAGTGGCTTTTCTGGGTTTCAGACTGGGGTCTCTCCCAGCCCTCTCTGGAGATGCTTGGGGATTCAGCTTCGTGCCTTTGGCGTGCAAAGGCTATACCACTGAGCTACATCCCTTCCACAAGGGAACTTTCCCAGAACTTCCCAGAAGGGCAGTGTGTTGAGAGAAAACAGTCAATCCTATCACATACCAAATCATTATGACTTAGGTGGGTTGTGTGCTATTTGTTAATATGAACCCTTCATCTTTTTGGCTCATCTATATACTCATCTTTTGAATGCTAACTTTTTTTGTGACCTATAAGTTTATGGTGGATTCATTTATGTAGGTGTTCTTCACAATAGCTTAGTAATTACAGTACACAATACTCTGCAAATATATATACTCTGCATGGGAAGAACATAGTTACATTCCATTCTATACCATATTTATTTTTAGCGGAAACGCAATTGGCAAATTGTGAATAAAAGAACTATATAACCAAATACACTTGGCTAAGATGCTGGTACAGTGGGACCTCGACTTACGACGATAATGCGTTCCGACACAATTTTCGTAAGTCGAAAATATTCATAAGTCGAATCCCCATAGGAATGCATTGAGCGAAAAAAATTCGTAAGTCGAAAATTCATAAGTCGAAAATTCGTAAGTCGAAAATATCCTATTAAAGCGGCCGCGACTTCCATTCGTAAGTTGAAAAATTCGGTTGCGGCGGCCATTTTGTTTCTCCCGGAAGTCATTCGTAAGTCGAAAAACACGTAAGTCGAATTGCTCGTAAGTCGAGGTCCCACTGTACTTTGATATTCCATCCATCAAAGCAATCTAACAATCTAAATGTCAGGAGTTCCAGTTCCCGTCTTGATACAACAGCAAGCGTAGTTAATTAAAAAGGAAGATTTATTGCAAAAACAGAGTTCGCTGGATGGCTCTAACAAGCCACCAGCCTCATCAAACATGATGACCCTTCTGAAGACTGCTTCCTGCGAGACCAGAAGCAACTGAACTTTCGCTTCTGACATCTCTGGTTATGCTTCCAGTCATGGAGCCTTCCCATTTGCCGAGACCTTATACTGAGAGGGTCAGCTCCCACCTCTTCCCCATTCTCTGAGAGGCTATCCCTTTCAGGCATCCCCAAACTGCGGCCCTCCAGATGTTTTGGCCTACAACTCCCATGATCCCTAGGTAACAGGACCAGTGGTCAGGGATGATGGGAATTGTAGTCCAAACCATCTGGAGGGCCAAAGTTTGGGGATGCCTGAGCTCTTTCCCACCTGATAAACTGCTTCCTTTGCTGTTTGAGGCATTTTGCACTTCTTGAGAGCGTTGGCTGGGTTCCGGCCTGCTCTCAGCCATTCCCTTATCAATCCATGTTCCAAGGGATGGGGGAGTTGGCACTCGCCAATGCTCATCCTGCCTGGCAGTTAACCCTCTCTGTTCCTGGCTGCTTCCTTCCCTGGGAGCTGGCTCATTTATGACACTAAAGCAGACTAAGCAAGCCTCAGGTTTGGGAGCTGAACACAGCCCTCTTGGCTGGAATATGTCCTTGAACTTTGATAAATGTTTGCCAGGTTGAAAGATAGAGGGCATGTGCAAGGGTATATAACTAGTGTACTGCAAAAAGGGGGAAATTCACATTTGTTGCCCTGCCAACTCACATGTGTCCCTTGGAAAGTTGACCATAAAAGAATGCAACTCTTGGGTTGAGAAATGTTCTGCACTCCTGATCTAAGGGAGGCCATAATTATTGTTTTAACCAATTTGTTTAAAAAGAATAAGAAGGAAAGAAGAATATCTTTTTTTGGCAAAGGCAATTAATAATTTTTGGGTCCCTTCTTAGTCAGTGCTAAAGCTATCTAATTGTTTTAAACTACTTAATTTGCTGTTTTCAGCTCTTCTTATAATAATGTGTCAGACTAATTAATTTCAAAACAACTATAACATTCTAAATAACAGTTTAGGGGCATTAGCACACATATCAATAATTCCATCCACATTTTGTGTAATAACCTTGAATATGTAAGGTGTCTGTGACACCTGATTATTGAGAGTTTTTAATTGTTATTCATAGTTGTTAAGTGATAGTCACTCTACACATAAAAACTTCGCACATAAAAAATCTGCCGATAATTGTTGCAATGCAAGAGAACTAATTGAAAAAATATCATATAATTATGTTAAGCAACTCATCCATGCTGCATGGACAAAGTTAATTTAATTTAAAGAAAACAGCTTATAGATATCTTAAAAGACAAAAACTGGTGGGCAGACCCAGTCTGTTTCACATTGGTCAATAGTGTGTTGCTTTCTGTGCATTAATGTGCTGATAAGGGAAACCCTTAAAAAAAGTCACTATTATCCTTCACTGCTGATGCAAACACCATCAATCAACCACAAAATAGATTGATTTTTCTTACATTTATTACCTAGGAAATATTACTTATAAAATATATGGTTATGTTTGCATTGGTTGGGGGAAGGACCATAGTTCAGTAGAAGAGTACTTGCTAACTTCAAAATGGTTGAGGATAGTGCTATTTTTTTGGAAAAAGAGGGGCTGGAATGCCCCTCACCATGAATGCTTCCCTTGTTCTCTTATAATGGCAATGGCTTCCACCTGAAAGGTGCTGGAAATGAGTTCCGGCAAGTTCCTACTGAAAAGAAGCCTTGATTGAGGAAAGACTGATGTCTGAGTATGGTGTGGTACAATTGGAGTGAGTACTGGACTGGCCTTACCAGAGATCAGTTGAGTGGTGGCACCCAAACATGCTGTCTGCTGCACATTTCATGGTACCCTATGTTTGGCCATCAAAAGCCAGCAGAAATTTCTTGTTTTGTTTTGGAAACCATCTTGCATGACTCCGTGAGCCTCTGAACAAAGGTGCTCCACAATTGAGGAATAGCCACTGATAATGTTTCTCAGTATTAGCCAATACATTGATGACAAACTTCAGAAGGATCTGCCTGAAAACCACTTCAGACAAGTCATTTTTTAAAACCTGAGTTCAATGTACACAACTGCCAAATGTGAGCTGTGCCCACATGCATTATTATCCCTGTTTCTACTTAAAACAAAAACACTTGCTACAGATGGCCCCTTCACATGTCTGTTTAAATGAATAATAATAATAATAATAATAATAATAATAATAATAATAATAATAATGCACAGGCATGGATCACATTTGATGTATGACTTGCAGGTTTAGCAACTGGCCATTCAAACCAAAGTACACCCGGAAAACAAGAAAAAAGAGTAGAGGCTCAGGTGAGTCCCTTGTTCAAAGCTTTAGGGAAGCTACTTTATCTCAGACTACCGGTAGCTCAGTGACTGAACAGAAGATAACAGGTCTAGTCCCTGACAGTTAGACGAATCAGATAACTTGTGATGTAAAAGACCTTTGCCTGAGACCCTGGTACTAAGTTCCAAAACTGGAATGGTTGGACAAAGAGTTGGACATGGTGTCCATAAGCACTTTCCTATACTCTTATTTTGATGTTCCTAGCTTAGCGGCAAAGCACTTGTTTTGCATGAGGACAGTCTCAAGTGCAATCTGTGGCATCAACTTTTACAAGGAACAGGTCGCAGGCTATCCTGAAGGTCTTGACGCGAGGCACTAATGAGCCATTGCTAGTCAGAGTAAAAATTACTAGGCTAGATAGACAAATAGTCTGAACTAACTTATATGGCAATTGTGGCTCCTGCAATATTCTATATAAAGCACTTGGAGCACTTAGGAGCACTTCAAGCATGTGGTCTACGTAAATAGTAAATATCCTTAGGAGAGATGGTTGCTCTTATGCTTTTCTGGCAATAAAGATAATATATCAGATAATTAAAAATTGAGGTTTTTTTTATTCCCCATCAATTAAGTACACTATAAAAGCAGGAACTCTACTGAGATTACGCCATATTGACCTTTCAGGGCTCTCTAGGCAGCGTTTGTTTCCAAGTCCCACAGGGGACCATCTCATTGAATCTATTGCGCTTCCTTGCCTATTTTCCCCTCTATAATTTGACTTTGATGTATCTTTTTAACTATCAGTTGTCAGCATTAACAGGTTGGGTGTGAAAATCGTATGAAACATTATCAGTCCTGTAATCATGTATCTATTCAGCACAGCTCTATTAACTTGAGGCAAAATGCAATCTGATTTCATCGATTTCATAGCAGAACAAATTTGCAGTTAGTTATTGGCCTTAGGATTTTGCATGGAATTGGACGCAGCAGCATCTACACCCATGTACAAATATGGACACCTGGCTTGGAGGGAGGTTACGAGTCCAGGTTTTGCATTTATGAATGTTGCTGCATCTGTATGAAAACTTATGAAAGTCGAAAGCAAAACAAAAGTGTGCACTAATGCATTCCACATTAAGGAACAAATTCTGATGGAAAACTCATTTCAGAGAACTAATGTTAGGAAATATAGCTATAGTCCCCCTTCTTGAGATATCACGTTGCAATATATAGATGGGAAGATTCAACTCTTCCCAGTCCTGCAGAGGCAAGGCAGCATTCTATTAGATGTGCCAAGCCTTGTTGTTTATGGTGATTTGCATGTGTACACCTTCAAATCCAGCAAGGAAACTGCAAGCAGAAGGCTGTTACTGAAAACAGATCTCCCTTGTGGAATTGGAATAGAATGACTGAGCAGGACATGATATTGGTGTAATACTCCAGGTATTATTCTACACATAGTGGCATGGAATTGAATAGATTATTTGCACCATACTATAAGATTTCTTTGCAACAACATTGGCTGCTTTATGTTGATTTGCCCGCTGCCCAATGAAAATTGCAATGGTCTCTTGGCAGTTAGTCAGTAAACACGTTGTATTCCTCATTCTATTATATTCCTTCTCAACTGCAGCATAAAGTCTTACAGTGTACTGCCACACGGCATCGGCACTCCCCATCTTGTGCATTCGGCACTGGTGATAAGTGCAGTGTGATCTGACATTTCTTTTCCTGGTTTTTGTTTTAAAGTTCACTCTCTTTGAGCCAAGTGATGACTACAAGAGCAAAGTGCCTGTCTCAGTAGCTGCCCCTCAACCAAGTGGAATCTCCCTCTCTTGAAGATTTGCCAAGAAATCTGTAGGCACAATTTTTAGCTATGGTCAGGGTGTGGGGGGAAATCTGATGCAGAACAGGCTGAACCTAAATTCAGATGGCCAGATTCTGCTATTTTATTGGCTTTTTTATATGATTATGCTGTGTGAGCTAAACAGGGATTTTAACCTGGGTCTCCATGTTCACAGTTGCTATACTACACTGTTTTTCACTTTCTGTCATTGACCCCCAAAACTGGAAGGCAAGAGCAGTTGTACTTCTTACTGTAGAATAAAAAGGTAAAGGTAAAGGACCCCTGACAGTTAAGACCAGTCGTAGATGACTCTGGGGTTGAGGCGCTCATCTCGCTTTGCAGGCCGAGGGAGCCAGCGTTTGTCCGCTCCGCAGACAGATTTTCTGGGTCATGTGGCCAGCATGACTAAGCCGCTTCTGACGAACCCAGTGCAGCACACGGAAACACCATTTACCTTCCTGCTGGAGCAGTACCTATTTATCTACTTGCACTTTTTTGGCATGCTTTTGAACTGCTAGGTTGGCAGGAGCTGGGACTGGGCAACGGGAGCTCACCCCGTCGTGGGGATTTGAACTGACGACCTTATGACCACAGCGCGACCCGCGTCCCCTACTGTAGAATACTGGTGTACTATTTCACCCCTCTTAAAGGTAAAGGTAAAGGGACCCCTAACCGTTAGGTCCAGTCGCAGATGACTAAGTACTGGAGGTACTGCTGTGTTTTTGTCAGGGGGAGCTAAAAAATTAGAGGAGGTTCCTAGAGTATCACTAGGATATCCCTGTATAGGGAAGGGAACTGAAATATCTCCAATGTGGCTATAGTCATGCTTTCCAAAGCTCATAGTTGAGGTTCCAGTCATGTTTACTGCCAATGGTTGATAAATCAGCCCCCCCCCCAAACTGGTTGCTCAGTTGTGTAGGTTCTTCTGCCATCTTTTCTAGGAAGAAAAATGGCAATTAGGTAGGATGAAATATTACTTCTGCAGGCTAGAATTCAAGTTAGTAATTACATAAGAATCCCCTGCACATTTTCCATTATTTCCAGCTACATTTCTTTGCAGTGGGGGGCCGGAACGGGAGGGGGAGCCCATGCAAATCAATATCTTTTAATGCGGGTTTAAAATAGGATTGAAAAGCACAGACATGAATGTGTTCAGCTAAGTTGGTAATGTTTCAGAACACAGTGATGAAAACAATACTTAAATAGAAAGGAAATCAAGAAAGCTCTCTGTTGACAGTTCTGTGAATGAACGCATGCTGCCTTACTTTGGAGAAATGTGGCATTAAGAAAACAATTTCAATAAGGATTACCATTGATTATTTTACAAATAATTGCCTGTCATAGTCAAATACAGAAGCTTAGCCCAATTAAAATTATTTGAACTTGAACCAATGATCAAATGGTTTTCTTTGGTTCTCTCACTACAGGCGTTCAGAGAGTCTCTTTCTTTTTGCTGCATAATTCATTGTGTATGACATGCCAATTAGTAAACAATAAATCCAATGCAGAACAGAAAAGTAAATTACATTTTCTGTACCATTCGCTTCTCTTTTCAAACAGGCAATAAGTCATCACACTAGACATTATTCTGCTAAAGATGGGACAGAATGATGGATCACATAGTTAATTTGAATGAGCAAACTCCAGACAGGCTTCGTTTGGTAGTTGGGTTTTTTTTTAATCTATGGAATTCCACTTGCTGAGATTTTTGTGTGTGTGCCTTTTTGCCATTTATTTATTTATTTAACAACAGTCACAAAACACATACCCATTAACAAAGTAACATATACAGAAATGACACTCACTGAAAGCTTTATAAATCTTCTACAAAAGACTGATGTCATTGGTTCCCAATCCCCTCCCCCCAAAAAAGTTGAGATTTGACTAATAAGGACATAATTTCGTCTTTTGAACATCAGGAGTTTACGATTTCCAGTTCCTAACGCCATTGAGACTTAGGGAGCATGTCTGTTACGAGATCTTCTGGGATGAGCAGGGATAAGAGATCCAGCAGATCTCCAGCTGAGCCTGGGGATTCTTGACACATCCAGACTATCTAGGCATAACTCCCTACCCTCAGTTCAGCCAGAGATATGGCAATGTATTTTCCCCCATCCTGGCTCAGCTAAGAGGCTCCTTGAACTAAGCCTTGGGCCTCCCTGATGTTCTTGATGGACCAATGAACTTAGTATCTGCTCATATTATCCCTTTTCACACTATACGGGCTTGACTGAACATAGGAAAGGAACAGAAGGATTGGCTCCTGTTTCTGCGTCCTTCCCATTTATCTGTGCATTTATTTATTTTAATAATAATAATAATAATAATAATAATAATAATAATAATAATTTATTATTTACACCCCGCCCATCTGGCTGGGTTTCCCCAGCCCCTCTGGGCGGCTTTCAACCATACAGCATCAAACATTAAAAACTTCCCTATTGGACGCCGACCGCTCGGGGGTCGCATAACTATTTATTTGATTCATTGATTGATATACTGCCCTTCATCGTAAGATCTCACAGAATAAAATACAGGATAAAAACAAGTAAATAAATAAAACTAAACAGCAAAACAATGCCCCCTTCCCCCAAACACATTTAAAAGGCTGTAGAATATGAATCAGCCAAAGTCCTGGTGGAAGAAGAATGTTTTTGCCTCGTGCCTAAGAATATATGATGAAGGCACCAGGCGAACCTCCCTGAGGAGAGCATTCTACAGACGGGGAGCCACTACAGAGAAGGCCTGTTCTCATGTTGCTATCCTCCGGACCGCATGTGCAAGGGGCATATGAAGAAGGGCCTCAGATTACGAACGCAGAGTCTGGGATGGCTTATATGTGGAGAGGCAGTCCTGCAATTAGGAACCTGGAGATTATATATATATATATATATATATATATATATATATATATATATATATATATATATATTGGGGGGGAGCAAAGTTCAAATCCATGCAAGCAGAGCTTGAGTGCAATGACTTTCTGCATGAAGAGCTGGTGAAAGCAGGGATATGAGGAGCAGGAAAAGCAGTGTGATTCTCCTCTGTGAGTTCATCTTAGGTAGACAAACAGCCAGGTGCAAAGAGTCATTGTTGCCGAAGAAAATGGCATATTGCACTAACTGTTGCCATTCCCTGCTGCCCCTTTGGCTACATGGCTACTAACTGATAAAAATGTCATCTTCCCTTTTAATGGTGTTCTTTGCGAAATGACTCCATTTTGTACAACAGAAGCGGAAATGTCAGGGCACCTAAAATCAATTTCTGAAACTTCTGGGTAGCTATAAGCTACAATAGGTTTCCATTCAACTGGATGCAGTAAAAGGAAAATGCTTTGAAAGGGTGCGCAGTTAAAAAGGAAACAGAGGGACAAATTTTCTTATAAAAGGCACTATGGGCACATGCATTATGGCAACCCCACATTTAGGTTGCATAATACTTTAGAAATACAAGGCGGCTCTCTACACCCACATCTGGCTCCATTTTATTCCTTGTACAAATTGTAGAGACTAATGTACTGCTGTAAAAATTACAGCCTGTAGTACATTGGCTTCGTACTGTTAGACTGTTTATTTAAACTTTCAATGGAGTAGTTTTATTTAAAAATTGCATTCCTGTTTGTTTTATTCACTTCATTTATTTGGCATTCTAGCAAACTCCTTTTAATGCAAATTAGGTGAAAAAGTGCTCTCCACTTTTGCATTAAATCCCTTGACTCTGCTCATATTCAGTCATGACTTTATCCTGTGAAAATGTGCTCAGCACAGTACATTATTGCTTAATTAGCCAGCATTGCATTTTCATTGGACAATCAAAAACTCAGAATTGCTGACATTAACTTGCGAGTAAATGCTAAGTCTCTTCTGCCCATTATGGATTGAGCCAAATCCAAATCACAAGGGCTGAATTCTTGGAATACTGTGCTCAGATTCAATTATAATTGTAGCTACAAGCAATTTAAAATATTTAGTATTTATTTTTATAGCATTCAGTCTATTGGTTGGTCTTCCTGGTCTGGGAGAGGGAAAACCATTTTTTCTCTTCAGAAGATATACAGATAGTGACTTTTCTCCTTCGCATTCCGTATCAACCACTTAAAATGTATATGCTGCTTTGCTAACAAGCATTAGGCACACCACAAAAAACTAAGGTGTACATTTTATATTTTCCAATTCCTCAAGGGCACTGTTAGCATATAATGTTCCAGAGGGCATTATCGACCCTTCAAGCCAGCCTTCTCCAGCTGTTGCTGTCTAAATAGCTTGGACTTCAGCTCCCATCTTCTCATACCCTCCAACATTTCGCCAATGAAAATAGGGGCATCCTAAGGAAAAGCGGGACGTTCCAGGATCAAATCAGAAACCGGCTAGTCTAAATCAGGGATGTCCCTGGAAAATAGCGACACTTGGAGGGTCTGTCTTCTCTGACCATTGGTGCGCTTTCTGAGGCTGATGGGAATTGTAGGTGAAAACAACTAGAGGGCAGCAGATCAGAGGAGATTCCCTTAAGAAAACTCCTTTATTCTTGCCCATTCAACAGTGTTCCCCCTACAATGTCATCTTCTTTCATCAGGCATTTACACATGACAACTTGAAGGAAGAGAAGCATGTCTCCACCCACTGGGGGAGGAAGGGTGTGTGTGGTGGGTACTGTCCATCCCGGGTGTCATCCCTGAGTGGGGGTGACATCGCTGCGCTGTCCCACTGGGCCGCTCGCTGCTCACCGTGGGCGGCACCCCCGGGACACTTGCCACTCGCCGCAGGCGGCACCCCCCTGGGACGCTCACCATGGGTGGCTAGCCCCGCCCCTGCAGGCAGCTAGCCCCAACCCCGGGTGCACAGCATGTGCGCCACTCTGGGTGCCGGAGCAGCTAGCTCCGCCTCTGTCTCCACCCAGCCCTGGAGTCAGCTTTCCTTGTTAGGTGAGACATTGTTAGGTGGGACATTTTCTTTTGTGGGGGAGAGTACCAACCACATTAAATTGGGGCAGGGTGCCACATTAAATTGTTGCAACTCACTCACACACATACACATTTTGCAGGTGTTTTACATTATATCATGCAGTAGGCCAGGGGCAGCTAACATGGCACCCTCCCCATGCTGCTGGAGGACAACTCCCATCATTCCTGACCCTTAAGCACTGGTGTATCTGTTGAGTTGGAGTCCAACTACATGTGGAGGACACTCCATTGGCCACCCCACAGTGTCCAAACATCACCAGGAAACTGAACTAGTGACGTTTGGCGAATGCTGTTCTTCACTTGCAGTGGTGAGAGACTATATGAACCTGACCTTCCTCAGTTCCCCCACCCCCTGAAGGAATGCCTCATCATCAAATTAAAGCTAGCATAATTATTTAGCAAATGAGCTGATTTATTAAATCTGTGGTAGTCTAATGATGTTGAGATATGATGGCCACTCGACTAATGAAATGTTTGACCCTGTCTGGACAGTATGGAAACAGCACTTAGGGATTAAAAGCGGATGCTCACTGTGTGGTAATATTGTGCAGTATAAATTAATGGCTTTCAAGTGTTCCTTCATAATCAAGCACAGCAAATACTGCCAGTGAAACGTGGCATTTTCAGTATGATAGATTTTGTCAGTGAAGGGATTCCTCCTTTCCATTTTCACCTAATTAATTAGTAGTAAATTTGGAAGCAGCATTCTGACCTACTTATAAATCTCTGTGGGTGCATGTATATTTATATAATACTTCTTTGGGTTACCTCATTAGTCAGAGTGCAATAAACTAATTTTAATGATTGAACAGTACTGAAGTTTTGGGTGGAGGCTTTTTCTTTTGGTTAGGTATCACAAACTCCTTAGCTGAATGAGCAAAAATATATAGCCTATTAACATCTAAATGCATCACACCATGTATGCATCTTATTAACATGTAGGAGGAATTACAAGGATTGGGAAACCAGTCAAATATTGTCAATTAGCCTCTTATTATTTCAGTATTCCACAACCATTGTTAACTAATTTGTTTGTTTGTTTAAAATTAGCACAGGCCTCTTATTTCAGCTCTAACAAACTCATACAGAAAATATTTGATCATTATTATTACATTTATGGGATAACAGAGAAGTATTTTTCAGTGGTTGACTGCCTGATGATGTTTCTGAGAATTCCCTTTCATTTTAGCACAAAACTAGATCCTGTTTTTTGGTGTTGGTTTCCCCCACCCCCTTAAAACAACATAAAGGTGAGGGGCAATTTGGACCAGATTGGATTCCCCCACCCCACCCCAATTTCCCAATGCAGATTGCCTCCTGGACTCGTTATTAGTTCTTCAGAGGAAAATATACTGGTCCTCCACACATTTTTTCCTCCTCCTTAAATTAATTCATTGTGAATGACCACAACCATCTGGTTGTGTTAGCAGAATCACAATCACAGGCCACAATTTAGGGATGATTGAAGCTGCTCATTTCCAGTCCACGTGATTTCTCCATGTGTTCATCCATAAGTCCCTGCCTACCATTTCCATATTATTATTAGTGCATAATAAAGTGCATATTATTATGCATTTAAAAAAAACACCCATTTACAAATATCTCTTTCAAACGAACCACAATTGCATTGTACAGTACCTCAAAATACGAATGATTTCACTGATTTCTCTACAAATATTATTCATTTATAAAAGTATATATATACCACAAAATCACAAAACATATCAAAGTGTTTTAAATATTAAAAAGATAAAAACCAAACAATAAAAGCATAAACAATTTACAACAATCTGAAAGCAAAATAAAAATGAAATAAAAACAAGCATCCATAAACCATTGTGGGAGATATACTCTTAATTGCTTAAATATATATTTTTGCTCTCAAAATATGCATTCATTAATTTTTTTAAAAAAGCAATTCTGAGAGCTCAAAAAATGCCTCAGAAATTTTGGAAAGCACATTAACAAGTCGTGATCTGCACATTATTCCAGGGGTATGTGGTCAGTTTATACTGGAATTTGTAAAGACAGACTTTTTCCTCAGTCAGAATCACTCTAAATGTGCTTTGGCTCATCCAGTCAGGATATTAAAAGCACAGTAATAAGGGAGACTTTTAAAATTATTCTTCAGAAAACATAAATATCAAGTAGTTCTGATGCTGAATTATTAATCCATGTCGTTTTATTTCAAATTAATAAACCTAGACAGGGATGGTAGTCAGGAACATGGATCAGAAGCCCCACTCCTTGCTTAAGCATGCTTTTTGTCTCATTCTCCTATCTGCTTATCACAAGCCTGTTCAATTGAATATATCCCCTTGTCATCACCCCAAGAGGAGTGGTGGATGTTAAATATTGCATCTGTCAAGTGTATGTATTCTGGGATTCAGCACACTTGCCAAGTCAGGCTTCATGCAAATACCTTTCCCATTCACTCCTTCCTCCTTCCCCTCTTTATCACAGCGAAGCATTGTCAAGGACTGTTTCTGTAGCTTCTTTGCATTCTTGAATTAAGGCCATGGGATCTGTCGACTGAGAACAGCAGGCTCACGGGGCAGGGAGAGGAGGGATTAATCATCAGAAGACAGTTTTGAGAGGAACAGGATTTCACTAATGTACTCGGACAGAAGTGAGGAGATTCAGGGAACTCCACCAGGGCATGTAATTTGGAACTAAAGCATTGCAGGAATGCAGACTTGTGAAAGGGCTGGAACCTTTGCCTCCCTTCAAGTGAAAGAAAGACTTCATGTTTTAAGGCTGGGTAAGCCAAGCTTGGAATCTGTAGTACAAGGGTTCTAAATCACAAAATTGCACCTGGGTGATTGTGCTTTTTAATTATTTTTCAGATGGGCTGGAGAGAGGGGGATTTCTGTTTAATTAACGTTCCATCTCCTCTGCTCCAAATTTTTACCTCTTTCTTGGTCAATTAAACTTGTGTAACAATAATATCCACTGCAGGATGGAATGATGCTTCTCAGCTGTTGCAGTTGGTGGGTGTAATTTGTGTTACACCCACCATAGCAAACTATGGCAAGTTCTTAAAGAAATGGGAGTGCCTGATCACCTCATCCGTCTCCTGAAAAATCTCTATGTGGGACAAGAAGCTACAGTTAGAACTGGATATGGAATAACTGATTGGTTCAAAATTGGGAAAGGAGTACGACAAGGCTGTATATTGTCTCCCTGCTTATTTAACTTATATGCAGAATTCATCATGCGAAAGGCAGGACTGGATGAATCCCAAACCGGAATTAAGATTGCCGGAAGAAATATCAACAACCTCAGATATGCTGATGATACAACCTTGATGGCAGAAAGTGAGGAGGAATTAAAGAACCTATTAATGAGGGTGAAAGAGGAGAGCGCAAAATATGGTCTGAAGCTCAACATCAAAAAAACTAAGATCATGGCCACTGGTCCCATCACCTCCTGGCAAATAGAAGGGGAAGAAATGGAGGCAGTGAGAGATTTCACTTTCTTGGGTTCCATGATCACTGCAGATGGTGACAGCAGTCACGAAATTAGAAGACGCCTGCTTCTTGGGAGAAAAGCAATGACAAACCTAGACAGCATCTTAAAAAGCAAAGACATCACCTTGCCAACAAAGGTCCGTATAGTTAAAGCTATGGTTTTCCCAGTAGTAATGTACGGAAGTGAGAGCTGGACCATAAAGAAGGCTGATCGCCGAAGAATTGATGCTTTTGAATTATGGTGCTGGAGGAGACTCTTGAGAGTCCCATGGACTGCAAGAAGATCAAACCTATCCATTCTTAAAGAAATCAGCCCTGAGTGCTCACTAGAAGGACAGATCCTGAGGTTAAGGCTCCAGTACTTTGGCCACCTCATGAGAAGAGAAGACTCCCTAGAAAAGACCCTGATGTTGGGAAAGGTTGAGGGCACAAGGAGAAGGGGAAGACAGAGGACGAGATGGTTGGACAGTGTTCTCGAAGCTACTAACATGAGTTTGGCCAAACTGCGAGAGGCAGTGAAGGATAGGCGTGCCTGGCGTGCTCTGGTCCATGGGGTCACGAAGAGTTGGACACGACTGAACGACTGAACAACAACAACAACAACAACAACAATAATATCCACTGCAGGATGGAATGATGCTTCTCAGCTGTTGCAGTTGGTGGATGTAATTTGTGATGAAGAGTGACAATCCAGCCGGCTGCTCAATCACACGCCATTATTGCTGAGACATCTCATGCCATTTTGTGAATTTTAAGCAAGCTGTTTGCCGGTTTTGTGTTGCCTTACCTGCCTGCCCAAGCTTCCTAAGGAAAGACTCGTATGCA
This sequence comes from Darevskia mixta, assembly GCA_034641385.1. Taxonomy (NCBI): domain Eukaryota; kingdom Metazoa; phylum Chordata; class Lepidosauria; order Squamata; family Lacertidae; genus Darevskia; species Darevskia mixta. The sequence goes on from JAWWNH010000029.1 coordinate 9,791,536, forward strand.
TGTATATTCAAGCAGTCAAAACACCCTATGCATCCCATGGCAATATATGGTGGTTGCATTATTCAATAAATAGTCACATGGTCATCCAGGTGCAAAAGCTAGTGTTGGCAGTAGCCCGTAGTATCATTGATGTTTGTACAACCTCTTTGCAGACAGAAATTCAAACTAGTAACAGTGGCTGTATCTTATTGGAGTACTACATTTTATTGATAACAAGATATTGTGGTTTGGGTTCTGAAAATGCAGCGACTCAGGAAAAGGAGCAATATTTTCTACAAATATGTATGAATTTCTAACAATCAACAAAAGGGTAATAATGACACTTATAGTGCCTTAAAAACAGTTGCCTGTGATTTCAAAAATACAATATGATTGACAGGAAAAAAATCATGTTTTTTTTTAAAAAATAAAAGGTGTAGACTCTGTTTTTATTCCCTGTCAAAAGAAAAAAAACACCCAATTGATTTACTCTGCAAGTTAACATCATTTAATTATATTATTCTTATGTGAACAGAATATTAACTAGCAAAGGATACATCAAACAGAATTCTGGCAGTCAGAAACTAAATAAAGTGTGTGGTTGTAAAATTATATTTGCATTGAGTTCCGAGGTACAATAAGAAATAAATGGGAATGTGGGGTGTGGGGTGTGGAGACAGATTCCATAATAGTGATTTCGGTATGAGGTCATGTTCAGAACATAACAGAAGCTAAAGCCAGGGAAACCGTGTTAGCAATTAAGACCACCTGCCGTCTGCTTCAAGGTTCTTTTATTTCTAGGTGGTCGTTTAGGGGTAGTTCTTTGGAATGTCTTCCTGCTACTATAAATTAAACCAAAATGAATTTCTGACAGACTCTATTTAACCTGAAATTATCAAACTGTGCCTTCACTTCTGCAATGTGGTGTGTGTGTGTGTGTGTGTGTGTGTGTGTGTGTGTGTGTTAGCAAAAATAGAATTGGTTCAGAGAACAGCAATGGACTTGTTTTGCTACTTTGTGGACCTAACTGTACTTTCTTTGGGCTTGTTTCTGGGCTGAAAATTTCTCCTACATATTTGTTTACCATTCCCCATCAATTAATGAGAAAAGAAATTCCACTTGGAAGAGAAAATGTGGGCAAAATGTTATTGGTATGTGGTTACCTGACTTTTTATATTGCTGATGGGTGTTTATGAATGATTGTCCTTTAAAGGAAAATCTCACTAGTAGTCTGCACTCTGCAGCATTTCCCACTGCCCATACTTCAATTAAAGCCCAATTAAAGGACATTATGGATAACTCCTTCCATTGGAATTTTTCAGATCAGGAAGTGCAGGTAGCCAGGATTTAGGGTTAGAAATACACCCACATGCCTACCTCACTCTGTGCAATAAAGTAAGCTCAAAACTCCACACTGACCAAAATCCAGAAGTTTCCTGGGAATGAAAGGCCCTGAAAACTGATTTCGCAGGGAAATAAAACTTTCAAGAAATCAGAGGGCAGATTCCATCATAGCACAACTCCGGGCACATTTCAGTCTCCCAGCAGTTTAGACCTATAAACTCCAACACACATAATTCATTTACTGTTGATCCCACCATTTTCACGGCACACCTATTAGCAATTTCAGAGTCTCCTCCCTCCCCCAACTCACGTTTAAAACTCATGGCACAAATCAGCACTCCATTTTTTTTTTAACCTTGGTACAAGCAACTGAAAAAGAAACGAACTGGTTTCTTGAATTCTGGAAATTCCACATAATGAGCATCTTATAGTGTGGCACATTCAGCCCTCACAGTAGGCTTGCTTTTAAAGCAATATTAATGTGGTACACTTTTGAGATGAAGTAACCTTCTATTTGCAAATCATATCAGCTAAATAAGTAATCTAAGGTTACACTATGAAAAGCATGCAGAAAATACTCTGATTGGACACTCCAGGTTTTGACACCTAGTTTTGCCCTTTCCTTTGGTTTGATCTACTATAATTTATCTAATGAGCCTCACTTACATGCCATTTTTTTTAATGAAACAGTCAACATTCCAAGTTTTACATATTTTACATCTAGCTTTTCACCAGCTAGGGAGCTCATTAGCAGCCATTTCTTGTGGTGAATAAATGCCACCTGAGAACAGCACTATTCCCTAATTCACAAGTTTGCATTCTTCTAAGAGGTCACTTAACCTTTAAGTCAACTGCAGCCTAGTAACGGTAAGCAGTTTTCAGGGAAGACTTCCCAGGATGTAGCTGTTGTATTGGATTTTGCAGGTAACACAGAGGTATCAGAAGTTCAGAACTATTTAAAACTCTGCAACGCAGGCACATTTTGTGTGGCTGAAGACTACACGGCAGCCCTTTGAAAAACACAGTTTAAGTTTGTTTGGAGTGCGATGCTATCTTTGAAAGGAAAGAACTCACAGTGGTTTTGACTACTGCCGTTCAAATAATTATTACAGTGTCTGGAATTACTAAAGCTATTCCCCACACCCATGTTAAATAAATAAATAGATGATCCACAGAAGAAAATTTATTAGTGTCATCATTTATCATCATTTTTACACTGCATACATGTCTACTCAGGGTTTACTCCCAGGTAAGTGAGTATAGACGCGGGTGGTGCTGTGGTCTAAACCACAGAGCCTAGGGCTTGCCGATCAGAAGGTCAGTGGTTTGAATCCCTGCGACGGGGTGAGCTCCCTTTGCTCGGTCTCTGCTCCTGCAGTTCGAAAGCATGTCAAAGTGCAAGTAGATAAATAGGTACCGCTCCAGCGGGAAGGTAAACGGTGTTTCCATGCACTGCTCTGGTTTCGAGTCATGCTGGCCACATGACCCAGAGGCTGTCTGTGGACAAACGCTGGCTCCCTCGGCCATTAAAGCGAGATGAGTGCCACAACCCCAGAATCGTCCGCGACTGGACTTAACAGTCAGGGGTCCCTTTACCTTTGAGTGAGTATAGATTGAAGCCTAAATTGTGCAGGGTGGTATCACACACCTGAGAAAATAAAACCTTCTGACAACCAAATGGCACCAGCTTCATCACACTGCAAAACCTGGAATTGGGACTGAGTTGGTGAGTGAGCTTTTATTGGAACACATCATCAGGATTTAAGAGCAATTTTAAAGCCAAACTGAAACCTCAGGATAAATCATGAGCAAGAACACTATGTACTATGGATGAGAGATTCCATCCTCACTTCCATTTGCTTGTTGTGAACCATCTTCCATGTCTCCTAAATTCTGGCTTAACAAGATCAGACTTTGGATGGGGGCAGAGGTATGCTCGCATGCCCTGTCTTCAACATCCATGTGTACATCTTTTATGCATCAACCCCTTCCTACCTTTGTTGAGCAGGAAAGGTCTACAATTGGCTTTTACTTGAATTTGCTTCAACCAGGGTTCTACTCATGTTCAAGCAAAGAATGTAAGAAGAGCCTGCTGGATGAGGCCAATGTCTGATCTAGTTCAGTATCCTGTTCTCATAGTGTCCAACCAGATGAGCTGGCAAGCATGACCTGCAGGCCTTCCCGACTCAACAAAATGCATCGGACAAATACCTTAGGAGAAATTCTGAAATTTATTCTGGATTTACAGCACTCAAACTTTGCCATATATTTAGCTGTTTCAGTTTAAACTCGCCCCTGCCCCTTGTCACCAACTCACATGTGTACATTGAAAAAACTATTGCTACTATCTTGAGCATGCAGATGATTGCATCATCAGTCCCTTTTTAAGCATTGCTTTACAGATGTGCCCCTGTGCTCCTATGCCAATAAAAAATACCACACCAAAAGATTCTCTAAAGAACCATATATGGAATCACATCAAGATTGGGTTGTGGTTTGGCCTTGCAATGGTTTATTAATAAGCACATGCAAATTTATTGTAGTGTCATGAGGGAGAAAGGCAAATGAATGAACTAAAAGTTGTGGCAATCATGCTTTCACGGTGATACTCAGTAATAAAATGCGGTTTCCAATCCATCAGTTCCACTTCAGGAACAGTCACATGGAATCTGGAACTCCAAAATCCAGAGAGAAATTTGAACGTGGAAAACTGTGGAGCCATTTCCCCAGTCAATTCACACTACATAACCCTCTGGAGCAGATGCAGGGAGTGCAGGCAGGGGGATGAAATCTGAATGAAAATTAAGAGAAAAACACATCTAAATTCTATTATGAAAAGCCCCACAGGATCATGGAGCCTGCCCTCAGTGGACAAGTACAATATAACACGATCTGTAGTAAAAACTGGCAAAGGAAAGCCTGCATGATGTGGAAAACATAAATCAATATACTCTGGTAAAATAAGAAATGTTTCTTGAGAACACCAGCTCAGAAGTATTGTAAGTGTAGCACCACTTGTGTTATAGCGGATACTATCATTGACCTCAAAAATATATTTCCTTGCAATGTGCTAAACCAGAATGTTCTTACAGGGAAGACAAAAAAAACAAACCCACACACACACACACACACACTTTCACAAACAGTCTTCATGTAAGATACCCATGAAGAAATTATTTCCAAACATCAAAAGCCTTTGTTCCAGGGTCAGCATAACCTGGATAAAGAGAAAAGTGTGATGATTCAAGCTGCAAAATACATCATGTTCTTGGGAAATTGTGTTCCTTCCTAATCATGTGAAATGTCAAAAATGTTATTTTAAAATTGAGGCTTTGTGTGTTGAGTCATTGAAGAAAAAGATATTGGGAAGATCAACAGGTTGTAGCTTTTAAAGAAACTCTTTGGTCAGCAAGCAGATAAGGAAATGACCGGTGTGCACAGAACACCGATTGCAGCAAGGTCAAAGTCCATTATCTAGGGATATTCAGATATTTAGTGAGGTTAACGTGAGTGTGTATTAGAGGGGTTTCATCACAGAAGCAGATTCCTAGAAACGTCGGAAGCATAGGAACTTGTCTTATATAGGAACACAGACTTATTTGTCCATCTAGATCAGTATTGACTTAAGATATTCCTATTGGTGGAACACTCTTATTATTGGTGGAACACTACTACTACTACTACTACTACTACTACTACCACCAGTATACCTGAAGGAGAGTCTCCACCCCCATTATTCAGCCCGGACACTGAGGTCCAGCTCCGAGCTCCTTTTGGCAGTTCCCTCACTGCGAGAAGTAAAGTTACAGGGAACCAGGCAGAGGACCTTCTTGGTAGTGGCGCCCACCCTGTGGAATACCGTCCCATCAGATGTCAAGGAAATAAACAACTGTCTGACTTTTAGAAGACATCTGAAGGCAGCCCTGTTTAGGGATGTTTTAAATGTCTGATGTTTTATTGTATTCTTAATATTTTGTTGGAATCCGCCCAGAGTGGCTGGGAAAACCCAGCCAGATGGGAGGAGTATAAATAAATATATTACTACTACTACTACTCTTCTACTATTATTTGTATACCCCCCTTAATCTGTTCACAACACAAAATTACCAGAAAATCCCTACCTGTACAGTGCCCATTGTAAGATTTAGGTATAAGTGTTACAGTTTTTCTAGAGATCATGTTAGGTGTAGCTCAGGAATGAACACTGTGTCATGATGCTTATCCTTAGCTGGCCAGAGATTATACTCACTAAGTGAGTGACTTGGGGTTATTTTATGTGAGCTGGTGGGTGCCTTCCTCTTAATGTATGAGCATCCAATAATAATCCACATTTTATAGATCAAATGCATTTTTAACCAAAGACGGCACTGCAAAACGTACAACCAGATTGTTATCCTCATTCCTATCCGTGTCTAAATCCAGAAATGTCAAATGAGGCCAATTTGCTTTAAGATGCAAACTGAACAAAATTCTCCCTCATCCCCATGAATGTGCTTGCTGCTGTAATGTGAGGAGCCACAGCACACCTGAGAAGACTTTTCCTCACCTGTTTACCTCTTCCTGCACCCAAACCGCTTCTCTTCTTCTTCCTCTTCTGTGGTTCTACCACCATTGTCACAATGCAAATAATAGTACAACCAAGTTTGGAAAGGAGAGGAGAGGAGTCAGTCCCCGATGTGAGCAAGGCTCAGTTGGGTGAAACCCACCGAATTTCGTCAATAAATCTGTTTAAAACTGATTGTTCCTCCATCCCTATGTACAGCTGATTTTACTTGATTTTACGTGGTTTTTAGCTGTCATTCGTCACCATCTTTTAAAAATATGGTGCTGTTCTTGTTTTCAATTCATGGTATATATAACATATAGAGGTGTGTGCAAGTACAGAGGGAGAGAAATAGAGAAAACTACTCAGAGAGAGAATAACACTGATTTTGAACAGACTCAGAAGTCTGATGAATCCCCAACACCACTGTGCTTAATCCTCTGGTGGAACCACTGCCTCTTCCATTGCCTTGCTGATTTCTTGCAATCAAGGTGAGAAGTTGAGGCACAACAATTTCTTCTTCCCTCCCATATCCCAACATGCACCCAAGATGCCCTGTTTCCCAGTCTCTACTGCAGCAATAATAATAATAATAATAATAATAATAATAATAATAATCCCCCACAGGACTAGATGACCCTTTGTGTCCTTTCCAACTCTACAGTTCTATGATGCTATACATAGCAGTGGAGCTTTCTGAATACATACTGGAGGACCATGTGAGCCATATATGTTACACTCCTGCCCCTCTGCTGGTGGAACCCAGTTCCTAAGACTTCATGGCCAGGCTCAAGATAAAAATGGAATCCCTCCCTGAAAACATTTTGCTTTGTTTGAAATGCAAAAGTTAAAATAGATCTAAAATAGATCATGGACCATTCCTTTTCCTTCACCCATAAAGGGCATCATGGCCACCATGACTGACTAGTAGCCTGCAAAACAAATGCTCAGTGGGTGGGAAGGAGAGATACCTAATACTGAGATCACTTTATCTGGTCAGGTAGTCTGTCTGCATGATGAGCTATCTGCCAATGTGACCTGCATCTGAAAAATAAACTTCTAGCTGAAGTTGGAATATGGTGATTAAAACACAGAATTTTTTAAAAAGCAGACAGATGATGGAAAAGGAATATCAAAAGCTTTACATCAAATCAAGGTCCACATCAAGTTGATCTTGACTGTCTTTAAGATCCTACATTGATCTTATGCACCTAAATCCCTCAAATATGGAAATAATCTGTATTCTCATTAACACTAAATAGAATTTAAACCCAGTGTCTCTCCCCCCCCTTTTTTTCAACATTGGAGTTTTAGTCAAATGTTGTGTAGCCACACAAGAAAGGACACTCCTTACTGACAATCTGCTGTTTATATTTGCTTGGGTATTTAAAAATAAAGGGGGGGAGGAGAGAGAGAAATCGATGTGATTATTTTTTGACACGACCTCTGCTCTTTTCGTCTGGATTTCTCTCAGAGGATCCCTGTCTGGAATTTGCAGCTTCAGAACACTGTCAGTTCTGATCCCTCCCACTCCCAATTGCCTTTAAGAATTTTTCATGTTCCAACTCTGCGGCTATCATTTGATTCTCCCAATATTTTGAAGGCATTGCATTTTTTCTCATAGAAAGCTGCAGTAGTAAGCGATAACACGCATCCTAATTTGCTCGCTCTTGAGTTTCATAGAACACACACTGCCCCAATGTGTTGAAATGCCTTTCTACCTCTATGTCGTTTTCCTCTCTGTGGACTGTCACTGACTACTTTTCCTCCCACTCCCAAATACACAGCAATAATAGCTGCCTGAACCTTGTCCAATTTCACATTCAGCTCCAGAAATAAGAGGTGAGAAGTTTACCATTTTGCTTCCCAAGCCCCAAGAAAGTTGATGGATCTTCTTGTGTTGGCAGGTAATTCTGTGCATGGCGGTCTCTGGGTCCTCAAGGTCAGCAACTTCTTAATTGGGCAAAGGACTGGCAAAGGCACTTTATTTTGGGTCTGAGGCATCTCAGTTACCTCCAGTGACCTGACAACAATCCATCAGATAATAAAATGACCTAGTAGTAGAGGAAAAACAGAGCAGAAAGTGTGTAACTCTGTTTTCAACAACACATGTGCTGGAGATAACAAATGATCTTCCTTGAAGCAGGCAATATCTTGGTGACACATATCTTAAAGTACTGTATTATTGTATCAGATGATAACTTCTTCACCTCTTGCTGTTTTGATGCAGAATGCAAGACATCCATGGACCTAATTTCGCTGTGCACGCACTGTAGGAAAGATGTTAAAGAACTGTACATCAACTGAGTTCCAAATTGCAAAATAATTATAGTTATAATGCGGAGGGGGAAATGTGGCTTAGAAGGAAACCACACTGAATTCTCCCAGTGCTTGGATTCAACTGAATTAATTCAAAAATATATCTGAACCACAACTGAAAGTCATTGTCATAATTGCTGGTTGAACTGAACATGAATTATGTTTCTTTTGCGGTAGACTTTTGAGCAATTCCTAGTTCATCTGACCTTGTGGCAGCCATTTTGTATAAGGCCACAATTTGTGGTGGTCATTGAATGTGCCCCAGGGCCTCAAAAAGTTAGCAACCACTGGTCTGCTATGTGCATTCTGAGCCCAAACCAGAGTGGTGAGCAAGAAACAAAAAAGAGTTTCATTTCTCCATTTCCTTTCATTACTGAAATGTTCACTTGTTTCATGTTTCATTTACTGTGATCACATTCATTTATTTTAGTTCCTATTCATTAGCTTATCATCTGTTTTAATTATTCCCATTTATTTTAGCTTCCATGAGAGAGCCACCTGTTCTTCTGTTGCCTGTAATTTTTATAGGTTGGATCCAGATTCTTCCCCTGATGGTGGCATCCTCTGAGTCAAGTTCTACTCAAGATATTCCCATTGGTGGAACACTCTTTTGTGTGTGTGTGTGTGTGTGTGCGTGCGCGCAGTGCTATGGGAAATTCAGCAACGATATATGCTCCCATTCTGCCAGTGAGAATTCTCCATTCAATTAGAATTTCTACTTGCAGGATGCAAAGTCTTGGCCCAACACTATGGTTCTTAATCCAATTGAATGGCAACGTTCATTGGGTCATAGAGCTAGAAGCCACCACAAACACCATCTTGTCCCAACTCCTGCTGATAATGGAAATCCATTACTACAGCATCCCACAGAGTTGGCCATCTAACCTTTGCTTTAAAACATTTAGCAGTAAACAAACTTGCTTTTAAGAATCTCTTCTCTAGGCTAAACATACTAAGTGCTTCAACCTTTCGTCACAGAACAGACCTTCTGCATCTCACTTGTCACTTCTTTCCAGGTTGACAAGGAGACCTAATAAGCCATTTGGGTATGGTATGAACAGTAGCATTGCTGAAATTACTATGCTAATAATTTAGGTTTGTGTGGCATGGGTTCTTCTTGATTCCTTGTGGTTATAGTGCATTTTTCTAAATGCTCTCAAAACTGATTGCTCAATTATCTGTTCATGAACATGTCCAAATATTGACATTATTATTATTATTATTATTATTATTATTATTATTCCACCTCATTTGAAAAGGAGAATATTCACCTATTCTCTAGTAGTTTTCAAAACATACACAAACAAGTTCCTTAGCACCAGAGGGTAGATACCACACTGAATGCCTAATTCCTACATCATTTCAAATGGGCCTTCTAATGAGATGTTATAAACAGGAGTCCCTAACCTGCAGAACACAGCGACCAGTTGAGTACATAAGGGGTGAGATTATCTTTCTCATGTATACTTGATTTCATTTAGGGTTTCTCTTTGGGGATAAAATTACACACACACCCCAAGTAATAAGAAAAGCTGAATTTCAGACTGCTCAGAAGTAAATTACGGTAATGCTTACTTTCAGGCAATTATATATAGAATTATGAACCCAATGTTACTTGTACTAGAGACTCGGGTGCTTTTCAGATGCTTCTAACTTTGGTGTCTTCTATCAAAATGCCTTATGTTAAGAACTTTTTGGTAAAAAATATGCTTCCTTCCAAATTGCTCTAATAATAATAATGTTATAATTAACACAATTTGTTAACTTATATTCCGTATCCTCTTGTCTTTGTTAAATCATATCACATGTCCTTTTGTAAATAGTAATCAGCAACTTTTGGGTTTCAGATACCGGTAATTGCTCCACAGTGTCAAATGAGGAATTAATTAATGTGTCAACTCAGTTTTACAATGACCCTAGGCTTATGGAGTATCTTTGGACCTGCTCTCATCCTGCCAATGGTAACAATTTAGAATTGGTAATGATAGTCCCAGAAGATCTGGATAAACCAGTATGAGTTAAAAACTACACAGAGATAAGCAAGACATCAAAATAGCTCTCAGAAATTTCCTGCTTACTCAAGGATTATTTTTACAGATGATGCTTTATTTATTATTAAGAATAACTTTCCCTTTGTGAGTTCATGTATTATGGCAAAAAAGGGGGCTGAAAATGTTCATCTCTCAAATGATCTAACTGAAAACAATGGGATAGTAACTGGATTATGGGTTAGGGAGAGCACTGCTAAAATATAAATATGACTCAAGCATCATGTGTAAATATCAGTTATCTGCATCAGCTTTGAGTACCCCAAATTATGAGGCAAATTGGAATGATTCAGGTTCGCATGTTTCCAGGGGTTTTTTCTCAGCCAGAAATCACCAGAACTCCGTTCTGGCACCTCTCAGATGGGCGCCATTGCCAGAGGAGGTGTTCATTTTGCTGTTATGTTAACATGGCATTTCATTTTGGATCAGGGACTCCGTAAGTTTCTAAGTCATGCTCTGGCTTCAATTGTCCAACTAAGACCTGCATGTTGCAGTTCAACAATATCAGTTCAATTTCCCCACCCCTGGGGAATGCCTTTCATTTATACTACTGTGATACCAGTGTGAAAATCATTGTACTGGCTTATTAAAATGTCATATTAAAGCCACCTATAATGTGGTATGTATTTATGTTTATGCATCAGAAGTAAACACTGATCCCTCTGAAATAATAAGAATGACGACGACAAGATATAGGAACAAAACACACTCGGAATATTTATATACCTGCAAGGCATTACCTAGCAAATGCTATATATTTTCTGCTATTAAAAAAACAAAACATTAATTACTGAGAGCTATTAAGGAAAACCTGGTTATGGTAAAAAGACATTGTAGATGGCAGTTGCCTGCTGGGAAATAGTTATGTCTGAAGGAAGACTGCCAGAGACTCCTCTAACGTAAAAATGATGGTCCAGTGTACCCCAACGCTTCATTTATTTTATTCTACCAGATCATGGGAAACTCTGGCAGAAAGACATGTTGGCATCAAGGTGTCTAAAGGGACAATGGAGTGTGCCTCCTAGGGGGAAGTCAAACCACTGCATTGGCAGTGACAAAGTTACCTCCCTGGGATGCCAGTCTGGGCAGTATCCAGATGACAAGACCCCACTATCAGCCTCACTGACATGTTCCAAAGGAAAGCAGAGTAATATGTTGCTTGGCTGCAGGAGTTTCTGGAAGGAGGCGTACATCCAACTGTCTTAGGACTGCACTCTGGATTTGTGTATTGTTTACTCCTTAGCCTTTTCTTCTTCCAAAGATATCCCATAAGGCAGCAGAGGTGTAGAACCAGAGTTTTCCTTCTCTTAGATGGGCTACCTTCTCAGGTTGATGGGTCCCATCTGCCCCTCACTTCCCTTTTCTTGACTGATGGGCCCTCTATGGGTCTTGTTCACCCAATCCACCAGAGCCTGTCTTCACATGCAGGGGAAGTTCCTAACTCAACGAGTGTTTGAGATCAATTGGCTACCCTCATCTGGTTTAGCCGGCCAGTTGAAGCCATTTTGCATGCTGACAGCTTCTAGGAGCCACGGGAGAGGGCTGAGAGCAGTGTGGGGACCAAAGGTGGACAAACTACCACAGAAGGAGCACAACATGCTCCCCACCAGAGGTACTATCCCTCTCCTAACATCCCCTACACCAAAATAAGTAAAATAAGGGATGCAAACAATTTAAAAATCACTAAAAATCACATGCTGATTTTTCATATGTAAAAAATCATATGTAACACTAAGCATTTCTGCTTGCCCTCTACCATCACTGCTCTGGGGTATCCCCAAGCCTTCAGAGTGGGTTTGGGGAGGAGAGTTCAGGGTCATGGGAGGGAGAAGCCCTGTTGCACAAGCAGGACTCTTTGTGCTGGCTTCCACCAGTAGAATGGGTTAGCTGAATCCAGCCCATAAATACCAAAAATTACACATTACTTAAAATATATTGGAAGCAGGAAACTGGCTACAAAGGCAGTTGGAGCACAGAATGATAATGGAGTTAAATGTGTGCTAAAAGAGGGAAAGGAGATTGCAAAGAAGCTGAAAGCAACCCTTGGGTCTGTCTTCACTGCAGAGAATGTAGAGCAGATTCCAATGTCCTAAACTGAGAAATACAAGAGATGGAGCCTTAATGACAAATTTAAAATGAACAGATCACTAGTTTCTCTCTTACATACCAAAAGGAGAAGAATTGTTATGAGTGTGCTTCTTTGCCTCTTATCCCCGTCTCTACAAAACTAGAAACTTACTGTACCTTTTCAAAATGAAAGCTGGTAATCTGGGGGTTATGGTAGATCTGGGATGGGGGACAATTTGTCCCCCCCCCCTCTTCCCCACTGCAGACTGTCACGGGCAGGGCAGTGTGAAAAAGTTTGATTGGATGTTGCATAGATGCAGAAGAAAAACAATAATGCAACCCAAGTGTCTCTCATAAATGCAGGCAATATAACTTCTTCCCACTTTGCTAAAGACAAGCTGTGTTTCCATTTCCCCTGGAATTTCCTAAGGAACGTGAAAGAAGCCTTGCCAACGCATATCACATCCCAGCTTCGCTGAGAAGGTCTACTCTGCTCACCATCTGCACATTCCTGAGCAGTATTGTTCAAGCTGTGCTGCTTTGACAAAGGATACCTGGCCTAGTGGAACGCTCCAGCTACCCCCCACTACCTCACAGCAGAATTTTCTGTGTCAGCCTGTAACAACCTGGGCTCTTTGAGACATGTGGCAGCATGTTCAAATCTATGCGCTGTGAGGAAACTAGTTATCTGCTTCCAGTAATTCTCAGTATCGAAGTCGTGCACATCTGGCTCAGTACAGATGTGCAACCCAATGCTGGCATTTTGATAGACTCTAAGATTATTATCTGCAAATGTCAAGAGAGGGGATTTATATTGTGATATTTTGTATTGTTGTAATAATCTTGGCTGCGGTAATGAAGTCAGGATGTGCACTTTGCTGTTCTCCTGTGACCTTTTGCCTCAGAAAAATGAAGCAGTGGAGTTAATGCCGGGAAATATTATCAGCTTTTAACAGATGTGGAAGTGTTTTAAGGGGTTTTCTCCCCTTGCATTTTGGATATATATATATATATATATATATATATATATATATATATATATCTCCTGATTGCCCATTGCTTCTCTTTTCAGGTTCTTGGGGTTAAATAAACATGGGAGATTGTGTACAGACCACAGTTACTGAATCAGACATTGGAGCTTTTTGGAGGTCAAAAGAGTGTCTGCCTTCAATGTAACAATCAGCACAGTATCTGGGTGACACTCTATGGCTTACAGTAACTGTTTGCTTTGAGGAGTGAGTGCTTGTCAATTGCACAACACCCCTCTGACCCTATATGGTAAGAGTCTAAGTGCCCATATTTGGAGGACTATAATTGACTAGATATAGACATGCCTCTCAATTGCCCTTCACTGCTGTGACAAGTATACTAAGTTTGATTCCATTTCTCACTGCCGTCTCTAGTTTCTGCTTTCTGGTATTACTGGGGTTTGGATTTTTTTTTTAAAAAATTACTGCACTATTCTCTGGAAAGCAACAACATCCAGAAATTATTAAAAGATCCAACACCTTCTTCTTCTTTTTTTTAACACCTTCTGAAAAATAATTAAAGGAATGTTTAAAATACTAGAAAATTATACATGCTTAAAAATTAATCATTGGAAGGACAGATCCTGAAGTTGAGGCTCCAGTACTTTGGCCACCTCATGAGAAGAGAAGACTCCCTAGAAAAGACCCTGATGTTGGGAAAGATTGAGGGCACAAGGAGAAGGGGACGACAGAGGATGAGATGGTTGGACAGTGTTCTCGAAGCTACTAACATGAGTTTGGCCAAACTGCGAGAGGCAGTGAAGGATAGGCGTGCCTGGCATGCTCTGGTCCATGGGGTCACAAAGAGTCGGACACGACTGAACGACTGAACAACAACAAAAATTAATCACAAAGAGCTCAACTCTAGGCATGTTTACTAAGAGTTCAATGAGGCTTACTCCCAGGTAAATGTGTATACCATCATCAACATCATCAGACCACATCATCTGTAGACCACCCTTCATTAAAAGACCACAGGGTGGTTTATAATATACAACAAAACAAAAACATACAAAGCAGTGTTATTTTTCTAGCAGAACTCACCACAAACGTCTCCCTTGTTCTCTTATAATGGCAATGGCGCCCACCCGAGAGGTGCCGGAACTTAGCTCCAGTGTGTTCCGGCTGGGGGAAAAGCCCTGTTACAAAGGTATACCATTAAATGATGAATATTTTAAAACATTAACATTTAAACCATAGATTTACTATTCATAATAGTAGTACAGCAGCAGATAGTTCAATACAAGTAGCAATAGCCACGGTGAATACATGCATTTCAGTTGATGACAAAGCTCAAGAGTGAGGGCACTTGACAGGAGTTCAGAGGCAGGAACTTCTGCAAGCGAGAGTACACTACAGAAAAGATCCTATCCCAGGACACCACATAGGCTCTTTGGTGGAGCCGCCTCTGTGGGTCTCTGTGAATGGTAAACTATAGTTCCTATGATTCTTTGGGAACACCACATGCTTTAAATGTATGGTGTGGTCGACACCTAAGTGTTCCAAGTGAATTAGGAAAATCCTGCAGCAGAAGCGGTTATCTTGCCAGTAGAAGTGAGTATCTTGACAACACTACAGGAGATGTACACCAAATTGGGCTTTGTGCCCAAGATTGGGAGGGGGGAGTATGAAATAATGGGGACAGCAGGCACTTTGTGGGATGTTTTATACTTTCAGGCTGGTTGTTTCAGAGATAATTTTTTTTCATAGAGCTGCTGTCAGCTCTTTGGGAGAGTTTGCTTTTGAGATGTGCAAAGCACATCCCCTCCAAGCTCGCAAAAACACCTTGTTGTCTGCCCCTTAGGCACATCTGGCAGCGAGACTGTTGCTGCTGACATGAGCGTTCAGGTCTGATCCCACTGCTCCCAGGATGAAACAGTTCGGCAAAACTGATATGCAAGAGCAGGACTCAGCTTGAAGCAGGAGGAAGAATTGTCTTTTGCCCTGTGAAATATTCCTGTGAAACTGAGGCGATAGTGGGGAGGGGGGGAGACGAGAAAGTGGTGGAGAGGAAAGGAAAGGAAGAATTGGATTTTACAGCGCCGTGCCATTTTTGTCCTTCATTTTTCTGTTTGACAGAAGCTGTAAATATATAAGATAAAAGTAGTCATTCACACTCTTAAAATTTGCCCTGAAAGGTCAAGTCAGTTCACAGTCCTTTTATATGGCTCTCATTACTCTTTCTAGATTCTCAGGTATAATTTGCTTCAATAAAGAAAAATGTTCCTGTCTTGCTTTTATCCTTCTGCTGAAAACTGTGCTCCCAAATCCAAAAATTACTGCTCAAACATGGAAAATTTGGGAGGTTGCAGTTTAGGGTATTAGAAAGAAATACTAATGGGATGAATATCCTAAATTGTACAAACTCCACACACACTCATACAAACACACATGTATATATATGTGTGTGAGAGAGAGACAGAAAGAAGGATTTTTTAAAAGTATCAACCAATACTACAGACAGGTTTGCTCTGAATCTAGGATGCAATTAATCACTAAAACCATGCATTTATTCCAGAGACTAATAAGAGAGAGGTATTAAATTCAGAAACACTTGAGAAATCAAGTTTGACCTCTTTCCAAAAGCAACAAGAATTAAAATATTTGGAAGTCAAGCCTGATGCTTCAGTACTGAGAGATTTAAAAGCTGAAAGATGCATTATTAGAGGCAGGCAAGAAAATGAATTTATGTCACATTATTTCTCCCCTCTTTTTTTTTTTTTGCTTTTCTTCATTCTCCCCACCTCCCTTCTTCTACCGTCACTTCAATCTCTCGCCTTTTAGCAGCCCTGCATGCGCACACGTACCAGACATCCCTTTAAGGCAGTGTGCAATTCCCTTACCTATTTTGACAAGAAATGCACATTGCAGCTACATGCCACAGGCCATGGTTGCACAAAAGTCACAGGTCAATAAAGATCACTTACCTTCCCTGGGAGTCTTTTCATGTGACTTTCCTCCATTGGGAATGGCTGGGGGGAAGGGGGGGAATCAGAAAGGAAAGGAGGAAATGTCAGAGGGGCCCTTTATGAAACACTTTAAAAAAAAAACCCAAACTTGCCCCCTCACCTCATGTTACCTTGCCTGAGGGAAAGTGGCCTCTTCTCCCACCTCCAAGGAGCTCTCCAACCTTTCAAGAAGTTCGCTGCTGACTTGTCTCCCTCCCTTGATGATTTACAAGAAAGTAAAAGAGATTAGTCAGTACTCTTTATAAAGTACTCTTTACAAAGAATCCAATAAAATGATCTACATCATATCACAGTTCAACATATCTGACATCTGTTCGGTAATAAAATTCACTTCATGCATATGCCTCTTCTGACTCATACATATGCTTCCCACTAGCATACCCTGACTGCTCTTCTGAGACAGGTTTCTTGATGTAGCCATAGTGCAGTATTAGAGAGTGATGTCCCCTTTCGGCTCGCCAGCATGCTCCAGTTATCCACATAAGCTGATTTTTAAAATATATTTAAGCTGGGGAAAATATCTCCACTTGTAAAACTAGATTGCGGCCATGATTGCTTCTTCACTTGCTTTTTTAAAAAACAAACAAACAAATCTAATGCTAACAATTTGCTCTACAACCTATTTATGCTACTAGAGCAAAATGAAACCTGGCTGTTTCTATCACAATGGCTCAAAGTACACAAAAAGTAAAAGGATCAAATGAATATGTGTTATACATTTATGCCTAGATGAGGCCAGGGAGGTGAACATCTGGTCAGGAAGGCATAAGCTGCAGGTACAACCACTCATCTTGATCACTGAACATGGCAGACACTGTACAAATGCTGACACCCCCTCACTGCTATCACTGTGTGCTATATAGTGGTGGCAATAAGGGGGTGCCAGGATTTATTTTGCAAGTGAGACCATTCTTCCGTTCATTCTCCACTATAATTATCCTGGACAGAGATACTAGCTAAGTGATGCTAGCTGAGGCCCAAATCTTACAGGTATTTGTGAAACAAAATCACAATTTAAGTAACTCAACATTTCAGAGTTGTTCTATATTCCTCTCCTCTTCTAATACCAGTTCTTGGGATGAGTGGCCTCTTTGAGTAATCCCATTCTGGACCCAAAGCCAGAAAACAGTAAACAAATTAGCTTCAGGCTTCTTGAAGTTTTTCTTTCTTTTCTTGCTTCCTCAAAGATCATAAGGTCATTTCTGATTCCATCTCTGGATTCCATCACCAAACAAGGTGGAGTGGGTGGCTAATGTGGAGATGGCCTTTTCAGTGGTGGCACCCTCATTATGGAATTTCTTACCGTACTAATAAAGGCCTGCATGAGGCCCACTGTGTGGTCTTTTCAATGCCATGTAAATAATTTTCAGTTTTGCCAGGCCTTTACATCTTAAAGGCTATTAGCGACCTACAGATTTGATTTGCTTCTGTTGGATATCTTTGATGTTCAAGATTGCTGAAACTTTGCTACACGGTTTTTGTCACCTTTGCCTTGTCATTTAGTACCTTAAATGATACAATGATGCATAGTTACAAGTGCATGTGCCAGTCCTGAAGAAAGCTGGCCCTCTTAATTTTGTTGTTCCCCAAAATTTTGGAGAAAACAAGCAGACACATAGAGAACACCATTGTGCAGAATGATTGATATTGTGTGTGTGTGTGTGTGTGTAAAACTCTTCCACCTTGGTATAAAAATGCTAAATCAGAATTCTGAACAGTTCCTGCTAATTCAGCTTTCATAAAATGCTTTTTTTTTGGGGGGGAGGAAGTTTCCATTAAAGTTTCCATTAAATGGTATGTGGTGGATAAACAAAAAACTTTACAAAAATGTTTTGATTCATTTTTTAGAAACCCTTTCTAAAAAAATAAAAAATATTTATTTTTAATATAAATAATACAAAAAAATATGCATTCTTTGAGAATTTTCAGTACATTTTGCCTCCTCAGCAGTCAATGTCTAGCAAGATATCAGCTAAATGCAAACAGCAGACACAGGGAATACACTTGACACCCTGATTGCTCTTAAAAAACAAAGATTAAGTAAGAAACTATCCAGGACTAGTATGAATGTGGGAATGGAACTGTTTTAATCATGCACTCAGCTCTAATAAAATGTATCAGTTAGAATAGTTTCATATTTCTTTCAAATGCACACACAAGGAAAAAATCATCATCATCATAATTTCTCCTCTTGCTCCCTCTTTCTTCCTCACCCCTTCCAAGCCACTTCCATCTGCAAGTCCATGGTTTAAAGGTAAAGGGACCCCTGACCATTAGGTCCAGCCGTGTCCGACTCTGAGGTTGCGGCGCTCATCTCGCATTATTGGCCAAGGAAACCGGTGTACAGCTTCAGGGTCATGTGGCCAGCATGACAAAGCCGCTTCTGGCGAACCAGAGCAGCGCACAGAAACACCGTTTACCTTCCCGCCGGAGCGGTACCTATTTATCTACTTGCACTTTGACGTGCTTTCAAACTGCTAGGTTGGCAGGAGAAGTCCATGGTTTACAGGAGAAGTCCCTATTCTTTGCAACATCACCTGGATGCTCAGAGTCATTGATTTAACACTCTAGTGCCAACCTTTTTATCCGCTAGAACTTTGACAATTGAGAACAGATAACTAACTATAAAGATAGGAATTACTGCATTGTAGTGATTGGAAAGAGAAGGCTGCTGGAAAGATCAATGGTGCGAGCTCCAATGGCTTTTGTGGGCTGTGTCCAACCCACTAAATAAATGCCATTGTCTCCCTAAATCAGCATTTGTCAATAATATCTTGAACCATTTATTTCTCCATTGCTAGTATTTCAATAGTAATCACCAAAAGGTGTAGATCATGTTAAAGAAAGAGAAATGAATTATTTCTATGATATGCAGGAGGTGTTTTTGTCCTGATTATCAAACTTTCAGAACCCAGACAAATTGCTAAACATTACAAACCATAAGCAAGACGGATAGACTCCACATGCTTTCTGATTTCTGTTTCTGATCACAGCTCTTTGAGGTGGTTCAGAGAACTTTCTCAAAGCATGTAAAGATTGTCTTATGGCTACTTGCCCACAATTCCTTTATTTGGGAAATTGCTTTTTAATACCTCAAAGCGAGTGGGACCTGCAACAAAATATTGCAGAGCTAAATGCAGAGTCCAAATTGCAGAGTTCAATGTTTCAGCCAACCAGCCAGACATACCCTTTTCCAGAATACTCCATTCCATTTCACTCATATCTCTGAGTTCAGTGATTTTAAAGGTGATTTTTTAAAATCTACCGGTATGTATTTTGATTTTTAAGAATGTTCTCTTGTTCCTTGGTTCACCACTTGAGGTGCTGCTTTTGGTGACAGAGAAACTAGATAGAGATGCCACACACACATATTTTGTGGATTTCAATTCCGATTACGTATCAAAAATTGATCCTTCTCTTGCTGCTCCCTCAGAGGATCATCTCCTCAGCTGTCCCACGTTAATACTCAATGCATTGACTTTTCTGTATTTCTGAATTAAGGCTGATGTGAAGAGACAAGTGGTGGTTAAGAATCCAAAGGGTTATGCATTGTTTTAAATCAGAAGTGTGTCAAACACTACTAATCCCTTGGCCATATCATTTTATACTTGATAAAGTAGGCCTCTTGAGAAGGGTTTATGCGCCCCGACATATTTGGAAACTTTTCTTGACAGAACAAATTCTTTGAGGAAATACATCAAAACTCTGTTTATCTCTACAGCTGCTCCCTTAAAACCTGTCAGCACTAATAGTATCAGATCTCAGATTAAATAAGTCCTATTGAGAGACAGTGTGGCCATATCCATATTCAAAACACATCCTTACTACTATCAGAGGGAGCCACTGCTTACAAGAGTGGGGAATAGGCAATGAGGAATTACATTGTTCTTTCAGCATATGAGAGACTAACTCAAGAACTTCTCAAAGTACTGCTCAATTCTCCAGGCAAATTCCATTCAGCTGAACATCCTGACAAAACAATAAAAGCAACATATGCTTTTATTTTGTTTTATAAAAGCACGGTGTTTCTTGCCGAGAACACAAGACTATAGGAAACATTGTTCTATTGAGTGCATCTAGGGCTGCAATGTCTACATTGCCTGGTACCAGCTCTCCAGGGTTCAGACAAGGACCCTTTCCCCTCCTCTGCCGGGATATACAGGGGATTAAACGTAGAACCTTCTGCATGCGCAAAGCAGAAACTGAAACGTTATAGAACTATCAGTATACCTGGGCTGTTATTTTATCAAGCAGTCGTGTGGACTTCCATTTGCCACAAAAAACGGAGAAGCATTGTATGACAACAAAGCGAAACTAATTGAATTTTAAATGACAGATGAATAGTCATGTATAGGAATGGGGGTTTGGTTCACATTTTTATGTGGTGCTGTCTAATTCACATTCCCCAGAGCAATATGCAAACCAAAAGGCAGCAATCGTGCAAAATTCACACTTCCTTGAATTTTGCAGTGTAGTTCTTCGACAACAAAAATGTACCCAAAATGCATATCAATCAGTCTCCTTTATTGGCATGAAAAGTGCATCATATACATGGATCAGAACACAACACCATTAACGAAACATAGTAGGATAAAACTGTCCAGACATCATGAGGTATGAAGATTGCTCTTAGGACCTATGGTGACGTAATTTCATGCCGCCACTCAAAAATCTTGCCACATTCTCCACAATGCCATAACTACAATTGTTCAGCAAATAAGACACCCTAGAAGAGTCAGTGCGATGAATCCCCTCCTTCAATAAGAGGGCCAAATACTTATATATTTTTTGCATAAAATGGGCAATAAAATATAACATGTGTGATGGATTCACACAAAATGCATATATTGCGGAGAGCATGTTAGAATTGCATATATCATTACATTTGGGTAAATTATGTACAGTAGTGAAAATGTTGTAGAACTGCCCTGAGATCTGCAAATGAAAGGCAGTATACAAATTTTAATAAGAATAAGAATAAATGGCAAACAAAAAGGTGTATATCAGGAGAAATGTGCACTGAAATGCTGGCAAATTTCCATGACAACTTAAGTCACAAATTGAAGTGTAAATGCAGCAGGAACATTTTCAACTTAAGTCTAAAAAAATGAGAAACTCAGAAAACCTGAAATTAACAGCCTAGAAAAATGAGAGCATCTTCGAATGCTTGTATTAAATACATAAGAAATGTGATTTTTCCTTGCTACCACCTTATGTTTTTTAACTTCCAATATAAATAAACACTTTATTGCAGAGTTGTTGTTGTTTTCCTTAAAAAAGAAACCTAAAGTATGTGCTTATGGATCATATTCATGTCTCTAAAGACAATGCAATGGGAAGTGAGACTCAATTAATCTTCTTCAGTTTAATTTTAGAGCCGGCTGCTTTATTTCTGTCAGTGTGAATTGATTCCCTCCCTCTTTCTCAAGACTTCTCAATATTTCTCAATGTCAGCATCAGCTGTCTGAGGGGTGGGCAAACCAGTAATTATGTATTGCCATGAATGTGACATGTTCGGCTCAGAATCATTAGGCTGACAGAAGTCACATCTTTAAAATCTCTGAAATTAAGCATCCTACCTGATTCCCCCCCACCCCAGACACACAAAACAAATAGCAATTTTATATAGGCGAGGATATTCATTATTTTGAGTAAAATATCCAGCATTACCAGTTCATCAATTCAAGGCAATCTGTTCTTTATTGACTAACATATTACACTGCTGAGTAGAGAATTATCCCTTCAGTATTTTGGCTTCTGGTTGCTTGAAATCATTATTATTGCAGAAGGATCACCTTGTTTTAATTACTGAGGAGAATAATATATTTTATTAACTTTAGGATTTATGCCAAGTTGGAAGTAGAATGTAAAACGTGGAATCATTTGGTTGCTGACAGCAGCTATCTGTGTGGACCTTTATCAGGGAAAATACCTGAATGCAGAAGGCAAAAGCTCGTTTTTTTTTAAAGAAGTCATGATGCTTCTCATTAAATAATATTAACTTATCATTGCATTGCAAGTTAGTTATGAGCAGTATACCTATTTCTGCATAATTTGTCCTCTAATTAGGATGTTAATCTGCACGATCATATACATGGGGAACCTCACTGAGTTAAATGGAGCTTACTCCCACGTAAGTATTTACAGTCTAAAAGATGGAGGTGGATGGTGACCAAGGCTGAGGTGGCAGTGAAGTCAGCACAGTGCAAACACACTGTCAGGAGTGCAGTATTGCTCCACCATTGCATTTGCATTGCATTAGCCTTCCTGCCACCTTGATTCTCCCCATCCCAGCGAGCAACAGCAACCCACCCAGAAATCAAATGTGGCTGAATTTGATTGTCAGGCCACCATATTTTAAGCACTATCCTGCAGAGTTACTGCAGCATTTGCACAGTGACTGCAAATTTTCTTTAATTCCATTAATGAAAGAGGTAGTTTGGAGACAACCATGGTTGGAGCAAGTTGCTCACCTGGAGCTATCCATGGTCCTGATAGAGTATAATGCTACAATGTGGGGTGGTTCTATCTGCTATAGTGGCTGTGCTGCATATGCCTCATAGCAACAGGTGGAGCCTACCTGGTAGGGCTGACTTTCAGGCTTCCCAATCAGTCACATGACTTTTCTGTTTAGAGGCACATGGGAGGGACTATCTGCCATAGGTATAGTTTTGGTTTAGGATTGGCTAAGTGGTGCAGAAAGCTGATTGGACAGAGAACAGGAGATGACAGAAGTGCCTACATAACTTCAAGGAAGTGTAAAAAGTTGGGGGAAACAGGAAAGAGGGTGTGGCTTTGAGATTTTTAGGATTTTTTTTTTTAAAAAAAAGCTCAACATTTTCAGTGTGGGAGTGTTGTGCCTCAGTAAGCCCAATGGAGCTGCCTCGATTAGTCTCAATAATGTCCCCTCAGCATTCCCAATGTACAAGAGACTGTTTTATCTACCTTCTCAGTTCCCATTTACACTGGTTCAGACTTTCTCACATTGAATGCACCCCCTTAAACAAGTCAACATTCCATTGGCTTTCTAAACTGGACACTCACCATCTCATCCTTTCTGAATGGAGGAGGAATTCAAATAATTTCTCCCTATGTAGCTCTGTGTATTACAGTGGCCAATATAGGTGCACTTTCTGCCATTGGTGGTGCCGCTGATGAGGAAACCTACCCAAACAATTTTGTAGTCCTGACTCCTTTTTCTGCTCTTTCAGATGTGGTAGCCATTTTGTGTTGTGCCATGTTCCTGCAGTTGTAATTTTGTGACTAGCACCAACGACATTCCGATGTGCCCACATGCCCCCAAAAGTTGATGGCCCCTATTCCACACAGTTCTAAAGGAACCACAACCCATACAGGAGGTTTTTAGAGAAAGTGAGCTGTTGTGGGAGGGAGATGAAAGTACCATTGCCCTAAAAGTAGTTCCCGTCGTGTTATTATGGATTCAATACTTTCATATTTATTATGGATTGAATACAAATCTAGGTGAAATGCTCTCATTTTCTTACATAGAGAACTGAAGCAGAATTCTTAAGCAGAGAACTGAATAGCATATTTCATATGAGAAAGAGCAGGGAACATATGATATATTCTGTCTCTTGCCCCTCACCCCCAGGTGAGACTTATCTCTGTGCAACTATAATGCAGGTTGCATTCCTTTGAGCATTCAAAATGTATTAAAAGTCACATTTTCAAACATAAAATGGAGAATTACATGGATAGCCTGCATCAGGTGTTTTCCCCTCTTTCATATAAAATAATTTGCTGCTCTCTTTACAATGGAGCAGAAGTGGATGAACTTTAAGGTAGCTATGGCTGAAATATAATAACCCAAATACTATTTACAGCATTTGTTAAAACAAAGCAACTAATTAGAACCCATCAGTCACAAGTTCAGTAGTACTGATCATATTCTTTACTTCCCATTAAAACAATAAGTCCTGGTCTCTCCCTAAAATACCGGAAGACAAATGCACTGATGAGCCAACTTGGGCAAGGTGTCCTGACTTTGTTGCCACTAAGAAATCATTCTCCTGGTTTCAGAAGGGCAATACAATCAGATGAAAACAGATGTTCTCTGTAGTATCCAAAACTAGCTTTCACCGACTTGATATTCCCCGCTTGCAAACACAAAAACACATTTTGGACTTCAACTCCTATCAGCTGCAGTCAACATAGCAAGTGATCAGGGACAATGGGAATTGTAGTTCAGCAGGATCTAGAGAACATCAAGTTAGGGTAGGCTTCCCAAGGCCTTGTCTGGTTAGGCTTCAAAGGCTGAAAGAGACCAGTGAAAGTTCTCAACTGAGAATCTTTAGGTCTAAAATTGAAATGTCAGAAATTGGTGGGGAAGAGGGAGAGAACCATGGGTTTATTTTTTAGTGAATACAAACATTTTTATGAGATTTGGTAAGGCTTAACAATGGAAGAAAGAAGGTATCATGGCCATCTTTTAAGTATATGAACTTTTGGGTGGTGCCTCAATAAAGTTCCCTAATGCAGCTGGTGGCTGCCATTTTCCATTTTCTCAAAATGGCCCAGATGTTGCTCCAAGGCTCTCGGTGGGGTGGCAGGGGGTAGGGCTGTCTTTTAATATGCTAGCTCAGGGATCAGCAAACTTTTTCAGCAGGGGACCAATCCACTGTCCCTCAGACCTTGTGGGGGGCTGGACTATTATTTGGGGGGGGGTTAACAAATTCCTATGCCCCACAAATAACCCAGAGATGCATTTTAAATAAAAGCACACATTATACTCATGTAAAAACACGTTGATTCCTGGACTGTCCGCGGGCCAGATTTAGAAGGTGATTGGGCCGGATCCGGTCCCCGGACCTTAGTTTGCCTACCCATGTGCTAGCTACTATTTTACTTTGCTGGAGTGATACTATATATGGCACATTCTGTGAAAAAATGTATGTTGGCCTTGAGGAGTTCTACTTCCGCCGCCCCTTTGGGGCAGAGAAAAAGATACAGAATAGCTACTGCCATAATTTCACTGCCCGCGTATGAAGTTGCAGAAATATCTCCCAAATTCACCAGTTGTGAACCGAGAGGAGTTGAATTGCATCCCAAAAAGTAAAGAAGTGTTAGTGTAAAGGGATAAAATTCTCTATGTGGCAAGAACCAGCTCAAAAGCCATTTATAACATCCATTTGCAGTTTTTAGTGCCATCCGTTCCTTGTTCACACCAAATGGATGTGTCCGTTGTCCTGAAATACTGATATTGATTCATTATTTATTAAAACATTTTTCACAGTTTCAGACTCCCAAGGTGGCTTACATGAAAATTCAAAACAATCACCATCACTGTTGTTAGAAAAGCACCCTATATAATTAAACTAAAAAGCAGCAGAATAGAATTCTTATGTCATCGTTGTGTCAGAATAGAATTGTTATATTGATTTCAGTGGGTCTGAATTAAATCCAATGCCTGCAACAGAGAGCCTTGTCTATATGTGAAAGATCTCCATGCATTCTGAATCCTCCACATTTTAGGATGGGAACAAGCGCTAGAAAGTTATGGAAAAGCAGATTCTGGTTTGTGTTCTGCTAAAGGGGCATGAAGGGACGCGGGTGGCGCTGTGGGTTAAGCCACAGATCCTAGGGCTTGCCGATCAGAAGGTCGGCGGTTCGAATCCCTGTGACGGGGTGAGCTCCCATTGCTCGGTCCCTGCTCCTGCCAACCTAGCAGTTCGAAAGCATGTCAAAGTGCAAGTAGATAAATAGGTACCGCTCTGGCGGGAAGGTAAACGGTGTTTCCATGCACTGCTCTGGTTTGCCAGAAGCAGCTTAGTCATGCTGGCCACATGACCCGGAAGCTGTACGCCGGCTCCCTCAGCCAGTAAAGCGAGATGAGCGCCGCAACCCCAGAGTCTTTCGCAACTGGACCTAATGGTCAGGGGTCCCTTTACCTTTACCTTTAAAGGGGCATGAAACATCATACAAATGTACTGCAACACTGGTTTGACAAGAACAGCTATGTGGGCATGTGGCACTGAAGCTGCCAGGTATATCTGACCTGGTGGTGGTGGAGTAACTGCCACTTACGGGGAGGGAAGAGAAAGGGATTGGCAAGTTGGTGAGGATGTCTCTAGCAACAAATAACTTATTCAGTCAGGTTTTCAGGGGGGAAAACTTGTGGGGGGGGGAGAAAAGCAGTGAGGCACCTGTTGGGACTGCTGTGCATCAATGAATATTGCATTAGATTTGCAGATCTGTTTATATAATATGCACATTTATTTTTAACTTTTTGTTGTAGTGAACTAAGGAGAAAAGCATTCAGAGCCAGAGTTTGTGTTGTGAGGGGTGTGTGTCAAACTTGCAGACAGGGAGAAATTTGATGGATAGTCCATTTTCAATGGCTTCCTGAAATAGCCGTAATGGTGAGCCCTGGTAAAAAATCATCCTTTCCAGTTAGAAGCTGGATCTGTCAGTCACAAAAGAGATCTCTCTCCTGCCTCTCTCCAGTCTGTTGTTTTCCTTATATGGCAAGCTTCGTGAGAAATGTTTCCGTTTTTGCAGACAGACTGTCTGCATCATTCACTCCAAAGTGCCCCATACCACTTTGGATGCCTCCGTTGGTTCAGAGCACTTCAGAAATATTCTGCCTCAGCTCAGACAAAGCTCAAATATATCCAAAGCAGTCCAGCTTTGCTTCATGATTTGGGATTTGTCTGAATATTTTGCACCTCTCAGTTTTGAACACCAGTGTGACAAATGAGCCTGGGGAACATTTCAAAGTCTGGGCATAATAATTCAAAAGGCCCTGTTCCTAGTCATAATCCATTTCAGTTCAAAATGTGAAAGCCCCCAACCAGAAGCTCTGCACTGCTGGCATAGTTTATGCACACAATATTAGAAACAAGCATTTGGTTGCAGTACAACAATGCAAGACATTGCGTGAACTTTGCAAGACGATGTCTTCCTAACCCTGGACCTCTCAAGTGTAACGGCATAATCCAAATTTACCTTTGTGCTTTGCTTCAACCCTGCATACTTGCATGTTTGAAGAAACCCTGGAAGCAGCACTTGTTTACATATAATCATACAAATAATGTATAATGATTAGATCTGGACAAATAATTCACAGTGAATAAATCACTCGTGCTTTGTTTTCTCCATGACGTGATAGTACTATTTGCAATTCAGATTTCTCCAAGTTTTATGTTTTGTTTTGCAATTTATTTCTTGTTAATGTGTTTGAATACAAAGCTGTTCACTAGGGATGAAATCCTGATTCCACTGAAGTCAAATAAAGCTTTGATATATTGTTCAAACATCACACATCAAATGACAAAGCTACAACTGGTTATGTAATGGGCATTATTTCTGGTCATCTGAGTTTCAGGCTAATACTGAACTTGGTGGGTGGTGAAATGGCTCCACCCACAGACAAAGTAGTTGTTTCTACATACTCAGAGGACTTCCCAAGTTATAAAAATGAGTTGTAGGTTGAGTTTATAAATTAAACAGAAAAAATGAGCCTGACAAAGACCCATACACCATGCCTTCCTGAACAATCAGGAATTTGTAGGGGCAGGCTGTAGGGGCGGGGAGGAGGGGATTTAACCATGATCTAGCTTGGATCCTACCATAACTTTATGTAAGGAAGTTCCCAGAACGAAGGTCTCCCATATCCCCATACCTCAAACATCCAAGGATTTCTGTTTGCTACCAAGATCTATTTCTAAATCAAGTTGCTATTTATTAAATATACATGCAATTCAGAAATACTTTTGAAATTAAATAATAAAGGGGCTCCTGATATTTTCTTAACTCTGCATTAACTGTTTCCAGATGTTTCAGAGCTTAAAGACAGTAGATTGTAATAACTTTGAAATTACTAAATAATCCCTGGACCTGTCTTCATCAGAGCCTGTCAGCATGCCAATCAGTCTGCCTATCTCTTGTTTTATTCCTGGCAGTCATCCACAATATTCCAAGTGATTTGAAATGCAGATCAGATGGACTTCGGGCTCCATGGGTCTTTGATTAAATATCAAGAAGTGTTTGGTTGAAAGACATCTACACTGTTTGCGTGGGAGAAGCAGTAAATGAGATAATCTAATTGATCTCATAACCATGAGAAGAATTCTGTGGAAGACGCAGAATCTATGGTATGGGTAGCCATTGCTTCCCATCATTTCTTGCCATTAGTCCCATGGACAGGTCACTCATAGGCTGATGGCACACATATACATCTCTGTCTGCATTGACTTTTTTAAAGGACCGCCTCTCCCCATAGGAACTGACCCAGACCCTGCATTCATCATCTGAGACCCTTCTTCATGTGCGTCCTCTGTGATAGGTCCAGAGGGCAGCAACAGAAGAATGGGCCTTTTCTGCAGTGACTCCTAGTTTGTGGAAAGCCATGCTTGCCTGGCTCCTTCATTGCATTTCTCATTTCCCAGGCCTTTGGCTAATTAAACAATCTATGGCCTCTAAAATGGGGGGTGGGTTTGTTATTGTTTGTTATTATGGTATGCATTATTGTGTTTTTATATTGTAAACTGTCCTGTGACCTTCAGATGAATGGTGGTATAGAAATTAAATAAACAAACCAATAATGATCATAAGCTGTTGAGAACACATGCGAATTATTTCTCAAAGTGGTGTACAAAAGGCTAGTAATACATATTTACTGGCATTTTATTTTATGTAATTATAGTATTTCTTACCTCTCCTTCACCACTAAGCCCCAGGGAAGATTACAACCGTACAATATAAACTTATTGAAACAGTAAAACCATTCCAACCAAAACTAGAACAGGATAGATTCAATGACAGAAGTGAGTCCAAATACAAGCAAACAAATTAACTGTCAAAGGCCAGGGTAAAGAGGTGTCTCTTCAGCAAATGGTAGAAGCTCTACAACAAACACAGAGCTGTACAATTTAGGTGGGGCCACAGAGAAAGACTTCTGCTGGGTTTATATACCACACACTTCAGAGGGAGGTGGAAATTACCAAAAGGGCCCTTACCATTCATAGACCGCCTATGAGCATAAGAAGTGCATTCTGGATCCAGCCAATGACCCATATATCCCAGCATCCTTTTCTCACTGTGGTTAACCCTTGAGCCTGGATCTGAGCACAACAACACTCTCTTCGCATGTGATTCCCAGTAACTGGCATTCAAAAGCATACAGTCTCTGTGGAGGTACAACATAGCCGCCATAACTAGTAGCCATTGATGGTGCTGTCCTCCGTGAAATTGTCTAATCCTCTTTTAAGCCTCTAGGTAAAAAAGGGGGGTAGGTAAAGAACCCCTGGACGGTTAAGTCCAGTCAAAGACAACTATGGGGGTGTGGTGCTCATCTTGCTTCCAGGCTGAAGGAATCCTGCATTTGTCCACAGACAGCTTTCCGGGTCATGTGGCCAGCATGACTAAACCGCTTCTGGCATAACAGAACACCTTGACGGAAACCGGAGAGCACTGAAACGCCGTTTACCTTCCTGCCGCAGCAGTACCTATTTATCTACTTGCACTGGCTTGCTTTTGAACTGCTAGGTTGGCAGGAGCTGGGGCAGAACAACGGGAGTTCACCCTGCTGCATGGATTCGAATTTGTCTAATCCTCTTTTAAGCCTCTATACAAGCAGCAACTGGTACACTTGTGGGGATGATTAGAAAGGCAGGAGAGGATATATTATTTAATGATATCCTTCCTAACTTGCGCTAGCAAGTTCCATATTCTAGCAGAGTTCCAAACATCCCCCTTTTTAAATTACGCAGTGATCAGCTTGTTGCTGACTCATCTGAGTCTTACTATTAAAGATTCCTTCCTGGTAAAATCCCTTCTAATCCCTCTTTAAAAGAATAAACACAAGAATCTGATTAACGTTAATATAAAAGTAGTTTACTCACAGATTCATTCAGGTCCCTGAAGGCAGGCTTAGGTTACATAACAGCTAGAACTATTCCATAAAGAAGTTAGTCCTAAGTGACTGCGACTAAGTAGTCACTTCTCTAAGTAGTCACACAACAACATACAAAATGGAGAACACGCACTGCTCAGAACATGGAGGCTGTGTGCTCCTCCATGCTAGTACAACAGACCACACCCTCTTCAAGTCACATGTAGTGGAAGTCTGTCCCAGCTCAGGAGGAAACGGGAAGTCTTCTTCGGAGTGGTACAAAACATCCCCAAACATGTCCACTGTAGGAATGTTGTACTTGACGGCAGTTTTACATCCCACAACACTGAGAGTATTCATGAGAAAGATCTCTCAGTTCTACTTGCATATGACTGAAATTTGGTATCCATTAGTCTAAATGAAAATATCTAGCAAGATAGTGATCAAGTACTGGACTTTAATGGCATTTTGAGCTATTCTCTATCCATGGGCTTGAACACTAAGCACAAGCAGCCAAGAGTTCATCTAAATAGACAATATAAGAAAAGATATAATGTTTTTGCATTTCTGTGTAGTAGGATTCCCCACCCCCCACCCCAATTCCATGAACAGCAC
Source organism: Darevskia mixta (assembly GCA_034641385.1). Lineage (NCBI taxonomy): Eukaryota > Metazoa > Chordata > Lepidosauria > Squamata > Lacertidae > Darevskia > Darevskia mixta. The sequence continues at coordinate 9,822,300 of JAWWNH010000029.1, forward strand.
AGTTCTAAGCATGTTTACACAGAAGAAAGTTCAAACAGGCTTAATTTCTCGTAACATGGTTAGAACTGCAACTGAAGAGTAATTTCTTATGATTATGTAGACGTCCCAGAAAGTTTCCTTGTTCATTTACTGAAGTCCCATCCGATTAAACAGCCAAATAAAGCAAATGCAATAGCCAAAGCAAATACACTGTAATATAAATTCTGACCAGTTGATAATATCATGTGGTCACTGCAATTCACAAGGAAATGAATCAAGACAAGTGACACCCATAGATCTGGGAGATATTTTAAAGCTGTTTCACAATGTTGTGGAAGATTTGCTAAAGAGACTGAAAAGGAGAATATTGTTTTAAAAGGAAAAATAAACCCACTTCTGGTTGAAACGCATGAAACAGACTTTCTCATAGATTTGTATCAAACACATAGTGCAATAAATGATCTTTTAAAAGCGACTCTCTCTTTTTGGAGACACCGTATATCACATGCTGAAACCTGGTGAATCGAGTTTAAATGATTTAACTCATTCAGATAGCCCTTTCCATTCCATTTGGAAATTTGTCTAGCAACAAAGGCAGTGATAAAAGAGTTGTTGTTCTGCCCTGCAACAACATGGCGGTACTAAAGTTCTGGGAAAGAGTCAGAAACCCTAGAAAACTGCTGTTCTCCGGGATCCTGGTTCCTGGGATACTATTCTGGACTCCTGGTGAAGTGGCAGTGCTTAATCAAGACTATGGCTGTGGCAGCAGTAACGTAACAGCAAATTCAGAGGTTCAGAGTCCCTTCCTAATAATCACAGCCATGCACCCTCACAGCCATACCTCCTTACAGCCACGCCACCTTCTAAGACTATACAGCCTTCTAAGCTTACATAATAATGTTATAATTTTTAAAAGAGTAATAATTTGGGATGCATTGAAACAATCAGTGCAGACCTTTGTTGGTTGCCTTTCGTCTAGATCCACAATTTTCTATTCACGTGCATGGGCAAATGATTTGGAGTGCTCCAATACTTTCTTTCAGAGTGAATTAAATTGTTGTTCAACTGTATGTAAGAGGACTTGCAAACCTTTCTCTTGAAACTGCAGCACCTTGTGTTTTCAGTGTTCTTAAATGTTTAGCTTTGGATCATACAGAACAATTCATCCTCTGTGTTCTTTCTGTGTGCCTTCTCCAGAGGGACCCTAGGAGCCAATCCTCAGTGACTGACTCACCTCCTTTCACTCTGATTGGATTCAATCAGCACAAAGGCTGAGAAGACTTTTTCTTGGTTGCTAAAAAGACCCCCTTTCATGCTGATTAGGCAGCTCTAAGACAATGGAGGCAGGGGCACTTCTGTGACCCTGCTGCAGAAATAGTAAGGTCTTCGACCCCCCACAACTCCAGTACACCTCTTTGTGGCAGTCCTTCCTACTTTTGCTGCCACTATATATGTTTGAAGTAAACCAAAGGTAGGAGCAGCAGGGAAGTCCTCATGTCACCAGGTGGTTAGGGCATGAAGGCCTCAAGGCCTCATTCTGTTCTCCAGCAATGAGAAAGGTCATGAAGGGATTGGGAAGGCTTCAGAACTTTCTCTGTGACTTCATTTCCAAGACTTGGAACGCAGGCTTGTAGTCTGCTTAAAATGAGTTAGGATTGTCTAAACTGAAGATAAATTAGTGGATTCTAAGGATGTGCTTAAATGTTTTTCATGAAGTGAAGCTAAATTTCAAGAAAGCTTTTTATACTTGGGAATTTGAAAAGTGGCTTTGATGATTCAAGCTGTTGAGATGAGAACTTTAGGAATAATTCCAGCCGGGGTGTGTGTGTGTGTGTGTGTGTGTGTGTGTGTGTGTGTGTATTTGCACACATACCTGCAGACAGTGTAAATCTGCCCCTCTAGATCACAGCTATGGACAGGACTCACATGAGCATCCTTTGAGAGAGTAAAAAAAATGTCTATACTTTCATTATAGTATAGACATTAGAAGCCTGCTTAAACGGTCAAGTGATTCCTTGAAAGCTCCCACAAAAGCATAAGATGCTAAGATGAAGCTTAAAACAGCTTCACTTAATATTATTTCCCCCTGCAGCTGCATATATTGAATTTGCATCTGGGTGTAAATCAGTGGGACACTACATGGATAGGGCACTAAAGGAGCGATTGTAAGGGAGGATGCTTTTAAAGCTGCAGAGAGATCCTTAACCATTTTTAATCCCTTTTGTACTGAATATAAGTGACAGCTCCACAGGCAATGCATTTCAAGAGTGAAATCTACACAACAGTACAGTAGCTCCACAGCATGGATTCTGAAAGCTTATCATTGCAGTCATGCATTTGCAGAGGGAAGTGGATGAAACAAAATATTGTTTTTTGCACCAAACAAACACATGGTTTCCTTACATTTTGCAAGCAAAACAGACTCAGTAGCATGGAGCTCTCGGCTTTACTTATTTTGCCCGTACTTCTCCTTCTTGTAAATGCTAAATAAATTATGGATCCACCATGTTATTTCTGTTACTGTGTGTAAGCAGAAGGATGTCAGCAGTAAGATCATTTGAAAGGAGTGCACAGTTTGAAGGGCTCTTCAAAATTGGGTTAGCTTGACTCACCAGAACAACTATTCTGGCATCCACGTACTTCTTTGAAAGTAAACGTGAAAGAGAAACATGACAAGCATAATTAAGCCGGACTGTTAATAGCATTCTTTCTCAATCACTTCTCATAATCCCCAATGTAATTTTGCAGTAACTCTGGTGTAACTAACTGCAAATGAAGAATAGCTCTGAAAACTACATGTTGTTTTGCTGGCTTCTATTGCAATGACAAACCTAGACAGCATCTTAAAAAGCAAAGACATCACCTTGCCAACAAAGGTCCGTATAGTTAAAGCTATAGTAGTATAGTAAAGCCAGTAGTAATGTACGGAAGTGAGAGCTGGACCATAAAGAAGGCTGATCGCCGAAGAATTGATGCTTTTGAATTATGGTGCTGGAGGAGACTCTTGAGAGTCCCATGGACTGCAAGAAGATCAAACCTATCCATTCTTAAAGAAATCAGCCCTGAGTGCTCACTAGAAGGACAGATCCTGAAGTTGAGGCTTCAGTACTTTGGCCACCTCATGAGAAGAGAAGACTCCCTAGAAAAGACCCTGATGTTGGGAAAGATTGAGGGCACAAGGAGAAGGGGACGACAGAGGATGAGATGGTTGGACAGTGTTCTCGAAGCTACTAACATGAGTTTGGCCAAACTGCGAGAGGCAGTGAAGGATAGGCGTGCCTGGCGTGCTCTGGTCCATGGGGTCACGAAGAGTCGGACACGAATGAACGACTGAACAACAACAACAACATTGCTTTCTGAACACATCTTGCCATCAGCCCTGACTTATATGGCCACTGGTCAGGGCTGATGAGAACTGTAGACCAAAACATCTGTAGAGGGCATCGGGTTGCTGAAATCTGCTCTAGAACTTATCTCAATATGGTCCATAGCTAAGTGGCCACACTTTGCCTAATGAATACTAATATCTAGAGTATCCCACAGTGGCTGGAGGGTCTGTTACTAGCCAGGACGCAACTACTGGGTATAGGGTGGTGGTGAGATGAGTAGTCTTCTGCTGTGTGAGGTGTGTAGCAGAGAGAGGGGAAATAACAATTTGCAATGCTGCAATGTAACTAGCCTTTTGTGGGTCCAAGGGATTCTGCTTGCTTTGGGGTAAGTTGAACAGAAGATTTTAAAATTATGCTCCATGCTCGGTGTGCATATTTGTATCCTGCCAAACACCTGTTGATTGGGGCTAGTCATTGAATATTTTGTGAGAATGTGAGCATGATGCATTTCTAACAATCATGTAGCACAGACAACGTCCATGCCAGAGGATCAGACTGCTTAATACGTTCTAGAAGCCATAGTACAGATTCCTGTGACTTGTAACAGTCAGCTGTGTTGCAATGCCACCAGCAAAGTCAGGGAAACAGAATAGCTGAATGGCCAGCATGGAGCAGAGGAGAGAAGGGTGCAGCTCTACTGGAGGTCGTGCTTCTCATCCTTCGCCGACCTCACAGACTTGGCCATGCTTTCCTTCCTTGCTTGGAAGCTTCAGTTTCTCTTGGCAAATGCGTCCTTCGAAATCTAGCCAAATCCATTCTTCATATAGTGAATATTATGTGAGGGGAGGGAGGCGGCTACACATGTTTTTCAGCCTGTGTAGGCTGGTGGGAATTGTGCAGAGGTAGGAATACTCCCTGGAGATGTGCTGATGCTTCAAGCAGATGGGGTACGCAGGGAAGAGCAAGTGGAAACATATGAGAGGGGGGAAGAGGGACCAGAGAGAGAACAGATGGGAATGGGAGGTGGGAATACACCAAAATTAATTCCTGTTAAAGATAAAAAGAGACAAGATATAAATATAATTTGTAATTGTCCGTTTAGGAATTAACCAGCCAACATATTGTAGAGTTTCATGCTAATATAACCAACTGTTGGAAACAGAGCAAAAGAGAACAAGGCGGGGATGGCAAAGAAAGGGGGGGGAATCATTGCTAGGGAACAAAGGTATATAATATAAGATGAGAATGATTTTCTATATAATGGCAAGCTGTCAGATGCAGAGTGACTACTGTTGGGATCATTTATTTCATTTCACTTTGGGGGTTCAGCCACCTTTGCAGTGGCAACTCCGATACTATGATGCAAACACTGACCTGGGGCGAGGCAAGGCCTCACGTAGGGGTCAAGTTGAGGGCTCTAATAGAGCAGAACTCTGATGCCGTAGACTGAGTCTTATGTGGAAGCAGCATTTCTGTCTCTGTCTTAAGATCTAACTTTAGTGTTCAGTTAAAGTAGACCAGCCTGCTTCAGAAGAGGGGAAACTCTGGGGCTTCTGTGGTGGAATCCTCTGAAGTCAGAGAACCATAATGCAACATTTCTGAGCCGTGGATTCATATTGAGGGCTTGTTTCTGGGGCTTGCCCTGCCTGTAGTTTCCTTTCTGGCTCAGTGTCCTGTACATCTTCCCCTAAAGAAGTGGAATATGATCCCAGCATCTGGTCCCTGAAAGCAAAACTAAGCAGAAGTGTCAAACAGTACAGTGGTACCTCGAATTACAAACGCCTCAGGTTACAAACGCTTCAGGTTACAAACTCCGCTAACCTGGAAGAGTTACCTCGAGTTGATAACTTTGCCCCAGGATGAGAATGGAAATCGTGTGCCGGCGACACAAGAGGCCCCTTTAGCGAAAGCACGCCTCTAGTTAAGAACAGTTTCAGGTTAAGAACGGACCTCCGGAACGAATTAAGTTTGCAACTAGAGGTACCACTGTATGGTGAAGGTGTGGAAATATTATGCAGGGTGACACTTACCATTTTGGTGAGCAAGTCCACTTCTTTCTTTTAACTTCCCCCCTTTTCTTCTCCCCTCCCCCGCCAAAAAAACCATACCTGTTTCCTACCTTCCTTCTCTACAGACAGCAATGGCTCTCCATCTGTTCTCACTGCTGTTGTTCCTTCCCAAAGTGCTCCGGGACTGGGAAGGGTATTAGTCCTGTCACCACACCAGCTGCCTAAGCCACCAGCAACGTGTGCAAATGGGTTGGCAAACTGGGGGGCAGCTGTTATGGTCCACAAAAAGTCCTGAGGCTTGTAATCCTCTTTCACCTCCTGTAAAATTGGTATCCTTTTCAGTGACTTCCTTTTTCTCTTCTTTTTGTGCCCTTTTGCAAAAAAAAATTGTGACAGCAATTCAAGGGGAGATTTCAGAGGGAAGGGGAGTCTATATCCATTGATGAGGCAGCTGAACCTGTTTATTTTCCATGATCCAGCTACAGGTAGTTGGCTAGTTATGGCCGAGTGTGACTTATATTGCTCATCCAAAGCCACATTTTGCCACAATTAGACACACGATGCAACTAGGCATGACTAGAGCCACGTCAAGGTAAAACATTTGCTGCACAGAGCTAGAAAGCAATATAACTGTCAACACTGCACTGTTGATAATTTAGTTTTGGTGTGTGTTAGTGTATGGAAAAAGAATGTGGCAATACAGGAAGATTCAACCCGGTTTCTTGGCTGTGGAGGCATGGCCTCATAAGTGACAGTAAAAGGACTTGAGCTTAAGTAGCTCTTAGTGGTGCTATGACAGAGCCAAATCTAATTGTCAATATGGTGCCATGACACCTCCACTTTTCTTGTGTTTTTGGTTGGGATAATGCAGGAAAGGGAAAGAAAAACAAACATCACATAAAATGTTGTCAAAGAAGTGGCATATTGGTGTTATTAACAGGAATGAAAAATGCTAGACCTCTCAACTTTTAGAGGAAATTTTCCACCCAACAACTTAAGGGGCATCAACAATTCAGTGCTGTACTAATCATGATGCTCAAAGATCTTTTACTTCATTCTTGGTAATGGTGAATTGGAATCTTGCTCCTGGTTCATTTGCACAGGGCCTTCTCAACTTCCTGTGAGCACTGCAAGTTGCCCCTCTGGCGACGTTTACATGCAGGGATGTTGGTGGGAAATCAAACCTATATAGAATCAGAAGTGAATAGCAGCACTTCCCATGATTGCAGAGGACACAGAAACATTCTTAACAATTACAGAAATTACAGCTGGCTGTTTCCATTAGCAACGAGGTTAACATGACATTTCTCCTCAGGCTCAGCAGCAACCTTGCAGCCTTTCCTGGTTTTCCTTTGCTGCGTGTTTTGTGTACCTGGAACACTGGTGACCGAAAGCTGTCATTTGCCACCCACAATTCCCTCCATGGAGGGGGGGGAACCTTGACATTGGCCCCAATGGCACTATACATTTAAAGCCATATCATACCACTTAAAATAGGTATGACTTTCCTCAAACAATCCTGGGAACTGTTGTTTGTTATGTGTGCTGAAATCCTTGTTCCCCTCACAGAGTCACAATTCTCAGAGCAGTTTTACAATCAATCCGTCTTCCCAGGGAAACCTAAAATTGCAGCTTTATGATGGGAATAGGAGTCTCTTAACAACTCTCAGCATCCTTAACAAACTTCAGTTCCTAGGATTCTTCGGAGCAAGCTGTAACTCTTTAAAGTGATATAATACTGGAAGGGGTAGGTGTCTGGGGCTAGCTCTTCATCCATTCCAAAGTGTCCTTCATACCAATAGACATTCACTATGGTTATTTCTGATTTTCATCCTGGAATGACTGGTAACTTGTTATCCTGACCTGAACTATGACTGTTATACCTATGAATTACTTCACCCAGTCGAGCAATGCGATTATTTTTAGTCTATCACTATTTATCCCTCTTTATTTTGAAATTTGAAGGTAGAATCTGTCTCCTGCAACTTCCTGGATCTTTGGAAGACAGCAGTCAGCAAAAGCTTGCCTGGAACCTGGGCTATACAGAAATCAGATGGGTTAGCCCTAATGTGGCTTCCTGAGATGCTCCTGGAAAATGACAGTATGCGCTCCTTTATCCTTTCGAGATTTATAGCACTAGAATACAAGACAACCGAAAATTGCACAAGACAAAGACTTCAGGATATCACTGGCATAGGAGAGGGCAACATAGATTGAGCATTAAATCACTATAAACAACACTTTAGAAAGTTTGAATGATACAGCCAGAACAGATCTGTAGAGCTATTCTTGTTCTCTTTTCTTTCCTGGAGGAATCAATAAAATACCATAGCAAGATGTGGCAGGGCAGGGAGGAACAAGAATATGAATGCGGCTATAACACATTATTTACTATTCAACACTTGGGGGGAAATATCTCAAAATATTTCACTAGTTTTCTTTTCATTTTGGAGCAGCTTTAAAAAAAATGAGTTGGTAAAATATAGAATATTTATTGTTAACTTTAACTGGACCCTATTATTCTGAATGTCCTTCGGAATATGTGGGTGTACTGGTGCCAGAGCCAGCTGGGATTGAACCTAAAATAGGAGGGGTAGCACTATCTAGCTATTTGCATTGTCCAGTAAAAAAGGATCTTCCTTTTGCATACATGTGAACAGTGAGGAAAGTTTTCCCTGTGATGTGATGGTCGGGAAAGTTGCACATCTGCAATGCCAAGGCAAATTGGATTCAAACAGAAATCAACCATTGCTTTGTATATCTCTCCAGTCTATCTTTCCTGTAACTCACATCACTGCACTTTCTCGACGCTCAACTCGTGCTTTGTCCTAAGTACCTGGATTTGAGGGAGGGGCCCAACCATTTGCCATCTCACACAGAGCTTCTTTCCTTTGTTCCCCTTAATGGCCCATCACCCAGGTGATCACCTCCCCAGGAGCCTAGCCTGGCTATTCCAAGAATTAGAATCCTTGCTTAAATTTTAACACCTGCTGGATCCAGGGATTTAAAAAGGTCTTGGCAAACAGCACAACACCCCAAACTCATAACAATATAAAACTAAGTGGACCAAAGGTCTGATGTGGTGGAAGGCATCTTCCTATGTTCACTCTGTTCTGGTGATGCTCCCCCAAAATGACTCTGGGAGGGTCAGGAGAACCCCCAGAATGGGGTGGGGGAAGAAGAGGGAATATTATTTCATCTAGCAAGCTGGGATGCTTGTGCAGATAGAACAACTGGAAGAGTGTGACATTGAATCTTGCCCTGAATCTGAAGGTTGGAGCTTCTGGGATGAAAAGATGTGGAGTTGCGCCTTCTGTAAATAAAAGTTTTTGTCAGGAGAAACACTTCATCTGTTCATTCACTAAACCTGTTGGGACAGGAATACACATGAATATCTAAAAAGCTGTCAATTATCTTAAAAGAAAATTCTAAAGATTTATTTTTATTTATTTCTACCCTTGATCCAAATGCTTCAGGTGGTTGGCACTTCATAAAAAATATAATAAAAACCATCACTCCTACAACAATGGTACTGCGCTAGAAAATACATTTTTTTGTAGCACTGTAAGTGACAGATAAGGAGTTTTAGCTATGCTGCTATACAAATTGGGAGTATGGAGGGGGATGCCCATTAATGTGAATTCTGCACACAGAGCAATGTATCTTATTGATTTTTTTTCTTGCAGACTTCATTAAAGACAAAGGGGGGAAATGATTAGGAAGACTTTCACTCCTTCTGTCCCTATATGTTCATGTATATGTGATGTATGGATTTCAGCATGAAAACATCTTAGAAGCAGAATATTTGAATGGGGAAAGATATTCGGATCATAAATTAAACAACAGTTCTTTTTGATCATTTACTTGAGAGAAGCTCATTTACATTTTCAAATGTGATCATTTATTAAAGTAGTTTGTGTAAAGGCATTGCAAAAGAATCTGGCTTCCCTGCCAGATCTCATACTTGCAATTTCAGTGACTAGCTCAGCCTCATGAATGAACCTTAGCATTTATTTTCATTTCTAGTTATTACTGTGAATCTTTTTCTTTTTTAAATTATTTTGTGTGTGTGCAAAAATATAATTAATGGAAACCGTTTTTGATTATTGCCTCTAAGGCATAGAGCAAGTTAGTATCTGTATATAGAAATTCTAGCTTAATCCAATCTACCCATTAAGTCATATTGCAGAAACAGATTTTTTTTGTTTTTTGTTTTTGCTGCTTGCCCTCCATGATCAGATTACAGTGCTTCTTTTATTGTAAAACTGCTCTCTGCTCTCTGTACTACGTATATCTTCTTAATTAATGCCCTCATAGAACACATTGTGCTGATCTTTATTCTTCCCATGTGTCCACAAATTCCTGTATTTGGGGAGGGGGGCATAAAACCTTGTTAAATACCACCAAAGGAAGACTGATGAATCTGAGCCCTTTTTCATATTCCTTAGAGTCAGTCTGAAAACTACTTTCTCTGCCTCCTCCTCAACTGTGTACGGAGGACAGGAAATGACCAGTGTTTGGAGCTGAAGGCAATTTGTTCCCTAAAATTCTGCTCTGCACATCGTGATGCACAATATTCTCCTGATGCTTGCTAAACATTCTGAAGGGAGCTGATATCTCTATTTGACATCTGGCGATAAATTGATACAGAGTTTCTGAATGCCAGTTGATGGAAATCATGAGCTGGAGAGTGCCTTTGTGCTTATGTCTGGCGTGAAGAGGGGGTTGTGTTGGCTGTCAGCCGGGCCCTGCTATCAGCTTGAGCTGATGTAAGCATAGGAAGGTTGGAAGTGGGTCACCACAGTGGTAGCAAGATGCTTGCCCATTGCTCAGGGCCGCTCCATACAGGACAGCCATCAGAGATGTGGGAACTGAGCAGAAGAGCACAGGACACATGGAAGGGGTGTATGTCTGGGGCTAGAATATCAGTTGCAAGCCAAGGAGAAGGGAGGGAGAAAGGTAGAAGGTACAGACAGAAAGGAGATCCTATAATGAGGACAGTCCCTGGGGTCACCTAGGGATCCACCAGGCAGACCTTGAAGGATCCTGTCCAGATCTCTGTGGGCAATCAGGGAGGAGGTCAGAGGGGGTCTTGACTAGGGCTAGGCGATATACTGTCAAAATCTTATTTGAAGTCCATAATTTCATATTGGTTTGATAATTTTTGACCTGGCAATATATTGTGAATCATGTGTGTTTGTGTGTGTGTGTGTGTGTGTGTTATGCAAGAATCACGATACAGGAAAAACCATGAAGCCAGCCAATGCCTCTACATAGCTCCATCCTTATTTCAGACATCATGATATATCAGTATACTGTGATGTTTAGCTGGTGATATATCACAGTGTTGAAAACCAGATATCGTCCAGTTCTAGTCCTGAAATCCTACTCTTGGACTCACTACGGTATAAATAACTGACTAGCTACTATGGGAACAGAGAACTGGACTAGATGGGCCTTGGGTCTGATCTAGCAAGGCTCTTTGTGTGTTTCTATGATTTCAAAGTATAGTGGTACCTCAAGTTACATACGCTTCAGGTTACATACGCTTCAGGTTACAGACTCCGCTAACCCAGAAATAATGCTTCAGGTTAAGAACTTTGCTTCAGGATAAGAACAGAAATTGTGCTCTGGCGGCGCAGTGGCAGCGGGAGACCCCATTAGCTAAAGTGGTGCTTCAGGTTAAGAACAGTTTCAGGTTAAGAACGTACCTCCAGAACGAATTAAGTACTTAACCAAAGGTACCACTGTATTTGATAAATTGCATCAAATAGTCTGATAACATTTGACATACTGCAGGGCCGTGGTATTCAGTGGCAACCACCGAGGTCAAGTGGAAAGAAGTTGACCATTTAATTCGTGCAAAATAGCAGTCAGCAGGGAGGGACTCTTCTGATCCTCCTTTACCAGAAGTCATTTCTTGGGGCAGCTTGCACGGCAAAATGCAGGTGTGTTTTTGATGAATGCCCAGAAGCAGCCAGCAAAGGCCAATTTGACTGTATCTGTTATTGACAGTAGTTGACAGCTGATAACCCATGAGAGTTCATATCCGAAGCCTGCCAAACTCAGAACTACCAAGAGATACCAGTATGTCTAAAACACTAATTTTGAGCTGAAAATTAATTGAGATGTATCTTGTGACAAGCTCCGTCTAGTTTATTAGGTACGTTGACAACTATTTTTTTCCCATTCATTTGTGATCTGCCTTCAGCAATGTTCAATAGAAAGATGGGATGTACATTTTAAAGGAACAAGTAATTGCACAGGTAAACATGTCACCATTTGAACAGGTGGCCTGCATCATTTTTTTATAGAAAAGGCTGGGCCTTTCTAAAAGAATAAGAACTATTTTTTTTTCAGGCTAGTGGTAGCCAGTGTGTTGCCTTTCAGATCAACTCCCATCAGTTCCCCCCCCCCCAGTACAACCACTGATTGGGGCGAAGGGAATTATAATCCATCTACATTTGGGGAAGCACCACGCTGGCTGTCCCTGATTCAGGCCTCTCAAAAAAAGGAGAATGGGCAGAGGTGCAAGTCTCCTTCCAAACAAGCTGTTTCTCCAACCAATGTGGTGGCAGAAACACCTGAAGGGAGGAATCAGTGATTATGATGTGGGTGCTTAACCCTTATCCTTCGTTCACCCATAAATTTTCTCCTGAAAGTGGCTCTCCGGCTTAGATTTTTCTCCACCGGGGGTGGGGGGGAGGGAAGGGAGGCGTGGAACCGGTGTGGAGGTCATTGGTAGGGAAGAATGGATGGACATGAAATCACCCTCCCGTCAATTTCCTGCTATATTTGTTTGCTGCCACCACTACCCATTTTTAGTATCTCAGCAAGCACACACATGGTGAAATAGTCTTGTTGAAGTAAGATCTATTTCCATCCCCAGTCAATCTCACTAACTACTTCTGGAAGCAGGTGACTTTGGCCACATCGAGATTGCTCTATTGTATTCGTTCCAGCAGTTGCGGAACTTAGTAACATGATTCAGTGAAGGCAAGCCAGTACATTACAAAGTATTCTGAGAGAAAATGAAAATCTATCCACCACTTTTTTTCCTTCTATTTTCTGTACTTGCACTACCAGAGTACACCTGTTCTGATATCTGTCTGTCTGTGTCTATGTGTTAAAGCACAACATGTATAACATACTTCATAATAATATCTAAAGTCTAGTTGTATGAATGAATTAGTGAATGACATTTTGCCAGATCTTAACCTAGAGGCTTTGACAAGCTGAAAGCTTTACCCTTGGGATTTGTGTCAAATAATTTAGCACATTAATGATATTTTAGATGTGGGTTGTTGAACATAAGCAAGGCGATTATATAAATGAATATTTAATCTTTATTCACCTTGCCAGAAGAAAGAACATGTTTTTAATTGCCAGATAATATAACGAGTTGGGAGGGGTGGATTATCACAAAGGAGAGTAATTTAAAGCATTTGGTTATATTTTTTTAAAAAAAGGTTTGTAAATTTGTCTCATCAGATGAAATCTCTATTTCTATATGTAATTATTATGTGCAATTCAGTAAAACTCATGCTGTAAGACCATAAATGTGTTGCTTCTCCAAACCACAAGCTTAATGACCGAATGCGTATTTTATATATTTGCCATGTTTGTAGAAGAACTTGCAAGTACCAATATCCTCCAAGAAGGTAATAATTCTATGGCTAAAAAAAGAAAGAAACCCCTTTGATCTAGAAATGCCTACAATTTTACTCAAGTGTCAAAAAGGATGATAAGGCGCCTGGCCATGTAAGCAATTGACACATTCTACAGGTTTGCTTATTGTACTCACTTTCAACTTAGCCTTCAGCACCTATATTTCCCTTTGATCTCACAGTCCCAATTCTGTTCCTCTGTGGAATATTTCTCTGTGGAATAGTTCTAAGGTTATTGGTTGTGGTAGTGATCCCTGACCCACCTACGCTGGCAGATTGGTTTCTGACCACTTGCCTTGCATTTAAACTGCTAATTTCTTATATATTTGAACATAAATAGTTTAGAACATCTTGCTGCTTTGACGGAGTTGTTATGTTTTAAGATGTCAGTAGGGCTAGAGAGTGGCACTTCGAGACATCTTCAGCTCCAAAGGAGAGAGAACTGGTGCTTTCCATCCATTCCAGCACATTCCAATATGAATGTATTATGCCAGAGTCCCTTTGTTCAAAATCTTGTTTGGCCTGGTGACGTTTTCACACTTGAACCGCCGTTAGGATTGCTGACTCTTTACAAATACTTTTCTTTCTTTCAAGTACAGTAGAGTGAATTCAGACATGCTTGTTCATTACCCAATCGCTGCGGCATTAGGTGATGACCTGCAGATTTATTTGTATATACCGGTACCAAAGTCATGTGCCACCACCACTCTCTGCAAGATTCCTGGTGGTTCCAGGCACTCACCCAGAGTCTGTGTTCCTTTGAAGAACTGAGACATGGCAGAGACTGTTGTAGCTTTAAGAAATATGGTTTGGTCACCTATTTACACCTTCAGTCTGCATGGAGGGAGTCCAAATCTCACAGCATGGTCATTTCAAGAGGGGCTTGTCCTTCACAGCAGTGCAGCCATGGAGACCAAGGCATCTTTCCCTGCCAGCCTTCAGTCAGCCTGCCCACAAGGGATCCCAGTCTTTCTTCTCCCCTCTTCTTCTCCCCGAACCCCTTGCTAAAAGATTCCCTTTTCCTGTCAGCTCACACCCAGATTCCTTGGCATCAACTGTCTCTCCAGGACAAAAGATTCCTCTCAGATGGCCCAGCAACACCTTTTGTCAGGTTAACAGTTTTGCAGAAATCAGCCCAGGGATTTCTTGTCTGACACAATTCCGCTGCTTGCACTTTCATCCACATCCCAATTAATTATAATCATACAATTTACTAATTTCTAGGGTTTAGGAGGTCCCTCCCAAATCTAAACTGGTGCATGGGTTTAACTGCCCAACTGAAATTGGAAAAGCTAAAAGTGCTTAACTTTTAGCATAATCCCATGTGTCTATTGAGACCTAAATCCTTTCAAATTCTACAGGGCTCACTCCTAGGTCAGAATGGAGAGGATTGCAATGTCTGGGTGAAATCTAAAGGTAAAGGGACCCCTGACCATTAGGTCCAGTCGTGACCGACTCTGGGGTTGCGGTGCTCATCTCACTTTATTGGCCGAGGGAGCCGGCGTACAGCATCCGGGTCATGTGGCCAGCATGACAAAGCCGCTTCTGGCGAACCAGAGCAGCGCACGAAAACGCCGTTTACCTTCCCGCCAGAGCGGTTCCTATTTATCTACTTGCACTTTGATGTGCTTTCGAACTGCTAGGTGGGCAGGAGGGTTAGGGTGAAATCTAGCACTGATCAAGAAGATTTCTGCTCCCTCAATGGGACTTCCTCTTTCCCATGAGCTTTCCCATGGATCCTCAAATCATCTCCAGACCTTCCCTCCAGAGCCGATTGGAGGAATATGTAGGATATGGAAGAGGAGAAGCAGAAACCACACTGCATGGTATATTCAGACACCACCACAAATGGCTATCACCCATTGGGTTGAATGGGCCTAAGTTTGTTAAGAATCACAGGAAGATACTATTTTCTAAAGGAAGAACAATGTTGAGAAAAACATAATGTGAATGAAAGTAGGTAAAGGCCTGACGAAACTAATGAAGAACACACAAGACAGCACTCGAAGCTCTTAATCACAGGACTTTCAATAGTCGCTAGGCTTTGGAACATTTTTTTTTCTTGAAGTGGCAAAGATACTTCAGAATTGTGTAGATCCAATGCACATTTTCTCCTTTTAACTCCTCTCGGGGAATTACCCGAGTTCAAGTATTTTCTTGATCGCTTAAAGCCAAAATGAAGGCATTTGTACTGCACAAAGGAACTATAGAGTTCCACACTACTCAGTGTATACAGCACACATAAAACAATCAGAGACTTAAAGATATTTCATGAGCTCAGCTGATCCTTATCTTAATGGCAACATTGTAACCCCATTTAAACTTTTCATGTCTGGTGCATCAGTTTAAAGGGGCTTTTCATATGTCAGATCAAATGCCAAAAGCTTCTTTCAGAGTTATTTGCTGTTATTTATTTTACTGTCTGTACTACAGATGTGCCTTACTATATCCGCACAAGATAGGGAAGACTTTTTTTTTTTTTTTAAGAGACAGCCCTGCTTGGGGGAAAAAACATTTAAAACCTCCACAGACCAGATTAAAAATAGCTAATTCAAATGACTTGATATAGTCCCGGGTGCAGATAGATGTGCAGCACACCATTCAGTAAAAGGAAACGGGTCCCTCAGTTGCATAGCTAGAGTGATGATGAGGCAGGATACAGAGATCTGGAACAGTTACCTCATTGTGGCTTGAAAGCCAATCGGATGCCCAGTTTCCACGTGACTCTATCATGTTGAGAGTTTCCTTGCCGTACCCATTTCCCAGATAGTCTGTGTCAGGGGGCTGCATCCCTCCTCCAGTCCGGTGTTAAGTAGTTACCGGGAGCAGCCCCCGCTCTTGAAGACAGATTCATCCACTTCCCCTTCAGGCCAAAGCAGCGGAGAAGGGGGGGCGCGGTGGAGAGGCTTGAGCTAAGCAGCCAGAGACCTTGTTACGAAAAGGGGGAACGGAAAAAGTGAAGGACAAGGTGTTTCCGCTTCCCCCGCTGGGCTTCCTGGCAGGAAAATAAAAGGAAAGATCCACTTTCGGAATCTGATGACAATGATGGATGAGCCGGTTTTACGACCTGCTCCGCTTGTAAAGCAATTAGCCTAGATTAAAGCCTTAAAAAGCTACATGGCTTGGACTCTTATTTCGGGCGATCAATTATGGAGGCAGCCCAGCACTCCTGACAGTCTGTTTTGGACTGGTGTGGAGATTATCCCAAAGTGCTGCCACCACTTTGCCAGCAGCCTCTCCTGCTCCTTGAGCTGCCCATGAAGAGTCCACAAGATGCTCCCTCATAGCCACCACTCCTGTTGCTGTTACTCAGGGCAAGCGCTGGCTCGTCTTCCTCCCTGAGCTCAGCAGCGTTGAGGAAATAGCGGCATTCCAGGATCAAATCACATGCCAGGGTGGCTTTTGTAATTCTGGGACTGTCCCTGGAAAATAGGGACACGTGGAGGGTATGCAAATGTGGTCCTGGATTCAATGGAAACCAAAGCCCCTTCATTCCTCTAGAGCTGGTATTGTTAATTTACTACTCATTGAGGTCCAGGAGGTAAAAGATCATAAATGTTGGCATGCAGAGAAGAAGACACATACACACACACACACACACACACACACACACACACACCTGTTTTGAGCCAGCAGAACACAGGAAGTGGCAATGGCTCCCCCGTGGATTCATTCTCCTGCATAGGATTGCTCTGCTTCAGGATGGATTAAATTAAGAGCAAAGATCTTCCTTGAATTTAGCAAGATATAAAACAAGATATATCAGGATTATATACATAATATAAATATATTTTATATTTATATTATGTAAAATCTAGCTATTCTGTTCTTATCATATTCTACTTCATAGTTTGACTTTTGCTATTTGTTTTCACAAAATGTTGGCCACTTGGGGCCTATATTTTAGAAGGGAAAGCAGGGTAAGGATAAAATGATGATGAATATTAATTTTTCAGAACTTGGACACTGCACTGCAATAAATGGTTCTTGCATTTTACACATTTTACAGGGCAAATGTTTCATTTATATTTTACTCTGCCTCACCTTCTTAACAGTAAGATTCCATACTCCATCAGAGTCATAAGCAGCATTCTTATCACAGTTGTTACATCCCCCCCCCCATGTTACAAAATTAAATAGTGACTTAGGCTATATTCCCACAAACAACCACATCCATTTAGGTATCTAGAGGAGAACATTATTTGCCTAAATACAAACATTTTGGACTAGATTTACTGTCTACTGAACCTGAGCTTTCCTTGAAATTCTGCAGTGGAAAGTGAAATGATGGGTCCTTGGTGTAGAAAATCTTGCTGAAGCAGACAGGAGTGCAAACATGGCAAATATTATTATCTGGCAAAGATTGCCCACAGGCTCAGTGTTTATACCTTATTCCATTACGTGCTTTGCAGGGCAGTTTTTCCGCTGTGTATTTTTTGTTCCCCACCCCCTCCGAACTGAGCACAGAAATCTGTAATAAAAATGAACAGTCGTTTGAACTCATATATTCAGCAGTATATCAGACATGTTACAGTACCTGTAAACATTTCCCATGTTCCTGACATTTAAAATGCACTGTAACCTAAGAAATTTTGGGAGTCCCTAGAAGAAGGGAAAATTGCCCCAGATAGCAGGAGTCTGATATTGGGAGTGCGTCACTGTAGCATTGCATTCTAAATGGTCACGAGCCACAGAAAAATAAACGTGGATTAAAGTACAGTGGGGATTTGTTCAACTGGTGGATCCATTTTACAGAGATGTAAAATAATGATATAATCAGCGGTTTAAGACATTCCTAACATCTGAACATCATTATAGGTATGCAGCCATTCCGCAATGTTGCAATTAGCATTTAAATGTCTAGTGCTATGTCCAATGTATTGGCACTGTTATGGCACCAACAGGGTGGCGTGCCAAAGCCAGGTATCAGTACCGGGATCAAGAGAAGCCGAAGTCAGGAGCAGTCCGAGTCAGGAGCCAGCCGAGGTCAGGTATCAGTACTGGGGGGCAAGAGAAGCCGAAGTCAAGAGCAGTCCGAGTCAGGAACCAGCCAGAGTCAGGTACACAGGATCAGGATCAGGATGAGCAGGCACAACCACGTGCTTCAGCACAGCAGTTGCAGGTGCTGGTGAGGGAAGCAGCCGGCCTTCCTTAAGTAGGCAGCTCATCACCACGCCTTTTACGAGCTGCAACTGCCTCCAATTGCTCCCTCCGTTTCTCAGCTCTACGCTCTACAGCTGAGATGGGAGGAGGGGAGGGGGCCCTCCGGCTCCTCTCCTCACAAGGGCCTGATTCTGGCTCAACTTCTTCCTCCTCCTGTTCTGGCCTTCCCTCTTCCCCATCTGCTTCTTCCTCTTCTGAGGAGTGTTGCCACCAGTCTTCTTCAGGTAAGAATCCCTCCATTCCTCTGGACTCTTCCGTGGTTGCCGCCTCACCTAGGGGGGCTTGCCACCACTCCTGCTCATCTGGTGCAACCCTGACAGGCACTCAGAATAAGACCATTAAGAATCATGGGCACGGCTAACTTATGTCCATTCCTTCCAATGGACCTAATCTGAGAAGAGCTGAGTTGGATACAACCCCAGTGACCACTGACTCTGATGAATCAGCCTGTGTGGTCATTTATATAGTGGAACTCACAGGGAATCCTAGTCTATAAACTGTGTAGAGGATGGTTGGGCTGGTGACTCCAAAGGATTATGAGAAAAGAAAGATGTGATACATATGCCTGCCCTGTTTTGTGGGTTTCATTGCCTAGGATTTCAGTGCATATAAGGACCATATAAGGACCATATAGTCCAACCCTCTCTATGCAGTGTGTATTGATAATTTCTGGGGATCTGAATACAAATAATTGTTGCTTGCAATCAATGCAAACAAGCCTGGGAATTCCCTGCTCTTTTGGTTTCTCACAGTGCCCTGAATTGATTGTATCTCAGAGTCATTGCACAAAATTTAAATGGTGGACAGTCCCAAGCACTGTTTGAGCTGCCCATCACTTACACTAAGTCAACTGCCAAGGACCACCATCATAGGAAGAGGGCCTAGGAGAGAGATTATGGTTAGGAAATGCTTGAACTTGGAGCTAGCAGAGGATGTTAGCCTGTGACTACAAAAACACAGTTTGTGTGTGTGAGAGAGATTGTGAGTTAGTGAAGGATCTGACACTTCACAATATATTACTGATGAACTGTGTTTGACCAGTTGGATTAGAAATAATAACAAGCTTTTTATAACTGAGAAGTCATCAGAAGTGACTATACACACACACACACAAACCACCTGTCGATTCCATGATTTCTTATATAAAACTTTTGTTGATTTGTTAAATGTATCCTCCAGATACTGCACTTTAACTCTCCTTTGTTACGTGAGGCATGAAAGACTCTGCTCTGTTTATAGGGTTGCTTTGGATCAGTTATATTTCCTTTAAGAAAGTCATATAGGCTTGCTTTAACTGGGAAGTCAAAATAGAATTGAAGCAGTGGGAAAAAAGTTGGAGATGAAAGCAGCAACTGGCTTTTCCTTTACTAGTTGTTTATCGAATTACAAAGAGTTGCCTTTCTGCCACCTTAGACAAGGGAAAGGATTTGGTTAGTTTACATCATCCAAGATGTTCATTGTTTGAATTAAACCGAGAAAGACAAAGGTGGAGTGAAACAGAGAAGCAAGGATTACAAGTTACAAATCCCTTTGAAGAGCTTCAGGCTTTAGAAAAATCTTCTTTTAACAACAGAGATTGCCACGTCTGCAACATCCAGGGGCACTTAAATAAATAAAAATCTTAGTACTTTTCTTTCAAAAGAATCTCAAAGTATCGCTGAGGGTACTTCTACATCCTGCTGATTTTGTTTTCCAAAAAATGTGTATTGATTTCTTCCACCTCAGAGAATCATAAATGTTATTAAAAATAAATGGCAGGCATGATATAAATTAAATGCCAGGTGGCTTGTGGGTTTCACAGTATTTTAACAAAAACAAATCAAGACAGCTTCACTTGATAATGCATTCAGGGGATGGAAAAACATAGATCACCAAAAATATCATAAAAGAACTATCTAGAGCTATTAAAATCAAATAAGATTTGTGATTGATTTCAGTGCACCAAGCTGCCCAGATCAAGTGCTGTGTAGGGTTAGGGGGCCAACACACAGTTAGTTAGAACTACACATTTCCTGCTAAAGGGACGACCTCATGCCATTGGCAACTGCAAAAACGGATTTGAATGGAAGTGCTATGTATTCACCTGAATGTTACTTACATTATATACCTGAGCTGCTTGATTGAGTAACAGCTTTCCGGGGTGGGGGTGGGGTCTATATGAAGAATGCAACAAATTATTTTACATTATTGTATGAACTCTCTCTCTATTTAAACATGGACTTTTATTTTCAAATAAAGTTAAAAAACATAACAGAAGGACACATGTAAGAATAAAACAAAACTGCTAGTTTGGGGGAAATTGATACTTGCTACATTTTTAGTATGTTGTAAGTAAGATGATGGGAGAATTTGAGTAAACAACCTAAGGAGAAGTTCGCGAGTTATTGAGAGAGTTTAGAATGAATACATTCTGTGACCAAATCATATTGCATATACACATTGTTATAAATGTGTCAGCAAAGAATAGGATCTCCTGTAAGAGATTTTCATTAGGTGAGAGCTCACAAGCCTTGATTCATCAAGATACTGAGTGAGACTAAATAAGTCCCTAAATAAATATCATTGTCAGGTCATGTTGACACTGTATAATCATGAAGTGTGTCTGATGGCATGACACCATTAGTATGCATTTGTACAGGATTCCTCTTTGTTTTATATGAAAGAGAGATTAATTTTGACTGAACCATTGGAGCACCAGATTAACTGTAGCTGGGAATTCAGACTGTGTAATTATGTTTGAATATACCCCCCCCCCACTCACACACCCCAAATATACCAACAAAACAGTTGCAAAGTCACATAACTTCATCAATAAGTGTCATGGGCCTTTGCAGCCTAGACAACAAAGGTTTTGAATATTACTACTACTGGTAGTAGTAATTTTCAAAACCTTTGTTGTAGTATTAATACTACTACATTATTTCCCCTGTTGGGATTCAAAGCAGCTTACAGATAAAAATAAACTGCTAAAAACAAAGAATCATAGAATCATATAATTGTAGAGGAACTCTGAAGGTATTTTCACTCCACCCCTTACAATGCAGGGATTTAAACTAAATCATATGTGACAGATGGCCATCCAACATCTACTTTAAAACTGCCAAGGAAGGAGAGTCCACCACTGCCTTGTGGGAAGCTGTTCCACTGTTGAATGGTTCTCACTGCCAGAAAGTTCTTCCTGGAGTTTAGTCAGAATCTCCTTCCTTGTAACTTGTAATGGCTTCTAGTGCAGTAATGGCTTCTAGTGCAGAAGAAAACAAGCTTGCTCCATCCTCCATCCTCCCTTGAGATATTTGAAGATGGCTATCCTCTTTTCCAGGCTAAACATACTCAACACCAGTGCTGAAAGACCTTCACTGGCTCCCAGTACATTTCCGAGCACAATTCAAAGTGTTGGTGCTGACCTTTAAAGCCCCTATCGTTCAGCCTGGACACTGAGGTCCAGCTCCGAGGGCCTTCTGGTGGTTCTGCAAGGAGTGAGGTTACAGGGAACCAGGCAGAGGGCCTTCTCGGTAATCACACCCTCCCAGTGGAACACCCTCCCACCGGATGTCAAGGAAATAAACAACTAGCTGACTTTTAGAAGACATCTGAAGGCAGCCCTGTTTAGGGAAGTTTTTAATGTTTGATGTTTTATCATGTTTTTAATATTATATTGGGAGCTGCCCAGAGTGGCTGGGGAAACCCAGTCAGATGGGTGGGGTATAAATAATAAAGTATTCTTAATCTTATTATCCCTCAATTCTTGGTCATAAGACTTGGTTTCCAAACCCCCCATCATCTTGGTTGCCCTCCTCTGCACACATTCCAGCTTGTCAATATCCTTCTTAAATTGTGGTGCCCAGAACTGGACACTGTACTCCTGGTGGGGTCTGACCAAGGTAGAACAGGACTATGAACAGGACTATGACTTTCCTTAGGGACGCGGGTGGCGCTGTGGGTTAAACCACAGAGCCTAGGGCTTGCTGATCAGAAGGTCGGCGGTTCGAATCCCCGCGACGGAGTGAGCTCCCGTTGCTTGGTCCCTGCTCCTGCCCACCTAGCAATTTGAAAGAACGTCAAAGTGCAAGTAGATAAATAGGTACCGCTCCGGCGGGAAGGTAAACGCCGTTTCCGTGCGCTGCTCTGGTTCGCCAGAAGCGGCTTTGTCATGCTGGCCACAAGACCTGGAAGCTGTACGCCGGCTCCCTCGGCCAATAATGCGAGATGAGCGCTGCAACCCCAGAGTCGGTCACGACTGGACCTAATGGTCAGGGGTCCCTTTATGACTTTCCTTAAATGGGACACTATACTTCTGTGGATACAAGCCTAGAATAGGATTAGCTCTTTTTTTGCGGCTGCATCACACCGTTGACTCAGGTTAAGCTTGTTGTCTACTAAGACCCCTAGATCCATTTTACATGTACTACCTGTAATCCAGGTATTCCCCATTGTATAATTGAAAAAAAAGGAAAACAATCATTTTATACAATTAAGCACTGATAGAATTAAAACTACATACACATCTAAAATTATTAAAAAATAAAAGCAGCACAATAATAAAAACAGCACTGCACCAGTCCTTTCTTTAAAAGCAGTCAGTTCCCAAAAGCCTGTTGGAACAAAAAAGTTTTCACCTGCTGGCAGGACAACAAGAAAAAATGATTTTTCTCTGTTGTATTTTGAAGCGTTCATCACATAGAGCTGTGGAGCCAGCCTTTGGATTCCATACACATGCAAACTTCTCACCACTTAACTGTTCAATATATTGTATTGTACCAGTGTCATTTGAAAAGTTAAGCAAATGGAGTGGAAATTGCTTATGAATATAATGCAAGTTTGAGGTACTTTGGCCAATATTTGCTGACCTTGTTTTATGCTACAAAACTGCAAGTTCTGGTTTCCTGAGAACATTCAGGCTGCATTCAAATTTTGTCCATGTATGTACAAAGCACACATCACAGATGAGCACGTACACACATGCACAAACAAAGAGCTTGTTAAAATTATCCCCATTATTTTGTGTACCAAACTTGGTACTGCCTTCCAAACTTGAATAGTACAAGTTGACCTTGAAAATAATGAATTTGCTGTGATTATTCTCAGAGCATAACTGCTCCATTCATTTCAGATAGGATGATTTCAAGGAGAAAGAGAAATATTTTGAAAGGTGAAGCAGGACTATAAATAATTATTCTACGTGGCACCACTACATTCTTGATCTAATTACTGAATTTCCTGCCTTTTGTTGTTTTAAAATTAGACCTTGAATACTATTTTCACATACATTTAAAATTTAATTAGACACTAGATACACCACACCGCAATATATGGTGGACTTAAAAGATCTTAGATTACTCACAGTTCAATGAATTATTGAGAGGATAATGTATAGCTTTTATATAATCAATCTGAGCCAAATGCTTTTTCTTGTACATAGGCAAGTAATCCTATTAAAAGTAATGATTCTACTTATGTAAGTCTGAATTAGGGCTGTCTGTGCCTGTACCATGTGATCTTAAAAATCTCTCCAGGGTATATGGCACTCTCTGGTTTTCCTTTAAAATATTTAGCATTTTATACCTGATTTAACTAATTAGTTAATAACCTCCATGCAGACATGTTTCTAGCCTTCAGGTTTAGTGTGTTGATTGCTGTCAGAGTCTATTACCTTCCTTTTGTTGATTGAATAGCTATATTCTCCCTCTCCTTCTCTACTTGCAAGTGTATTAGCTGATAACAAAGTGACAAATGATATCCTTGCGTTACAGAGAGTGCAAGCTGTTCCTTCTCCATCTTGCTTCTCCCTGTGGCCATGAGGACACATCACTTCATGTTATGAGGACTGTGGCTTCTGGGACACATGTGGCAAGTGTCCTTGATTATACATCCTGGTTTGAGCACATTGTATTGCTTCCATCACTAACCGCATCTGAATTGAGAGGAGGAGAATTGATAGGATCTACTGAGCTCCAAGGGAACGTGTACTCATGATATACATCCCAGTGTATTAAATTGTGTTGTCCTCTTTTGATACCTTATAACCACTGGATATGTAGGTTTGCTGAGGAATAATTATAGGTGAGTTTACTGTTGGGTCTCCTCCAGTTGACCATAAAAATAAGAATGATATCCTTTCTCAAGAGTTGAGCTCTTTGATCAAACCAGTCGCAGCTTTTTGTTTTACTGCAATGGGAAATAAGTAAACCTTTACAAGAGAACAAACAATGCATTTATTTGCATATGGATCAAATGAGTTCAAATCATCCCCCCCCCCAGTTCAGAAAAAATGTACAGTGTGTTTTATATTCAGTTAGCTGTATTTCTCCCATACACAAGATTAATAATGTTCTGTTCTGGAAGGACAGAAAATGGCAAAGCTGTTGTTTATTTTTTTTACCCATCCTTCACCACAACTGTCTTAAACATCTTACATATGTAATGGGAAAAGCCATGCTTAAACATTCATCACAAGCTTGGAACAGGAGTATCATTTACAGGATAAATTATATGTCTATTGAAGCCAATTGGTAGACTTTCAATTAATTCCTTGATAGGTCTTTTTTTTAAAAAAGAAGGGAAATGTCATGTATGTTTTTGTTTCATTTGACTAATGCAATGGCTCTCCTTTCAGAGCAAGATCTAATTATATAATTAAATACCATAGAATGAAATATCAGAGAGGTCTTTTAGATTTTAACTTTCCCTGCAGGATATGCATGCTTACCATTCTTCCTGTTGCTTCACAACCTTGTAATAAATTCATAATAGGGTATTGCACTTTCAGATATCGCTGGACCATAACTCCCAACATCCCTGATTATCAGCCATGTTGGCTGGGGCTGATGGGAGTTGGAATCCAACAACATCTGGCAGGCCTCATGTTCCCTGCACCCCTTCACATTTCCCCTGCCTAGGTGAAGGACAAGCTTCCAAGCCAGATTGTGCTTGTCAAGCAAAGGAGATGTGAAAGTTTTACTAGATGTGTGATGTTGGCGTGGAGGAATAGGCATCACAGATAATCTGTGCAGCTCATTCCTTTGCTGCTGGAGCTGTTAGGATATAGTGTTTTTTTTCTGTTGGCCTCTGGAACATGTGGAAGTTCAAACACTACTTCTGGCAGTGTTTCCACTGCTGGTAGCCAGCACAGTCCCACAAAATGGGGCACAATGGAGGTGGAGCAGAGTTGAATCCTAAGCTGTATATTTCTAGTTGATAGTGTGGTTGCACCAGCAGATCCAGTCTCCCAATCACCTTGTCCCTCCCTGTGTGTGTCCAAGTAAGCAGCCATGATGCAACGGACCAGGGGTTAGCTGTGGAAACACCCCACAAGGCTGGCCAGGGTTTTGGAAGCAGCAGTCAACCCACTGCTCATACCTAGGCACATTAAAATTGCTCTGTACCTATCATTGGATCGAGGTCTCTGTAATTAATTAATCAATTATTTTTTTTTACTTTTGGTGCAAGAGATAAAGCAATGAGAGGTATGTTTCATTAAATGCATATATCTTTTTAATGGGAAATATTGACTGCTTTTAGTTTGGAAAATACATCTAGCATGAATTGCATATAAATGCAATTGGAACTCTTGAATTGCTTTTCTTTTTTTGCCTTTCTTCCTATGTAATGGGAGGTTGTCTATGCCTTTTTTTGTTTTTTAATGAAGTGATCGTAATAATTGGGGACTTCAGGGACTTTAGAAATATGCTTATAGATAAAGTAGCTGTAAAGCTAGGCACGTTGAGTTTTATTAGATTTGAGTAAAAGAGGCATTTTTCTTTGTGGTAACCAACCAATTTAATCTTGGCTTCACAGTAAATGAAGTTTGCCTGTGAAATTAGTGTTCTTAAATGCAGTCCAGAGCAGATCAGTGGATCACCCAGCAGCCTGTTTGAGATTGCTCCAAAAGTCTTCCCAAATTGTCGTTTCACCATTTCAACAACTCATTTTATTTTTTAAAAAAATATCTATATATACAGATGGATTGACCACAGCTTAAGTGTGAAAACAGGATTTACATTTAGAATGCTATAAAAATAGGATATTCCTCTAGGTGTACTTATGAGGGATACTGCAGATCCACTCATACAAGTCAAGATAAGAATACTAAATGCAAAGCAATTTGGTTAGGTTCTAAATTTGAAATCTTACAATACTGTGGACTAACAGCCACCAGGAACCTAAGTCCAACTGACTGTATGGCACCATCCAGAGTGGAAAATTAAAATGACAGGTTTAAGAGATAAATGCAATCTCGCTCTTATTCTACTTTAGGGTCCCCGCTAGTTTATCTTGGTTATGAGGTGTGATGTAATATTGTATACACATCCAGTATAAACATTGAGGCCTTTACAGATATGTCAAGTGGATACCATTTGATATGAAATAAAATGAATTACAACTCTGTAAAAGTTCTATAATTTACTTTCTTGTGGACATGCAACTCTCACCTCAAAGAACATGGGGATGGGCGTTGGGTGAAGAGTGCCTTTAAATTTTACCTTGTGTATAATCAAAGCAATAAACCACAGCTTTCAATTATGTGAGATAAAAAGGTTGCCTATAGCCAAACTAATAAACAGTGTCATTAAAGCTTATGCAATTTTAATTAATGAATGTCTAAAGTTTTAAAAGCATTTGATTTGAGGTTCTCTCACTTTTTTGGCTCTTCAGTTTGAGAGCTTACCGCTTGTCCCAGTTTATTAGCATAGCAAAGAGTGTATGTTGGAATTTATTCTAACCTTAAACCTCTAATAAGTATTGAAAACTATTAATTTAAAGGCATATGTTTATAACTTTTCACCCTCAAAACAATGCCTTTCTGTTTAATGGTACAAAAAAAAGGCATTTTATTGACAGGAGGTTTGGCAATAGCTGCATTCCTTTGCTATCAAGTTTTACAGCTTTTATATAGCCAGTGCAGCCCATTTAAGCTCATAATCATTCTGTACAAATTTTCTTTTGGTGATATGTCTTTTCTGCATGCCCTCTTTTAATTAGCAAGTAGGCCCCTAAGGGCCCAATTAGCCAACATGTGAATAACTCTTGAAATGCGTTTCTTTGTGTGTCAGTGATAGGGATTTGACCATGCATGCTATAACCCTACTCTCAAGGAAGATTCAATTCCTAATCATTCATGTAATGAACTTTGGACAGCTTTACTGTAGTGCTTTACAGGCAACAAATACGATGTGTGAAGAGAAGATAGCTTTATCACAGACACTCTGTTGCATTGAGACGGCATGCTAAAACATGAAAGCTTTCAAATATTTCTCAGATGCATAACAAACTGCTTACACCAAGTGAGCCTTGCATAGTACTCTCCGTTGCACATGGCTGTTGCTCTCTCTGAAGTTGTTTCAAGCTTTGCTAGTTTAACTGCAGTTTAACTGGGCACACCTAAATTTGAACCTGAGATGGACTTTCCGTCTGCAAAATAAAGCACAAAGGACCATGAGCTTTGCAAGGGAACAGCCTGTGTTACTCCTAGGAAATCTTTCAGATTGTCTAATGGCAAAGTGAGCAGGATGGCCAATATATAAGCTATGGACCACACACAGTCTGTCACACACTTCTACATAGTAATGAATATAACACATTCAACGAGGATGAACTTTTTCTCCCCTGATAATTCTCCAAAGCTCAGGAAGTCCCAGCCCAGAGGAAATATTCCACCATATCTCTCTCACTGCCAATTTCCCTCCCCACCCCTTTCCTATACTTTCACAAAGTTAAAAAGATTAAAAGAAGGTGGAATCTGAGAAGTCTTGCAAGCTTAAAAAACAACAACTGGTGGATAGCTCAGTTGGTAAGAACATGATGCTGATAACACCAAGGTTGCTGGTTCAATCCCTGTATGGGACAAATGCATATTCCTTCATTCCTGTTAGACTAGATGATTCTCACTGTACAAGGATTCCAACTCTAGATTATTCCAATGATCCCACTCTAGATGATTCCAGCTCTACAATTCTATTATTCTGCTACACTTTCTGCTCTCTGCAATGAAGGCTTTTGAAACATTCTTGAACCAAACATTGCCACGGCAACTATGAAAATCATAGCCTTTCATTTCCCCTGTAAAATGAATAAGAAAGAATAAAAAAAATACAATTCCCAGAGTTTATGTGAAACGGTAAGTTTATTTATATTCTGCTTTTCCACAGTAAACTGGGCCCAATACTCACTGAGCATTACTATTGAAATGCATAACATTTGAAGAAACAAATTGTTACAAGTTATAGCCTCTGACTTAGACCAGAGTGGGGAACTGCTAGGAAAAGTCTTCAGCTAAATTCTGAGGAGTGTTTTGGATTTGTTTCAATTATCAGTTCTTTTACTCAGTCAGGGGATGATGACGGCGATGATACTTCTCAAAGTCTCATGCTGCTGGGGCAGATGGTGAGGAGACCAGGGTGCAGAGAGTAAACCAACTCTGGGAGTGTTGTACCTTCCCCATCCTCAGGATGCATTTGGGGAAATGTAAAGGATCCAGAAGATCCAATGACTACCCTAATCCACATCCAACAAGCACCTCCTACTGCTGTTAGAGCACCAGTAATGAAGGATGGACAGCCATGGAGTCTGTGGATGGACTTCCTTTCCCACACTCTTCACAAACAAAGAGGTCCATGGCTCACAGGATTGTGCTCTTAGTTAGTAGTTGTTCAGTTAAGATGGAGCTGCAGTTGTTACCAAGAAAGTTGTTGACACCCACACAGGAATATCAGATGTAACAGATTCTTATCTTTTCAATTCTATTACTAACAGTGCAATCCTAAATATGTCTAATTAAATTATATTGGTAAGTCCTATTGAATTCACAGGGTTTACTCTTAAGTAAACAGAGTTAAGACCACAATAACATAGTAAGGGTCTTGCTGGAACGAGCCAAAGGCCCATCTAGAATTCCATAATAATGCACATGCAATGTGTATTAAGTATGAGATAATTAAATTAACAAACGCTCCCTGTCATTGCAAACCAGCTTTGAGACATGTGTCAGTTTCTTGATTTCAGACATGATTTCCTAAAGGGGAAGCAAAGCAAAGCTATGCTGGACCATTTTCCATAGATAATACATTATTACCAGCAACCCAGCTTGGGTGAATTAATTGACGTGATGGTCCTTCATTGAGTATTTATCTGTCAGTACATTCCATCACTTCCTCTCTTAGGAAATTTGTTCGTGAGCTTATGAACATGCCTAGAAATATGCATGGTTTAAATTGTCTCCTCTGAGATATAACAAACTAGCATTATGGAAGAGCTTTGCTGTTATCAGAGTCAGTTATGGCTGGCACCTTCCGTTTTCATTAAAAATGAAGCAGTGCAGCAGATGGGCTTCAAAGATATTTTTAAGATTTAAGTGCTGACCCGCGGGAGGGCTACAGTGCAAAAAGATCCTTTAAAGAGCTTCAGTACATGCTGGGTTGGAGGAGGGGATTGTGGGGCAGCCTATTAATCTCATACTTAGATCTTTTCATTAATTTGCTGCTCCAACATTTTGTTCACTCTGTGCAGTCTGAGTGGTCTTACTGGGTGAATTTTGCTTCCTTTCTCAGTTCTCCTCCTACACGGAAGAGGGAAGCGAAATAAAGTTGAGCAATTAGCCCATTTACACAAGCAACACTCAACTTGTTTTCCACCCTTCCTTAATGCCCCACATTTGTAATTTGAATATAAAGCTTACATTGGCTAGAAATAGGGTTTGCAGGTGAAGAAGAGGACAGGGCTCCTATACCTTTAATAGTTGTGTAGAAGTGGGCACTTCAGCAGGTTTCCTTGCATGGCAACCTACACCTTTTGTTATTCCTTCTTGCACACAACTAAAGGAAGGTGTGGGAACATTGTCCTTTTGCCAACCTGACTGGGATATTTGGTTGTTAAAGGCCTCCCTCATCTTCTACATCCCACATTAACAACAAGTGTTCCATCGCCAGATTCTAAAATCTTCCAAGGACTACTTGAGAAATCTGCCATCGTTTGATAGTATTTGGGCTGCAGATGGTGTGCTTGAAATAAAAATAAGTATTAGTTAAATAGTACTTTCACTGATGTCTCTTAAAGCAATCAGTTTGAAAGCTACAATATAATATTCATAGCATTCCCCCTTTTTCACCCAGGAAGAGGCTGTGGAGTTCCTTTGTGGTTATTAAGTCAACTTAATAGGTTTAATATATGTGTTTGTATAAATTTTATTGAGTGTCAGAACAAACAAAAAATATACAGAATAAAACCATACAGTACTCAGAATTAAAAAACAACAACCCACCCCTTCCCTAGAGAGCTTAATGTCATCCACATATCCAAAGCATATTCATACTACTTTGTTACAGCAGGAACAGACAGATTAAAGTAAATTTTTAAAAAAATTAAATGTATACACCTATCAGGCCAAAAGAGCCAAACATGTGTTGTGTGTGTGTGTGTGTGTGTGTGTGTGTGTGTGTGAGTGTGTATGTGTGTTTAGCTTAAAAATAGCAAACTTAAAAGGAAAAAAAGGCAATCAACTTTTTTGGTCCTAGGACTTTCCAGAAGAATGAAATATGTGTGCATGTATACTTGTCTTAAGGATTGATATAAGTGATATCCATTTAAATAATAATAATTTCTACCTTAATGGTTTGCCCACATAGAGTTCTTGCAGTGGCTTCCTTTAAATATATATATATATATATATATATATATATATATATATATATATATATATAAACATTCCACTGTTAATATCTAGAATAGTTAAGGCAGTGCCAAAGCTAATGGATCAGGTTTATAATTTTAAAACAGAAGAAAACACACATTTATTTATTATAAGAAACAAAAAGGCTAGCTTGTTGTTTGCTAGCTTGCAGAACCTAGTCAGGGAAATCATTCTTTCCTGGGGAAAGAGTTCCATGATAGAATAAGTCCAAGATCTCTCTGGTTTTCTCTATGTCTCCATAAATGAGACATAAATATCAGCAAAACCACTCTTGATGAAATTTAGAAATGAGCGCTCACACCTTCCTTTGTGGGCACCCTTTGCGGGACCCACCAGCTGGTTGAGCTAGCCTGCCTGCTTGTGCTAGTCATTGGAGGTTCCCGCCAAACCTTGGCTAGCCAATCAGCCCTGCAGGGAGGCGGAGCCAGCTGCTTAAATAGGAGGCGGAGCTGGCAGCAACCATGTGACCAAACAAGCAGCCAATGCAGAGCTTTCTGTGAGCCGTCCTTGTCAGGAGACTTGCACTGCAGCCACGTTTTGTAACAACAGCAATTTCCAAGCAATTATGTGCCCTTCTGAGGCCTAGGCAGCTGCCTAGTTAGCCTAATGATAGCACCAGCCCTGCCTTTAGGAGCTTGGCTTGATAGGGCTTCATGGGGGGGTGGGGGGTGGGACTGGAGTACACCCACAAAAAACATCCTAATAAAACGCACACTGCTTGAAGTGACTGCCTTAGGTATAATAAAAGATAATTTTAATTAGGTGTTGCGTATATCCGAGACTGGGGGGGGAAATTAAAGGTTTGCTTTTTTTTTTGTAGTGTCTAATGTTTTATTGTACTTGTATATATATTTTTGCACACAGGTTTGGTTTTGGGTATGTATTAAACAAATATATGCCAGATACTATTTTTGTTATCTAACGTAAGGAATGATACAGTAGTTAAGCCAGTCACACACAAATATTATCTCTGGAGTATTTTTTATGTCCAGTGTTTATGATGACTTCACCTAAACGTGCAATATGTGAAATTATTCCAGCAAAAATATCTAGTCAATAATAGTAAGCAACTGCAGGGTTTGTCAGAGCGCCAGGAATTCAATGGATTGAATTCCTTCCTGGCAACAAGCTTATAAGAATGCAGTTTACTTAGCTTTCTGCATGTAAACACACACACATACATACAAATTTTCAGTAAAGGTTGGGGTTCAGGTAAATCTGATATTCAGTGATTTATATATTGTGTAGAATCTTACTAAAATGTTAGTAAATGCATATTCAAGTTGGCAGGAAACAATACAATTATTTTATTTGTTCTCTTCTTTTTTTATTAAAAGGCGAAATATTGTAAGGTGCTTCCAGGTGGGAGCTCAATACTGTAAACTGGGTACTGAGATATCACAAAGGGTTGCTGGAAACAGTTTGCAAATCCAGATTAAATTTGGAAAAATATGAGCTGACAGTTTGATGGGAATGACAATGTATGGACACTCTAGGAAAAAGCACATATGTAATGAACAGCGATCCCACAATAAATACCCATCTAGAAGCAAACTCCATGTTCTGTATGGTACTAAGAAAGAGATGAAATAAATACTTTTTCTTGAGATGAAATAAATACTTTAAAAAAACACACACAAAATATTCTTATTTTTCATACTTCTGTTGCAGAATGAGCTACCGGTACTTTTTGTGAGATTCTTATAGCACTGCTTGAAATAATGCTCTGGCGGGGTCCCATTCCATTATAGAAACTTTGCTAGAGTTGTTTGTTCAGGAGAAAGTTGGTTTCCAGGGCAACTGCACCAAGGAGCAAATTTCCTAATAATGCTGCAGTACACCAATATACCATTTATATTAAACTAGCTACTATGAGTCCAAGAACATTGCCCTGACTAAACAGAAAAGCAATGTTAGGTTCAGGGTGGGTAGCTCAATGAAAATGCTATCTCAGTTTATGGTTGGCTGTGGGGGTGAAAGAAACAACTGCTATGTAGGATTTTATTTAGGAAATTGAACAAAAATAAAGCAGCCAGTATAATCTATGCTGCAGACATGTCTGCAATATAGGGTGAAATAATGGACTCCTAATCCAAAAAAGAAAAGAAAAGAAAAAAGACATTGTAGATCTAGAAAAGGATCAGAAAGATGATTAATTGTTTAGATAATCTTCCTACTAGGAAGGGGAAAAGAAGGGGGGCTATTTAGCTTGGAAAATGAAACTACAGAAGGAGAAAATTATAGAGTGGCTGGGGCAACCCCACTAGATGGGCTAGGGTATAAATAATAAAATTGTTAAAATTGTTATTGTAGAGCAGAGAAGGGCAACCTATGACCTCCAGATTTTGTTGGAGTACAAAGTCCCATTATCTGACTCCTGGTCATGTTGGTTGGGCCCAGTAAACAAATTATTTAATGGGATTAAAACATAAAGGGAGAGCAAAGAGTTGCAAGAAGAACCCGCAAAGCAGGGAGGGGATGGGCATTAAAATGGCAAATGTGATTTAACGTAAAGAAGTGTGAAGTGATGCACGTTGGAGCAAAATGCATGTGCTGTTGGGGTCTGAGGTGGCAGTGACTGAAAGGAAATGAATATTGAGGTTGTGGTGGACAGCTTGCTAAAGATGTTGACTCAATGTGAAGTTACTGTAAAAAAAGAGAGAGGTGCATTTCATGCTGGAGATCATTATGAAATGAAATCTATTGGAATACTACATACAGTTTTGCTACTGCACCTCAAAAAGGATGCTGTGGAAAAAGTGCATGAAAATTATCAGGGGGATGGAGCAACTCTGCTATGGTGCAAGGTTACAAAGCTTGGGGGTTTATAGTTTGGGGGGCGGCAAGTAAGGTGGGTTATGAGTCAAGAGTATAAAACGATGAATGGTGTAGAGAAAATGAATAAAGAAAATATTTTCTCTTTCTCTACTAATACTAGAATCCGATGTCATCCAATGAAGCTGAACGGTGGCAGATTCATGACAGTGTGTGGTATGTGTTTACAGAGACCATAGTCAAACTGTGACATTTGCTACCACAAGATGTAGTGAGGGCCATCAACTAGGACAGCTGTAAAAGGGATAAAACTTGGAACTCTCAGCTAGACACCCTCATTCTGGAACTTGAGACAGAACAGCAGTCTTTTCTACCAGAGTGACATAGTTGATTGTCTTGAAGCAGTGCTGAAAGTATACTTAGCTATGGGTGAGAAGACCATCAATGACTACTTGTCATGATGGCAATATGCCTCTGAATTCTAGTAGCCAGGGTTCATGGGTGGGAGACTGTTATTGTGCTTATGTTCTGCTTGTGGGGTTGCCATAAACATCTGCGTTGGTGTGAACGTTGTGTTGTGTGAACAGAGTGCTGGCCTAGATGGGCCTTGAGTCCAAACCTGGAGAATTCTTATTATGTTCTTCCCAATGAGCTACGACCCTTCTCTTATTATCCAATGGCCTCTTGCGGTGATTAGGAAATGTATATATTGGCTCTAAGATAGTGTTTGTCTTTCTTTTTCACATTCACTTTTCTCCATGTACTCCATCTTTATTTCTCTCAGATGTTGGACATTGCATCTGTCAACATACCTTTCCCAGTGATGTGCAGTGATCTACATAATGGCTGTCCAACGGTGGATAGATTATTATGGTCGACTTGCTTGCCATTGAAAAATCAATGCTGTCAATCCATCATCCTGTCATGTCTATTATCTAGGAAAAAAAGGTCTTGTATTTCAGCATTTCAATGAAGCAATTCATCAAATTCATATTGTGTTTGAATTTTTGAATTTAAGCCTTTTGGAATAGGTTGGATTGACAACCATGGACAGACAATGGGGCATGAAAAGGAGCAGTCCTTGACCTTTTACCTTGATGCTGGGACTGGAGTAATAACATCCTCCTCTTTGCTCACATTTTCCCTTCATAATTTAAGCTCAGGAAACTGGCTATCTAAATAATAAATATATCCTGTCAATAATTATTTGGTGTTATTATACAGTCAATTAATATTTTACTTAGTTTAAATTATACTGCCCCACTTTCATGTAATAAACTAGTACTGTGGTAAGGAGCATAGTCATATATAAAGAGATACTGATCAACCCTCCCTTTTTACAATATAACTTTTTCACAGTTGTCTTAGTGAAACTATTTGAGCATCTTCAGCAGTTTTTGTTTCCTGTTTGCAAAATTATAAGGTTGTGTTGTTGTTTTTTAACTTGGCTGCAAAAAGCCTGCTTCTGCCTCTATGGATTCTCTTCACAATATTTATTTGGACCAGCAGCTATAGCAACCATTTCTGAATGAGGAATAGCAAAATCAGCACAAGCATGGAGCAGGGATTAATCATTATCATTAGTAGAGACATAGGATCTAAAATGGACTTTTAATATTTATTTTGGATTTCAGGGTGGATGGGATTTGTTTATTTTTGCTTAGTGGTTGCATTGAGAAACAAAACTCTTTCAGGCTGCTAAATAGCTATACCCCATCACCCCTGATATGAGGTATTATGAATGTTCTAAGTCTAGGGTGACAAACCCATATCCTGCAGGTGAGATCAGGTCTACCAAACTCTTGCCGATAGTCTATGAACCCGGGACATATTTTAGCAGCAGTTGTAATTTAGGCTACATCTGCATCATCCATCTTGTGCCATTTTAACAGTGATGGCTTTCCCAAGGAATGGTGGGAACTGTGCTAAAAGTTGTTAGGAGATTCCTATTCCCCTCAAATAACTTCATTAGGAAGAAGGATTAATTGTTAAACCACTCTTTGTTCCCCATTCACTCTTATTGACAATTTAATAACATATACATATACATATAAATATACATATACATATTCCCTTTTGGACAAAGTGTACAAAGTTTGCAGGTATAGGAGCCCTTCAAGAATGGATTAAGCCCACCAAATTGCATAGAATTGGACTGGGGACTTTTTGTGGGGGAAGTAAAGGGGATTCACTTTCTGCCATAATCTGTACTAGAGGAATACATTTCTTAGTCTGCCTATACCTGCAAAATGGATTGATTACATATTTTCATAAGCTGAAGTAGGTTTTGTCTGAAATGGCTAAGTGGTGTATATTCATGCTTGCACATTTCAACAAGCAAATAAATGAATTGCTGCTTTACAGTGGACCACTCTTTTGACAACAACTGGAATCAATACACAGAGACCAAACCGATTCCTAAATCTTGCTTGCAGAAAATAAACCCAAATATTTTCATAGGATATACAAAATATTGTCTGATATAAAGTACAGACACAGAAGTGTGTGGTTTAAAATAAAGTTGGACTGGTATATATACTATCCCAGAAGAGTTTGGACATTTTAATTGCCTAGAGAGCCCACTTTCTTAAGAGCAGCTGAAAAGAAAATTGTGTGAAAAGTTATGTCAGTGGAATTGGACACCTTGGAAGTTCCTTGAGGTTGGAAAAAGAGGGAATGACAAGTGCTGGAACTACAATTCTGAAAACTGAGACTTTTTCCACTTACGGGGGGAATTCCCCATGAATAAAATGAAAAATGGTAATTGGTGTAATCAGCGAAATCCTGTTAGCCTCACTCATGTGATTGTTAAAATATGGCAAAACTCAAAAAAGACCAGACTGACAAAACCAGGTATTATTTATTGTTATAATGACTAGGATTTTGTATGCAAACTCATGCAAAAACAACCAGAAACTTAACCAACTAGACTTTTAAGTAAATTATGGGAACAATCATGTTAAAACAAAAACAGAAGTTTAGTTAAGTTACTGATAAATGGAATTTGGTAGCCTAATACATCAATGCTTAACCTTATGTGAAGTGGCACAGGTAGGGCTATATTGCATACCTGGTTTCCCAACACTAAGCATTGCTGCTGGTTACAAAGAGGGTGAGGGACAGGAAACTCAGCACAGTGCGGGCACAATGGCTGAACCAATCTGGTGCTCCTGCTGCCGTGCCTGTTGAGTTCCCCACCTCTTACCCACTCCATAGCCAGCAGGGACACTCTGTGGTGGGAAGCCAGGTGTGCAATGCTGCACTGCCCCACTAACTACTGCTGGTTGTCTCCATGTCTAGGTAGGTGGAAGCAACCTGGTGGTAGTTTATATACACCAGCTGCATCAGTTTGTGTGATTTGTGATGCATAAAAACATACGTTTGAGATCATGGAACTTGCCACATCTGACATTCATGTCCTATTGACTCACACATTTGTGAATGTGTGTGCACACATGACATCTCATCTTGGAAGTCTTCCTCAACATAAAGAGCGGGCCACCAAGTCAACCATGAGTCATTCATAACATTAGAGGTCCTGTTTAGGTATTTCTAACTCAGACGAAATTCATTTGCAGGAGGGTGGCTTTTGAGATTTTTGGTTTTTTGAAAGGGTATAAATGATGTATGTGAGCTACTTAGGCAATGACTCACCCTATTACAAAGGCTGATAAATTATTTCAACAGCACTACATCTTAGGAAAATGATGTGATTTATTGCAATGAATTCTATTCCTGGGAAACAGTATTTTAAAAATACATCTGTATAACCTTTCTTCTTTGAAGCAGTTTGTCATTTTGGTTCGGATGCACTCCTCTGAAACAATGGCGCATTATGACCCTGTTGACACCTGCCATACATCTTGTAAAGGGTTGCCACTGTTTGAGAAGAGAAAGGGAAACAAGAGGATTCTCACCTATGAGGAGCTTGTTCACCAAGCCCCTTTATTCATGCCATTGGGACTTAACCGATGTATCAGAACATTGAAAAATGTGAACATCCTTTAATGAATATTCATGGATTATAAATATTCATCATTAATTAAAATGTTAACACTAATGATATAGCAAATTCAAATAATTATATTGCAGATGTGGACGTGTATCTTGGGATGCATGAATTATAGCAGTCATGATAAGGTGCACCAGAATGGGCAAAATTTGTACTCTTGAGAATGGTGAGCCGTTGTTTTATACGGACACATTTATTCTACTTTTGTGGTTCCCAAACTGGTTTCCCCCACAGACCACTCAAAAATTGCTGAGGGTATTGGCAGACCACTTAATGATTTTTATGCCCATTGTAGCAATTGTAATGCACTGTGCTAGATGCTATATGTTTTTACTGCTTATTTTTATGTACTGTATTGCACTATACTGTATTACAATACAATAAAAGCCTATGCAGAAATAAAAGAAGAAAATAAAATTAAAAATCGATATTAATACAATGTGATGGATGTGCCATCTTCCATCTTCAATGCCAAATCCACAAATACACCATGGACCACCTCAATGAAGTGTTCTGCACACCACTGGCCTGTTTCTATCACGTTTACTATTCACACCAACTTCAGTGGAACTTACTTTTGACTGCCGACAGCCAGCCAGGGAAGACCACTTCCATTCTGGCTGAGCAAGATTCAGCTCCTCAGTCCCACTCATTTGCCTTGAAGTATTTTGGAGAGAGCTGTTACCTACAGCTACAAACTGTCTCCAAAAGAAGACTGCTTCTTTCATGTAGGTGGGAGGTGCTGCCTGACCAGGGAAGAAGAAGAAGAAGAGTTTGGATTTGATATCCCGCTTTATCACTACCCGAAGGAGTCTCAAAGCGGCTAACATTCCCCTTTCCCTTCCTCCCCCACAACAAACACTCTGTGAGGTGAGTGGGGCTGAGAGACTTCAGAGAAGTGTGACTAGCCCAAGGTCGCCCAGCAGCTGCATGTGGAGGAGCGGAGACGCGAACCCGGTTCACCAGATTACGAGTCTACCACTCTTAACCACTACACCACACTGGCTCTCTGGAAGAACCAAGAACCAAAGCAGGAAGTGCCAGAATAATTTTGTTTCCCTATGGAAGCAAGCAATTGTGGAAACCATGCAGCTTCAGGTTTTATTTTGCAACTTGATGATAAAGAAATGCAGATAGCTTAATATTCAGCTCTTCTAAGTCCTTTGAATGGCGTTTGGGATGAGCAAAACAGTTCAGTTCTAGTCCATAGCTGTTCTAGGATTCTAATGTCCAGTGAATTCTTGTCTGGCTTAATTCTTGTCAGGAAGTCTCATTCAGGAATGTAGCTGGTGGAATTCTGTCATGTTGTTGGCAGCCTTCTGTCTGGAGAGACAATGGAGTATGCTTCCAGGGGTGAAGTCAAATCACTGCATTAGTAGCACTGCAGTGACCTCCCTGAGGTGCAAGCCTGGGCAGTGTGCAGGGGTGCACACTTGAATAAAATATTAGGGGGCAGGTAAACTCCACCCCACATAATCGATCACATGACATGATGCACACACACCATTTGAATGGCAATGCCCATCAACTTTGGGGATGCTGAAAACCTCTCAGCTCCTATGGCAGTGTGTATGGAGGTCCTGGGCTGCCCAAATGTCAAGACCTCCCTCTCAGCCTCTAAAAGCAGAAAATAAAATAAAAATCTCTATATCCACCTAATCTCTTCATCAGTTGGGATTTCATCATAGGGTGTTTTTCCTTTTGTCTTATTTTTTGATAGAGAATATAATCAAGGAATAAAGATTGGCCAGTTGCCTCCTCTGCTTTCCCAGTTGATTCAGTGATCAGAAGATGAATCCCAGAAGATGACCAAGAAAAATCCTTATAGGGCATTGCTTGAAAACGATACTACAAAGCACTCCAAGGCAAGAGATGAAGCCACAGTGGCAACTATAATCCCAAACGCCCTGCCTTCAAGATTATTAAAATTACATGAATAACATTTTCTGAAAATAACATATTTCTCCCATGTGCTATGTGGAAAGCAATAAAAAATAGTTCCTCCTGACCTTTAAATTCTATTTGTGTAGGGCTATTGCTATAGTTCTGTTTATTTCCCCTCTTCTTACTTGGTTATTTCATTAAAATATTTTTAGATAATATGGTGCAAAAAAAGTACTTTCAATATGATGGAAAAAAAAAAAGCACTGTTGCATAATTTCCTTTTATTCTATTGAGTGTATGGTCATAAAGGAGAAAAATGCTGCTTGGCACACCAAAGACATGAGCCAGTACTGTATGGGGTAAATAAGGCACAGCAATCACACACACACACACACACACACACACACACACACACACACACACACACACACCTTGTGTCATATTGGCCTCCTGTCCACTGCAGAAGGAATGATGTGTCATTCTGTCAATGTGGGACTCCCCCTTCTGGCCACCAAATGGAGCATTCCAGAGGCGGGGAGTGCCTCATTGCCATCACACAACAGCATCTGGTCTGTACCACTGAGACCTGAGTAGGTAAGCAAGGTGGAGTTGGTCTCACCCATCTGTGCCCACCTGGGTACTCAATGCAGCATCAGAACAGACTTGAGGGTTGGGGAAGGGGAGTTGCTGTGGCCTATAGAATTTCTTTCTTTCTTTTCTTCAGGCTGTCTGTCCAGTTGCGGAAAATATAGCATGTGTTTCTGGCATTGGGCAGTTGGAACAGACTGTGGATTGGGGATTCTGCTGGTTCAACACCCACCTTACTTCCCAGGAATCTCCCTGACGACCCTGGCTTATACTGTATTTACTCAAATCTAATGCTCACCTTTTTTGGCCAAATTATACTGCGAAAATTAAGGTTGAATAGCACATTCGCCAGCAAATACTTTTTTGTTGTTTTTTTGTTTCAAGGTTCTGAAAATTGAGGTGCGCATAAGATTCGATGGCACATTAGACTCGAGTGAATATGGTATTGTAACACTTGCTGGATCCAGGGGTTAGAAGGATCTCACATGCAGCCTACTCCCCCTCTCCCCCCCACTCATATTAATAGAAAGATGAAGAAGCTCATGGTGATTCTTTTTCTTAGTGAGCATTTGAGGGACATATATTAAAAGTCCATTTCTATTTCACTTGCATTTTTAGAGAAATAATCATGAGTTGGCAGGGAGAATGGGCTTTGACATTGGCTCTGCCCCTCCTTTCTGCCTGCTATGTACTGCTGTCATTTTAGAAGGGAAGTCTGTAAAGCAGGACTATAAATGGTGGTAGGGCGATTCTCGTTCTCTGCCGTGTGAGATGGCCTCTGAGAATGTACAATTATGCTGTCATCCTTAGTACTCCACATTGGACAGAGTTTAATTATTAATGTGCTTCCCTCAGAGAATGACTCGATCATGTCACAACTCTAGACAAATACAGCTAATGCAAAATCATAAAATATTCACTTGAATACTGCTGAACTGACAGGAAATTAATTCTACGAACACTTTTGATATTACCAGAAAATTAGTTTCAAATGCATAAGACTAAAATAAATGTGTTCATAATTTGCTCAAGGGTAACGTTCATCTCGCAATCAGTTGGTGTCTTTTCTATAAATGCTACAAGTATTTCAACATTGTGTTATGCTAAAGAGAACAGCTAATGTAATGTATTATATTTGTAGACAGCATTTTAACTTGTAAACAGCAGGGAGTGAAGAACAGCTCTCCTAGAAATGTTTAAACTCTTAACAATTTTCAACAATTGATCATTACACAAGAATGCTGAAGTGCCTATTTGGAAAGTGTCTGGTCCAAAGAGGAGAAAGGGGAAACGGTTAGGGCATTTGGAATAAGGTGTGGAATCCTTTCATATCTATGGGTTAGGAACATGAGAAGGTGCCTTAACTTAGCAGTAGATCTCCAAAGAAGAATTTGGATTTGATATCCCGCTTTATCACTACCTAAAGGAGTCTCAAAGTGGCTAACATTCTCCTTTCCCTTCCTCTCCCACAACAAACACTCTGTGAGGTGAGTGGGGCTGAGAGACTTCAAAGAAGTGTGACTAGCCCAAGGTCACCCAGCAGCTGCATGTGGAGGAGCGGAGACGCAAACCCGGTTCACCAGATTACTAGTCTACCGCTCTTAACCACTACACCACACTGGTGTGGTGTCCCAACTGTAACAGGAGATGCTAGGAATTGAATTTAGAGTTTTACATACCAAGGATGAGCAATGGTCCCTCCATTCAGTTGGGTTAG
The DNA here is from genome assembly GCA_034641385.1 of Darevskia mixta. Lineage (NCBI taxonomy): Eukaryota > Metazoa > Chordata > Lepidosauria > Squamata > Lacertidae > Darevskia > Darevskia mixta. Next base: position 9,864,105 of record JAWWNH010000029.1, read on the forward strand.
ATCTCGAGTAGAGTTCTGGAAAGGGCACTTCTGGCACCTGCAAATGGAAGGCAAAGAGGTGAGTTTTGCCAATTCTGCTGGAGTAGTAAGTGAGGTGACAACCCTTTTGGTTAATGGTATTCTCTTCTGGATCATAGCTCCCTCCTTCATAGAAGAAGTCCTTCTGTGGAAGGAAAACAACACTGAGATTTTACCCTGTTGATGGCATTGATTAAGTTTTACTTAGGCCCAATCATTTTAATGGGTGTATGCTAACAATCAGGTTCATTAATCCTATTCTGAGTAAAACTTACTTCAATACCCCCTATGTGCCTCATTTTATTTTCTATTTCAGATTTTTGCTTTAACAAAATTATAGCTGATATTTGCTTCCTATGTTAAGCAAAGGTTACTATTTCCCTCTGGAAAGCAATAGAGACTGAAGAATAGAAACTCCAGACAAAGATTCTCCTGTAGGATCATATTGCTTATTGAGATCATTGACAAAAGACCTTTTAATCTATGCATCTAGGAGGATGCCTGAAGTGGGGCAGCCTACCAAATGCAAGCAAGCATAACCTTGTATTTCTGACTCACAAGTTTTTTATTATACGTCTTGGACCCCTGAATAGAGCCAATCATATGCATATGATTGCACAATTCTTTGTGCATATTTGTTGAACAATTCACAGTCGCTCTTTATTGCCACTGTACATATTTCAAGAGGAAGTGATATTGATTGCATGCAGTTGTAATATAGGAGGGCTAACCACAATGTCTGGGATCTGCTTCCATCCTTGCATAATACAATAAAAAGGGCTATAATGAAGGTGGCAAGGTTGAATGTTCAAGATGACAAATGGTTATACCACTGTTTGTTCATACAAAATGAGCTGTGTAAATCTGAATCCACTCATTCATCACAGCAGCAGTTATGGGCAAAATGCTTTAGTGATCTTCCACTAGAAACATTGCCTCGCCAGGCACATAATTGTGGCTTGCGAGAGCGGTGCAAATGACTCATGCTGGCCACCAGCATTGGGTGAAATAAGGCCACAGCTTTATGGATTAGGTAAGCAGAGGCAACTCCTTATTCCACTAAGCCCTTGTTGATGGAATCAATGCTTAGGGTTAGGAAGCACTTAACCATGGACGTTGGCTGGCATTGACCCCTCCCATGGTACAAGCCAAACGTGTCCAGGGTCACATGGGGCAACTGGAGGAACAGATTCCAGCCAGGCCTTCTGGTGGTTCCTTCATTGCGAGAAGTGACGTTACAGGGAACCAGGCAGAGGGCCTTCTCAGTAGTCACACTCACCCTGTGCAATGCCCTCCCATCAGATGTCAATGAAATAAACAGCTATTTGACTTTAAGAAGACATATGAAGTATAGGGAAGTTTTTAATGTTTGATGTGCTTGATGTTTTAATGTGTTGGAATCCACCCAGAGTGACTGGGGCAATCCAGTCACATGGGCGACATATAATTATAATTATTGCTAATATAGGCAGATGCCCCACCTGAGCTTAGGACATGCCTTGAGCCAATCCTCCCCTCTTATTGGGGACCCCTTTATGATGCTGATCCTGCCCAATGCCCAAAAGTTTTGATTTTTTTATGTGATCATCTAACAACTAGGAAAGGGTGGGGGGACAGGACCCATCCAAAGGTAATTTTGCAGGGGGGGGGGGGACCCGTGAGCCAAGTAGTTTAGTAAGGTTCTAACACCCAGGGTGGGTTGGTAGGAAGCTCGCAAGATCCCATAGGATGTTCCCCTTTCCATGGAAACTCATGAGAGGGAAGTGAAGAGGCTCTCACAGCACCGTGCAAAGTTGTCTCACATTCGGACCTATGCTTAACATTTTGCCTCTATTTTTTCTCTCCACATTTCAATCCAGAGGAAGCTACCATACTGTGGTCCAGATGTTGTGGAAGTACAACTCCCATCAACCCTGACCATGTTGCTGGGACGGATAAAAATTATAGTCTAACAACATCTGGAAGTCGCTACATCAACTACTCTGGTTAGGCAAACCTGAATGAGCAGAAAAAGTGCTTTCTTCCCTAACATAATGGCTCATTTTAGAGGAACCTGTTCCCATGATTTGGCTGTAGCATTTGAAGCGAAAGAAGAAAAAATTTCTGGAACATAGTTTCTGATCTATCGTCACAACTGCATGATAAATACACTTATCAAAGTATGCAGTTTTTCATTAACAAACCCCAGCAGATTGTACCAGTGAACTATTTAAACTTTTTTGTGCAAAAAAAGGAGGGAAATTGGAGGAAATGAGAGCATTCATTATGTTATAATGCTACTCCCCATCATGACAGATTGAACTGGTCCTTGGAATGAAGACGTTTGCATAATCATGAAAGTACAGTACTGAGAGTATATTTGCAATATGACGGAAGTAAAAGCGGGTAGATTACATGATAATAAAGAGGGCAGATGAGAGGCAATCACAATCTACAGCTGTGATTTTTTTTTCACTAGGTGCCTCAGATGTTGCTGTCAGAAATGTACATTTAAAAGCCAAGCAAGGGCATTAAAAATGTGAAGTTTATCAAAGCTAGAATCTTTACCAGACAATTGTTAATTTGTTTTTTTCTTCTAAGTTCCTTCCCCTCCCCTCGCACCTTTTGCTTCTTTAGGAGTAAAGCATTTTTCTCCTTCTAAAAATACCGCCCAGCAAGATACAAAGCCTATCATGTAGCGATCTAACAACTTCAGGGAGGAAAGAATTAAAATGAAAAGCGGCCTGGATTGTGATGTGCATGTACTTTGCAGAGATGGTGAATTATTAACCACCAGTCAGTTTGGGGATGTCAGCAAGGCAGATCGGTTACATAATATCATTGCCTGTAACTGCACCAAGTGTTACTTCTTTGAGTGTTCATGCTAACCAAAGGAGAACAAGTGAAAAGCATTTTCCCCTTCCTTCATTTCGTTCAGCACACTTTCCCAACAGTTTGTTTATTTTGTGGTTGAAAAATTAAGGCCATGTGCAAGTTTAGACTGTGGTTGTTAAAAAATATTGCAAAAAATACACCAAGCTATTAGAGGTATAATGACGGATACTATGGCAGAATACTATGCACCAAGGCTCCCCCCCCCCAGCCAGAACTCACCAGAACTCCGTTCTGGCACCTCTCAGATGGGTGCCACTGACATTATAAGAGAAGAAGGCAGGTGTTCATGCTATATCCTGGCACCTCTTTTCTAAAAAAATAGCACTTCTACGCACTCTTATTTGGGACTTACTTCTGAGTAAATATGCAATGGAGTTGTCAGGGACCTGACCTCACGCAAGGCACTTGAGACGGGGAAGGAGGAATGGAAGGAAGCGCAGCCTCTCTTGAGAAGCAGTTCGGAATCCAGCGGAGATAGCAAGGACAGCCCCAGTGGTGACGAGCAGGAACTGTCAGGCAGTGCGATAGAGCTGAGGGTCAGAGATGCTGACAGAGCCCTAAATCGACCTGAGGGGGTTGCAGAGCAAAGCAGTCAGCTACTTCCGTCGCTCCAGCTTATTTTTTCAGAAGTGGACTAGGATGTTAAGACAGATTTGGCAGCCTCTGAAACACTTTGGACTGCAGCAAGCTGTTTTTATATAGGATCAGATCAGACTAAAACCAAATGTTGTGATTGGTGCACTTCTCTATTATAGTGTTTCTCTTAATAGAAAAGAGAGTGGGACTCAAAACTCATGGAGCAAATGATCTACAAAGAATACAATTTCAAAAAATGCATGATTCATTCAGCATAATCTCATTTCAATAAAAAAGTTTTGTGTTGTTTTTTGTAACTTCTTGTTGTGCGTGCAATTTTTATACTTCAGAACATACTGCATTTCATAAGTTAAGCACCCTGAATATCTTGAGCAGTCACCCCCTCCTCAGTTGTGTAAATTGGTTCTATTGAAAACATAGAGCTTTATATAATTATGGAAGATAAAAGATGCAAGGAAGGATACAATGACAGTTCCATAGTTATAAACATTGACTTCTAATCCATAATGCAAAGGATGCTTTGTGTTCTGCCACCTACACAAACTTCTGCATCACATAATACAAATGATAAAGTTTTGGCAGAATAAATATGCAGGACTGCATAAATGCAATTGATGGTACATAACTGTGCAATGCTGTAACAATACTCAACCAGGGAATCAGATCACGGGTTTGATTCTCTGCCAGGCTCTGCACAACCTACTCCAAGAATGCAAGTGGAACTAGTTGGTTTACATAACGGTAGTTGTCTTTGCTGCAAACCTCTTGTATTTTACCATAATTTAAAAGGTGCAAGGTAGGGGCTCAACCCTATGTCAAAGCCCAAACATCGTTCCAAGTGGGTCTTCTCTCACTACAGACTGGTGATAGCTGAACTTTAACATTTACATTAAATTTGTAAAGGTAAATCTGTGCTTCTGCAGATTCAGTGATCTGTCTCCTATTCACTTTTTCTTTCCCCTTATGCCTTGCTCTTTTGTACTCACTTTCTCAGAGGAAAGCACTATTTATATCGTTGCTTATATGCAGTGCTTTTTTCCTAATAATAATAATAATAAATGTTTAGGGGTACTCTCATTTTTCCTACTCATATTGAAATACTGCCCCTCAATGAGGTCAAACTTAGATTCACAACATGTTTAGGGGTATGCATAGCCTTGCGTCCCCCCCCCCCAGAAAAAAAAAAAGACACTGCTTATATGGCAGTGTTTGGTTTGGGCAAATACATTTGTTTACCCTAAACAAATGTTTATCAATCTCTCTAACTCCTTCTCTCTCTCTCTCTCCAGCTTTATATTGGCTCCTGCCTTGTCAGAGGCGCAAAACCCCATAATCCACTGCCCCCCTGCCCTTGACTCAGCCCCCTCTGCCACACACTCCTTTGAGCCCTGCCAGTCCTGCTTCACAAACTTTTTACTTATTGGCACACAAAGGTGTGTGTAGGTGTGTGTAGATATGGGGATGTTTTGTGGAATTACAGTCCAATAGCTGACTAATATGTCAAGACCAATCCCTCACCCAACCCTTTGATGGGTCAGCAGGAAAATATGGCAACAACTGCTTTAATGAACAAATGCACATTAATAGTCTAGAAGTGCACAACTGTGCTTGTGTCACTTTTAGTTGCTACTTCTTTTTAGCCAGATTGCTATATTAGTTCTGGCGAGCAATTAGTTGTCCTCACATCACACACCTAGATGAAATGGAGGTCAGCCAAATCCTTACTCAAATGGCCCAGCAAATGTGAGTGCTCTTTCATGCTAAGGGAGTTCCTTCCAGAATTCACCAGAGGGTTCCTTTATACAAATTCAGTATTCCAATATTGTAGAGCTTTCGAGTCTTGAAAAATTAAGAAATGATAGTGGGCATTGAAGCTCATTATATAAAGGCTTGAAGATGACAGCTTAGATTGGGATAATGGTGGAAGGCTCTACTTTATTTCAGCATCTTTAGTTGCCCTGCCGAAAAGCATCAGACTCACAGAGATTCGAACCTCAATAGGCATGTATCTTCTGTCTTGTGATAATTATAAACTCAGCAGGATTAAAGGTCTGCAGGACCAAATCTCTACTCCTGCAGAGATTAGAAGTGTCATATGCACAGAGTTCCTCTGTGACTTATAGGAGGGGGTTCACCAGAGTTGGACAAACAGACTTTGAAGTTTGTGTAAAAGCCAGCTATCCTTATTATTCAAATCCCACTCATCCTTTCAATTGTTCTCCAAAACCTTTGACTTGGTAAGGCATTGACATCTTGAATACTGATTATTGTGAGTACCCAGCAACAGCAGTGCTATCTCATGAATTTTGGAGAACACTGACTCTGTTGGATATGCTTTAGAAATATATTTATGGAACTTTTCCAAAGAGTTGGGTGTCATCGTCCCCCCCCCCCACAGTGCTGCACATCCGTTTCAAATGTACAAACTTCAATTTTGAATGAGAACCAACCAAAGGAATGAAATAGATGCCATATGAAAAAGAAACTGGGGAAAATGTTATCGGAAGCAGGTTTGCAGGGTGTTTATAATATTACTGTTATTTTTGTTGTTATTGTTGCTGCTGCTGCTGCTGCTGTTGTTATTATTATTATTTCTACCTCCCCTTCACCATAGGTGGCTAACAACACTATAAAATACAAAATCAAATTAAACCATTTACAATCTAAATAAATGCTTGGGTCCTGAAAATACATAATTCAGCTGTCAAGCACAGTGTTTGATGGCAAACACCAAGTATCTCCTCACTGTTTCAGCAGGTGAAACATATCAAATAAGGGTGGGAAATGCTGCAGTTCCTGTAAATTGCCCTTCTGTCCAATAATGAACAGAGTCATAGTCACCCTGCTTGCATCATAGTAACCCTATAAGAAACTATATACCTGGTCCTCAAAATACAGTATCACTTCATTCCAAAAAGAAATTGCCAGTTTTTCATTCATTCATAGATAGATAGAATATTGTATAAGGCATATTTCTGGGGAGAAAGACCATATTTCAGTGATGGAAAACTATTTTGCATCTTCAAGGAACTAGGTTCAACCTCTGTCACCTTGAGTTCTTTTTCTTTCTTTTTTCTTTTTTAAGTGGCAGGTGGCAGGAATGTGAAGTACATTTGACAAGACCCCAGAGAACCAATGTCAATCAGAATCAAATGACACATATTTAAAGATTCCTAAACTATTCCTCTTTTCTGGAAACAGAAGCTATGCAGGGTCTTGATCCAGGTTGGAACAGTGGCACCCAAGGAAGTGGTTTATCGCTTTCCTTCCTGTGCTATTTCCCATTTAAAATAGTCTCATATCAGGTGCTGGTGAAAGCATTACCCCTAAACATGTATTGGAAAGCCTTTCCTATCGTCATATGACACAGGAAGAAACATATTCAGACAGTATCACACAGGAGTCAACCAAGGAACTGCTCTCAAATGGCATTACAATGGTCCATGTCCAGCAGTACTTGGACAGCAGTCCTGTTGGTCAGAGATAATTAATTTTCCTGTTAAAAATGCCCCCCATTTCTCTGCGTTGTGTTCAACTTATCCATGTAGGAAGGATATTGTTAATACTGTCAACGGCTTCTCCATTTATGGGCTCTGTAGTGAAAGTTGTCATTTTTAAAAGTAGGATCCAGTGTCTGTTGAAATGAGTATAGGACCATTCCTCCTTGAGAGACTTCTTATGACACAGGGCTAGTCAATGACTGTATGATAGATAAAGATTTCAGGCCAGCAGGAGAAAGTGTCTTCTTTAGAGACACTTTCAAGGAAGGTCCAGGAATCTTAATTGTTGATGGACAACACCATCAAGAACTGTCATGTACAGCTCAAATGTTATGAAATCAATCAACATTATTGGATCCATTCTGCAGACAAAAGCAAGCGTATCATTTTCCACATGTCCAGATATCTCTTTCAACACAATGCTTTGATTTCGAATGTTTTTTAAATGGTACCCGCTCCAAAAGACAGTCCTGTCAAATAGCCAAAAATGAGCATACACATTCTGAATACTGAGGATGGTGGGCAGGTTATGGAGAACACGGAAAGGATGAGAAATGACTACTAAGCACTGTCAGGAGAAGAGCATGCCTGCTGGTGTGAATGAAAATAACCACAATTTTGATGAAAAATTCATGGAGGAAAAACAAGTAGTGTGAATAGTTCATGAAAACCCAGTAAGAAAAATAGATGCAATTCTCCTGCAATAAGGCTCCTGTCTGATTGTGCTGTTAGTCTGTTAGTATCAGCTACTGTGTGGGGGGTTGTATGTGTGCACACAAACACACACATCTTAATAATTAGCATTATAGTTTCTGGCTATGTGTAGAAACTAAATCAGATAGACCAGGTCTTCTGCCTGGCAGAATAAGCTCTCTGGTCTGCCCTTTGACATGGGTCTGATCACGACCTCGGCATCATTATGTAGCAAGTTGTTCAGAATTCTTTGGTGCTGGAGTCATTGTGTATAAATAACTAACACTGTGTTCCCACAAGAGAGGAGTTCTACAGAAATAGTAAGTAACCTGAATGCTTGCCATTTTCTAACTCAAATACAATTATGAATGGTGGAGAGCCTAGGGTATATAAAATAGAATAGCATCCTGGTTCAAAGAACACAGAGGAATAGCTACATTTTTGTTGCCTTTTTGCCCACTAATGCATCATTACTTAAAGATGCAAATTGAAGAGAGATCAAATTAAATGGAAAGTAGTTATGTTAAGTGGTCAGAAGAGAAAAGTGTGAGACTTGTTTTTATCTTCTATAGCCTGCTTTGCGATGAGGGTTATGTTCTTATACTGTTCTATTGCTATGCTTGTAATTTCCCAGTGGGATGGACTGCATGCACATTATAATATAATTGTATTCTGTCCTCCGTATTAATCAGTTGTGCAAACTTATTTTATACAGGAAATGTATTAGATTATGTAAAACGGAGCTTCATGACACAGGAACACAATCTTGGCCATTTAGGTCAAGAGATGAGCAGTATCTTAGGCATTTCCCCCCATGCACCCATTTGATGAATGACCTGTGATGGGCAATATAAATACTGCACTCCAAATAGCACTATACGGATGCATGAAAAAGATGTCCTAGTAAATGTAAGCAGAGCAGGAGGAGTCAACTCTGTCCTGTTTTATCCTCTTGGACTGAATTGGATGGCAATGGAGATATGGGGCCGTGTGATGGAAGTTTCCTGTGCCCATGTCAACCTACTCCACGAATGCATGCATAATTTGCTTGCTACTCTATGCAGAATAATCTATGAGCACCTATGTAATGTCACCCTGTGGAATGCTCTCCCATCAGATGTTAAGGAGAGGAGTAATTATATAACATTTAGAAAACATCCGAAGGCAGTCCTGCATAGGAAAGCTTTTTAAGGTTTAATGTTTTACTGTGTTTTATATATCCTGGAAGCTGCCCAGAGTGGCTGGGGAGCCCAGCCAGATGGGCAGGGTACAAATAAATTATTGTTATTGTTATTACATCACTCCCTGCAAACAGGGAGGGAAATGAATCCATTTTAGTTCTCAGCCACAGTCAACTTTAAAAGCTCTTAGTGCATAAACTCCTCAATCTGTTTTCTATAATTTGGAATATATTTTCTTACCAACCAACCCCCCCCCCCCCAATTTTCTGATGTCTACTATTTTCATAACAACTATCCATGCAACAATTAGGTGAGAATTCTCTTTTTTAACCACCCTAAAATTGTTAAAGATTTATTACAGGGAAAATCACAGTAGCTATACTTCTAAAACTGTTGTAGTATTTTTTTTCTCTTTGGAGGATGCAAACTGTATCCAAAAATGCCGAAGGTACATAAAGTTATCAACCATTTCTTTTTGGAAAAACAAAATTTAAAGATGAACACAAAAACCCAGAACACATTTGCCTATAATTTTGTAGGCTTTATCCACTCTGAATCTGCTGTGATGCCTGCAAATTTTATCTACTTTTGTAAAAAGGGGGATAATAGGTGTTTTGCTTTTTAGCAGAGAAGACTTGGATTTATACCATGAGCTGAATCAGGCAGCCACTGAAGTACTGTGGACCAAGGAGGACTGTTTCCAAAGCACCAAATGAGGGTTTGAATTAAACACTGTGGTCTGATGGAATATTTTGCTTATGACTACACTGAATACAATGCATAACCTTGACTCATATTTCTAGATTCAGGTAGGTAGCCGTGTTGGTCTGACACAGTCTATATACAGTGGTACCTCAGGTTAAGTACGCTTCAGGTTAAGTACGCTTCAGGTTAAGAACTCCGCTAAGAACAGAAATCGTGCTCTGGCAGCGCAGCGGCAGCAGGAGGTCCCATTAGCTAAAGTGGTGCTTCAGGTTAAGAACGGACCTCCGGAACGAATTAAGTACTTAACCCGAGGTACCACTGTATATATATATATAGAGAGAGAGAGAGAGAGAGAGAGAGAGTCCAGTAGCACCTTAGAGACCAACTAAGTTTGTTCTTGGTATAAGCTTTCATGCGCATGCACACTTCTTCAGCTACTTGACTCATATTGTCTTGCTTCTCTTACAACCACAAGATATACCGGCAGCGACCTTTTAGGCATGTCCAAATGATGTATGATCACTGACGTGTGGGTCTCTTTGGACCCAGAAGAGGGAAGAACAGGGCAGAAGGGGTAGTGGACTGGTGTGGGGTGCGCTTATGCATGCTCTGGCAATGCACACGGGGGCTGGGAACGGAACCCCCATGAGAAATAGTCACCACCTGTATCTTCTTCCTGTTACTCTTTGCTTCTCACCTCCTGACATCACAACATTATCTTCTCTAACACCATTTAGTCTGCATAGCGGTGAGGTGATCCTCCTCACCACCACCTCACATTGTTTTGAAGCCCAGACCACATTGTGTCACCAATAGCATCACTGAGAGCATGATAGAACTGAAATATATTTGCACAATCACCAATCGGGCCTTTTGTGCTAAGCCATTCCATTCCTTTCTATGAAACTTAGCTAGCAGCTGCCCTGGGAATCAGGCAGAATCATTCCCATCACCTGTGCTGCATTTATCACCGATGCTAGAGATTAAACCTGGAACTTTTGAATGCAAATTGTATCTTCAATGCTTTTAAGCAGCCTAGATGTTCTAGAATCCTGTGCTAGCATATGGACAGGGTTCCCTGAAGACTAAACATTTGAAAGCCATTGCTGTAGACTTGATTGAGCATTACAACTGGTTATGAGCCATCAAACTTCATAAGGAATATAGTGTTGCTGTGCTTTAGAGCAATGTATTAATAAGCTCTTGGATGGCTAGATTTAGGGAGGAAAACTTGGGATTTCCATATGATTCCCTATCTCCATTATTGCTTAAAACATGTAGCAGTTTACCAGCACACTGGGAACACCTGCTAGCAAAGCTGTTTAACTACGAGTTTCCCTATTGTGCAATTCAACTAACAAGCTGTTTTAAATGGCCTCCTAACGTCTTTGTATCAAGAGTGATTTTTTTCCCCTGACCACTCTTGGGGCACATTTGCACAGAGCTATTCATCAGTTATTAGGCAGTTGTTTCCTGCACTACAGAGAAGCCAAGCTATAGGAGGGATGAAGAATTTTAACAGTGGGGGAGGGACTGAAGCTAACTCTCCTTTTGGGTGTTTCAAGGCTCAGGAAACGTTTATGGCCATGGAGAAAGAGTGGATAGTTTAGCTATCATAAATCTCAATTTTAATATATAGATGTGTGTTTGTCAATTTCCACTCCTAATGGCTTCTAATGCTAGGCCCTAACTTTCAACCACTGGAATGGTATCTCTCTTAATGCAGCAGAAATGGATTTTGTAAAGAAAGAAAAGAAAACAATAACGAGAGCAGAAGTAAAATAACGATATAGCCTCTGTGAGTCATTTTCCAATCTAACTGTTACAAGTCATTTAACTTTCTAATAGTTTTCCTCCCTGCTCCCCCCACCTTTCCCCCCAACAACAACAGAGTCATCATGTAGAAAATGCAAAAATATAAAGAATATGTGCAAATGCCTTTGTTTCCTAAGGAAACCCACAAGGTAAACTACATTGCCTAACACGAAGCTCCTTTAAAATGACACCACTTTAGGCATGCTGAAGACTCATTCGTCTTTCAGAACTGCTCACTTCATACCCGGTGATGAACTATCCCTGTTTCATTCATTCAAAATGCAGTATCCATAAGGTTTTAGAGATCAGGCATCACCATAAATCAATGTTATTGGACTATATTTCCAAACAAAACATTTTACAGACACAGGCATCCCATATTCCATACCAATCATGAAACGCATGCATGAAGGTCAGATAAAGTCATAGGCAAGTTATGGTTTCGTTTACTGAGAGACGGGAAGAAATCAGCATTTGTTCATGTTACTTCAAGAGCATTAATAGCTGCTTAACTTGATTCAGGATTCCAGTGTAAATTCATTATAGCCTTAAGTGCTCTGTAAGAGCCGGAAAACAAACAGCATTAAGGGATGTGTATGTACTTGAGAATGCCTCCTTTGATGAAGCTCAAAAGAAACAATGCTGGTGTAAATGATGCCTTTGAAGAAAAAAAATCATGTAGACATATGAATTCTGTCAATTTACTCAAGAGTCAATTATGAGTCTTTTATTAGCATGGAGTTTATGTTCATGTAGACTAGCTTCGCCCACCCACACTCTGAGATATTTTAAACTACAATTTCCATCAGCAGCAGCCACCCTAGCCAATGGTAATCGATACTGTGAGCTGTAATCCAAAATATCAGGAAGATGATGGTCGAGGAAGGCGGACATGAATTTCAAATTTTACTGGATCCAGGGATTTGTCCACACAGATTTGTTAGCAGTGGTAAATTTGACAGTGCAGGAGCTTGTCATGGTAGCCCCAATTGCTGTACTCCCCAAGGAAAGTCTAGAAGCACATACCCAGGAGAGTCAAAGATACCAACATATGTTTTGATCCATTATATGTGTGTGCACCCACTGCAAAATGGTGGCACTACATCATACTGGGGAAGCAACATGGTGTGTTCCCGATGCTATTGGCATGAAGAGTTGAGGCCTGCAGATGTTCTGGACTACAACTCCCATCAGTCTCAGACAGCATGGCCAATGGTCAAAGACAATGTGAGAGGTAGTTTTCCCGCCCTCTTAGATCTTTCTATGCAAGAGAGTTGCTTGGGTTTCTTTTAACTGTTTCCTTGGAGATATAGGAAGGAAGGCAGAGGGCCTTCTTGGTAGTGGCATCCACCCTGTGGAATGCCCTCCCATCAGATGTTAAGGAGATGAGTAATTACTATAACATTTAGGAAACATCTGGAGGTGGCTAATCAGAGAAGATGGACAGAAACATCTCAGTCACTGGAAATGTATTGGTATCATTGTGCTTAACAGGACAAAGACTAGGCTATGGCTTTGGGAGGTTCAGAATCTCATACGGTACCCTCCAAGTGTCCCTACTTTCCAGGGACATCCCTGATTTAGAAAAGCCACCCCGGTTTCTGATTTGATCCCGGAATGTCCCGCTTTTCCTTAAGACGTCTTTATTTCCTTGGAGAAATGTTGGAGGTATGGAGTTATTTGACCCCCGAGCCGTCTGAAGGCAATCCTATATAGGCAAGTTTTTTGTTTTTGTTTTTTAAATGTTTAATGTTTTATTATGTTTTTATATATGTTGGAAGCTGCCCAGAGTGGCTGGGGCAACCCAGTCAGATGTGTGGGTTATAAATAGTAAAATTATCATTATGGGAAGAGACATCTCTATTTCCATCGGAGAAATGTTGGAGGGTATGGAATCTTGGCAGGGCTTTGCTGCACTTTGCCCATAAGAGAAGCCTCCCCTTCTCTTGAGGCTAACCTATCACACTGGAGCTCTGGAACTCCAGGAGGAGGTGGAGCCACACACCATTCCAGGCAGGCACTCCATGGAAAAATGGGAATAGAATTGCAACGTTCATTGTCTGATGCATTCCCTCCAACATTTCTCTGATGAAAATGGGGAAGTTCTTTTCAATCCCCTCCAATATTTCTTGAATGAAAATAGGGGTGTTCTATTGAGGACAAGAGAGACATTCCGGGATCAAATCGCAAACTGGGATGGCTTCTGTAATTCCAGGACTGTCCCTGGAAAATTGGGACACGTGGAGGGATGGTGATGTTGTTGAACTAACAACACTCATCAGTCCCAGCCAGCATGGCCAATGATCAGGAATTTGTAGTAGAGCAACCTCTACTATACCACCCGTTACCCTTGTTCTAGGTTTTCATTATTTGTTTTTATGTCCTTTGGTTAGCTGGTTTGGATATGGTTTTGCTGCAGAAAAGTGGAATATAAAACTTATAGAAGATTGCTATAAATATTGGATTTGGCTTTAAAAACACCTGAGGTTCATGGAGATTTTCATACATATCAGTATGAATAGGGTGTGGTGATGTTGTTGTTTTTTTTAAAAAAGAAAAGAACCAAAAACAAACACTTCCACAAAATCATTGTGAGCAGAGCCAAAGTTTATTTGCTGCAGTGGAGGGGGGGAAAAAAGCCTACTGCCAAAGGTCTCAGAAGCATTTTGGATTATGTAAGGGTGGGGAAAATATGCTAGAATGGTGAGAGAGAGAGAGAGAGAGAGAGAGAGAGAGAGAGAGAGAGAGAGAGAGAGAGGGAGAGAGACTCATTTTACTGTAAAATGAAAAGGTTCTGCTATATAATGAAATGCATAAACTGAGTAATTTAATGAATGTTCTGACAAGTGTAATAGATTATTTTTGTAAGGAAAATTGCAGCACGTTGCAGGTAAAGAAATTCATCAAGTGGTGAAACTCATATGTTATATGGCAATGAAATCCATCTGTTACATGCTTACTTACAGCACATAATATAGTGAGAGCAGCCATCATCAATCACACATTACTGTAATCCCACTTCAAAATTCTGCTACTTCTGGGTCATTCAGGAATGGTGGCCATAGTGATCAGACCACACTAATTACACAGCAAAGTATTTTACTGAGTGTCAGTGGGCATAATTATGTTTACTTTTCCATCTCAAGATAAATCTGGGGCAATCAAAATATTAACATATGAAATCCTGACTGGGGACAAAAATGGTTGTACTCAGGCCTTGCAATTATCCAAATGTTTTACTTACGACATAATAAATTACTTTAATTTATTCATACTGAGCACTGTAAGACATCATAAGGAAATACATAACTGATCTGATTCTCAGTTTACTTCTGCAGTTTTGCAGATAAATCAAAAGCAGGGTCCAAATAGCTATTTAGGCTGATGTAAGAGACGTGCACTTGCTGAATTTTGACCTCGATGCCTTATTACAAATGCCTTTTGAAGTTGCCCTCAGAAGCGGTGCATACAGTTGGCAAAGGAACTGATATTCAAAGAAAAATAAATGTAGACCCCACCCCCTTATGACCTGGTTTTCTTTGAGTTCTTGGCGATGAAAATTAAAGAAAAACTACTATGCTGCCTAATGGAATATTTGTTCTGGAAGTTAGTCAACTGCCTTTTCCGGGGGAGGGGGTCACACTCCCTCTGAAGAATCTGGTACATAGTTTGGGGGTGCTCCTAGTTCTATTTCCATCACTTGAGGCCCAGGTGGCCTCAATAGGTAGGAGGGCTTTTTAACCATTTTGGGCTGGTGCTTCAGCTATGATCCTGATAGGAACAACTTGGCCATTGTAGTTAGTGCACTGGTATCTTCAAGGCTTGACCACCGCAAGGCACTGCCCTTAAGGTTGGTCCAGAAGTTGCAGCTGCTGCAAAATGCAGCTGCTAGGTTGCTCTCTGGAGTGATCAACTATCAACATGTGACACCTCTGTTGAAACAGTTGCACTGGCTGCCAGTAAGCTACCAGTCCAAGTCTAATGTTGTATTGGCACACAAAGCCCAATATAGCTCAGTTCCTTGAAAGACTGCTTCTCCCCTTATAACTCCTGCTAGGTTGCTACAGTCAGCTGGAGAATCTATGTTGGGGATGCTAAGTGTAGTAACAGGCTGGTTGGTCTTTCTCCAGGTGGCAAGCTCTAGCCAACAAAGCCGATGATAATTCAGCAATAGTCCTGAGCATGATATTCAGTTGTTGTGACGAACTCCAATGTACTCTCCAAGAATTGCCAGTGGTTTGCTGTTTCTAGAGTGGCAAGGGTGTCATATTCTTTTTTAAACCTATTGCTCCACAAAGAACAGGTCTGACAGGCCACTTCCATTCCAAACTGTATTCATCACAATCAGCTCTGTTTCTGTTCTGCCACAGTTCGGTTTCCACCAAATGTTACTGTATTCATCTTGCCATCAGCTATTTAAGTAACATAAGTTACATAGCTACTTAGGTAACATGGTACCTTAGGTACACTGCATTCCTCTTAACATAAAGGAAATGTCAAAACAATGTGAAGAAAATAATTAATTGTGATTTATTTGTAGACTGGGGGGAAAGTGAAGTAAATGAACACCAATCATATTTGCCTGCATGCCTTCTCTTCTTGACCACAGTTGAACATGTGAACTGCAGCAATTTCCACTTCCTTTCAATTGCCGTTGGAATTTTTCCATATTCTTACTTACATGTACATTGGCCATGTTGTCTGGAGTTGGATCAAAGAACACCTGGAGATTCCTCTCTGTAGTATGAGGTGGTAGACAGTTTGACCTGACTTTGCTTCTCAGTGTGCATTCATGTAACTATCTAAAACTTCGTACCTCATCCTCCCTAATATTTGTTCCCTGATGTTGCATTTCAGTAAACATGGAGCTTCAGATTAAAGGGCATTTGGCATCTTTGGATGGCAGTAGGGCCATCCCACCATACCCAAATTGGACTCAGGTAGGAATATACACATATTTTAAGACTGGCTAACATACTTTTGGTATTACCTACCCTTGATTTAGTACAATTAAGGATGCTTTTTGCATTAACCTGTCTGCTGTGATAGAATGACCTCTTGTTTACTCACAGGGGCATTCAGTTACTCAGACTGCAAATCACATGCTTAATTGGGGCTTTCTTCTGAGTAGACATATAAAAGATTGGACTGTCAGTGCCCATGTGTCTGTAAAATGGGCTGTGAATCTCAGAAGGACATGTTATTAGAGGCATACCTACCACGGACCCAGGCCCAGTGGGGAGGAGGGCACAACAATCATGCCAGAAATCTGTCTCCAGATATCTGTGTAAGGTTGTGAGTTTAGACAAGAGCTGGGAGCTGAGCGGTAGGAGAAATGGCAAGGGTGGTATGAAAGCAGACTACTGGAGACTATGGAGTTTATGACAATGTGTGTGGCAGCAAGCTGCTGCTGTCGCAGTGAGATCAAACACATGAAAAACTTCCTGTCCTCGCACTGTGGCCCTTTCTCCTCTCCTCATCATTACTTTAGATTCTTTGAGTACTTGGGTCACACGAAATGCAGTAATTTCTAATGTGACTATTGCAATGAAGTGATGGGGGGGGCTTGTCATCTCCTTGTCAGGGGCGCAGGGGACCCTAGGTACACCTCTGCATGTTATCTCAGAATGCACTTACAGTTCCCACAAAGCTGTAAATTCCCTGAGAATTCTCCTTGCACTGCTTCTAGGCTTGCAGCTCCAATTTCATTCAGACCCCAGGAAATGCAGAAATATGCAACTTTTTCAAGTAACCAGAATATTTTATAACCTTGAGCGTAGGTCAACTGAAGTTCAGTTCTAAAAACAGTGAGCTACTCTGAGGAGGTTCAGTCGTCTGAACAGTTCCTTATTTCTCTCTAGGTAGCAGGCTGTGTTTGGTACTGCTAGACCATACTTACACAAGAGGGGGATGCACAGTTGGACAACTCAATGGGGGAGGGGGGAACCTCAGGACTTATTTTATGGATCACTTGTAATAATTGGGGTCAGTGTTTGCAGTTATGAAATTCAATAAATCTTTCTTTGTGGAATAGGACTGCAGAGCCATTCTACTCTATTATACGGTTAAAATTGGCATTTATTTATTTAAGAAAGTTATATATCACTTAATCATTCACATTTCTAAGTGGTGTACATAGAAACATTCCGCAGAATATGGGAGGGGGATAACACAGTAAAATATATATATAAAAAACCTGAACACTACATTAAAAAGCCTGCTGAAACAAGAAAGTCTTAGCCATGTACTTGAACTTCAGCAAAGTAGGTGCCTGTCTATAATCTCAGTTGGGAGGGATCAAAAGACTGTGGCTCAAGGTGGTATTTTTATGAAAAGACCTGGGGTTTGATGACAACCATCTCAGGCTATTTGGGCACAGTGGGTGAAGCACCTGTGATATCAAGGATGGGAGGAGGGACAAAGCAAGGGATACATACAAGCATCTATAAATTCTCCTCTGACTACCCCTTCTGTTGTTGTTGTTGTTGTTCAGTAGTCGTTCAGTCGTGTCCGACTCTTCGTGACCCCATGGACCAGAGCACGCCAGGCACGCCTATCCTTCACTGCCTCTCGCAGTTTGGCCAAACTCATGTTAGTAGCTTCGAGAACACTGTCCAACCATCTCATCCTCTACTGTCCCCTTCTCCTTGTGCCCTCAATCTTTCCCAACATCAGGGTCTTTTCTAGGGAGTCTTTTCTTCTCATGAGGTGGCCAAAGTACTGGAGCCTTAACCTCAGGATCTGTCCTTCTAGTGAGCACTCAGGGCTGATTTCTTTAAGAATGGATAGGTTTGATCTTCTTGCAGTCCATGGGACTCTCAAGAATCTCCTCCAGCACCATAATTCAAAAGCATCAATTCTTCGGCGATCTACCCCTTCTAGCCATGCCTTTTTCTTGCCCTGATCACTGGGTTAACTGATATCCATGGACCCTTCTCATCTGGTCTTCTTCCCAAAGAAATATTTAAGCATTCTAGGCTTTTAAAATGATCCCAACACAGGCAATAATAATTGGACAAACGTTGGTAATTATATCAATTTGCTTGAGCAACTACCCCTATTTCATCTAGGAAACAACATGGCGATCCTGTGAGCAGCTGCAGGTCAAAGTGTAACTGGTGATGACTCACAGAAACACAGGGGCAGCCGAAATCATATAATATATATATATATAAGCATCTCTCCTCGTCCCTCTGTTCCTTACCAGCATATGTTTGCCACTTAGGTTGTTTCATGGCATGTTTACTTTGGCCAGTTCAAACATGAATAAATTTATTCTGCCTCACTAAATGCCTCTCCACTGCAATACTAAGGTTTTCATTGTTTATCAGTGTAAACAAGGCCCAGGATGGTAAACAGAGGTGATAATTGCCTAAACATCTGAGGCCCGAGAAAAAGGTTTGCGTGCACAAAATAATTAATCTGTTTTAATCGGAAACTTTCTGTCTCTAACTACAACAGAGTATTAAAAGAGAGCCAGTGTGGTGTAGTGGTTAAGAGCAGTAGACTTGTACTCTGGTGAACCGGGTTCGCGTCTCCGCTCCTCCACATGCAGCTGCTGGGTGACCTTGGGCTAGTCACACTTCTCTGAAGTCTCTCAGCCCCACTCACCTCACAGAGTGTTTGTTGTGGGGGAGGAAGGAAAGGAGAATGTTAGCCGCTTTGAGACTCCTTCGGGCAGTGATAAAGCGGGATATCAAATCCAAACTCTTCTTCTTCTTCTTAAAAGAGGCATTTGAGTTAAGAGGAAAAGGTACAAGTCACATGTGTTGAACAGCATGATGAGAGATTCTAGATACCACATGTTAATTAACGAGAAAACACTGTATTCTCACTAAAGTTATGAATTCATATTTCCATTTTTCTAGCAAAAGGAAATATGTGTGACCTTTACCCAGATGTGGCAATGTGCTACCTGGAAGTTTAAATGAATCTTTATTGGGGATCTATCAAGTTCAGAAATACATATTGTCAGCAGAGATAGGCCAAACATCGAATTCTGTTCAGATATGATAGTATTGGGAAATCAAAAGATTGCTCTCAATATTTTGGTCAGTCTCACTTCTTGCATATCCCATGGACTTAGATGTGTTGTATATAGGAAAACATAAGGCTATAAGGCACAGAAAATTACAAAAATAGAGCAACATGAGACTTGGGGGTTTTTTCTGGACTTTTTTGACATCATGCTTTGACTCAGAATCACAATGCTTCATCTTGTTGGACTTCCCAAATTTCTATATAACTGTTAAAAACTTAATACAACCTTTCCCAAGTTTGATTATCAATACTTCATTATAGGTCTACCTATCCCATGTCTGCCCTCCCGCAGCATTCAATTGTAGCAGAGATACCCTTTTACTTCTTCACAGGGTTTTCTTAGGTTTTTGTTATGAATATTGATGTTTCCAGTGTGGAAAAGGAATGGAGTAAAAGAACAAAAATCTGCTTTAGATCTCCAGTGTCTGCTGTCTGCCTACCAGCTTTTATCAGTTCTGTCGGGTAGAGAATTATCATTGCCAAGGCAATTCTGTAAGGTAATGAATTTACTTTTATACTACACTTGCTGGTGTTGCTTGGTTTCATATTTGAAAATCTATTTCAGGCTTTACCTTGTTACATGAAAAATGTACAGTTCAATTTTCATTTTGTTTTCTAATGTCAGAGATGCTGCCGTAAAAGCAGAAAAGCAAACACAGAGATTGTGTATGTTCACTATAGTAATGCACTCTTTTCCTCAAAGAACCTTAGAGCTATATATTTTTTGTCTGCATACTCTAGTCAGTCAATTTCTTTGCCTATAAAAAGGACACACATTTATTGATACAATACTCAGAATTGAGTTCTTTGAAATGAGCTTATTAAACATTCTCCTCCATATTTATGTACGGATAATACAGCCAGAAAAAATGTTGATCCAACCTTCCTTCATTTGTGATAGACATTCCTATGAAGCCAATGGAGTTACCCTATTATAAATCTGATTGGAAATTAGAATCACATATGATAGCTCAAGAATGACAAATTTAAGAGAAAAAGTCCCACACACTAAATTGCAGAAACTGGAAACTGATACGTATCTATGGCAATTTTTCTATCTCAAGGTGACTTTTCAACAATTGTGCAGAATCTTTTATTGTTAAGGAGTCCACAAGATATTCAAATCATGTCTCTCTCTACAGTATGCCACTAAAAGCCTAAGGGTGGAGAGGAATTCGGTCCGGTTCACATTTTAATGTGAATTTATCTAATCCCCATTTCCTGAACCAACAGGCAAACCAAAATGCAAAATGTTCCCCAACCAAAAAACATGCAGGGAAATGCATATATCAGTGAAAATGTTATACAAAAATGATTATTTATAGGATCATTTCAGTGTATATTAAGTATAATAAGTAAAAGTGCACATAGCAAGTTGTATATTAGGATAAATGAATACTAAAAAGTTTACCAATTTCATCAAGACTTTTCTTTTTTTAATCCAACTTGATTCAGAAGCATGACAACGTGAAAAACAGAAACGGAGAGATACCAAACTTTACAGATTAACCCATCTACACTAGGGTGAAAAATAAAGTCAGCCAGGGAGACTGTGTTGTGTCTGAACAAAATAGTGTCCAATAGTGCTATATTTCTAGAAAAAGAGGTGCCAGAATTGAAAGCCGCTCTTCTTTTCTTATAATGGCAATGGCGCCCACCTGAGAGGTGTTGGAACTGAGTTCTGGCTGGAAAAGTTCTGGCTGGGAAAAAAGCCCTGTTGCTCAAGCACACTAACTGGTTCCATCCAGATTTGTGCCTGCAAGTCACCAACTGATGATGGTGTCAGAATAGGGAACATGGTCAATTCACTGATTCAAAGGTGGGCTGAGGTCAGGTTCTGTCTCTGTTTGGGCGGGGAGATTGTCAAATGGCTCAGTTTAGACCAGGGGTCAGCAAACTTTTTCAGCAGGGGGCCGGTCCACTGTCCCTCAGACCTTGTGGGGGGCCAGACTATATTTTGGAGAGAGAAAAAATGAACGAATTCCTATGCCCCACAAATAACCCAGAGATGCATTTTAAATAAAAGGACACATTCTACTCATGTAAAAACACGCTGATTCCCAGACCGTCCGCGGGCCGGATTTAGAAGGCGATTGGGCTGGATCCAGCCCCTGGGCCTTAGTTTGCCTACCCATGCTTTAGAATAGATAGACCGTGTCTCCATACAGTTTAAAATTGTAGCAGATCTCCTTGTTGCGATAAATGTTTATAAGCAATGAGTCAAGTAGCAGTCTTGTTTAGCAAGTGATGGTATTTCATGCTTCTGGACACCCTGAGGACTAGAAGCTGTCAGATAAATGCAAAACTAAACCGCAGGCCCAGTCTTACACACACCAGATAGCTAAGAGTTCGTCCTCCTTTGATTTGGCTATGTCTGTTTACATACATCTGCTGAGTAGGTTTGCTAAAATGCAAAACCTTTTACTTGTCTTCCAGGACTTATATAGGAGTGTGCCAAAACATTAGTGTTCTCCTCCATTTTCATGAATTAAGCCGTGAGCAGATAGTTGGAAGAGCAGTGTACAATCAGCCAACTGGGTATGGATTGCCACACGCAAACACAATCACTCCCCCCTACCCCACCTAACCAAAATGCATGGCAGTATTTTCCTGGTAAGAAACCCTGCTCAGATACAGTAATCACAATTCCCCATCCCACTTCAGCCTGACGGGAGCATGACACCCTTCTCCAGATCATTCAGGCTGTGGTACTTGTGGTTCCAGATGCACTCCTTTATTTTCTTGAAGTTCACTGGTTTGCGGATGAGTTCATTGTACTCTGGGAGCTCCTTACGAGAAGGAAGTTGGATGAAGACTTCACTAAGATGGCATCCACTACATCCTGCCACACGGGTCCACCTCAGCATCCACAGTCCTGCAGTATATGGTGGCCAGGAAGGACAGTGGTGGTGGTGGTGGTCAAGTGTGAAGTCATTGTGTGATGGTGGCGGGTGAAGTACAGGGCTGGTTCGGGATCCAACAGGAGGTTGATGGAAGCCAGCAGGGCTGCTTGCTGCGATACCTCCTCCCAATCCAAGCCCTCTCCCAGCCCCAGAGTGTTTGGTTTGCTCTGCCATACATCAAGCAGCCCACAAAATCTTCCACACTGTGTTCCTAGTTTAGACAATCCTGTACCAGTGTATAATGCATTTTAATTATAGACACACTGGGGACAAGCATTAACAGCTTGCTTTGTATCATTCTGCGTTATGGCTTATCCCCCTCTGACACAATATTTGGTTAGCTTGTGTGATATTTAATTACCTCCTAGAGCGTGGAGCAAAGCCGCAAAGTGCCTCTTGGTTTTTTTGGCACTTACTTTTTTCTTTTTCAGCATTGTTCGTGTGCCCTCGCTGTTCAGAGTCCCTTCCCGATTGAGAGACAGTTCCCAGCAGGTCTCATTGATGCAACACTGTCATATCATCAACTGGTACAAGAGTGGAGAGGTTTTCTTCCCCCTCAAAAGATCTTCGGGAGTTGTCCGTGAAGTTCTGCTCCCCCCCCCTAACTAATTGTTCATATACTTAGGAGACAGCAGGCTGCTGAGATTGCGAAATAAATAAGTGCTGGTGAACAACTTGGAGCAACAGCACAACAGGGTTATTTGTTTTCTCACACTGCAATCAGAGCTGTGCTTGAGTTTCAGCAACATATATTAAGCCCCATTCCTTACTCAAAAGAGGTAACAAAACCTGAAGAATCATTGCCTCTTCACGCATTATCTTTATAGGCTACATCCTCTTGACCCTTTATAGACCACATCCTTAAATTGAGGCTCTGTATTGTGAGTTTGGCTCTCCCTGCTCCAGTACATAGGAGTTGTCACTGACGGGTTTCAGGCAGGAGATAGCAAGGACTGAGCTGGGGACCTTTTGCCTGCAAAGTTGGTGCTCTGCAACTGAGATACAGAAAATTTGGGCTACATAATTCCCCCTCTCATGAGTGTTGATCCACTTCCTGGGATAAGCAATGCTGTTATGGGGAAGAATAACATTGCAGGTTCCTCCAAATGGTGCATCTCCTCTGATCATAACCAGAATAATGCAAAAAGACCACACACTGCAACAGTTTCTATAGGGACGTAGGAAGCTGCCTCCTACTGAGTCGGACCATTAAGGCATCTAGTTCAGACCATATTGTCTACACTGACTTGCAGACAGTGGTGGCTGGTGGCCACTAAGCCTAGCAGGGAGGAAGGCAGGGAGACCAACAGTAAGAGGAGCCCAAACCACTGACAAGCAGGGCCAACTAATTTGATTTTCTCCTCCTTCTCCTCCTGACTGAGTTCTACAAGGATAACTCTGACACTAAGGTGGAAAAAGTTGATAGTCAGTTCCACTTCCTGTACTTGTTATACAGGAAAAGCAGGCATTGGGGGGGGGGGAAGTTGGCTGAATGGGACACTGCCTCGTTTGCCCAAATGAACCAGCATCCACCACAGGCAGCAGCTCTTAAGGTTTTCATACAGCCCTATCTGGATATTCCATACTCTGCAAGTGTCCTGGGGGTGGGGAGACAGACACCCCCCCCCCCCGTGAGAGCCTGACACCCATTTTTGTCACCATGATCTCATGTGATTTTGCACCGAGATCTCACTCTGAATAAATTGCTTTTTTCAGGGACGCGATCTTGCGCGGCACCACAAAACATGCAGTTTTTTTGTTGCTGTGAGACCACGGCTCCAAAAAAGCACCTCTTTTGAGCTCTGTGATTTGGCTTCTTGACTGTTACTGATGAGAGCTCTTTAAGAAGACTGAATGAAAGATCCCACTACCGTCAACCTTTTTGCTGTCCTTTAATGTGGATATTCCTCCTGTTCGTGAAAAGAAAGGTTCCATATGTCAGAAAGTATGGAAAAGCTATGAGTCAGAATTAATGCTGCCTATTTTACCTATAGAATTTCCAATCCACAGCCGCTTCAACTTGAAGCCAAAGAAGTAATATTGCCTACTAGGGAAAGGGGAACATATTTGTACTGAGGGCTATATTCTTCCTTGATGTGGGTGGTGGATGTGGGTGGTGGGTGTGGCCCATAGTGGATATGGTCAGCCCACACCAATGCACACTCTAACACAGGGGTCAGCAAACTTTTTCTGCAGGGGGCCGGTCCACTGTCCCTCAGACCTTGTGGGGGGCCGGACTATATTTTGAAGGGGGGGTGGGAGAACGAATTCCTATGCCCCACAAATAACCCAGAGATGCATTTTGAATAAAAGCACACATTCTACTCATGTAAAAACACGCTGATTCCCAGACCGTCCACTGGCCGGATTGAGAAGGCGATTGGGCCGGATTCGGCCCCCAGGCCTTAGTTTGCCTACCCCTGCTCTAACATGTACACACAGATTGGACCTACAGAGGCACACAGCTGATCTGAGGAACAATTTGCCCATCCATTGGGAATGGGCTATCTCTAACCTGTGTTCTTATTTTCTTTTCTTTTTGGCACTGCCATGAAAACAGTGCATGTAATGTGTATTTCATGCAGTTTGTTGATTATCCGGGATCACTGTCTGCACATTACTACTTGGACATTATTCTATCAGTAGATAAAGATTGACTACTTCTTCAAACGAACATTGTTACATCATCTCATCTAGAGACTTGCTTTGCTTCCAGAGACTTTTGTTTGTTTCATTTTAGATTCACGAGAACGTACTTTGGGTACTTATGTATTATGTTAGGTATGCTATGTTTGTGTAATTAGAGTGCCAGGAACACTTATTGGTCATTATGAAAACAGTGGGGCAGCAACATTTGCTTGGGAGCTAGGTGAGGTTAGGTTCCCCCCTCCCCCCGATATAGATGCATACCTTAAACAACCAAGTCTGAGTCAGACAGACAGTGCCTATGCTTTAAAAAAAAGATGAGCTTTGATGAACCAAAGAGAATTTTAAGAGACCACTTGTTTGCAGTGCCTTTAAAAATGCTGAACATATGGTCCAAACAGAAGTACAAACATGTCATGCGTGTTTTTGTCTTTTTAAAAAACTTTTGTCAGCTCTCATTGCATTATGGAGTGCTACACTGTAGAATGCATTTTGCAGCACATTTTAACAGCACTGTTTGTATACCACTTTAAAATGAGAGACATGAACTGCAGCCACCCAACAATGCCGTTCTTACCCATATAGTTGTGTATGGAATCCAGAGGAAGAATTCCATTTTCAGTTCCATTTTCCCAGTCTGAAGAAGCAGGTGTTTAGGGTGGAGGGCACTGGCCACATCCGAATTCACATCTAACCAGGGTTCTGGATATTTTCACACATGCATTTTTGTTTTTGCATGGCCAAACAGTGGTCACACTATAAAAGGGGGAGCTTGTTCACATAGGAGGTATACTCCCCCCCCTCCAATTGCCTCTAGTGACTGCTGCCAGAGTCGTGTCTGGGTCATGTTAGCATAAAGAAACCCCATAATCAAGACACAAGACTGTAGGCCACAACCTGATTAATTCACATGTCTGATTTGCAGCATCCTTAACTCAATAAATGTTAGCTTCCTTTAAGTTCAGCATGTATCTTTCAATCAAGCTGTGCAATAAGAACAAATATCTCTTGCTGCCACATTATTCAGGGGATCCCTCCACCTGGGGCACAGCATCAAGTCAGTTAACTGAACCGCTCATCCCTGCCAACACACTTTTAAGTCGTGTTGACAAAGTTCTGTCAGTATCGCAAGTCTATTACGTGGCAAGATTCTAGGATGATGGGCCAGTCAGGGTCCAGGGGGGCTCACAGTCCCCACCTTCCTTAAGAGAGTAAGCTGGAGAAGCTTATTTATTTAATGTTATTTTTTTAGGCTCATGCAAAAAACAGCCTTCAAAATTAACAACAACAACAACAATAACAACAACTATCCCCCACGAAAAAACATTTTAGTACCAATTCATCATAATAAACACATCTTTTAATGCATTTTTCCCAAAATATACACATTTTTGGAAAGCAACTATACACATTCATTATATAATGAACTTTGTATTCTATTTTCACTGATATATACATATTTTTGTACACTTTAAACTAGTATACACATTCTTTGAAGGGGGGAATGTGTTTTAAGGGCATCGTATGTACACAGCCCTTTTCTTTACCTCTAGACAGAAATTGTGTCCCCCTCCCTCAGAATATGGCATTCAAGTTCTTTGTTTTCTTGAAGTCATATAGGTTTATGAGTTAAAGTGACTAAAGCTAGCTTTTATTTGACTCGCAATCTGGCGTTTTAATCATGAGACACAGTAACCTTTCAGTTGTTTTGCAGCAGATAATCTATCTCTATACTCCAAGAAGTGGCAAAACCTAAACAGATTACTAGACAGATAGAGAGAGCAGGTAAAAATCATCTATCATGGTGTACAGCACTTCCCTTTATTCCTCACATCCAAATCTCCACATCCAAAGATGTAGCGATTGCTTCCATTAGTCTAGGACCTAGTGTGATGCTGTAATGAATAATTCTTGACTTGATTGTGGTCTCACTCATCTATTTCTTTAGGACTCTATATTTTCTCTGTTTGATTGAGTAGCTGTTAAATGGAGAAGTGCTCTGATGGAAACATTTCTTTCCCCTTCTCAAATGCCAGCAGGTAACAAGCTATTTGTCATATGAAGTGCGCACCATCTGTAACCTTCTTGTTAGGTGCCCAAAGAAATCCAGAGTTAGCATGAATTCTTTAGTCAACAAAAGGTGCTCACTGACAAATCATTTCTCAAAGAGAGGAAAACAACTTTGTATCTTGCAGGACCTCCAGTCATTACTCAAGTGCATATTTGATTTTAAAAAATGGTACAGATTGAAAGGAGGACAGTGGGAAAATTACTCTCATCAGCAAAGCAGATGCCGAGGTGTTGTGTAAAGCTGCAATCAGGTATTCAAAAAGAATGAAACAATTTAAAATGAGTGCCCCAATCCACATATAGCAATGAGCAACAAGGTGATGTGGTGAATAAGAACCGTCGGGAGCTATAGTGCTTGGCGATTTGTGTTTGTCACATTAGGCTCCTTTCACTCACATCTCCGACAGAGAAGGACTCATTTTCCTGTTAAGCTGCTCCACATAGGTATACTTTGTGCATAGAAACTACAGTCAAGTGCTCAAGGCTAATTGTATGGGCCCTTTCCACCCAATAATTGTTCTCTCCCTGCAACATGGAGGCAGTCATTTGAAAAAGAAAAAGAAAAAGTTTTGTACTGTTGGCTCTATTATTTGTAAAAAAAAAAAAAAAGGCCCTGAACCCACCCCAGACCCCACCCCTCCTTAGTTTTCTCTGAGATTGATGTGTGAGAGTAGAAGGTGGCAGACTCTAGCTACCATTTTAATTCTCCACAATGCCCCAAATGGATGCTATTTCAGGGGAATTGTGGGGAATTAAAATGGGGGCTACCATACAATGCAGCTAGCTGTTATCGCTGTCAGGCAAGCCTCCCAAGGCCCACTAGCAGAGGAGGGGACCAAATGGAGTGCGCTTCGATCAACCCCCCCCCCTCAAATCCTGCAGCCTTCCCTGATCAGAAATCAGCATTATTATTCTCATACTGGATCCTCACCCCAGGATTTCACAGTTGGAAATAGAAACAGTCTTAACATACTTGTAATACCCCTATCTCACCCCCAAGAATGACTGTTTAAAGATTCCACTTTGGGGATTAGCAGAGCCAGTGTGGTGTAGTGGTTAAGAGCGGTAGACTCGTAATCTGGTGAACTGGGTTCGCATCTCCGTTCCTCCACATGCAGCTGCTGGGTGACCTTGGGCCAGTCACACTTCTTTGAAGTCTCTCAGCCCCACTCACCTCACAGAGTGTTTGTTGTGGGGGAGGAAGGGAAAGGAGAATGTTAGCCGCTTTGAGTCTCCTTCGGGTAGTGATAAAGCGGAATATCAAATCCAAACTCCTCTTCTACTTCTTCTTCTTCTTCTTCTTCTTTTTTTCCACAGTTCTTTTTTCTTTCTGCCTTCCTCCCTGGCTTGTGTCTGCTCAGCATGCTACTGCATCTACCATAACCTGAGTGCACATTCCCATCCATACTGTAGTTGGGGTCATTCTGGATATGGTTGTCGTAAATTTCATATGAAATACTTCGTTCTGTCCCCCTTTTGCACGATTGATTTTTAATTAATTTTAGTTAATTTTCATTTCATTAATTTCTTTTTTTGAGGGAAATGCATGTACATTTTCTGAGATTTTCTGATGTACATGGACCCATGGGCTGCATTTTAATAATTCCTGTTGTTGTTGTTGTTGTTGTTGACTTGAGGATTTCCCTTTCCACCCCACCATATTCCAAAACACGGGCTGCTTTTCTTTTGATCAGCAGGCCCTTACGGACTCCTGATAGCTCTGTGGGCTTCTCGGTTTTATTGTTGTTGTTTTTACAAAGAAATTGTTTTGTTTGGTCTTCTATCATTATGTCCTAAAGGCTCCTTCTCACCATTGCAGCTGCCACAGTGATTTCCCAGCTTCTGCTCCAGACAGCTCTTTCTCTATCTGCTCCCTTCTCAGTAGCCCACATACCTGAGGCCAATTTTGTAGCTTCATCCTGTAGTTAAACCAGCTGTTTTGTAATAACATTTGTTGATTTATTTCAACGAATGGCACAGAAGCCTTTTACATTATCATAACATTTGTTATACAAGGGCCCTAAAGGGTCTGCGCGAATCCATAATACGGGAGACTTCAAAAACAAGAGAAAATCAGCACAAAGTTTTCTTTGCACATAAAAGTTGGCACCAGGAGAGGGGGAACTGCTGGGGAGCAACTCTTCTTGCCCTCGGCTCCCTTTTCAAATGGTTTCATTTCAAAAACCTTCAGCCCTATAGCCACTTACCTGGGAATAAAAATTCCGTTGAACTCAGTGGGACTTATTTCCAAGCACACAGCGCAGTGGAAAATCTTTTGCAAGTCTCCCTTATTCAGAGAACATGCAGATTGAGAGCTGGGCAAAAGAAATCTATAGAACACGACACGTGCCGTCTTTGTCAAATACGCTAAGAGGACCCTGTTTAATATTAGTCATATTCCAAAATGACTTTATGGTGGAATACGCAAAAAAACCAAAACCCAATCAATCAATCCATATTTTGTAAGGTACTACTGATAAAAAAAAGTTCTGTTTATAAATTCAGAAGTAATTCTGAGCTGCCAGTTGGAAACTTTTCATTTCCTTGCAGTTCATCAAAGGGAAACAACTAACCTTTTGAAATGGAAAAGATTGCCTGAGGCTATTTTTACATTGATCCCCTCCCCTTCCTTTTTCAAGGTACATCTCGTGTGTGTGTGTGTGTGTGTGTGTGTGTGTGTGTGTGTGTTTCTCCATAAGAAGCTCTGGTTTCTGTGACTGGCTCTTGGTTACATCGTAACAGCAGGCTTTGGGCGGAGGCACAAGAGAGGGTCTTCTCAGCAGCTGCACCCAGGCTCTGATGAGGTACACCTAGGTCCTTCTCCAGGGATCTTTTGCCAACAACCAAATACTTTTTTTTTTTTTTTTGGTTACAGGTAGATAGCCGTGTTGGTCTGTCATAGTCAAAACAAAATAAAAAAAATCCTTCCAGTAGCACCTTAGAGACCAACTAAGTTTGTTCTTGGTATGAGCTTCCGTGTGCATGCACACGAAAGCTCATACCAAGAACAAACTTAGTTGGTCTCTAAGGTGCTACTGGAAGGATTTTTTTTATTTTTATTTTTGGTTAGACAGGGCTTTGGCCCATCATGTTGTGTTTTCCCACTGCTCAGTGATGGCAGATGTTTTAAGTTGGCTGCTAATTTTTATGTGCTCCTGCTTTTTGGCTGTGGGTGAGGTCAGAGGAGATGTAGGTCAGCATCCTGCAAACCATAGCCAACCCAGAGATCCCCTAGCCTCACTGCCCATCTCCACCCATCTACATGCCAGGAAACATAGCCATCACTCCTCCCACCTGATACACCCCAGCTTTGCTGTATTTTATTATTTTGCCACTATTGCTGATAGGAGCTTGGGATGCCTAATTGTGGAGCAGTGGAGTAATACCTAAATAAATAAAGATTTTGCATAGGAGAAACCATTTCTCTCCCTCTTCATTCTCTTTAGGCACTCAGCTGAGCGTAGCCCACTGCAGGAGGCTTGTATGCACTTCCTTTAAGTAGCTGCCACCCATTATTGCCTCATGTCATAGCACAGAAATAAGCCTACCGATTTGACTACAGGAATTGCTCAATTTTGCCGTTCTTTGTTTTTCAGCGTTTCACTTCTCCTAGCAATACGCTTAAGCTCTGCACCGAACCGGAGGATTTTCCATTGATTAAATGTAATATCCAAATCCAATTCCCACATATTCGGATAAAATATTAGAGAGGTGCAGTCCAAGAAAGTGTCAAGAGCTACACCTTGATCCAAATTAAGCTTGTAATAAGAGCCTTTCCAAACAATAATCTGACTGTGCAGTAATGTGCAGTTGTAACTCAATTGTTGCAGATTTGCTTTTCAGCGGCATGCTGTTTGTATACCTATCACCAGAAATGACTCCTTGGATATTTGCCTGTGTGGCAAAGTATGAGGGGAGGGGGGAGACCATTGGAATCCGGTGTCGTCAGCGAATATGATAAATCCATTCTTGTGTG
Source organism: Darevskia mixta (assembly GCA_034641385.1). NCBI lineage: Eukaryota > Metazoa > Chordata > Lepidosauria > Squamata > Lacertidae > Darevskia > Darevskia mixta. The sequence continues at coordinate 9,895,123 of JAWWNH010000029.1, forward strand.
AAATTAATGTGCAAAACTAAGGCTACAATGCGTGCCTGCAGTTATTGAAATCATGGGGCATTATTTCTGAACTAAGATAGAAAGGTTGGGGGTTCCTTGGAATTTTGCCTGGGATGAATTTCAGATGCTTGCGCTTCTAGCTTTACCCAAGAGATTTACTCCCTTCTGGATATATCCTGTTACTCCGCTTGTTCTTTCTTTGAAGTGAGGCCGTTTTCTTTTTCTTTATGAGAACAGTAAAGTCTCCCTTCCTTATGAGCAAGGTGGGAGTATTGCAGATACAAGGGTAAGAAAGAGATGGGTTAATTGGGATTAGAAGAGGTCAGAACTTTACTAAATAAACATGGCACACCATTAGGATTCCATAGCTAGATATAATGGGGAAAGAACTCGACGTAGGAAAATGAGAGTCAGCCCATTGGTTGGTCTAGTTCAGAATTGTCCATACTGACTGAGAGTGGTTCTGCAGAGGACTTGGATTCACTTCTAAAAAATCGGTGTTGAGAATATGGAGAATATGAATAATAGGAAGAACTTGAGAGAGGAAATATAGTAATAACAAAGTAAAAATAGCATTTAGAAGAATCGAAAGACAGAGTTAGAGTAAGCAAAGTAACAATAAAGAAAGAATAACTAACCCTAGGGGGAGACAAGCGGAAGTCCAGGGGGAGGGTTGAAAGAAGAATGAAGATACAGTAGGGAAAAACGATAGATCTGTAATAAAGTCAAGAATGGAAGGACGAAATGAAGATATAAAGTCAAGAGGTTAGTAGGTATGTATGATGATAGAACGATGTGTTAGATCGATTGGCTTGTATGGTGGGTGGGTGGATGTATTAGGTACGTGTGGATAATGCTGTAAATTTGATTTGTATGGTGGGTGGTTGGAGGTATTAGGTATGTGTGTATAATGTTGTATATCTGATTGGTTTGTATGACGGGTGGATGTGCTATTAGATATGTATGTGTAGAAAGGTGTATTTGTATGAGCATGTATGGATGGATTTTATTATTGTATATTGTATGCTGAATACAATCATAATAAAGACTAATAAAAAAATTTAAAAAAAAAGAGAGAGAGGTTCTGCAGAGTTTCAGATAGAGTTTTACATGCAAAGCAGAGGCTCTGCTTCTGAACTCTGTCCCTTCCTGCCCAATGTGGTAGGAAGATCCCCAAAAAAGGAGTTGCTAGATTTCAATTAATTAATTAAATTTGCATACCGCCTTTCATCCGAATATCATAGGATGGTTGAGAATATAAAATACACAATGAGAACAAAAAAACATAAGCAAACTGATAACCGCCTCTCCCACAAACACATTTAAAAGGCCATAGAATGTTGTTTAGCCAAAGACCTGGTTAAAGAGGAACATTTTCGCCTGGTGCCTAAAGATAAGAAATGAAGGGGAGAAGCAAGACTCTGTGGGCACAGCATTCCATAAGTGGGGAGACACTGCTGCAAGGCCTGTTCTCGTGTTGCCATCCTCTGGACCTCTTGTGGGAGAAGTCTCAAAGGTGTCTGGGTCAATTTATATGGGGAGAGGCGGTCCTTGATGCATTGTGGTCCTGAGCCATTTAAGGTTTGTAGGCCTTTTTTGAATTGGACCTGGAAAGTAATTGGCAGCCCACTGCCAATTGGGCCAGGATCAGTGTAATATTCTCAAACTGTCTTGCCCTGGTGAGCAACTTGGGTGCTGAATTCTGCACAGCTGAAGTTTCTGAACCGTCTTCAGAGGCCTTGTGGTGGTCTCCTAGGTAGTTCTGATACTGAGGCACATTGCAGGATATAGGCCTTTGGGCCATTCCATGAAAAATGAGCCTGATAAGAAAAAAAACAACAACTATTTTTAAAATATACTTCTTTTACTTATAGTTTCATTACCTAAACAGATTCTAAACGTGCAGTCTAACCATTTTTTTAAAGCTAAAGACAAAAGAAGTTTAGTTTATAAACCTTCTTTTCAAAAGTCCACCTACGTAGCCTTCACAGAAGTGTTCAAGTTAAAAGTTTTCTGATTATTGTCCCACCCGTGACAGCATTTTTTCCTCAATTTTGTATCGTTAAATTTCTTAAACTTAATTTCTGATTGCATAGTTGTAACCAATAAACATTGATTTAAACAGATATGCTGAGTTTATCATTGATTCACCTCCCAACTCACAGAGTTTTTCCATAAATCAAACTTATCTCAAGCTCCATGTCCTTTTTTTGTCCCACCCGTGACAATACTTTAACATTTAATAAAATTGTCAAAAATATCCATAAAAATAATAAAAAATTAGTAAAATGTTCAGTATCTTATTAAGAACATAGTTTAAATTTTGGTTGTTAATTTTTATGTATATTTACATTGTTACACATGTGTGAATACCAAAAAAACATGGTCCAAGTGTCCCACCCGTGACAATGGAATGGCCCCTTTGATCAAGGGCAATTTAATACAAAACTGTTTACCATGTCTAGAATCTCAGGGTACTTCTCAGTCCTATTACTCATCCATGTTTAAAATAGCTCTACGAGGAATTAAACTTAAGACCTTAAGCCAGCCACACAGGCCCTCTGCCACTGGCCTTTCCCAACAATATAGGCCCCACTAGCAGAATCTACATCTATACTTTGCACATGCCAGGCTAACTTCAGTATCCATGGCATTATAGGCTTATTGTTGTCCCGAGAAGCAAATGTAAAAGGTGCTCCACCTGAGCAATGTGAAATGATACAGTAAACTCTTTATTATCATGATTGATAACCATACAAATGTAGTTCATCCCTGAGCATATGTGCCAGATGTTAAATATATTTTGAATAATTGCTAAGAATTTACCATATCAGGGAGCCCTTTTAGAACAACAGGGTGCATACCACTGATTGGACCAGATTCGCTTCTGGCAACTGCAATGAAAAGCAGTAAAGAACAGAGTATTTGTCAACAAGAGATGCAAATCTATTGCCCTCCCAAATGTGTTTCAACAATTTCTAAAAATAAATAAATTCCCAGTTACACTTGCTCTGTCAACCATGTCATTCTGAGCTCTAGCTCGTCCATTTATCCTCTGGTTGTCTTCGGTCCCAAAGTCCAGCTTGCATCCTGGTTTGTCCTCCCTTCTGTTTTGCTTCTCATTTCTGCCACCTACTTTGTCCTTCAGTTGTGATTAATGTTTCTGTCCTGATCGCTTCCTAACCTCAGTCAGCTATGCATGGCCCAGCAATGACAGAGAAGGGGGGGGTGGCCACTTTCTCCACACTATGAGTAATTTTATAAGCCACTTTCATTCCACTCCTTTCCCTGAGGCATCTTTTCTCTCAATTAAAAAAAAGCTGCAAATGCTGTAAACCTTTCTCGTAAAGAAAGTTCGTTGTCAGGCATTCTGAGGAAACTATATTCTCCATCGTTCCAAGTGTCAGGGAAATGGTATATAAAGAGAGATGAAAAGATAGATCCCACACTCTTTCCTTCTATTTATTTTACTTATTAAATTTATATACCACCCTTCACCCAAAGATCTCAGGGCAGTTCTACTACCATTGCTTCTTCCATGCAGGTGGCTGGGTTGGTGGCAGAGCTCTTCTCTGATGGGAGTGATTCTTCTCTATGTGACATGGGGAAGAATTTGAGAATCCTGGTTTTTGCCTCACCTTTACAGCAAATATTTTGAGTCACCAGCATTTGCATTTGTACACTAGCAATTAGAAATCTCTCAGAGAGATTGTTATATAGAGTTGGGGAACCTCTTGTCAGCCAGAGGACCACATTCTCTCATGGAGAAACCTCCGAGGCTTGCATGTTGGTGGTGTTAGGGAGAAAAGGCAAAAGTGGATGGAACCTTAGATGTGATAGTTACCTTTGTACAGTACAGGGATTTTTTTTTCCAGCCGGAACTCGTTCTGGCACCTCTCAGGTGGGCATCATTGCCATTCTATGAGAATGAGGGAGGTGTTCATGGTGAGTTCTGGCACCTCTTTTGCTTTTTCTAGAAAAATAGCACTGGCACAGTAGACTACATCCCAGTCACACAAAAGCCAGAGCTTTCCACACACTTTTACACCATCATCTATACCCAGGGCACATTCCTGTGAGAAAAATGATATTCTAATGCCCCCAGTGTCCATAGTGGAAATGCAAAAGCACCAAAATGCCTGAATATGCCTTATACAAAAGGCCTAAATGTTACTTAGAAGGTTTGGTCCGGCCATTGGCTAAGAGAGGCAGAGTGGGAAAATGCTTGGCACCGATTGGTACATTTCTAAGGTGGTCTAAGGGGACGGGGACGGGGCAGGGCTTCTACCTTCCCTCCAGCCTCTACATTTGCAGCAGCACCCATCCTCCCTCCTTGTCTCCCAGTGTGCTTCAGGGTTGCCACTAGGGGGCCACATAGGAATTTTTCCCAATTAGGAGCCGTGCCCCAATTCCTTAGGCAAGGGCGAGTCACCCAATGGCTATAGTTATACAGTTAAGTTAGTTCTCATGTCCTAGCCATCCCCTTCTATTGATTTGAATTTAAGGTCTAAATAAAGGTGGTCCAGTTCAACCCCAGCTTATGTGTCTGCCTCTTTAATGTTATATTCAAGTGGAATAAAAGTTGTCCAAAATGTGTAACCATTTTGAAATACATTTATCCACCAGATATTTATATTTATCCATCAGATGCTGTTTGCCTTAATAAAAAAAAAGTTCCTGCAAGTTATTTTTCCACTCTCTTTATTTTGTAATTAGGTATGGCATTTATTAAAATGCTTTAAAACCCCAATACAGCTTTCTTACCAATATATGCAAGGACATCCATCAGAGAACAGATGGTCTTCTAAATGTGAAACTAAACAGTTCTAGAATGATGACAATCCATTTATCTTAATGTGTACATCCTCCAGCAGATAGCTAAAACAGCAGCAACAGATTTATACCTTGCAAACTGTTTTACATGAAAGATTTGCGAAAAGCAAAACAAAAACAAAAAGCCCTCTCTCCTAAGATAGGAAGACAAATTGAATATGCCTCAGTGGTAGGGTCAGGCCTTTCAATAATGACAAGCAAATTGAACTAAAGCCTCTGCTAAAAGCATGTCCCACATGACAACCTTCCATGTTTGACACTGCAATACACAATTGAAAGCACAGGGTGGGGGAGCAGCAAGGTTGTTCTTCATAGGATTTTCATAGCAAGAGGCGTTTTCAACTTCCCCAATTGGAAATTTCCAGGATAAGTCAAACTTGTTAATGGTAACAACAGAGTGCCTGGTTTGAAGTGTCAGCAGTTGCCCAGCATCAAGATTGAGACATGTTCCTCCAGTTCCTACAAGGGCTATTTTAAACAGCTACAGCAGCAATGGCTTCCATGTGATATGACCCTGTACCTTTCGAGAATTGGGTTGGAGCTGCAAGCAGGCCAACAACTTCACTATATTGTTTTTGGTATGTGTTAAAAAAAAATTGTTCTAGCAAACCAACCCAGGCATGTGACTGAAGTATACACTGTTTTAAGATTACTGGGTAGTATTCAATGCTCCTCTTACTCAGTGCAGACCCTCTGAAGTTAATGGACATGACTAGCATAGGCTCATTAATTTCAATTGGTCTACTCTGAGTAGGACTTGATTGACTACAACCTTACGCATGGGATTCGCTTAACTAGCCTGTCAGTTGAAACTTTGTGCTTCTACAATGGGGCGTTCCAGCCTCTCTTGCCCTTGCCCCTACCGAAATTAGCTCAGAGGGTCAGGAGAACCTCCCCCCGCCCTGAATATTGCACAGAGGAGGACAGGAGTATTGTTCTGTCTGAAATGCTAGAATGGTTGTGCAGTAGAGCACAGCACTGAATTCAACCCAAGGGTTTTACTTTATATATTGATTTTTTAAAATGAAGCTTGCCTTTAATGCTTGTTTTTTATTGGTATTTTAAATGAATATTTTGGAGCAGTGGTTCTCAAACTCTATACAGCACAGTACTCTGTGAGTTGCATGCAGGTGGTTCTATGGAATTCAGACTGTAATACAATAAAATGCAATATAAGAAATAAAAGAAATAATTAAAAAGCATGCAGCATCTAGCACAAGACATTGCAATTGCTACAACAGGCATCTAGATTCCTCCTTCACTCTCAGCTAATGACCTCCCACACTGGGCTTCTGTTAGGTGTGCAGAATGGAAGCATACTTTGTTTTATCAACAGCTGGATTCTTCAGCTCCTTTCAGGAGCTGTATTTGTGTTTTGGTAGTCTGGGACTTTAGCCAGCTTCTGCATTGCTAGTCCCTTCCTTTCCTCTAGAGCAGTGTTTTCCAAACTTAGGCCTCCAGCTGTTTTTGGACTACAATTCCCATCATCTCTGACCACTGGTCCTCCTAGCTAGGGATCATGGGAGCTGTAGTCCGACAACAGCTAAAGACCCAAGTTTGGGAAACACTGCTGTAGAGTTAGACCTGAGGCCTCCTCAGGGTCATCACTTGCATTTCCATGTGACTCCAGATGCTTTCTATCCAATAGTTCAGGCCCCACAGCTGGGAGGGGAAATCACACATTTTTCTGCCTCCAGATGTTGCCCAGCTACTATTCCCTGTGGCCCCTCCACACTACGCCACTGGCACCTGCTGGATCAGGTCAATGGCCCATCTAGTCCAGCACCTTGTTCTCACAGTGGCCACCCAGATGGTTGTGGGAAGCCCTCAAGCGAGACCTGAGCACAAGAACACTCTCCCCTCCTGCGGTTTCCAGCAACTGGCATTCAGAATAATTACTTCCTGCAACCATGGAGGCAGAGCAGCAAAGCCATCATGGCGAATAGCCACCAACAGTCTTTCCCCCCATGAATTTGTCCTGTCCACCCGAGCTTTAAAAGTTATCAATATTAGAGATAAAGGTAAAGGTAAAGGGGCCCCTGACCATTAGGTCCAGTCGTGTCCGACTCTGGGGTTGCAGCGCTCATCTCGCTTTATTGGCCAAGAGCCGGCGTACAGCTTCCAGGTCATGTGGCCAGCATGACTAAGCCGCTTCTGGCAAACCAGAGCAGCGCACGGAAACGCCGTTTACCTTCCTGCCAGAGCGGTTCCTATTTATCTACTTGCACTTTGATGTGCTTTCGAACTGCTAGGTGGGCAGGAGCTGGGACCGAGCAACGGGAGCTCACCCCGTCGCAGGGATTCGAACCGCCGACCTTCTGATCAGCAAGCCCTAGGCTCAGTGGTTTAACCCAAAGCGCCACCTGGGTCTCTAATACTAGAGATACAATTTGCAAATCGGCTGGACCGAAGAAGGGTGTGAATTTGTGCAGTTCCCCCCCCCCCCCGAGGTTTCTTTTCTAACATTGCCCTTTTTGGGTGGGAAATAAATAAATAAATAACGGGCTCTCGCTCTCTCTTTTTTTGGTATCCAGTAGCTGAGCTGTCTGAAGGTCACCTTCTGAGCAAGTCTCATACATTATGCATAGGACAAAAGAAAATCTGCATCTTGATATTTAGAAATCAACAGTTGTGTGAAAACATGTCTGAGCTTTTGGGGCATGTCGACTCATAAACAAGGAAGAAAATGTGCATTTTCTTTTTAAAACAAAAACAAAGCAATGGCCACATTCTCAAGGTGCAAGATGGGAGTTCACTATCCCCTTCTACACTCGGGATAGCTTGAGTTAAGAGAATATTGTCAGCTTGAAAGGAGCCAAGACATCTGAACAGAATGAGGGAGACAGGAAGGAGATGTACATGCATAGAATAATGCTGTTTTCTCCACCTTATTGACAAGACAGGGGTGTCTCAAACAATAATGGAAAGTGGGGAAAGCAAAACTGGAGCACTCAGAGTTGTTTTAGCCTCCCTCCCAGACAGACAATTTTGCCTTCAAGTTTCAGCTACCAGATTCTATCTCCAAACTGTGTCAAGCTGTTCCTGTGTCTGCTTCTTAACCCTTCTCCAAGTACATTTAAATCCCATGTGTTGCAGCTTTCAATAAAAGTTACACAATTCTACAGTTACAGGGTAACTGTCACTCAAAAACATCTAAGTCTTGGCATTGCTGTCTGTGGTTTACACAAGGGGCAGTAATTTTTTTAACCTATAACACTCACAAAGAACTTCTGGTTTTTGAGACAACAGCTGAACAAGTATGATTTTGAATATCTGTGTTTCTGATTCACATTTTAACCCATACCATAGTGAACTTTGCTAGGTCTTCTGTAATAGTTTGAATATAATCCTTCAACAGAGACTGACAGCTTTATCTGAAAAAAATGGATCAATTGCATAACTTCAGTGCACCTTCATTAGAATGGACATGCTTATAACCTCCTTGCGACCCAGTCTCTGCTACCTAATAGTGTAATAATAATAATAATAATAATAACAACAACAATTTATTTATACCCCACCCATCTGGCTGGGTTTCACCAGCCACTGTAGTGTACAATATTTAGCACCAATTTTATACCTGAGGGTGAAAGCAGGAAAAGGTTTTGGGTGGACGAAGATTCAGTAAAAACTGGTTTATTTTCTAGAAGAAAATAACTTTCTAGACCTCATCATTAGAAAAACGTTGAAACTAGTGGTGTTTTCACAATTCAGGACTTATCCACACTTCCTCTTCTTTTGCTGTTTTCCCCAGGGGGAAACTGGTCTTTGAACATTAAAGAGCAGAGAAAAGAGCAATTTGGGTTTGCCTCGGATTGTGAGACCCACCATTGGACAGCCAGCTTTGCAGCATTTAGGCTATTGACTGCCTCTGTAAAAAGGCTCCATCATTCTCTAGAAGCATAGGTTGGTATTCAATTAAGTTTTACTTAATTAATCAACCTAACTTACTAATGTTCATTAATTTCCCTAGGTCTACTCAAATAACACTCATAAACTGTAAGATTGAATTGCCTTTGCATTCAGACAATGGGTTAAATGTAGAGATGGTGGCAGGTCTACCTCAGAGTAAGCATACTCGTCAACTGCCCCCCAAAAACTGGGGCATCCCATTTCCCCCCATAAGAGCACGGTGGCCACTGGGGGCATTGGGCTCTCATGCGATTTAGAGCCGAGATCTCACCCTGAAAAAGCACATTTTTTAGGTCCATGATCTTGCATGGTGTCCCAAAATGTGCGTTTTTGGGTGCTGTGCCAAAAAAAGGTATTTTTCCTGGTCCGCAATCTCACATGCCTTGTATGGGAGTACAGACCCAGAAGATGGCATCCTGGTTTGGGGGCCACATCGCATTGGAGGGGATGGAGTAAGTAGCAAATTGTACTTTTAGCCTGTCCTGCTCTGCAGGGTTAGAAGTTGCTTGAATCCATTTGTCACAGCATGCATGGCCTTAGATGAGCTGAGACAACTTTTATGCCAATTAGACTATTATCGAAAGTTTTTTGTCTTGTTTTCTTACTTCGGTAATGTAAGCTAGTTGAGTCTAGGGGGAAAGTGCTACTTAACTCCTGTTCACAAGTGGGGGTCAGGCCCAAAGGGTTTGTTTAATACATGTTCTCTCAGAATAGTTTGTATTTTACTGTTGCTTCTAATATAGCATAATCCGGTCTCTGCATAGTCAAGAATTTTCTACTAATGCTCAGGAGCTTTGGATCAAGCTCATAATAGCTGAGAATGTTATATGACTAACATCCCAGACTTAATTGAGTACTGTGCAGGAGGCCTTTATCCGTGACTGTAAGCCCCATGGTAAGATTTGATAGTTCCCACTAAATGACATAAGAAAGGAAAAATCACAGTGGAGAAATGTTACAAGAAAGAGAGTTAAATATATGGATCTCTAATCTGTGGTTTTATCAACACCATATATTTAAGGCATGTGACTTCTCCCCAAAAATCCAGGGATCTGTAGTTTCTTAAGGGTTTGGGGAATTGTAGTGCTGTGCAGGGTAAACGACAGTGTCCAGGATTCCTTGAGGGAAGCCATGTGTAGATCTAACTATAGGCTCCTTGAAATGTGTGATATAGGGTGCTACCATAGAGCAATTTATTATGGACTTGATGCCGCTCCTGCAAGCAGATTTTCGAAGATCCACAAGAAGTAATAATAATACCGGTGTCCCCTGTGGCATTTCCGAGGCTCCACGCCCAGTGGGACTGAACCAGTCATGGCCGCCCTCAATCCATCTCTGCCAGCAACATAACTCTGAAGCGTAACACAGCCAAGTAAAACTCAATGCTTAACAAAAAGTAACCCTTCCACAGACTTCAGTAGTTATTTTGCTTAAGGAAGTGACTCAGAAATGGTCTTATAGAAGCCGAGGCTGTAAGTTACACCATGAGGGCAAGCGACACCTACCTCAGTGGTACTTGGCGTCACAACGATGCCAAAAAAGGCCAGATGAACGAACTGATTTTAGTAAGTCAGGTTGGTACCAAGCAAAAGCTGTTTTTCATTATTTTGTTTCCCCCAATAGGACTTTTTAAGCCATTACACTTGGAGCCCCCATACATCAGAAAAGATAAAATCAAAAGGCAGCATTTTAATGTAGAAATTATGTCTAAGCAGTTAAAGGAGTTTTCAAAGCTGAGGCCTTGAAGCCCTCAGTACCACTAGGTCAAAGTTCAGTTAGCAATGTGGATTAGATTATTCATTTTCTCTTCTCAGCTAGCTGCAGGGCTAAGATCAGTTTCTAAATTATTTACTTGCACATTTCATGTTGAGGAACATGCGCTGCATTCTTCACCACCCCATGTGATCAGTTACTAGAATCACTATTAGGAGATTCCTTTTATTATAAATATTAACCTATGTACATGTGCATGCACACGTTTGCGTGTGTGTTTAAGAAAAGCAATCAGCGACATTTTCACTTGATGCTATTAAGAGTTTTCAACAACTAATTACTGCAGGAATGCAAATGTAGTGAAACCCAATTAAATTAATATCAGATATCTGAATAAAGCTGTAAAACAAATACATGTACTTTGCAGCCGCCTGTGTACATTCCATGGTTGTAGTGGAACCTGTTCAAACAAATAAGTGATAGAGGCACAATACGAATCAAACAAATATATCACCCAAGTACTGAGTTGGGAAGTATAACAGTGATTAGGCTTTTCAGTGGATAAATAGGATTTGATTGGTCTACTTTGCTAGAGGACAAAATCTTCTAATTAATGCTGCAGTATTTCAAACCTGTTAAAGATTCCCTGTATATCAAAGCATTGTAAGTGGTGCCCTGTATTTCATGATGAAGAAAAATATATATTAAAGTGATGATGTAATAAGGGGTGTGTGTGTGTGTGTGTGTGTGTGTGTGTGTGTGTGTGCAAAGAAATGGGTTGATCTTAAAGATCACCGAATGAATGATCGGGAGAGGGGGAATATATCTGACCTGATTACTTCAAAGCATATGATCAGAAAAATCTCTACTACAGATATTAACTAGGCAGATTCCATTGATCTACAGTAAAGCTTTGTCAATGAAAGCTTCCCCACACCCTCAAATTGATTCTCCATCTTACCTTCTCATTCTTTCGACAGCACACAGCAGGAAGCTGTGTCAACATGTGGAAAACAGGAGCTAGCTGTAGGCAGGGGTATGAACCAAAAAGATACTGATTAAAGCAAAAACAGAGTGCTGCTAGAATTTGATCTTAAAATTATTGATCTTGTCAATCACTTATGGACCCAAAATGTCTCTTTAAGTCCACAGCCGCTCTAAGATTGCCACCCAAATGATCAGCAAAGAGCAGAGTCATCTGCATGATAAAAAGCAGCCATTTAAGTATATAGTAGTAATGTTCATTTTACAAAGCTCATACCTGCATGAAACAAGTGAAATTAACTGGAGGTATGCCTGAGGAATTTTACCTTGATGCATTCCTATATGAAATGCCCTTATCCACACCTCTTGGCAGGGGTGGGATTTGGTAATATGGTGCCCTGAGTGAGGATGAAATTTGGTACCGTTGTGTACAGTTTTAGCTCTTTGCAGTAGGTACCCATATAAAAAAATAGGTGTTGTTGTTATCCCTAAGGTTAAAAAATCAAGGACTCGCCAGAGGGCCTTCTCAGCAGTAGCACCCTGGCTATGAAAGATTCTCCTCTTTGAGCTTTGGTTAGCTGCTTAGGGCAAACTGAAGGCTACTTTCTGTTATCAAGCCTTGTATAATATTATGTCCAGACTAAAGAATTGTAATAGTTTTTCATGGATTCTGGTTTTGAAGCTGCATTTATTTATTTGTTGTGACCTACCCTGAGATCACATATGATGAGGGGTAAGAATATGTGTGTATATACATAAGGTAAAGGTAAAGGACCCCTGGATGGTTAAGTCCAGTCAAATTTGACTATGGGGTGCGATGCTCATCTCTGTTTTCAGGCTGAGGGAGCCGGTGTTTGTCTGCAGACAGCTTTTCGAGGTCGTGTGGCCAACATGACTAAACCGCTTCTGGTGCATGGGACACTGTGACAAGTGCCAGAGCACACAGAAACACCATCCAGCCACAGCGGTACCTATTTATCTACTCACACTGGTATGCTTTTGAACTGTTAGGTTGGCAGGAGCTGGGACAAAGCAATGGAAGCTCACCCCGTTGCACAGATTCGAACTGCCGACCTTACGATTGGCAAGCCCAAGAGGCTCAGTGGTTTAGACCACAGGGCCACGCACATCCCTACATACCTGTAAGTGTTTAATGTGGAAATGAAACAGTGCAAAAATATGAATGAAAACATATTAACATCAGCTGCATTCAGATGTGGGGCTTATTGGGTTAGTTTTATTGGTTTTAATGCCAGTGCTTCTGTCCTGATTCTTAATGTTCATTTTATGCTGCAATACCTGTTGCAGGTAGGGACGCGGGTGGCGCTGTGGTCTAAACCACAGAGCCTTGGGCTTGCCGATCAGAATGTTGGCGGTTCGAGTCCCCGCGATGGGGTGAGCTTCCGTTGTCCAGTCCCAGCTCCTGCCCACCTAGCAGTTCAAAAGCACGTTAAGTGCAAGTAGATAAATAGGTACTGCTCCAGTGGGAAGGTAAACGGTGTTTCTGTGCACTGCTCTGGTTCGCCAGAAGCAGCTTAGTCATGCTGGCCACATGACCCGGAAGCTGTCTGCAGACAAACGCCTGCCCCCTCGGCCTATAAAGTGAGATGAGCGCCACAACCCCAGAGCCGTCAGTGACTGGACCTAATGGTCAGGGGTACCTTTACCTTTTTACCTGTTGCAGGTAACATTAACAGGTAAGGAAATGTCCAGAAGAAGGAATAAAATGTCGTCTGGATGCAGGCATAGATTCACCCAGGGCTTTTTTTTCTGGGGTGACGCAGGGTATGCATACCCCTAAACATTTTGTGAATCTTTGTACTTTTGTCGGCCTCGGTCCTGTATACCTGAAGGAGCGTCTCCACCCTCATCTTTATGCCCGGACACTGAGGTCCAATGCCGAGAGCCTTCTGGCAGTTCCCTCGCTGCGAGAAGCCAAGTTACAGGGAACCAGGCAGAGGGCCTTCTCGGTAGTGGCACCCGCCCTGTGGAACACCCTCCCACCAGATGTCAAAGAGAAAAACAACTACCAGACTTTTAGAAGACATCTGAAGGCAGCCCTGTTTAGGGAAGCTTTTAATGTTTAATAGATTATTGTATTTTAATATTCTGTTGGAAGCCACCAGAGTGGCTGCGGAAACCCAGCCAGATGGGTGGGGTATAAATAATAAATAATAAATTATTATTATTATTATTATTATTATTATTATTATTATTATTATTATTAAATTATTGTCAATTTACTGTATTTATTTTTCCCAATTTGAACTATAAAATGGAGATTTTCTTGAGTCAGAATGAGAGTACCCCTAAACATTTTTACTTTAGAAAAAAAGCACTGGATTCACCCATTCCTGAGAGTTGCAGCGGCTAGCATGGTTGGGAAGGTCTTCTGAAACACCCTCCCAATGCTGGTGTTGCTGCTGCTTACCTCAATGGCATGCCCATTCTCTCCTGATCTGCCTTGCCCCCTGCGCTGCCCAGTAAGCATCAGTGATGCTGGTGTCGGAAGGGTGACTGCATGGCATTAGGCCACCACACCAGCCACTCTGGTCTTAAAAGTACTGAAAGTATTTCCAGTATTTGCCTGCCAACAATTCTTTCATCTTAAGCAATGGCTTATTTTCAGCAATGAGGTCCACTTAATAAAAAACAAAGGCTTCCTTTTCCTGGAGTTGTGCAAAACCATGATTCTTTTGCAGTCAACTTCTGCATTGATTCATTTCTTCTCATGTGATCTTTGTTTTCAATTTTATATATTTCTATTGTATTTGCAACAGCAACATCCTTTTGCCTTGCTTAAGGATAAGTGCCAACATCAAATTACATCAGTGTAGGAGGAAATTGTGTGTGCATGTGCATGTGTGTAATTTGACAAAAGGGCTTGAACTAATGCCCTTCTACTGTAACAGAAATGGCAAAAAACTAGAGTCTACATATGAGATAATATATAAGCATTTTAAAGGGAAATTAGTATTGCACATGGGAGTTTCACAGTGAATCAGTGCTTATTTACTACAGGTGCTGTAGCCGTTGCTAATGTATTCATTTTATACCCCATGGCCGAGAAAAGGTATGACTGCTGGTAACTTCATTAAGTGTATTCAGAAAGGGAAATAGGTCAGCATATACCAAGTTGCATTGACACAAGTTGCTGTTAGTAAGCCTATAGAAACCTATTCCCCCCCCCCACATGTGCAGATATTATGAAGACATTTCAAGCCCAAATCCACCTGTGTATTTAAAATATTAACTTATATTTGTTTTTATGTATCATGTCTCTTATCTATAACTAAACAAATGTTTGTTGAGTGTGTTTGAAACGCATTTCACTGAGCTTCTGATTTTTATCAGAAAGTACAGTTCAAATTTTTGGAAGCTGACTGCATGGCCTTGAGAACACCAGATGAGCATCAGAGAACTACGCATTGTTCCAGTTAGTTTATTGGTTGAGGGGAAATGTTAAAAATTGACTCAGAGCCCACTAGAATGTTGTATTGAAACGGTCCACACTGGCATAGTCCAGTGGTAGATTGTGTTTGAAGGTTGGTTTTTCACTTTCAAAACAGCTTCATGAGAATTTTTGTTGTTGTTGTTGTTGTTGTTAGAAACCAGAATAAAATGCCATGGAGATTCAGAACATAACAAGAATTCCTTTATCATGTGCACTGAGCAGAAATGGAGAGGCACATTTCGCGGGGGGTGGGGTGGGCGGAATACCCTACACAAAATGTAGATTTGTTGTAAAAGTGTGTTGGATTGTGAAGGGTGAATGTTGGCCGAAGAGGAGATGTGTGGCCATTGCCCAAGAATTCCAGACAAACGCTTCCACTTCTGGATCCAGTCACATGCAGTTCATGTGGAGCAGTTTGTGGCTGAGAATGCAGATCTCCTTTCTCCTCAACTAAGCATGCCAACTGGTCTAAACCACAGAGCCTAGGGCTTTCCGATCAGAAGGTCGGCGGTTCGAATCCCCGCAACAGGGTGAGCACCTGTTGCTCGGTCCCTGCTACTGCCAACCTAGCAGTTCGAAAGCACATCAAAGTGCAAGTAGATAAATAGATACTGCTCCGGCGGGAAGGTAAACGGCATTTCCGTGCGCTGCTCTGGTTCGCCAGAAGCGGCTTAGTCATGCTGACCACATGACCCGGAAAAGCTGTCTGTGGACAAACACCGGCTCGGCCTATAGAGCGAGATGAGCGCCGCAACCCCAGAGTCATCTGCGACTGGACCTAACGGTCAAGGGTACCTTTACCTTTACCTTTTTAAGCATGCCAACTAGAGCGCGTTGATGGCAAAGGTCTTAATGAACAGTGCAACATTCACAAGAATGAATTTCCTTTTGCTCTTCGATCACACAGACAAATCAGTTTGACTACATGGTACCATGATGTCATCATGATCAATATGTGATGCTAGTTTAATGGTTAGGGAAAACATGTTTCAGGTTTAAAAGTATTTGGAAAGAAGGTCCCCCCAAAGGTGAAAGGTCAGGAAGTAGGGGCTTTCTCAAGGACCCTGTCAGGGCAAATGTGTACTGAAAATGACCTCATGGAAACACAGTACAATCCACTACTTCCCCTCCTTCTAGATTGATTGAATGCAGAGAAAATTGAGGGCAGGATTAAATACACTGTAAATGCTAATAGAAGTGGCATACACCCTCATAATCTTTTATTGCTGGGTAAGGTAAAGGTAAAGGGGCCCCTGACCATTAGGTCCAGTCGTGTCCGATTCTGGGGTTGTGGCGCTCATCTCGCTTTATTGGCCAAGAGCCGACATACAGCTTCCAGGTCATGTGGCCAGCATGACAAAGCCGCTTCTGGCGAACCAGAGCAGCGCACAGAAACGCCGTTTACCTTCACACCAGAGCGGTTCCTATTTATCTACTTGCACTTTGACGTGCTTTCGAACTGCTAGGTGGGCAGGAGCAGGGACCGAGCAACGGGAGCTCACCCCGTCGCAGGGATTCGAACCACTGACCTTCTGATGATCAAGCCCTAGGCTCTGTGGTTTAACCCACAGCGACACCTGGGTCCCTTGTTATTGCAGGGTACGTCTAGGTATTTCCTGGTCTGTCTGGATGTTTCAAATGAAATGTCTCCTATTTGTATTGTGCTCCTCAAAGCTCCCTGCCAACATACCACCATTCTTCAAGTTGATATAATCAGAGAGTGAGAGCATTAGCCAAAGCAACCTTTACAAATTTAAAACATTAAAATGGGCACTCTTGCAATGGGGAATAGAAATGAAGGCGACAAAGAGACAGTTTAACGGTCATCTCAATTTTGCTGCGTTAAATAGTGTGCAACTAAGAAACATTTTCAATGGTACTGATTATGGTAGGAGAGATTTAAGCATGTGCTAATTTCCCCATTGATGAAATGAATGGGGCTCAAAAGTGCTTAACTTTGGGCTAGATAACACCCAGGATTTCTATCACAGCAGTGAAATGTTAGCGAAGTCTTTTGTCTGTCTGCCACATCTTTTAACAAGGTCAGTGCGATTTTCCTGGGTAAGAAACAATTGATTTGAAGATCTGGCCTAATTCCCCAGGCCACCTTGCTATTTTAAATTTCAGAAGAAGGAAATGTTTTGATTATTGTTAAATTGGAGATGTGTGGGAGCTTAGTTCCTTAACACAAGAGGAAAAGAACATAGTATATTTTCTTTTACATTTCTGTCAGTAAAATCAATCATCAAATGATTAGAAATACTTCTAGCTTTTTATGGTGGGAAGTGGCTTTTTTGCTTACTGGTACTTCCCTTAACCTTCTGCGTTAGTTATTTCTGTATTTTCCTGGATCGCCATCAGGTGTTGTTTTTTTAAGAGGTTAATAGACTAGTTCACATTCTAGGATGTAAATACTCCTTCCGTCACTAGCAGAGTCTCTATCAGGTGTTCATTGACTACCGGTAGCTCCTGAAACACAAGTTTGGGAAGAAGTTTCATTATTTGGATTTATCATTATTATTACTCCCCCACAAAATAATGCACTTTAAACCATTATTAAGTAGCCTGCTTAACTCTTTAGGTTCAGGAATAAATAGGTATTCATCTCCTTTTAAGTGGCTATCTTAGTCCATATTGCTATGAACAAAGACATTTTGGGAACTTTTTTTGTTGGTTCTAGCAAAGGTATTACATAACTGTGGACTTCAATTTTTTTTCTTATGGATCAAAAAGGTACTAGGTAACACTACATAATTTGATTTCAATTGATTACCATGTTTGTCTTTATTTTGACTTAGCAAACAAGGACGACAAACAGAAGACAGAATCGGGATTCAATATGACCTTAACCGATTGGAGAACTGGGTCGAAACGAACAGAATGCATTTCCATAGGACAAATGACAGGTTTTGCACCTGGGCAAGAATAGCCAGCTGCACAAATATAAGATGGGTGACACCTGGCTTGCCAGTAGTACATGTGAAAAGAATCTAGGAGTCTTAGTGGACCACAAGCTTAACATGAGTCAACAGTGTGACGCGGCAGTGAAAAATTAGCTGCAGCAAAGGACTGCTGAACAGGCCAATAGAACTAGAAACTGGAACTTGTTCTCACTATGGTTTGTTGATGAATCGATTCTTGGACTTGTGACAATGATGCTTCCATTATTATATGTATTTTTGGCTTCTGCGAAAGGTTCACATTTCCCTCTACATGTCTGTAGATGAGTATATTAGGGAGAACTCAACTCATAACTTTTATCTGCACAAGAACTATTACAAAAGGAGTGTGGGAGCCAAGAGAGATGTGGGTTACAAAAGAGAAGCTGTTTGCTATCAGTCTAGGGGGGATAGGATGAAAGGTTATACAGAGAGTCCAGGGTGCTAACATAATTCCTGTTGGACCACAGTTTGCCTCTCTTTTCTTTTCCATTAAATCCCCACAGGAAAACTTGTTTCTCACAGGAAAACTATAGGCACTCCCTGAGCTCAGAAAGGCTCAGGTTAATTCATGTCAGGTATCCCCTGTTATCACTGAAGGTGGATGCCATCAGAAAGCGTCAAGGGGCTCCAGCATCTTGTCCATACAGTTCCCTTCGGAGTGTGAATCATTTGAGCATACACTGTATACCAGTTGAATAGAAAAGTTCAACTGTTGTGCCACAGAGAAGAAATAAAACCACCACCATCTTCTTTCACACACACACACACACACACACACACACACACACACACACACACACCAGTTCTTAAGTACAGAAATCGGTCCTGAAAACATGTCACTGGACAAATGTACCGGTATACAAATCTGACATGTCTATTGCCTCAATATATTTGGACATCTCAGCTCTGGTTCCTCATCCAAGAATAGCAGTGCTGTATTCCAGCACACAGCATTGGCCATTTTGTCTTAATAAAAAACAAGAGGAGGCAGTTGATGAGGCTTTGTTTTAGACAAATCTCAGCTTTCTAATCCAGGCTACTTAATGATATTCATTTGGTTTTCTAGTTTGTTAGTTGAAATAAGAAGTGATATTTATATTGGGTATTCAGCTGTGGGAAAGAAACCCCCCTATACCCAGCCAACTACAATAATTCTGGTTGATATTAGCTGAGCTGGGCTGATGGTCAGGTGCTGGAACAGGAGTCTATCTAGAGCCTTCTGTGGCAGTTGAATTACTTAGATCAGGGAGCCAAACCTAGGCATTGTTGTTGTTGTTGTTGTTGTCGTCATCATCATCATCATCATCATTTCTTACCCACCCCTCACCATAAGGTCTCAAGGTAGATAACAGCAATGAAAAAAAATACAATATTAAAAACACTTTAAAAGAAATGCCAGTTAAAATAATATGGTGGGTTGTAAAAAAATCTAAGTTGTCAAATACCAGGATAAAGAGATATGTCTTCAACGTACAACATTAACTACACAATGTTGGTGCCAGACGCCCCTGTGTGGGGAATGATTTCCATGACTTAGGGCTACTACAAAGAAAGCTCTCTCCCCAGCTGCCTACCCCCCAAACCTCCGAGGGTGGTGGATCTACCAAGAAAGCCCCCCCCCCTTTCTGGTGACCTTAACACCTGAGAGGGTCTATGTGGAATGACTGATGGATTTAGAAGTTACAGTATGTCACACATGGGCACATGCCTACTATGTGCCTGAAATGGAGACAATATCTTGTGACAGCAAGCAGCATTATCATCCTGTCAAATGGTACAGAAAAGTACAGAATTGTTCTAAAAAATTTTTAGATCTGTCAAGTATAAGCTTTCATTAAACATGTGCGGGTTCCTTTGTTTTTTATCTGTTCTCACACCCTGTGCTTTTTAAACCTGTCATTATGTCAAATATATTTGGGACCTTCTTTTGTGTTTTATGAAACTATTTCCTTTCGCAGATGTGCCACAGTTTAATTTTAAATGAAATCACATTCATGTCACCCGGCAATTCTGTCTCAGGTTCAAAAGCTAAATTAAGTTGGAATCAATGTTGGACGGATAATCCAAGACTATGATCCAGCAACTGTCTCGAAATTATTGCAGAACATAACTAGAAAGGAAATAAAGGATCTGTGCCAGATTATATTCTGGGCTCCCAAATATGTTTAATATGCAAACCACACTATATGTTTTTTGTCAATATCCTCGCATAAATATTATGCTGCTAAATATTATGTCCAACTTCCTCTCTCCTTTCCAGGATATAATTCTGCAGTTCATCTGTTTTAAAGCTTTTACTGTGGAAAAGAGACACAGTGATAGATTATGCTAACACTTCCATGTCTGAGCTAAATAGATTTTTTACAGACTTCCAGAATAGTAGAAGTACAATATGCACACTTTTTTCATGCTAGTGAGCTTTCACATTGAATCATATCATTTCATAAAATCACAGTCCATATGTGATGCAAAGCTGCAGTCTTACTCAGCATATTAGTTCGCCCAGCACCACAATATGACAAAAAAGGACACATCTAAAGCTAAAGAGAGTGTCATATCAGAGCATAACATTTGTGATCTTACTTGCCATGCCTGATATTTCAATTAAATTGGCAGCAGAAGTCTTGTAGGAAAATCATTAGTGTGTTGTTGTTTTGCATACCAAAAAGAAACAAGCGGAACTGGAGAAGTGATGAGGACAGGCAACATTAATTTAATCTTAAAGAGATCCATGCAGCCCAAATATTTGACTTTGAGTGCTGTGTAGCAGTTGGAAAATAAAAGCTTTTGTCCCCCCCCCCCCCATATTCTGTCTCTGTGCAGGGTTTTTTTTAAAAGCCAGCTATATTGATGATCCCTAGGCACAAACTCGAAATGTTGATAATCACTTCTGTTGAAAATTAGTACAGCTGAGACACAGTCCACTGATCCAGAATCACACCCTCTGTATCTGAAGTCAGGCCTCTGTTTCCGTGGAGAGCTCGTCTCGCTCTCCAACAGATGATGGCTGCCCTCTAGTGACATAGATATTTCTTCCAGCAAAGGGGAAAAAAACACAGGCATGCACACATTTGCTTACCAGGGACTCTCTTGAAGATCAATAAGGAAACAAGAAAGTTGACGGTATCAGGAACTCATGTGCCACAGAACAGGGAACTCATAATCCTTAGGAAATGTATCAAACCGAAGAGTCAGATGTATTGTTCCATGTCACTGAAATGTTCTAAACCCATTTTCTGTTTAATTAAAAGCTTTCCCATTGTGCCAGAATTTGACAGTTCCCTTGTCATCGAAACATATTGTGGCTGTAACAGTAAAATAAGATTTAGGCTTCGTTCTGGAGTGGAGAGGGGAGGTAAAAGCTGGAATACTCTGTATCTCTCTCTCTCTCTCTCTCTCTCTCTCTGTGTGTGTGTGTGTGTGTGTGTGTGTGTGTCTTTCACACACACAATTAATAATGTTACAGCATTGCAAATGGGCCACTAATGGGCAGCACTTTCATCTTGCAATTATATTGAATGGGTAAACTCTGTGTTATCTGTCATACAACAACAATCCTAAAACATTGCCATGTACAATAAATAGAGAAAGCTGAGTGTTACATTTGCCCAGACCAGTGTTTTACTGTGGGTGATCTTGAAGTAATAATAGTGCGTTAACAGTAGATTGGTATTTCCTTTAGTTTGTTCTGAAATGCTTCTCCAATGCTACCACATTATTGCTGTCTGGAAGGCTGTAGTGCAGCAACAGCAGGGCAAAAAGAACCAGAACATTTACAGTATTAAAGTTTGTGGGATTTTAGTAGGAAGTTACGAGATATGCACTGATTGGAAGTCCCAAAAGCTTTGCTGGGGCAAAGTGTATTGAAAGTGGCATCACATGCTGTTAAAAAAGATGTCTGGAGGGGCTCGTTTTTGCTTGGATTTGTACAAAATACACAATAACCATCTGGGAGAGCAATCCAACACTGGACTGGCAGGGAGGTGGATTAGATTGGAGGTGCCCCTCCACTCACTTGGTTCACCACCAGCAATCCCATTTCTAAGGAATATGTTCCCCAAGTATAGTAAAAAAATTTAAACGGATCATATTGATTTATTTGATATATCTGTAACCCACCCTTCATCAGTTAATCTGAGAGTGGATTATAACATAAGCAACTACCCCAGTTAAAATGATATAGATAAAAACTGCATCCAATTAAAAACAAAGAGAGAGCAGAATAAAGTTATTTTTTCATCCCCTTACTATAAGGTTGCATTCAAGTAAGTCCTACTTAGAGAGATTTCACTTTCTTGGGTTCCATGACCACTGCAGATGGTGACAGCAGTCACGAAATTAGAAGACGCCTGCTTCTTGGGAGAAAAGCAATGACAAACCTAGACAGCATCTTAAAAAGCAAAGACATCACCTTGCCAACAAAGGTCTGTATAGTTAAAGCTATGGTTTTCCCAGTAGTAATGTATGGAAGTGAGAGCTGGACCATAAAGAAGGCTGATCGCCGAAGAATTGATGCTTTTGAATTATGGTGCTGGAGGAGACTCTTGAGAGTCCCATGGACTGCAAGAAGATCAAACCTATCCATTCTTAAAGAAATCAGCCCTGAGTGCTCACTAGAAGGACAGATCCTGAGATTAAGGCTCCAGTACTTTGGCCACGTCATGAGAAGAGAAGACTCCCTAGAAAAGACCCTGATGTTGGGAAAGATTGAGGGCACAAGGAGAAGGGGACGGCAGAGGATGAGATGGTTGGACAGTGTTCTCGAAGCTACTAACATGGGTTTGGCCAAACTGCGAGAGGCAGTGAAGGATAGGCGTGCCTGGCGTGCTCTGGTCCATGGGGTCACGAAGAGTCGGACACGACTGAACAACAACAAGTCCTACCCAAAGTAGACATGACCAAAGTTAATCATATCTATCAGTTTCAATGGCTCTACTCTGGAGTATGGCTGGTATTGAGTACCACACATTGTTTCCTCTTGTATGTTTGCTAATGTTTCACTCTGGTCTATTTAGCTGAAGTATTATATCTCCAAGTGTTTTTCCTGCAAATCTAATAGCTCCTCTCACTCGCTGGATCATCACCTTGTCATGGTGAGTAGGCTTGCATGTTCCTATGGCCCTTGTGAGCGAAGCCATCGGGAGTGTTGTAGTCCCAGCAGGGTCACCCAAGGCGGTAAGGTCAAAGGGGAGGAGCTAGACAAAGAGTGATCCAAGAAGTCCTCAACAGCAGAACAAGCGGAAGATAACAAGTGGTATGTTACAACGGCTGTGAAGGCGGATGAAGGCTGCAGCAGATAAGAATCTACCGGTCGTCATGACTACTCATGCCATCAGAACAGAGCCTTACTGTGAAGACTGTGCGTTGGTCAGCATGCACTGATCTACACACATAAAACAAATTCACGTGCAAGCATCTTCCAAAAATCCACCCCAACCCAAAAAAGCCCCATGGCAATCGGCAAATAGTAACAGGGACAGGACCATGAAATCTGGAAGCCCCTAGTCATGAACTGGCACATGGGTGGCGGATACAGATTCAGTCGTTCTGAATCAAGGAATGAGGCCGTTGAGTAGCTCAGCAACTGTATCCATGACTGATACAGGATTCACTATGCTCACCCCAGTTAGGGGGAGGGGCTAGAAAAGGTGCCTTAAACATGGTCTGCCTCCCTTTTTCCCTGACTGGATTACCGTGCCCAGTGGGGTCACCACCCAGTGGTCGTAAAAGACAATTGAACTTTGGAACATGGAATATACGGATTTTGTTGGATAACACAGATAATGAGTATCCCGAACGCAGGACTGCCATCATTGGAAGAGAGTTGTGACGTTTTAACATCGAATATTGCAGTGCTTCAAGAAACTCGAAGAGCAGGAGAGGGACAACTGCAGGAAGAAAAAGGAGGCTACACATTCTTCTGGAAAAGTCTACCTGAACAAGAACGTCAAATACATGGAGTAGGCTTTGCTATCAAAAACAATCTTGTGAAGCTCTTGTCAGAAGTACCTTCTGGCATTAATGAGTGACTTTCAACCCTTCAAATAAAACTCACCAAAAACCAGCAGGCTACTATTCTAAGCGCTTATTCACCAACACTGGATACCAATGAAGACATCAAAGAAATTTTTTATTCTCAGCTAGATGCCATCCTATCAGAGATGCCTAAGGAGGATAAAATTATCCTCCAGGGTGATTTTAATGCAAGAGTTGGGCAAGATTTGATCTGTGGTCTGGGACTATTGGGAAAGAAGGAATTGGCAACAGCAACCAGAATGGAATTTTACTTTTGAGTATATCTGCAGCACACAACCTTGTTATAACCAACAAACCCTTTTGACAAAAAAATAAATTTAAAACATCATGTAGGCACCCTCGGTCAAACCACTGGCACCTCTTAGACTAAGTAATTGGCATGATGTGCTCCTTTACCAGAGCTATGACAAGTGCTGACGTCTGCTGGACAGATCACCGATTAATACGTTCCATGATGGCTATGAAGATTATACCTCAATGCAGGTATCCTGGTGGGATACCTGCCAAAGTCTTCAAAGTGGATGGAATTGAACTTACATAACAACTTCACAAGCTCATTGAAAAAAATCTGGAGAGAGCGTTTCAATTGGAGAACAGCCTTTACAAAAGGTTTCATGGACTTTGAAGACACTCAAACTCAGAACGAAAGGAAGAAACATGCTAAGAGGAAGGCACGTTTGGCAAGCCCTCACCATGATCAACTCCTGGCTAGAAACCTATGTCCCCACTGTGGAAGGATGTGCAGATCCAGAATTGGCCTCCAAAGTCACTTACGGACACACAGTTAAGACTGTGTTTGTAGAAGAGATTCTTACTTGGCTATGAGTGATCGCCGAAGAAGAAGAATAGTTCCTCCAGATATGTGGTTAAAAATGACTGTGTGCACTCCATTAATACCTTCTTCCTTTACCTTTTGGATACAAGAATCCCTTTTATTTGGGTTCTTTCCCATGCCATAGAGTTTCAGCAGCACCGTGACTATTGCATGAAGACTTTTAAAAAACATTAGCAAAGGTTTTGTTCTAACAATCATCACAAACTGGCTTGTGTTTGTTTACAGTTGTAGAATGGACTCTTCATGATTTCCCGCAATGAACGAGTTTTTGAATATCCATAGGCAGAGCAGTGAAAAAAAAGGTGACCTTTCCTCCAGACCCTAGTTAATGAAACACCTTTCCTGCGAAAGTTTCAACCTCCTGAAAGTTGACAAAAAGTTGTGTTACCTAACAGCTCAGGGTCTGCATTGAATGCCAAGGCCCCTCCTTTCTATGTATGGGGAGGGGAAATCCAGGATTGACCTCAACCTTTTGCTGATAAATGTCTAAAATGCACAGCATTTGTATTTCTAGAGGCTGCACATTCTTACTACAATAAATAATTCTTCATTCTTGCTATGACAGGATTAAGGAGGGGGAGAAATTTGGTTCGGTTAGGATTTTAATGTGAACCTACCTGATTTGCACTATCTGAAACTACATGTGAACCAAAGCACAGTTTTGGAATTTGCACTTCTTTGAATTTTGTGGTGCAGTTTGCAGCCAAATCATGTGTACATATATTGTACACATATATATTAGGGGAAAGTGTACATTAAAATACATATATTCAAGAAAATAGCATATGAATAATAATATAATAATAATTTATTATTTATACCCCGCCCATCTGGCTGGGTTTCTAACATAAAATACATTATGTTAGAGAATACTGCTTGCAGGAGAAGTTGTCTCTTAGATTAAAGTCTAAATTTCAGCGGGGGACTCTCAAGTGATGTAGTACTACCCAAAGTTCATATTTTGAACCAAGGAGTTATGAACTTAACCCACGTCACAGCTCGGTGTACCTTCTTACTTTTTCTGAAGGAATTTGCTCTGTTTCAGGTTTGCTTTTGCTGTTGCAAGGAATAATCCCATTCCTGCACACAGTTGGGCTTTGACAGCATCTCAAGCTTCCAAATAGGTTCGCTGTCCACCAAGATCTTATTTCTGCTTTCTGAACTTGCCCCCCCCCAACCTTCATAAAGCTGGATAATTTCAGTGTTTTGTTTATATTCAAAGTAATTATGATCTTGTATCTTAACTTCAAAGGGACCCAGGTGGCCCTGTGGGTTAAACCACAGAGCCTAGGGCTTGCTGATCAGAAGGTCGGTGGTTCGAATCCCTGCGACGGGGTGAGCTCCCGTTGCTCGGTCCCTGCTCCTGCCCACCTAGCAGTTCGAAAGCACGTCAAAGTGCAAGTAGATAAATAGGAACCGCTCTGGCGGGAAGGTAAACGGTGTTTCCTTGTGCTGCTCTGGTTCGCCAGAAGCGGCTTAGTCATGCTGGCCACATGACCTGGAAGCTGTATGCCGGCTCTCAGCCAATAAAGCGAGATGAGCGCCGCAACCCCAGAGTCAGATACGACTGGACCTAATGGTCAGGGGTCCATTAACTTGAAAACAAACACCGTAACAAACAAAAACCCACAATAACTATCTCAGTTTGAAAGAATTAGGATTCTTAAGTAGAAAACTGGGGAATATAACTTTGATCAGATGCACTTGCTGCACGATATTGCTCTGAATAACTTGTCTCAAACTCGTGGTTTGCATGTTTTTGCTGTTGTTTGTACGATGAATGTCACTGTGGCTGGGAATGTATTGCCCCAAAACAGATTAGGAAGTTGCAACAAGGACCATTTACCTAAATGTTCTGAACCAGCTTTTTTTTTCTTTTTTTTTTATAAAACCAGCTTGCATTAGGATATGTGCTTTCTGTTTAAAATAGCAATGCAGATGGCTGTTTGAAAAAATGGACAGATATGTGGAAAATGGGTTTATTAATGGCTACTTTTCATGATGGGGAACCCCTGTGATGAGAAGCACTTTGCTTTGCTGAATAACTGTGTGTCCAATCCATCTACTTTTCCAGTATCAACTCAGCAGGGGTTGCCATGGAACATTCCTTGCAATGCAAGGCAAATCTTGGCTCAATGGATCAGTACATCTGCTTGTTAACCAGAAGTTTGGTGGTTCGAGCAATGTTGCATATGATCTGGCATGGTAGAGCTGGACAGAGATACGGGAAGAGAACTTAAGCCTCCCATATTTTTATTTATTTGTGTAGTGAACTGGCATGTTGCCTGCACATCCACTGAAAGGGAGAATAATTTTTTATTTTACTTTATGCCATATGGGTGGTCTCTGTACATTGCTATTTATCTATCCTTTCCCCCTAGAATGCCAGCCTTGTGCACATTCTGACTTCATTTCTCTAGATTGCACGCTAACCTCATCCATTACTTGAAGTCCTCTTATGCCCAGATAAAGCAGCAATAAACCAGTATTGGGCTATCTAAGAGCTCAATGGCACATTGAAAATACTGTTGAGTTGAAGCCTATTAAAATGGTATCAAGAACCTTACAGGGTTTTTGTTTTCATCGAATCATAGGGACCCTTCGGATCATGTAGTCCAGCCCTCTGCAATGCAGGAATATGCAGCTGCCCCAGCTGCATATTGAACCTGAAGCCTTGGCATTATCAGCACCACACATATGGCTCTTATGCATTCCTTTGACTATTATATGCACAGTTGCAGTCCACTTTGCAGCACATGTAATCAAAATCACATTTGAAACTCTGTTTTCAAGAGTTTCGTTTGTGTCATGGTAACCTGATGGCAATTTTCCACCTCCTTATTCTTCCTCCTCCTCATTATTATTAGTTAGCATCATGTTGTTTGCAATCTGTGACATGACCCATTTCAGTCAAGACAGCCATTATCGTGGAGTGACTCATCAGCAGAGCTGCCTCAAATGTTCATTGGGGATTTTATTTTTGACCAAGAAGCTCTTAAGATCTTGGCTCGTTTGTCTCTCCCTTTTCTCTCTCTCCCCTCCCCCATTGACCCTGTTTATCTAGCTGGCTGAGTCACGGGAGAATATGTTGCGGACATCATCAGAGGCCTATAAGTCTCGTCCCATGCTGGAAAGGGAAGCTAAAAGCAACTGACATGCAGACTATAACTTTGAAGAGCACCCCGAGAGATGGGATATGAATATGAAATATTCTTCTGAACGAGAGCAAAGGGGGGAAAAAACAAATAGGAAGTGGGAAGCAGCGGCTGGGAGAAGCGTAATGTAAAATCAATATGTTTGTTTTCAATAAATCAATGTGCCAATTCCGGTGGGATCCTTTGGCTGTGAAATGTAGGGGGCAAACAGAGATGAAGGCAGTGGCGATTGCTCACTAGGGTCCTTCAGTTGTAGCTCCGGTGGTACTCTTGGATTGCAGTGGGATATCCAAGGATTTGAGGTCAAGCACCTTGGTTGTTCCAATGCAGCACCGCTGCAAATAGATCACTGAGGCATTGACATAACAAAGCTTTATGTGGCATGCCACAGATCAAGATCGCATAAAGACAGCACCTTGCCTTTTAAGCTGCCAGCTGTTCACTCCATTCTGGCTGTTACTCAGCACAGGCATTGCATATACTAACAGCAAAACCACTCTCCAATTGTCAGTCCTTATGTAGCCAAAACAGCACCATCCATGCACATTAGGGTAGCATTCACAGGCTTGAGGGCACCCAAAGATTTGCCATAGTACAAAAAAAGAAACAAAGGGGGGAGGAAAGAGGGAAAACCCTAAGTGGAAGGAAACCCTAAAAACAAGCTAGGGAGAAGTGAGAATGTTCAGGAGGCATGAGATGAAGAATGACTCTTGGTCAGGAACAGGGATTGAAGAGTGGACTGCAGGAAGGATGGAATGGAGTATTCCGGGGGAAAGGGCATGGCTGGCTGGCTGGCTGGCTGGATTCCTGAGCAGCAGAATTCCACACTGCACCATTTTGTTGCAGGCCCCACTTGTGGTGAAGAAAACATTAACTCAAATGTGAACGAGCATAAACTAAGTTACCTGGCCAGGATCGAGAAGATGGCAAATCTATTAAACAGAATTACTCTCTTCTATAATAGAAGATAAATAAAGCTGCTGAACCACCTTACTGCCATTTTGAATGTGCGGTTGCAATTTGAGGTGTTAATTGTATTAACAACTGCAGAGAGTTGCTGGCTTCTAATACTACTCCCAACATTCACATATAATGTGGGTGGGATTGGTGGGAGATTGCTGCAATGGCATTGTTCCAGTTGTCTTGTTTACTGAGCTGTTCTTTTTCCTACCTGTGTTCCCAAACCTTCTGCTGCATATGCAAGTCCTTGTTGCATTTTGACCCAGTTCATGGCATGCATGTCTGCTGCAACTTGCACATGTGAATGAGCACTCTCTGGAACTTCCTTCAATGGCACTGCTTAATGTACAGGGCTAAGTCAAATGTTCTATAGGGATGGGTGGATCAGTCTATTTCTGATCCATGCCAGTTCACATGTGTTCATTTGTAAATTGTTTGCATCCCACTTCCACATTAATCTGTGAATTGTTGGTTTCCAAATCTGAGCAAAACACACACACACATTTGAGTACATATTTATAGTAAATCTGTTTTTAAATCTGTATTTTTATCTCAGTGTACATATTTCTGTCCTGTAATAGTTGTTTTCATTCATTCTGGTGCTTTTTTGGGCTGAGAACTGTATTGCAAAATGCAAAGGAAAATTACTTACCCATCTATGTATTGGTCCAGGAGGCGTGAATTATGTCAATTCACTTAAGATACAGATTGACCTAAACTCTCCTCCAAACCCAATCTTGCAGTTCTCAAGCATCATGTTAGTGGGTCCAGTACAAACTTAGAACACAGGCACCCCAATAATGGTCTTTATTGAAAAACAGAAAGATTCAGTACTGTCCTTCTTTAAGCCTATTTGATTATGCTTCTTTAAACACCCTTGTCTAAGATCCTGGCTGCCCAATTTCTACTTATAGGAAGGCATCGCACAATGGTATATATGCATACCAATTAGAATCATAGAATTGTATAGTTGGAAGGTACCTCAAGAGTCATCTTGTCCAACCCCCTGCCATACAGGATCTCAACTAAAGCATCCATGACAGATGGCCATCCAACCTCTGCTTAAAAACCTCCAATGATCCTTCAATAAAAACCTCCAATGATCCTCCAATGAGTCTACTACCTCCTGAGGGTGTCCATTCCTCTATCAAACAGCTCTTACCATTAGAAAGTTCTTCCTGGTGCTTAGTCAGAATCTCCTTTCTTGTATCTTGAATCCATTGGTTCTTGTCCTAGCCTCTAGAACCGGAGGAAACAAGATTGCTCTTTTTTTTCTATTTAACAGCCCTTTAGATATTTGAAGGTTGCTATCATATCTCCTCTCATTTTCCTTTTTTCCAGGCTAAACATTACCCAACTCCCTCAACTGTTTTATCTATTGAGACCATAGGCAAATGCCTATTAGATCTTGTTCCCTGTTCCTGGAATCTCATGCCAGTTCTTACTTGCACTTTGGAAATAGCATCCATTTACTCTCTCATATTCTGAAGCCTTTAAATTTCATCCGCAAAAAGGTTCCTGAGATCTCGGCACCCCTGTTGATTATTATCCTTGTCCTTCCTGCTAATAGTCTGCTGCCATAACCTACTAGTACCTCTTCCCTGTGCATAGAAAATGCCATCAAGCATTAAAGAATTCAAAGAGGTTCTCAGGAAGGCATGTCATATAAGGTCGCACACTTCCCCCTGTTTCTCAGCCTACTAGAGTTTCCTATACAACTTTCTTCTTAGAGGGCATAGGCTAGCATATCTAATGTTCTAACAATGTTTCTCATTGTTACCAGCAAGTCCCACATTGTCCTACAAGATCTGGGCACCCCACATAAATACAAGGGGTTAAATCTGTGCAAATATCCTCAAGCAAGATGCACAACAATATAGCCTTATTTTCTTCTTCTTTGTGGTTATGGACTTACTGCCCATGTCAAGGACTAGATGCCATGGGCTGGATAAAGTGTCCCCTTTTCCTCCTCCCATGCTAGGGGGCCTATGGGCAAGAAATAAATGTGCATGCATGAAACATCCTGCTTTTAAAATCAGGCATGGTCTTTGTTACAGTTCACCCAGTGTAATAGGAGGTGTCAGCCCTGAACACACTTACCTGAGAGAAAGCCCCACTGAATGAAGGGGAAATTGCAGTTGGGAAAACATGTACTTGTTCTGATGCTATTACAGTAATCTAATATGAGTATTCTTACTGTTTTTCTAACTGGAAGCAGACCCGAAGAATGTAAGCATCACACTCTAGAATGAATGGAGTTCTACTGCCGGATCCAATTTGCATAAACAAATGATGTTCCCTTCTTTTCCATCCTTTGTATTTCTGTATTCCCGTAGCTCCCCCTGCCCAAACACATACACAAACAATGAGGGACTGATGTTAAAGCCCTGGTGTGTGTTTAAAAAAAAAGTAAATTACAATTGTTAAAATAATACGAATGCAATTTCAATTTCCTTCTGAATTATTTGTGGCTACTTGATGTGAGTTGTACTTATTTAGATTGGCCTCCCATACATCTGCAGTCAGAATGCAGAACACTGCAGGAAGTTGCTGCTGACTTGTACAATGAGATATATTACTGCTAACAGGGAGCCTGAAGCCTTGATTAGTTTGTTGTAAACACTACAATCATGTTTGCATGCTTCCATTCACTTTGTGGGCTGTGTATTAGATGGATGATATTCATGCTGAAAGCTGCAATTTAATTACAATAAGTCTGTTCCCTATACAATTTTGTCAGTGTCATCCTATTACATTGGTTGTGAACCATTACATGGTTCAATACAGCATGCATCATCATGTCAGACGGATAATGCCACACAATGGCTCAATTTTAGTTTTATTTTTTCCACTCTGTCTCCCAGATTGGTATTGATTGTTAATTATTATTAACTTCACAACTTCTGGCGAACTGAAGCAAGGAGACAAAAAGAAGAGATCAAGTTATTATTATTTTTTATGATGGAAGATATGTGCACTGGGATGAATTGACATCAGGACAAAATAATTGCATGGATGTCTGGTTACTTGCAAGTTCACTAACCAACTTTGGATCAGACTTTGTACTTCAGTTTTTATTTGCAAGTGGGGGGAAAAAATCTATTAAGTATTCTCCAGAGGGTTATAGAAAATCCACTCGCCTCTTTACTAAGTTTGGTTTTCAAAGGACTACACATGTAGCATGCTACACATCTATTTTCATTCTGTCTTTGGCAACTGCTTATATAACCAAATAGGATAACCATTTGCAAGCCTCAAATATAAATTTTGCCTCCTACTTAAACAAGCCCCTTTCTACTGTTCAACTATCATCATGACAGGGCTGGGACACAGGTGTAGAGCTAGGAACCAGAGGTCAGGAATTTGCCAGGAGTTAGATCCAACAGGCCCAAGAGCAGACAGGAGTAAGAACCATTGAAGCATGGAAATATTCAGAGATTAAAGACAAAGCCGACCGTTTAAGTCAAGGAACAAAGCCAGAACTAAAAACCACTGGAACCAGAGTGAAAATTGTTCATGCAGTCTTAACCCAAAGAGGAAGTCCTCTATAGCTTTTCCTGTCTAGGAGCACCCAGTGGTTGACTTGAGTAAGCAGAGCTTGAAAATACAGTGGTACCTCAGGTTACAGACGCTTCAGGTTACAGACTCCGCTAACCCAGAAATAGTACCTCGGGTTAAAAACTTTGCTTCAGGATGAGAATAGAAATTGTGCGGCGGCAGCACAGCGGCAGCAGGAGGCCCCATTAGCTAAAGTGGTACCTCAGGTTAAGAACAGTTTTCATGTTGAGAACTGACCTCCGGAACGAATTAAGTTCTTAACCAGAGGTACCTCTGTACATCACGGCCCTACAACGAGTCTTCAGACTGCAGCTCTGGTGCTTCACCACATGGGGCATTGGGACATAAAGCTGAGGGTTGTCCCTGAGACAAACAATTCCCCTCTTGTAAGATCTGAACTTAGTACAGTATTATAAATCTAGTATGAGTTGTTACCTGCAAGCAGGTTGACAGAAGCCCATCCATTGCATGTATGTAACATTGGGCTCAGTTATCAGCAGCTTCTCAGATGCCCCAGTAAAGAAAGGAGAGTAGCCAACCATGGGCCTGATCCAGCAGGTTTTCCTTGTGCTCTTATACAGTATTAAATGTCCTGCTTTTTCAGCTGAAAGTGAAAAAGCAGGATATTTATCCTAATCCTCATTTATCCTAATTGAGCTTCACTTACCATTGCTTTTATATACAGTTATCCTTTCCCACAGTAAAATATGTACGTAAGAAAAAGGTAGGGAAAAGAAACTTCAAAAGGCACATTTTTTGGAATAATTGTCTCTTTTACATCTCTAGACTATTCACCTCTGTCCTTTCAGTTCTTGGCAGATCCAAAATTGAAAAGGCTCTGCTAAGTAACAATGCCTTGTTTCATTCAGGAAAGAAAAGCAGGGCTAAAAAAGAAAATGCAGGTAGTTCACACTGTGATGGTTTTTTTTAAAAAAGGGATCTTGATTTGAATGGGCTTCTTTACAATGTGTGCATGTGTGTGTGCAAGAGAGAGAAAGAGAGAGGTAGAGAGATTGGCATGTGGTGAAACAGTTGAGATGTCCTGATATTTATTGATTTTTAAGAGTTTGGGGGAATATGCTTTAGGCTCATTGAGAAAAATGGTGAAGCCAATAAAGAAGGAAAGAAAGACAAGCAGGAGTGGAGAGAGGAGACCTATCATAGATTGTACTTCCATACAGGCCACCAGGCAACCTGAGCCAGATTTCCTCAGTACTACCTTCAAGGCTGTATTAAATTAAAATGAAACCTGTTACCTTGGTTTCTACTAGCACAATGAAATGCAAAGTGCCTGAAGCAGCTTCATCACCCACCTTTGCAGTTCTAGCAAGCATCAACATTTCACAGGGAGGTGGCCGTATTGTAGTCGTCTGCCATTTTTTTTAAAAAAAACTTAATATGTGGCCAACTGTATATTGTAAAACTTCATTATCCTCTCAAATGCCCAAAGCCTAAGCATTGTTGCATTTGTTTCTAACATTTCTTTTATTGTGAGGTCCCACGGCAGGTGAAAACAATTCAACATACAATATTAAAACCAGTTCAAAAGAAATTACAATCAAAAGAACAAAATGGGGGCTTAAAATATAAAGAGTTATGTCCAGAGTATATGTACAGAAAAGTCATACGTGCTGTGTTCCATGTGTTTGAGTGCCGTTCACAGCCATTCCGTCAAGTTAACAAGTCAATGAGAGATTTGAAAGTGGTTTGGGACCTCTAGATCTGACTGCTCACCTCAACAACAAATAGAGATAATTTTGAGAATTGAACCCATTACTGACTCCACAAGCCCCTAATTAGTCCCTAAATAAATCCATTCTGGTGTACTGAAATTTAAGGTGTCTTCTATGTCTCCAAATATGTCCAGAAAGTTGATAGCCTTGTTTTGAGAATGACTTGTACCTCCAGGATTGGATACCTTTGCAGGATGACACCAGCTGTGCCCACCATGATCTGGCATGGAACCTGGAGGTGGGGTGTTTTCCCAGGCTGATGCAACACCAAATTGGTTTTGCATCGGCCTGGGAATTGAATTCTGGCATGCTAGTCATTTCGCCACTCACTGGGGGGCTGGGTACCTGGCTCCGCTTTTGGGGACAGACCAGACTGGACCAGCAAACTTCACTCCAGTCCACCTCTGTGGTACTTATGCCCGGCCTGCCGCTACCACCTCATCCATTTCCTTGTTTTGAGAATTTGCCATTTAAGCAAGCCTACTATAAAAGATTTTTATTACATGAAATGTGGCAGAAAGGAATTAAAATCCCAATGTAGTTGATGAGACCAGAGTGCAAAGCAGCTGTATCACAAGAAAAAAGAAGTGTGGTTATTTTAAGCCTGCTATGAAAAGAAAGTCCAAGCCTTTCACCTGCAGGTTCATCTGAAAGTGATTGTTTCATGCCTGGAATAAGAGGCCAAAGACTAATTAGTATTATACGGGAATGGGATGCATCCAACTTTTCTGATGAGAGAAAGACACCAGCCTTCAAGACTGTTTACTGCTTTTCTGTTCCTTACCAGTCTAGCTCTTACAGCTCTGTACATAAGCAGAACCTCCATAACACCAAGGCAATTTTCCTTCATTTGGCACTGAAAACAACACGGCTGACTAGATTTCAGTGAAAACTTTGCACCACCACCTGACTGGTGATTATTTACAGTAGCCATCTAAGCTTATTTCAAAGGAGTTTCAGTCAAGGCTCTGAACAACTTTGTATTTGGTACAGAAATTGAGCAAAAACGAGTTCCATTCACTGAAAACAAGCATTTGACTTTTCTCACAGAATTAATCAGAAAATTATCAACATCCTTGCAATATTTCCCCTTGAAAGAGAATTGTATGCTGCCTGTACTGAACACTGGGAAGAAACAACAACAGCCTTTCCATGACATCTGAAATAGAGAACATTCACGGTGAATATTTCTCACACTGAACATTTCTTCCCACCAACAGAGGGGCTATGTCAGAAAGAGAAAGATTTATAATTTTAAAAGGCTACATTTCTCTTGTACAAGCCATGGTTTTGTGTTGTTTTCGGAAGTGAAAAGAAAGTGGTACATGGTGGGTGAGGGAAGTGAGATGTTATTTAAGTTAATACAGTGTGATTGAGTACAAGAGAAAGAACACCCTTTTACATATTACGTACCACATTCTTATCTCTCTGGTACCCTCAAACAGATTGCACTCAGCAGAAAATACACGCCGTCAATCATTCTATATCTATCCCAGCAGTTTTATTTCATACTTCACTTTCTTGCCTTTCAACGCCATGTGTGCACCACACATTCCTTCTGAGAGCAATACAATCCAGGGAGCAGCTGTATCTTAACAAGTAACGCTCAGTAAATCTCATTCACACATATAAAGTCAGTTCCAAACAAAACTCATTTCACAGATGAGCTCTACTCTCTATGTTCAGGTGGGAAGGTAAAGGAACAGGCATCCCTGCTTGACCCGAGGAAGCCTGAGTCTATCTTTGCCTGCCCCTTAAAATTTTATAGGCCTATATCTGCTGCTATGTCAATTACAGATCAGACAATGTTTTGTTTAATGGAGTGTGGACTGGATTTGTGGCCAAGGTTCCTCATGTGGCTACTGGAGCTTAGCTGTTCAAACAAAATGGAGCCCCAATGTACCGTGGTGATGACATACCTCTATGGCATTTGAAGTTGGTATGTTCCAAGATCCCCACAGTTGAACAAATTATTCAGTTCCAAACTTCATTTCCTATGACAGAAGTCCTGTAAAGAACAAATATCTATACAGTACTCATAAGCACATGTAGATGAGGATATTATCAGTCCAATTAAAAATAAATAACAAATGGTTCAATATGGTTCTCTATTTTTGTTTATATAGTCTTATTTACATAACTAACACAGGAAAACCCTTATTCAACTGTTTTCTTCACTTGTTACCATGTGTCCTTATCTACACGTATTTATGAGCACACATGTGAACTCAGGTTTCAACCGCAAACCTAAAAACATGGTGCATTATGAGAGGAAATGGTATTCTTGTAGCTCCTTAAAAAGATAGCTGAGGGAAGCACAGGAAATGGTAAACAGACTCAGTCTCACTCTACCCCCTCTCCCCGCTCCATAATTTTGATGCTGCAAATATTAATTTTGGGCAGGGGATTCAAAGCCTTAGATCCTTGGTGTTAAATAAAATTAAGCTACTTTAGTTTCTCTAAGCGCTTTTAAGTTATTAATCTTGATTAAAATTCTAGTAAGCCAACTCAAACATGTTGCTACAGTGAACCTTTAACCTTTAACCTGTTCTCACATTTGCGACAGCTATAATAAATTAGACACTATCCTGGCATTCTACAGTCATAAAAGCCCAAAAGTCCACTTTTCCACTCTGTTCTAAGGTATTTTTATATGGAAATATTAAATTTCCATATATGCTAAGCTTAAATCACTTCAGTATTAATTCTGAAAACCCTCATGGTTTTAAATAAAACATTGTATGGGTATAAGCATTCAAGGGCATTAGGATGTCTCTCTGACTTAGGGCACATCCCAAGGACCTGTTTATTGACCATTTATCCTGATTTGCTTGCACAAAGCTTACATAGAGGTTAGACTGCATCCAATCTTGATGGAGCATTCATTCTGACTTGACTCCAGGGAGGTTTACCATCAATGAGCAATCATCCTCATTTGCATGTAGGGTATTTGTACATCTTCCTGTGAACCATTCATTCACCCCACACTTTTCCTCCAGTCCAAACCTCAAAAAGTCTTGTTATACTCGGGCAGCAGAACCTGCTTTTATTGTGCAAACCTAAATTGATGCTACCAACCTATTGCTACTAGTAGTGGTAGCAATAGAAGTAAAAGTAGTAGCAGTCATTTATCCTCTTATTAGTAGTAGTATCACTAGTCTAGGCACTATATGGTATACTCCATTTTTTTCTACCTTGGTCTTCAACAAAAAACTCATAGATTACACTGAATTCTTGACAACTTCAAGGTGAGGAAAAAAATGAAGCTTCTATCCCAAAGCAACTAATAGCTGCTATTGGTAATAGTCATACTATTATCCAAGGAACAGACTACACTGCATTTTAATAAATATTTATTCATTTTTAAAATACATTTCATTTTTATTCTGTAATCTAGCCACAGATGTTGAAGCACTCACTGGGTGTTTCTTGCCTGAGTTTTGACTGGTATATTGTTCCAGGTAATTCTGTTCAAGGAAAAATACAAACACATATTAGAAAACCAACAAGTGACAACAAGAACACAATTTTAACGACCCTAACATATAAAATGAGGAGCATAATCACTTTGGGCTGTAAATAAACACAGATGCAGATTAGGTAATGGAATAATAAAGTCACCGTGTTCAATATACCTCCTATTTAATTCAGTTGCAAAACTTGTCATTGATTTTAATGCAGTTGGATTGCATCCATAATTTGCAGACTTA
Organism: Darevskia mixta; assembly: GCA_034641385.1. Lineage (NCBI taxonomy): Eukaryota > Metazoa > Chordata > Lepidosauria > Squamata > Lacertidae > Darevskia > Darevskia mixta. The sequence continues at coordinate 9,932,948 of JAWWNH010000029.1, forward strand.
TGTTTTAACTAGCCTGACATTTGAAGATTTTCTTGTTCACTGGTGTTCTAAAATTAGTATGCCTGAAATGAACCTTAAGAACTGTTTTTCCCCCCCTTCTCCTTTAGAGTAATAATTATACTCTGTCACTTTCTGTCTTTGCACATTTTAAGCTACACGTAGCTTTCTACGTTGACACCACATCTTACCTTTGTCTTCAGCCTTTGAAATTCCAGCAATCTTATTGCCAGTTTGGATTTCAATTAACATTGTTAAACTGGAACCAAAAATAGCTTATGGCATGTTATTCTTTTCCACTGGGAAATGAATGACCTCCATTGTCTTTTAAACATGATTTGTAGGACTAAAAACTACCTAGCTTATTTCTCATTCCAGTATAACTCAGAGAGTCTTCTGCGGTTACGAGATACAGAGAAACAGGAAGCACACTAGCCCATACTTCCTGTCCTCTGCATTTCTTCATACTAACATAATGTTGCAACTTCTCTTTTGAGATGTGCAATCTCTTGATGCAAGGACAGAACAGATGTATAAATAAAAGGAAGACCAGGGAACTAGAGGCGTGAGGCACTTGGGCTTCCTGTTCTCCTCTGTGTTCCTTAAAGTCTGAAGGCGAATTGATGCCATTTTCTTTTAGCAGATTTCATTTATTGTGGGCTATGATCATATAGCCATACAGAAGCAAAGAGGAAGCTAACAGAGCTGTTCAGGGCTGGGCATATGGAAACTCCCTCTCATGCAGCTGTTCAGGGGTCAAGATTACTCTGCCCTGCAATGTGTTATATCTGTGGATACCTTTGGGTACTTCTTGCACACTTCAATAAATGTAAAATGCAGTAGCCAAACTGCTTACTGGAGACAGCCAATTTGAACACATTTCATCAGTATTGAAATATCCTCACTGACTTCCTGTGCGTTTCTGAGAATTCTTCTTCTTTGGCGATCACTCGTAGCTGAGTAAGATTGTCTTCCATAAACACAGTTTTAACAATGAGTCCGTAAGTGACTGTGGAGGCCAATTCTGGAACCACACGTCCTTCCACAGTGGGGACATTTGTTTCCGGGTGGGAGTTGATCACGGTGTGGATTTGCCATGTGTGCCTTCCTCTTAGCACATTTCTCCCTTTCTTCCTGAGTTCAAGTGTCTTCAAAGCCCATGACACCTTTGGTAAAGGCTGTTCTCCAATTGGAGTACTCGCAGGCCAGTGTTTCCCAGTTGTCGGTGTTTATACTACTTTTTTTTTTTTTTAGATTTGCCTTGAGACAGTCTTTAAACGGTTAAACCTCTTTTGTTGACCACCAGCATTACGCTTTCCATTTTTAAGTTCGGAATAGAGTAGTTGCTTTGGAAGACGATAATCAGGCATCCGCACAACATGTCCAGTCCAACGAAGTTGATGTTGAAGAATATTGCTTCAACACTGGTGATCTTTGCTTCTTCGTTTCTGAGAATACTTCACAGTTTTTAATACTGCATATGGTTTGAGGCCAGGAATAAGAAAATGATAACTAATTCCCATATATGAAGCTGGTCATTGTGATCTTAATCAGTGGCCCTACTCTGCTTGTCACAGATTCAGAGGACAGTTGCTGCTGGGACCTTTTCTTTATTGATGCCCCCAGTGTGGAAAAGAACCCCTAGAGATGTTCAACTCAACCATTTTTGAAAGGTTTTTTTATGCCAGAACAAAGCCATTGTTACACAGAGTTGCTGCTGATGCCAGTTTGTTTTTGATCAATGTAAGCCATCTTTTAAACTGCATAAATTAAAAGGCAAGTAGTGTGTGCTTGTGTGATTTATTGACCAATTTATCAATCACCTTTTACATGTGCCTCAAAGTGATTTACAAACAAATCATTAAAAAAAAAAAACAATTGGTTTTCACAATTGGTTTTCAAAACACTACAGAAACATCTGTGAAGATATGTTTAAAAACAGTACAAAAGGAACGCATAATGCAGAGCCCTTTCCATCCAACTCAAAAAGTTCATTGAAGCAAACACGTCTGCAGCTGTTTCTGGAAAGTACAATAGTAGGTGATATTTCAGTTTATTTGCTCTCTCTTTTATCATTATTTGTGTAACTTGCTTTGAATATCTACAATTGAAAAATGAGTGAGAAATACTTCAAAATAAATAGATGGCAATCCCCCTCCACATTTCTTCAGTAGTTCTTGCTTTAGTTTCTAAAGTATGTGCAGAAAAGTGAAGGTAATTCCTTGAAGGTGGGGGAGCAATGTCAGAACTGAATGCTGTGTTTCAACTTCTGTCGGCTGCTTTTTCAGGCTACTGTCCTACTTATTTCCTGTCTCTTGCATTTAGAACTGCTCTTTATAAATCTACTAGCTTAGATAACACATATCTGAAAAACAGAGGCTGTCATTTGTCAGAAATAAAACCTTAAACACTCAGTGCTGTTCTCCCCCCCCTTTTTTTTTACTTTCCATAACTTTCATGAATTTCAAGCCCAGAATTTAGGCCTAGACACTTGTCTGTCTCTTATCATATCTAAATCTATTTGTAAGGTGCTCAGCACTTCATGCAGTGAATGAAGAGATAGCCAGCATTATTTCAGAGTAAGAGAGGGGCATTGTGGGAATGTTAAGAATTATCAAGCCTTATGAGTGTTTGTCCCTATCTGGAACTTATTTGTTAATGAGTGGAAAGTCCAGCAACATCAATCGAACTGAATGATCTGAGATTTGCTGTATTTATCTCTCAAAAACAACAAGGCAAGTAGAAATGTGTTCAAATGATAAGATTCATAGAGCCATTACCTCACAGAGCAGGAATTTTCTGGAAAATCTCTACAGCTACATGAACAGACTGTATGTGAGTCAGATTTAAAAGGAAACGCAGAAGCCGTCCTGTAAATGTAATTATGTCCATAAAGGTCCAAATAGTTTAGGAGGCTATAATACCAAGTTCTCCCCATGAGGATAGGGTTAAAGTCAAGTGAAGTCTGAAGCAAAACTGACTTTGTACTCAGATCAGTTCACAGAAGACAATAATTCAACCTGTCAGTGCACCCCAAGTATATATATTTCAGTTGCTTAGCCTCACTGACAGGTTCTAGTCAGGGGAGATTTAGGATTGCAAATGTTAACCCTGAGTTAGCAGTGCAATGTTCAGGAAGACAGTTTGCTATCATTTATCTGATGGGCATCTCAATTGTACCATTTTTCACAGAACAAAGGGGTCATACAGAATACAGCTCAGGAGCAACTGAGGGGCAACTGAGTCAATTCTATAGCAAACAAGAACAGAAGGGGAACGTCTCTTGCCAAGCAGATTATATCAGGTTATACTGCAAGTGGATTATATCAGATTTATATTGCAAATGGTTTAGGTTAGAAATGATGGCTGGGGTCAAAAGGCCCTCACAACTAGTTCCACATGCTCAGAAAGGGATCTGGGCTGCCTTGTGCCACAAGGCAAACCCTTTTGAAATGTAGGAGATTTTCAAAAGCAGTTTTAGTATCATATAAGACAGTGGTTCCAAACCTTGAGCTCTTTGGATGAAAGGCAAAGAATCTATCTATCTAAATTTAATCTCCAATATACTAGCCCAGATCTTACCTGCACACATCCTTTGCATTTAATGCTTATTACTTCATTGCAAACATGTATGTATGTATGTATGTATGTATGTATGTATCTTTATTGTCATTGTACAAGTACAACGAAATTGGACAGCAAACATAAAATGCACTTGCCAACGGTGTCTTGTTCCTTTAAGGCAGGCATAGGCAAACTCGGCCCTCCAGATGTTTTGGGACTACAACTCCCATCATCCCTAGCTAACAGGACCAGTGGTCAGGGATGATGGGGATTGTAGTCCCAAAACATCTGGAGGGCCGAGTTTGGGGATGCCTGCTTTAAGGGCTCAAAACAGGAGTCCACCAAAATCTTTCCCATGTTCACTTCACCCTCACCCTTACCCTCAGAGCTAGCTTTCTTCAAATGTTAGGGAGTGGAGAGATGAGAAAAGTGCTAAACCAGCTGCAAATTTATCACAAGGATCCCTGGAAGTGGCCGTTTTCCTTCTCGGCCCCAATGATGAGTGAGGGCAGGAAGCATTGCTCTCATCCTGGCTTTGGAAAAAGATTTACCTCATCAAGCTGCACTATGTTGCAGACAATTGAAGTGAGAATACGTCATTCTAGAGACATATGGGAGGCAGGGGGAAATGGCAGCCACAAGAAAAACAAAAAAAATGTCAATGCCAGTAGATGGGGGATGAAAATATATAATTTCCTTCTTCGGTTGCTCATATGCTAATGTTTAGTTGAGGGAGGGAGAAGTAATGTACACATGGGAATATGATGCCATAGCCGTGTCAGCTCATATCAATTCATGGAATTATGCATGTGATATATTTATTTTTGCTATATATTTTTTTAAAAGTTTCATATCCACAACCCACACACACACACACACCCCGACACCTACAAGGAACCATGTGACTTGAAAGGTTTTGGGAAGTAAAGGATCTGCTTAACAGAGACACAAGCCTCTCATTTTCTTGTTTTGAAACAGTCAAGTCCACAAACCTCCCATGCTCAGAATCTGAATTTGGGTTGGTTGAGCCCCAGGTTCTTGGGGTGCTTATCTGAGTCTTATCTGAATTACACGAACCTCTGGAGCCAAAAAAATGGAAATAATAATAATAATAATAATAATAATAATAATAATAATAATAATAATTTATTATTTGTACCCCGCCCATCTGGTTGGGTCTCCCCAGCCACTCTGGGCGGCTTCCAGCAAATATTAAAAAACAAAACATTAACATGTTACAGATTAAAAACTTCCCTAAACAGGAAATATTTGGACCAGAACAAATAGACACCACTAGTCTTTCAGGCAGGATTCCTGAGAACTAGAAACGCAGATTCAAATAATGTAGGGATGCCTTTTCAGAGGTGAAGAGAGAGATTTCAGGAGGGAAGATTTTCATCTAGGCTTAAATGCCCCATTTTAAAGGAAAAACCTGCTTACATAGCTCCTTACTTAACCAGTGAGACTTTGACTTAATGCGGCTCTACATTTTTCACCCCATAGCATATCTTTGCCTCGGAGCAATCAACATAATGATTAACATGACTCATAAAAAGACTTGGAATTTCAGGAAATTAACAGGTGCTTTCCAGCAACAGCCTGACCTTTTATATTTTTCAACAGCTTTAGTGAAATGTCTTCATGGGAAATGTCTTCATAACTACATCTTACATTGGTTTATATGGATGTATACATTACCCAACACTTTCTGCAGTGGACCACCCACTCACACATCAGACTCTCATTCTGCGTGCATGGAATCTGGCAATGCTTATAAAATGGAAACTCATAATGTTTTCATAATTAATATTGGCATTCTGTAATTTGAAAAAAAATCAATACCATTTGAGACAGGGAAAAAATGGAATCTTATTGAGAAATTTGATATGTAATTAATTATAGGAATGCATGAAATTCTCCCAATCCAGTCGCCTTCTACTCAGACACAAAAGTAGAATAAATTAGATGAAAGTAATTAATGGTTCTAATAAATTCTAATAAACACTTTAATCTTATCCAAACGTGGAAAATGAGCATACTTTTATTCATTTTGCGTAGATGTAATTTATCTTTAAAATACTATTAAATCCTTTATAAAAATAGAATTCAGCTATTGCACTGAAATTATGTTTGTTTTTGATGTTCACGTCAAGATATTCAATCACAGTTTATGAATAATCAGATCTCTTTTCTGTATTGCAACTAAGTCTAACTATAATTAACTGTAATAGATGCTCATTGGATTCTCCTCTGTTTCTCCCCGGTCAGATTGCAAAATCCCTGAGGCTGTGATCTGTCCTCTTTAGTACTTTTTAAAACACAATGCACATTGATGGTTCCATAAGGTGGAAGATTTAAGTATTTATTTATTTGGGAGCTGCCTAGGGCAATGGCATGAGCTGGAGGGCTCTTTACTAGTCATGAACAACCTATGACAAGAAACTGAGATAGTGGATGTTGTTGATTGCATCCCAATCTCTGAGCGGCAAGAAGCTTCAGGAGTGCCAGTTTGGTTTTCTTGGAATGAAGGTCAGTGGAGACTGTGGTGTCTTTAAGATATATGGTTTCATTTACACACAGAGAGATATACAACCTGAACATAAGATGGGAGGGCTCATAGCATTAACAATCCAACAGGTTTTGCTTCCCCATTAAGTGGGAAGGGTGCCAAAAGACATAGCCATGCATGCACAGAGCAAGAAGCCTCTGTCTTTATATCTTCCAGTCAATGTTAAACATGCAGCATAGTTGTTCTCCTATTGTTGTTCTCCTATTCAGAAGAATACATTGCCTCCAGCCAGATGAAGGGTTGGGGAAAATGCCTATCCCTCATCATAGCTTAGTTGTCTCCAAGGCAACATGGCCAGTTGAGGCCATTATCTTACAAAAAGACTAGTTTGACAAGTTTAGCAGATTCTATCTTGTACAGGCCCCCATTTTGTAGATACACATCTAATCACTACTAATGATTATCTACAGTAAGAAAACCCCAATGACAACTTAAGATTAGTAGGGTTCATTTGAACGGTATGGTGTCATTTTTTTCACCTATGAGGGATTTGTGGAATTAGGCCTACACTTTCCATAAGCACCAACCCTGACCCTCAGGATTTTGCACCATGTTGTCACATGGAAGAGCCATGAGAGCATATAGCTACTCCAAGCTGACAGGGAAACAGTCAGTCAGGATTGCACATCTCTGGTAAAACCCTATACATATGCTCCTTCAATTTGCTGGTTAATGTGTGGGTCCAAAGGAGCTGGAGTGGCCAGTGCATATACCCTGTTTCCCCTTTTTTAATACGTAGTCATAAAGTAAGCCATGGCAGGTTTTTTTAACCTTTGTGAGAAGTAAGACGTACCCCAAAAGTAAGCCGTGGTGCCGCCATTGTTCCCGTTGCCTCCTCAGCCCCTCCTGCTTAGCGCGCAGGGAGAGGCGCGGGGGGGGGGGAGGAAGACGCCTCTTCCTGCCCCGCCTGTTCCCCGTGCGCAGGGAACCAGCGAGAGGCGCAGGGGGGAAACGCGCCTCTTGCGAAGTTCTGCCCCGCCTGCTCAGCGCACAGGGGGAGGCTGTACCGTACCATACTGACGTAATAAAAATAAGACATCCCCCGAAAATAAGCCACCCTGTGTTTTTTTGAGGGGAAAAAATTATAAGACGGTGTCTTAAAAAGGGGGAAAGACGGTAGTGGTAGTGTAACAATTGGCATGGTACAGCTTAAACCCCCTAATGTGTGTGTTTGTGCCTTGTCGTGTCTCCTCACTACAAAGGCATAGATCTTGTGATAAAAATCTCCTCTACAAAAATCTATAAGGGAAAAAAATCCACCCCTCCCATTCCTACACACACACACACACACACACACACACACACACACACACACTGCTGTTTCCCAGTGGAGCTTCAGGATTTTAGTAAATGTCACCATATGCATGAAAACATTAGGTAGCCAACACTGGGCATTTGCTGGTTTTGTTTGCAAATGAAACTTTGTTACAACGTGTATTGAGCAAGGATTAATTATCCCTAAATATTCATGTAAACGAGAGAAGAGGAGGTCTAGACATATTGGTAGCTGCAGCAGTAAATGCAAATGAAGCTGCATGCATGATGAGAAAAATAAATAATAATCTACCACTTAGCCTTTAAGGAAACATCAAAGTATGCCACTCCGTCTATCTAAAGACAAAGCCATCTGAAAAGCAGGAGTTAGTTTACACATGAATGTCCTTTACAGTGCTACCTCAGGTTACATAACGCTTCAGGTTACATATGCTTCAGGTTACAGACTCTGCTAACCCAGAAATATTACCTCAGGTTAAGAACTTTGCTTCAGGATGAGAACAGAAATCGGGCAGGGGCAGCGCAGCAGCAGCAGCAGGAGGCCCCATTAGCTAAAGTGGTGCTTCAGGTTAAGAATGTTTTCAGGTTAAGAACGGACCTCCGGAACGAATACAGAGGTAACACTGTATTTTTATGAGATCCATTCATGGTGTTGGAACATTTGGTGATATTGAAGAATACGGATATTAGACTTCCTTCTGCCAACCCCCATTTCTCCATTAACTCCATTCCCATATGCTCACATGGGAAGGCTGGGCTTATGATCCATGTGCACCCCCCCCCCACGTGCAGGACATTGACGGGGCCCAGATACAGAACTCTGGGATTTAAGCAAACAAAAATCGAAGAAATTTTGATCTGCATAAATACTGAAAAGGTCAAAATGTGCAGGGCAACTATTTCCTTTCTGGGGCCATAATTCACAACTTCATTTGTGATTGTTCTGAGGGGTTTATGGGATTTGATGTTCAGTCTAGTATGGTAGAATTGGAAGGGATCCCCAAAGGTAATTTAGTCCAACCCCCTGCAATGCAGGAATCTCAACTGAAGCATCCATGACAGATGGCCATCCAACCTCTGCTTAAAAACCTCCAAAGAAGGAGAGCCCCAAACCTCCCGAGGAAGTCTGTTGTGCTGTTGAAATGTTCTTCATGGGAATTCCTCTTCTTCTGTACTTAACTATGTATCCATGAATTACTTATTTGCTGAGAGGATGCCAGTAGTATTCAAACTATGGCCACTGCTGCCTGCACGATATGTTCACAATGGGTGCAAAAATAAATGTTTTTTCCTGTACTCTTAAGTTTTGACCACACTGAGGGTCAGAACCTCAGGCCAAAGGCACCAGATTTAACACTGCAACACAACATGACACCTAGTCATTGGTAAGGTTTGTTACATGAAATAAAATGCTCCCACCACTTCACATGCGGGGAAATGGGTGGATTGTTGATTTGGCAGTTTAGGTGATGGCGCCATGTAAAAGAGCGAAGTGTAACATACACCTAAATATAAAAATCCCCCGCCTTTTAGTTTTAACATATTATGCTAGGATGCTTTTTCTTTACAGGCTGCAATTCAATGCCCACTTATCTGGGAGTTAGTAGGATCTACACCAGACATGTGTAGAATTGCACTTTCAATCTGTCTTGACTGCTTTGTCCAGAATAGCCTTCTCTGACCTAGGAGCCTCCACATGCTGTTGGACTACAACTCCCATAATCCCTCGCCATTGACTAAACTGGCTGAGGCGGGTGGAAGTTGTAGTCTGAAAGTTCTAATGACATCAGTTTGGGGAAGCCTGGTTTATAATATGCTTTCCGTTCAGCAGCACATCTCTTCCACTAGTTGCCCTGCATTAATGATCCCTCATGCACACAAATAGAAGGAAAAAAGACATGTTGAATGTGTGAAAACACCCTACATTGGGAAGCAAGGTCTTCCATCACTCTGTAAAGGAAGAATGAATGCAAATCTCTTTTCCAATAGGAAAAAAATGTGTATTCTATTTAGCAAAAATCATATCTGCTGTGGGGGGGGGGACAGATTTTTGGAAGAATGGGCAATAAAGGCACCTGCTCTAATCAGCATGTCCAGGCTTTGAATGGGAATTGATAGGCAAGCCTACAATCTCAGCCTTGCATTCTGTCAGCTCATACAGTAGTCTTCTTCTTTCCAGGAGAACAAAAGGAGCTCTCCTTTCCACCAGGCAATGTCTAATTATGTAAGGAAAAAAGTGATTAACTGATTATGATGAATAAATTAATCTCTGAGGAGTTGTATGAATTCAGACATTTCTAATTAGTATGATTTTCATGGGGCATCTCAAAACATCCTCTGTTCCTATTAGCAATGATTAACAGAACAATAAGTAATTTTTGGCAGCTCCTTGCAAAATTATTAGAATCAACCTGGGAGACCTAGATTAGGGATTCACGAGGATTTGCCGCTGATTGATGATGAGGGAATGACAAGTACCAAAGGCCTCCCCAATGAAGGCACCCATGTCTAATGATCTTAATAAGTAGCAGTGCAACTGGTACATTTGCCATCCTGTCAACTACCCTTCTGCTGAATCCAGTGTCTTCATTCAGTTCAATTCATAGTGCAATGGGTACCATGTGTCAGATTAGCAGGATATACTTCTGGCAATGTTGCAACCAAGTAATTTCTCTGACTAAACCATTCATTTCTAATCTGTTCTTCAGTGCTAGCAAACTTGTATACGAATCACGTATCATGAATCAAATAATGTAGAGGCTTGAAAAAAATTCCCATCACACTGGACACACCCACCAACACACACCAGAGCTCCATCATGTGTTGTTCTGGAGCAGGGGTCGGCAAGCTTTTTGGGGGGTGGGCCGGTTCACTGCACCACAAACCTCCTGGTGGGCCGGAATGTGTGTGTGTGCGCGCGCATGTGCATATGGCAGAGGGGGCTTCTCTCTCTCCCCATATCCCCCAGCCCCTCCCGTCTCCCTAGTTACCTAGAGTGCTGCCGAGAGACAGAGGCTGCCTACGGCAGCGGCGACAGAAAAACCAGCAGCCCAAAAGAGCTGCTTTTGGGCTGCTCATTCCTCCATCGCTGCCGCCAGCCTCTGCCGCTCACAAGGGCAGGCACAGGAGCCGTGCTTGGCAGACCGGCAGTGGCGGCGGCATGAGCAGCGGTGGCAAACAGCTTGCTCCGACGAGGGGCTGCTGGAAATGCTCTCAGCCAGCTCAGCCCAGCCCCCTTCCTCCTCTCGAACACACACAGCCGCCGCTCGCCCATTGGCCAGGGCCTCAAAGCTTAGAGGGGTTTGGCCGGCAATTTGCTGCACCAGGAGGAGGGAGGCGGTTCCACCGTGGTGAGGGAGAGGGGGGAAATGTTGGGGGGGAACCACAGAATCCCCACGCCAATCCACAGAATTGGCCCATGGGCCTTAGGTTGCCGACCTCTGTTCTGGAGGGTCCTTCATCTTTTGGAAGCATCTTTGTAGGATACAGAGGGCTGTAGTAATGAGGGAGCCAACAAGACCCATTGTGCAAATCAAGTATTACTTATTTATTTCATAAAATTTATACACCTCTTGATTGTCAAAAAAACAACAACACACACCTCAAAGCAGTTTACATAAATAAAAAGCAGTTTACAAAAAATAAGTTCTGCTCATCTATCCCTGGATCCAAACCAGGGTCATTGTATTATGTAAATAAATGGATGCTTTAGGTGAGATTCCTGCATTGCAAGGAGTTGACCCTTGGGATCCCTTCCAACACTATGAGTCTATGAAATATTCCCCATTCCCTAACCTCTTCCTCATGCAAATATTTGCATTCCAGGATTTGATCCCAAAATTATATTTCTTAACTACAATTTTTGATTCCTGTCCATGTCATATTGTTCATGTATACAAATCTCTATATACACACACAAAAATTAAAAAGTGATCCATGGAAATAGGGATTGTGTGCATAAAATTATTTGCTGGATGATGAACTTTGTATTGTTGCATGGTTCCCTACTTTCCCATGAATATCCATTTCCAGAAGAAGTCTTTCAGAGTCTGTTTCTTGGTGAAAGCCTAATGTGCCGGCTCTTGCTTGCATGTGGGTCTGTGCACAATCATGGCACTCAGTTGCGCAGGTGTCCCAGTCATGCACATTCCCTACCTGACAGTAGGCCCTTGTTCTTTTGCCTCAGACAACCAATGATCAACATGGTCAAAGGAAAATACATAATGTCAGGGTTGGAGCGAAAAGTGTGCCCCTGCTGCTCTAGAGTAAACACAGTAACATACTGCATGGGCAGTATATGAATAGTGCCAGATTGTGTGCAATTTATATTAATTTGCCTTTGTATCCTGTTTCTCTGAGCTTATCACTGATGCTTAAAAAAAACATGTAAAAGGCTAGCAACATTGGGAAGTTCTCCTAGACAAGCGCCATCAAAATAAATGGAAACTATGCAAGACAAAGCACCAAATTTTTAAACCCACCTTCCCAAGCTGCTTATTTGGAGAAAGAAGTCTAAACTTTTAAGAGGGTCGTGCACAGGTCATTGCATGGAGAATATGTCAATTGCTCCTGTAGGTTCCACATGTGCAAAGGAGAATGAGCACTTCTTGCTTCATAGCAGGGTAAGGTAAAGGTAAAGGATCCCTGGACGGTGCCAGTGTGGTGTAGTAGTTAAGAGTGGTAGACTCGTAATCTGGTGAACCGGGTTCGCATCTCCGCTCCTCCACATGCAGCTGCTGGGTGACCTTGGGCTAGTTACACTTCTCTGAAGTCTCTCAGCCCCACTCACCTCACAGAGTGTTTGTTGTGGGGGAGGAAGGGAAAGGAGAATGTTAGCCGCTTTGAGACTCCTTCGGGTAGTGATAAAGCAGGATATCAAATCCAAACTCTTCTCTTCAAACTCTTAAGTCCAGTCAAAGGCAACTATGGGGTGCAGCGCTCATCTCGCTTTTCAGGCCATGAGAGCCGGCGTTTATCCACAGACAGCTTTCCAGGTCATGTGGTCAGCATGACTAAACCACTTCTGGTGCAATGGGACACCGGGATGAGTGCCAGAATGCATAGAAACACCATTTACCTTCCCGCCACAGCGGTACCTATTTATCAAATTGCACTAGTATGCTTTTGAACTGACAGGTTGGCAGAAGCTGGGACAGAGCAACGGGAGCTCACTCCGCTGCATGGATTCGAACTGCCGACCTTCCGATCAGCAAGCCCAAGAGGCTCAGTGGTTTAGATCACAGCGCCACCCGCACCCCTCATCGCAGGGTACACCCCTTTGTACATGGAAGCTTCTCTGACCCCAAGGCTGCGGGGCTTCTGTGACTAATTACACAGTTATGAAATTTAGAATCTACATTTGAACCAAGTTTTATACCATTTCCATTCGTTTTGGGGGGAATTTTTTGTTGTTGCATTGAAAAAAGCATCGCTTCCAACCTCCAAGTGTATTAAATACCTATTATGCTGTCCTGTCTGACACCACCACCTTCTACCACTTCAAAGACAAAGAGCATTTATTAACATTCATTCATTCTAGCTTTTTTATATATAGTTGCAGAAAGTTTTTGGGGATTTTTGAGAAACCATAAGCATGTTAGGTTAACCCATTTCCTTTCAATGTGAGATGAGAGCAGGAACATTTCCATCAGTGAGCATTGCTCTCAGGAATATAGTGTTCACTATTTAAACTATATTACGCACTTGTAAATTGATGCAATGAAGGTCATGTCACTTTCCTATTGCGCTATCATGCCAGAATATGCAAAGTTATTCAAGAGGGGGGAAATTGCAATGTCTTCAATGCCAACAAGGAGTTGCCTTGTCAATGCTATTCTGGACATGACTAAAAAGGAATGGCTGAATTGCATTTTCAGCTAGGTTTATTGAAAATAGACATTTTAATGGATGTTGAACTCTGCAGACCTCAAGACTTTATCTTTCTTTAGCTTTTAAACACCACCCTATAATTCAGCACTATCAGCCGCCACCTCTTTCATTTTATCATCCACAGGTGAATACATTTGTTGAAAACATGATTTTCAGGTGTTTTATGCAAGTTGGAACTGTCAGAAAGCACAAAGGAAGAGGGGAATGTATGACAGTTGTTCAAGGAAAGGGCATTTGTAATAGTGATTTATACTATGCTGCTAAGTAACAAAGGAGACCTACCTAAAGGGCAAATCATGTAGTCACTAGGAAAATGTTTCTGAATTTATGATGTTGTACCTAAGTGGTGTTATCTAAAAGTGGGCTCTTGCTCTTATGTTTATCTCAATGGCATGGCTGTCTTAGCGGCATGGCTGTTTGAACCCATACCTGGGGAAACATGAGAAATCAAGAACCATGTGGAAGGAGAACCCTCTTGGCAGAGTCAGCCAAGTCTTAGAATCATAGAGTTGGAAGAGACCACAAGGGCCATCCAGTCCAACCCCCTGCCAAGCAGGAAACACCATCAAAGCATTCCTGACAGGTGGCTGTCAAGCCTCTGCTTAAAGACCTCCAAAGAAGGAGACTCCACCACACTCCTTGGCAGCAAATTCCACTGTCAAACAGCTCTTACTGTCAAGAAATTCTTCCTAATGTTTAGGTGGAATCTTCTTTCTTGTAGTTTGAATCCATTGCTCCGTGTCCGCTTCTCTGGAGCAGCAGAAAACAACCTTTCTCCCTCCTCTATATGACATCCTTTTATATATTTGAACATGGCTATCATATCACCCCTTAACCTTCTCTTCTCCAGGCTAAACATACCCAGCTCCCTAAGCCGTTCCTCATAAGGCATCGTTTCCAGGCCTTTGACCATTTTGGTTGCCCTCCTCTGGACACGTTCCAGCTTGTCAGTATCCTTCTTGAACTGTGGTGCCCAGAACTGGACACAGTATTCCAGGTGAGGTCTGACCAGAGCGGAATACGGTGGTACTATTACTTCCCTTGATCTAGATGCTATACTCCTATTGATGCAGCCCAGAATTGCATTGGCTCTTCTGATGGTTGTAATCAGACTCCAGAGGGTGAAGCCACAGATTCAGAGTGGAAGAGGGAATTGCCCTCTGCTGATGTACATCCTAGAGTAACAGCAGACCATTGTGCAAGTGCCTCTCTGGCCAGGGAAAGCTGTGTTGCTCTACTCTTACTCCATCCGAGAATCCTTAGTGAAACACCACTATCTCCCACTCTGTTGGTGTCAACAGCTAAAGAAAAAGCAGGAGCAGTTTGAATGGAGAGACTCCTGTCATGGAAGGTGTAGATTTAGCTCTCATTTAAGACTGAGGATGATGGTCATTGAAACAGCACCTTACAGAGCTACTCTGGGTGCCATTGAAGCCTTGCTTCCATATTGCTGGAGCTGTTGCTCAAAACAGATCAGCTGTCAATTGCCGGGAGGGGGGGGGGAGAGAGAGTTTCCATATGGACTAATAATCTGGGTTTTTCGCATCAATTCTGCTGTAGCTCCTAGGCATATTGAAACCCAGCCTAAGGCACGATTTGACACCTCTCATGTAAATACCCAGCTCTGATTAAAATATGGTAAGTTCTGCTACAAAGCAAGTTCCCATTATGTTTGCATTTTAAAAAGCCCTCTTAGATGTGTCATAGGACTTCCTTTTCTTGCTCTTAATTAATATTTTGGAAAAGCGTGGTAGGATATTACATCAACTGCTGACCGTCTGACGACACACCAGTGGTTATGCTGTTTGGAGTGGCTTTCAAAGTTGCTAAACTCCAAAAATGATTTGTATCTGATAAAGGAAATATGTCTGTTATATGCAATTGGTTTGTATCCCACTTCCTTTCAAGTCACTTTACTACCTGACCCAAAGGACTTGGTGACACCTTCCATTTGGTATATAGAAACTAAGTGGACTGGCAGCTGACACTTAACTTCAACAATGGTGTCAAGAAGGAGTTCTCCACAACACCTGAGAGCAGCAAGGTGTTAAGCACAAGACAGGTCAACATGGTGTTTACAACTCTGCCATCCAACAGAGAGAAATGGCTGGGTAGGTTGCCAGCAGTGTCACTTCAACATCCCCTGCCTGAGGTAGCCATCTTACCTTGCCTTATGTTTGGGTGAGCCCTGCTTTAATACAACACAAGGCAGTGTATATGGGTGCCCAGATGGAACCTTAAGCTGACCCCAACCCAGACTTACTGAAAGGTTGGTACATCATGTAAACTACTTAGAAGCCAAATCATCATCACCACCACCCTCAGAATCTGTTCTGGGATGACTCAGAGCCATTCTGAGCTCCTCAGAGGAAGCGTAGAGTGTTATAAAATGAAAACAAACACCTCTGGATTAAGTTACATTTGGTGGAAGTATTCCATTTTTATCTAAAAAAGATTAATGTTAGATCATTGCTACTTTGTTTGCCCTAGCTAAAGGCATTCATATTTACTGAGATTATTCTGCATAGCCTATTGTATTTTTTTTAATGATTTACTAACTGCTATAGTAGAAAATTTAAGAGGAGAAAACAGGATATGATCCCCCCACAGGTAACCATTGACGCGTTTGTCACTTGACACTAATCTAGAGAGAGGCATTACAAAAGGAGAGTTGACAGATGTACATGTGAGAGCCACAGAAGAACCAGGAGACCTCATTGTTATCGGCACTGCATAATACAATGCAGAATGAATTAATTATGATGATTGCTTAAAATGTACCTTTTTGTGTAATAGCACTAATTATCAGCAACCCTTTACAATGAGTGGGTAATCATTTCTAATTCCTCCAGCATTCATTGTGGTAACATTAATCACGATGAGCTCATTTGGTTTTAATGTGAATATAATATGTGATACCACAGGAATTCCATTGTAATCTAGCAGTAAATAATGCTCACTTACTGCTTCAGTGTTAGCAAGAATTCCTTTGTTAGACGGTGAATGCTCGTTGGTATGCATCCTCCCATAGTGTTTGCTTGTTTGTTCAAACGTTTGTTGGAAACGTTCGACACATTACAGCATGCCACTCGTAGCTCGAAGGAGAATTGTGCTTGAGGCCATCTGGAAACTCCATTGCCATTTTGGACGGAGCTGAATGGACAACATTGGCATGCTGGCATTGACTCGGAGAAGTGGCTTTGGGTTCCTTTAAATTAACATGGAATAAAAGGAAGTCTGAAGACATAGCAATTATGACACACTTGTATAGTTATTGTGGCGTTGCCTTTATGCCTTTGTTGGAGAAGGGCCATAGCATCTGCTCTGCTGCATGCAGGAGGTCCAATCCCAAGCATCTACAGTAGGGTTGAGAGAAACCCCTTTCTGAAATCCCGGTGAGCTGCTACCAGTGATTGCAGATAGTGCTAAGCTTAGGTGGACCAATGGTTTGGCTCAGTATAAGGCAAGTTCCTCTGTTCCTATGAGATTGTCAAGTCAGAATCTGTCCTGACAATGACAACCATATTTACCGGGCAAACAGATTGAATATTTTAAAACTTGTAAAATGAGCATGGGCAGGTATGGTATGGATGCATTTTATTTCTCAAGAATCTTGGCCAGGAGCTTCCTTGTATTTAATCTACTAATTAAGATAAAAGAGCTCGCCTTCTCACAACATTCGAAAACCACATTCTCTTTTTACTAATAGGCAACACAGATCACCACACACACATTCACGTTATTAATATTAAGTCAGAGACAAAGGGTGATCAGGTGCCCTCTCTTAATCTCACCTACAATAATATAATACTTCTTGCTTTTTTGCACTGTTTCCCCTTCTCCCATAAAAAGCCTGTTTGTTTTGCCACCCCAAAAAATCCTTGCCATGCCTAACTGCCTCTTCCATGGAGAGTAGAGGTCCCTGCCATGTGTGTGAGAGAGGAAGGAGAGAATGATAAGCTCCTCCTGTTTTTTCCTTCATCCTTCTTCCCATTGGTCCTCTAGTTGCCTTCCTGTCCCCTCCCTTTTCTCACTCATCTTCCCATCCTTTTTCCTCAGCTTGTTTCCTTCCATACATCCATCCCTTCTTATTCCCTTCATTCCCATCCCTTCTGTCACATCTTTTCTTTGTATATTTACTCCTTTTTGTGTTTCTCCATCTCTTGCTTTCCCCTCTTTCCACCCCTCTTCTATCCCACTTTTCTCTCTGTGTGCACAATGTTTCTCATCTTCCCACAACTAGCTAATTCAGGTGGGATTAACCTTTGGTCTCCCACATCTTGCGGAACTACTTGTTGGGACTGATAGAAGTTGTGGTTCAGCAATATCTGGATGGCCAAAGCTTCCCCACTCTTGAGCTATGCTATGGCAGCACTTACTCCCATCGCCTCCATATCTGTTCATAGGATGTGCCTCAAAGGAAGACCCACATACACAAAGGAAGGCCCATGTACACAACGCTCTTCCAAAAAAAGGCTTGGTTTTAATAACATGTTGTCCTTCTGCAGCATGTGCATGCATATTACAAATAGGAGAAGGAAAATGTTCAGAATAGCTTTTGTGAAACTTATTTCCTCCAATTCATATGGAAGAGATCCTTGTCCCCTTTCATGTTTGTGGGTCCTTTTTATTCAGTAACAGATTGTTTTTTTCTTGAGGTACCCTGTTTCCCCTTTTTTAATACGTAGTCATAAAGTAAGCCATGGCAGGGTTTTTTTACCTTTGTGAGAAGTAAGACGTACCCCAAAAGTAAGCCATGGTGCCGCCATTGTTCCCGTCGCCTCCTCAGCCCCTCCTGCGTGTGCAGGGAGCTAGCGAACCAGTGAGAGGCACGGGGGGGGGGAACGCGCCTCTTGCAGAGTTCTGCCCTACCTGCTTAGCGCGCAGGAAGAGGCGCGCGGGGGGGGGGAGACGCCTCTTCCTGCCCCACCTGTTCCCCGTGCGCAGGGAGCCAGCGAACCAGCGAGAGGAGCGGGGGGAGGGAACGCGCCTCTTGCGGAGTTTTGCCCCGCCTGCTCAGCGCGCAGGGGGAGGCTGTACCGTACCATACTGATGTAATAAAAATAAGACATCCACCCGAAAATAAGCCACCCTGTGGTTTTTTGAGGGAAAAAAATTATAAGACGGTGTCTTAAAAAGGGGGAAAGATGGTATCAGGTGTGAGTTTGCTTGTGTTTAATCTCCTCCTTTGGCTATCTTACACAGACTCTTACAGAGTTTCCAACTGTATCAGTAAGCAGCCACAAGGAATGTTCAGTTACTGAATTTGGATCGCTAGAAGGTTATAAGCACTATCAACATAAACACAGCATACTCGATGGAGCAATCAGGGATCATGGTTATCTTGTGGGCTACGTATCTGATAATGTAGTCGAATTGGCTACTTTCTGACACTAGTAAAGGCAAGTTAAGCTTATTTAGAACAGGTGTGGGGAACCACTGACCCTCCAGATGTCACTGAACTACAACTCCTGCAAGCCTATTCTTGGCGATGCTTCCTAACCAGATCAACACTTTCAGCAACCCCCGAAGAATGACCAAAAGGGAGGCACCATTTGATGTTTAAAAAAAAAATGTCCACAGATCAGTGCTATTTCCCCCCGCATAAGGCAAGTGTTAGAGCTGCAAAGGTTTTCTGTTCGTATCTGACAAGCAAGGATGCATTGTTAGTGTGCGAGTATAATCATTGCCCAGGGGTTCCACCCTATACAAAACCCTTGCTTGCATGCACACTTGTTCATAGATGGCAAGACACTGTTAGCAAGAAAGAGATGGACCAGTGCAGGGTGCATTCTTCACTCATTAAAGTCAATGAGGAAACCCCCAATTGATTCACCAGAATTAGGATTGTGCTATAGCTAAGATTCTCCAATGGCTCTGCTGATACAAGCTTCATTAATTTAATGTTCACATGCTGTGTGAGTCCTGAGGGTGGCCTATAAACATTAAATGGTTTATTTCTAGGCAACATCTTTTTGGAAATACAATATTCTCAAATATCATTTTCATCTGAACCCTGTGAAATCCATAGTAAGAAAATGCTTGATTTTCAATCGCCATTGTACTTGGTGCAAGCCTTCCCTTGGTGCAGTGATTGAATGCCTTCTCTGTTTTGTAAAAAAATAATAATTAAAAAAATCAACAAATGCAAGTTGCAATATTTGAATTAAAAATCATTTAGCACACAGGGAATAAAAACAAAACACAAACGTACCAACAATTATATTTTGTTTATCCTTGAGTTTCTTCCTGTCATTCTTGATTCAATTCTGGTTCAACAATATGTGACCTTTGCAACAGGGATTGTGAATGCAAAAGAGTTAACAGTGAATGCTTTTCTTTAGTAAGTGAGTCCACTGTTTCCTATAGATGCTACAAAAACCCAAGCAAACCTTAAGTTCCTAATAGGTTATAGTTACAGCTTGACATCCTTGCATTTAATTGTGCTGCTGATCAGAGTAGAATGAACTCACTGATACTAAGAAATAAGAGAAGCCAGGGCAAAAGAAAGTCCTGTGTTCACAAAGGAAACCCCACTCCCATAAATTTCATGGAACCAATTGGCTGAAACACATAGCTTAAATATTTCTCCATCCTCTAAACTTTCAAGCCAAGGAATGTCATGATGGTGAGCAGAGGGAGAAACATAACTCTTAGATCAGGGTTGGTCATTGTGGTGCCCTCCTAATGTTTTGTACTACACCCCCTCTCAGCCACAGACAGCATGGTCAATGTATTAAGAACAATGGTAGTTGTAGTCCACCAAATCTGGATGCAACCATGTTGGCTATCTGTGAGCTAGTTAACTAATTCTTGGTGCTTTGGGAAAAGTCCCATCAAATGGACAAACTTATTCTGCCAGACTCAAGATGCTTCTGAAAGAGTTTCAAGATGCTTATGAAAGATGACCACAGAAGCTGCGCCAGATGGACTATCTTGTAAGCCACCTTGATAGGATTTATTCTCATAATAATAAAATAAATAAACATTAAGACAATATGCAGTGCAGTTTCTTCCATTTCCTACTTTAGCAGCTGAGGCATATTTTAAAAGGTTGTACATCAGCATTGTCTTTTTTCTCCCCTAGAACTAGCATGGTCCTAGCTGTTAAATCAGAGGAACAGAAGCAATTTCATATTTTTTAAAAAAGAAAAGAAACACAAAGAAAAGTTTCAGCACTGGGCAATAATAGAGGGAATCACTCCGACTATGATCTTCAGATTAAGAATTGAGGATATTACAAGCATGATCCTATTTTCATTTGCAAAATGTTGGAAGGCATGTTGATCTACAAATTACCAAATGGCAGGCAGATATTAATGGCAATTTATTTATCTATTTTATAGGTCTAAACTTTGCAGTGGGTAACAACAACAACAAACAGGCACAGATTGTCCATGATATACTGGATTTATTTAAAAGTAAAGCTATGAATGAATGCTCAATAAATCTCCTTTCTTTTCTGCTTCCCAAATGAAGTTGTTTGGAAAACAGCTGTTTGAGGGGGAGGGCAGCGGGGGAACACATCTTTTGCAGACTGGTCTAATCCATTCCATCAATTTAGCCCCTTGTAAAGTCACACACAATTATTCTGGAAACAAAGCGAGTACTGTGTCAGATTGCAGGCTATGAAATAAAAAGTGGGTTAATGAAAATACAGGCTAGGAGAAGGAAATAAGATTAGAGGTGACATATTGTTTTCAGCCAAGAGGACTTCTCTGGGTTGTAGCTAGGGGAGGGAGAGGGAAATCTCCAGCTATTCTGCTTTAGCCATCATATCAAGTCTCCATTTGTTGTGGAATTCAGAAATAATTGTGACCTTAGGGCTGCACACAGCAGCATGAATTAGATGTGGGTAGTTATGAGCACTGTTTTCTCGAGCTACCTGCAGCTAGTGTAGCTCCTTGCCCAAAAGGAAGCTTGGAGTTAAACAAATTCTCTTCAGGCACTTTGGCTTTTAAGTAGAATAAAACTCATCCTTCAATTATTATTTTTTAAGGGACCTGGTACTATTATAGCCACTGGTAAATGACTGGTATTAGCCCTCCATTATTTGAAACAGAACTGGCCCCAACTTTGCTCGTGTCCATGTATAAATCATACTTTCCTTAATTGTCACAGCCTGCAGCCAAATTAGGACCACAGATTACAAGCCTGTTTGCTGAAGATATGAAGCCCTTGAAGTCTTTCGTGAAGACATGCCATTGAGTGGAGAGTATGAGATAAACTGGAAATATTTAGACATGCCGACAATGGGGAGACTTGACTGATTACTAGGGAAGCACAAATGCAGGCATATTTTTGGGACTAAGCCCAAAGAAAACTTTCAGGAGTAGTATATTAAAGTGCTCTCTTCTCTCTCTCTCTCTCTCTCTCTCTCTCTCTCTCTCTCTCTCTCACACACACACACACACACACACACACACGCACACACACACAGGTACGCTAGCACAGAAATCTACTTAAATCAGATTTACCCAACCTGCTGCCCTCCAGATGTTTGGGACTGCAACTACCAGCACATGCTTTGTGGCCATACTAATTACTGGTGAACACATTTGTACATCACAACTGGTGCCCAAGTTACATTTGGTGGTGTTGTTGTTGCAACAGAAACTAAAGTTTGCATCACAGTTCTAAAACTTCATCATATTATTTTATTAAGAGCTTCAGTGGCTTGAATCCTAACCAGTGCTTTCCCCCCCAAGAAAAATAGGTGCCAGAACTCACTATGTTACATTAAGTCGCCGGGCTACTTGAGGCAGCCCTGAATGGATGCCTGTTTGACAATATCACGGCTAAAAATTATGGCAAGCTGTCTCCCTATTCTAGCTGGTTTGAGGGTTGCTCCTGATTCTGGTCCAGGTCAATTAAATGCACCCTGCATCCTTCATTCTCTTAGATTCAGGTTGATGGCTAGGGCAGTTCAGAAAGGTCCTTGCACAAACGTGTGCACATGCAACTGCAAAGGCCTGGCTGGAAAGCTTAAAGACACCCCACCCCTACACTGAAGACAGATTGAAGAAAAGGAAATATGAATTGGCCCTGCCCTGTAGCCACTGGCGTAGGAAGGGGGTGCACCGCCCCTGGTGCCACTCTGGCAGGGGTGACAAGTTGGCCCCTGCCTCCCCCCAGGTGTACAGCTCCTTACGGGATGCCCCTGGCGAGCGGCACCCCGTACAGACTGTGCATGTGCTGCATCCCACGCATGCACACTGCACACTTCGTGCGGAATGCCGCACATGCAGTCCATACGTGCTGCTCGTGCATGGCAGCCTTTCAAGCATGCGCAGAAGCCGCACATGCGCAGTCCCTATGGGGTGCCAAAAAATATTCCACACCGGGTACCGTCTGGGCTTGCTACGCCAGTGCCTGTAGCTTGACCAATGGTGGATAGGGACAACTAGGAGCTAGATGGAGTGATAGATCTTTAAAAAAATTTTAAAGTGTAGACTCGCACACGCTAGCCAGCTTCCATTTTGACTTGAAATATTCATTTTGGGCTTCTCAGAAGTATGTAAAAGCAAGAAGCGGGTGGGGAAAATGCCGGCCCACAATGGCGTCCACCTGAGAGGTGCCAGAACTGTACTCTGACATGCTCCATCTGAAAAACCCCCCACAATTAATCCTATCTAATCTTCTGCTGGTGGAATTGTTCCCTGAGCATAGCTCTGGCCATGGAATACTGCCCCTGGTGGAATGGGGTCTGTCCATGCCCCAACCAATCAGCTCTGGGAGATTGGGGGACCATCTAGAATAAGATGAGAAGAAACGCAGTGTGGGCAAGGGGAAAACTGGTAAAAAAAATGCCTTTCTCTTGGAGGATCTTCCACTGGATCGCAGTTCCTCCATGAATGGAATGAATAGTTCTATTTCCAAGCACCTAGTTAGGAGCCAAGCAATTATGTTTGTGTTTTATGCTTACTAAACTATCACCGGGAATGTCATAGAATCTTCTGCAATTGATTTTGGATTTACACCTAAGCATGTGTCTGCATTTTTAAAAGGATCTAACTATTTTATTTATTTAAAGTGTGAGTCCACCCGTCCTCAAGATTTTATGTAGGTAAAAATACCTTGGGAGGAATTTATATCAAATAACAAGCCAGATACATAAAACATAGCAGGTATTTATGCCTCCTACAGCATAACCTTTAGCAACAAGAAACTAGCACATACAAAAGAGATCTTAACAATAATTTCAAAAGATATTCATTCTTGGGCTTTGGAAGGTCTTCCAGAGAAAGATGTGCCAAGTTTATGATGTAGTTATTAAAGACTATTTTTTCTGTGTTGTTCAGAAGTTAGATCAAAGACACTTGATTTCATCTTTTGCAGTAGCTCTAATGTGCCGTATATGGATTAGGGCCAGCCTGGGTTTTATTACTGTTGAGACTCTCTACAAATTGGACTTGGTCAGGCAGGTATGAAAAGTGCTGGCAGGCTTAACTTTGCATTTTCTTTTCTACTGGAATTGTTTCGATGAGACTTGCTTCTCTTTACACTGACCATATTTCTGTGTCTTTCATGTTTTCCCAAAGAACACTCTACTGGTGCACAGATGGAAATTTTAAAGACAATATTCAAGGATGGGCTGAGCAACTAATTTTGTCCCATTTCAGTCTCACTGGCATGTCTCTGTATCACGTCTTTACTGTAAAAGAAACACTTTTCAGTGCTTTTTAGTGTATTCTCCAGTAAAATACGTATACCACACCACATGCAACATTCATGCAAAATATAAAATATATAAAATATAAAATATGTAAAAATACATATATGCTTGTAGTTTTTGCACACGAAACACGAATTGCAAAATTCAGAAAAATGTGTAATCCAGTTGTGACTTTTGTTCCAATCTGCAAGAAAGTTCAAAGGTGTCAGACCAGGTCGCTCCATTGCAAAAATCCAAACAAGCAGAATGCTCCTTGAAAGTTGATGTATTGTGGGGTATGAAAAGACTGAACAGAAGGGAGTCTTCTCTCTCTCTTTGGAATTTGGGCTCAGCCTATGAAGTACACTTTCAGTAGCCTCAGAACTGAAAAAAGACAATATATTTCTTAGCACAATCCAGTTAACTCTATGGATAGCCATCATATAAAGATGACAGTGATGCTCACCTGGGAACTATGGAAACTAATACAACCAAGGATGGACAACCGAGTGCCCTGAATTATTCTTGGATTAAAATCTGAGTTGGGGAAGAATATACTGCTAATCCCTTCCCACTTACCCAGCCCTTTGATCCCCATATTCCCTTTACTTAAAACTGTATTTACTTGGCCTGATGGATTGGAGTCACAGTAATGCCCTGGCCACCAAAATGGAAGAGTAGAGGTCTTTTCCTTCCTGGAGCACAGTATTTTGACAGGACGACCCAAGATCCTGATGACCTGCAGGAAACCCTAGCCACCACCTGGTGGCTTCCTCCTCCTTCTCCTCATGGCTCTTCTTTTTCTTCATTATAAGATACAATATCTGTGATTCACACACACCCTAAGAGAAACATCCAAGTCTGCACATCAAGTATCAAAATCCTCAGTCCATGGCTTGATTATTATAATAGCAACAACAATAACAGCTTCTTTTGAGTGTTTACAAAGAAAACTGTATTGCAAAATTTACGTCATTCACCTTACTTTATAATGTGTTGAGAATGTCTGCCACAAGCAACAATACACTGTAAGAAAGGGGACATTAAACATCAACTATCAATTGATGTGTCTGTTTTCCCCCCATCACTGAATTTATTGTTGTTGCCTATCGTATTTAGTTTCATGTGTAAGTTGGAAGATGCTTAGAGCATCTACTGAGATATTGTCTTTCCCCCTTCCCCCAAAAAACATCATATTGGCAAGGAAGAATCATTCCTGAGATTTCTTTATGATTTTTATTCCTTCAAGAAAAAGAGACAGATATACGTCGAGTCACAATGATTGTCGAAGGCTTTCAAAAAGTAAAAGGCTGTTCAGTGAGTAACTTTCATGTTTTCAACTTGGCAAGTGCTGCAGTCAAAGGAGACCTTATCCATTTTCTTCAGAGCTCTATCATTAGCTCTTCATCCCTGGTGACATTTTGACATGTCATCGT
Organism: Darevskia mixta; assembly: GCA_034641385.1. Taxonomy (NCBI): domain Eukaryota; kingdom Metazoa; phylum Chordata; class Lepidosauria; order Squamata; family Lacertidae; genus Darevskia; species Darevskia mixta. Next base: position 9,958,332 of record JAWWNH010000029.1, read on the forward strand.
TTCTGTGATCTGAAGTATGTATCCATTGATTTTTCAATCATTCTCTATTAAAGCCAACAAAAGAGATTTAATGATCCCATTCAATCAATCCCAGAAAAATAGCCACCAGTTTCAATCCCATTAAAGATCCATACTTTTTGTTGTTGTTTGCTTTCTCTTGAATTCATAGTAGATTAAAATAATAGATGCTTCTTTGGAAATGGCAAAAGAGGTGTTGAGCCAGAGGCAGTACTTTCAACTAAGAGAATGTTAGTGCATAAAGCCATAAGGATTCGTGATGGATATGGCTACAAGAGTCATGGCTTCAGTCACTATCCCTTCCAAGAGTTCAAGTGAAATTAAGCACACAAAATTATGTCATGGCATGTGTCTGTATTATACAATTCCTAAAAATGAAAGGCCTGGAACCTCCATCCCTCTCCCATCAGCAGACTCCAAATTTTTAGATTCTGACATTCATAGAGCTGGTGTTTTCTAATGATCTCACATTCTTTCGCTTAGGATGGCTCCCCTTTGTTTGGTGCCTCTAGCCTATAGTGCAATACTTTCTGTGATTTTGGAGATACCAACAAAGATGGCCACATTTCAACCTGTTCTGACTCCTTACTGTGCAAACGTATCTCCCTGAAAATGTTTGGTTGTAGGCATCTTCCAGTCTTCCCATTCTTACAGCTTCCAAGATATATAGTAATGGGTCCACTAACTCATATTTCATTATATTTATTTATTTGCTTTCACAGAAAAATAACAAGCTGCTGTACATCATGAAAAAATGGTGCTACAATAACAGCATCAATATAAATATATTGCTATCCTACTATTATATGCCAATTTCAGTAGCAGTATAAACATATATAGCAAGAGACAGATAGTGAAATATTATTTGCTGAACAAGTTAGATATATCTCATGCCTGCTCATTTAAGAAAGCTACCACAACTGTAAAAATTGAACATTTTAACTAATATTATTGATGGATCATTTGTATACAGAAAGGGAATTTGGAAAACAATAATTTTTGCACACTTTTGCAATGCAGATTAGATGAACACAGGGCCATGCAGACTGTGAAAATGGAGGTGAGAATGTCTTTAAGTTGAAAGCAGTGGTTTCAAAATTAAAGAACCTGCCCCAAAAGACGGTAACAATAATGTAGTGAGCTGCAGATACTGGGGGTACTTTTGGATAGGATTTCTATTCAAGGCTTTAAATTATGTGTGTGCACATGCACATATCTCCCACCTTAATGGAGGCATTTTAGCGTTTGACATGTGCCCTATAGGTGAGATTCAAAGCATGCGAAAAGGTCCACTGCCTTTTTGGACTGTGAAAGCTAAAAGCATTTATTCCGGCACTGCCTTGTTGACTCTAATTGGGGCCTGCTTGCAGTAAGAACAACAGGGGAAAAAATCTGTCCTGTTGTTGACAGCACAAGGGGGGAAAAACAAAAACAAAAAACAAAAAACAGTTTTTCTTCCAGGAACCATATTATTCCCTATTTTATGCAGTTGTCTGTAGCTCTCTCTTCATTCTAGTTGGATGCTAATTCATTGATATTATTCCTGAAGCAAATATTATTTTGTATTCTTTGTAATGGACCCTCACATACGCAATATTTCTGCATATTTCATACGATCCGTTCTGTTAAAATAATCATTAGCCTGCAGTGCAATGATAATAATTAGAGCTGTGTAAATCCCTGCTAATTCAGCCCTGCGTGTTCTGTGGCACATTTTATTTTATTCATTATTTTGCCCAAGCTTTGCATCCTGTGGGTTGGATTATGGGTTTTTGTTGTTTTTGCAGCGGTGAAAACTGTCCCCCTAAGCTTTGTTTTGATAGGGTTTGGAACCGAAAGTCCTCAAAATAAGAGTCAGCTGAAAGCAGCAAGGTTTGCTTACTTTCTCCTAGAAACCATAAATCTTCTCGCTTGGTGCCTGGCCTTGTATCACTTGAAACTCAGCCAAACCTCGCAGAAATATTCATGAAGGCAGCCAGCCTTCTCTGAATTACATGCTCATAAAACAGCCTGAAAGAAGGTGAATTCACCTGCTACCAACAACACTATAATGTGATGCACATCTTAGCTTCTTTTTCTTCTTCTTCTGTTTAAAAAGGACTACCGTGGAATTTTAAGACATATTTATAGTGTTATAAGTTTTCATAGGCCAGGCACATTTCATCAGATGCATGAAATGTCGTCTATAGGGGAACATGGGAAGCTGCCTTTACAAAGTTAGACCCTTAGTCCATCTTACTCAGTATGTATTGTGTAGTGTACAGTGACTGGAAGTACTTCTCCTGGGTTTCTGACAGGGGTGTAGGGAGTCAGCAGCGATTCCCATCCCATCAGGTGCTCATATCAACCAGCACTCTTTTAATTCTGCTGCAGTTCGGCTTCTGCTAAAACCTATGTACCTTGTTTGTCATGTCATCTGCCAGAGCCAAAACTAATGACATTAATTACACAGTTCATTTCCATACATTTAAATGGAAGAGACACATCAAAAATCATGCAGAAAATAATATAATCATTTACATAATGTTTGTGGACTAAATAAACCTTGGCAAATACTGCTCATATTTGCTTGCCTGGTTTCCGTTCCTCACCACCGATGAACATGCAAATTGTGGTCATTTTTTGCTCCTGTTTCTGTTTTTGACAGAACCTGAGACCATCTGCAGATGCTATGCCTCTTCAATATGATTAATATAATATAATATAATATAAGGAGAATTGCTTAATTTTTGTTCAAGCTACATAAGACACTGTAATTGCTTCGTGTTGCTTTCTCCTTTCATACCTTTAATGTAGTCCTAATAGTCACTTTGCAATTTTGCACTTCGTTTTTGCACCTCATTAAAGTTATCACCCATAGCGCTGGTGCATTTGTAAATATATTCTTCACATAGGAAACAGTTTTTCCCAAGCAAAGGAAGCTGCAAGAAGCATTTGAGCTTCATCAAACGTCGACTGCAAGACCCTCATAGCCATTGGTTGTCATCAGCTGCACATGCTAATGTGTTTATCTGAAAAAGGGGGGAAAGAAAGGGGGCAAAAGCTGTGTCCTTCCAAGACTAAGCATCTCTGCTGACTGACTAGCCAGTCCTGTCTGAAGGAAGAACAAAAGATCCCACTAAACTAGCATGACATTAAGATGACAGTCCTTATCTACCATTGTTAGCTAAAACATGGGGAAAGTGTCGCTTTGAGAATTCCAGAAGGTACCGGATGTGCCACAGCTCAATTGTTTGCAAAGGCCAAATTGAAACAAGCTATAGTTTTTGGACTACTTAGTTATACACCAGTGACCAGAGAATTGCAGACATGTCTCCTAGCCCACCCTATCTTCTGAAGCGTATCCTCTAGACTATTATGTAGCATTTGAACAATGACTGTTTCCCACCCCTAAAATAAAGGGGAAGCCTGAATGCACTGCATATTTCAAGCTAATATTATTCCTTTGGTCATTTAAAGAATAATGGTTGAAATATAAAGGAGCTCATTCATTTCATTTAGGCAAGAGGTGTTAGTAGGATTTTCCAACCCATAAGGCAATGTATATCTCTCATTTGCTGATTATATATCTTTACCGGTATATATATATATATATATATATATATATATATATATATATATATATATATATACACATACCTGTTATGTCTCAGCACTTGTAAACTTTATGGACACGGTTTCAAATCTCAGTTTAAGATGGACCCTGTGATCCACATGGGCATCTTTTATTCTAAAGCAGAACAAACGTGTTGTTGTTGTTGTTGTTGTTGTTTTTAAAGTGGTCATGATTCTTGCAACGTTTACCGGTAGTATTTTGTAGTCTGGTTGGCTCCAGTCATATTTCTCCAGGGCAAAGTGTTAGATGCCTGCAGCTGTACTCAATTAAAAAAAAAGGAAAGGGAAAGGGGAAAATGGATGTATGAAATGCTCTACACTGAGCAGAAGGAAAATGATGGTTCTAACAATGAAGCTTTTTCAAGTCTAGGCTTTAAAACTTATAAGTAGTACTGTAACACATGGCATGTAGAAGCAAGAAATGTTTGCCACAATCCAATGTATCCACACTTCCGGCTGTAAACCTTTTGACTCGGATATAATGAACTTGCAATAAAATACATGGGGAAGTTCAAGGTCTGTTTGCAGCAATAAAATTCATCAAGGAAACTGGATGGATGTAATCTTCAAGACAAAACCAGCAAAACTCTGACACAGTCACACTTTTGAGTTAATAATTTGGACGATAGACGTGAGCGGAAGCAATTCCCTAAGGCTAGGCAATAGGAACAATTGCAGCGGTGTTGGACTGAATAAGGCTTTGATATATGAGGAAGATACAGCTGTGACATTTTATATTGTCATAAAGTCAAGTGGCTCTCTATGCTGCACAACTCAGAGTGGCTTCAGTTGACTCACTTTCCATGTTGACGTGGCTGTTTGCAATTACTCTAAGACAAGAAATTCAGTTCTCTGAATACAGAAGATGGAGGGTGGCTAATAAATACACTAATGACATGCCTGGCATTATGGTCTGTCTATTGCATGTCTGCTTCTTTGATTGATTATGAATATTTATTATAAATTCTTAAGAGCTGAAGACCCCATTTTATTTTGTCCATGAGTTTTTTAACCCCCCACCCCGCTTTGTGCTATATTCTAGTCCAGTATACACGCCAAACACCTCATAAGTAGAACGCTTGAACCAGTTCTCAGAAAGGTCTGTAAAACTGCAGACTAAACCACAGATCTGAATTCCAAATGAAGGACTAGTATGATGGGACAAATATGGGGGCTTCACTGTAAAATCTGACATAATGGGAAAACTTCCAGAAGGAAATAACAAAGACATCAACAGAAATCCTAGTTTAGGAAGGCACATCTAGATCAAGGGGGAAATGTGGTTTTTTGTTTGTTTGTTTGTTTGTTTGTTTTGTTGAATGGGCAGATTGAAACCCAGAGCAAAATGGATCAAATTAAGAATTTGCAGGGAGAAATTGAATGTCATATGAAAATACAACTCTATCAGAAACATAAAGGATGCAAAGAGATGGAACAATTGGAATACAAGGCATATAGGGGGGTGTGTGTGTGTGTGTGTGTGTGTGTGTGTGTGTGTGATTAAGAGACAAGTAGGAAGGAAAAGAACCAGAGAATATGAACAGATTAAAGATATGAGGCAGATAATGTAAGACGGCAGGAGCTATTGATTTCAAAGGAGGAACAAACTTAAAAGAGGAAACCACAGAGTGTAAAGAGAGCCAAGGTCAATGGAAGAAGGAAGGGGAAACAAGGAAAAGGATGCAGAAACCATTGAAGGGAGGGAGAAGAAGGAAGTAGGGAGAGATGGAAACAAAGCAAGTAAAGTTCTTGGTAATGCATTGAGGAAAACTAATGTTGAGGATTAAGGAAAACTGTTAAGAAACTGGCCCAGGACAGGCACATAGTCGCATACTACTGGGACCAACAATGGCAATGAAAGTGATAGCTGGAAGAAGAACCATGTTTCCGAAATTAATATTGCTTGGATCAACAGATTTGGTACCTCAAGGCTTCTCCTGCAGCAAATGAATAACAACTGAGCCATTTCTTGTGGAATGAATGAATGAATTGATCATCTGGAAAGACTCTCTGACATTGTCCAGATGACAAAAAGCATCAGACAACAAATTAGACAAATTCCTTTCCTCTAAGTCCCCGTTATACACCAGAGACGCAAAAGAGTGCCTGGCTAGCGTTTGGCTCAATGAGAATGTAATGCCACTTGATTTCACTTAAGAAGTTTAGTTAGAAAGCTTTTCGAAATGAAATGATCCTTACATGTGATAAATCTGAAATGAATGTGAAACGAAACCTCAAAAACTGTCCACTTCATTTGTACCCTAAACACAAAGACTATTCCTTGACTACTATTATGATTATTAATGAAATATTCTAACTGGCACTAACACCTTTTTTGTAATATACTCTGTGTTTTCTAATGATTAATATTGCTAAGAATATCATAATATGGCTCATTTTAAAAAATCAGTTATATTATCAACTAATTATATTGCATATTAGGATTGCGGTTTTAATTTTATAAATGTTTATGATTGGATTTGTCAAGGAATTTCTTTCATCCTCCTCATACCTTTTCCTTTTGATCTGTATCCAGCTTATATCAAACATTCCTATCTTTTCCTTTCACTGAATTCCTGGTATGATGTTTCAAGCCCATAACATCTGTCTCAGTGTTTTTAAACATAAGACAGGTCAGTTAGGGGCCATTAAATTCATTGTACCTATCAATTTTCCTGAAATTAAAACATCCTGCCATGGTGGAGGCATTATGCTCTGAAGCAACGACTTGACAAACCTTTTGCAAATATTTAGCTTGAATGGTGGTAAGTGAATCTCACATCATGGAGAGCCTTGTATATGTTACTAAGTATAGTCCTTCTAGCATGCAAGTACAATGTTTCATAGTTGATCAAGGTCCATTCTCATGATCTTCTCCATCAAGTAAACCTGCATGTCAGCTGGCTACCTACAACTCAGAAGTGGGGAAACCTGTGTTCTTCTAGTTGTTGTTGGACTACAATTCCCACCATCCCAGACTGTAAATCATGTTGGCTAGGGCTGATGGGAACTGGAGTCCAACGAATTCTGGAAGACCGCAGATTGACCTCTACCCCTGCAATATAGATTGGAGTTCTTCATACCACGACAACTTAGAACTGGCACACAGAAAGCTGGACCACACTATGCTCTGTATTAATATTAACTTGAAATGAGAGCATTCAGAGACTCTTAATAGTATTAATATCATTTGAGAATGTTTCTATACCGCTTTTCAGCCTTATGCCCTTGGAGAACAGCATATTTCAAAACAATCAGATAACAATGCAATAATCAAAAATAGCACTGGGGAAAGTTCCAAATATAGTCCCTCATTTAGGTTCAGTTCACACAAACAAGCAGTACAAGGGTCATGAGAGCCTTGGCATGGGGAGGCTGTGGCTGACCTCTGTTCAGAGGAGTCACTACAGAACACTAGGATGGAGAGGGACAGGGCTGCAGTGGCAAGGTCAGTGCAGGGAAAACACACCAGCAGAACTAATCCAGTGCTCTAACCTCACCACCCAACTCTCTATCCTGGTATGCCAAGTGGCTCAGCTGGATGTAAGTCAAGTGAGCAGCTCAGCCCACAACACAACCTGCACACACCCAATGGAGAAACCTGAACATGCATTGATTCTGTAGCCAAACACCTAACCATGCACTTCTTCATGTGAAGAGGACCCCTAAGCTGCAACTTTTGTAGGTTTCCTAGGTACATTTGTTAGCAGGAAGCAAGTTCCACTGAACTTAGAAAGCAGATGTTGTCGAAAACCCTCTAGTTGAGCTAAAATTGAAATAATCCCTGCTGCTTTTCATGTATTGGTAAACCCAACACCTGACTTTGTTTAATAGTTTTGTTTATCTTGGCATGGTGGGTGGGTAGGAAGAGGTGGGTGGGGAGTGACAAGGCGGTAATTTAACACCTGAAGAAATACTGTTAGGAGTGAAATATTTGTAAGGCAGCTGCCAAAAGCATAGCTTCCTGTGTTGTAGGAGGTTTCCCTAGTACCTGAAAGTATCAAGATCTTGATAGCTAGAGCTTTGAAAATATCTAATTACACTTATGTAAAACTTTTTTGATTTCCCCTTCCTCCCATAAAGATAATTAAAATATGAATCATGGCGGCGGCGGCTGACAATCTGTGTTAATAAAGTAATTATTAGCATGTTCAAATTCAATATGCTTGCATTCTCCCAATATAAACTTAGAAACATTAAAAAATGTTGTTTCTGTACTATCCCACCCATACAGTTAAGTGGCTATTCCACATCCACACCCTTTGCTATAGACACCAGATATTTAGTACTGGTACTATCACTCAATATGCTTTTACCTTGAGTTTGCTCCTGACCCATGGCAGTTCACCATTAAATTACTGTTTAAAGGCTCAGCTGCTGTTCAGGCCAGAAACAAGAAATGGAGATCATTTCGGAGAGGAAATAGTTGGAGAACCTGCCCTTTTCAAAGGGAGCATCCCACTCCCTTGCAGAACACACATGTATATGCTACAGCTGTGCCATTCTTCTCACCATGAAATCAAAGCAAGAAGAAAAGCAGTGGTGTATTCATTCTCACAGAAGTGACCAAACAGTGCAGAAGTAATAACATTGCTGCAGCTTGTAATTACCTGGCTCACAATATGAATTTGCCGCGACTGTGTAAGACTAGAATGTATTATGAATTAAGCAACATTTTCCTCAGCAGTTTGGTAAATGCCTGTGGCAAGTTCTTTAATAAATCCCTTACCCTCACACTGTGAAATTACACAAACTGTGAAGCTGTTTGTTTTGTACGCACATGCGCAAAAGTTCTCTAATATGCAACCCTTACTTTTGCTGACGCTCTTATTGATTGCTTGAAGAGATGATCAGTGGGTGGCAGCCAACATGAGTCATACTTCAAGCAGAGGCACCCGAAATCAATATGTTGTATCCAACACTGCATTAGCACACCTCCCCTTCCTCTCCTCCCCCTGTAGTTCTCAACACACCCCAAAACCTCCTCTGGAGGATTGCCCAACCCTCTGGAGCAGACATTTGAGGATGTGCAGAGAGTTGCAGGGGAAAGAGAGGAAGGGAAGTTTTGTTGTGTGAGCGGAAGCCTGTTCTACGTGCACAATGAGAGTGATGGAACAGTCCAATGGACTTCATTCCATTCATTTCAATGTATATACTACACAACAAAACTCAATGGGAATAACAATGGAGATCACTCCATATCTCCCCCCCCCTATTTTTATCTATCCTATTTTTATTTTTTAATTAATTTAAAATTTAGGAACAACTGCAGTTCTCCCTCTCATCCTTCATGACAACCCCAAACACTTTAATCAATGTTATTAATGATTTCTTTCAAGCATTTTTGAGCCATTATTGTCCCGCATCCAGATCCAAGGATTCTCCCCCGTCCCCATTCTTAGGTGTGTCACTTTTTCAAAAAGTGGCATGCATGAATTCCCAAGCAGCCCTCAGCCATGGCTGGTGTGGTGAGTTACAGTTCCCATGAGACAATAAAACAGAGCACATGAAAGCACCACCATGGGAGTGGTACTATTAACATACATCAGTAAACATGACAAGTAGTGAAAGATCTCTTTAAAATGGATGTTTTTTTCATCTGAATGCTTCCTGAGAAAACTCGTAAGATCACATCACCTACTATATACCCAACCAATCACTATATGCTGCAGGAGAGGGCCTTCTGCACATACCATCTGACCAGAAGCTTCATTCCATATAAAGTTGGAATCTGCCTTTAGTTTGGTGGCACCTATCCTTTGAAATAAAAAAATAAACACTCTCCCATTACATAACAGCTAAGTACCATTCCTATAGAGGTTTTTTTTTGGCACATATGGAAGACTTTCTTTTTTTCAACGAGTATTTTAAGTAGAAACTCTTATTGCAGTCTGCATCTGTAATGGATTTAATACAGTTTTTATTATTGGTGTTTTATTGTTAATAAGCAATAACTAACTAACTAACTAACATATTTACTGAGCCAAGTCTGATTTCAGCCAAAGGGGAACTTTCTCATCGCTATTAGAATGTGCAAGGTAATGTGGGACTAAAGACTGCTGTGTTGTGAGTAGGCTTGGATGCATTAGTTTAAAGCAGGTTCATTCTTCTGGTTTGATTTTTATTGAGCTTCGAAGCACCAAATAATTATGCACCCTTTGACTTCTTTGAAATAGAGGATCCACTATGACCCAAAAGTTTTGTTTCATCTACTCATCCTAATGGACAAAGAGAGATGTAGCAGAACATCCTATCCATTTCTCTACACTAGAGAAGAAAGTATTATTATTTTTTGGATAAACTTTCTCAAACCCTTCCCTCTCCCCAGCCTGCTGCTGTTATTTTTGATGGCTTTTAATTTAATGTTTCCCCCAAGAGGAAGCAAATAGTTTCAAATGGTGTCACAAGTATGACCTTTTTTTAAAAAAAGAAAAATATTTTTTATTTTCTGTGTACTGCTGCCCATTCCAGTCAACTGTATTAGAATTCACTGCACTGTATGGTAGTCACTGAAGTACCTAAGCAGAGAAATGCACAGATTGTGTGAGGAAAAATGAGCTCCCTTACCTGAGTTGCAAAAACCTTCAACAACACCCTAAAAATGTATTTCTGCCAGGTAGCTTATCTCCCCCCCGCCCACCTTTTTTCTTTCTTTCTTGTCTCTTGTTCTTCAGAGTTCAGTGAACTCTAGTCACTGAGATCCTTTACAGAAACAGGCAAAGGAAACAATAGTCCCTTGGGTAGCAGACTTTTAGCTAACAATACTTTTTAAAATGTCATCAGTATTGTAGCTATGCTAGTATGCTCGTCAACCTTGGGCTGACACTGAAGAATATTCTACGTGGAAGTCAATCCTCTGTTGGTAACTGAGCAAAGCTTGTGCATCATTGGCCCTGAATAATATTCACATGGCAAAATGCATGTGCTGCATATATGCAGTTTTACATATGAATATAACTCCTTTGTAGGAAAAGTGATCACCTCTCAGTGTTGTAGAGCCTATTGTACATGGAGAATATCCCATTAGAAAATATCTCTGCTATCAGGACCGGACAGCAGTTGCTGTTCAAATAAGGCATTACTGGTTTAGATTAGTACCATGGTGAATATTCATCCTGCAGCTTTTCCTGACCATATGCCATCAGATAATACATTACCCAAAGAAATTGTATCAAGGAGGAGAGAAATTTCCAGTGAAATCCTTACATGTGGGGTGCAGGAGTTTTGTTACACTTATCTGACTTTTGATGTGGACAAGGGGTCTTTGTAAGTCTCCTTCATTTCATTCTACAAATCGCCTCCATCCTGCTCTGCATTCTGCAGCCTCCCCAGGTGCACGTACATCAATTAGATATCATAATGTAACTCATTTCATGTTTTTTTCCCACAGATCAGGAAGTGGGGGGCAGCCAAGGAGGCTGCAGAGAATTTGAGAAATATTTACATGAAAGAAAAGCACATCTACCACCCTTGGCTACCTTATAATGATAAGGTAAGCGCAAAACTCCTCACCGATCAAAATTCTTAAGGGCTTCTAAAACACAACGAGAATGATACAGAAAAATTGAAACCTAGTTCACAGAGAAAGAAAACATTTAAAGAAAATGGAGGACAGATCATGGCACAGCACTTGACAAGATCTGAATTAATATAAGGCAGTTTCCTTTACCTTGATGCACCACACACAGGATACATGAAATTTCATACACACCAGCAAATTCTGTTGCGTAGTAAAACCGTCTGTTGTGAAAGGGGTTGTTTCATACCAGATGGATTTCTAAAGAGAGGTCCATTTGAAGAAAGTTGTCTATCATTCTCCCAAATGGAGCCCAGGGCGGCAAACAACAAGAGATAAAACAATAAAACACCCCTAAAACATTTTGTTTAAAACAACTGCAATAGAGGTGCAGGCCAGAAAAGATCTCAGCTGAAAAGGTTTGGTCTTCAGTAGGTGCCTGTCTAATATTCAAGGAGCACAGGAACACCTAGAGAAGTGCAGGTTGCACTAATGAGTCACACTGCCTTTGTTCAGGCACGCTGTCATCTGACAGGTACAAGATTTTGAGCAACATTTGGTTCCACAGTGCAGATGCACCCAGAGGCTACTTTCACCTGGTAACACCAATGTGCTTGAAATAAGGAGAGCATCTTCCAGCAAAAGCACCTTTTAACAAGAATCAAAAGCAACACAGAGAAGCTGACTGAATTACGCTCATTATATAATCACAGGGACATACGGTAGTTGAAATACAAAGCCAAAATGAGACCTAATGGTTTCTTCTTGAAATTGGAATTTCTATCAAGGCAAAACTCCTTCATTATACTGACTATGGGAGGTTTCTCTATCAGGTATTTTTTTGTGTGTCTTTTACTCACCTAATGAAAATATGCTTTAAGTATAGCATCTGGCTATCATCGAGGTGTTTTTTCCCCTCTTTATGCAGTTTTCCAGCTGGTCTGACTAAACCCCTCCAAGGTTGACAAGACTAGTCCAAGGTGGCTCTAGCATCTCAGCATACATTATCATTCTTAGGGCCCATAGTTACCTTCATGCACATCAATGCCGTAGATAAATCGCCCTATGTAGATAGTCCCTGAAACAATTACTTTACTTTTGAATAAAGCAAATGAATGCTGTTTAGTATAAAAAAAAGTTAGAAATGTGGAGATTGCATTTGATATGCAGGTGGGCATCCATATTTCCATACGAATTACACTGTAAATCAGAATCACTTAAATACTAATTAAGTTGTCTCTTCAAGGTTATTTTATTACAGTGTGCTCGCCTCCCCCCCCCCTTTTGCACCAGAGTAAAATGTTATCTGATCTGTCAGATTCAAAAATTAAACCATAAGGGATACCTATTAGCACAACATTGCTGGCAGATTTATCTCGACAAAGCCACAATGAAATTTAAAAAAGTGTGTCTAGCAGATTGACTCTAGGATGCTTGATCAATGCCCTCTGGTGGCTACTGCAGTATGAATAATGGGTAGCTATGTATAATTTAGAAGGGTATAAATATAAATCCACCCCTGCGTCTATATATAACTTTTAGCACGTAATCCAGCTTCATTAAAATCAATGCAATTTTTGCTATTCCTTCTGCTGGGGTTTTTGACCGGCCCTCCAAAATGCACATTTCTAATAATTCTCCTAGCTACAGCAGTAAAGCAAGGCTCTTCCTTTTAAAATAATGCATAATTATTTCATCTCATAGAAAAGCCAACTTTCCTGCCTTGTGTATAAGGGCTAGAATTAGGCTAGTATCCCCCCCACCCAGATAGAGCTTTGACTTATCTGTCCCATGTAGATTATTTCAACTAATGACCTATCAAGGTCCTTTACATGCCTCTGCAGAAGAGCTGCATGCCAAACTTCTGAAAGCAAAAGCTTGCTATACTGTCTCTTCTTAGCATTACTATTAGCTATTCTGGGGGTCCTTCTGGGTGGAAGAGAAGCATCTGAATTTATGTGTAAACAGATAAAGGGGTAGGCAATTATTATTATTTTGATAGAACAGAGGCATCATAGCATCAAAAGAGGAGAACATCCATTCTCACCTCCCTCTCTAATCCTCCATCCAGGCAAGCATGCATGGAGAAATGTCAGAGCTCAAGGACACATTCCAGCCAGGCAAAAACACTCAAGGAGAGTGTGGAGCAAGGCCAATAAAGGGTGTGTGGCATGGAAGGGGTGTGGCCTGGGGAGAGTCAAAGGGCTAGACAGAAAGGCATGGAAGGATGCATTTGGCCTCTCAAGCTGATGGTTCCACATCACTGCTATAGCCTTTTAGGCTTGGACAGCCCCGGGTGTCACCACTGAGGGGGTGACAAAATGCTGGGCGGCACTCACCGCGGGGCCTACAGCGCACCCGAGCCACACGTCTCTCCTGGGAGAGACGTCGTGGCTTGGGTGTGCGCAGACTCTGCGCTGCCCCAAACAATTCGCCCACTGCCTCTCCCCCCCCAGCTGTAGGGCAGCTGAGTGGGAGGAGGCAGGCAGACTCCTTGAAGGCCCCACGGAGCGTCCTACCCTGGCTGGCCCCGGCCCCATGGGCAGCTGGCCCCGCCCCTGGGCGTAGAGCATGCGCGCCGCCCCAGGTGCCCGATCAGCTTGCTGTTGATGACTATGATTTACTTATTTATTTATCAATATCTGTGTACTACACATCCTCTTGTGTGTCTGTCCTCTTAGCCCTTTAATTTGGACCTGGGTCAGCTCTTTGCACAGATCACAGAAGTGGTTGTGAGAACAAGCTCCCAAATGCTTGCTATCAGACCGGCACATAAGTGCTTCTAATGTTCCGTCTTGCTGTAGCCTAGTGTCTTGGCTTGCTTCTAGAAAGCTCCGGGCTCCATGTGGCTGAAGAATTTTAAGTAGTCTCAAGAGATTAGTAGCAAACATTTTCAAAATTAGAAACAGCTCATGGCATTTCTTAATATTTGGTCTACAACCAACCTATTTTCATTTCTAAATGCATATCTGTGCAATAATAGCAGTAATTTATTTTCTTTTGAAAGACAGGGTGGAGTAAGGGGCAGCTATTGCTTTAAAGAGCCTAAAGTGCTATTTTAAATGGTCAAGAGATATTCAGCTCATGATTCTCCAAGTGACCTCATTTGAATTAATACTTCTCCGTTACATATCAAGGCAGCTAGCAGTATGTGGTATCAGTAGGTAACATAAAACGTCTGCCAAACTTGGTCAATAATTGCCTAGCTTTTCCCCAGCCATAATTAACATCATTCACAGGGTATATCTATCTAGATTTCCTGAAGGTTAATTGGGTTTAGATCACTGAAATATAATTTATATCAGATAGATTTCATTTGTACAAATTGCACATTAGGTTTTTTTTTTAAGTTTGTATGGAGTGTTCTTAATTAAGGAAGTAAAATTCAACTAGAAAGCAGGGCTAATCTGCATTTTCCAAATGGAACTTGAAAAGGTATCATCCAGATAACCTCTAGAGATGTTCACAGAAGTCAGTATAAATACTGAGAGCTATGATGGCCATGGTAGGTCATGTTTTTGCCATGAAACAGCAGCATAATATATCAGGTATAAGGCTTTTATGAATTCGGAAAGAGGACTTCTCTGCTGCTCATTTTAATTTTAATACAGGAACCCAGTGCTATTTTTCTAGAAAAAGAGGTGTTTGAACTCACCATCCTTCCTCGTTCTCTTAGAATGGCAATGGCGTCCACCTGAGAGATGCCAGAACTAAGTTCCGGCAAGTTCCAGCTGGGGAAAAAAAGCCCTGCAGGAACTGTCCTACTGTACTAAGCCTCTGGTGCCACTGTGCTGATTAGTGGAAGCTGGCCCATTCGAACAAATGGAGCTCTGCTCCACCAACGTTAGCCAACGCTCACCTGCCTGTCTTCCGAATCAAGCCAAGAGAAGTTTGCTGACCGCTAGTTATATACAGCAGGTCACCTGAAGATCTTCTTTCCCTCCTGGGTCTGAGGGCCACTCATTTTCTCCAGATATCATGTATGCAGGTGTGCAGCCATTTAAGGTGATCTGTATCTCAGTGTAATGGAGACATTCTTTGAAACACACATTGCCATGTAAAGCTTCGTAAGGCATCCTGGTTAGGGACCAAGGCATCACTTTTTCTAAGTGCTCCAATCAACAGCATGTCACTGTTGTTTGTGTCTCACTGTGATGTCTCATTGCCAGTGTCTTCTTGTATTGACAAATGAATGACTTGTTTCTCGCTCATGCTATCTTTTGTCAATGTGGTGAAGTGCAGCAATTTCGGCAACGGCAATTTTGTCACGTATGTCACTCTCCAGTGAAGTATGGATGATGCCCACTGAAGTGTGAACCCCAGATGCCCATTGGGGGCTTCTCAAGGAATAGATGCTTTCCATGCAATGCTTAGCCTGGTCAGAGGTAAGAGTGCTTACTTTAAGAGAAAATGCATTCCAAATATGTATTTACATGGACAATTCAATATGGATTACCATGTGAGTTTAATAAAAAAAAAAGTAGAAAGAAGACAGAATGGGCTTATGAAAAAAACATTTCCAAATGAACCAAAAACAGATGTATCCATCCATCCACACTCTGCATTGAGTACCAATCAGGAAGCACTGCAGTTGCACCTTAGCAAGGCATGGGTCTCGGCAACTGAATGACCTTTCCAACCTCCAGTGGCTGTCATGTATCAAGTTAATCTATCTAAAGGAGCTGCATTAAAGCAGAAATATGGGTGTGTCTGAGTGAGTCTACGGCACTATAAAACCACCCATCCTGCCAATAAAAGTGCTTGCCGAAAGAGGTTAATAGCAATTATAAACTCACAGCTCATTATATCCTGCTCAGACTAATGCAGATACAACATGATTTAAGATTGGAAACTGTGGCTAAAGGAATTAGTCTGCTCTGCATGAAACTGGGTTTATTTAATCAATGTTGCTTCCACTAGAAAAATGGATTAGTTTTTCTTTAAGACAGAGTTAAAAGTTTTGCAGCTAATTTATTTTAATAAGCATTCAGTCACTGACTGCTGCAGAAAAAAGGCTAAACTGTAATGAAGCACCAGGAAAGAAAGCATGACTTAATTATTTTTCAGGGTGGGTAATGAATAAATTAGGCACACTGCAGGCTTGCCAATTGTACAGAATTTATTACTTTTGCTTTAAGAAGCATATCATGACAAAGTCAATTTTCCCTCCTGACTGCAAGAGATGGGGTAATGTCTACTTATGAAAGACATCCACTTTGTCAACGTGTTTCCAATGTTTGGATCTCAAAGAAGGCTTGTTTTTTCTATCACCTTCATGCTCTTCTCCATAATTACATGACAGTTATTCAGATTACGATTTGCTTTCGGTCAACCCTTCCACTTATGCAAGCTACCAGCTAAATACTACAGATAAGCTGACTGATCAGAAGTGTTCCTTCTTTGATATGTAACCACTAACCACCTGGTCCAAGATTCACTGAATGCAGGAAGAATGGCCATTTATGTACACGAGATTCCACCACACCAATAGGAGAAGAAATCCATTGATTCGTCCTTCTTGAATGTAACTCAAGCCAACATGGGATGCTAGTTCATGTGGAAAGCAAAGTATTGTATGTGGGTGATTAAGGGCCCCCTATTTTACTTTTGATTTTTTTAACAGTGATTAACAGTAATTTATATTTTAAAAAAATCCTTCCAGTAGCACCTTAGAGACCAACTAAATTTGTTCTTGGTATGAGCTTTCGTGTGCATGCACACTTCTTATGTAAGCCCCCAGAGAATATTTGAGGTAGGTGGGGTAGGAGAAGAGGTCCCATTGGGCAAGCATAAATCCTTGCACTGATGGGATGGGCTAGTTGAGTACCATCCTTATAAAGGTTAAGATCCACAATCCAGGAGCTTTGCAGCGAGACGACCAAACTTTTCATGTGGTCTGAGAGACTTGAATCAATTAAAAAGTGGCCAATGAGAGCACTGTGTTTAGGATGTGTGACTAAAAAGGAAATGTATTTCCACATTTTCATTAGTACATAATGTATATACCCGTTAGTATCTCCCTACCCTCCACCTTTTGGTCCTTTATCAAACTTTCTCGTGTTGATTCTCATGCCCTTTTTGTTTGTTTTTTTGGACCAGTCACTTATTACTATTACTGTTGTAATTATTATTATTGGTTTCTTATGTGCCCTTCACCTTAAGGTCCCAGGGTGGGTTACAACAATTTTAAAATGTAATATGAAAGCAGTTTAAAACAAATTGCAGTCACAGGAATAGTATGGTTCCATTTGTGAGTGTGAGTGTGTGCGTGCATTTGCCCAAGCTGCTGTGCCACAGCAGAGTCCATCTCTCAGTCCCTTTGCCCCAAACGTACCCCCTGCAAACTCACAAACAACCAGCATCTGATTTCGATTGCTTCCACAACAAAGTCTTGTCACATACATCGTCCTTAACTGGACTGAGGCTTTGCTTGGTACCTACATCAAGACCTTTTCAGAACTAGGTGAATATGTTCCCCTTTTTTTTCACATTTTATCTCTTCGAGTTTTTTGTTTTGTTTCCCCCATTTGCTGGGTTTTAGTGCTGGTTTTATTGTTTTTATTGATCTTACGCTGCCCTGTTATGGCTTTACAGTGGCTTTATGCTGATCTTTGTGCTAGCGCTGTATTGACCGCATTTTAGTTTCGATTTTATTTGTATGTTCATTGATTTTTAAATTTGCCAATTGTCAAAAGAACATGGCGAATCAGGCAGTATATTAGTACCATAAATAAATATACAGATATGACCTTTAATACAGAGGACATCAAACTGGGACCGAGTGCCCATCCACCCGCCACTAATACCAATATTATAATTTTATATACCTACTGGGCTTGTTCCTAGTAGTGAAAATAACACCTACTTTAAACTAAGCCGGATAGAGATTGTTGGGTTTGTTTCTTTTAAAAATATTCCTCTCTTTCCTCAGTTATGGAAAATTTGCAGCTTTTTAAAAGAAAAGCAGCTATTAGACTGAAAAAGCAAAAGATCATTATAAACATCCGCAATATATATTACAAGACTTGCTCTGTTTTGTAGTCAAAGCTCCTTGGTGGCTAAGGGTCAGGGAAAAAGGATAAGGAGAGAGGTGGAAACAGATAGTACTGTCTCCTTTTACAGTCCCCAGGGCAACATCTAGCTTTTGGGGGTTGTTCATCAGCTGTAGAGAACACTAAGTGCTTATCTCTATAGAACGGGATCATTCTCGGCTCGTTTCAGAGGAGAAAACTAAAATCGTTATGACTTATTCCATCACATCTGACACTGTCACTGAAAAGAAGAAAATGGAAACACACAAACACACATTTGGAAAGGTCAGGTGAACTTCCTGTCAGGGATATTTGCCCAAATAGCCTTTACAGCTGGTGTTATTTTTAACCCTCTTTTTTTTTAAAGAAGACATAGATATCACTGTTATATTTAAATATGATGTTATCAAAATGATGTAGTTAAATAGCCAGAGTGCTGTAGCTTAAAAAATTGGTTGGAATTCACATCAGTGTGGGGAGGTCAGCCATCCATTCCCCCCCCCCCAGCACCTTTGAATTTTTTCTGCTCCCATCCTCCGGTCTCCATCGGTTGCTGTGCTTCTTTGCCTCCGCTTTGGACCAAGAGCATAAAGCTGCTCTGTCCTTAATTCCCATAACAAATCCCTCAAAAAAGAAAGAAAAAAAGAAAGACTATTTCTGGGTGGTTAAAAAAAATGTGGCCCCAGCAAGACACACGGACCCTAGCTGCTGGGGCTGGTGGGTGGAGGCAAGGACCACAACTGCATTCACTAAGCATGTCAAGAATGAAGTAGGTAGGGATGGAATTTTCTGAAAACATCAGGCTTATCAATTCCTTGATCTTGATGAGAAGCACGTCATTATTCTACTAGCTCCACTAAAAATGAGAGCAATTCTCAAATATTATATACATTCTTATGCACATTATTATACATATATAATATTATTATGTTCATATTATATTTAAATGCAACCCAGATCCCCCAAAGTGACTGCCACATAAGCAGATACATTCAGCAAGGGATATAATTGTATAAGAATGCTTATATGTTGATGCATACAAAACTATGTTGCAGAAATATAGTACTGCATGGGAGTTGGCACATTTATATGTATTATTTGTAAAATACATGTATTTTTTGGTAGAATTTTGCCACAATGCACAAATGGCTCATACATAAGCTTGCACTTAATGTAAGAAGCAGCCCAATGCAGGCAAAGTTTGATTGGATTGAAATCTCCAAAATAATATTATTTTAAAATTGATTTATGCATTCATATTTATTTAATATCACTTTCACCACACACACACACATATACACACAGAGACATGGCAAAGGCAGTGTCCTGGCCACCGCTCCCAGAATACTGTACTCTGAGGAAAGGCTCTCTTCAATTCCTCAGACCAAGTTGGAGATGAAAAAGAGTAACAGGAGTGAGTTGGCAGTAAGTCCCAATGTGAAAGTTGGAGTTAGCAAGAACACAATCTTCACAGCATTGCAGCTCATCACCCCATCCCTAGTAGGTCTTGTCCCAAGGATCAGTTGCTGAGACTGAAAACTCCCAATAGCCAGCTTAGTCCCCTTGGGGGTTTTCCCCAAGCAGAGACTCCATCTTTTGCATGCCTCTTCTGGTTCTGGGAAACAGAGAGGAGGGTAGTCTGTTGCAGCAGGGCAGGAACACTCTTCACCAGCCTGACTCATCTCTTCCTCTTGGGCTCCTTCATCCCACTTTCCTGCTCCAGCTTCTGTCTCTGATTCTGGACTTCCACAGACTCCCCCAGCTCATGAAGCTCTGTTACCTCTTCAGCTTCTGACACCTCCTCTTCTCCATCTTCTCTGTCTTTTCCCTCTGACCACTCAACTTAGTCCCACCACCACTCCTCAGGCTCTGACTGTCAGGCGTCCAAGTTCCCAGCTTGATAACACAGTAAGCGTAGGTAATTAAGAGGGAGGATTTATTGCAAAAACAAACAGATAGCTCTGGACAGCTCTAATGCAGCCGCCAGCATTATCAATCAAGATGACCCTTCTGAAGAGTCCTTCCGGGTTTTACAGAATATATTGAACTGTCGCCCCTTGCGTTCTTTGTTTTTGCTTCCGATCAAACAGCCCTCCCATTCAACGACTCCTCTGAGAGATTGGACTAGCTCCAACCTCTTCCTGCCCTGACGTACTCTCTCTGCGTATGTTCCCGCCTGATTGAACTTCCTGAGAGCTTTGGCTGTGTTCCAGCCCACTCTCAGGCGTCCCCTTGGCCCCCGGCATTCCAAGGGGTGGGGAAGTTTCACTGAGCTCTGACTGCTGTCCAGCCTGCTTTAATCAGATTTAACCCTCTCTGTTCTGCAGCAGGCTGTAACATTCCACTAGGAGCCGGCTCATTCCTGACACTGACACTTCTTACATTTGTGGTTCCCCAGCTGGTTCCTCCCACCATTCCTCTGCATCCAACTAGTCCATGGCAGAGAGGCACACCACCGCTGAATTGGCAGTGTCAAAATATTCAAAACAAGAGGGAGAGGGGAGAGAAAGCAGGGGTAGTTGCACTTCACCTGCCACCATATAATGTGCTGGCCCTTGCTTTCCTTCATTGTGAAAGAATCTGAGAAGTCCTCCTTTATGTGGGGTTATAGATATCAGAGTTCAATAAATAAATAATTTATTAGAATAATGGCGGTGATGGACATAATAAATAAATAAATATAATAACAAATAGTTTAACAATATAAGCCAAAAGCAATAAATAAAACAAAACTTAATGTAAATGTTATATGTGATTTTTAAATACTTATGTATGCTAAATTTGCTCAATTAAGAAAACAGATTCACTGAGATCATTTAAGTGGTTAGCAGATACACACATGTTTCTTGTAAAAACCTACCATAGAGCGCGTGCACACACACACACAAACGAGAATACTAAGTATTTTGGGAATTGCCCTCCAGATTGATGGGCTTGCTCAGTGCTTGTTGACAGTATCTTGGCTCACAGCCAATGAGGTGAAGAGAATAAAATCTTGGAATGGAACTTTTGCTATATAGACGCACATTTTGTACGCCAGTCTGTGTATTTTATACCCAGAAAAACTGAACAACGGTGAATAAAATATGTAGTACATGGAGGAAGGAAAACAACTCCCCGTCTTAATATATAGGATAGAATCCCAAATGTTACAAGGTGCATATTTACACAAATGTACTTGCTTACATAGGGACAAAGGTGGCGCTGTGGGTTAAACCACAGAGCCTAGGACTTGCTGACCAGAAGGTCGGCGGTTCTGAATCCCCACGACGGGGTGAGCTCCGTTGCTCGGTCCCTGCTCCTGCCAACCTAGCAGTTCGAAAGCACGTCAAAGTACAAGTAGATAAATAGGTACCGCTCCGGCGGGAAGGTAAACGGCATTTCCGTGCGCTGCTCTGGTTCGCCAGAAGTGGCTTAGTCATGCCAGCCACATGACCCGAAAGCTGTACGCCGGCTCCTTCAGCCAGTAAAGCGAGATGAGCGCCACAACCCCAGAGTAGTCCACGACTGGACCTAATGGTCAGGGGTCCGTTTACCTTTTCCTTTACTTGCTTACATAAAAAAAAAAGATAAAATGAACTTGTTTCCTCGCATTGTTGAGGATTTAACCCTTAATGGTTCAATGGTGCCCCATCTTGGCTACCGTGCTGGCTCCACCCATCACTGACATTTGAATCCCACAATGAAATGTGGCCCTTCACCTTTAAAAGAACAACAACAAAAGGTTTCCCCCCTGTTTTGGAACAATGCAATTGTGTCGTGTTCTGTACATCTATCAGGGGGTCCTCTCTCTTAAGGAAAATGCCTTTTTACTCACACTGTATTCTTTCTCTTTCACCCTGTTGATGCATTTCATCAGGAGACTTGAAATAATACCGTGAACTCACAGAATCAATTAATTCTTTAAAAATAAATAAATAAAAACGAGTCTCCCGCAGCAAGGCATGATCTGTCAACAAGCCTGATCTATTAATTGTTGATTAATGGGTTACGTTTACACAATATCGGGGTTAAAAAAAATGCTCTTTTGCAGCTAGCGCACCTTTCATGCAGATAAAGCACATGCATCAAAAGGGAAAATAAATAAAACCCACATGTTATTATTTGTCGTAAGCGTTTGCTCGGTTCTGCAAAGCAATGTCAGCTGCCATGGCGCAGGACTGTTTCTTTCCTTCTTTTGCTACAAGGAGAGAATAAGAACAGGCAAATGGGCAGTGACAGCTGACTAATGTAGTGTCTGATTGCTTTTCCACATGTCAGTGATAAAATCCATAATGTTCCTTTAGCCTCCATGAGGGGAAATATAATCCAGGCTTGTAAGGCCTGATGCATTCAACAGCAGTGAGATTATGCTTGGCAAGTGTATTATAATGAACCAACAGATGACATCTAGTTTATAGAAGCATAACCACAAGGCTTGGGAGTTAAATGCTCCTCAGATAGTATACAAGAAGAGGAAAGGCGTCTTTGGTGTGGGGTTCTATAATACAGAAGGGAGAACTGGAACTGCATGTCTGTGCAAATAATAACAACAATAATTCCATTATTCCATTATTATTATTATTATTATTATTATTATTATTTATTATATCCAAATTAGAAATTGTGGCTGCCACATACACTTTGCATAGTATTAGGGCATGTGACAGTGGAAGGCAAGAAGCATTTTGCTACAGAACTTGACATTGTATACTTAAGCTAGACTTTCATCGCCAGCGGATAAATGCCTTGGCTAAGGGCCAATTCTCACTTTACGTTTCGTATCCAGATACAGACACCCAAATGTGAAAGGCAGCTACACACACACATCATATCCATAAAGAGTAGTGCGCTAAATCAACACACTTTCTTAGCAAAATATAGTGATCAGGAAAGTCCTGGGTAATATAAGCATGGCTGTTCTTCTCGCTCGATGTGCCACTCTTTTGTATTTGGGTATGCACAGCTGGGTCTAACATCACACCCTCCCTATTTTCCAGGGACAGTCCCGTATTTACAGAAGCAGTCCCAGTTTCTGATTTGATCCCAGAAAATGTCCCAACAGTGATGGCTAATCTTGACACTCCAGATGTTTTGGAACTACAACTCCCATCATCCTTAGCTAACAGGATCAGTGGTCAGGGATGATGGGAGTTGTAGTCCCAAAACATCTGGAGTGTCAAGGTTAGCCATCACTGCCTTAGGACATCCCTAATTTCATCAGGAAAATGTTGGATGGTATGGAGTTTTGCAACCCCTGAGCCTTTAGAAGACACCTGAAAGCAGCCCTGTATAGGGAAGTTTGTTAATGTTTAATGTTTTTATATATGTTGGAAGCCACCCAGAGTGGCTGGGGCAACACAATCAGATGGGTAGGGTATAAATAATAAAATTTCTACAACTACTACTATGGAATAGGACATCCCAGTTTTCATTGCAGAAATGTTGGAAGGTATGTAACATGTCAAGTGAAAGGTGACTTAGTGGAAGCTAATATAGCCCCTAATCCAAATGATATGCATAGAGCAGGGGTCAGCAAACCTTTTCAGCAGGGGGGCAGTCCACTGTCCCGCAGACCTTGTGGAGGGCCGGACTACATTTTCTTTTGGGGGGGGGGAATGAACAAATTCCTATGCCCCACAAATAATCCAGAGATGCATTTTAAATAAAAGCACACATTCTACTCATGTAAAAACACACAGATTCCCGGGCCTTCCGGGAAGGTGATTGGGCCGGATCTGGCCCCCGGGCCTTAGTTTGCCTACCCATGGCATACAGCCTCTGTCATGTGCTGGGAATGAATTCACCAGAGAGTCATTCTTCCCAAATAGACATGTCATCAGCATTTTTATCACCAATCAGCTGCCCAAGTCAGTTCTGTCCAGTTCTGTCCAATTCACCAAGCTAGCTGTTGGATTGTGCCAGGGACCATGCATGCAGCAACCACTTGTACGTGTTTCTACATGCTGCTGGGATGGAGCAAAGGGCATCCAACTTACTTGTCCCATCAAAGCAAGGATTTATGCTTGCACAATGGGACTCACCCCTCTCTCTTCCCCCTGGCCAAATCTGCTCCCGCTCAGGTGGAGAAGGCGAGGGAAGTCCTGTGGTGTAAGTGGATATTCTTGCACAGATGGGACGGTTACATACTACCGCAGTGGATGCACAGAAACCTTTCCTACCACGGATATATTATTTTATGAAATAATAATTGTACAATTGTTGAAATGATTTTGCTGCGTTTGGTTTCCCGAGTCTGTAATTTTTTGCACGCCACTTCAGTGCCGATAAATAAATGAAACTTCACCTGTTTGATATCTGCCTGTCATGCAGCTATAATAGGTACATGAACCCCGCACACAGTAGGGGAGAGGAAACAGCTTTAAATTGTGGCAATAACACAGCTTGTGTTCATGTTTCAACATCTCCCCCCCTTCCCCCCCAGTGGTGTCCATTTCTATTTAAAAAGCCATCTTTTTCAAAGGTGAAATAAATATGGTCTCAACAAAAGCTGACTTTTACAAAAGGTCTCTGCCTGGAAATGACATTTGATTTAACCACATTAGTCAAGTACCTATTTGTCTTCTTTTACTGTGCCACATGGAATCATCCAAACTTGAAAGCTTCTGTTCAATACATCTTGGCATTTGCCACCTTTCCATTGTGAAGCCTCATGGGCTGTCCTTGACCACACAGAAATTCATAGTAGCTTAGTTGTCATGCTATGGGGCCCAGTCTATTCACTGCTTACTAGCAGAAGGTTGGCTGTGTCATGGTTTTCGAATACAGCAATCTTAATGCAAACTCCAGATTTCATAATTTTTGTGATGCTAACTAAATAAATCAAGAATGCATGGGAAAACCTCATCTTTGGAACTATGGCTATGGAACTCAAACCTGTCCTATCATGGATGAACTAGGGTCCTAAAGTGTGGACTACCTTTGAATGACAGGCACTAGGGATGTGAGAATCTGCTAATTTCAGTTTCTCATTTTCCCACTCTTACGTTCAGCTCTCCACATTTCCACAGGAGTCAGATTCCCTCCTCCTCTCAAGTCCTCATGAAAATTCCTCAGCATTTTAGTGCACAGCTCTCCTGTCATTCACACTTTGGAATGCCATTTTGCCCAATGTACACAGTTTTGCACATAATGCAATGCATTTTTGAGTGCTATTTTCAGCTCACGCCTTAGCTTAGTATATTCCTTCTTGTGCATGTTACTTGGCTGCAGAACAGCATGGCAAAATTCAGAGATGCGCCAGTTTTGAAGGATACATATGTTTTGGTTCTTGGATAGTTTTGGAAAGGGTAAATCAAGTAGGTTCACCTATAAATGCATACAGAATTCAATTTCTCTCCCATATCTAGCAGGGAATAACCTTTAAGAAGAATTAACTAAGAGCATGAAGCTCTTAATCTCAGGGTTGTGGTTCGAGCCCCATGTTGGGTGAAAGATTCCTGCACTGCAAGGTATTAGACTAGAAGGCACGTCCAGCTCCCTGGAGACTGCGATCTACTCCCAGTATAATAAAACTGGCATTGATCTACCTGTTGTTATTGCCCAGAGTTGTTGAGCTTTCCCCCCTTTCTTTCTTTCTTTCTTTCTTTCTTTCTTTCTTTCTTTCTTCTTTTTCCCAATCAATCAAGATAACGTGATCGACCAGGGACACCCCACAATCATCCAGTAGATCATGATCAACCGGTTGGACATGCATGGACTAGAATCAGTGATGGCTAACCTTGACACTCCAGATGTTTTGGGACTACAACTCCCATCATCCCTGACCACTGATCCTGTTAGCTAGGGATGATGGGAGTTGTAGTTCCAAAACATCTGGGATGTCAAGGTTAGCCATCACTGGACTAGATGATCCTCATGGTCCCTTACAAATCTGTGTTTCTGTGTGATTCTGTACATGTTTCGGTGGTTTGTTGATGTCACTATTTTAGGTAGGCTTGCAAGTATTCTTTTAAAAAGTATTCTTTCAAGTATCCTTTCAGCTGCTGTTAATCAATCATTCCAATTAATTGATTAAAGTAGTCTCCCTGAGTCAAAATTATGACCCTGATATGCCAGCGTCCACCATTCACTTCCTATATGGCTCCTTTGTTTATTTTATTCAACCACAACTGTCTATCAAACAGCAGGCAGGCTGGCTGGCTGTTTATTAGATACACAGCCAATACCCATGCCAAACCTGTTTAATTTGTAACCAATAATGTTGTGGCCGAATTGGAATCTAATCTATGTCTCCTTGTGTTCATTCTTTGGCTACGCATTACACTACAGCCTCCCCACAACGTTGAAAGTGAATAGCAGAACCACATTTTCACCACTATCAGCAATTAGCCATTTATCTTGAGCAGAGGATGAAAGTAATTTACGTTGAATATTTACTAGGCTGTTTTGGTTGTATTTAATTAAATTTTAGAGTATACCCATTGAAATTAATGATCCTAAGTAATGTCAATTCATTTCTAACAACAACAACAACAACAACAATTTATTTGTACCCTGCCCATCTGACTGGGTTGCCCCAGCCACTCTGAGCACCTTCCAATAAAATATAAAAATACAATGAAACTGGTAGACCCATTGGATAAGATGCTTTGTTTTAAAACCTTATTTTATACTATTTTTTCCCCTGACTGTTCCTGCTTTAGTACAATTCCTTCACCACTTTGCTGACAGCTGTTTTGTTGTTTTTGGATTAGGCAGATGAATATACCCACCAATCAGAAAGGAATGACATCACAATACCAGTTGGGTCCACAATCAGATTGGCTATGTGCTCATGCCAGCGAGAACAAATGAAGACAATAGATATGCAAGGCAAGGGTAGGCAGTGTAAATAGATAAGGAAACATGTTCACAAATAATTCTGAAAAACTGCCCTAAACGTTCGTGATTGTGTGGCCGTTCTTGAGTTTTGAGTATACCAATTATCTCTATATATTGACCACTTGTAAAATCACTCGCATTGCACAATGAGGAATGTTTTCTCCTGCTTTCATTCCAGAACAATAAGAAATAAATAACACATGCTGAATAGGCATTCATTTCAGACGCATCCTAAAAGAGAGGCAGAGGGGGAAGTGTCTGCTTGGAAATGTAACCTCTCTTTGACATGAGAATAATCTAGCAGCATCCATTAAATTTTCAACCATTACTGGCAAATAAGGATAGCTTTTAAATCCATAAGATTCCATCTTCCCCTCACAAATCAAGTCCCATGGAAGTTAATTGTTGATGTAAAATAAGCAGAAGCTCCCAGCGGCTTTTCCCATTTACCTCATTAAGCTCTGTGTTGACTGCAGAGTCATTAAGAAAATCTGTATCTGATACCAGTTTTCCTCAGGTGCAGGTAATTGCAGGCGTTTTTAGATGAACTCTCTCTCTCTCTTTCCCTTTATTTCACATTCTATCATTGCACCTGTGCTGTGTGAACAGCCAGGAAAAGCACTGTTTTATTTTGCTTTAAATGCAACACATTTTATATGCTTCAAGTATCACTTAAGAATTCGCTCAAAGTTAAGCATCTGTTTGTACGTAGCAGTTGACAGAAACCTGTGATTTGGGGCCAAATGCTTCTTTTCTCAATTGAAGGTAGGAATTTTATGTATGAGGTAATTTTATTGGTTTATTTAGTAGGGGTGCGCATCTGCTCTGCATATACACCAAATATGAAGGCAAAGGGGGGGGGTTGGGGGAGAAGCTTTCACATTTCTGAGTCACAGCACAGGTGTGTTCAGGTGGATCTGAGAGTCCCCAGCTTTCTGAGTCCCCCAAAACATAAAGGCACTGCCCCCCACTTTCCCTGCCCTGAGAAATGGAACCAGGTTAACTGGAGAAATGCCCAGAGCTTGAGAGGGGAGGGATGCAGAGAAGAAAGCAGAGTTGGAAAGCTGTGGTGATCTTTCATTTTGATGGATAGGTCTAGCTTTCAATCACAGTGAATTACTGTATTTTTTCGTGTATAAGACACCCCCTATTTTGGGGGACCCTAAATTAAGAAAACACCTCCATGATCACTGCAGATGGTGACAGCAGTCATGAAATTAAAAGGCGCCTGCTTCTTGGGAGAAAAGCGATGACAAACCTAGACAGTATCTTAAAAAGCAGAGACATCACCTTGCCGACAAAGGTCCGTATAGTTAAAGCTATGGTTTTCCCAGTAGTGATGTATGGAAGTGAGAGCTGGACCATAAAGAAGGCTGATCGCCGAAGAATTGATGCTTTTGAATTATGGTGCTGGAGGAGACTCTTGAGAGTCCCATGGACTGCAAGAAGATCAAACCTATCCATTCTGAAGGAAATCAGCCCTGAGTGCTCACTGGAAGGACAGATCCTGAGGCTCCAATGCTTTGGCCACCTCATGAGAAGAGAAGACTCCCTGGAAAAGACCCTGATGTTGGGAAAGATTGAGGGCACAAGGAGAAGGGGACGACAGAGGACGAGATGGTTGGACAGTGTTCTCGAAGCTACTAATATGAGTTTGACCAAAATGCAGAAGGCAGTGGAAGACAGGAGTGCCTGGCGTGCTCTGGTCCATGGGGTCACGGAGAGTCAGACATGACTAAACGACTAAACAACAACAAGCATAGGTTCAGATGAAATTACATGGAAAGGTGGTGGAGAGAGAGCACCCAGTCTTCAAGTCAGCCATATTCTAGCCAAAGTTTTGAATAATATGATAGGCCTTCTTTCTTCACAGAACCCTCCAATCACAGTGGCAAGGGAAGATGTGGAGGAGTATAAAAGACAGGAGCAAAAAACAGTTGCTTTATCCCATGTTTGTGATTTTGTTCTCTTCCTGAAGAAAGAATATTTGCAGGCCTTCATGCTTTGTGTTGGTGAGAGTTCTGCATCACTTCTTTCCACTTTGCTCAGCACTTTAATCCTAGTCAACTGTGCTCACCTGAGGTAGTCTGGAGGATTGTTATTTTATAATACCAGTTGATTTGAAAAACGTTTTCTGCCACCCCGTCCATCACCATGCTAGTGTGAAGTTTGGGTTCCCTTGTCAGATGTGGTCCCTCGGGATAGCAGAATGTTTCAAAATGCCTGCCAATAGAATGGAAAACACCACATTACAAGCAGCAGAGCAGCTCAGACCTAGAGCAACAGGAGCTATATCCTGAAATCCAGCATGTTCTCCTGCCATATTGAATGCTTCCGTTGTAATGTTTTTGAAGTGTCTCTTGGTTGCGGTGTAATGACTGCATCTCACAAGAGGGCTGTCCAATCTCAAAGCATTACTGGTTTTAGTTACATGACTTTGAAGAAACAAAAGACCCATTTAAAACATGCAAGATCAAGAACATTAACAATCTGAAAGCAGCCGGTAGATTTTCTATAGCCGTCTCTCTGTGGTTTTACCTACTTCTGCAAATAGATATAACTTTTAGCATAATACATCACATTGAAATGCTCCCTCTACCTGCTGATCAGAATGCATAAAATTCATGAGGTAGTAATTTTGTATTTTTCCTTAAGTATTGCTTTTATGCGAAAAGCAGAGGAGAATATTATCACAGTTTTTTTCTACATATTTCCCTGGTGCTCCACAGTATTCGCTCCTTCCAGTATTTTCTCCATACGAAGAGCCTTAATCTGACTGTTTGATACAATTGTACTCTTTGATACAAATTATTATTGTGCAATGTGAGCATATATTTGAACATAACTTAATGGATTTTGAAGTTGCTTCTGACATTGAAGCTCGACACTTTATGAAGGAATAAGGAAACTTTTTCGGTTTAACTTTCCAAGTTTGCCGGAATCTTAATGACAGCCTAATGGCCCCTCCTTACATTGTGATTATCATCCTTTGGAGCATTTCGTGAACGACACATTTTAACAAAAGTTGTATTGCAAGAAGAATGTCTTATTCTTGCATATTTTTGATTTAAGATCATTCATGCTGCCTCAGTTTGCAAGTATTGGGTTGGGAGTGATATGAGAAGATATGAAAGGTTAGTACGGATGTCAAAACTGTGACTTCACACATGCATGTTATTACTTGTCACAGTCAAGTGAAAGGAATGGATGTGTGATACAGCTACTCTGAGAACAAAACAAATGAACCAAACAATTTGTTTTCTTATGAATGAGGGCAAGGCACAATATTGACTTAAAGCTTGGGACGGAAGTGTGATTTCCAACCTGGAGAATTCCTGGTAAATTCAGAGTGGAGAATGCAATCAACTCTGAGAAGATCTGGCTAAGGGGAAAGACTAAAAATCTCTCTGTGTATGTCTCTCTTATTCTCATTCTCTGTAACAATAGAAGTGTTTCTTGAAGCAGAGATACAGGACTCAGCTACATTAGTAAAGAAAAACCATTTTATGTACAATATAACACTGTGACACCAGATGGCACTATGGAGTCCCGTCTTTCACCAACATGATTTCCCATACTAAAGTTTGCCAATCGTTTTTCTGAAGCACTTTTTGATGTATCTAGATCCAGCCACAGTTTTGAACTGTAGTTTGAAAGTTGCATTTGGGAGTGTTGTCATACTTCTCCAGGGATCTAATGAGGGCAGTGGATTTGCTACTTGTAGGAGTGCTTAAGCTGTTTTACTTCACCTATATGTTACCTTATTTATAAATAAATAAAATAGTACATAATTAATGTCATATGTTGCCAATGAGCTCATCAAAGGAAGTCAAATAATTGAAAGTACTATCTTGGAATTTCTTACCACTTAAGTGGGGATTGCAGAACAGAATCTTGCCTTTTTTTCCTGTTTTCCACATTACCCATTTCAAAAGAACTTTGCTGCTGCGGAAATATAACCAGGGCTGTGTATACTCTTGTCAATTATTTTGCCTGTATCTTCATATTACAAATTCCTGACTTCAGATGCCGATAAAAATAATCTGCAAAAGTGGAACATCAGTTATAAAAGATGAGGGTGTCTGCATGTGGAGGCAGGTCTTAGCAAATTCACATTCAGCTGAGTTGATTGGCATCTCTAATTTAAACATCTAAAGTAACAAGTCTGGGAAGGACTTCTGCCCAAGACTCTGGAGAGCTATTTCCAGTTAGAATATAAAGTGTAGGATAAGATGCCTGAGTCAGAATGAAGGCAGGCAATGCAGTTACTTATGCCAAGTAGCTGTCCTGCTTTGTTGGTTAGGACTTTTTATTTAAATCATAACAATGAACTCATTAAATGCTAGTAGGTTTCTCTGGTTTCTCTTCAAATTATAGAATTCTTTTCCTTTTTCCTTTTTTTTTTTAAAAAGGACCTTGAATGCTGATTTGTATTTCCCATTGCATATCTGAGTATGGAGGGGAAATACACAATGCAGAACATATGTAAATGAAAACAGCTTGGAAGTTATTGATCGGGCCCTGCTTCTACAGTAGATGCTCAGGCAGCACTAGTGACCAGAATGCATTTCCTGTAGAAGACAAAGCAGGCTGCAAACATTCATGTGTTAGTAACCTCCAGACTCTCAGTACTTTTAACAAACTACAGCTCCCAGGATTCTTTAGGGGAAGCAGTGACAGTTTAAAGTGGGATGATACTGCGTGCAAAGTATGGTGCAGATAGGACCTGTGATAGGACCAGTTTGGCTCAGTGCCTGGACCTTAAAGTCCATCACCCTGTCTCCTTCCTGAGATCCTGCAAGCCCACTTAAGAGCAGGCTAGGCCTTGCGAGATGCAGGAAAAGTCATCCATCATCACTGTGGTGGCTGCCGTGCCCCTAAAATTGGTCCCTGACATGCAGGAGCACACAGACCCATGACTTCACTACATAAGAGGTCCCCTGATATACAGAGCTGGAAATATATCCAAATTATTTATTTCTAAGAGTTCATGGTGGTTCAAATAAATAAATATGCAGTGTTACATATTGTGGCTCTCTGTTGCCTATAGTATGCCTTCACAGATAGCTGTCACTGTCTCAGTTACTGTGAAAATGAGCATCTAACATCGCCTGATATTGGAAGGTCCATGGGAGGGGGAAGGGAGAGAGATAAGATCAGTAGTTCATAGTTTCCTTATATCTATTTATTAGCCTTCTGATACATATGCCTCTGCTTGGTAATTAAGCCTGATGTGGAAAAAGAAAGAAAAAAGCACCGAGGAAAGGGACAGTGATATGAATGCCTAATCTAGGTACAGGAGAAGAAGAAGAAGAGGAGTTTGGACTTGATATCCCGCCTTTCACTCCCCTTAAGGAGTCTCAAAGTGGCTAACGTTCTCCTTTCCCTTCCTCCCCCACAACAAACACTCTGTGAGGTGAGTGGGGCTGAGAGACTTCAGAGAAGTGTGACTGGCCCAAGGTCACCCAGCAGCTGCATGTGGAGGAGCGGGGATGCGAACCCGGTTCACCAGATTCTGAGTCCACTGCTCTTAACCACTACACCACACTGGCTCCAAAAAAGAGCTTCCAAAAAAGGAAAAGTAGATAGGCTCGTGTGTGTGTGTGTGTGTGTGTGTACCCATTTTCAACCCCAGTTCAAAACTTCTCACAGCAAAATTTCACAAAGCAAAATGTCGCTCTTTTCCAGCCTATAAACAGTGGCACTTTGAAGTACACATGCAAGTAAAATCTCATGCTATGAAGTATTTAGTATGTTCCAGGTTTTTCGTCTTTATTACAGTTTTCCCAAATGTTGATGCTACTTTCATTTTCCATATTAGAGCAGGTGCCCAGTATAATTATTCATTTATGCATAGGTTTTATGTGTTACTGTTAATATTAAATGCCCATCAAGTTATTTATATAACCAAAATATACTAGCATATTCATTCTTTCAAAACCATGTCATCTGTTTCTGGTTAAAAATCTAAGGCTTACAGTAATTATGTATAAATTAACCATTCAAGCTATTTTAAAAGCCTCTGTAAATAGGTACATATTCATTTTATTTTCCCCAAGCCAGTGTTATGGAAAAAGAGACAAAGATTTATGCATGGAACAAAATCTAGGAAATGATGTTTGCAACAGGACCTCATTGGATTTCAACTGAATTTTATTGATTTCAACTGGATTTAAAGCCCCATTATAACTACAAATACCCCAAAGTAAGTCCTGATGATTTGACAGTAAGTTTTCTAGTCATGCTAGTCAAGGATAGCTTTTGCTGGATTGGGTCCATCGGTTCAAGGTCACATCAATGCCATCCCTACTTCTTCCGTTCTGAAGCACAGGCTATGTCCCACTCCTTTTGATTTATTTCAAGATGAACTGGAAAGGATTAAACAAACGTGTGTATTGTCTTCAAGAGTTCTGCAATGGTTTCTGTGAAGATTGGCAAAATTGCCCATGCCTACAATGATAAAATACCATACTTATTTGATCAAAATAATTATAGGAAAACATGACATTCAAAGCTGATTTTTTTTTCAAGTGCTACTTCAAAAAGAAAAAAGAAGTACTAAAGACCAATCAATACAATTTCTGACATCTTCAGGTCACCACTTCAAAACTGAGATAATTGAGTATTTGAAGGATCACAAATCATATATTGATCTGAGGAATTTAGGCGCTGCACTTAAAAGAATGCACTCACATCATGAACACGGTGCACTGATGCCATAGTTGCCTCTTTCTCTGATGCTCAGCAATTTTAGGCATGTTTTAATAGCTAAAGAAAAGTACAGTCAGTGGCATCAATAATAGCGTGAAAGAATGAAATTACATAAAAACTCTTTTGTTCTGTAAACACAGGAGGGGGAAAAATATAAGCCTGATGCTGTGCTATCTGTTGAATTAAAGGGGAGAGGAGAAGGCAGACTTAGGATATAATTCTAAGAAAGTTAGGCAGACCTGAAGGCCCTTCTAGATTCCCCCTGTTGGGCTGGCTTTTAAATGGACACTAAGGCCATAAAAAAAATCAAACTGCTTTTCTGTATGTGGTGCTCAGTGCTGTTATAGCTGCTGCTATTTTATTGCAATTATGTTTTGATATTTTAGTTTTATATAGTGGTTTTATGGATATTGAATATTATGGTTTTGACATAAGCCGCTGTGAAAAACATTTGTCCTGAAAGGGGTTGTATGTTCGATATAAGTCAATAAATCCTCTCATCAGTTATCTGTACATTTCAATTTCATAGTAGCATACAGTCCCATTCCTTATTAAGTTTCTAATTCATCCCAATAGTCATTGCAGAATCTGTTTCTGTAAATCTGTTTCTGATAGTTTTAACATGGTTGAATCTTGGGGGAAAGAAGGTTTGCTTTCACGAGAAATTCTCACATTGTCTTACATTACTACTGTTTATAACAGGCATAGGCAAACTCTGGCCCTCCAGATGTTTGGGACTACAATTCCCATCATTCCTAGCTAACAGGACCAGTGGTCAGGGATGATGGGAATTGTAGTCCCAAACATCTGGAGGGCCAGAGTTTGCCTATGCCTGGTTTATAAGCTGGTTATTGTAAGTTTATTGTAGATGTGGTAGATGGGGGTTAGGGGCAATCTAAAGTAACTAAAAGCTACTGGAATTTTTAGGCAGTGCTTTAGAATGGTAGGAGACATTACCAGGATAGTGAAGATTTTCCATCAGCATTAAGTGCTGGAATGCCATCTGACAGTGGACTGGGGTTTGGACAGGCATGGCAAGAAAAACACAGAATAGAAAAGGCTGTACCCCCTGTGTACATGAAAATTGGGCTGGTGCTCTTTTGTTGCAGAAAAAAAGACCAAAATCTGGGGGCTAAACAAAGGCTCAGAAAGGAGCCTGCTTCCTATTGCACAGTGGAGAATAAAAGTGAGCAACTTGATAGATTTCAGTAAGTTAAGAACATGTACCCCTCTGCTACAAGCCTGTGACTACTCACCTGGGAGAAAGCCCCACTGAAAAGGACTTTTACACCATTTCCCCCCCCCTCTGAAATGTACATGTGGGTCACTATATTATCTTAATAAATTGACTCATTTTAACAAACATATTGGGGGTGAGAGAGACAGTTTTGTTTAACTCTGACTAAATTTATTTTAGCTGTATGGTTAGCTTTCAACACGTATTCTAACAATTCCTTTTAAAACAAGCAATTATGAGTAACTATCACATAATGTACTCAAATCACAAATGTACAAAGTCCAACAACATCTTGCTGATCTTATTGTGGAGGGCTGGGGAAGCTAACTCAAAGAGTTTGAATGTAGTTTGCAGCAGCAACCTTAGAAAACAAGGTAAGAGTGCAGAAGGTTATCAGCTGGAAATATTTAGCTCATTAATTTTGGAAAAATTCTTGGATACAGAAACCCAAACTTCTAAAAAAAATGCTAATTAAAAATGTGGTTTACCTACCATACCAAGAAATGTTCTAATATACTACCTGGGAGATTTAAGCTTAACGACTAAATTAATTGAACTTTCTCCTACGAATCAGTACTGCAAAGGGAATGGTGTGAATCTTGCAAAAAGGGAGAGAAAGGTGGTGTTCAGGTGTTTGCCTCAACACATGTGTGCCCCCAAGTTATTGTGCATGGTGTCACCCTACCCCCAATCAGCCTCCCCAGAAACTTCCCTAATGGGGAAGGTCTGCATGAGGTTTGAACCCAAGACGAATACTTACCGGTAGCATGAATGGCGATCCTGTTTCATCAGAATTCCTGATAACATCAAGTGCTCTGCTTGCATTGGAGCAAATGTGAGTAGTTTCATTCAGATTTTCTGCGCAGAACAAGAAAAGGTCAGGTATTGGCCAGGTGAAGAGGAAGTAAATGAGAACACTGGGATGCAGCTTGCATGTGCATGTATTGCATTTGCTGATACATTTATATGTTACTAGCTGACCCGGCCACGCCTTGCTGTGGCTGATTTGGTGAAATGCAAAAGTAAGATACAGTATGAAAGAGAAAGCGTATGTTTACTTACACCTTATCTCGTTGAAGTTCAGTCTATGTGTTCTCCGTTTGCCCCTCCCATTTTTGTCTTCGTTTCTACAACTGTTTATTACTACTATTTTAGTCTATGAGGTTCTTTGTCCTGATTTTGTCAATGTCCCAAACCGCGAAAATGGCGATTCCTCCCGGCGTGGCTCTATACCCGCCGGCAGAGCCAGCAGTAGTGTTTGTGGGTTGTCTGTCTGTCGATTGGATGGTGGTAGTGATGTCGGGAAAGGAGGAGGAGGGGTCAGAAACAGGTGTGTTGTGCTGTGCTGTTTAACGTCCACTGGAGGGCGCTATATTTTTGCACAAAATCACATTTTTACCTGGGAAAGGTGTGGTATTTGTGCAATGTAAGTACATATGACCACTCCCATATGGGCATGGAACGTTGTGTCCAAATTTGAATGGAATCGATCTAGGGGTTATGGAGAAAGGCGATTGTTAACAAACATCCAACTTGAACGATTTTATATATATATAGATAGATATCGTTTTGTTTTATGCTTAATGTGATGACAAACAGTCCAGTGGTGGCATGGGGGGCATGTGTGGAAAATCACAATGCAGGGACTGCAATACAACCAATTTTTTTGTCAATAGGAAGGAAAGCTCCTTTATTTCTAACAAGTTACTTATGAATAAAACATACCAATGGCTGCCAATTGTGTTTTGCTATGTAAAGTGTGAATGAAAAAGTGTGGAAGGTGCTTAAACAAACATAACCAGGTATCCTTATCCATCCACCTTCTTCTGGGTTTTTTTTCCTACTGGGAGCCCACCCACCCCTGCGTGCCAGCAGTGTGTGGTCAACTTTCTTCTTCTGATTGCCTAACAAGCTTGATTATTAGATCACTTTATGGCTATGAAGGAGATTATATTAAAGAAAATGTATATACATTTGTACCGACATACTTTTGCATCCAGACCCCCCAAAAGTGATATTGTGCTCCTGACCTGCTTGTGGGGTTCTCATAGGTTTCTGGCTAGCCACTGTGAAAACAGAATGCTTTGCTAGGTGGGCCCTTGGTCTGATCCAGTGGGGATCTTTTTCTGGTCTTATGAGTAAAATATACCACAATATCCATATTAACAGTATCAACAAATAGCCATCATGGCGAGTCATCACGTCATGTCGAAAAGCAGGAAATGGTGTAGTACATTATGAATGTAGGGCAGGCATAGGCAAACCCGGCCCTCCAGATGTTTTGGGACTACAATCCCCATCATCCCTGACCACTGGGTCCTGTTAGCTAGGGATCATGGGAGTTGTAGTCCGAAAACATCTGGAGGGCCGAGTTTGCCTATGCCTGATGTAGAGGGATGAAGGATGGATGCAAACAAGGACCTTGAGCGTAAGGGAGCATAGAGAAAGAGAAGAATTAGGAGAGCTTTTCATTGTTTCTAGAATGTTTCTTCTAAAATATGCAGTCCTTGCAGGATAATTTTGAGACATCTAGGCTATGACTGAAGGCTCTGCCTTTGTGAACCTGTGCCTAATTTGGTACCGCTCTTTCCTTCTGCTCCCTCATCCACTTTCAATGCATTTGTGAAGCCTGCACCTCTCAGATTTCTTCCCATTATGGATATCAGATATTGATTTGTTCACTTGCACAAAATAGCTTCGTAAGTGATATTTGGTCTTTGGCCTGTACTTAAATTTTACTTTGATGGAATCTCACAAGCTTTTGCTGCCAGAAAAGAAATTGGAAGTTTCTTTTTTGTTGTGCCTGTGAAAAAGACAAATTAAGCTCCTTTCCAAACTTCTCGAGGAACTTTGTTTTGTTATTGTTAAGGCAGGCAACATGCAAGCTGGAAACTACCACCGAGAGAGTCTGAACGGCAATACAGTCACTTCATGCCTGCTGGGAAAACACCTGGGCTTGGTTAGATTTTCACAGATACCAAGAACATCTGTATGCTAAAATTATTTAAGCTGCAATAAGGGGAGCTAACATCTTCACAGGATGCTATCATGTGTGCTATTTGAGAAAGTATTAACTAATGCACAGTTTCCCTCAAATCTAATAAAATTGATTCTGTTTCAGCACATAGTAATCACAGCCTCAACAGAAGTAGCAAGACATGATATGCAGCTCTCAGTCTTCCACCAAAGTCTAAATTCTATGGAAAGGCCAAAGTAGAATGTGAAATAGAAAAGGATTGATCATGTTATGGGAGTGGAGGAGATACCATGGGTGGCTGGATTGTATGCTAGGTAAATCTGGGGTGTCTTCATATAGTATATTACAGATATAAAAGTGCTAATTGTGCCATTGCTTACAACTGTGCCCCTATAACTTCTTAGATACTTATTGAGCATAAGAAGGACATTTGTCCTTGGTCCATTCTTTTTATTTGAAGCACGTTTATGTTGACCTTCAGGTGGAGGGGCTGTCCCACGAGCCCTTGCAAAGGGGAGGAGAAACCTATATAAGGCTGCTTCCTCTGGAGCTCAGGGCCATTTTGCTTTTAGAGCTTCCCACCCAACTTCAGGTTAGAGTGTTCACTGAGCAATTTTGGGTCTCTAGTTGACAAGCCTGGAAAGGATTTTTTGTTGTTGTTCAATCTGATTGGCACTTGACTAGATTTTTTTCTGGTTTTCCCTCAGTGAAATTATGGCTTTCCTTTGTTAGGTGGAAGAATTTTGCTTGTATGAGGATGAAAATGGCATTGGTCAGGATCAACATAGTATGGGGGGATAAGGGGCCTGAGGGGAGGATTGACAACAGCACCCCTAAGCTTGGGGTATCTGCTTGGAATCTGCACCTTGGTCGCCCAGTTAGACCTTGCTTGCTTGGCTTGCACCACAGCAAAGTTCAAACTACCATGGGACAGGGTTGGGGCAGTCAAAACCTGGCGGATCTATTCCATCAACATGAGGAATGATATTGGGACTCAATGTCACGTCAACCTTTACCTTGCCTGCTGCTGTCAATGAAGATTAGGCCTGATTATGACCAAGCACCCCTGTACAGTCTTTGTTATTTTGCTGCTCTCATGGGTCGCATAATGTGCTTGCCTGGCCAATCAAAGCATCTCAGAACGTAAAACAAAAATTCAAGTGGCAAGAGTACGGAGTCACTTAGTAACAGGCCAGATTTTGAAAATGAGGAAGCCCAAAGTGAATCTTGGGGCCCTTGAGCACCTGTAGTAAAAATAATTTAAATAAAAGAAATTAGATGCTTGCAAGGACTCTATCTGTGATATGAGCCCTCTCAGCCTTCTAGCTGCCGGATTAAAACACACAGACACACCGAGAATTATGGAAGAACAAACTTTCTTGTCTGAGTTACAATAAAATTATGAGGTGGCTCATTAGGCAGGATATTTCTGCCCCAAGTAGTTACAGCTTCTGCCTAGATTTGGTTTCAAGATTATTATTTTTTGTTGTTGTTCTGTGGTTTACCC
This sequence comes from Darevskia mixta, assembly GCA_034641385.1. Classification (NCBI taxonomy): domain Eukaryota; kingdom Metazoa; phylum Chordata; class Lepidosauria; order Squamata; family Lacertidae; genus Darevskia; species Darevskia mixta. The sequence goes on from JAWWNH010000029.1 coordinate 9,997,767, forward strand.
ATCTCATTAATGCCAGCTCACGAAGATATGTTGCATCTTGGTTTCTAATAAGCATGCTTGCTAACTGCTATATGTTGTAATTGCTAGCAAAATGTAAGATGATACATTTTTAAAAGGCAGAAGGACAGGCATGGTTATTTAAGTAGCTCCCTAAATCAGCAGTAATAGAGCATAAATGGTGAAACAGAAACAAACTCCCCTCCGATATGCTGTTTCCATGTCATGTGCCTACTGCTCTTAAGTTTGGATCTTCTCTACTTTCTGCGTAAGAACTGAATGTTTCTAAAATGTGAGACAACCATCCCAGCTTTGGAATCTATAGAGAAGTACATCAACTGAAGTCAGATGCTTGTGCCTGTGTCTAATTGATTCCTGTAACAATACACGACTAGTGCACCTTTGGGTCTCCATTCTCTTAAGCTTCCTATTTCATGGGACCTCTTCTCACATGACTTCTCAGTCTTTATTTTGGTTTGATTTCTCAAATTTGTAGGCCATCCTCCACCACACCAAGTGGTCCAAGGTAAGTTTCCAACAGTACATAAAATACAATGAATGCATCAATCATACAAATGATTAAAGCAATTAATTAATTAACTAATAAGAACAACACCATGAGGATCTTAGCCTCCCAGGAATTCCTGCCTCACTTTGTTCTGATGACCCTAGAGAATGTGCGGTGTGTGATTTAGAAGAACACCTGTTTGCCATAGCATATGCCCCTCTTTTATTCTCAAAACAACCCTGTGTGGTAAGTTAGTCTAAAAGTCATCTTTCGAATTTGATGGATGAGTGAAGATTGAAACTCAAATGCCCCTAGGTGTAGTAGTCTAGCTCTCTGTCTGCTACAATATAATGGCTCCCTATTTTGTCTCCTAAATTAGCTGACAAAAAAGTCCTTCAATATATTACATTGGGGAAAATGCATATCATTTAAATGTAGGCTAACTTTGTATTTCATGTTATGCATTACCAGTTACTTTGTGCAGGGGGGTGGGATTCACATTTTCACACAACACTTTAAAGTAAATGCACATCAATTTCAACATATAGCAGTATCTGGGAAAGCTTTTCCATTTCTCAGTATATATAATTGGCATTTGATAAATTGCATGCAAGGCTAAAGATAGGCATTTTGTGACCAAATATTTGTTGGGAATGTATAGCTGTTGGGAGGGCAGGCAAAATTTCTCTTCTCAAAATTACTTTTACATCAGAAGGGAATGTGATTGTGTGGTCTAAGAAAACATTATTGGAGCATATTTGTAAAACTGAAAGTAAGTAATTGTTTTCTCAGCTGGACTTTAGAATAAACAGAAAGAAAAAACAGAATTTTGCCACACGTTGCTGCCCTGTTTTTGTTAAAAGCATGGCTGTTCATTCCATGATTTAGATTCAATCTGGGCCAACATCTAGTGAGTTCTCAAGTGAAACTAGTCATACAACCACAATTCAAAACAATTTTGGCTCAAATACTGCAGTTCTAAATCATACTGAAATCCACCATGTTTTTAATGCTTCACATTGTTTCATTACTTTAAAAATAGACTCCAAGGTATATTCTTTAGATATTTTCATTCTCATACTTTAATGTCAAACAATTCCAGCACTTTGTACCAGCAATCTTCTGTATATTCACCAAACCCAAACCAAACAAAGGGCTTCCAAGACCTGGTGAGAGATCTCAGTGTTGTCGATCTGGTTGAGAAGAGCGGCCATGGGGCTATCAAATTCAATGTTTCCTCTTCTTACAATCCTTCCTGTGGAATGAACCACAGGGGTCATCTAGTCCAAACCCCTGCAATACACCAATCTTTTGCCCAACATGGGCTCAAATGCACAACCCTGATATCAAGAGTGTCATGCTCCATCGAATGAGCTATCCTGCTACTCAGAAAAGCAGCAGAGAAGGTACAGACTAAGGCTTCAATCCAAAACCCACTTACCTGGGTGGCAACCCTACTGAATTCATAGGACTTTTGGCTGAATAGACATAGCTAGGATTGCACTGTAATTTATTTTGTTTCATCAGAGTGTGCCTAATTCTAAGCAGAAAGGAGAAAAAGAATTTTGTTTCCCCCCTCCCTGTAAACAGTCTAATGCTCACAGGCTTCACAGAGACCAGGACCACATAGTTCTGAAAAGTACAGTAGTTTGCCTTTTGACAGCTGTGAAAACAGAATGACTGCTGGCCATGATTGCGTTAAGAACCGAATTTGCAATGAAACCTCCATAGTGAAAATTTCAGTATGCTTTTCCATCAACCTCTGAAATGTAATACATTGTCAACAGGGAGAACATAAACTTCTCCTCATTTAGAATATGCTCACTGTATTCTTCTGTGTATATTTTTTCCATCTCATGTAACCGATGTAAGAATTTTATTGGCTCCAAAGTTACCTGCATACTGTGGCTGGTCTTATCTTATCCTAGGCTCATTTCTGCTCAGCAAGGGTCAGTTTCATCCCTAATGTGTTGACTAATGCAATGAAAATGTTCTTGTTGTGCTTGGTTTTCTTTTAAAATGTGATTAGATAGCTCAATCCTATAGATGTTTACTAAGCTCTATTGACTTCAGTGGGACTTGCTCCCAGATACAGTATTTCAGCCTCAGCTGGACATCACTTTAGTTGGCAGCATCCTGATTTGGAAGTGAGAAAATAAGTCAACGATGCCAACAATAATTTACTTCAGCTGAAAGGTATGATGTAGATACAAGCCTGGAAGCTTCTCACAAAAATCTCAGAAGCAAGTCTCACAAGGTTCCGTTATGAAGCTGTGGCTCCATCTAGTCCAGTACCGACCCATCTTAGCTCCCATATTGTCTACTCTGAGGCAGGTTTTCTGGATTTCCCAAACAGTTTTTTAGCCCTGCTTCCTAAGAATCTTTAACTCAAGATGTTGTGGACAGAACTTTGGCACTTCTTCATGGAAAGTGTGTACTCTGCCCTGTCATTTCACTTCCATGACAGAGCACGTTCAAAAAACAGTTGTCTGTTATGGCAGAAGATTGGTTCTAATCATCCTATGTGTCTCACCTAAAAGAAGAGGATGCTCTCATATTCTATGCCAGTCTACCATCAAGTGAGATTATTATTATAATCATAAAAAAATCAACAAAAATGTCTCAGTTGACAACAGCGCTGCCTTGCTGAAAATAGAATCTCACCTTTTGACTGTTATTCATTCTGCTTTGCTTGACAGTGACCCATCTAGCTCAGCAACTGTGCAACTGAGATAAACCAAAGAAGTCACAGAGAAACACGCTTATTCAAAATGATTGTGTAGGTTGCTGCTGCTTATAGTGTTCATGAACAAGGCTAAAATTAGTATATTATATGAATATCTCCATTTCAGGGAGATACAGCTGTGAATTTGAAAAAAAAGTTGTAATATTCCAGCATATAACTCTGCCCCCTGTTATACAAGAAGCTTTGTTCAAGAGAACCCAAGATTTTATAAACCTGTTGCCCCCCTTTGATTCCATTTGTGCACACCCCCAAAAAATTAAAGTTTGCCCTAGCAGGAGAACTTACTGCAGCTAACATTCTAGAACTTGTAAGGGTTCATTGTTACTGCTAAAATTCTGGCAGATCATCAGTTATAGACTTGGCTTGATTGAAGAGGAGCGTTGCTCGAAAGATGTGAACAAGCCTTGTATAAGATGGCATTGGAAATTTACTGGAACAAATGCTTTTGATATCCAGGAGGGAGAAAGAGATTCTTCATCTCGTGTTGTTGTTGTTGTTGTTGTTGTTGTTGTGAAGCAATGTTAAATTTTACTGCTATATTTCTGGCTGCTCAATGTTGTGTTCTTCAGACGTCCATTCACCAAGTTATTAATTGTGGAACTGTCTTTGCTGGAAGTGGTGGTGGGGAGATTTTCTGAATATTAAAACTGAAAAGCTTCAACAGGACAATTTGTGTTGATGTGTCTGTGTAATGGGAAGCTGGAAAAGCACAGCTTGGGTGGGGGACCACTCACTCTTCTTTGACAATCACTTGTAGCCAAGTAAGATTGTCTTCCATGAACACAGTCTTAACTGTGTGTCGGTAGGGTTATTAAACTATTAACCACCCTTAGCAATAGAACATAAGAAGCAAAGAGGGAGAAATATATTCGGTTTTCAGAAGATTTTCTGTGTTTTGCTTTTTTTTCAATTAACAAGGATAAACTGCTCAGATCCTTTTAAGAAGATGGTGGCTTCAGATCTCACACATACCTCCGATATTTTCCTCTCGGTATGCAGGGGCAATGTCTTCGAACTGCTGTGGTCAGAATTATATGAGAGTTTTAATTTAAATGCATCTTCTGAAGCCTTCCTCCTTTTAACCTAAGGATTCTCACATGTGACATCTTCAAAAAGGCCAGGGTAGCCTTTAAACAAGGATTTCAATGTGTTTTGAGAATCAGTGGAATGGGATTACTCCACAGGCAGAGGCTGCTTAAACAATACACTTCCTTAAACTGTGTTATTTTTTCATACCCAACATGAAGCTACTGCTTCTTCTTCACCTGGTGAGGAATGTTTCAAGATCCCACTGCTCCTCTGCTTAATTCTGACCTTGCTGTATACTTTGCAGATGGTTAGCGCCGGGATTAAGCTGAATCTTCATGCTGGGTTTTCTGCTTCTCCTGCTGATGTTTTTCAATGGCCCTAAAACACATGAATATTAACAGTTGACATGAAGTGTTCCTTTCCCCCTTTTTCTTTTCAAAATGATGAATACTTAGCTGTAAAAACCTCTGGGCTGATTAACACATAATGTTTTCCCTACAGAAATATGTGCCCCTGCGTGAAAATGTTGAGTGTTTGTGCACAAGTGAGTGGCTGCACACATTTGGAAGCTGCACTGTAAAAACCCTTATGAGAACATGCTTATTTCACAAAATAAAAACTTGTATGTTTTGTTTTGTTTTTATTTAAACAACAGTCTAGGGCTTGCCGATCAGAAGGTTGGTGGTTTGAATCCCCGCGACGGGGTGAGCTCCCATTGCTCGGTCCCTACTCCTGCCAACCTAGCAGTTCAAAAGCACGTCAAAAGTGCAAGTAGATAAATAGGGAAGGTAGCGGGAAGGTAAATGGTGTTTCCGTGCGCTGCTCTGGTTCGCCAGAAGTGGCTTAGTCATACTGGCCACATGACCTGGAAGCTGTACGCCGGCTCCCTCGGCCTATAGAGTGAGATGAGCGCTGCAACCCCAGAGTCGGACACGACTGGACCTAATGGTCAGGGGTCCCTTTACCTTTATGTACAGCTGTAATCTACTTCATTTCAGTGACTCAAAGAAGGAACCAGTAATTTGTGAATCAAGTGAATACATTTAAGAAAAAAATAAAAAAGGTGCTAACCTCTCCCAAGATCATATACCGTATTTTTCTGTGTATAACATGGCCCCATGTATAAGACACCCCCTATTTTGGGGGACTCCAAATTGAGAAAATGGGGGGTGATTGTATCCATGCGTAAGATGACCCACAATTTTGAACATAGTTTTTAAATTTAAAAAAACTAGTACATGGAAAAGCACAGTACATATTGTATTTTTCTTTTACCATTCCTTATTTCTGTGGTAATTGCAAAATACATAATAGAAATTTAGAGTGCAGCATAAAGTGCCCCATCCTTAGTTGGCAGAACTGAGTGAAGGGACAGCTCCGCTCAGTCCAAGATCTCCCCTTAACCTGGCATAAGAAGAATGTGGATTACTCTGCCCCACACCAATATATCATTCATATAAATCTTCTAGCAGCAATGAATGAATGAATGAATGAATGAATGAATAACTTACAACCACTGTATTAACAGGAGAAAACTATACAAAAGAACAAAGAAGAATTTAAATGCAACAAGCAACCTAAATCATTGCTGTTACTATTGGCAGTGAGATTTTTAACTCAAAAACATTTTAACCCAAATAATCTTTCTCCAAGCAGTGTACCAGTATTAAATTTCGAACCGCAGTGAAATAAGGTTGCATGGCATCCAGTACTCAATCATTCTAGGATTGTGTGTACATGTATGAATGCACATGCATTTGAATGCTCAGGAATTTGAATGCACATGTGTACAGAGTCTATGGATTTTCTGTTACCCGGTATATTGTGAATGTGTGGTGGTAAGGGAATTGGGCCAGCATTTTCAACATTGGGTCTCCACTTCATGGATTCCGTTCTGCATAGAAAATGGAAACTGTTTCATAGTGAGCCTGGATCATTAAATCTCTTCATGTATTGAACAAGATCATTTTTAGCACATTCATTTTACATTGTGAAATGTAAAAGCTGTCCTGGATCCTCTTCCATTGATCAAAGTGTTCTTTGCCTGACACAATGGAAAAGTTTAAGAAGGTCAGTTGCCTCGTTGGCTTGTATTGTCAGGAATCTGGGAAGAAGATGGTAATTCCCCTGACCTTTGACAGATGCAAAGATCCTAGCATCATTTTTTTCAAAGCAGTAAATAATATGAAACAAGAGAGACACAGAGATTGCTATCTAGCGTCAGGGAGCTTGGAAGGAAAATAGCTTATTCTCGAACTGTTTAAACGCTAGGAACAAGCACTTCAGCTTGAGAAGGTGGAAATAAAAGCTTTTTAGAAAAAAAAGGCTCTGCTGGCAATTACAAGCAGCAATGGCAAAGTGTTCTCTAATTCACATGTCAGAATTAAATGGCTTTTTACGTTTCATGAAATCACCCCCTACTGGTCAAAGATGAGGATTTCCATGGCCAATTCTCTCTTTTTTTGGAGATGTGTGATATGAGTACAGTACTACATATGAAACTAGCAGAGGGCAAAGTGCATACAGTGGTACTTCAGGTTACATACGCTTCAGGTTACATACGCTTCATGTTACAGACTCCGCTAACCCAGAAATAATGCTTCAGGTTAAGAACTTTGCTTCAGGATAAGAACAGAAATCGTGCTCTGGTGACACAGCGGCAGCGGGAGGCCCCATTAGCTAAAGTGGTGCTTCAAGTTAAGAACAGTTTCAGGTTAAGAATGGACCTCCAGAACGTATTAAGTTCTTAACCTGAGGTACCACTGTATTAAGAATGTAACTGCTAAGCAGGTTTGCCCAGTTTTTGCCAGCTTGTGAAGGAACCATCAAACTGTGCATTTAAGCTCTTTATAGGCCAGCTTTCTCACAAGATACTGGAAATATCAAAACATTACAAAGAAAATTCATTTACAAAATATGACAGAGAGAGTTCTCTCAGGCCATTGGTGGGCTCTTCAGGAGCTGATGGCATACATTCCCCAGCCCTGCCTCTTCCTCCTCTGCCTTTCAACAGGAGGTACAAGTCTTTAAACAGCCCCTGAGAAGGTGGTGGATGTTTTCTATGCATACAATTGGAACCTCCATCCTTGAGTCAGTCGTTCAAAATGGCCCCTGCTAGCAACGGAGCCCTCATTAGCCTGTTCATTTTATTTCTCCCCTACCCCTGCTCTTATTTGTGTGTGTGCACTTCTGCAAATCTTAGAGTGTGTCCAAGTGTGATGCTGCCTCTCTCAAGGATGGATGGTGCCATCCTGCCTGCAAAACAATCCATGTTTTGAGTGTTTTAATTCGCCTTGGGCCTTAGAAAAGAAGAGCACATGAATAAAAATATAAATCCGAAGAACCAGCATTTCCAACTGTAATCTTCTTCCACTGCACATTTATATGGATGGGTTTATTGTATATTAGCAGTTGCAAGTGTTACCCACAGTCCGCAGAACTCTATACAGACAATCAGTGCATAAGGATACGTTTTTGTGTGCGGCTTTAATTGAGTGGTAAGACCTTTCTATTGCAGCTTAAGAAACAGGTACTGTTGTGATGTTACCATGGAGAAGAAAAAGATATATCATAAAATCACATGTGTGTGTATCTATATATATGTATATGTAGTGTTATTTCCTTAGGATATGCAATATCTCCCACAACCACATTTTAATTCTGTTTTCATTCAATCATATGGTTCAAGGATTTAGAGCTATTTGCTCCGTGAATAAGGCAATCTCTAGTATGCCACGGTGCCGGTGGCAGACAGAACCCTAATTCCAAGGAAATGGAAGTCAAGATTTCAGATCTGTTCCATGATTCATGATGTTCTCTGGAAGTTTGCTCTATTATTCAGAATAAATATATTATCAAAGGGTTGTATGGAAAATAATTTCAATATTTCTTGGACTAATATAGAATGCATTAACTTATGTTACATTAAATATTCTACAGTGCCATATTTTAAGCATAATTTGACCTCTTTACATGACATTATTCAGAAGAGTTTAAGAAACTCAAATAATAAAGTAAGGCCAAGGAAATGATAGGATAACCCTGTTTTAATGTGCACCTGTGTGTGATGCTAGTACGTTAGAGACAGAAATATGTTAAAATTAAACCCACTGACATTGCACTCCCTGTAAACGTAATGAGACACAACAGAACAATAATTAGCACCAAGTAATCAGCAGGGGTATTATCCAGCATACTGGACATATAGAGAACACTATGATAAACTGCCAAGAACAGGTCATTTCCTGTAATGGGTATGAGAACTAATCTTGGTAATAATGAAGCAGCCGAGACATATCAACAGTCTTCCAATATCCATGGCAATCTTCTTGTACTTCCAATGAATTCCAGTCATTTTGACCGTGAGCTAGACAGAAAGGAGCTAGATGCTTGCCACCTGCCAAGTATACTCAGCAACTGCTGGTGACCTCAGTGCTAAAATAACAGCAGCAGCAATATCAAACAGTGGGCTACAGAGTGGCATCTGAGGTAGAGGGCGCAGGTTACTTTTCCATATACGTTGTCACTTTTCCGTGGTGTTTTAGCTTAGAGAAAAGGCGAGATAGCGGTGGCATGATGGAAATGTATAAAATTACACAGGCATGGAGAAAGTGGATAAGAATATGCTTTTCACTCTCTTTCATAATACTTCTTCTTTCTTTGGCGATCACTCATAGCTGAGTAAGATTGTCTTCCATAAACAGTTTTAACAATGAGTCCATAAGTGACTGTGGAGGCCGATTCTGGATCCACACATCCTTTCACAGTGGGGACATTGGTTTCCGGGTGGGAGTTGATCACGGTGTGGATTTGCCAAGCGTGCCTTCCTCTTAGCACGTTTCTCCCTTGCGTCTTGAGTTTGAGTGCCTTCAAAGCCCATGACACCTTTGGTAAAGGCTGTTCTCCAATCGGAGCGCTCACAAGCAAGTGTTTCCCAATTGTTAGTGCTTATACTACATTTTTTTTTTTTTAGATTTGCCTTGAGACAGTCTTTAAACCTCTTTTGTTGACCACCAGCATTATGCTTTCCATTTTTAAATAGAGTAGTTGCTTTGGAAGACGATAATCAGGCATCCACACATGTCCAGTCCAACAAAGTTGATGTTGAAGAATCATTGCTTCAACACTGGTGATCTTTGCTTCTTCCAGTACACTGGTATTAGTTCGCCTGTCTTCCCAAGTGATGTGTAAAAATTTTCGGAGAATCTCATAATACTAGAAATCAAGACTATCCAATCCAGATGGATATTGGTAGATTCAGGGCAGAGAGAAGAAAATCATTATTCACCCATTGCATAGCTATGCTATGGCATTTGGATCCCAAAAGATGCAGTGATGGCCACTAACCTGAATGGCTTTAAAAGAGTATCAGACAAATTAAGGGAAGATAAGCCTATGAGTAGATACTGGTCACAGTGTTTGTGTACTACATCTAATATATCAGGTGACATTTCTCTGAATAGTAGTTGGTGGGGAGCGCACATGGAGAGGGTGCCCTCATGTCCTGCTTGCATTGGGTTGGCCACTGTGAGAACAGGATGCTGAACTAGGTGGGCATTTGCCCTGATCCAGCTGGTTTCTTCTTAAGTTTATATGTCAGATATAACTAAGGTGATATCTTGTACTGAAATGCTTTATAAACTGAATGTGATGCAGTTCTGTGTCTTCATGCGAGTTTGGAATAACAAAGAGTGCTAGTTAGCTAAATTTTACTTGGCCCACTGAAAGTAACGAACTTAAGTTAGTCATGTCGATGGAACTACTCTCAATAGTTACCACCCATAATGTTTTTTAGGCATTTTTTGTTGCTAGGCTTAATGGGCAACAGAGTTCAGATTGTTCTCTAATTGCCATGTGCTGTGTTATCTTTTGCTTCTGGCACTGATCATTGATGGAGACAGTTATTGACTACTGATCTGAACAGGTATGCTTTTCTAACTAGGCAATCTAAACATAGAGCACCTTCAGTGAAAACCAACACATTCTTTCGCCCCACCTTCCTTCATTTTGTGCCAACCAGACATAGCACATTTGCGGGGCAGGGGGGAAGCAAATTAAAGTTTGCTTTAGGAATTATTCTACCAGTGTGAGCTACTTTTAAGACCGTGCCCTATGTTTGCTTAATTGGAAGCATGCCCAATTAGTGGGATTTATCCCCATGTAAATAGAGCTGGGATCAGAATGTAAGTCTTATTGATTTCAATCGGAAAGATTTATTCACATGCTTAACTCTTTCCCATTGAAATCAATTGGAGACAATCCCAGCCCAAGTGAAACACTGTTAAGTCTCATTGATCCCAATGGGAGATGTAAAGCATGCGCTTTCTCCGACTGAAATCAATGGGACTTAAGCATTAAGTAGTTTTGATTTCAATGGGAAAGAGTTAAGAACATGTTTTACATCACCCCTTGTAATTAAAAGTACAGACCTTTGGCTGAATAGTGCCCTCTGCTTGTATCATCATGATTCCAGAGGCTGCATGATATGTTAGGAGAGAGACAAAGGGTCCCCGGTGCCATCATCCCTTCAGAATACTATTAAACAGATAGGGTAGGAGAATTTGTAGGGGGGAATGAGCGAATAGAAGAAGGGTGCTTAAAACCACCAGCTAATTATCTGCTTTGCCCAATTATCTCACGGAAAAGCTGCGCCCTCCCTAATGTGATATTACCTACCTCCAGCTAGGCTTGCTTTGAGGTCTGAACTGAGTTGATGAAAAAGAAGTTACAAGTAACCTAGCAAAGGTCTTGCAAGGCACAGTGGGTGAGTGATGAGCTTAACAATTTAGGCAACTTTTACAACGTGTATTTGAATTTGTGCCAATGTTGCTTGTGTTTGTTTGAAACACCCCTAAAAGATCCATTTTTATTTTTATTTTTGCTCTGATAGCCAGCACCCAAGTAGGATGGTTTGCTTTTGGCCTAGAGAGGCACCAACCAACTCTGGGCCCTCCAGGCTTTTGCATTGACAGCAAAATAAAATACGTGTCTACGCGACGCTAACACGAAAGCTTTGCATATACAGTATACTATGTAAAAGAATGCCGTTTCACTGTCTTCCCTTTGCAACCCTTCTCCCCACTTATCTTTTCCAACAACCCCATATTGCCTATAACAGTAATGTATCACCCTGTTTTGTTTGAATAATTCAGTAAAACAGAGACTCTTTATGTTCTATTATTACTTAAGAAAATCTTCATAAAAACTTTTTTTTAAAAAAAAAGACTGACTCCATCACAGGATGCCAGGCATGCATATTCCAAGCAAGCTGAGCTGCAAAAGTACCTGGTAAATTAATTGTCTCTTTTCACTATAAATCTCTGTCATCCCAACCTTATCATTTGCAAGTTCAAAGTGAACAAAAGAACCTCAGGCCACATTGTGAAGTATTAAACCAAGACACAATCATCTGATGTTACTCCTCCTCTGCTCCAAGTAGTTTTCAATGACCTGAAGATGGGTTATTGGGGTTTTTTTTTGGGGGGGGGGTTAATACATTTCTTGCCTTATGGCCTCTCCAGACAGCAATAACATTGTTGTGTGGCAATGTCCCTCCCGCCCCTGGAAAATAATGACGCGACACATAATATAATTTTAATGGGCGGAAAGGCCACAACTTTATTGGTCACGGATGTTGAGCGGTATTGGCTTAGGCATTGGACCCTATCCGACTATATCCGACCCCAATCCATGTGTTGGAAGTCCAGGAAGGGTTAACCACTAGTAAGGAGCCCCAGTGATGCACATCAACTGGAATTCCCCCTGTGATCACCATTAGGGGCGTGCCTTAGGCCCTAACCTCCTAAGGCTTCGGACAGGGCCACGCACCCAGAATCCTTTAACGGAATACCCTTCAAATGAGGGGCAGGTGATGGCACTACCTCCCCTCCTCACTTCTATAGAGATTTTTCCAATGCCTAACCGCCACCCGAGCCTAAAGGGCTCGCCGCCAATACCCTCACACCCGCAACCAACACCTGATTCCCTTAATTATGTCTGCCAACCAAATATTGTTTCCTGTTTTTGAAAGATGCACGCCATCGTCACGGTAAAGAGATGTCTCGCTGCGTTTTATGTCGGGGTGTGGAATAACCTGACCATTCAGCACTATCACCCTGCACGCCACAGCGGAGTCCAGGAGTCTCCTTGCTTTGTTTAAACTAGTGATTGAGCACTGCCCATCGTGCCAAATGCACCTCTGAAGCAGTGAGGACCATAACAGCGTCAGATTTGGGAAAGCGGCCAACAGTTCGTTAAAGTCCTCAAACATCTTCCACTTCAAATCAACAGAGTTTCTGTAGGCCAAGTCATTCTCCCCAAGCTGTATGAGCAAAGCATTGGGGGGACCCATTGAGGCGGCCCTGGCTTTTATGGCTGGTAGAAATGACCTGAAGATGGGATATTGGGGTTTTTTTTTTGGGGGGGGGGTCATACTTTTCTTGCCTTATGGCCTCTCCAGACAGCAATAACAGGGTTACAATGAGGAAACATCGTAGAACAACAACTAATAAAATGGAATGGTTTGTGGATGGTCCCATAGAAATCCACCATGAATGCACCAGATAGTTCAGTTGCTTAGAGCGTGGTGCTGATAATACCAAGGTTGAGGGTTCGATTCCTGTTTGGGACCTGCATTGAAGGGTCCCTTCCAACTCTACAATTCTATGAGTCTATGATTCTCTTGTGTCAAGAACATGATGCAGAATACACCTGGGGGGGAACCACCACTGGTCAGGGGAGGCCCCTAGACTTACAATTGCCAGGTGTAAGTTTAGGATACCAACTGCATAGCAAAGTACATAAAATAATAATAATCTTGTCTTTGTGCACTGGCTTTATAGAGACATCATACTAGCATTGCAGACAAACATGACAGAAGAGATGTATTTAGGACTATGGCCGTGTACACTCATTATCAAAGTATGCATATTAAACCCCCTTCAGATATAACAAAAAAGTCATTAGTTATATAACTTGCAATAAGGCTACTGCATGCTGGCTGACATCATGCTGACCTCCCTTCATAAAGTAGTAGAAATAGATTTTTATGAACCTCAAGTAATTTAAACTCTGCTAATGGAGAAGTGTGTGAAGAGTAACTCTGGCAGCCCACATAAGCAGCTGTTTGGCTAGAATACAAGCTCATTACTGAGCAAGAAAAAAAACCATCTCTGCTATAACTGGAAAGCTAAAAAACCTGCAACGATGAAAGTTAAACTTGTTCAATAACTGGTCCAGAATAGTTAAATTAAAAAATATATGCTGGCATTTGGATTTGTAAATGGCAGCTTTCAAAATATATGTCTGAGAACCAGGATGCCTATATCTCCTTCACTGTATAAACTAAAAATGAAAGCCACCAGTATGAAATCCATAGCCCTGTGCTAGTAAGACTGAATCTTCATTTTGTTTTGTGTAAATGGGTATCGGTGACATTGATGAGGCATATCTAGTCTGTGATTACAGCAATTTCCATTGTATGCAAACAGTAAAGAAACTAGTATATTTATTAACTTGTATTAATAGAAGGCATTTTCAAAAAAACAACAACTCGGCAGCTCCCTAAACAAAAAAGGGAATAATGTATCTAATTAAAAGCATACTAAGCTAAAAAAAACCTTCAAAAATTTAGCAGCAACAAAACTGAAATCCAGATTACTGCCATGAAAACATTTCAAATCACAAAATGACATCAGCTCATCTCAAATGCTCATTGAAGAAACAAATGTACCCACATTTGGGACTAAATCTCAGTGTGGTAGAGCATTGCAAGCACAAGCTCTAGGGAAGGGGAGAAATTCAATTCAGTCTGCATGTAAATCACACTTTTCCAAACAATATGGGAACTGAAGCCCAGCCATCCTTTGATCTTTGCACTTCTCTGAATTTTGCAATGCAGTTTTCCAGCCAAGTAATGTGTACAAAAATGCAAATGCCAGAGTAAAGGGTACATACAGCTGCTTAAGTTAGCAAAAACAATATTCAAAAATGCATTATTTTAGCAGAAATTGCTTTGCCAAAATGTGTATATTAAGCAAAATTGCTTCCAAAAATGTAAATTAGGAGAAATTTGCACTAAAAAGCTGATTACTTTTCATGAGAGTGAACTGGAAAATGTGGAGGACTGTGCTGAAGATTAAGGGGAAGGGGAGAAAGATAGGCAGGCCTAACAAAGGGGAGAAGGACAGAAAGATAGGCAGGCCTAACAAAGGTAACAGAGTGTTGCATTCAATGAATCAGGAGTGAAGTTCCGCTTGGACAATGGGACTTTGCCACCTCTTCCTTCTCTCTGCAGCCCTATGCATCTCCTGAAAATTGTTATTGAGAGTTGAGGAAAAGTGTGGGACAGAGTGGAAAGGGGCTCAGGTTGATAGAATTGAGGGAAGGTATTTGCACAGGCAGAAGTGCCTTTCTGCATGCACAGAACACCTTTGGACCCGACACAATTAATGCAAATATAAGATGTCTTCCTACAAGGGAAAATACTTTGACAGCAGTGGGCATGCATCTGAAATGTAAAAGACAGAATTATGGATTTGAGTCCATCCCCTATCAAATGCAATTGGGAAAATACTTGTTTTATTGACTGCAAAGGAACGAAGACAAATGTAATCTGAATGTAATATCTTCTCTTCAGATACAGTGTATCAGAGAGGATAATAAATATTTACTCATTTTTCATACTATTTGTCTTGGCATAAGCAGTGTGCATTGTGGGACTCAGCTAAATAGCTAATAACTCCATCTTCTGGGCACACAAACAAATTGTTTTGTGAATTTTGCATGCATATCCAAAGAAGTTACGAAGGCGCAGATATAAACTACCACAGCCAATTATATGCTGTGATCAATCTAAGAACAAACCTGGGTGAATAGAGAATTTTTAGACAGATGCTGGAAACTCATCAGAGTTGATGCCTGCCTTATTTCAGAGGGGTAGGAATTTCACAAAGGAGATGCCACCATCGAGAGCATATTCCTGTGGCTTGCCATATAAAGTACAACCCAGAAAGCCTTATTCAAAGTTCTCAACATAAGGACAGGTCTATATGGGAGCAGCCATTAACTCCAATACTGAGGCCCCAAGTTATATAGGGCTTTATATATCAACCAAAGCTCCTTAAATTTCACTTGTAGCAAATTGGCAGCTTGTGCAGTCCCTCCAGAGTTGGCGTATTATGGCCATGAATAGCAATAGTAGCATGCAGCTCAATCAGTAGACTATGAAGCTCTTAATCTTAGGGCTGTGGGTTCAAGCCCCACTTTCGGCAAAAGATTCCTGCATTGCAGGGGGTTGGACTAGATGACCCTGGTGGACCCTTCCAACTCTTACGATTCTATGATTCTTATTCAATAGTGGCAGGCACAGCTGGCACTTCACAATGTTTTCGCAATGTTTCCAATGGATCGATAGCTTTGAGTCAGTCTGCAGTGCTCCCTTCTGAGTCACAGAGAACTTGGTGGTGCCTGAATATGCCAGCCCTTGAGTCCAAGTGTGGGTTCATCCAATAAAATTAATTGGAAGTAGATTCAGGCCATATCATAAGATTAATTTTTATTATTATTATTATTATTATTATTATTATTATTATTATTATTATTTACTAAATCACTACAATAACTCATTATGATGGCTTCCAACATATATGGCTCAGAGGACTGACAGCTTCGTGGAGATTGGTTCAAGCAATGGCTATTAATCCTAGCTGCTAAAAGAAAGTGGAATGTCTGTTCCCAAGCAGAATTATCAGATTTTGGAGTTAAATAGCAAGAGGTACTTCTTGCCTTCATTCATTTGGTAGGATCCTGCAATTTTTATTTTATTTTTCTTACTTTTTCACATTTCTGTTGTTTCATTCTGTTGTTTGGATACAGCTCAGAAAGAAAGGCAATTCATTATTTTTTAATGTGGTTCATTAAGCAGCCTACCTCTGCGAGGACTACAGCAGAGGCCCTCCATGCTAGAAACCTGAAAAACAGTATCATTTTGAAGGGAAAAAGACACAAGGTTGGTCTGAAAATGATCCCATGCTTCATGTTTTCCTAGACTAAATTATTGTATTTTTACGGTGACAAAATTATACTGCATAATCCTTAACCTTGCTCCTTTGCATCGTGATAAACTATGGTTAATGGCTTAAGATGTATGCTGCCCAATCCTTCCCACTTCACTCCACCCTTGTGCAAACAGGAGCAACAAGACATGACACTTGTCTTACTATGATGTCTGCCCCTGGAATTATGGTTTGGCTGTCCTGAACAAATCAGTCATTATCCAAGGTGTATTCTTGGTTGGTTTATCATGGTTTGTTACAGAGAAACAAACTATGATCCCATTTGGGGCAATGCATCAAGTAAAGCTTCATGACTTGATGGTGCTTCTGCTCATGTCACGGAGAGCAAAGTGGGAGTGATCAGACTCTGTATGTTGATCATTCATGGTAAGTCCATAACCATGGCATATTGTGTAGTGTGAAGCGGGCCACTGTCTAAAGAGTCTTCTTCAGCACTATTTTTCTAGAAAAAGAGGTGCCAGAACTCACCATGAACGTCTCCCTTGTTCTCTTAGAATGGCAATGATGCCCACCTGAGAGGTGCCAAAACTGAGTTCCGGTGAGATCTGGCTGAAACAAAGACCTGAAGTTCAGTGTTAATAGTATTAGATAAAGTGTACCATAAGAGACTGGGACGCGGGTGGTGCTGTGGTCTAAACTACAGAGCCTAGGGCTTGCCAATCAGAAGGTCGGCGGTTCGAATCCCCGCGACGGGGTGAGCTCCCAGTGTTCGGTCCCTGCTCCAGCCAACCTAGCAGTTTGAAAGCACAAAGTGCAAGTAGATAAATAGGTATCGCTCCGGTGGGAAGGTAAATGGCATTTCCATCCACTGCTCTGGTTTGCCAGAAGCAGCTTAGTCATGCTGGCCACATGACTCGGAAGCTGTCTGCGGACAGAAGCCAGCTCCCTTGGCCAGTAAAGCGAGATGAGCGCCACAACCCCAGAGTCGTCTGCGACTGGACTTAATGGTCAGGGTCCCTTTACCTTTACCTTTACCTTTAATTTGATATACTGTATATATATCTACTATAAAAGATAAAATCTCTCTTACCCCCTGTTCTTGGAATATAATGCCTTGGAAGCATCCTTTGGGATACAGGCATAGGAAAACTATAAATCTTTAGCATACAGTAAACTGTGTTTCTACTGAAAAACAATGTTGGGGAACCTGTACCCGTTCAAATGTTGTTGAAAATCATTAGTATTTCCCAAACTTGAGTCTCCAGCTGTTTTTTTGGACTACAAATCCCATCATCCCTAGCTAGCAGGACCAGTGGTCAGGGATGAAGGGAAATATAGTCTAAAATAGCTGGAAACCCAAGTTTGGGGGGAAACTGAACTACATCATGGCTCTAAATTCAGGTATTAGCCATGCTAGTTGGGGCTGATGGGAGTTGGAGTCCCACACCTGGAAGGCAAGGGTTTTCCCATCCCTGCTGTATATTTCACTTTTAAAAAAAATTAAAAAAATGAGGAAGGGAATTGCCACGCAGTGATTTTTCTGCCCCTAAAAATGAATGAGTCCTGAGTATGCTTATCCTTGAGGGACAATCCAAAGAACAACAGCAGAAAGCCACAGATCATATTCTGCTACAAGAACAAATGGCACTTTAGTTTTTCTACTTAGAACTGACTCTAAAGGAAGGAGGGGGACTTATTTAGTGGTAAACAGAACCCTTAACTATTATGTAATTGGCACCATTTACTCTATATTTATAGCATTACGAGTTTACTGTATTTGGGTTGTTCAAATAATTTTGCATATCGAGTTGAAATTGTATTTTACATGATGATTTAATCTTTCCGCAGCTGCAGCAGTATAAATTACACTTAAGACTATGCTGATTGATTATAATCAGTTGTAATCATGTCTTATAATTACATTGCATTCTGGAGACAGAAGACGTTTAAGCCTACTCAGCACCCTGTTATATAAAGAAGATTAGCTGCTGCTTCTGTGAAACTCAGCCAGCACTGAAATATATGCATATTCACACCATGTTTTATTAAATTTATTGTCCAGGAACCAAATGAATTTCCTTTCTGTTCTTTTTGCAAATGTAAAGCATAACAAAGAAATCAAAATAATCATAATGGTTTTGGAAGATCATGCTTGTAAACAATGCTCTCATTAAACATGTATAGCCCATTTGCTTTGAAAACTGCAATAAATATTAAAAAAATCCATTCCTTTGATATTCATTTGATAATAATTGGTTATTACAGATCCAATTGTGCATTCATGAAGCAATAAAGCTGAGCAGGAAGATGCATAAAGTGGATTGTATGCACCACAGATAACAAGGCTGAATATCAGTTTTTCTCAGCCCTGTTATTGAAGTTTTAATTATTGCAGTGCTTCACCTTAAAACTCTTAAACAGTAAATTTTGCACTATCTTTACTTATGCTGTGGATGTAACAGATATAAATACCTCTTTGAAAATCTACACGACACAAAAGGCACGTTTCTTTTTTAAATCTTTTACAGATTTAAAACATCTATAATCCTTAAAAAGGATTAGACCAATTCATACTGCAATCCTAACTGCTGGCCAGAAGCAACGAGGATTGATGGGGTGGAACAGCCAGCACGGAATCCACCAAGTTAGGACTCAGACCAGCCAGGACAGAAGAAGGAGCAAGAAAACAAAAAAACTCCTTTACTGACCCATGTCCTAGGCTGTCACAGTGAAGAGCCGTGGATGGGGTCCGATGATGTCCATCGCTTGACATTAGCAGGGTCTGCAGTAGAGCCTGTAGTTCTTGTACCAATCCAAACTGCTCCCTGATTTAACCTGATAATCCATTTCTAAAATCAATTAGATTGACAGGAACTAAAGAGAGGGTGACCCTGACCCCGCCCATTTGTAGAAGGGATATACTATTGACTCCATCTGCTTGGCTTTTAAACGGGCTCTGAACACCCAATTGCATTTAGCCAACATGGTTCTAGGTGAAAACGTGGGCTGTTTTTAGATGTTTAAAAGCTGTTTTATTGCTTGCCCTGTTTGCTGTGTTTTAAATTGTTTATTTAATTTTTATGGCTTGCTTGGCTGGGCTTTGAGATCTCTGTTTGATGGCATTTCACTTGATATTGTGTGTTTGTAATATCAAGTCTATTTTTATGGTGGGGTCTTTGCCCTGAAAGGCAGCTTAGAAATACTTAAAGAAACAGTTAATAATAATAATAATAATAATAATAATAATAATAATAATAATAATAAATCTGCACTCAAATTTGCATTTAAATCTGCATGCAGAAGCACACGGTCCGTATTTTTGAACTTAATTTGATATTTTTTTGAGCTGAGAACTGCACATTATTTGGAGAGGTGTGAAAACTAATGGACAGCGATGGTCCAATCCTCCCATCAGTCTTGGAGGTGGCGATCAGGACAAATCTTATTGATACTTGCAAATATTTAATATCTCAAGCATCCCTAGAGTACATCAAACTTGATCTGCTCCAGCGAGAAAGTGGCCGCATTTCCTTGCTACAACTGTGGATGTCTAACAATTTTCTTGAATTTTTCAGTTTTCTGGAAGAAATATATGCATGCCTGCAATAGCACTTTATTCTAGGGAGGAAAATGCAACATCCCTCATGTAGTTGTAACTGTAAATGGTTTCTAGGTTCTAGCTGATAACTTTAGCCCACAAGCCCCATTTAGAACCTCAGCCATATTTCGGCAGCAGGGTCAGGCAACAAAGCTAGAATGATGTAGAGACACTTCTGAAACAGCACTTCTGGAAGTGTCTCTAGGTGTAATCGCAGATATCACAGCGAAGGAGAAATTTATACAATTCTTTCTCTTGCATGATATAAGAGCTTAGCTTTAGTCCTGTTTCGCACTTCCAGCAAAACATACCAGAACAGGCAGCATAGATGTGGTTTGGTTTGCAGGTATTCCTGAGTGAGAATGGAGAAATACAAATTCCTAGACCTGCCAGAACAGGCCATCATGACTATGGGAACCAATGGAGTGCTGTATTTGAAGTACACCGCCCTTTATCCAAGGTGGTAGATGCTTTAGATTTAAGTTGATGTTGCTTGGTTGTTTATTAGGTACAGTCGTACCTTGGAAGTCAAACAGAATCCGTTCCAGAAGTCCGTTCAACTTCCAAAACATTTGGAAACCAAAGCGCAGCTTCAAATTGGCTGCAGGAAGCTCCTGCAGCTAATCGGAAGCTGCGGAAGCCACGCCAGACGTTCAGCTTCCGAAAATCGTTTGAAAACTGGAATAGTCATTTCCAAGTTTCGATTGTTCGGGAGCCAAGGCATTCGAGATCCAAGGTACGACCGTATTTTTAATGTATAATAAATCTTACCAAATTCTGATGAGATATTGAAACTGGACCTTTAACATGGATCAAGCACAATTGGTGCAAGTATCAGAGTTCTGAGATTACTAGAACTTCGATGTTTTACCAACTATACACAGAAATCTGCTAAAGTTTTGGCTGACTAGGTCACCTTCAAATCAGTAATAGAATTGAAGATGTAATTGTCCTCCACACATAACCCTTCACCTTCATGTACACAGTGTTCCTTGATTTCCCTGACCCTAACCTCCTGATAAACAGCCAAGCCATCTTAGCTTCAAAGTACATCCGCCTGCCCATCTTTTCCCAGAGCACCAGTTTTACTAAAACCAACTCAAAGAATTAGGATGCCCATATAAACACAACGGATACAGTGCTCTACTTAATAAGCAGACGGAAGACTGCAGTTCCACATGAATGCAGGCACAAAGAGAAATGTCAACAAGCACTTCATGTTTATTCTGGAAGATCTTTGTTGAAGCTGGTCAGGCAACTTAGTCATGATGAGTCCCACCTGCCTACTTCAGAAGATAAATCAAAAACCCTCTCTTTGGCATCTTCTTGGGGATGGGAAGCATATTTGAATACATTGCATGTCCACTAGATGATTGTGGGCTTGCAATTTAATTATGCAAATCAACTATTTGGAAGGTTTTTCTTACGCGATCTAACATTTAAATTGTATGGCACCAGGGTTAACTATTTCATCTGTTCTGCCAAAACATGACTTGAGATGCTGAGAGCATCAGTAATTACATTTCTCAATGGTTTGTATTCTTAGTATGCCATTGCGGCAAAAGCAGACCATCCAGTCTTATATAGATGCATTTTTGGGAACAGGGACATGGATTAGAAAATGGATTCCAGAGGGCATGGAGCAGGAGGGATAGAGGCCTGAAGGCAAAGAGAAAATGTGTGCAAAGGAGAGATAATTGGGAATTGAATGAAAAACCTGGGAGCAGCCAAGGTCCTTCACGCCAGAAAAAAGAATTAAGCATAGGCCACCTAATTCTGCACTCTGTTACACCAGGAACCAAGAGTTATCCAATATCCGAATATGTAACAGAGAAGAATTTGATCCAGAGAAGGAGAGAGGCATAAAGAATTAGTGGAAGATTTTCAGCAGAGAAAGCAGGGGAAACAGCAGTGTTTGACATTTCGATTCGTAGTATTATTTTGGCAGGTTGTTCGAAACATATTAGTTGTTTCTAGCTGTGAACATTATGCCTAAAAATGCTAAGAAATCAGCATCAAAAAGGTTTGTAGAGAAAAGGAGTTTTGTTTATAAATATAAATGTCAATGGCATAAGTGAGAAAAGCTCAGTCGGCAGAGCACGAGACTCTTATTCTCAGGATCATGGGTTCAAGGCCCACATTGGGCAAAAGATCCCTGCATTGCAGGGGGTTGGACTAGATGACCCCTGTGGTCCCTTCCAACTCTATCCAGTGCAGACAGTTTGCTAGAGCAGGGGCCCTTGCCCTAAGACAATTTCTCAATATTGGTCAGCCGAAGAATTCAATGCAATAGGGTTGGCTAACGTCCGAAATTTCCCCGACATGTCTGGGATTTCAATGGTGAAATTAGCGTGGGGGGGATTTGTGTGTTTTGGCCTTTTTTTGCCAAATTCACCCCAAAAAGCTCAACAACTTTGGGGGCAATTCCCCCCACAAAAAGCTGAACAGCTTTTGTGACCGGATTTTTATAACAAGTCCAGAACTGTAACAGGTTGAACATGCAAAGACAAGCTGTCCTGCCTGTGGAATGACAGAGGTGGAGAACATTTTTCATTCTGGGAGCCAAATTCCCTTTTGCAAAACCTTCTGGGGGCCACATGCCAGTGGTGGGTAGGGCCAAAGGCAAAGGTGGGCAGAATTTTACCTTTGTACAGTAGGCTAGTTTCTTCACACTCACACATCTCTCTTCATGCTCTGTCCTGGCCAGCAAGGGGCATTATGAGAGTTCGAAGATAGGGAATAACACCCAAGGAGGGTGTAAAACAGGGCTGGTGAAGGGGGTGTCTCAGGAGGGTTTGTGGTCTAGGAAGACTTCTGGAAGCCAGATTGAGAGGCCTGGAGGCCCACCTTTGTT
This sequence comes from Darevskia mixta, assembly GCA_034641385.1. Classification (NCBI taxonomy): domain Eukaryota; kingdom Metazoa; phylum Chordata; class Lepidosauria; order Squamata; family Lacertidae; genus Darevskia; species Darevskia mixta. The sequence goes on from JAWWNH010000029.1 coordinate 10,020,513, forward strand.
GCCAAGGTCTGAAGTTCTCCATCCCTGATCTAATGGAACAAATGCAACTCAAACTTACTTAAACTGAGCACTTCACTTGTGCCTCTCTTCAACCCAATCTTATACTGTATACATCATAAAACTCTCACACCAAATATCACTGATCTGCAGAAAGAACTCTATGGCGTGAAAATAGAGACGATGCATGTACTTCTGTAATGCAAGAAAATCTTTAATAAAAACAATTTTTTTAAAAATTAAATACATTATCTATTTTTTTCTGTTCTTGTTGGTAGTGATAGGCATGTCAAAATCTTACTGTTAGTATTTGTCTCTTTGTACATGCAACCATGTTCACGAGGGGGAGAAATGAGGAAAGATATTGGCAGTGTTACAAGCATTGTGTCGTTAGAAGTACTGTTAAAATGATAGTGTTTAAGTGCAAAAACATGGCTGTCCAAGAACTGCATGATACTCTAATAATCTCAAATCCAACTGGATAACAGATAAATATCTTCAAAAAGAGTGGCCAAACAGTTAAAAGTACACAATGATCTAGTGTGAAGTAAAGCTGCAATATCCTAATGTGGGTTGTAAAAAATTCACTTGGTCTGGAAGCATGGTGTCACTGTTCGATTTGCAGAAATCAAAATATATGTAATTTATAAGCACTTCAGCAGACACCATCCTGTTCTGCACAGAGCTACATGGATGCTGAAAGACAGAGTCAGTACATAGAATCGCTGGATGGGCATGTGTTCCTTATGCAGCAGTTTCAAGCTACAGCTCAAGAGTGTGGCAGGAATGAGCACAACAAAAAGACAGACATTTGTGGGCTGAAACAAGTCACAGTAGGTAAGCATGGTTGGTGTGGCACTACTGCACTATTGTCTTCATTCTCATCAGTCCTTGCTGATGGGAAACACCCATGGGAGTTGGGCCATGTGAAACCCTAACTTGGCAGGCATCTGGGATCCCACTGGGCAACCTGGGGGAGTGATCGACACAAGCTAACAGTATGGCTTGTGCATCTCCCGACTGTTTATGTTTTGATCTTGCCCAATGCTATTTCCACTCAAAGCAATTTCAAATTGTGTAACGCCTAAGAAAGAATGATGCAGTCACTGAGGGAAAGGCAAAAACCTCACAACCCAGTGCCGACTGAGACTGGCTGTAAAAGTTATTTCTGGCCAAAATAGCGCCTGTGAAGCACTAGCACCAGCAGCAGGCAGGTAGGGAAGTTTGCAGCGGGGGAATGGTCCCATCTGCTTGGCAGCTGAGCTCTTGTGATATCCCTGCTCTTCCTGAAGGATATTCCAAGCGTTGGCTGGGAAGTCCATGGCCTCTCCTCCCACTGCCTGTAGCCACTGTGGAACTGCACAAATGGTGCCCTGCTCACAAGGGCATGCAGAGCAGTGGCTTGCAGTCACTAAGAAAATTCAGATCCATTCATTCTTATGGTGTTCTTCCCCTCTGCAATTCTGCTTCCTTCATTTCACCGTAAGTTCCAAGCAACTTACCACAGCTGTAAGCTCCAAGCAACTTACCACAACACTTGAGACAAAGGACTCAGCTATACAGCTGCAAATAAAACATTTTGAATGTGTTATAAAGTGCAATATACACATGTGACACTAGATGGCAACAGTGAGCTATGCCAAATTCAATGCATTTTTCAAAACTTTTTTTTTTTTTTAAAAAAAAATCATTTTCACAGTCTTTTTTTATATGTATGTAGATTCCACCAAAGTCTTATTTGCATTGGACTTGTTTTTCTAATTTGATTCAATTCTCTGCCTGCCTGTTTTGTGCCTATTGCACCACTGCACCTAGTCTTCCTCTGATTCCCAGAAAGTTGCAGTGCTCCAGTCGTATTGCTATGCACAGAACCTATCTATTTTTGTCAGAATTTTTGTGGCTATTTGTTAAAGTACCTGCACACGTTGTTCAGCTATGCATGTGTATCACCACACATGTAGACATATGGAGGATGACATGTGGCAAATACTCTATCATCAAAATACCCTGTAACTAGCTTTGGTGCTTTAAATGCCACCATAGTGCATTTAGATGATGCCACCAGTGTGCATCTCTCTCTCTCTCTCTCTCTCTCTCCCTCCCTCCCTCCCTCCCTCCCTCCCTCCCTCCCTCCCTCCCTCCCTCTCTCCACCAAACAGACTATATTTCTATGGTTCTTCTTGATTTTTTTTGTCCCCTGTATCCAGTGTTACAGGAAAAAGCTCTGCCTGTATCAGTCACTTAGCTGCAAGCTTCAAAATGGGAGGAGAGGGTGAGGAAAGGTTCCTTTTGTGGGAAATTAAAAACATTTCCTTTGCATTTTCTTGGGCTTGCTAATTCCTTTGAGAAGTGTGTTTGAAGTAAGAAGGATTATTTCTATCATTATAGGCTCTGGACTGATTCCCCCATCCCCAGAAATACAGTTTTAATTGTGATCACTGAAGAAATGTGTGGAGTGAAAAGACAGACAGGATTGCTCTGTTATGCAATAGATACAGGGTCTTTATTTAATGGGGGAGAATAATGGTACCATTACTAGCATTATATGCTGACCCAGAGATCTATTCCATCACCTTAAGGAATTCATTGAGAAATAATTCTGTCTGATTTCCTGTTCTTAGCCTCAATAGAGTTGATCTGGGCTGACCCAATGCCTTCCAAAGTGCCAGCAGTATTACAAAGTGAGGCCACTGAGAGAGCACCCTTATCCTTAAATTCCGTATGTTACAAAGGCAACGTTAATGCATCACACATTGTAGAGTATCTATGAGCCACTGATAACCTTGGCAGAAACTGTTGTTTTCATCTATATCCACAGACCCTGGAGACACAAAGATTGTTTTTAACAAATGTAAAGAATAATGGAAGGAGTAATGAGATAAAGGATAAATGCTTCTGATCGGAAAAAGCATTGGCATTAGGAACTCAAGGGGTAATTTTCACTAAGTACATACCAACTAAAAGAAAACACACACACAGCATTTGACAGTGGGGTTATATTGGATAATCTTTAAGACCTGGAATGACATCCCTATTGAAAATGCAGAATGCAATCCATAATATAAAATTATGATCATACACTGAAGAAAAAATAAGTTTGTCAGAATTGATCCTGAGACTTACTTGGAATCCAATCAAGAATTTATCCTTCCTGACTCCCACCCCATACTTCATTAAACATGTCCAAAAGCCTCCATAAAATGCCACCTTTAGAAGTTCTATTGACAATGGGTCTTCATTTCAATCTCACAGTTATCACATATGTACCCCACTCTACTTTTGTTGAGCTCAGAGCAGCACACATAAGTTCACACCCTGTTTAGCATGTGAACAAATCTGCACAGTAGGCTAGCCTGAGAAATCAGTGACTGACTCACTCAAACCCAGATCAGTCAATGTCCAATGTTCTGACTGCTCTGGCCTGCTGACTATTCTTCTTAACTTATTTGATGGAATGCAAGAAACCAGAGCTTACTATCAGGGTTTTTTCCTCCAGTGCTGGTGCTCAACTCCGGAATACAGATATCAGATGCAATGTTAGGCGTGATTCTGATGAGATGTCTCTATGTAAGGAGTCTCTGCCCAAAAGGGCAGCTCCTTATTGGATCCCCCCCCCATCTGTCATGACCCATGATCTGAGGACTATGCACTTTGCATTGAGGGGCTCAGAGGACAAGGATCTGCTTCCATTTTGGAGGAAAGAATGTCCACGACCATTTTCAGGATGCTCCTGACTGCAGGACAAATCTCTGCTGCTCTTCTCTTATTGGGAAGAGGAGTGCTCCACAGTACGTCTCTATCAAACAACGCTTCTTAAGCCAAAGACAGCAAAAGAAAGTAATGGCCCTTAATTGTCAGCCAGCTCTTTTGGGGAGACGGGGCATTGTCAACATATGAGGTTTCAGTTGCACCTAGAGTAGGTGCTTGCAGAGGACACAGATTTTTACTAGGGGTGTGAATTGGCACTTTGTGGAGCTGAATAATGAGGTGAATTCCAGTGGTTGGGGGGGGTCTTTCCCACCTCTCAAATCAAAGTATGATGTCAATACCCTGCCAATTAAAATAAGGTCCCCACCATTCTGTTGGTTCTGCATTTTCTGATCCTGATTCAGATGGGTGGGGTAGAAATAAATTATTATTATAATTATTATTAATATTATTATGTATACATGCATATCCCTGTATATCTATGTTTCTCTAGGTCCTTGGGCTTTGCAAGAAGTGAGGCTGTCCAAAATGTTGCCTGCAAAGCACTGAAAGGCTCTCTGATTATTATTATTTTGTAAGAGCACAGCAGTAGAGGATTTCTTTAAAAGTTAAGAGTTCCATTTAAGAGTGTGTGTATTTATTTATTTATTTATTTGGAAAAGAAACTGCGTTTTTCTACTTTAACAACAACAAAACAAGAAACAATCCCTAGTTCCCTTTCCTATACACAGGATTGTGGAGGAAAATTAATACATTTTACTTCCACCACCACCACCACCCTCGACAAGTCTCTGGACATATTTGAAACTTGGGCTTAATCCACTCTGGAGGGGCTCTTTCTGACAAATGTCAAGTGGTTGGAGAGCCTGGCAGTGGTGTGTTGTGATATCAGGCAGTGGACTGGGCTGTGTGGTCACACATACCAAACCAGATGTTCATATAATGAACCAAGGGTGGGGAGTTCTATGTCACCCTTCATAGGAGCAGCACATTTCAAGGAAGGGCAGAGTTTGGACAACAGGAAAGCAGAGATGGTCAGTTCTGTCTCCTTTCCCAGGCATGTGCTATCATAGTAGCTGCAAGAAGGACAAGTTTATGGGCCACTACCTGTGCTTATATCTTACAAGGATTATTGCACCTAGGCTGCCAGGCTGCTCTACATACAACTTGCATGCTAACTTGGCAAGACATTCTTGTTATCTTGTTGACAACAAGTCTTGTTATCAATGCTGAAAGCTTTTGCAGATATCACTGATAATTTATTGGGAGGTATTTTACGTTACTGCCTCTCCCAGTATGCCACCCCAACATACACACACCCGGAGCGCAAGCTTCAGGGAACAGAAGTTTCCGACATGAAATGCATTAAGAGGCCCCACTAAAAAAGGAAGTTTTCTAATAATATTTAAACTGGAGCACAATGAGGCCGATGTTCCTTTAATAAATGCATTCTGACTGATAGGCTGGAGGAAGGGAGAAAGCCTCATATCTCTAAGTTCCAGCTATTTGTTAAAATATTTGTCACAAACATTTAATTTAGGATTTATTCTATAATGGAGCCACTTAATTTATTTTTTTATATCCCAATCTTAGTGTTCAAAGGGATAAAGTAGCATTTTGTGCTGTGGGGATGATTTTTCCATACAGATTATTTCGTCTAAATTTGTGTCATCGTGGAGCTTAGACTTTTAGAGCTAAAAAAACGAAGAATACAGGATTTGAACAGGATTAATTTTGTTTCCAGTCATACCCATGTAGATAATAAAGACAGTTTCACAGCGCCATGGAATCTTATGACTTGAGGCCCGGAGGAGGAGACATTAAAGAGTTCTTTTGTCAACCCCCCTTTGCTCTAAGGCAAAACTCATTATACCTAAGCCATAGATATTAATCTATTATAAAGTTTTATTGCCACATTCGGGTCTCGGAGAAGAAGAAACAAAAGGGAAACATTATCAAAATGAGAAGCATTTGCATCTCCTCCCACAGTCAGTGGATGTCCCCAGCCATCATCCTATGAATAACACTAAGTGGCATAGCTCTGAGGATCACAGCAACCCCAGAAGAACAGTGCATACATATTTATTGATGATGTCCAATTAGGATGGACAGCACATTAAAGCACCTACAGCAAGCCTGGGCTCTTCTTAGAAATGTGAAATTTGCATCGCAGCTCTTCCTAGGCTTTCAAACATGCATGGACCCACCCATCGAAATGCAAGCCACCGATCATCGTTTGGGCATTTGCCTAGGCTTGGGAACTTGATGAACACGAGGAGGAAATGCATTTGGTGTAGTTTCTAGACAGCAACTAATGCTTTGTTGTAGCAGTAGGTGAAAGAGGCTCCAATATTCTTGCGCCGGATCAAAAGCTTCATGGTGAGCTGAGAAGTAATATAGCTCAAAATACAGCCTGCATGTTCAGAGACACTACCGCTATATCCAGGCATTTGTCTGAAGATGCAACTCCACCCCAATATCCCTCTACACGTGGGACTCCTTTCAGACCTTATTGGGTTGAGTATGAAGGTCTGAAGTGGGGCTTCAGGCATTTAGAAGCTTATGAAACAGCAGCATGGCGTGGGTTGCTGGCTCCCCTTTGCTAATTGTTGGTAGACATAATGTTGAATCGGATAGCCTGTTGTTGTTGTTGCAGGCTAACACTGAATGACATGTTATTCCTTCTAAAAGTGAACTTGGGGGGTCCAGTGCCTTGTGGCCACTGAAAGGCAAAACACAGCTGAGGGACTCCCCAGAGAAGTATAAAAATATCAGAGAGTAATTTATTTATTTAGCGGTGCATTTATAGCCCACAGTTTTCTCCAAGGAGCTCCAAGTGGCATACCTGGTACAATCCCATCTCATTTAACTCCCACAATAAACCTGTGAGGTAGGTTATGGTGAGAGACAGTGTCTAGCCCAAAAGCACCCAATGGGCTTCATGGCTGCGTGGGGATTTCAAACCTGGTCTCCCAGCTCCTAGTCTGACACTCAAACCTCTACACTCCACTGGTACACAACAGCTTCCAGAATCTACTGAATGTTGAAAGTAATTAAGTGTCACTACTGAAAGTGAGATTGATCTGGTCAAACCCCTAACAACATATGCTATCCTGGAAAAGGACATCAGCAGAAGTAACTATCTGGTTAAATAATAATAATTCGCTTCTCACACTATGTGGCAGGAATGAGGAATCTGTTCTAGAACCCTGAACAGAAAAACTCTTGTTAGGACCTAAGGATATACTTTCATAGTTTGTTGTTATAGCAAATTGCAAATCAGGTCAAAATCCAGGCCATTTGGCCATGCCTTGAAACTAGTACAGTGGACCCTCGACTTACGAATGTAATCCGTTCTGACGGGAGCGTCGGAACTCGAAAAAACTGTAAGTCGAGTCCCCATAGGAATGCGTTGGAGAACGCATTCGTACCTCGAAAAAACCTTCGGAACTCGAAAAAACCCTATCTAAAGCGGCCGCGGCTTCCGATCGGAAGCAGCAGCCGCTTTGATCCCTCGTAACTCGAAAAATTCTTAAGTTGGGGCATTCGTAAGTCAAGGGATCACTGTACATACAGTTCTATTCAAATGAAGCAGCCTTTTTTGCTATGTAAACTGCAGAAAGCTCTAGAGATTGAATGTTGAATGGTTAAATATAGGGCAACCCCTGAAAGAATTATGCACTGTCACTAACAACTCTTCTGAGCTGAGACATGTAGTAGTCATTATTTATTTTCAACAGCAGGAGATCACTTTGTGACATCTACAATGAGAACACTGTGTATCTTGAAGCTTAGATGCCCGATGATCTCTAGGGGTACACCATTTATTGGCTACCAATAGCTTGGCAAGAGAAAAAGAAGAAGATTCATTCTGCAGCAAGATTTCCTGTCAGGATAGGAATCTTTCCTTGCCACAAGATAAGCACATCTGATATTTCTGGAACATAAATGGTGTCTTGGTTACACAGAAACTGCCCTCTCCACCCTCATAAACAGAATCCTGTTCTCATTAAATCCCCGGCCATAAAAGAATGTATTCATGTTACCAGAGTCTCTAAAGATATCGGGTTTAGTTTTCAGGTAACTGTAGCCTACAATTAAATATAATTTCCTGTTGAAAACAACAGGAGAAGTACGGCCATGCCAAGACCTTGTCCGCAGCTGAAACAGAAACAGGAAAGCAACAGAAGACATTTCAGCATACTAATTTGCTATCCTCTATAGCAGAGTTTCCCAACCAGTGTGCCTCCAGATGTTTTGGGACTACAATTCCCATCATCCCTGACCACTGGTATTGCTAGCGAGGGATGATGGGAGTTGTAGTCCCAAAACATCTGGAGGCACACTGGTTGGGAAACACTGCTCTATAGTAAAGCAATTGCTACAGCCCTCAACAAAGATGAGTCACACCAGGCACATTTGACTCTCACAACTATGACAGTCATTTGTCATGTACTGTCTCAACATGATATTTTCCCCAAGTATAATGCTTCAAAGAATGGTAACAACGCCATTGCCCCAAAGTCTAGTTGTGGTATAGATTTGTTTCACAGCCCAGGAGAAAACGGCTTCCAAATGATGCAAAATTCAGTATCTGATAAAAGAAATAAAATGCTAGCCTTATCTGTCCATGCTATAGAACTGGCAGTCAAACAAAATTGCCAATGTACAATTTGATTTCATGTGCAGCCTGGATCGATGCTATTGACTGAACAGGAAAAGCTTAATTATTTATTTTGTATGTAAGTTTATTGCAAATGTTGGCCACATGCCGGCTAATTATTTAGGAAGGAAGTTGTGACTGTCTAAATTAATATTGGAAGAACTGCTGTGTTTACCCCAAGGCTGAAAAAGCAAGGATCAAGCAGGAGCTGTTTTTAAGAAAGTTAGAACTGTGTCTGTCATTAAAATCCTTAAACTTGCATGCACAAAAATGAAGTCTGGCTAGCACTATTATTTCCCACCGGAGGATAATTAAATCCACACAATAAAGAGTGCATTGTTCCTGATGCTATGCATCTCTCTTTCTCTACCCAAAAAATGTATTCTTGAATGGCAACTGTCAGAGGCCTGGGATTTGGTGTGAAACAATCTATTGGAAGATTTCTAATTATGTACTCTCAAGAAATGCTTTTGCAGACCTTAGAGAGCAAACCCCTCTCTTTTTTCCACCTTCTAAGGGTGGTGATGTGCATAACCACAACCAGAACAATTGGACTCTAAATACAAAGGGGGAAGAGAGAAGTAAATTACCAAAGCTTTTTCACAAAGGGCACAGGCAGAACAACCTCTCTTTTCATGAGGAGAAAATCTAAGCACAGTTCTGGAAAAAGTGACACCCAAACACACACCCACACCCTATAATGTCTTCTGAAAATTAGCTTGGAAAATGGATGTGCCAATTTTTATTTTTTATGTTTTTTATACTGTACAAGGAGCTCCAAATAGTAAACGTAGTCTCCTCACCACCACCATTTTATCCTCACAACCACCCTGTGAAAGGTGAGGCTGAAAGACTCATCGGACACATGCCAGACAGTAAGTTTCATCACTCAGTAGAAATCTGAACCTTTGTCTCCCTGACCATTCCAATAGCACTTGCCTGACCTCTTAATTTTTGTGTCTGGCACTCTTTGCAGTGCCACATGGCCCTGCCCTAGCATTGTTCTGGAGCACTGTAAAAAATTAAAGGATTGGCCATGCCAGATAAGCCTGTCAGGAGTCACTGACAAAGGAGAGGAGTCAGCAGAGGACTTCACATATTAGGTTCTAAGCTGTGCAGGGCTTCATAATGATACGAGAATATGGGTGAGTTTAATAAAGTAAGACAAGAAGATAGGGTATCTTCATGTATTCAAGCTTCATGCAATAAGGAGGAGAGTGGGGATGAGCCCATTGACCCTGGCTCCTGTCACATTCCTTTGTTACTGCCCTCCAGGTGTTGGGGAAGCGAACCAACTTGTTTCCTGGGCCAGACTACTGAAGGCATGTACTGAGTGCTGGTAGAAAGAGACAGATTGAGGCAGCTAATTGTATACCAATGGTGCACCACCTCCTATTCTGCCCAATGGCTGACCTGAACAAGAATGCTGAGGTGGTCTTGGGTGCCATATTGGACAACCACAGAGGCCTGGTCTTGTAGGTGAGGGGAAGATTTAAACACCCACACTGAAGACCATCTCTCAACTTCAAGGAGTTTGGATCTTTAAATATACAAAATGGTTTCACCCATGAAAAGGAAGGAAGGAAGGAAGGAAGGAAGGAAGGAGAAGAAGAAGAAGAAGAAGAAGAAGAAGAAGAAGAAGAAGAAGAAGAAGAAGAAGAAGAAGAAGAAATACTGACTGACCATTCAAGGTGGAGAAATGGAAAGCCAAGAGAGGGGGACTGGAGCACCCTGGAACCCTGAGCAGGAGGCCTGCACACTGTGATAATTTGTTTTCCGCTTGTTTTGATTGTTCATTTGATGAATGCATAAAAAGCACCTACAGGATACTTAGGATGGGAAACAGCATGACTCATTGCAGGAAAACAACCCCTTTGAACACTACATAGGAGCTTCTCTCCCTCTCTCTTTTCCTATTCAGTGCCATCACAAGGTGTTTAGAATGTAGTTTGCATAGAGCAGCTAGCATCTCACATTCTGGAGTGCTACTGGCAATTTTTTATTTTGGTGATGCATATAAATGAGAAGATATAAATGCTTATCAAACCTCCTCCAAACAAAATGTCAGGTCACAGTAGAAAACCATTAAAAAACAACATTCAGTTCTTGTGGGGGGGGGACACACAACAGCAAGAGGTCCGTGGTCTCCTACATTGATGCTCCCTGTTGATTCTGTTTTAAATAGGACTTTGTATCCTTGGGTCTCTTTTCAACACACAGCAAGCCTTATTTTAGAATCAGCAGGAAGGCAGGTCATGTCTCTATTGGTAAAGGAAAATCCCACCCCTGAAGTTAGTGCTTCTATATTTCATTCATTGTTTCCCCTTTTATTTTCTCCTCCCTCTTTTTTTAAATTCATAATAATAGAAACATCACAGCTTAATAAATTTTGTGACAAGTATCCATTTCTATGTCTTGCTTATTAGATCCTGAAAGGACTATACCAACAGCAAATGGCTTTGGCTTTTTCATACTAGTTATTTGTCATGGACACTTGAATCCTTGTCCAAATATACAGACTGCTTTGGACATTTGATGGACTTATTCCCCCCCCCCCCGCCACCGCCTCACTTTGGAGGTTAATATTGCTGTTTGTAATATATTTAAGCAATTCTCTCTGATTTCCTAAGGATGCCCTAGGCACATCTGTTTATCGTACCTTTTTCTTCCTTATTTTTTTTCTTAAAGGACAGTTTTACATGTGGAAATAATTGTTCCTTTGTGTTATAAATCACAGAGATGCTAGCCCCTAAAGCTGTACTGTTATGTGATTTAAAAACTGAGCTAAGCTGGAAGGCTTAAGAGAGAATGAACATGAAATCTGAAATTGCTTTGACAGTAAGGGTATAATAATTTATTTCTACTGACTATTAAGGGTCCACTGATTCCCGCAATGATGAAATACTTTTGTAAACTTGGGAAATTTTCAATTAGGTTTATTCTTTAATTGTAGCAGCCAATTACATTGTAGCCGGGACTTGGGTTCATTTCTTGGCTATTTTGTGCAGAGGGTAATTCTTTCTCCCCCAGTTAATTAGAGCTTTGGGTGAGGGAATTACTAAACTTGCAAAAATAAAAAATAAAAATCTACAGTCAGTACTGTAGTTTTTCCCTCCTTCCACTTTTGTTTTGGAATCGTGAATTAGCTGAATGAACATATACTGGTGTCAAATGTAATTACGGTGAAAAGCCATCAACATTATGCTAATAACTGTAAGTCATGAAAAGTAGACTGTGTCTGCATTAATAAGATGCAAGTTCATTTCAGCCAAGTCATTATGACTTTAATGCCATTTTGATGGCTTATTACTGAATTATGTTCTGTTTAGGCAGTTGTTAAGAATATGGTCATTAAAGTAATTTACAAATGTTAGAGACCAGTTGGGCAGGTTGTAACATCCTGACCCCTGTCCACTTTGTGGCCAGAACAGGGGGGAAACAGCAATGGAGCATCTTCAGAAGCACAGACTTGGTGATTGGGACATCTCAGGCAGCCTCCCCATTCTTTGAAGATGGGGATGAGCTCATCTACGGATCAGATGTGTGTTATTCATAATTTCCTCTTCATTTCATTGTACTCCAGTTCTCTCTGTCTCTGGAGATTAGCAGCAGGCAGTGCAATTCGCATACGTACTGCAAGGAAGCAAAGCATATATGCGTTCCCTTCTAACCTTATGTTTTGCTCTGGGAAACAGCCTCTCTAAATGCTATAGGCAGCTGCTTTACGAAGGATTGCTGCCACTCATAAAGAGCCGAGAGAACCAAAATTCTAATCAGCAGAATGAAGGCGACATGAACTCAGCCTAAAGGCATGCTATCTGGTAATGTCACATGAGCATGATGAGAGGACAAGGCACATCTGCAGGCTTCCTGTTAGTTATTAAGACCTCCACGGCAGCAGAGATGTTTGCAGCTGCAGTACCTAAGGCTACAGGCACAGGCACAAAACCCACGCAGGGGGCACCCAGCCTTTGTCTGGCCTTGGGCTTCAAACCAGCTCCCTCTCATATTAGAAGGCGGCAGCAGCAGCAGCCAGGACTATTAGGCCTTAAATCTGCTCTACAGCAGCAGCTGTGACATCGCCTTTTCAAAGGAAGCCTATGGTTACACAAGCAGCAGCAAGCACCGCAAGGGATCCGGCCCGAGGCTTACGTTGCGGGCGCTCTTAGGGGCTGGTTGTGTGCTCCGACTCCCACATGAGCCGTTTCCTTCTGTGATTTCAATGATGAAATGTCAGAAGCAAGCCACTGCGGTGGTGCTAACAGCAGTAGCAGCAGCTCCCAGGCTACCAAGAAAGCCACAGTAGTGCAGAAGCAGACATTACGGATTAGCTCAAAGCTGTACGAGGAAATAATTCTGCCATCAGAAGCGAAAGCTGTCATTACAGACCAGCAGCTCCACTGTGCAGCCTGCCCTGTGCGCATGGAGCCATCAGCAGTGCTGCGTTCCATTTCAGTCCTGCAAAAGAACCATGGGAGGAGATCTCTGACTGCAGAGTGTTTCACACGGCGACCTGTCAATCAAGTCGCTTTCCAGATGGAACTGTGCCAGCGAGAACATAGAGCTGGGAGAAACAAGGGCTTCTATAGAATATGTATTTATACTATGGATTCTTTTTTTAAAAAAAATCTGTCCTGCTTTTCCTCTGCAATGTGGACATAAGGTGGCTACCTACAGAAAAAGCAGTAGAAATTTATCATAAGAATAAAAGAGGGGCGAAACAGTAATTAAAAAGGGCAGCAATAAAGACAACAAATGTAATTGTTTTTGCAATGTTAACCTGTTTTAAACCATTTTTAACATTCAATTTGGATTTTAATTGTTGTAACCTGTCTGGGACCTTAGCATGAAAGGTGGGTAACATGCTGTAAATAACAACAACAAGAAGAAGAAGCCTTAACTAAAGCTTCCCCCTGAAACAGATCTATCTTAAGTGATGTAGGTTTCACCTAAGAATCCTGAAACTGTCCCACGAGCTCTGGCAGCAAATGAAGAAGGCAAGCTGAAAACCCCAGTCTCAGAGTCATGGTAAATTCAAAGGAACCTTTATCCCACTCAGATTGGGATTACATTTCAACACGCACTCAAAACAATTCTTCATCTCCAAATGAGAGGTGGTGTGATTCAAGTTTATCCAGAAATCATGGTGCCCACCCTTGAAGAACTTGTCCATGCCCAGCTGTGCATAGGGTGAGGTTTCTGTGCTGGTTGAGATAGGATAATTTGCTTTGCAGTTAAGTCTTCTGTGTCTGGGAAAATCTAAAACATGGAAAAATCCAAAGGGCACATGAAACGCCTTTTCAGGTAATACATACAGTACATGCATAGTTCCTTATGTACACACTGAGAAATATGCTTGTTTGTGATTGCCACATGTGACTTTCTAATGTGTTGAGCAAGTTTTTATTTCCCCCTCCATGGACATTTGATGTGCATATGAAATTCTTCACATTTTAAATAGTGGATAGAAGTGCACCTTGTACATAGTGAAAGGTGCTTTTTATCGCTACTTAATATGTTGCAGGTGTCAGCCTGGTTCTGAAAACATATTCCAGGATTAAGCCCCATCTCAGAAACACCATATACAGTCCTTAATTCTTCCATAACAGAAACTAGCACAGCTCTTTAAATGTTTCCCTTACCGCAGTGGCAGACCTTGGGGTCTCAGATTTCAGTGGTTCCCTGTGTGATGCCAAAATTCAGCACCTCTCTGCTTCTCATGCTCTATTCTAAGTCATAGTTGTGGCATCCCCTGCAGTGGCCCCAAGGCTTGGTGCCCAATACAACCAAACCAGTCACACACCCTGAAATCCATCTCTGCTTACAAAGCACGCCAGGTGACAAGTGACTAAGCAGAGGTGCATTTTAAGGTCTTGGTATAAAGGTCTATCCATTGTGCTATGGTGAGTTGATTGGCATTAATAGAGAAAAAGAAGAAGAAGAAGAAGAAGAAGAAGAAGAAGAAGAAGAAGAAGAAGAAGAAGAAGAAGCATATTCCAAGCAGCAGAAGAACCCAAGTGCATCCTTCAGTTTTAAGTAGATAAGTAAATCTATTGATTTGCACACTGCTTATACAAGTTTACTGTGGGCAATATTTTTCCTACTAGACAAAAGCCGGTAAACATGCTCCATAGACATCACTGATTAAGTGTACTGTTTATTCTGTCCAGCTCTTACAGGAGGAATTTGCTGAAATATGCTTAGTATAAGATGATGGCGCTGTTTAACTGCTCTATCTACAAACTTAATTATGTTAAGGAAATTGCTGTGGTTCTGTATTGACATAAAAACCTGCTCTCTGGCTTCTGTGATGTGTGGTGCAATCCTCTGCAGGAGTAAATGCTATGGTGTTCAGTGGGAACTATTATCAGTAAAGAGTACACAGGATTGCAGCCTGAAGCGGCAACCTGAAACACTAGGGCAGGCCAATTCATGTTGTAATATATAGTTACTGACTCACGCTTGTGTGCATGAGTTAATCTGAGCTCAGTTTGCCGGTGGTTGTGACTTAGCAGGCTCTCAGCAGGCTCTGCCCACCCCCTTTCTGCTCTTCATGCTTCCTAGAACATGCAAGAAGCCATGTGGCCATGGCTCCCAGCAAGTGAACTGAATTTCTCTGAAATGAAATTTTATAGCCTGCATCTTTGCTATCCAAAAGATTGCATGATTCTTTTTGTAAGGAAATACATTTCTTTTCTTTTAAAGTCATTTGGAACCTCCCCCCCACACACACACTTTATTTTACTTCCAACAGATGGATACTTTTTTGTTGTAACTTCTGGAAACTCTGCAAGTAAAATATTCATTTATTTGCAAAGCTAAGTGTCTGTGATTTATTCTAGCCTAAGTATTTTCATGGGAAACATCTGTTTAAAGGTGAATGAGGGCAGGCGTAAATCTAATCAAGTTTTTATGTGTTTGGGGCAATCACTATTGTGCTAACTCTGCTGTGAGAGAGTAAAGAATCACTCTTCCAAACTCCTTTCTCTCCTACAACCACACCTGCTTTGAGTCCTTCCGTCTAGCTCTGCTGGCCTCTGTTGACTTCACTCTGACTGTGGCCTGCAGAATGATGCCATTGTGACTCCACTGTCACAGAGTGGCATGTGCAGGGCTTCCACCAGCCCAAGATATGATGTTATAGACCAGTAATATGCACTTGCAAAATTTGATAAATATAGGATGGAGAAAGGAAATGTTTCTTTGGCAATATGCAACACCAAATGACATTGAATTTTTAAATATTGAAAAGATGTTTATTTTGCTCCACAGAAGAATAACAAGATGTGCTGGGATGCAATTATTAATATTTTACAGTTGGTGTTTGCTGGCACTCTTACTTAATAACACAAAATATGAAGTTATAAGATTATAGGCCTTACCTTATGGTTATATTTAGCAAGCACTTGTGCACCAGGTACCTGCTGGGGAAACCTGCATGCCTTGCCCCTGTTATGTTAGGTGAGAGAATGCCCGCTATCATATGAGGAGCTAATTAGCCATTCCACTTTATGTAACATGGGGTCAGCAGAGTTGAGAAATCATGCTTCTTGGAACATAAAATGCACAGAGAAATAGAAATAATCCTTGTCAAAGCATACATTTTTCTACTGTATTTTCTATCTTATCTTCTTTTTTAATCTTTCACAGCTGGGCACCACAGAAGTGTTTACATTTCAAATGTGCAGCATATGGCTTGGAGGTTTCATGCTATTTCTGGGCTTCTCTGTAAATTGTGGATCTTTTGTTAAAACCTGTGCAAACCACACTTTGGTTTGGTTTCTTTTATTTTAAATACATTTTACTAGTTCTCATGGTTGCGGAACTATGAGTGAAAAGATGACAGCGGCTAAAGCCTGATGGTTCAGATGTTTCTTTTTTAAAAATAATTCACCCATCCCATCCCATAACAATATTTCATGATTGGAAAACCAAGTCATCTAATTTCAGTGCTGTAGTGGCAAATTGTGAAGCACATGAGCTAATCATGACAGCCATATTCGAAGAAAATCCAAAATGCAGACCCCCGTGTTGATCCACTTTCAAAAGCAGAAGCTCTAGACTCAGTGGTACATGTATAGAGCTCATTTTGAAAAGCACATTGAGCCTACCCAAAAGATCTTCAGTCAGTTGGTGCTGTAGTGAAGCAGGAAAAGGAGTAGGGAATGCAGATCTAAACTTTTAGTATTATTATTTTTAAAAAAACTTACACCACTTAAAAACTGTTAGTGGTTTATGCAAAGGCAATTAAAAATACAAACAAAGTTCAGTACAATTTCCTGAAAAAGCTAGGTGAAAAAGAAAAAACTAAACGGTATATGACAGTTGTGATCCAGCAGATCATCTGTTGGAGTGCCATATTCTCCTTACTCCCAGGAAACTATGTATTGAGCTACAGCCATGCCACACAGCTGATCAGGAATATATACCATATCTCAGCCAAATTTCAACAGGCCAGTCACCACCTTTCACCAACTCACCATTCTGTTAGTGCATGTCAGCTCATCTTACTAGAATGGTATCATGATGTGTATTGCTGATCTTTTTTGATCAGCCAACACAGCTGCCTGCATTTTTTTACTTTCCTGGAAATGTGGTTTTGGACTCTCCTTCAGAGCAGGGAGGTAGCTATGCATGAACTGCACAAACTCCTCCATCTAATTTTTGGTGACTAATTATTTTTTATCATATGGATTTAATGGGCAAGCAGTTCACAAATTGTGGCTTGGCATAGAGCAGACATAGGATTCTGCTAAGTAGTATAGCAAGTGTCAATGCGTATTAGTGTCACATCAGCGCATAGGGTTCTCCCATACATACATGGGGAAGAAACTACTGACATGCATGCTAGTACATTTTACACAGCTGTTTTTCTTGCTATGAAGTACCACATTTATTTATCATTCATTAAGATCATTTATTTATTCAAATTCAAGTTTTTTTAAAAAAAAACAAATCTTTTTACAACTGCTTTTAGTTTATTTTTACACTAGCTGTAGCATCAGAGGTTTATTTCGACATAAATGTGCATAGGCTCAGGCTGGGGGGAAATGGACATTTTCTGAGCAAATATTCACACAACTGGATCATGCTATTACATGTTCAATAATGTGATGATGATCTCTGAGACTGAAATCCTATGTACATAAAAGCAGCTGAGTAAAACTTAACATCTGAATGAAAATGCAATGACTTGGAATGTTTTAAAGCAATACTGCTAGGATTCCCAGCCACAATCCATGAAGTTTTAGAAAAATTCACCTTTCTGGTTTTATGCTCTTTTCTTATCCTCATCTCTAAATAAAATTTAAGTGTCAATAATCTTTAAACCATTTCAACCTGTTTACTGTGTTACTCTGACTTCTTTAGTAACGATCTTCCTGTGATGGATCACAGCCGATCAGGGTCATTCACTGATAAATGCATTTCAGAGGATTTTCCCTCTTAATCTCAGTCTGAAATTCTTATTCTTTAATGGCATGTCCTTGCAGAAAACGTTTCTGTGGCTCCCAGTTTCTAACTTTCTCTCCTTGCTTAGCTGTTGGGAACTTTCAGGTTAAAACTCAGCTAAGTTCAGAATATAGCTACATACCCTCAAGACCATTTGTTTGTAGATTCAAAGAGAGGCAGGCTTGCAACATACAATTCCTTCCTCACTCATTCAATATGCAAATGGAAATGTTGAGAAAACTCACTTCTGCTCCTCCATATGCAGCTAGAAATGTTGAAAGTGGATAGAGTCAGTTGGCACTGGGTGCAATGTTTTCTCCTTCTGCTGGCAGCTGCTGTATACTCAGTTTGGCCACTGATCCATTTAGCTCAGTATTGTTTACACTGACTGGCAGTGACTTTCCAGTGTCACAGACAGGAGTCCTATCCAACCTGCCCTCTATGCTCCAGGTCATGGATCTCTTCACAAGTGCACACATCCTTTACATATAATGCTGCTACTCCTCACTCCCTATTTGGTCTATTCCTTTTGAATAGGTTATACCCTCAATTTCTACATTCCAGTCATGAGTCTTATCCCACCAGGTTTCAGTAATGCCTTCCAGGTAATATTTGCCATCCTGTATTAAAAGCTCCAATTTGTCTTGCTTGTTTCCCATACTCTGTGCATAAGTACAGAGACAACTGAAACCATGAGTCATTCCCTCCAGTTGCTTTCTTCTTGTTTTTTTCCTGCCCTATAGCAGGTTTCTGTAGTAGTACCACCTCAGTTTCCTATGTCTCACTGAAGGTATTATCCCCAGTACCAGGTGTTCCCCTGTCGCCTTCAATATTTTCTCTGCCCCACGTCAGGAATAAGTTTAAATCTCTCTTGACCAGGTTCACAATACACTTAGCAAACACATTCTTGCCGACCACTGCAAGGTTCAACACATCTTTTGCCAGAAGTCCTTTTTCTAGCAAGTGGATGATCCAATAAGCCAAACCTTTCCTAATGATACCACCTGTGCAACCAGTGATTTACTTCTAGTATTTTCCTCTCTTCCTCAGACATGACCTTCAACAGGAAGGCGTGATCTAAGAAACACCTTTTCCCCAAGACCCTTCAGCTTCCTGCCTAGCTGCATACTCCCTTGCTATACATTGAAGGCTGTGTCTGACAGTATCGTTTGTACCCACATGAATCAGAAGGAAGGGGCTTTGGACAGTGGGCTTCATAAAACTTTGCAACTTTCATTCATGTCTTTAACAAATTATTCATGGTATTCTAAGCCATTATTGGAGATTTGGTAGCTTTTTCACATACCAACAAATATAAAACTTTCACCAGCATTCCATTGCTCTGCTAATCCAGACCCACACTTGCTGGAACCAGATGGATTTCTACCAATACTAACATTGTTACAAGCATACTTCTATAATACCATGAAATATAGCAAAAATCCACCACTCAACCACCCATGGAGAAAACCAAGAAGCAAAAGCAAACCTAAAAGGGGGTTAGGGGAGAAACGAATATGGTCCACTTTTTCAAGCCTTACCTTTGTGGAAAAACTCTACTATCCAAGCAACGTTTAGAAAGAAATTAATACAGAGAAACGAGAATGGCAATATGGGAGAAAACATAAAAAAGCAAAGTTGTCATAACAAGTTTACTCATGGGTATGTTATTTTTTCCAGCAACTGGAGGCTTTGGGTAGACTATGTAAACATTGTAACCATTAAAACGGTTAATACGACTTAGCCTATGCATCATGCTACAAATGTGCAGAAGGAATGCTCAGCAAACACATGGGCTGCAATGGTGTTTGGCAGCCTAGCAACTATCCCATCAAAGAGCTTTCAAATAGTACAGCACATCACTGCCTTGCCTTCTTGGATGTTGCGAGCCTATGTCACAACAGAGAGTGGCAATAATTTACTTAGATTCCAAACCTGATTGATCCCCAAGATGCAATTGTAGAATAATATTTAAACAAATAGGATTGTTTTACAATTTAAACAATTAGGGACAAGCCTAATTGGCACCATCTGCAACAGAACAACTGAAGCCTTAAAATAAGGGGTTTTTGTCAGGTGCAGCTTTCTATACAAAGGGAAGAAAAACCTCACAGCTATCAAAGGTACAGGAGCCCCATTCTCTTTTTCATCTTACTATCCTTAGTATCGCTTGAACTCTTTATTGCTTG
The DNA here is from genome assembly GCA_034641385.1 of Darevskia mixta. Taxonomy (NCBI): domain Eukaryota; kingdom Metazoa; phylum Chordata; class Lepidosauria; order Squamata; family Lacertidae; genus Darevskia; species Darevskia mixta. The sequence goes on from JAWWNH010000029.1 coordinate 10,040,520, forward strand.
GTAAATTGACTACTCAACTCTTAAGGGCCAAGTGTATTAACTACCTCTATTCAACAGGACCTTGTCCTGTGTCTAGAAAGCATGGGTCCAAGCAGTTTTCCACTTGATCTGTGCTTTCTAGGCACTGGTCCAAGTGGTTTCCCCCTTGCCCCACTTCCAAGTGGGGTTCCAAGGGGAAACCCACTATATAGTACTAAATTGGAGGGAATGTCAATCAAGAGAAAACCTGAATTGTCATTTGCTCTTATTGAGCTCTAAAGAGCAGTTTTCCCAGGGGAAAACAATGGGATAAGTGGAAATGGGGATAAGTCCTGTGTTGAACTGAAATGGACTAAAAAGAACTTCTATCTGTGGCAACATCCCTAGGTTCACTTTTTTCCCCCTCCTCATAGAGAGGAGGAGATTCTAGCCCATGAATTCTTTCCCCTCTCTCACTCTACGCAGCGCAAATGCAACTGGGAGAACTCCTTGGTCTGTCCTGGCAGACTTTTAACTACCTATTGTCAGCCCTAGCAAGTAGCCCACCCATCTCCCTATTTCCGCTATGTCTCTACCTGGCTGAGATGCTATCTCCATTGCCGGGACAGCTGTGGAACAGTTAGCCTAAGGAAGTGAGAAAAGCTCCTCAGTGGTTCACTTGGAGCTTTCCTGACCTCTGGCAGCTTATCTGCCCAGTGGGTGATGATGCAGACTGCTCACTGTCATTCATCTGTGGTGGTTCATAAAAAATAAAACCTGTGATGGCTCATTGAAACAAAAAGATACCAGTCGATGATGAGCAAGCACAAACTGCCCCTAAAACATTCACCCAAACTGGTGTTGGGATGAAGCAGTCAGATTATTATTATTATTATTATTATTATTATTATTATTATTATTATTATTATTTGTATATTAAGAAGAGGGGGTTGTTTGCTTGGTTTTTAAATAACAAATGATTTTCTAGTGCTTTAAGTGGCCCAGCAAATTTCAGGAAGGGGGTGGTTAATCTTGAAAAGGGCAATTTGAAGTTGTTGTTTTCTTATGGTCTTTTCTTAAATATGTGGTTGCCAATTATTTTTCTTTTCTTTTAAATAACAAGAAGGGGAATTTTTGAGGAAAGGGAAGATGACTGCTTCAGACTGAAACAAAACATATCAGTGACACTATATCATGATGTAGTATCAGTTTCAGGGTTGTTTTGTCCCAGGAACATGCCCAGAGCATCAAAGCCATGAGTTGGAGCACCAGCAAAGTTTTCTTATTATTGTCTTGCAGTTGTTTAAAAATAGAGGGAGGAGTAAACAACTAACCAATGAAAATTATTCAAAACCTCCTGAAAGGCATCTAACAACCCCAGCTTTCATGGCAAAGAACAGTCCTGTGAAAAGAGGGGAAATATTCGGCTACACTAACCCAGACATGTTGAAATATGTCTCATCTTAACTAATTTACCGACTTCAGTTTGATCCTAGCTAATCCAATATAGGATTCTCTTGGGCTTGTTCCTACTTTTCAATCAAATTACCAATTTCAGAATAAACTATCCTCAATTAAATGTAGCATGTTCACCAACCATGACAACTTATGCAAATGACACGCACAATTCCGATATTTGCAGACTCCTGTCTTTATTCTATAATAAACATGTTTGTGCCATGAGTGCCAATTCAGAATTGATTGGATTTAGTGGTGGAAAAATTAAGATTGAACCTGTTTCTCATTGGTTTAAAATATTAGAATAAGCTACCTTGTTTTTTTCTTCTGTTGAATTACATTGTTGCATAAGTTTCATAATAATTCATAATTAATGGGTACTAATAAAAATAGAGTCCTCATCGTTAAAACACTACATGCTGTACCGTCCAGGTTTGTTGAACCATTGATCACTAGGTGGAGATTGGAATAAGTGCTCAGCTCTGTTTTTCTGCATTAGAGTTTTCATTCATCAACCAAAGTATTTTCTATTTCTAAAGGTCTTGAGGGTGGGGAGAGCTAATTTAGGATTTCCCTAAAGCTTAAATATGAGTTGGTAGAAGCACAGACATGTCACTGTGGATGCATAATAACCTTGCTAGCAATTATAGCTGACTATGCCACTGGCTCAGTGTTAGGGAGAATATCTGTACCATTAGCTCCCAGAAAAATCTCTGACCTCAGTTCAACCCCATTTGATTTCTTTTTGTCCTTTATTTTGTGACAGAGGTGGCTAACTTCTGCATTCTCAGCAGCAACAATATTCTCCAGACTAGTCTGAGGATTGGAACAATATGCCCTCCTTATGCATGACCAGGTTTTATAATAAAGTTGACATCACAGTTAGAAGAAAAGGCTTAATAGATATCGAGCCCATGTGCTAGGATATAATGGGGTCATCAGCTTGGGAGGGAAAGGATTGCGATGGATGGATGGATGGGTGTGTGCTTGGGAATAGGATTCTGTAGCAGAATAACAGTCTAGGAATTGTGGTCACCCTCAACAGATAGGGAGAAACCTGAAGCCATGTCTGCTTAGAAGTTTAGCTGTAACAAGGATTGTTATCTTAACCCCTACTTTCTGTTCTCTACTTTTTATTTTATTTGTTTTTTTAAAAAATCTATGAAAATATTAAAGCAGTGTACAATATATACAAGCACAATAAAACACAAAACGCCATGAAAGTAAGAAACCAATTAATGAGAACAATTATTTATAAAGCTTCCCCACCATTAGCATTAAAAGAATTTCAGGGACATCTAAAAAATCTAAATTAAACGACTGAATAGGCCTGTCAGCATTCTTTACAGAATAGTGCACTGAAGCATTAAATATCCTTGCCTTAATTCCTAAGATAACTTAATGGAGAGTGTCAAAGGAAAGTTCCCCACCTGCTCTTTCCCATAAAATCTACATGCTGTGTAAAAAGCCACTCTGGAGGTTCAGGGGAGCATAGAAGAGGAAATTCATCCAAAAAGGGACTTGAATTCCTAGAGAAGTTTAATTATCAACAGTCTATACATTTTGCCCCAGGGGCAAAGGTCTGCCCTGCTTCTGACAAGAGTGGTGGTCTTGCTCCACTTTGTGTCCCATCCAGGTCTTTCTCCTTGCCCAATGAAGGCTAGATACTTGGTCAGTGGCATCCCGCTTCGGGGGGGGGGCAAAAGGGAGAAACCCTTTCTTATCTTCATCGTTGCCATCCTGCCACCACCACCAGACAGACAGCCACCACAACTTCTCACTTGTCTTCGTTTTCTAAGTAGAGGTGGATAGGCTCTAGTCAGCCAAGCTGTCTTTCAGGGCCTAACAACAATGTGGTATAGGAGAGATAGAAGAGCTATGTAACAAGCTGAACCCAGCCAGAACTTGAGTGTGTGCTGTGGCAATGGCACACCTTTCTCCTCTCTCTCCCATGCAGCTTGCTGTTTCGCCACAATCTTAACCTGCCACCAGGCACACATGCCCCCTTTCACCACCGCCTTTGATCCTGGCCTGAATAAGCAAGTTCGTGGATGGGAAGTGTGTGATTTTCTCCTCCCTCTAGCAGCCACTCCTGCATTGTTTTGAGCATCCCTTAACCAATCAAAGAGGCTTTGGGGGGATCACTGTTGTCTTGAATGGGGAGGATAGGACAAAAAGCTTTCCTCCCATGAACTTCCTTGAGTTAACTTATTGTGGGATTCAAACTTTTGTTCTTAAGCTGCTCAAAAACATGTCTGGACTAGAGTAAAAAATACCCTTGTTGGCTGGTTCTGAATATTGACTGGTTCTCATCTTCCGTTTGGCACCCATTGGATTGATATAATACAAACTTTTATTGTAAAGAAGCTCTGAAAGAGAATGAGGTTTCACATTGGAGTCACTAACTAATTTATCATCACACATTACCTACCGCCTGTGATCATCTGAATTTTCCCCTTTCTCTCTTTTTGAGGCAAAAAAATACCTCTAGGGGTATTATATACAAGAAAAGCTTGAATTTTGGATGAAAAAGAATTATATTCTCATAGGTTGCTTATTTCTAAAATTGCATTACACTCGTATCCAGTCCTAAGAATAGGCTGGATAGCAGTGACTAAAAATAGAGATGTCCTTACTGTTGTTTCACTAGCAATTTGCTTTGCTGTTTCTTGAGTTATTGCTGATTTTTGGCAAGTATGTCATCCATGCTGAGAGATGATATAATTGGTTCAGCAAGGCATGCTTAAGTTCTATATAAGATGCCAATAACAAGCAATTTTGTGTAATGTCTAGTGTGCATATCTGCACATCCCATGCATAATAATAATATTGTTATGTGGTCAACTACTAAAATGCTTTTAATGGGTGCTGGGGAGACTTTGCTAAGTCATAAAATATTTCAGTGTTATAATTCACTTGGCTTAAAGGAGCCCCTGTGGAATATGAGGAGTATTTAATAAAAAATATCTGAGTAGATTTGAGTGAAAGAAAGAGGGGGTGTTATTGTAGAAAATTTCACACATTACATAATTCATGATTTTGAGAGAAGGCTGAAAGTTATGCTTGAGAACTGGTTTCTGTTTAGACTTGAATCAAGATATGCTACAGTTTGGGTAATGAATAATGCAGAGAACAGGGTGCCCTCCACGAACTAAAGACCACTGACTCCCTGATACAACTCATTAGAAGAAGAAAAAAGGTGTATGATTCATATTACCTTGACAGGGAGGGTGGAGGGATAAACAGAAATTTCAGGTCCTCTCTCTCTCTCTGTCTCTCTCTTTTAAAAAAAAAATCTAAACTAATTTGTAAGAGCAAGTTTACACATTGTTCAGCTCCTAAAGCCTGTAGGCAAAATAGAGAACTAATTAAATTGAAATAATCTTGTCTCCCCTCCTTTTCAAATAATAATAATAAATTGCCATGAAGGTCTGTGAAAGAGCCTGTGTAGTGCAAATGTAGGCCACCAGCGATCTGGTGTTTCTAAAAATGAAACCATGCCTGTGAAACTATCACGAGGCTGACTCATTATAGCATTGCTGTTTGCGGCTCTAGAGAGTAGTTAAGACATTGTCAGCATTTTCCCCCCATATAACTTCCTATTTTGGGTTGTTTATAACTCAGCAATAAATAAAAAAAACAGGCGAAAATGCAAGCAAACAAGGTCTCAGGTGTTATTAAAAATAAGTGTGACTATTTTAAAACTCTCTCTCTCTTTCTAGGACTTGTGGCACATGCAACACGGTCATGAAGAGTAAAGCAATCCACTCAACACAGTACAGTTATTTCAAGGAGAAAACTAAACCATTTTTTTTTAAAAAGTGAACAAGGCAGTGGCAGGGGTGGGAGCCAGGAGCAGGTCAGTAACATGGTTTCAGTGAAGTTAGCTGTTTCAAAGAAAAGGTTTCAGTGAAGTTAGTTGTTTCAAAGAAACAAGCGGCTCAGGGGGCCAGGCCTACTGTGCACAGCAGCTCTTCAAGGACTGAAGGTCCCTATCTTCCCACCGCTCTGTAAGTCTTCTCCTCCCCCAGTGTCTTTCCTAAGCCATCTAAGGCTCGTTTGTCTTGCCTGCCTTTGCTTCGCCCTCTTCATACCGCTTTGGGTTCTGGGAGACCAGTGGGGAGGGGAGCTGATCGCTGCAGGAGGGGTAGACAGCCTGGTCTCCTCACCAGCCTGACTCATCACTGCTTCTTGGCCCCGCTCCTCTCCATCCTCAGCTTCTGCCTATGATTCTGGACTGCTCTCTGTCACAGACTCTTCCTGCTCACTAAACCCTGTTACCTCTTCAGCTTTCAACACATCCTCCTCCCTAACTGTTCCCTCTTCTCCCGCTGACCACTTGTTGTCACACTACCACCAACCCCCTGGCACTTATCCTTCTTCCATTCGGGGTTCCCTTAGGGGTTCCCTTGCTGGTGCCACCCACACTTCTCTGCATTCAGTCAGTCCATGGCAGATAGCATACAGTAGATTTCCAATGTCAGTGGTAAAGCTATTCAGGTGATCATGCAGGCTGAGGATAACCAAAAGTCGTATGAAAATTACCTAGTTCTCTGTAGTCTATCAGCAGCCAGCCCCAGCCCCCCTGCTCCCCCAGAATAACCTCTTGTGAATAATGGTAGCTCACCATGACAAGCACAGTTCCTCATTTGGTTTTTTTTACAACAATGGGAATTCTGCTTTTAAAAGTGCCCTTTTTGTTGTTTTACCTCACAAAAATGAGGTTTCCTTTCCGTTCCATTGGGGGTTAAAAGCCACCTATATTCTTTCTCCTTTGACTCCTCCCTGGAGAACGCAGCAAATGCCAAATGTTTCAGCTCAGCTCTAATTGTATACACTGTTATTTTCATCCAGATATGAAGACGCAGGAGGAGGAAGAAGGCAGCCATTGTACATCTAGTAACCAAAGACCAACAGCCACAGACACTTATTGAGTAACTGATGCCTATGGTCTCACATTCTTCTTTCTGGAGCTGCAATTAGATCTTTAACTCTTATCTGATGTCACATTTATTGCTCTGGTAGCTTTGAAATTCCCATTTGTTGGGGAAGGCATTCCACTATGCACCGATAACTACAGTTCAGCTAAGATTTAACATACAGTCAGATTGACAGGTATAAAATATTCATGTGGAAATTCCCAGAAAACAACCAGTTGGTGCTTTCTGCCAGCTCTGTTCCTCCCACTAGGCTTGTCAGTAGAACAGATTGCAAGAAAAGCCCAGGCTAGAATCCTGTGTTTTAAGTCTAAAAAGTCAGGGTGGGTGGTGTGGTTGTCTGAGCTACAAGCACAGAAATGAGACGCTTGGTAGAGCTAGGGCAGATATGAAATTTTTGAACTTGTACCGCAAGTAAAGCTGAGAATTTTTTTTTTGAAAGGGGGTAAAAAAAAAGAACCCCTTTTTTCCTTCTTCCAAATTTGCACATATGACTTGTCATCTCAGAATGGTCATTTATTATTTACTTAGCATCATCTTTGTGCCTGGTGCATAAGAGCATGCGGCAGGGCAGGGCTCCACCTCATGAAGCTTGCAATTCAAAATTCATCACAGGAGAAACAACAGCGGCAAGGCAAGAAAGTGGGAGTAGGGGGGAGAGATGAGGAAGGAAGTAGATGCAGATGGAAAGGGGGAGGGGAGGAAATTGGAAGGGGTGGAATTATAGGGAACAGGCAGGGGAGTTAGGTTGAAGCAAGGGAAATAATCAGGAGAAGGAGGCAGGGGAGGGAAGTGGTAGCAGAAGGAAGTAGAAGCAGGGAAAAGTGGAAGGAAGTAGGCACAGAGGAAATAGGAAGAAATAGGAAGCATAAAGAGAGTGAGGGACGCGGGTATCGCTGTGGTCTAAACCACTGAGCCTAGGGCTTGCCGATCAGAAGGTCGGCGGTTCGAATCCCCATGACGGGGTGAGCTCCCGTTGCTCGGTCCCAGCTCCTGCCAACCTAGCAGTTCCAAAGCACGTCAAAGTGCAAGTAGATAAATAGGTACCACTCCAGTGGGAAGGTAAACAGCGTTTCCATGCACTGCTCTGGTTTCGCCAGAAGCGGCTTAGTCATGACCCGGAAAAACTGTCTGCGGACAAACATCAGCTCCCTCGGCCAGTAAAGCGAGATGAGCTCCACAACCCCAGAGTCATTTGCGACTGTCAGGGGTCCTTTACCTTTACCGTTAAAGAGAGTGAAGTGGAAAAGGGGGAAAACAGGAAGGGCATATGTGATTGTTTTGCTTACAGTTAGGCTTAGCTAAAACTTAATATACAGATTAGAAAAATGCACCAGTGACATTTTGTCGCTGTCAACTATACCTATAGTTGACAAATACTGGCCACATAGAGGACCTCTTCAGTAGGTGACACCTGCTTTCTGTGGCGTTTTACTGCTTCTTCTGGCATCTGCCCCCACCCCCCACCTTCATTGTGGTACCCTTTGAAAATGCCGCTGGAAAAAAAGAGAAATGAGTCATGCTTATCATCGATCAATAATTAAAACATATTTCAATTATTTGACTAACATTATTGGAGTATGATTAACAGCTTAGTCTGTGGTCCTAAATTTATTCATGGCTGAAGGAAGAAGTGTGAGGTGGGAAGGAATGAAATGAAAAATACAGCATTATGACATCCATCCTTGTTGCATCCATTCCTCTCAAAGGCTGCATCCTGAACAATTCTGAGGAATATTACTATTCTAAATTAAATAAAAGTTCCTTGTAATATACAGTGGAAAGTCTTAATACCTCAGTCTGTCTCTCTGATGGGTGACATTCAGACAATAATGGGAGATTTACAAGCTGTGGAAATATTTTGATAATCTTACTGAAGTTTCTTCTTTCTTTGAATATTGTATTTAAATGTCTCTCCTGTGAAACTACATAGATTGACGCTACTTCAGCAACTCTGTTTAGTATTGCATTTGTTTTGACTGTTCTAAAATAAAATAGATCCAATACTATGTAGATTTCCAAAACAGTGAGTTGACTGCTCGTAACCAACTTGGGATGAGTGAGTAATTTGCTTTAATTTGCTTTTAAAGGTGAGTCTTCCAAATTCACATGTTCTCTGGTTTCTCTTCATAAATCTTTCGCCTTTTACCAAATTCACATGTTCTGAAATTATATGCAAACTGAAACACAGCTATTCTTTTAAATTCACACTTTCCTGAATTTTGCAATGTAGTTCTTCTGCCAAGTAATGTGTATGAAGATGAACACATTGGGATAAAGTGTGAATTAAAAAGCTTATAATAATGAAAAAAAAAACACACCAAATGTATTATATCACAGGAAATTTCTTTGCAAATAGGTGTAAGGCAAAATTGCATAGAAAACTGTGTCTATTCAGGGGAAATGCACTAAAATACTCTTGAATGTTTTAAAAACTCTATTAAAAATTAAAAATAATGACAAATTGCTGCAGAAATGTAGAGAACTGAATTTAAGATTGGGCAAATGAGAAACAGAAATGAGGACTGCAGAAAAAGGTTTAGTTAGTTTATTCCCTTCTCCTGCAGGTGCAGGCTATAGTTCATGCAATCTTAGGCAAAATTCTTTAAAACTTTATAAAAGGAGCCCAATATTAGAGTTGTTAATTCTTTATTTTGTTTAATTTTAAAAATGAATTTATTTCTCTCTCTCCCAAACTTACAAAACCCATGAATTGTTTTGTTTTTTAAAAAGCTTTTCATAGTAGAGTGCCCCTTTATATATATTTTTTTAAAATTTGTTTTAGTAATTTTTTTCTGCAGAAGGTAGACAAAGATCCTTCTGTGTTCACTGGGGCTTACTCTCAGGAAAGTGTAAGAGCACTGCAGCCTTAAAACTACTGACATCATCAAGTAATGAAAATCTCAGTTTAAATTGGTCCTGGTTAGCACATATTTCTAAAACATCGGAATTAGTCTGTCATGAACTTCATAATGCATCTAGTAAAACAATTTGATGACAGTGCTATAATGCATAATCACAACACTTAGTACATTGTCACCAATGATTTCTCTCCAGTTTTTAGAATATTTGCTTACTTTTTGCACATCAGTGCAGACCAACTCATCCTGAGCTCTGAGCAACTGGTACCCAGGGCAACATGCTTTTTTTGTATTAAGTATACTGTGCCACAGAGAATGGAAAAATTGTTCAAAATAAGAATACATGTTTCATTTTGTAATTGCCTAAGAAAAAAAAATGCTCTTAAGAAATAGCAGCTCTTTATGGAAAAGGTATTCAGTGACTAAATTGCATCTTGTACTTCAAAACTGAATCACACCTTTCTTCTTTGATTCAAGTATTTTCTGTGAAATCAAAAAGTGAGGCAACTGGAAAGGAAGGGTTTTTTGTTCTTATTTTATATAATTAATAGTTTTTAAATGAAAGAATATTACATCAAGAGAGAGTTTTTCCTCCCTGTTCTCTGCATAGCAAGCTAACTTTTCAAAGTTCTTTCAGATCCTCTTAAAAGGGGTTTTATGGAAAACCTGCCTTTGGCCTCCATCAAATACACATAATTAACTATTACTTTTAAACATTTATGTATTGCCAGTGATGTGCTCAACAACATCCTGGAATAAGACATTTCACCTGAAATATTGATCTAAATGTTTAAATGTTTGCTCTGTGAGGATTACAACAAAAACCTGTTGCGACATATCATGTTGTATATATGGATTCTTCCTTCCCATCGTCCCCTCAAAAGGCTTACTCACATAACTAGTCTTAATGGCCTTTCTGTGATTCTGAGAGCTCCAGTCCATTGGCTTATTAGTTTTAACCTGTTGCCAATATTCCTAAGTCCTTAAGGGACAGAGTAGCCTGCAAACTCAAATCAACAACACATTGATAAACAAATGTCCAAGTTGCGTTCCCAAATTGTGCTTGTATTTCGGCCCTATGTCGTTCTTTTGTTGCCCAAGGCAGACCTACCCAGTTTTTGCCTCACTAGACAAAACTCAGCACAACAGGGACAGAATGACTCTCATATGGATGCCTGAGACTGCAAAAGGGAATGTCTTTATAAAGTGGCTGAATATGAGTTTCTGGGGTAACGGATACCTACATGCCTTGCTCGAGAGCTTTCTGGAGACATCTTGTTGGCCACTATGGGAAACAGGATGCTTGACTAGCTAGACTTTGGGGAGAAGCCAATAGGACTCATTCAGCATCTTCTTATAGGGAGGGAGAATATTCAAGCACCTGGCAGTCCAAAATATAAGTACAGTGGGGCTGCACATTTTTCCAGGCAAGTGACGAGCTGTGCAACTTTTGTATTCTGAGATGGTTTGGAGGGGGCATTTTCCAGCTTGTTATCTCTGTCTTTGCAGTGTAAACTCACCCTCATCCATCCAATATACTTAGAGCGAGGTGGCAGGTAAGACAGACAGTTTTGTAAATGAGATCCTTTATTATGACAAAAAGGGTTCTTGAATGCTCTAAGAAACCAAACCAGACCAGACCAAACCGTATAGTCTTCATACTTTTGGTTTGCTATTATAGCACGTTGAGTTTATTTCTACAACTTTCTCTGGCTGAAATGCTTAATGGCTGAGTTCTAACCTTTTCCTAAAACTGCCAAGGAAAATAGCTCTACCACTGCTCTCAGCAGGTGGCTGAGCTCTAACCTGTTACATGGTTAGCCTCCCCAGATCTTAGGGACTTTGAATTTATAGCTAAGTAATCCTGTAACTCTAAAGAACACCTTGTTTTGTAGCAAGAGGTGCCAAGGTTTCAAGCTTGCCTAATGCACAATGGTTTTCAGTTCAGAGAATTAAATGCTTTAGCTCTTATTGCCTGTCATCTCGTTTATGTTTTACATGCATTAAACCTGTAATCTCAGAAATACTGTGTAAATGAGGATTGCGAGATTATCAGTGGGTTTTTCCTAGCTTCCTGCTGCAGATAAATAAAATAAAATACAGTAGTTCATGTTCTTCTAAGTGCATCCCAGTATGAAAAACTGTTCTATCGTCTTACCATAGCAGGTAAGTAATTTCAGATGCAATCATTGTACCTGCTGTAACTGTGTTTGGTGGTAGGGGGTCACAATCTGGTCACAGTCATCCATGCTCTGGTACATCTCAGTTTGTACTACCGGTATTTTATATAGACCATTGTGGCTAGGCATACGTATTAGCTATATTTGTTCTCTTAACAATTAACATAGCCATACACAGTCATTGTTCCACAGTGCATTAAGCTGATTTGGGTTTCCACCAGTACAGACATTTTATAGTATGGTCCACCAGTGGGGAAAGGATCACAGATATCGGATGTTATGGCTCATTTCTGCATTTTTGCAGAGTACTTATGTCCAACATCATCAAATGCCTTAGGCATATAAGATGTGCAAAGCAGCACATTATTTCTACTGAATGAGCAATAAAGGCTTTACACTAAGGAAGTCAAAGATAAATTTCAGAAATGAAAGGGTAGCATTCATGCTTCCTATTTTAGCTTACAGTTGCATGTCTCATGAAACAAAATGATCAGCAAGAACTTGGAGATAAGTTTGATTTTGTTTGGCTTTTTTTGAGCGTGTGAAACAGTCCTTTGTCTGAATGGCAATTAAGAGACACAACACCACTATGAACAGCTAGATTATAGAAAAAGTTTCTATGTAAAAGCTGATCTTTAATTTCATTCAGGAAGCTTTTGGATGAAGAACATTAAGGGCTATAATTTTACTTTTTGTGGGAGTTTTTCTGTTGAGGATTAGCTATAGAAAAAAATCTACTTTGGATTGCTCAATTTCGTCAACCATAATAAGATGCATTTTACTTTTTTTTTAAAAAAAAAAGGAGATCAATATTTCCGAATGCAATTTACATTTAAATGTCCTTTTTGTGTCTGTAAATAAATGAAGTTTTCTTTTTTAAAAATACTGTTCTTTTTTTTTCCTCTCACTTTTGAAAATTGATACCTACAGGTCTCCATCAGCAATATTCTGCTTCTGTGTACATCTGCTTCATGAAATAGCATTTTCTGTCAAAAAATAATAATGATACAATTGCAACTGTCACAGTGGTTGCTCTGATACATAGCTAGACATCAATGGTAGATTAGCAAATACAACTGAATAAACAATATATCCAAAATGATCAATTATATTACTTGAACAGAATTTGTTTCTGGTGGCTGATGGATTATGTCAGAAGCTGATAAAATTTCACATTTGCTTATTTTTCAGAAAGTCTTGCTTAAATCCCGTAGATCCCTAGTAAAGTTTTAAAAGTAATTAATGTATTGTTAAAAGCATTGTTAAGCTGAAGATGGTGAAATTAGAATAGCATTTTGTATTTCGTGGAATTCGGCGGCCTTGCTAATGCTTGTTTGAGTGGGAACCAGTGTTGATTAACTAACCATGGTATTAGTGTTAGTCCAACAAGGGCATTGTACAGGAAAACAAAATGGTCACCCCATAGGTAAATGGGAAACAACTAGCAAACATAGTTGTGCACAGAGCATAAAACAGCACAGTAAAGACTAAAGCAGATATCATGAATTTTTCAAATTAAATAAACTTAATTTTCACATAGAAATTGCCTCTTGATTAATTGTATAGTGAGATCCTCCAAAGAATGTAGCGACAACTTGATTTTTTTAAATGACTTTCAAATGTCTGTGTCTACCTTAGGGAGAAAAGGCAAGAATGGGTAAACAGAAGGAAATAATTACATTAGTTTATGGAAGTGAAGTATGGGTTTTTAAAACCCATAATTTATCCATGCTACAGGCCAGTGTTCTTAAACTTGGGTCTCCAGGTGTTGCTGGGAATCTGACTTCCTTCATCCATGACCATTGGCTAAGCCAGTGTTCCCCAACCTTGGGCCTCCAGCTGTTTTCGGACTACAATTCCCATCATCCCTGACCACTGGTCTTGCTAGTGAGGGACAATGGGAGTTGTAGTCCCAAAACATCTGGAGGCCCAAGGTTGGGGAACACTGGGCTAAGCAATAATATCAAGAACACAGCTGCAGGTTTTTCCATGTACTGCATTGGACTAGGCATTAATCACTTATCTTTGCTTCTTTCCAACTGCTTTTTTGCCATTTAAAAAGGCAAACCATTGTGAGACAGACCTAGGGAAGAACAGCAGGAGCTAACTTCGGGAGTTATCAATTGCCTTTTACTGATGTATTATTTACTTATTTAGGTCATTGATATACCAATCCATATTTCAAAGAAGATTTCTAAGTGGTTTACCGGATCCAAAAAACACACACACACAAAGTTCAAATGCACTGCAAAACACCAACAACCCCTCCCACATTTTAGAACAGCACAGGTAACAATTACAATTAAGATAACCTCTTAAACATATTAGTTTCTGCTACATGAGTTGCAGTAGAGCAGGCACCCCCAAACTCGTCATTCCAGCTGTTTTGGGACTACAATTCCCATCATCCCTGACCACTGGTCATGTTAGCTAGGGATGATGGGAGTTGTAGTCCCAAAACAGCTGGAGGGTCGAGTTTGGGGATGCTTGCAGTAGAGCTTAGTAATTGAGCAGGTAGGAAAAGCCATCTTTTGCTGGTTGGAACTACATGAAACCACCTATTTAAATATGAAATTAACAATAATCACACTTCTATGCAAAGTTTAAGCTTCTGATTTGCAAATAACCCATTATGAGGGCCCATGAATCACTGTGAAAGGTCCTAGGCACTAACCTCCTCCTTAAAGTAAGTTTTAACTAGAAGAAATAAAGCATGCCCTCATTTGTAATTGAATAGATATGCTGCATTACACTGCTAAACTGTGTGTTATTGACTTTAATTTATGAGCCGCAGTTGTATTATATTAGTGAAAATGAATCTTACGGATCTATTATGTGAAAAGTTATAAATTAATTTTTTTCAAGGCGGTTTTAATATTTTTCATATTCATAACTCTCTCAGTTCACAAAGTACTAACATAAGCTCCTGCCCTCCTTTTTATTTATACAGCTGTAAAAAGTCTTCTACTAGGACCCATCTGTGTAGCTGCTAATGACAGTTGAAACTAACCAAGAGATTTAATGCGAACAACACAATCCAATGATTACATTCTTCAGATGTAAATCCCATTGTATTCAACGAGTGTTATTTTCAAGAAAGTGCAAAGAATTAAAGCTTAAAGGGTGCAGCTTTTAAGACTATTGGTTACCTAAGAGTACAATCCTACCCTCCCTTCAGATTTTGAGGGGGACAGGCAAAGAAGATTTGTAGGTGCCCCTTGCTGACTTCCTCCAGTGCTGCAGAGCAGCACCAGTGGTGGGGCTTACACCATGGTGTTAAATGAAGCACACGGTGGCTTGAATGCCACAGAGAGGCAGCAGTGGCCACATCCAGCCTCTGTAACAGCAGGATCACACATGGATCTGGCACATGGGAGAATTCACACAAGTTGTCAGTGGATTTGAACAGGAAGAGCTGAGATGCACTGAACATTTGAAATGTTCGTTGTATTGAAACTCTTTTCTTCCCTTGAAATTCACCAAATCTTCCTGAGTAGGAGTCCTCTCATTTACCTTTACCACTCACTTTAGCAAAACTCAGTGGCGACTCTAGGTGACTTCTGGTTTCTTGGGGGAATTGCTTTGGGCCTGGTGAGATACTAGTAGCCCAGAGTCTAGCAGCTATGCCAGTTGCTCTGGCATCCCTTTGATTGTTATAACCAAAAACAGAAGGTCACACTGAAGACTATCATCTGATAAGTGGGTGGGCAATACCATGTGGTCGGAAGCAATCTTTTAGGTAATCTAACCCCAATGCATTTGAGGACTTTAAGGATCACTTTTAAGTGAACCTGGAAATGGATCAGATGCTGATACAGCAATTGTCTGTCTCGCTCAAAGTCAGCTATGCTTACCATGTTGGATGCAGCATTTTGTCCTGAATCTTCCAAAAATTTAAGCCACTCTAGATCACTCATGAACAAGTTTAAGAACAACTCGAAAAACATAGGTACCACTACCAATCCTTGGGGGTCTCCACTTTCTACATCTAGCCATTGGCTTAACTGTCCATTTATACCTCCTCTTTGCTTCTAAGAAACTCCTCAAAATATCTTCCTGAACTTACTTTTAGGAACAACAGAAATTAAAACAATAAAACAGTGCCTTCAAGTCTTTTACCTGTAAGATGATCAGGAAAGATGTCATTGTCAATGGCATAAAAAGCTGCTGATAAGTCCAGCAGGACCAATAGGTAATGCACTTCTCTGTCTAGCTCCAGGCATTTTGGGCTGGGATGTAAAATATATTTTCTATGAGAGAGAGAGAGAGAGAGAGAGAGAGAGAGAGAGAGCAGAGAAAACATTTCTAAAAATCAGTTGATCTAAATAGTAAATACGTAAAAGACTACTATAAAAAACATTTAATTCAATAGGAAAACACTGCTTTCCAATCATTCTGATTTGGGAATATATAAACCCTCTATCCTAATAAAACTGAAAAGTGGGGGATATTTATTTTGTTTGTTTTGTTTAGTGAATCACTAGATACTCTTAAAGTACACCCAAAGTTCAATCTAATCTAGATAGTATCATCAAAATTTTGTACCATTACAGTAATTACATTTGTGCTCACAACTCAATTACCAAAGATATGGATCGTTACCTGTGCAATCTGATTATGGAATTTAAATCAATATATTTGATATAATTACAGTTAAGGTTACAGTAAATTTTGTCAGAAACCACATTACGCCTTTGCTATCTTGTTGCATGCATTTTAATAATTCACTTTTAAGGCCGAATACTTCAGTTAAAGGAGGGCATTCTTCTTTCAGAGTAATTTCACTAAATCGGAGGAAATGACACAGTAAATCATGCAGGAGGCTAAATAAATTATCTCTCATATAGTTTGATGTTATAATTTTCCATGGACATCTTGGTTTAGAAAATAACCCATTCATATTCTCTCTCTCACTCACACACACACATTGTGTTTTTGAAACCTGGTTGAAGCAGTGAAATATTTTGGAAACAAAGGCAAACTATGTCAGCTCTTGGCAAATGGATCATGGCTATGGAAATAAGCTCAGAACGAACAAAATATAGGCTATTCATATCTCTTTCAGCAATAGTCAATGGGACCCTCTAAGTCACTATAGCCCTGAGTCAGCCATGCTTAGCTGCTCTCATCAGACCTCCAGAACTAATGCAAGTTGCTGTTGTGAATCTCTCTCTGAAAATATGGATTTAAAAGCTCCAAAACTCCTTGACCCTTTATCCTGAGGAGAGGACCATATGATTGACAAGTGGAGTCTATATCAGTTATTCAGATCAAGCGGATCTCAGCATGATAACAGAAAATCTGCAGCCTGCAAGGGAGTCTTCAAAGAATTAAGGGCTTCTTGTGAGTAGGGATTCTATTGAGAACCTGCTGAGTTTAGGGTCTGTAGACCAGGAATAGAGGATTATATTTATCCAATTTGTTTGTTTTTGCTCCAACTGGAATATTTAAGGTTTCTGTATTTTCCCCTCTTGAAGTATCTTTTCCTTAAAATGCCTTACTGTTTTTATCTCAGTAAATATTTTGATTCGTAAACATGTATGGTCTTTGTTTAATCTATACACCTTCATGCCTATGGCTTTAACTTCTTGCTACTTAAGGAGGCTTCCAAGAGACCCCCAGGAACTTGGGGAGGCTGTTGGCAAACAATTATTCTGTTATCTAGTGGCAGCAAGTACCTCAGACAGGGAAAGGGGAGGTACAAGAGAGGGATACCAGATAACAGGGGGCCCAGGTGGTTCGGATGTGGTCTGTCATATCCGCACATACTCACTATAGTACTAAGGCTAATGTTCCATCAGCATAAGGATTTTGCCATGCACAATGGAGCATTCTCCTCTGAAGGTAGCAAGTACCGTAGTGTGGAGCCACTCCTAATTCCAGCTTTGGCAGTAGAGGCTCAAATATCCACTGTGGCATGAACTGCCTTCTACCAGCTTTCTCTGGTTTACTAGCCATGACCATTCTTGGACAGGGACAATCTGATGATAGACACCACCTCTTAGTCATTCACTGCACAAAGAACACTTACTGGAATTACTGGGATCACTGCATCTGCTTCAATGCTTGAAACAAGGATTGCAGAGCATTGTAGAGATTGCAGAGGTCCAGTTTTAGGTATGGTCCAACATTATTCTTCTACTGGCATTCCACAGCTGCATAGCCTCAAGTGCATAAGTGCACCAATTTAATTAGTTAGTTAGTTAGTTAGTTAAAAAGTATGTCCCTCCCTTCTGCCCAAAGAAGCCTAGGGAGGCATATGCAGCTCTTAATGGCATTAATGTGCCTTGCCTATTGCAGCATTATATGTTATTTTTCCACCAAGTGTTTAAACAGCTAATTGGAGGGTGGTGATTTGTGGGCTGCTGTGATTTGAAAGGGTAACCTCTTCCCCCCACTTACGAAGATTTGAAATGAATAGTTCAACACATCATGAGCCACACTCCAATTCTATTGTGTGGATTTCTGTGTATTCATTATGAAGGTACATCACTGATTAGCTTGTGCTACTAGTGGGAAATAAACAACAGTAAAAGGGGGCAAGGCCCTGATTTCTGCTTCACTGAGATAAAAAGCTTTGCCAGTTGTTCCAATGTAATCTCTGCATCTAAAGGAGGCTTTTGCAATCACTCTTATAGAAAAGCTATTCCCTAATCTGAACTCCCAGCAATCGAAATGCTTCAATAGGGCACTCAAATTTGTCAAACAACTTCTTTGCATGTAGTGAAGTGATAATGGTTTCATGCTTCGAAGATGTATTTGTCTTATGTTAAACTCATCTCCTTATATTGGTGAATGCTAATCTCTTTTTAATAACACCTGTTTAGTCTCAGTTGATTAAGGCACAGCAGGTAGGTGCTGCACACTAATCCAGAATGCTTAATAAATATCCGTCTCAAATATCTTGAAATCAGCCTTAATTAAAAAGATGCAAGCAGCATTCTGAGAGTAAGTTCTTAACACCACTTCACCACTTTGATGAAGGTTTGCAATGGCATGATCTGAGCCCATTGTGGAAATTTGTGCTACCAAATCATATGTGACTTGTCACAGGGAAAGTGGTTGTGAGGATCAGTCCCTAACTGAAAGTGGAAATCATTCCAGTCGTTCTGTGT
This sequence comes from Darevskia mixta, assembly GCA_034641385.1. Lineage (NCBI taxonomy): Eukaryota > Metazoa > Chordata > Lepidosauria > Squamata > Lacertidae > Darevskia > Darevskia mixta. The sequence goes on from JAWWNH010000029.1 coordinate 10,059,029, forward strand.
TGAATTCATTGCCACAGAAAGACTGTAGGGGCAAGTGTATTTCAAACCTCTTCATGCACTTTTCAACTTACATTTGAAACAAATTAAGCATTGCCAAAGTTAAGCATTTTGACATCCCAATAGTAGATTTCAATAGCAGAGATTTTAGTGCACCCCAAACACTCCCATTAAAATCAATGGTATCATAATTGCCAGAGCAATTCTATGCTCACTTGTTTAGTGCTTAAGCCCCACTGAGTTCAATAAGGTTTGGTCGCAGGTAAGGGTGTAGATGACTGTAGCCTAAAATTGAATGGATTATACTCTTTTAAGTTTGTAAATCATTTATACACAAGACTATTAAGGGTGATGAAAGGATATACATACAGCCCAGTAAGAATGAAGCCTACCCTCATTGCCAGTATCCTGACCAATGAGTGCAAAAGCATAGGCATTTTAAAATAAAAAAGATATTAAATAAATTAGCATTGAAATCCTGTGCATATTTATTCAAAGTGTGTCCCGATAAATTCATTGTCACTTAATCCAAGGTAAGTCTATATAGAATTGCAGTCTATATTTATTCAAGGGGTCACCAACTTTGCTACATGCATACGTCTGATCCAACATGCATGTCCGTTGTGTATATGACCCTAATGTGCACTTTCTACGATAGGAGCAAAATATCTAGCATAGAGATAGGCGGACATTCTTCAAATGTGTTTATATCCGTCACTCTTCCACCCAATAAAGAATTCGCCACACCAAGAAATGTTCAAAATAGTAGTTTATTACAAGGAAAAGTCAGAGAGTATGTTGCTTTAAGCATGGGCTACAGAGTAATTATGTGCAGGCAATAATGCACTCACGTGCTCTGAGCCTACAGAATAAAGAAATCCCAACTTTCATAAAGACATGCAAAATGGAGAGAGTGAAACCAATGTTACAACCCACAGAAAACAGTGACAGGAGTAAGTCTTATACCTTTCTAGGAAGCAGGCAGAACATAGAGTTAGGATCAAAATTATAATACCTGTTAGAGGGGTAAGTCCTTCCATTCTATCTGCAGACTAGTATTTTAGTTTTTTAGTCTGGTCAGTGCTTTGTTAGTGCTGTGGACATGGCAGCGTTGGGTGGACGTGTGGTATATAGGAGCAATATGTTACACTGCTAACTTGCTGCTGAAGATGCTAGCTGAAGTACTTTGGGCAGAGGTAATTTTGGGTAATGATATGGAGTCTCTTAAACATAATCCACTTGTGGCCACAACTCCTTCTGATCAGCTGCCCTAGGTCTGGAGACTGGTGGTTAACCAGGAGCAAACTAATAGAAAACGTATTTGTGTCTCACGGCAACTGGACCAAGTTGTATCTCACAGTTTGGGCATGCCTGAAGCTCCTTGGGATATAGCTGTGTGTGCTAACAATGAGGAAGAACAATAAAGCATTATGTAGCAAAGAGCAGATTGTGGATTGTACCCATAAGCCAAAGGATTCCGTCATATACACACCTAGGACTAACTTCCATCAAGACTGAAGAAGTTTATTGCCAGTTCCAGGTAAATTATATCCTACTGCAGCCTTGTTTTTAATGTCTCACTAGTTTTCTAAGCATTGCTCAGCTTAATGATCATGTTTTTAAACATTCTTCCCCCTCTTGACAGAGTTAAATTACACCAAACCTTGCCCAATGTTACAAATATACTCCTTGCTGAGAAATGATTCATACAACTCAGATATAGCTCTCTGTGGCTATTTTACAGGTTTCAAAAAGCAGGCCTCATGAAAGCTTATCAAATAAAAAGGCTACATAAACTACAGAATAAAAGGTTCAAAGAATGTAATTTAGGCCTGGTAGAGATTATATGGGCAGGTCACAGGATATGACAAAAGCCCCAGTTCCATTGTAACCTTTGTGTATCTTCATTTTGGTACCATGCTTAGAATTTTTGCCAGCACATAACAAATGCCTAAAATGACAAATGAGAACCACCTGAATAGAGTTCAAATGACCCAGATGTGCAATAATAAAAAGATGGTTTCCCCCCAAACTCATTTATTCACAAAGATCTTCTTGGGAACAATTGAAGGCCTAAGAATTACTTAAATAGATAATTATTCTTGAAGAATTTCAAATAAAGAATGAAAGGAAGTGTAATATTTTCTGTCCACCAATAATTTGCAAACAGAAAAAAGTTTGAATCACCAAATAAGTTATGCATTGTGATTTTTCTTCTTCTAGCTCTGTTTAAAACTCACATAGCAGCACTGAGTAACACTTTAGCCCCTAGAAATATCAGAGACAGATGGATAGGCTTCTTTGAGTTGGGTTTGATGAGGACCTCAATATAATTTTAAGGGAGATAAAGACATAATATGTAGAGTTAAAGCTATCTTCTAAAGGGAAGGTGAAATTGAAATTGGCTTGCCATTACTCACATAATGCATATTATAACAGGATATTTTAATGCAATTTGGATAGGAACAAAATTTCATCTCCTTTGAAGCAGTGCTTATAATATTCACACCTTTCAGCATTTTCATCACTAATAGATGCCACTATTAGATTTTATGGGCTGAATTTACATTATCTGATTATTAACAACACAAACCTTCCATGCTCTGGTGGGAGAATTAAGGATAACATGCTCCAGAGGCAAGAATCCAAGGGAATTAAACAGGCATTATTTTGTTATGCGCATATATATATATATATATATATATATATATATATATATATATACACATATATATGAAACCTAGTTTGACTATATTGGTTTCTTCTCTTAGTTTTGTCCAATTTATTGCTTGTCAGTTTTCCCGATTTCTCCTCTCAAATATACTTAACAAACAAACAAAAAGATTATCAACTGGTTAATCAAAGAACTCGCTAAAAATGTTTAATAAAATTGCAGAGAAAACACAGCTAAACCCCACAAAAACTACATCATCATTCAAAAACCATTAAGAATCAGCAAAACTTTAAAAACAATTATACAACAATCTGGCAAGTCTTAGTTCTTTTTAAAACAAAGTATATGCAACTTAATCATATCTCTGGGTAGGCGTGCCAACACAGAAAAGTTTTCAGCATTCATCTAAAGGGTGATGTTAATAGGCTGGACGTCCCAAATATATAATTTTTAGGGTTTATTTGGTTGTTTTTCCATCTTATATCCCGTTCTCCACATTTCCAAATATTGGGCTGCCATACATTCAAAATGTGGATCTTTGTTCTAGATCTAAGGCAAGTCAATTAAAAAATTGCATTCAACAACTTTTGGGTTTTCCTTAAAGAAAGCTCAAGTTTCGGGGTGTCCTGGTTTTTACTTTTTGAAATATGGCAACCCTACCAAATCAGTCTGCATTTTTTTTAAAGTTCATAAACATTTTGTCCAATACATGCACTTTTGTAGGCTATTTTCACTAATATATGCAGTTATATACATATTTTACCTGAGCATATGTAATGCAACAACTGCATTACAAAATTTGGAAAACTGGATTTTGAAGGATGGCTGTGTTTTGGTTATCGGTGTTTCAGAAAGTGTGCATTAGGTAACATTGTCTTTAAATGCAAACTGAATCCATTTTATTCCCATCCCTACGAATGTATCAATCCTCACAAATGGAGAACAGACATCATGTGACACTTGTAAAAGGGCAGGTCATGTAGGTTGAAGTGGTGAGTGAGGCACAAATGAGCTTATTTTTGTACTGAAGTAACACTGTAATACAGAGAAACACTTCAGTAGACTGAACAAAGGATACAAATAAACTTTCTAGAATTACAGATCTTGAAGAGAATCTAACAAATGAGAAAATCTCTTCATTTATGTTCCTTCAAGGCCAACAATGAGCCAAATGAGACAGCCCTGTTTGATACTGTGGGCTTTTTGACACACACACACACACCACAAGGTGGGCTAATAGCAACAGCTATATTTGATTCCTCAGAATTTGCCTCCAAGTGGGCATTAATTACAAAAAGTATGTTGTCAGGCTCCTGAAGACAGCCAAGACATCACTTGAATTGACAGTTGAGCTTTCTTCTGGTTAAAAAGAAAGGTGAAAAGAAAAACAACAGTCACCTTTTATTTAAAAAATAAGTTCACTCCCAGCTGAAAGGTCTTTGATTTCATTCACACCCCTGAAAGTCTGATATATTTCAATCTGCCCACTCCCCAGTTTTGTCGGGGACATTTCCATTAAAAACAATGGGGGGATATTTGGTCCATCTTGAGCTCAGAACACACTGGACACTTGCCATGACTGGCCATAAGTCCTTACAACGACCACAAATTCACAAAATCACACTTAGCTACCCCCGACCTGTAACATGGTTTCAGATATTGCTGCAAACGATAGCTACTGAAGCATTTTGTCGCCCAATCTGGACAGGTTTGCTGTATACATCTGCGTGTGTATCTTTGAATCCTTTCAGATATTGACCATATCTCAGCTGTGTGTGTGTGTGTCTGCATGTTCTTGAATCTTTTTAGGGTTTGCCCATACCTTAGCTATCTTGGAGTCAATTTTTTTCTTTGTAATGAGTTTCTGTTATAAAAATGGCAGGCTGGCAGGCTCAAGTAATAGCAAGCTGTTTTGGAGATTGTGCTGAATGGCTTTGTGATTATGTGACTTCAGTGTTTCAAATAATTGGGAGAAAAAATCAGCGGCACGAGAACCGGCAGCAGGAAGCCCACAGCTTGCTGGAGCCTGTCTCCTCTGAACTAAACAAAACCAATAATCACCAACAGGCTTTGCTTGGTTGCTATAAGAGGCCATATTGCCTCTCATAAATGAAAACGAAGTAATTGGCAGCAGTGACAGATGCTGGGAGTATACTGCACTCCAGTGCCATGCCTAGTTCCCCCCCTTTCTTCTTCATATCTCGATCCCCAGAAACAGCAACAAATCTATTGCAGATGTGAATGACTGGCATCACTATAGCTCACACAGATGAATTCATTGTTACTCTTTCAACTGGAAGAGCGGGTGGGAAGGAACGCATGAAACATGTCAGCAAAGTGTTGCTAACGAGGCACATGGCAGGGTCCTCACGTCCCTCTGATTTCAAAGCTTTAAAACACACTTAAAATAATAACAAATAATTTCCTAGGCTGCTACTGAGGTTTCAGACAGCTTCCGGTGGTTCTCTTCACTCTTGCCAACTTTTGCGTCTCTGCAAGGGAGACTAACAGTACTTGCAGGCAGCTGAGCTCAAAGGAATATTGTGATGGCTATTAATCCACGAATACTTCTGCAGTGACACAACACCTGTTCTCACTTTCTATCCTCTCAAATCATTCCATATTGATGCCTGTCTCCTGATATGAGCATTTATTCACCATGCCAGGCCTAGGCAAACTTGGCCCTCCAGATGTTTTGGGACTACAACTCCCATGATCCCTAGCTAACAGGACCAGTGGTCAGGGATGATGGGAATTGTAGTCCCAAAACATCTGGAGGGCCGAGTTTGCCTATGCCTGCACCATGCGCTGAAGTTTCAGTCAAACGTGGTACCCCAAACAAGAGACATTGCTCATTGTGCCATCAAGAGTAGAGGTAACAAATGCCATCCTGGGAAAACTGCTGTTTTTAAGGGAATTTCTGTATTGTTGTTGTTGTTGTTGTTGTTGTTGTTGTTGTTGTTGTTACTTCATTTCTGAGTTCATGTTAATTCTGAAGCAATGTTATTTGGTTCTTTTAGAGTGTGACAAACATATTGAGGTCTATCTACCCTGTAAGCAGCAAGACATGGATATCAAACAGAGTAAGAGCAAGAACAAGACTGAAAACGGAAGGTTCCTTCTTGCACATTTTGTAGGAGTGAACCCCACTAACTTTGGGCAGCACATCTCAGGTATTTGTAATGTTTTGATAGCATTGAGCCTAGTGTCAAATTCCAAGTACTTCTTAATGAGATAATTCATTGTACATGCTGTATTAATGCAGTTATCCCATTTCCTTAGGAGACACAGTCTGAGATCTGATAAAATGCTTTAGCTTAAGCTCCTCGCTGTATCCCCTTTTTCTTTTCTGTATCCCCCACTTTCTGTGGCGATCACACAAGGTCCCCAGACGTTTCACCGTCTATTGATCCCTGTGCCACCACTTTATTTCTCGCTGCCACCAACCAGGCCCTTACCTGGTAACATACGGAGTCCAGTCAGGGCTAACGTGTAACATAAAACTTTGGTTGTTTTATTATATTTTAACAAGCGTGTGGTTTCATAAACGATCTCAGTCCATTACAAACATAGGGCGTCTATTCAGACTTATAACATCATCTCCCAGCTCTCACTCTCTGAACCACCTCATTATTTTTCTTCTTAGCTCCTAACTGTTCCTGACTCCGCTCATTCTAGTACCCTAACTCCAGCTACCCACTAACTCCAGCTACCCACTGCAACCAACCACCCAACCCACTCGTCTCTCCCCCAGAACTGGTTTTATCGTCCCTCTCATTCCAACCCCCCCCCCCCTTGGGTTCTGATTGGGTATCCTGTTTAAATGAAAAATGTTTTTTTTAAAAAAAAAATATTATTATTATTTTATCCAATTTCATTGTACTTGTACAATGACAATAAAGAAATCTTGAATCTTCTAGCATATTGTTGGGGAATATGTCTTCTTGTTCAAACACTATTATTTTAGGGTGTCCATCATAATGTTTACATTGATACAGAGTGTCAAGGGATCTTTAAAGTGCAATCTCATATATGTCTGCTTGGAAGTAAGCCCAGTTGAATACAATGGGACTCATTCCCAGTTAAGTGAGTACAAGTTTGCAGCTAAAAAAAACCTGATCTTCTACACACATATAGCTTCAGTGCTAGTCTGTAGTTTAAATAATGGGGGATCAGACGTAATTCATGTTTCTGCTCTCCTAGTTTTCCTGTATTCTTGAAGCCAGACTCCATCTTGAGCCCTGAACTCCAGCCAGGGTCTAACAAATCTCCTCAAGGAATAGAAGAATGGCTGCCATTATGACCCAAAGAAAAGAAACACAAGTGATTCATGCATCTTTCCCCACCTTTCTGGTGACAGAGAAATTGGCTTTTCATTTGTGTCACTCTCTTTCATCTCAGCAGCCGATTCTCAGTGCACACAGACTCCCTAACTGACTCAACTGTTATTTGCATACACCTGAAAGCAGCCTGCTTCTGAAATGAAGGCATGTGGACTTTACAATGGAAATTAGGCTTATGGAGCACTAATATAATGAAATGCCTAAAGCAGGCCTAAGTGATGGATAAAACTATCAGTGGCTGCTAGGCATGATGGCCATGTTCTTCTTCTACTGTCCAGGCTGTTATGCTTCTGAATTTCAGCTGCTGAGAATCCCAAGGAGGTAGAACGTTGTTGCAGCCAGGTACTGCTTTTTGACTTCCCATAGGCATCTGGTTGGCTATCGTGAGAATATGCATACCCACAGCATTTTGGGGTGAAAATTTGGGCTACCCCTCCCCATTCCACTTCCTTGTCCTCCCGCTCACCACTACAGCCTGCTCACTTGCCCCCTCCCTCTCCTCTTCTATCTTTGCTGTCTTCCGCCTCCTGCTCTGTAGCCTCAGAAGATGCTGTGCAGACTGGAGCGGCCTGAGGAAGGTTGCTGAAGGCTGCACAGCATTGGGAGATGCCGTGTGTGAACTGAAATGGCCCACCAAAAGGTCGCCACAACCTGCACAGCACCAGGAGATGGTACTCGGACCAGACCTGCCTCCTCTTCTTCCAGTGCCTCATACAAACTTCCAGAAGCCAGCTGCGGTGAAAGGAAGAGGAAGAGTGGTGATGTACAAGGTCAATGTAAGTTCTTCTTCTTCTTCTGGTCCCATGCTCTGTCAATCTGGAATGTCCCAGTTAAATCAGTACACTTGAAGGGTATGGAATATGATGCTAGACTAGATGTGCCTTTGGTCTGGTCCAGTAGGGGTCTTTCATGGCTCTAGAATAATGAGTCAGATGTCAGAAGCTGTGAATTTAAATAAACCAGTAAATATTAACGCAGAATCCAGCATTAATTGCAATATTTATTAATGAAATTCTGACTATAGTGTGCTTTGTGTGCTTACAGAATAATATAGCACAAGCATAATCCTTAAAATTGCAAGCCTGGCAACAAACTGGCCAGACAGTAAAGCAGGATTTTATTTATGAAGGCGTATGTGTTTGTGTGTGAGTTTTGGTCTGGCAGATATTGGTCTGACAAATATTTCCCACTCCCCCCACCCCCAGAGAACCCCTAATGAGATATATCTCTCCAAAGTTTTTTGCCTGAAAATGCCTCCAAGCAATGTCTCAGACAACAGCTAGCTGGATGACTGCTTATTTTTGGATTTCTTCTGACTGTTTTGAGCCATGCCTTGGTACTTACATGTATCCTGCAGTGATACATATTCCCTTATTGAGTTTTGTAATTCTTCCCCGTTTTAAAAACTCACTCACACTTTGGTTCGTATTTAGAGATAGCTACTGACACCTAGTTTGAACTTTTACATCTCTGCAATGGAAAAGCAATGGAAATCCTACCATATAAATGAAAAAAGAGATTGGGGTGAAACTCCCAGCTCCTGGTGAGGTTATCCATTCTCTAATTATGATTATTAAAGACCTCTCTGCGTGCAGATCAAGATACAAATTAAAAAGGAATTTACATAGTGGTAGCGGCAAGTCAATTTGTGCAGAGGAAGTATATGGTGTCGTATTATTCTTTTTATTCTGCAGCAAAGCACCAACAGGAATGTGGAGAAAGTTGTATGGTGGAATGCAACACATTTCATATGAACAGTTTATTTGTTTAAGCTCGGCAGGTCTGATCCTGATCAGTGCTGGATGGGAAACTGCCTGGGAACTGTATTAAATAAATGAAGTAAGAAAATAAAATAAAGCAAACACAAAATAACACAGAAAAGTCTTGGCACAGTGGTTTGCAAACTCTTCCAGTAAATGCTTGGAGTCTTAGGAGTGACTTCTGAATCAGTAGATCAGAAACAGCTGACAATACAGATTTTCTACCTCTATCAAATGTGGAATATATTATGAGGGCCCAAGGAGCAATGGCTAGGTCCAACGGGTCTTGTCATTTAGTATACTGCATGCATAGAATATGTCCCCTAGAACATACCCAGGATCCTTTACAAGAAACCAAAATCCCACAACAATTGTGCAGGGGTGCTTAGCAGATACATCAGTGTGGAGAACTTTATTTCTATTTTACTTTATTTATTCAATTTCTAAACCAGCCTTCATCAAGATTCCAGTGGGGTTTACAATATATGCTTAAAAGAAAAACTTCCAGTATCAAAACATGAATAGCATCAGCATTTTAAAAACATACACATTCAAATCAATGCAGTAGTGGGCAACATAATTAGAACTGGGCCCATTTGAATAAGTGGGTTATAATAAAATAATAGAAAAGGAACAAATAGAACTTAAATATCAATCTCTCCCAAAACCCAGGGTGAAATGAAACATCTTGAGACGACAACCACACCTTCAGGGCAAGCAAGTTTCACAAGTTTCACATGACCATAGAGAAGACATTTTCTCATGTCACTGCACAATGGGTTACACCCATTGCTGGAATCATGTAAAGGGCCTTTCCTACAGAACTCAAAGCCTACACTGGCAGATGTAAGAAGGGACAGTCCTTCAGTTAGTTGGAAATTTAGGGCTTTGTCGATAGCATATAGGCAATCAGAGCAGATCCTGTAGAAACAGGGTGCAAATGAATGTTCCCCTCAAAACTCTGGTGACCATGTTCTGCAGTAGCTTCAGCTTCCAGAGCCTGTTTTTAAGGGTAGTCCCAAGTAGGATCCTTAAAGCTAGAACTAGTTAAAGAAATCCTCTTCCACCTACATTTTAAGAAAAGTTACATTCATTCTTTTAGACCAGGCATGGCCAAACGTGGCCCTCCAGCTGTTTTGGGACTACAACTCCCATCACCCCTGACCACTGGTCCTGTTAGCTAGGGATGATGGGATATAGTCCCAAAACAGCTGGAGGGCCAAGAGAAAATATGTGGGGGGTGAGCATTTTTTAAAAATAAAGGTCTCCTTCAACCTACCTATCTATCTCAAACAGCAGGGATTCAATCACTTGAATAATATCTACCATATCCTCCAACATTTCCCCGATGAAAATAGGGACATCCTATTTAATAATAATAATAATAATAATAATAATAATACCCCACCCTTCTGACTGGGTTTCACTAGCCACTTTAGGTGGCTTCCAACATATATAAAAGCATAATAAAACATTAAACATTAGAAAACTTCCTTATACAGGATTGCCTTCAGATGGCTCCAGGGTTGGTAAACTCCACACCCTACAATATTTCTCCAATGAAAATAGGGAAGTCCTAAGGAAAAGCGGGACATTCTGGGATCTATCAGAAATTGGGACAGCTTCTCTAAATCAGGGACATCCCTGGAAAATAGGGACACTTGGAGGGTCTGCATTTGGAATTAATCTAGAATTGCTGACAGATGCTTTAGGCACAACTCTCACTAGTAGTTTGGGTAGATTTGGAGGCTGGTGAAATGCTATAACAGGAGGCTTCCACATTGGAGTTGTCCAACATGTCTACTTTCCCAGTAGCTGTGTATAGTACTTCGGCCTAGAAGTGTAAGAATTACCTTGCTGCCCTAGATCAAAGTATATCTAGTGTAATGTAGTTTCCAAAAATGGCTATACATGTACTTTTGGGAGATATCCATTGTATTTCTGATATGCATAGACCTATTCCATGATTTATGCTTTTCAAAAAACCCTCAAAGAGTGGCTGGGGAAACCCAGCCAGATGGGTGGGGTATAAATAATAAATTATTATTATTATTATTATTATTATTACTAATTACATTAACTGACTTGCTTCAAAAAAGAAATATTTCTATACTCTGATGGCAGTGTAACAACTATCTGGCTACTGCTTTTCTGCATATCAGAAAAATGGCATCATCATAGAGCACTAAAAGTTAGCAAATACTGCTGACCTTTTAATGAGAACCACAAGGGAAGGGATTTGGAAATATGACCCTTTTGAAAACTGATTTTTCTTTTCTTTTGAAGTTCACAATATATAAACTCATTTCTGAATTCTGAGAAGAGTTGCCACGGAGGATGAAAAAGGGAATACATTGACATTATCAATTACACACTGTTTTGACAATAACTCTCTTAAAATGCATTCAAAAATAATAATATCGGGTCAGAATGGAAATTTTTATTCAAAAAAATAGAATAATGCAAGTGTTGTATTACTGCATCAATAATTCAGTACTTTGAATGTACTGCAGTCTTTTGAATATACTATGAGAAAGTCAGTTTCTTCCTGACAAATTATAGATACTTTGCTAAAAACAGTTTAAAACCCTGTGTTTCTGAGAGCAATTTCAAATACCCAGGGCCCCTTTTGATGTTTTCAGCACAACAATATGACTCCAGCCCATGCTTCTGAATAACCTTGGAGATCCAAGGTCAAATAATGGATGGCTGAGTCACAGTTTCTTTCTTGTTTTTATTTTCTTTTATAATACTAACATTAACTTGCATACATGCCTAAATATTTCCAATAAACCAATTAAAAGCACCGTTATGTGTAGCCTGGATTTTTAAAAATGGATCATACACCTACTTGCAGAAGTGATAGGCAAACAAGCAATTTATTTCCATGTTCCTACTAAACAACACATGAACAACAATTGAAATGATTTCCTTTTGAAGGGAAACATGGTAATCTTTGTGCTAAAAATTTCCATTTGTAGTTAGCAATAGTTCATCTGTTTCCAGCCCGCTGAGGTTTTACCATTTTATCAACTGGCTGGAAAGCATTTCAGTGTTTGTTTAATAAGGGAAAAGTCTCGGCTGGCCTCTCTTCTGCAAAGCCCATGGATATCGGAATAGAAAAGTATAGAAACAACAGGGGGGCATGAGGCTTTGTGGGGGACCAGATACAACTTGAGGAGGTTGCTGGCATCACACTTTGACACAGGAATGTAGAATGCCACCCCAAAATTATTTGGCCTTTACCCACAACTGGTGCACACCCTTAGCATTTATTCCCATTTTAGACAAACCATTAAAACTAGTAAAATTGTGGTCCTGTAGATTCTGTATATTTCCATGTGTCTCCAGTTGGGTATGAGAGAAACAGCCTAACTCCCCTGGTCTAAATGATACGGCTTATCCACTTCAAGTGTCCTTTGAAAATTGCTTGCCAATGTCACTTTTTTTGGATGTAAATCTTCTGTTTGCCACTGAAGAATTAAAGATGAATTAGGCTTATCTACCACTTTCAAGACAAAAAATTATTGAGGAAAAGCACACCATTTACAATAAATAACAGACCAACATGGCGCAGGTTCCAACAAATCAAATGGTGTTTGCAGGGGGTGCAATCTTCTTCATCACACACACACCTCAAAATGCCTAAATGAAGCTCTGGGCAAGTATATCATCTCCCTTAATATGTGAATAATCCCCAAGTATTTTTCGCGGAAGGAAAACCTCCCACTGATTTTATACAATTATCTTTCCTTTGTAGGTCACCAAAAAGCTGTCCGGATAACAAGAATCCAAATATTGATTGCAGAACAATTAAGATAAGACATCTCAATTGATTCCTAGCTGCTCTCTTCAGTTGAAATTTTAAACATTAATTACCATGAAAAATGGCAATAAAATGGAGAGAGCCACATTGTTAAGAACAATATTGGCTCAAAAGGCACTGTAGGCTCAGCAGCTCTAGTATAGCTTACTAATTTTGCCCTATTTTGCATCTTAAATGGTTTTTGGTTAATCTTTCTTCTTCTGGAACATTGCTTTAATGGCTCAGTATGGTTAAAGCACTCAGCATCCAGTAAGTCCCTCTAAATAAATGTATTATTGAGACAATGATTTAGTAGAGATACCCTCAATTATTTCATTTAGGCTTGAGCAGGTGAGACATGGGCTCCATTATAAACAACTCTATTGTTATTCCTAGCTCCACCATTATGGGCGAACATAAATGGAAAGCTGAAATATTTCATGATGGGCACAGGAATATGTGGACCGCAGCAACTTGGACAAGCTGGGTTATTTTAGGGTGGGGTGTCTCCATGAGGACAGGGGGGTGGGTTCCCCAATTCATAACTAGTAAAGAGTGACAGGAATGGCAATGGGAGCAGAGCTAGCATGCTCATCCCTCTTATCCAAACTGCATGTTTACTTACACAGGAAGAATGTCTGAAGAGGTCCATTAGCACATCTACCATTTTATACACCAACAGGCAATTCTCCAGGGTTTCAGAGAGGAGTCCATCCTGGTTCTTCTGCATGCAAGTCATGTGTTTTTACCACAGAGCTTATATTTCAAAGCAAGTCCAACAACTTCTACAACTCTGTCTCTTAAGTAAAGTTCCAAAGAATTGATAGGCATATCATGCCTGCTTAGAGCTGTCTGGGATGGTTACCATTGAATGGCCTCAAGTTGCACCCTTTGCCCTTTCCACTAAGGAGCACCGGGTGACTCGTGTGATTGACTCCCCACTCAAAATGTCCAAATTGTTTCCCTGGGTTCAGAGTCTAGAAGCGGATCCTGCTCAGTGAGGCCTGTGGGGAGTTTCCATCTGACTTTGCTTGGGACTCTTTGGGATCTCTGGGGCAGGTTTTCTAGCCGCCATATCACCATGAGAGAAACTGTCAGGGTTGTGACAAATTGGGTCATGACAGAATTGGATTCTTCTAGTTCCTGGGACACATCATAAAGATTGCATGGAAGGGCTTCCCTTCCCTTCCTTGTCTAGTCTGTGAACCCCATTTGTGTTTCAATGTTGTCAACAACCCCAGTCATGTAATGAAGCCATCCAAGCTTGTTGTTTTGTTGTCGAACAGTCAGTGTGATATATTATAATTAATTCTTAACCTTGTTGACAGCCATTGCTGCAGAGCTATTTGTGACACAGACAAGTCCCTCAGCACACAGTGTGACACGGAAATAGACTGAGAATGAATCAGTGACAACAAGGAAGCAATATAATAATTTGCTACTAAAACAATTAGCATCCTGAATGCTAATTAGGCCATTCTCAGCAGCCTTTGTAACAATGCTTCACCAAATCTGAATAAGTTGAAGCTAATGATGCCAACTAGATAGCAGAAGGCAATGAGTCTTGTGCTGCTGCCGATATATGACTCATCCCTTGTGAAAGCAGATATATAACATATGTCAATCATCTTTTGCTTTATTTCTAAGCACCTTAACAAAGCAATATCAAGGGGGAAGGAACACTACTGTGAACAGGAGCTTGCTGAGAAATCTTTCTTACCAAGCAGTTTAAAATAAATTATTCTCCAGCAAAGACAGATCAGCTGGCATCATTACCTTGCTTCTGAGGCTCATGTGCAAATGTTTCAATGAAAGAAAGCCACACAGCCCTTCCACAGTCAGGCCACCGCTGCTGAGAATGATTCTCCTCCATATGTCAAATGTGAGGGGAGTATCTGGTCCCAAACCTTCCTTTGTAGGGATGGAGATTGCAATACTACATGGAGAACACTCTCAGCAGAAGATTAAATGGTGAATATAGGTGCCACATTCCATCAGAAACTTGGTTGGTTGGTTGGTTGGTTTTTTAAAGGAAAATAATTCAAGTACCTTGACTTGTCATGTATGTGCAGCATGATGCTTCCACGAAAGGCAATGCCTAAGCTGGTTTTCTAAGTGATCTTGCAATAAACCTGATGGGTATTGATATAAAAAAATATTAATCCAATGAGACATTTTCTGCAGAGTATGTAAAGCATACACTCATTTCAAGTTTGCATTTATAGCACGATAGTGCCATTTGACAGCTTTAATCAATCTGAAACTTTCCAAATGACTTTTAATAAACTGCCTTCAGTGGTCTTATAGAACAAAAGCACTACTTAAGCTTATTATGCAAACTACTGTTAAAAAAAAAACCTCTACAAAGACCTACACATTATTTAATAGGAATCATTTCCTTCTATAACACAAAACAAAAATTAATAGAACAAAGTAAAATTCTATCTATTATCTATCTATCATCTATCTATATCTATCTATATCTATCTATCATCTATCTATCTATCTATCTATCATCTATCTATCTATCATCTATCTATTCACACAGAGAGAGGGGGGAGGGAGGGGGAGAGGGAGCAGGAGCAAAAGAGAGTTAAATGGATCTTGTTCCATACATGGTACAAAACATTTTTTCTAAAAAGTGTTCTGCTTTTCTCAGCCAGATACATGGGTCCTTGACTCCATGTAATTCAATTAAGAAAGCCTTGTTTCTTTGTGAAAGATATGCATTGCTAAAAGCTGTCATTGCTGCTGAACTCATAGCCATGTTTGAAATGGCTGAATGTTCGGAAAAGCTCTAATTGTCCCTATTAACGCACAACTCTGACCTTCTGTCTTTATATGTAACAGGCCACAAAGTGTTTCTATCATTGATTATACCCTACCACTGTATATGCACTGTATGTCAGTCAATAATTCAAAAGATCCCTATCCAGTTAAATAAAGTTCAGATTTTAAGCATGTCAGCTAATAAATGCAACCTTGAATCTGATAACAAATGTTCTCATTTTAGAAATATTTTAAATAGGCTTCTTTCTGAATTCACACAAAACAGTATATAGAATTGCAGGCAGTGATAAACTCTAATTATATCAATAGTTTTCATGAACTATTGATTCATGAGCTGTTTCCATAGAAGTTACAGCATCGGATTTAGCCACGGACTTGCATTTATATAAACATTCCCTGGTGCAACTGGACTTCTCTGTGACCCTTTCCCTCTGCAGGGAGGTGGGGCCGATTTGGATGGCCCACCACCACCACTTAATGGATCGAAATGGTTTCCAAAGAGTGGTAGGGGGTGTTTTATCCCATGTTGATGGCCTTTAAGCTGATTCCCTGGTGACCCACAGGAATGCAGAGTTAACCAGTCTGGCTCCAAAGTGCCCTCTCCAATTGCATGGAGCCCAGACAGCCCCATGGTTTTCCCTGGAGCTGAGGGTGATGAAACAATTGCTGAGATGGCTAGAGCACTGGTAGAGGCAAACTCATTCTGAATTGGACCAAACACAGGTTAGAGCTCAACGTTGAGCCTACCAAGTGGCAACAGCAATGGCAAATGGAACCTTCTTCACCATCTCTATTGCATCTGCAGAAAACAGCAGCAGGAGACTCTTTCAGGTGGTCGACAATCTAATAGAACCACCTTTGCCATCAGGGTCTGGTGAGGATCCCAAGATCTCCTGCAGTGATTTTGCAAAGTTTTTTGCAGATAAAGTCGCATTGGTGTTATATGGTCTCGACGACCACTCTGAGTCACCAGTCTAGCTGCCGCATTCTGGCTTAATTGTAGTTTCCGGGAGTATCAGATTTCAAAAAGATGCAACTGATCTTTCAAATATGGACTTGTAGCCTGGAGACACCACATTCCTCTGGCCTGTTAACAGGTCAGCACACTGCTCTCTTCCCTCCAACCCCCAGACTACTTTAGTGAGCAGTGGCTAGCTTTCCTGTTCAGCAGTCAGCATGTGGCATGTGTAGCTTTGAACAACCCCACACTGCAGAGAATATTTTGTAGACACTGCATGGTAAGATTATCAAGTGGCTCCCTTTGTCCTTGGGCTTATTGCCTCTTTTAATGGGGCAGGGCTGCAACATTTCAGAAAGGGAATGCCATTTATTCTAGTCCTAGTTTTGCTGCATTGCTTTGAATATTGCAGCTCGTGATTTCCCTGGGAAAGCATTACTTGGTTTGCATATGCAGTCCAGTCTGAAGTCACTTGCATAAAATCATAAGAGCAGTCACATTCTTAAAAAATATCTATCCTCCACTGACTGCTTAGGGCTGGTAAGGGACAATGGATGCATGCTGGCTTTCTCTGCCTTGGAACCAAATAGTTGTGCTTTGGATCGCATCCTTCGCCTATTAACACATCCCATTCGTCTCCAATTGGCACTAGAAACTGTGGAGAGACCAATTTTGTGAATAAAGCCAGAAAGCACTTCGGTTAATAGTGACAGTTCATGATGACAATAATGAAAACCTACAATACTGAAGATCACATTGTAAATGTAACACTACTACTTTCCTAATGAGAAACTTGATAAAGTGGCTACGACAGAGGTTGATGAGTGGTTTACTTTATCCAAACCTCCAAACCCAGTAGACACTAACTGGTTTGTGTCTTAACTGATAATGGTTTAATTTCCTGAAATAGGAATGTTGCTTAGGCTGAATTGCTTTATATTTTAAGCATGGGGTTTTTCTTTTGGCAGTAGCTCTCTCATGTGATTGGCTGACTGTGAGTCATATGAGAGGCATTCCATTCTGTTGTGACTGTTATTCAAGTAACTGTTGTTTTTAACTGTTTTCTGTTTTTCCCTGTGTGGGTGTGTGAGGGAGAATGGCTGCTGAGAGAGGCTTCACCAGATGCTGCTGAGGGTGGTCTGTCTGGGATAAAGCAGAGAAAGGAAGATCCCTAAATGTTAATAGGAAGAAACCTATGCTCTCTATAAGGAACAAAGTGATTGATTGATTGAATAAGCATGAGAGTGTAGCTATGTCCTTCTCAGTTATACGTTTATGAGATTAAAGTTCTTTTGAATATAAAGAGTCTGGACATTGCATATCATCAACATTTACACACACACCACTAACTTGCCACCTTTTCTATGGTACTTTGAATTTGTTCAACATTCAGAGGCTGCTATTCTAATATGTGCACCTAGGGAATCAATAAACATTTTAGCAGCACACTCTTGCTGACTCTGTAGCACTGATGGCAAGTCGCAATGTATCTCCATATGCTGCACCTTTCAGCCTTCAATGGGAACAATCCTGTTATCAGTTTCATAATGATTTACCCTGGGACAATGGAGAGGTGACTCCAAAGCCACGAATCTTGCCAAGGATTACAGATTTAACTCACTTCTGAACGAGCAAATAAGGAAAGGCCAAAACACATTATCTTGAAAAAACAGGAGCAGGTTGTTATTTCTGGTTGTTATTTCAGGATAAGTAACCATGTAAACAAAGGGACCTGACCTCCATGGATCCCAATCTGTAAAATGTAGGTAGGCAGCGACTGCAATGTGTTTTATGCTTCGTATATGAGAGGTTGTAAAGGAGTACAGTTATAATTACCAAGAGGTACTGACCGAGATCATCTCGTTTTTCATAAAGCAGGAGTACACATAGATTGTGGTTTTGAGCAATGGCAATCATTCAAGCTGAAACCTGCTTGTTTACTCTCTTTATCTCATAGTGTCACACACAGTAGCATGTCTGGAGGAGGGGGGGGGGGGAGAATGAGGTGAATGGAAGTTCCTCCCAAAGGGACAAACACTCTAATGTGAACATATATTATTTACTAGGTTGTGAACAAGGGAAAGCAATTATAGCAGAAGGCAGGGAATAAAAGAATAGAATCCAGTATGCTTCCATGCAAGCAGTAAACAGGTACTGAAGGTCAGGCATCAAAAATTTTGACACATTATTTTTATATGGAGGTAGTGGTGACCAAAAAGAGCCAATTAGCAGCATTATGGGAAAACATTGGTTCTCCAGAGGTTGTCAGACTCCAACTCCCATTAGTCCCAACCAGTGAGGTCCAATGGTGATGGGATTTGTAATATTCATAGGTAACTCTCACCTGGGCTAGGTGCAGGGATTTTTTTCAGCTGGAACTCACTAGAACTCAGTTCCAGCACCTCTCAGGTATTCACCATTGCCATTCTAAGAGAATGAGGAAGGCATTCCTGGTGAGTTCTGACACCTCTTTTTCTAGAAAAATAGCACTGACCAGGTAATATATAGAAAGAAAAAATATTGGGGAGAGAGAGAGAGAGAGAAAGAGAGAGAATTATTGGCTTAAGGAAACTGTGATTTCTATAAACGTTTGTAACATATTTAACACCAACATGTACAGGGGGAAGAGGTTGTTTAGTCAGTCATATAACATTTCAGAAGTAACTCGAACACACAAAACTCTGCAGAACAACATCTGATTAAACTATATGGCAGTGCCACTAAATTGCTTGTGTCCCAAAGCCCATGTGTAATGACAAAACAGGGTCGAGATGATTAATTCATCAACTTTTACATGTGCAAAATCAGAGAGTAACAGTGTTGAGTTGGCGGTTTAAATCTTTCACGTTATCAAGGGGCAATCCTTACGTGTGTCGTGGGACTCTGTAGTACTGTTAAATATGCCCGTGTTAACTATTCCACTGTAAGAGATGTGTAGAAGTGAAAGGAATAGGATTCACTGGAACTGATTCCTTCTGCCACAGATGACCTACTCCAGGCAAGTTTATGGAAAAGATTGCACCGTATTGTTTCACTGTAAAACATTGGTGATTAATTGCCCAAAGGAGCTTTCTGATCAGATTTGTAGCACAAGAAATGCACGGATTGTTGCATGCATGGAGCTCAGGTTTTCCCTGAAGAACTCACTTCTGTTTCTCAGATACAGCAGTCAAGCAGCAATTTATTACTTTGCTTAGATAATTCATCCCCCCCTCCCATGGATAGCAGAGACATGACATTTACAAATTTGAGTGCTGTCTGGAGAGATGCTCCAATTGGTGTGGATCTGTGATATCAATGATGACCAACAGGAGAATCACACAGGACCTGAAATGGATTATGCACAAACCAAAGGGTTAATTCCAAAGGGGCCTGGCATGCGTTAAAGATATTTTTATTTGTAAAAGGGAGCAGTGCTGGGTTTAGAGCAGTGTGAGCAGTTCCCCCACATGAAGCCCCAAGCCGAGGGGGCTCATAATAATATTAATAACAATAGCCCTGTATTTATACAGGTACCTACTGAGATGATCCATAAAAAAGAAACTGTACCAAAAGGAATTATTGTGAAAATAAGAAAGGGGGGGGGATTTTGTCTACACTCAGGGCACCATATTATCAAAGTCCATCCTTGAAGGGAGGGATTCAGATTTCCTGATGATTTCCTTCTTATGTACACCAAGGACTCAGCTATACAGCTGAAATAAAACGTTTTAAGTGTGTTTTAAGTGCAATATACAATGTGACATTAGCTGGCAATAGTGAGCCTTATGACAAATTCAATGTATTTTTTTAAACGCTTTAAAAAAGAAAGCATTTTCAGAACGTTATTTATGTGTATGTAGATTCCACCTAACTGAAATTAGTAAACTGAATTTAGTCATACCTATTGACTTCAATGGGGCAACTCCGAGTAGGACTAGCATTGTGTACAACCCATAAGGAGTTTGCTAAGGAGTCAAGGTGCAGATAACTGCAGTGACATGACTTAGACTTCCAATTTAAAAATGATGTAAGTAGAAAGTGAAGTATATTAGTACATTTCATTTGTTGGTTCATGCTTTCTCACCATTTGTATTATTTCCCCCTTATTGTTCTTTCTTTCCTAAAAAAAATCTGTTTTACCGTTTTGGAGCAATAATGCCTAGATACCAGAGAGCTGACCTGAACTGTGGGGACCCAGAAATGTATATATACAAAGTACTCTACACATGGCTGCACCACCGATTTATATATTTGTCATTTAAACTCACTGTTCCTTGCTGCTTGGGTTGTCAAAAAATAGAAATACCTAAAATGAGCTAATATAAATTGTATTTTACTGTTCCTCTATGCTAGCTGCTGTAGCAAGAATATTTGGAAAATATTTGAAAATCAATCTGTCCACTCAGTTGTCAAATATGACTGGCAGGCTTCTGCAGGATATGACATCAGGGCATGCAAATCCAGTGTTCAAAAATATGGCATTTCATCAAGTTACAGTATTTGCCTAGTATTCATTTTATAAAAGTTGCCACTATAAAAGTTTTGCAACGGGCAAGGCATTATAAAAGTTCATATGAAAATGTTTTGCATGCAACTTAACTGAACACTTGTCTGAACTGGATCTGAATCAATTCAGAACTAGTTCAAAGCTGCTCAGTCTATTACCAAACCACTTTTTAAATGGTTATTATTTGGAACAGCATCAAACTGAAAAGTTTAAAAAAAAAATAATGAAACTGACCCAATGCTGCTAGCTGTTTGCTGCTGCCATTCTCCTGGCATACGTGTACAACTGTACATGGTGTTTTCAAAAGAATAAATAACATTAAACAGGGGAAGAATTAGCCACTGCAAATAACTGAAGGACAGGAACAATTCCGTCTGATACTGCTGCCTTAGAGGAGCATTTTCTTCCAGCCGCAAGTCCTCAACTAATGTACCCTTAGATATCTCTGCACATGTATTGTGCTAACACAGAACATAACTGGGCTGGATCCAGCTGCTACTGCCACCTGGCTGTCATTGGCACTGCAGCTGATATGACTCACCTATATGGTGGTGGATGGGACACGGGTGGCGCTGTGGGTTAAACCACAGAGCCTAGGGCTTGCCGATCAGAAGGTCAGCAGTTCGAATCCCAGCGATGGGGTGAGCTCCGGTTGCTCGGTCCCTGCTCCTGCCAACTTAGCAGTTCAAAAACACTTCAAAGTGCAAGTAGATAAATAGGTACCGCTGCGGCAGGAAGGTAAACAGTGTTTCCGTGTGCCGCAACCCCAGAGTTGTCCGTGACTGGACCTAATGGTCAGGGGTCCCTTTACCTTTATATGGTGGTGGAAACCCAGGGGTCATCTGGTGGTGACATTCAATGAAGCTCCGGGCCCATGTTCCTGTACTTCTTGCCATCACCATATTAATTAGACTGGCTCTTTCCCTAATATATGCAGAAGTGGTTGAATTGGCATGGTGTTACTGATGAGTACAGATGCACTGTGTTGGCTCAGAGGAGAGGCGGCCTGTTGGGTTTTGCTACGTGAGGTGAAACGGAAGGTGCTGTTGCAGATATTCAATATTGTGCAGTTTGAAGCGACTGAAAGCATAAGAACGGACTCCTTTGGAAATGAAAGTGTCCAGGCCCGTGGAAATATTATTCAAACTTTACTGGCAGGACTTTCTTCAAAACAGAATTAAAACATTAAAAATATCCATACTATATTTTGTGCTATCCAGCACAGGCTCAGCATCTTACAGAATATGAAATAATCCAAATGGACCTATAAGCAAAGGTCTTTCTCTCTCCCTCTCTCTTTCTCCAGCGTGTTTTCCAGCCTCCAGGCTGTTTGCTCTCTCTTCAGGATGGCCATTTACTTGCATTGTTCTCCCTGCAGCGTTCAGAGAGAAACTCCATTTGTATCTTCACTCCATTAAGTTTGGGAGGCAAAGACTGCATTTCAAAATGGAGATTGCAATCCAAAACCCAGTCGCATGATTGAAGTTTACAACTCTCATGGAACATCCCCAGTATTAACGAGACTCATTTAGTCATTTTTTATTTAAAACTTTCATTAATACATATACATTTTCCATTTCTGTGTGAATTAAACCATTATACTCTACAAGTGCTACTCCCCCACTACTGCCACCATGCCAAAGCCTTGTTCACCATGGTTGTGTAGCTGCAGGGGCTTCCTGAAAGATTTAACTGGAAGCTGATGCCAAGCAGGGTTCTGCCACCTGAAGAGGCTGCTTCAGTCCCCGTCATGGGCAGGCAGCCCTGGTGCAGAGATCCACTTGGTACCATGACCATGGTCAGAGAAGCAGGCAGTTTGCCACCGCCATCTTGTGAATGGCAGGAGGCAGGCACTGCAAGGAGATCCACTGAGGGGAGCCTGACCTGGCCACCCCAAAACACATCTGCCTCTACCCACTGTTCGTAAGCGGACTCCCTACAATTTATGGTACAGCCATACATTAGGATGTAATCCCTTAATCCACAAAACTAGAAGAATGAATGGTTGATCAGCATACCTTATAACAGACAACAATTGCCATGTACAATAAAGCTATTTTGATATCATGCTTTCTGCGAGAAATTCTTGCATAAAGCAGGTTTTAATGCCCTGGTTACATCAATCAGCAAATCCTAGATCTGCTAATATTTAACAGTTTCACTTCTCTGTTCATACAATATTTTACTTTAGAAGGAGGAAAAAAAGTATACAAAACCTAAGCGCCTTAGCAACCAATTGCAATTCAGAACTTGTCTAAGAACCGCAAAATACAAAATTATTAGCAAAAGAACTGGGCTTCCCCAAGGGTGGCTTCCTGGTATGGAGGGAATTATATTAATAAGTGTGAGAAAGAGGTTTAAAAATAAAGCTTGCCCACTGGGACAAAACGGAGAACTGAGCTCAGTGTGAATTAAAGTTCTAAAATAAACTAAGCAAGAGAGACTTTTTACACTGCTTACTGGGCCACCTTATACGTTATGTTACACAAGCTTTCAGGATGAAAAATACCTCTCTCATATTATTATGTGTATAATGTTGAAATGATAACCAGATTTCATTATGAACATCCCCTCCCCTTCTGCCCATTCCTTATAAAATTGCTTTGCTCGAAAGGTGAAGGGCAAATCCTTTGAGATTGCTACAATAAAACATAAAGATAATTTGTCTGATAATACTCTGAGTCTTTTTTAATACTGTCATGATTTCAGTTGTTTTTAGTCATCCCTCCCCCAGCCCATAGCATCGGCTGTAAGAGAGCTGAAGTGGCTAGAGACCATTGTAGCCATTAAATCATGCAGATCACTACACAGACTTGACACTATATGGTCTCAGTCTAAGTTGAATTGCAGGACTTCTGAGAAGCTGAAATGAGGAGGTGCCACCACTTCAGAGGGCCTGTACTCCTGAGAACCGCAGGGTATAACACACACACACACACACACCCCAAGCCAAAACATGGCCATCCTTCACAATTCACCTTTCTCTGAATTTTACAGTTTTCTAGCCAAGTAATGTGCATAAAAAATGCATTTTCTGGGGTTAAGTATGCATAAAGAGAAACATATTGGTGAAAACAGTGTACAAAAATTCATTCTGTTATGGGAAATTGCTTTGGAAAAATGTGTGTATTAGGAACAATTCTCTACCAACATATGTACATTAGGACAATTTTGTGCTTAAACGCTGGTGAATTTTCATGAAGATATATATATATATCTGATGTAGAAATGTGAAGAACTGAACTTCAAGACCAAACAAACGAGAAACTTCAAATATGGCCAGGTGAAACGAGAAACAATCCCTGACATGTACTGGGAAGCAGACCCTCTCCCCTCCCTCCTGATTCCTTTCTGTCTCTGCACCACTGCCTACAGTTTCCATAGCTGACAGGAAACATGAGAAAATCTCTTCCAAAAAATTTAAAGGTGTGAATGTGAAATGCTGAAGTGCTGGTTCTCCTTCCTTTACCTGTACAGCTGCCTCCCCCCCCCACCCCTTTTCTGACTTCCCCCTTTTTCATTTCCAACTGTGCAGCATTACTTAGTGCTGGGGCTGCCAAACAGGAGGTGAGAGATGATGGACCCCCTGAGGAAGGAACAAATGGAGGAGGTTGACTCTGTATGCTCGCCCGTGAGTGGGAGGCTGTTCTACTCTTGCTGTTCCTTTCGGCCATCTAATGGTATCTTCTAATGGAACTGAGTGTGCTATAATGCTCAGAGAAAGGAGATGGCAAGTAAGCTGACTGGAATCTGTTTCCTACTGTGTGCCTTTTGAGTGAGTCACTTAGCTACTCTCGCAACCTGCATTTTGATACTTGTTGAACCAGGGAAAGTAATGCCTGACCACCCTTCTTCGAAATGTGTTATGCTCCACTGAAGACGGCCATTAATGAAGTGCCAAGTTCCCATTAATTAAAGCTGAAGACATTAGAGGTGCAAGCTGATCACTGGATCCCATGAAGTGTGAGACGTAGAAAGTATTAGAGGAGTTGAGGTGCCAGAATCTCGGTAATGCTATTATAGAACACCCTTCAAAAGCCTCAATTCTCTTGTGGCGACAAAAGGTACTTTTTCACATGCTACCTGAGCAATGTGATGGTTCAGATGTGCTGCTTAAGAATCTTCTGGAAGGAAGCAGGTTTTCCTTATAAACTTCTGTGTGGGATCTCCCAGGCAATAGATTGTGCAAAGTGCCCCAGTATCAAGAGGATTTTAAGGGTTTCCAGCGGCAAAAGAGACAGAATCCCATGTTTGCCCCTTAGAAGCATAACGTGAAATGCTACTTCAGCTACCACAAGCCCACAGATTTAAGCAATGCAATGCTTGAAAGATAAAACATGAAGTTTGGCTGAGAAATTTTGTGCAATGCCTCAATGGACTGTAAACTACATAAAGATCAGTAGATGAATGGAAAAGTTCGTAGGTTTGTGGTGAAACACATATAAAAAAATCACAGTTTCGATCCCTGGCATCTCCAGGTATGGGGAAGAAATTTGGCTGAGTTCACGTTGTAATAAGAACCTACCTAATTCCTATATCCCAAAATTGTAGTTCCAGTTAACCTTTCCAAACAGAAAAACTCAGGTTGTGCCACTACAAGCTTGTTTCCTGAGAAACAAGTGACTTTAACCAAGCAGACCAGGCTGATAAAGAGGCCTTAAAAGCAAACAGAATTTACAACCAGATATTTAGCACAATTGATTTAATTTTAATTTCACAGAAAAATATTGTGAAACTCCCTGCCACTTACGTTTGTTCACCGATTAAAACAAAAACCTCCACTTTAATAGACACAATACTTTCCAAAACACCAGGCTACTCACATTTCAATTCCTGCCTGAGCAACATCGTCTTAGAGGCAGGAGGGAGCAAACTTTAATATTAAACATGTACTTATACTGGAGAGGAATAGCTACCTTTCAAAGAGTTTATCATGGAGAAGCAGCTTGTTTTGTGAATGGGGCTATCCTGTGTCACATTATTTTAGTGCTGTACTGTAGCTCTCACTAGGACATCCAGTAATTCATATCTCATGCCTAGAAATTTAAAATTAGATATGCTCAGGAACTTGGCAAGGTTGCTTCATTTTGAAAATGTTCTTTTGGATTTCCTTCTGATAAGCAAAGCGAAGTTTCAGCTGGAACACTCTCTGAAATGGTTGGAGGGCACAATTTCAACATCCAGCTGAAACTGTAGTGAAGTTGAGGAGTGGCTTCCTCTGTAATAATGAAAGGGACATTTTCATATCCTGCAGGGAAATGACATGTCTGGTCATCTCAATTTTGTTGTAAATGGTACTATTGGAAGTAGTCTCACTAGCTAGCATTAGCGCTATATATATTAAATGCTCTCATCAGTAATATGTGTAGTATACACACATACAGAAACACACACACACACACACACACAGAACACATGCATTCCCTCTCTCTGAGCTGTACATTGACCTAAGGAAATTGGGTAGCGCATATGCACTTTATTTTAGAAAGTAAACCACAACCAGGACACAGCAAAACATGCTGAGTTAAGGAATAACTCCTGTCTCCCATACCATTTAAACCTTATTGACTTCCAGTTTCTCTGTGTGCATGATCACAGTCAAAGTTTAGATTATGCATCAAAGTTTAACATAAAATCCTTCCTATTAGCAGGGACCGTCCCTCCCATTAGGCAAGGTTAGATGTTTGCCTCAGATGGCAGAGATCAGAACCAGTACAGTAGAGGAGCTGAATGAGTATACAGTGGTACCTTGGTTCCCAAACGGCTTGGCTTCTGAACAAATCGGCTCCTGAACGCTGCAAATCCGGAAGTAAGTGTTCCCATTTGCAAACGTTTTTTGGAAGCTGAACCTCCGTTTCGGCTGTCGGCATGGTTTCCAGGGCCAATCAGCCAATCAGAAGCAGCGCCTTGGTTTGCAAACGTTTTGGAAGTTGAACGGATTGAGTTTGGGAACCAAGGCACCACTGTACATCCTCTACCTCAGCCATGACCTGCCTTGCCTCTAATGCAGACATCATTGTTGTTTTTCCCCTCCCTCTGTCGCCTGCCCTGCCTCCATACCAGAGGTTGTTAATGTTGCTGTCTCTAGCCACCCCTAAAGCAATTTCTTCAGGCTGCACAGTTTTGAGAAGCAGCCATGTCTGGTCCTGCTCATGCTGCTGCCCTCAAGGCAGCAGCTTCTACTCACTGAAAAGAGGGATAGAGCAGAAGAAGGAGCCTGTTTGGTAAGGAGGAGGAAGAACACAAGTGGAAGCTGATGGGGACATTTCAAAATGAAGGCGAGGCGTAAGAACATAGAAACAAAGAGCCCTGCTGGATTCAACCAAAGGCCTGGGGCTTCTTGGATTTCATCTATAGTATTGGAAACTAAAATGTTGTGTGCAAAAGGCCCCCCAAGGCTTCTTTTTACAACACCATTGAATTGTACAACGTCTGCACTCATCATCAGACCACAGCTGCAGAAATACATTTCAAGGAAACTCTGTGCTGGCGAGCTGCAGCAGAAAACTTGTCCCAGACAGTTTTCATGAAGAGACATGAAGCATTTGTAATGAAGAGTGATAGTCTGGACTTTTTACATGGTTTATTTCTTTTGCTCATGGCACTAGCATGAATTTAATATAAAATATACCCCTTATGAACTATCTGTGCCCTGGGTAGTGGACACATGTGAATTCAGATATACATCTCACCACACATTTCCCTTGAGAAAGAGTTTCCTTGAAATGTATTGGGAGCTATATCTACTGACCCAGATGTTTTTGTTGTAGTAGTAGTTGTGTGAATATTTGCACAGCTCTTTTGAAGCTATGGTGAAGACTTGGATGAAGGCTAGATGGGCAATTTTCAATTTTCATGCAATTTTCATTCAATTTTCATTTGCTTTGTCGCTTGATGAACCATTCTCATTGCAAACACAACTTTTGGTATGAAAATAAAACCTCATGAAAATTCAGATCCGAAAAGCAGTGCTAAAATGAGTGACGTTTGGGAGACGATCTTCTTCCTTTTCATTGTTCTACTAAAGCAAGAACTCCCCTGCATCATGTTTAATTAGCTCAAATCAGATTGTCATAGTGAAGCTTTCTATAAAGAGTATATGGAATTAGGGTAAAACAGAGACCCAGATAATGCATAAGACCTCTGTGGTAGGGACTGATAACCTAATAACACCCTTTCCGATCTACACTTTTAAAAAAACCTGAACTCCATGGTCCACCAATTGTAGTTAATCATAATATGGCTCAAGGGGTGGTGTCAGTCATGAAATACCAGAATGATTACCAGCTGCACCCTGTGAGCCATGCATTGCAGTCACTCATGCATACAACCACAAATCCTCTTATGGGTACTACAAATCAATGAATCTAAAAAATGCATTAGGTGGTTAATTAATAGTGAATCAATTAAATAGTTTTAAATATAGATTTTTTTTAACACATGGATGGCACTAAAGGTAAGGGTTTGTGGTTCCATATCTGAGAATTCTCACATGCAAAGAGGAGATAGTTCAAGAAAGTGAGGAATTAAGTATGCAGGTGTCTAGGAATTGTGCTTTTCAAGTGCATCTATGGCACAGAAGTAAAAAAAAAAAATGGAAATCTTACCTCTGATACATATATTACAAGAAAACAGGAATAATAATTAGAGATGCTGCTGAAATTTCAAATTACCAGGTTTGGAATATATATCTGTCCAGCTTGAAGTGCAACACTGTATTGTGAATCAGGCCACATTTTCCAAAGGAACTGAAAACCAAAGCATACAAAGCTATCTGGGGTATTTTAGGGAGGGGGGAATATTAATTGCCACCCCAAAAAACCAGTGTATCCCAATGGTAGCTGCTCGTATTGCTGCTCACAATGCCCTGAATGGAACAACACATGAGATACCTGGGGCATAGGGAAAGTGTTGCTGCCAGGAGCAACCAGGAAAGTCAGCTGTCCTGCTACTGCTGCCACTGCTGCTGCTGGAAACAGGTAAGCCTCTCTCACCCTAATGATATCAGTGGGAGTCCCATTTGGGAATTCTATTTGCATCCATCATACCTCTGTACACTCATTTCAGAACAACTGAAAATTCAACCAAATGGGCTGTACTGAGTACAATTCCCCAACACCCCACATGTCAACAACTCTGCCTACACAACCAAAGTAAAATATACAGTTGACTTCTGGGAAAAGTTGCTCTTTGCAACCCGCTTGCTGAACACAGGGAGATGGGGGAGAAGTTTAGATCAGTACTGTCTCCCTTCCATATTTTGTGAGTAAAGCTATACAAGAGAGAGAGAGAGAGAGAGAGAGAGAGAGAGAGAGAGAGAGAGAGAGAGAGAGATTCACACACTCAGAGTGGAATGAAAGCAAAACAGTGGAGGTTTAGGGTCAATGTTTTCCTTCTTCTGAATGGGCTAACTACCCAGGTTGACAAGCCCCATCTCCTCCTTACTTCTCCCAACAACACCTGCAGATAGTACCTCATTGACCGTTGGACCCACTATTGGTCTCATCTGCTCAATCCACCTAAGCCTGTCTTTGCATGACGGAGAAGTCACAAACTCATTGAGGGCGGAGACCCATTGGCTAACCTCACTGGATTTAGCTGGCCAGTTGAAGCTGCTTCCTGAGGTGTGGCCACTGTCTTGCCTATGCTGACAGCTTCTGGGAGCCAAAGGTGATTGCTGGGTGCAGGATGGGGACCAAAGGTGGACAAACTACCTCAGAAGGAGCATGACGTGTTCCACACCAGAGATGCGAGCCCTCCCCTAGCACCCCTGATTCTGGTAGCTGATAAGCAAATAAGAAGACGGAGTGCTCCTTATTTGGTATCCTTAACTTACAAAAGAAAAGGAATATGTATTCAGAAGGTGTGACTAAGTTTAAATATGCCCTACTTAGAAGTTTGGCAGTAAACTCTGTATTGCAATATTGAGCTTCTTTAGATACAAGGGTGCAGTATAGTAGATAAAATGTTATTCTTGGAGCATGCTGGGTTTGCTGCCTTTGCAAGTCATGAAGCTCACTGGGTGACTTTGGGCCAGTCGCTGTAAGCGTAACCTAAATCACAAAATCGCTTTGACGATAAAATGGGATAGCCTGCACTGAGCTCTTTACAAACATGGCATACAAATCTGGTGAACAAACACGTAAACATAAACTAATCCCTGGACTCATTAAAAGGGTAAAGCAGATGTTGAAGTTAGTTGAAAGAAAAGAATCAACAGTTCCTGGCAAGAGCAGGTGTCCTTACGTCCTGGGCTGAGGGATCACAGTATATCCAGATTATAATTGCTGATGATCCACACACAGTTCTAGTTGCATGTTGTCTATTTATATAGTTAAAGCTTTTTTATCTCACACACAGAGTGACTTACAAGTGTCATTGGCAAGACAGTCCCTTTTACAATCTAAGGAAGACACCAAAGGAAAAGGGATTGGGAGCGAGGGAGGAAAGAGGAACAGACTCAGGCAATGTTTTATAAATTGCAGAATACTTGTAATGACCACTTGGAATTGAAAGGTTTAAAGAAGAGAAGCCAAAAGCTTATGGTCTCTGAAGTCTCAACTCTCTCCCTCTCCTATAGCCTGATGGAATGGCTGATGATGGCAGCTGGGGGAAGACCTGGATGAAGTTAACCTTTTGGCAGACTGGATCAGAAAGTCTTATAGTCATAGTGAGGTGGGGCAAAAAATTAGGTGTGAATGCATACTTCACGTAAAGCAAAGCAATGTAGATGGGTAACACCTACATGCAGGTTCATATCTGGGTGTATAGTTTTTTCCAGTTATATAACCACCAAAGCAGTGAACTTTCAGAGATGCATCAAACTGTATATTTTCATCCATGTTCTTCCACAATGCATGGCTAGAATGGAAGACAGAAGCATGGCAATCACCAATGGGGACACATTGGTTGGCTTGATGGAAGTATCCCTACAATGTAATAACTTAAAAGCAGACTGCAGCAGGACAGCAAACCACCTCTGGCAAGTCAACTCCAATGAGTCAACATGGAAGGGGAGACACCATAGAGCAATCTTACCTCTTGGGAAGTCTCCCCTCTGGGGTGTCCCTCTTGAGAGGGTCACCACGAGGGCAAGGGCACAACATCCTGAGACTTAGTTTATGGGCCCAGCCTGGATGAATATACATTGCTTGGTGGTAGAGCATGGAAGAAAAGTCATTAGTCAATTTTGGCAGCCCACAATAAGGATGGGCACAAGACTCCTGTAGGTGATCCTCAGAAAGAAGTCCACCAAACACCAGGGTGGGAGTGGCTGTGCTGCTTATTTGTATTGTTTTATACAATGTTTCATGGACTTATCCTTTTTTGCATTTCCTTATTGATATTATGATGTCTATTTCTAACTGCCTGCACTTTTTAAATTGTTATTGCTCATTTGATAGGTTGCGAGCTACTCTGTGCACATTCTTGTGGTGAAGTGGCATAGAAATAAACAGATGGTTATGCAAAAGGGTTTCACACGCTTCCACAAAATATTCTGCCCATTTCAGTTCAGCATTATTCTTGGCTATAGCAACATTGCTAAGAACTTAGAACTTGCATTGCCTACCAAGCCAGTTGAAAAGCTATGCATCTGAATTTTCCAGGTTCCAACCATCTGTTTTTTAAATAGATCCAGTAGTACCAACTAGAGCTATGAGAGCTAAGTTTTATGAAAATGCTACAGTAAATCTGATAAGGAGTGATCCCAGGCTGGCAGATACCCCAAAATGTCTCACTTCTTCTTTTCACTTAACTTTATTGGGCCTTGGTGGAACAACTGTTACTTAATATCATCTCCAATCCCCATTCCCATCAATACCGTCTCCCAAAATGCCAATTGCAGGCAGAGCTATGATGTCTTTCCAATGGCATTATTACATAAAATGTTTAGCTCCAAGTAGTGATCCACCGTCGAGTGAACTGTGTGTTTTCGAGAGGGACTTAAGTGACGAGCCTGTTGGACATTGAACAGATGAACTTGATTGGATTATTTGTGACAGAGTAGAACAGCATTGAAATAAGGTTAGCCATGGCTACCCACTTGTTTCAATTCATGCTGTCACAAATAATGCAATAACTTTATCTCCATCTATTTGGTGTATGACTCCATGTCACAGTAATAACTCTTTTGAGTCAAATGCATCTTTCCTTTCTTGTCAGATGCTTTGATAGCCTTTCACCTCAACTTGTGAACAGCAACAAAATAATAGATGGAATAGCCCCTTCATCTGCTAGAATATAATAAAACAAACAAACCACTATTCCATCTACTACTAAAAGAAAGAGGGAGAAAGTAACCAAGGAAGGAGGAGTCTCATTAGTCTTTCTGTAAATTAATAAGCACTCAACCTTCAGGGAGGGGGAAGAGGGAGTTAGTTACAATGTGCTTGTACATGAATCTTCTCCAAGATCACACTTTTCATCTCATTTAAAATTTAACCCAGAGAACCAAAAGGGGGGGGGGGGGAGACTCAAAGCAAAGGACAACATAATAATATAATTAAAGGCATTTTAAATAAGTCAGCAGTTCTCTTAGTCTGTGTTTCCCCTATGGAACAACGGAGATGTAGGCAATTATTTTAAATTAGGCTACATGGGGATATTATTTGTATAACTGAAATAGGTTTCTCTTTGTAATTAAGTTTAATGGGCATTGTTCTAAAGATTAACTGAACCGGTTTCAAAAACCCCAAGAATCTCCAAAGGCAGGCATGCTTGGAAGTACATGGATGCAGAAAGATAGCTCTTCATGAGCCTGGTGGAACCATGACTTACTTCATAAACCCTTTTATCTCTGGAGTGCCGATCACCTTCCAAGTGGTCTCTAGTGGACAGTTTTGTCAAATTGCTGTTAAAACACTAAAGGTATATGCACTGATCAGCAAGGAGAATGGGGAAATTCCAAATGTCCCTTTGTTCTTGCTAGTTCTTCCCACTTACTTGCACCATTTTCTTTTTTGGATTTGTTTTTTTGTATGCTTGCTTTCACTTTTGTGGGGGAGATCAGCGCTGGGCAAATTGCAGAGGAGGGAGAAAATGATAATGAGAACCGTCATTCATTTATTTATTGCTTCATTTCTATCCCATCTTTTTCTTCAAGGTGCTCAAGGTGGTCAACATGGTTTAGTTCTATTAGTTTGGGAAAATAATAAAAATTATTATTATTATTATTATTATTATTATTATTATTACAAGCATGTTTTTGTGTGTGCAGCCCTTTAGAGGCTCTAAGCACTTAAAATATTTGTGTGTCTCCATAGATTTCTAATTGAGAAAATAAACACTCAGCTGAGAAATTTGTGACCACTAATGTTAAAAATCCAGCAATGGAAAATTTCTGTAGTGGCCCCCTTCCCTTGATGCCCCAAGCATGTGCTTATATTGATTAATGGTTACTCCAGTCCTGGTGCTGCCCATTCTGTGTGCCATTGCCAAAGTTTCCTTGTAGCTATTTGGAAAGTTTGATACCAACACCACTTGTGATATATGCGGTGAAAGTGGAAGAGCACCACTTATTTCTGCGCAATGCAAAACTTTCTGAGCATTTTTCAGGCAGCCTCTTATACTTTTTACACATCATCCATTTAGTATGTAATTTGTTTTATTCAATATTGATGAGAGCTAACAGTTGATGTATTTGACTCAGGACTTTGATAAAAGTGTGGAGCTGTAATTAGCATATGAAATATTTGACCCCCATGAATAACGTATCTGATTTAATAGGCGAACGCACTATATCTGGATCTAAGGTGACTGTTTCTTTTTTTTCCCTTGTCTTTTTCAGCAAGAGATTAATTTCTTTTCAAAAGGTGCTGTATCATTTTTCATAGGAAGTAAATCTAGTGTATAAGGAATTGCTTTGCTCAGGGTGTGATGCATGTAGAACAAGGAACAAGTTTGCCCTCAAGTGGGCTTGTGGATGCAGATCCTATGAAGCTGAATGCTGTGCCCCCATGTCATCCAATCAGCCCACGGAAGATGACAAAATTGGAGAGGAGATGATTTCCACTTACTGCTAATAACTGACCTTGGAACAAAAGTCTCTATTTAACAAGGACTTTTTCTACCTTCAAAAGGCCCTGTGTATTATTGGTAGTCATCTAAAGGCAGGAATACATGCGCCAAGGAAGTAGTGCATCAAAGAGGCATTGAATGCAAGACATAGAAATGACATGACTGTCATCTAGCAGAGCCCCAGATCAGTGGTTCCTAAACCCACAGATTCGTTGAAAATTTCTGAGGGTCTTGATGGACCACTGAATGCCCCCCCCTGCTTGTTGGAGTGATTGTAATGAACTGGACCAGATGCTATGTGATTTTTAAATTGCATTTTCATTACTTCTTTTGTTCTTTTTTGCTTTTATACTTCAATTTATTGGAATTATTGGAATTAATTAATAAATTCATTCATTGTGATTTGCAATATGATTTTTAATACAATTAAGAATCAATATTAGATGGATGTGCTGCCTCCCATCTTCACTGTTTGACAATGGAAAAGACTGGATGTTCTTTACTCTTCTTCATGGGAGGTTTTTAAGCAGAGATTGGATGCACATCTGCAAAATGCTTCTCAGTTCAGGGGACCTGGCTGCTGGGCCTTTCATTGCTACCTAACACCTGCCAGTCATGTGCCCTGACTCATAAGCCCCCGCTACTTGTCACTTGTTCATTGTCTTCCCGACTATACACTCCCATTTTGAAATTCAGCAAAAGCCCAGGTAAAAACAAAACAAAAACATGTTTCGCAACCGAATGCAAAATAAGCAAATTACAATAAATATTATTTATGTATGTGACCTACCTGGAGCAGAGAATGATGTTTTCCATTATTTGAGTACCCTCAGCATAAACTGAAATGTACATTTTAGTGAGGAACATTATTATCATTGATTTATTAATCGTCTTCTACATAACTGTCTCAGGGCAATGTTCACAACACTGAAGATAATTAAAAGCCCTTAAACATAAAAATAGCAAATACATTTAAAACAAAACTAAAAACATACCAAGTAGACACTTGTGGTAAAGACTCATTTATCCAGCTGGAAAAGCCTGTCAGAACAAAAATGTCTTCAACGGTTTCGGGAAAGTGCAAATAGTGAGTGCCTATTCTATCTTGACAGGAATATTATTCCACAGAGCAAGGGCGGCCACACTAAAAGCCCTGCTTCTTCTTCCTCTGCTTCTTTTTAATTATTTTTATTAAAGATTTTCTTGTGTAACAAAAAAAGTACATATAGCGTCTCAACGTTGGATTCCTAGAGTCTTTTTCACAGTTCATTTACATTTCGTATGAGACACTGTTGTCATAGACATTCTGCAGTTGTGCGGCGGGGGGGGGGGGAAGAGGGCAAAGAGAAATGGGGGTAATGATCCTTCAATCTATTGCATAGTGTTTCTGCAGGGTTTTTGTGTCAGTGTCACACGAGTAGGCCCTTTATTTATTTATGTATTTATTTATTTTTGTTGGTGGTGTGAGAGATCAGAGGGTCCAGAGCTTGGTTGGTTGTGTTCAGTTGATTGCCATATCAATTTGTATGCTGTCAAGGAGATAGGTCATTGTCGTGTTGTGCTTACAATACAGGGCAAGCTGCTTCTTCTTCGGCGATCACTCGTAGCCGAGTAAGATTGTCTTCCATAAACATGGTTTTAAATTTAACGACGAGTCCATAAGTGACTGTGGAGGCCAATTCTGGATGCACATGTCCTTCCACAGTGGGGACATTGGTTTCCGGGCGGGCGTTGATCACGGTGTGGATTTGCCTTCCTCTTAGCACGTTTCAGGATAGGACAAGCTATCCTGATTCAGGAGAGGCCATAGCTATTTTATCAACCAAAATGATTAAAAGGCACTCCTAGTCATTGAAGACACCTGCGCCTTCAGTGACAGGGCTGGGCCCAGGAGCAGCTCTGAACGATGCACCTGCTCCTTCACGGACAGCAGGACCTCATCCAGGGCATGCAACTCACCTAATTTCCAGGTAGCTTGCTGACTTCCCAGGCCTGGGAATCGCTCACCTATAGAGCCTCCATCTTGTCATCTTATTAGCACTCATCCACTTCACCACTGGATCCAGACACCAGTCTAGGACCTTCCCGGCCTTTTCCGGTTCAGATGTCACAGACAAACACCACTTGTTTCAGTGGAGTTGCAGAGAAGATGATTCCAGTAGTATATTGGGTCATAGCTGTCAACCTTTCCCTTTTCATGCGAGGAATCCTATTCGCCATAAGGGAATTTCCCTTAAAAAATGGGAAAAGTTGACAGCTATGTATTGGGTGGTATCAGTGCTTTTCTCCTAGAAGAAAAGGTGCCAGCACTGCATACACTTGAGTACCCCCAGAAAGAAAAGCACTGGTTAGTATATTGGGCTTCTGGAGTTTGCTATCAACTTCAGCATTATTAGGGCTGCGGCATTGGTTTCTTGCTTCAGAAGGATGCTAGGGTCAGGATCAGAGCTGAAATCTGAACACAGGGGTTCATATTTTCAACTTGTAGCAGGGCTGCACCCAGGCCTCTAGGCAGCAGGGCTCTCATTCTGCTGGAAATGCATGACAGCTACATGAAATTCTAATATATTCTGACAGTTTCCTCATTCC
This sequence comes from Darevskia mixta, assembly GCA_034641385.1. Lineage (NCBI taxonomy): Eukaryota > Metazoa > Chordata > Lepidosauria > Squamata > Lacertidae > Darevskia > Darevskia mixta. The sequence goes on from JAWWNH010000029.1 coordinate 10,095,451, forward strand.
ACCTCCACAATGTAAGACTCCCGATTTCATTTACTATTCTGTCTATTCAAGATGAATGTTTCTTTTCATGATCATCTGCCTGCATTTGCTACCATTGTTTGTTTGTTCATAAGTTTTGAAAGAACTGAAGTTTAAGCCAATGTTCAAATTCTGCTATTATATTTCATTTCTCACATTCTGTTGCAAATTAAGTGGCATGCCTGCAGTGTGGCTATGGAGTCAGAACTGACTCCTGATTTGAGGGGTGGGGCGGGGCTGGGTTTAATGTGCTCTCTGGAGACCCTCCCTACTATGACAATACAAAATACCTTCAGTTTACTGGGTTGCAACGTCAATCAAATACATCAAGGAACCATTATTTTAATTTCCCCAAATACGTCCAATGTGTCTCATCCAAGAGCACTGTTGGAAATTTAAATAGAAGCTTCAGAGTCGAAATGTTTCTTTTTCCCCAAGCATCTTTCAAAAGAGGAAACTTCCCCCAAATGAGGGAAACTGTAAAAAAGGAAGTTGAAAATCAAAGTCAAAATGGTCAAATGGAAAATATCTGGGAGTTGATTGCCCAGGCAGGCACATTATGTGACCCATGAGAGCAGCAATATAACAAGACTGTACAATGCTGATAGGATAAAATCAAGCCAATTCGTTATTGGCAGCAGCAGGCAAGGCATTGGGTTCCAGGATTAGCTCATATTTCTACAAGCCTCTAACCCAAAGATGAGTGGATGGATAGCTCTTGAAGCAAAATGGCTGTGAGATCCAGGGGAAACAGCCTTATATAGGCTTTCCCCTCTGTGAAGCAAGGGCTCATTGGACAGCTATTTCCCATGAGCCCATCAGAGCGGATTCGGGGCAAGACCTTGCCCAGTATTTTGCTGCAATCTATGGGCCACAGTGCTGCCCGGCAAAGGTGTCTCATGCTTATTGGGCCCGGAACAAAGCTTAAGGGACGATATTGGAAGCTCCATGGGGTGTATACTGTAGATAAGGAAAACTATCACCAGGGCTGAGAGGATAATGAGCAAACAAGCTGTTATACCCAAAAAGACTTCATTTAACAGAATGAAGTATTGTCCAAATGAAGAGAACAAAAAGGATCACAAACTTTGACAGAGGATATGCAAGCAGACAGTAAGGGATGCTTTTTTAAAAAAAGAGCTTGAGGAGCACTTTGCTAAAAACATTAAAACCAACAACATGTAATTATTTAAATACATTGGTAGCTGGAGTCCATGTAGGGAGGAAGTTGGATCTTTGGATGACAAGGGACTCAGAAGTGTGTGAGAGGAAGACAACGAGATTGCAGAGAAGCTGAATCAATTCTTCACAGAGGAAGAATTGAGAAATAATAATATACAATTAAATGGTGATGGTGATGATTTATTAACCAGCCTTCACCATAAGGTTCCAGGACAGGTCACAACATTTTGAAATGCAACTTTGAAAATAGTTTAAAACAAATTACATGAATAGAGTGTGTCTGTGTATGTATGTATTTTCTTCTTGTGTCAGCATAGACATACTGGAGATTGAGGGCTGGATTCAGCAAACCTGGTGCACAAGGGCACCTGCTAGTACAATGGAGCTATACCCTCTCTCCAACACCTTCACACCCCTGGACCTCTCACAAATCTACTCTGAAGGGTCCAGCAGAGCCCCCAGAACAGCACGGCAAAGAAGAAGATGGGGAATTGTTCCATCTGGGAAGCAGAAATGCTTGTGCTGATGGAAGCATCAGAAAAGTGCAAAGCTGAATTCCTTCCTGAACCTCAGGCTACAGTCGTACAAAACCACTGTACCACTCAGAAGCAGAACTGAGTATTTTCCTTGTTGTAATAGATTTTCGTTGCTAAATATCAGCTCCGTGCAAGTATGAGAAATGAGGTGCAATTCTTTTATGGGGGGCGCAGTTTCCCTTTTGAAGTGAAAGGGGGGAAATGGTTTCCCAGCCACAATGAAATGTTGGGTTGGATCCTGAACCTCCTGGTGTTTCAGTTGAAACTAGCAAATGTATATTTTTACCTGTGTGCAAATGGAAAACTAAACTTCTGAATACAAAGCACCCTTAAACAAGTTTATTATTACCATCGTAATATGTATAACATCAGTAGGAAATAGGGGCAAGACCCTACGGAAGGAATAAAAGCGCTTACAAAGAACTTTTTTTAAAAGGCCAATAATGTGTTAAAATATGGTTGCTAAGGGATACAGCAGATCCAGAGTAACTGGGAATTAGGAAAAATAATTGTTAAAGTTATTACAGAAAAATAATGGTAAAGAGGAAATAGAGCAGAAAGGATGGTCACAGTGACCTGAAATTAAATGGGAAGAAGTATAAGGTTTATTTTAAATGAATGCTAGGCCTGCTTTAAGATAAAGGTTATTCAGTGGCATTAGGATATGATAATTTCTCATTTGTCAGTAGCAGTTACGCTGAAAATAGCTTTAATATTGTTTTGGTGCAAAGTAGTTGCTCTTCGCTTTGAACTCAGGTGTCTATCCATACATGCCTCTAAAGAAAAATTACTGAGCTAACAAAGAGCACTTGCAAATCATGAGACTTTCTCCCTCCCCCTTCTCTGCTGACTTCCTGCCCCTTGTAGAGTTTGTTTCTGTGACATTTTGAAAATGAAACACATCTACTTCTTAAGCTCTGTTCATCGGAAGCAATGAAGCAGCTTAGCAGAATTAGGGGATCTGTAAAACTCGTTGGAGTAACTTAGAAGGAAGCAGCATAACCACATGGCAGCCAGAGATGAGTGCCACAAAAGGGGCAAAACCCAAATCTCAATACGTTTTGAGCTCTTATTCAGAGTATAAGAAATTCAGAAAAATAATGTTTTCCAAAAAAAAATAAAAAAAAAATTGCTTTCTCTCTAATCCGACGTAAATCGGATCACTATACGTAGCATAGTAAACTGCTCAACAGAAGAGGCTGTAGGCTGTGGATACATACTAAAACTACGGATTTATTTTACATAAATCAGAACAAAGAAACATGTTGTCTCTCCTTGCCGTCTTTTCGGAGAGAGTCCCAAAACAAAAGCTATACACAGAGCGGAAGTTCCGCTCACGGGACCCAGCAGTCTGTGCTGGAATGTAAACAGACATGTGACACACAACAATCCCATGTCTGCAAAAAAAGGTGGAATGGAATCTCCCAACAGCTCAGTTAGCCTTGGGGAATGAGGTGAGGGCCAAACATGTACACTGTGGCCCCACAGCAAACATTCACACAACTTTTTCCCCCAGCCAGAACTTGCCAGAACTCAGTTCTGGCACCTCTCAGGTGGGCACCATTGCCATTATAAGAGAACAAGGGAGGTGTTCATGGTGTGTTCTGGCTTCTCTTTTTCTAGAAAAATAGCACTGTCTATATACCAGGAAAGGTTTTTGATGAAATGCCAGAAGAAGAGCTAAGAACAGACAGGGGATTTACACAAAGAATAGATCATGTGGTTACACTGTTTGCAGATTGCAGTGGTGGTGGTGGGGAGCTAGGGAGAATCAAGTGATTAATTTAGGTACAATGAAACAAAAAGAACTGGTAGTCAAAATCTAGGTGAGAAGAAAAAAGGTCCCTCTATTAAACTAGATCTCTCCCTGACATGATGGCTTTGAACATACAGTTGAACCTGAGTTTTCAAACATAATCCATTCCGGAAGACCATTTGACCATTTCCAAAAACAGAAAACTGAAAGCGGAAGCCTCAATTCAATAGGGAAACTCAAAATGGAAGCCACGTCGGACGTTCGGGTTCCGGAAAACGTTTGAAAACTGGAGCATTTACTTCCAGGTTTTCGGCGTTTGGGAGCCGAAACGTTTGAAAACGAAGCTGTTCGAGAACTGAGGTTTGACTATATAGTAAACCTGTAATACAAGAGGAAAACCTAAGAGCTCCCACCACTATCCCACACGGTGAACAATGGGGAGGGAGCTGTGCGGAGCCCTATTATGCAAAGAAGCATGTTCTAGGGGCGGGTAAGAATGCAGGTGTAACTTAGCGCTTCCAAAGTTGCCAAATCATCCACTCTGCAGCTCTGGTATACCTTTGTCATCTAAAAGTAACTCCTGCCATGGTTTCATATTGTAAGCACAGAAGGGGGGCAAATCTCTTGAAATTTTACTTTGTATTCTGCAGAGACAGCAGCAGGGTGAGTTATACTCATTCAAAGAGCCCATGCCATTTTCTGAAGATGGCTGTCAACTGCATGTGTTTTATGGACCACTTTATTATCTATGACTGGAACTATTACCATATATGAATTCTGGATGCATAGCATAACCCTGCTCCCTTGTAATATATTTTAACTTCTTTTTAACTTCAAAGATGTGCAGATGAGTGTGAAACCTAAATATTCAGCCTGACAAGCATCCAAAAAGAAGAAGAAAGTGGAGGGAGACTTGAGTAAATTGCACTCTTAAGCTATTTCTTAAACTTTGGTAACGTTTTAGTCTGAAACTTTATGAAATATTGTATCCAGCAGGAGTCCCCATTAGCTAAAGTGGTACCTCAAGTTAAGAACGGTTTCAGGTTAAGAACGGACCTCTGGAACGAATTAAGTTCGTAACCAGAGGTGCCACTGTACATTGGTACCTTGGTTCTCGAATGTAATCCGTTCCGGAAGACTGTTCAACTTCCGAAATGTTTGAAAACCAAGGTGCAAGTTCAATTGGAAAAACTGAAAAACACGCAGTGGAAGCCTTTCGACTTCCGAGGCGTGTTAAAAAACGGAAGCAATTACTTCCGGGTTTTCAGCGTTCAAAAACTGAAACGTTCAGCTTCTGAGATGCTCAAAAACTGAGGTACCACTGTATATACAGTGTGTGTGTGTGTGTGTGTGTGTGTGTGTGTGTGTGTGTGATCTTACAAAACCTCTGCTTAAACCAGCAGAACCATGTATTGCTAGAAAGACAAGGAGCCTCCACAACTACTTACAGCGCATTTCAATTTAGACCTCCCAATCTCCCTTACAATTTACTGCTATTAGACTGCTATTTTGTCCAATTCCTTTTTCCTAATCTTTCTTGCCGCCAGCACAAAAAGGGCCACTTTATGAATCACTGCAGTGTCAGAGTCACCAAACAGCCTCAGAACCCTCTCCGCCAAGGAGATACTGCATTCTTGAACAAACTAGGGATTCAGAAAGTGTATAACAGAAAATGTAACAACAAAAAAAGAATAATCTCTTCTACTTGCAGTTGTCCACAGAGTCAATCTGCATATGGAATCTTATTATGATGCCCATCCAAGCACAGCTGAGGGGGATGCCATTTCAGTACAAAGCAGTAACCCTGTGATTCCAGAGAGCACATTCCCATCCACAAGAGAAAACAGATGAAAATGTACACCCCCATCCGCACTGTACATTTGCGGATAAGATTGGTGTGCCTGGTATGACGTCTGCAGTCTGTGTCCATGAGGAGGTCCAGGGATCAGCAGCAGAGTATATGTTTTGCATGTACTGAGTACAAGTTCAATCTCTCCATCTCAGGTTAAAGGAAGCCATGTTACCGTGTTCAGAAATACCACGGCCAGAGGTCTTAGAGAAGGAGTGTCTCCACCCCCATCGTTCTGCCCGGACACTGAGGTCCAGCTTTGAGGGCCTTCTGGCAGTTCCCTCACTGCAAGATGTGAGGTTACAGGGAACCAGGCAGAGGGCCTTCTCGGTGGTGGCGCCCGTCCTGTGGAATGCCCTTCCATCAGATGTCAACAAAATAAACAACTATCTGACTTTTAGAAAACATTTGAAGGCAGCCCTGTTTAGGGAAGTTTTTAATGTTTGATGTTTTATTCTGTTTTTAATCTGTCGGGAGCCACCCAGAGTGGCTGGGGAAGCCCAGTCAGATGGGTGGGGTATAAGTAATAAATTATTATTATTATTATTATTATTATTATTATTATTATTATTATGAATGACAAATATCCCCATTTTAGTACACCCTTTTTGGTTGACAACTTGCATAACTTTCAAAGGATTGATGCGCTTTAGTTCACATATTGTTTCACCAAATTTCTTCCATATCTATGTTTAAATAGTAGTACGTGGCTATCTTTTGGGATTCGAGGAAATATTTCACAGAATGCTATTTAGCATTAGTATTATTTCTTTATTAAATTTATATCCTACCCTTCCTCCCAAAGGAGCCCAGGGTGGTACCAAATGTATTTTCAATGGTTTATTTTCATGAACTGAATGTCCCTATTCAGTTTAATTTTTCAAATAAAACTGCATGTCTTCGTTGTCTCTTATTTCATTGTGAAATACACAATGTTTCAACTACGCTTACCTAAAAGCATAATGGAGTCCAGCACGGCTTTGATTTCAAAACATTTGTTATGCATTTGCAGTGCTACAATTTTTTTCAAGAGCATACAATATCTTTTGCACATGAATGATAAAATCATAATTACTAAAATAACATTCACCTGCCTGCCTCAAAGGAAATCGCTCTAACAACTGCACTCAGTTGGGGTTTTTTAAAAAAACAACACACACAACTTAGTGCTAATGTTAATGCAATCTGATAATGGATTCTGTCGTTGATGAAGGTAAAAGGGATCTGTGAATTGCTAGTTTGCACCTACATGACAAATGTAATATAGGAAATTGTAACTGTGTGTATGCGCATGTTTTATTCCACTGGGATTTATGTCTTACAAGTACTGTTTCTGCAATTTACATAAAATGTTGCCTAATAAGAAAGAGAGAGTGCTGAAGTAGGAAGGGGGAGTAGAAGTAAAATGATAAATTGCAAACAGTTGATCCCAAACTCCCAAATAAAGGCATGAAGAGGTTATCTTAGCATTAGAAGTTGATGCTTTTTCATGTTCGCATTCCTGTGTTGCTGCTAGTCTATCCCTGCTGCAAGCTGAGAGTTAACTGTCACTGTATTTTAATGGCTGCTCCAGAATTACCTTGTGTGATGAGCCTGGGTAGAGATGCAGTATAGATGTCTTCCCCCGGACTTTTGTCTGCCTCTGCTATCAGAAGTCAACAAAATAGGGGTGTAACTAGAGAGAGGAGGATGGGAAAAACAGGATAAATATCACCCCTGAATTCCCACAGCCCTCATATAAACAGCCTCAAAGGCAACATAGAGCAGGAGGGAGGAGAGTTGATGGCTGTGTAAAAAGGAACACCAAGAAGTCAGCAGGTTGTACAATCTCCAAGGTTTAGGAAGCAAAGCTGTGTTGGAAATTCCATGTTTCTGTAAAGGGTGGCAGGGAGCTGAGAGGGTTTCTCATCTTTCCCCCTCATGGTGGGTAGGCCTTCTTGTATCTGAGGAAAGATGAAGCAGGAATTCCAGGCGTCATCTGAGGAAAGAAGGAAATGGGATACACTTCTGACGGCCGAAGTGAAAACAAAAAAGTTCAGTGATGTCGTGATTTAACCACTCATTCATTTCACCTGAAGCAGTTCATGGTCCCCAGGCATAGCTAGCTTTGTATATACAGGTCATGATGGAGTCCTCTTTCTTTTCCTGGCAAAGCACCAGGCGTTTTGAGACACACACCATCATTATCCATTGGCTCTATTCCAAAACTGATGTGGTACTTAGTTTAACATGTGTGAGCTGCAAAAGCTCCACCGTTTTCCTGGAATGGCATCCCAGGAGCGATCAAGAGGGTTAATGAGCAGTCAAGAAGGAGCTATGTGGCACACTCAGACAGCAGGATGGCCAAAATAACCTCCATCAAGAGGGTTATTGTAAAATGCCTGAAAGTACCTCAGAAGCCAAAGAGTAAAATAGCAGCTTAATGTGGCCACAGCTGGGCCCAAGTGACCCTTTCTCCTTCTTTGTCTTGGAGAGGTTTCTCAGCAGCTGTTTCAAGTGGCAGCATTTCCCCCCTGTGGTGAACCTTTTTAGGTATCTCCCTGCCTGACAGTTTTCGGCTGGCTGAGGAGGACAGTGATGTGGTTATGACAGTGCTCTGAGAGATCTCTTTGAGAAACCAGCCTAGAAACCAAGGGCATTTGCACAGCTGAGTAATTTCCCTTGGGAGCAGTCACTGCACTTCATATGAAATATGTTCAGCGGCTTAACAAAACCCAGTGGGGCCAATTTTTCTCTATGAAAAGACGGTGCTTAAAAAGGATATAAAAGTCGAGGTGTTGTTTTTGTTTTTTAAACCATTTGTGATGTCCTGAGAAGGTCCATGTTTCTATCATTGTCTAAAGGGGCTGTTTATATTTCTTTTTCCTTGGAGACTCAGAGAGCTATCACACGACAGTTTATTGTGGACTTAGTGTTGATTCTATACCCATGTTTTGCGCAATGTCCACATGAAGTTGTCCTCATCAAAATGCAATCCCATAGTTCCCCCTTTAATCTGGATTTACCATCCCTGCAACTTTTTTTTAATGCTACTTGTCAGATTAAATGGAAAAAAAGAATGTGTGTTCACATTTTGATGAGGACATGCAGTGTGAACGCAGCTCAAAACTTGTGTGTGTGTGAATTTGCAAGCTGAACCCCTGATCTGCGCCTTGCGCAGATAACCTCTCCACCACAATGAGTTCCAAAAAGTGTTACAAGTCAAGCTGTCTTAAACTAGTTACAAAATAAATGTTGCAAAAACACAAAGGAACACATTGTTCTTAAACAAACTAGCAAAGCATCCCAATCTTCTTTAAGCCCTTAACATAGTCCGATAACTTTCCTCTCTCTGATCCCAGAGAGAGATCCTATGCAAGCAACGTGCTTTCTGCTGGCTCTGCTGACTTCTGAGATGCTGAGTTCTCAGGTTTCCCAAGGACGAGTCATTACCTACCATACTCACTGAAACAGAAACTTCTACCCTCTCCTGCCACATCTGCTGGAGTTAAACCTCTTGGCTAATACAAACCTCTCTTTGCAAAATGCAAACCTTTACTTAAGTTTTCAAACTTCAGTGCATGTAAATATTACATTTTATGCACATTAAACTTATATCTTTAACGTAACACTGAGTCCACAATGAGCTGCCACATGGAAGTGATCTTGGAACCACATGAAGACAGAACAAAGGACACTCTAATGGGAAGAGGATGAGTGGGTCATGTTGTCCTGCCTGGACACAATTTTATAATGGGAATGGGGGGGGATTGTTATTCCCAGTTTCTAGAGAGTTATGGGGCAGGCGCAGGGCACAGCAATTCAGGCTACAAGAAGGAAGACAGGCAGAGATGGAGGCCCTATGTATACCATACATTTAAAGCACTCTTATACCACTTAAACCGCCAAAGAATCCTCGGAAATATACTTTGTTAAGGGTGCTGAGGGTTATTAAGAGATCCCCATTCCCCTCACAGAGCTATCATTCCCAGACATATCTGGGAAGAGGGGGTTATTATTAAACCACTCTGAGAATGGGGGATATTTCCCAAAATTCCACAATCCACAAATCTCTGCAGCACCTTTACTAAACTACAGTTCTCAAGATTCCCAGGATTCTTTGGTAGAAGCCATGATCGTTAAAGTGGTATAAGTGTGCTCTAAATACATGACATGGATGTGGCTTGAGTGATTCACATGAGACAATAGACTCAAGCTCTGGGGTCAAGCGGGGGGCAGGTTGGTTGCTGCCCCTTTTGCTCTTAGGGAATGAAGGTCAACAACAAAGCTCATCTTTCAAGGCCCTACAGTCCTGCTCCGTATCCATTACTCTAATATTCTACATTGATTATCGCCATAGAAAACACTGTTCACCGTTCAAGCAGACATGCACACTTGTTAAGTGTATGAACCTCTCAGCATTTCCCCACTGTAATGACATTTTAGTTATGACATTACGGTCTTCACTTTTAATACGCAGAACTGTAATTAATTTAAAATTGTGCTTACTGCAGTAGCCATAATTAATTCCGATAAGTAGAAGCTGTATTTACTGTCTGGATTACTTAGTGTTACCCTTATTAGCCACAGAACTCTCTACAGTGTATGGGAAGCGACAGTGAGAGGTTAGTTTACGCGATGGAGGGGATGCCGTTTTTGAATAGAATTGTATTATGAAGCAAACTTGCCATCTACTGGGAGGACAGCTGCTTATCAGGCTTCTGACTCGAAGACAAGGCCCCTTTCTTTCATGGGCAGGATGAATTATAGGTGGCAATGCTGAAAAAGTCATGTCAGCTTCCCAGGGCAGCTGTAAATCTCAAGGCTAGCTGGCACTGGGTCAAGAGCAGCAGTGAAATCTTTGTAAAACGGAAGCTGGTATAAATTACAGTAAGTGGCCACATGTTAAAATAATCACCTAATCAATATTAAGTCCTTTGGTATCTTTTAAGTGGCATTAATCACCATGAACTCTTTAGGTAGTAATATAGACACCACAATAGGCTCCCTCCCGTAATTCAGGATTAATTGTTTCATCTTCCAGACCACTGTGCTAAAGTCTCACATGTGGTTCACACAGGCAATGAAACACTAAAGTTAAGAGAAGCAATGGATAGAATGGATTCAGTTTACATTTAAAGGTGAACTCACCTAACTTGCACTTTCTGAAACAAGGTGCCAACTGAAAAAAGCCATTCTTCAAAATTTGTGCTTCTCTCTGTATTTCGCAACGCAGTTCTCCAGCCGAGTCATATGTACAAAAACGCATATGCTGATGTAAAATTCACATAAAGATGTATGTATTTGTGAAAAGAGCAAATGCATTACAGTAGGGGAAATTGCTTAGGAAATATGTTGATATTACTCAAAGCTGCATCAAAAATGTTTATATTAGTTTACATTAGGATAAATTTGCACCAAAATGCTGATGAATTTTCATGAGGATTGTTTTAACTAAAGTTTGCAAACTGCTGAAGAAATGTGTAGAACAAATAAAAATACTGAGGTGGGACTAGCACTGAATTTTGGAATGAAGTGTTAAATACAAAAATGTTTTTAAAATGGTATTTACTCCCTCTTATTGACCACTGTAAAATAAGTTACTGTGAAAATTCAGTGACTTCAACATGCCAAGTAAAGATTTAGATTTTAAACTTCCAAAAAAAATATCTGTTTTACACATTTCTTTTCTTTTTTCTTTTTAAGATTAGAAAAATTAGAAACAGAGTGCTGAAATTGCCAGATTTGCCCATCTCTCCTCTTAGGTAGGGCCCATTGAAATCAGTGTGAATGGTTGACACTTGACTGGAACCAAGTGCAAATAATTTTGTCTCAATCCAGTTGCGTCTTCAGTCAGCCCACTGCCTGGTGTCTCACATATGTGATTAAAGAAACACAGGGCAACATTCTTGGATCAAAACAGGCCACAACTTTATTGACTGCAGATGTAAGAGGATTGAGCACAAGCATTGGGTGATTTCCTGCTCAGTCAGCCTGCCCATTGACTGCAGACCAGGGAGTCGATTCTGGGATAGGATTGCCCTCTGACTTACATCAAAGAGGAGCAGCTCATCGGAATCACCAACTTGGGGAGTGCTATGGGCCTCAGCCCCCATGGGCCAGATGAGCGGGGTGGTATCATCATCATCATCATCATCATCATCATCATCTGGGCATCTTATGGACAAAAACATCTCCCCTAGGATCCCTTTAATGGGATACCCCAATTTCCTGGAAGGTTAAGACAAAGCTATACAACTGTCCTTTCCGATTAATTACTGTGGATCCTTCCCAGTGCCTTAACCGCCAAAGTTGTGACAGTTGCTATGAGGGAGGCGAAAACTTCCAGACCAGCCAACTTGCCTGGAGATAAAAATCTTTCCTGCCCCTGAATACAGCGACATATTATTCTGTAGGAAAGTCTTAATAAAACAGCAACCAATGAAATAAGGGGGGGAGGGGGGACCAAAAGCCAACTGTGGTGCCAAGCAAGGAGGAGGTCCCATATTATGCAGGGAGAGCGGACCTAAGTAGAAACCAGGACAAGGTTTTCTGTTGGCTCTGGTCTTCCACTGCTGCCTCCTAGAATTGTTAGGTCAATATTGACCCAATTGTTAGGTGGGTAAATTTGAATTCCCAAGGCTGGAGGGAGAGGAGAACATCTCCCAGACAACCATTGGGAAAGCCCAAACACTGGCATCAAGCCATGTGTCACCACAATGGCTGCCCACCAACCAGGTGAGTCTTCATTCCGAGATTCCATTCAGGGTTCAGATGGGCCTGCACAAACTCAGGCTATGTCAGATGGCTCCTTATTTCAACCTCTCCAAAAATGCTTTATTTTTCAAAGTTTGCTGTATTTTCCATGTGACCTAGAAAGTTTGGACCTATCTTTTCACATATGTACAAACACGTCCACTTATTCTCTTATAGTCCACCTTTCTCATCATTTGCAACCAGATGCCAGCAAAGTACAGCTAGATTTGGTGTTATCATTACACTTTTTCCAACATATTTTTCCAGCACACACAGAATAAAACAGATTAACACACACGCACTAGGATCTCACAACTGACCTCTATAGGTAGGTTGGATTTTTTGCACATAATCCCATATACCCTATTTTGACATGCCTTCGCTAAAACAGCAGAAACTCTCCTTTCTGGGATGGACTATGTTGTCCACTCCACAAAGGGAAGAGTAAAGAGGCAGGATGTTTCTTCAACATTTTTTGGTCATGGTTTCACTAGTAATCACAACCAATCGCCTTTGTGTCTTCTTAGCATAGCTACTATATTTTATTTGTGAATCTGCGCACAGTAGTTTCCCCCTACTTAATTGAGAGTCTAGTCTAGTCTACAATATATTATGCTTCCCTTTAAATCTCTCCATTGGTGATTCTTAAAACACTGTATTGATTTAAAGATCTTTTTACTTACAGGAATAACTTCTGATTTTTTCCTGACCTCTTCACACCCCTTGGTAGTGACCTGAGTTAATTGCACCGTTATCAGTAGATAATGCAGTAGCATTAAAATGAATTAGCATGTAATTACTAGTATTCCCAAGGGATATACAGTACTTATAATGAAGCAGAGCATTCTATTTCGTGAAAACTATGAAGCAGTATGTTTACAAATGTATATTCAGATCACCAGCTGCTGCTGCGTATCACATGACTAGAACACTATCATCTCCTCTACAGGAGGTTTGGAACTGCTAAATCAACATCTGGTTTTAAGTGTAAGAGGATTAAAAAAAGTTAAATTTATTTTTAATTATCTTTACTTTTGGCAAAGCTTTCTTGATAATTCTGAGTGGATAGAGCAGAAAGTTTTTTTCATAAATATTTTTACAAATGGCTTCATGAATTACAGCCCAATCCATCACCTGGTAAACATGACATACTTGAATCAAGACTGATTTAGCATTATTGCCTTCTGTGCAAATTATGATGGCTATGATATCATTTAGCTAAGGAGGCTGCAATTCAGACCACATTCTCTGCATCCTGAAGGTTCCTGGCTCAATCCCTGGCATCTAATGTTGGCAAATACCTGAAGGGTCACTGCCAATCAGCATTGACCCACGTCGTGGGTTTGAGCCTCACATTGGGATAAAGATTCCTGCATTGCAGAGGTTTGGACTAGATGATCCTTGTGGTCCTTTCCAACTCTACTATTCTAATCTAATCCACAGAGTGATGCTATTCATGGGGCCCTTATTCCATCCTTAGGCACCAGCCCCCTTGAGACCATTCACTTTTACAAAGTTTTAGCAGCACTGTGTCAGATGAAGCTTTAGACCCCACAACCATTAATGGAAGTAATCACATGAGGATTTAGTCTCAACTCTTCCCATCCCACTTATTCATGTCTCTGCGGGATAATGGTAAATGCTGGAGTATGGAATCTGTACCCCTCCAGATGTTTTTGGACTCCACCTTCCATCATCCTTGACTATTGACCATGCCACCTGGGACTGATGGAAGCTGGACATTCAATACCATCTGGAGGTGCCACATTCCTGCCTCAAAGTTCAAATTTGACTGGCATAAGTATCAGCTGAGAGTGGGCTTCCAGTATGGCTACCCCCTTAGCAAAGGGTTATAAATGGCTATGTTCAGGAACCAAGTGGCCAACTGAAAATGGCCAGGTTTTGTCCCTCAATACTTGTAGAAATGCACACAAATGCTTCCTTAATTATGGCATCTTGTACAAGGGATGTGAGGCTGGAAAGAGACAAATGGTCCATGTGGTCTGGGAAACTAAGCATTTACGTTCAGGTAGATAGGTAACCAAGGGAAGCCAAGATAGAAAGATTTTGGTTTTCTTAAGCACTGGGCAGTGGAAGATGAAGCTTTAGCTCACAGTTAATTGGCAAGTGTAACACAAACACTCTTGGTTGGGTTTTTTTGTTTTTGCTAACATACATTCCCTGTGCACATGACTTGCTTACATATTTTCCTTGATAACATGATCTTGCTTAGCCTACTAAAGGGCTCAGAGGAAAGATGCTGATTACCCTGAAATCCAGAGGAAATCCTGGGAACTTAGTACTTTGCAAGATCGAAATGTTTTAGCATCTAAAAGTATAATGAGCTTAGTTTTGTGCCAAGTACTTCATGCATATGTTTCCTACAGAAACAGAATCACTGGAGATAAATTATAAACATATACTAGTGTGTTCTATTATCCGCAATGTAAACAAAATGCAGGATGTTAAAACTGTAAGTGATAATGCACCCATCTTCAATTTGATTTTGTTCTTTGTCAGTTACAGTGTATGCTACACACACACACACACACACACACACACGTACGTATGTATTTTTGTGATGTCAAAGCATTTTTAGATATCTGTGCTAGAATGCCCAAATGGAAGTCTTTATTTCTCCAGTGTATACCCTTATACCAACATGGCCAAGGAACGGGAATAACAAAAATAGCAGAAAGCATTCAACCGTTTCATGAAACAAAATCTGCAGGAAATGCTTACATGGTTGAAAGAGAAACTAAACTTAATCAGAGTTTCATTTCTGACAAGGGAAAACCAGATTTTTGTTTACAAGAAAAATAGCTGAAACAACAAATGCCTTTGTCCACTATAACCATGCCACTTATTTTACATAAGAGATGAGAGAACTGGCCCATATCCTCATCTGCTGAAACTTTTCTGTAATTATTCTTTTGCACCAGCAAGAGATGTGACCCCATTGTTTCCTATTTCAAATGCTTTCATCACCATTTTAAATGCTTTTGGATTTATTTATTTTTTTAAAGGAGTTGGGTGTATTTCCTAGCTTTCTAATCTCACCGTTGATTTTGTTTCTACTGGCATGGATTAAGAAAAAAGAGAATGGGCTGAAATTTAACAATCCTCTTGTGGCACTAAACAAATACTTATTATGAACACCAAATTCTCCTTGGCTACAAAGCCCAAATATAGGCAGTAACTGTTAGGAATTCTGAAAGTACTTACATGCAGCTAGTCACATAAGGCAATTAAGCTAAAGGCCAGGTGTTCCAATTAGGAGTTGGCTAGAAGCCAAGGGTTCCTCCCTATCTGCCCGGTAACAGGGCCTCAGTAACAACCATTCCCATTGGGTAAAAGGTTCTATAAAAGGTAAGAGCGTCCATATGCTCTGTGTGGGGTGTGGTATGGAGTTGCAATCTGTGGAGAAGGTTATGAGAGAGATAGCGAGAGGAAAGGTTTGCTTTGTTTCTTTGTTTTTCCTAAGTCTGTACATAGTAATTTGTAGATACTGTTTTGCTTTAATAAAAGCTGTATATAGTTAGCAAGTTGCTAGTGGCAGTGAGTTCTTACAACATCGTGTTCCAGCAACGCTATACATCCAGAAGCTTCCTGAGGGGCTGCGTGCACTCTGCTGTGTCCAGGATTCCGTTTTTCCTGACACAAAATCCCGAACAGGTTATGGCGCAGGTTCTGGAATAGGAGCTGGTCCTGGTTGGCGTTTGGCTGGCGCGTTGGCATCAGTGAGCTGGTGAAGCTGTGGATGCGTGGAGCTGCCAAGACAGACAACAGCTGCAGTGTGTCAGTGCTGGATGCTGTGAGTCTATCTTCTCTCTCAGAGGCTGTGAGTAGCTGGTTCCTGAGTTGTTGTGGGACATTGCTCTCAGATGGCTTCGCAACCTTTCCAGATGGCGTTTGAGCGTCTGAACGATCGCAACTATCTGCTTTGGTCTGAGCGGATGCAGGCTGTGCTGCAGAGGGAGCATCTCTGGGAGTCAGTGCACAGACCGCCCGCAAAGCCTGATGAGGAAGATGAGGACAAAGACCAAAGGGCAAGGGCCACCATCGTCTTGGGGATAGACGACTTGCAGTTGCCACATGTGCGTGGGATTAAGTCTGCAAAAGGTGTGTGGAAGGCATTGAATGAGCTTCACATTCGGGAGACAGCTGAATCTAGATTGTCTATCCGTAAGTCTTTGTACAAAGCAATGTTGCAGCCTGGGGTTACAATGCAAGATCATTTGCACAGTTTGCAGATGAAATTTGTGGCGCTTCAGGAAAGAGACTGTGTGTTAGATCAGGAGGAGAAAGTCAGCATTATTTTAAGCTCTCTCCCTGATAGCTGGGACAATCTTGTGTTAACATTTGAAGCTATGCGTCCACAAGATTCGACGGTTCAATACATAACAGGGCGTTTGCTAGAAGAATGGCAGAAACGGGAGAACAGGTCATTGGCTTCAGAGGCTTCGGCAAGCGGTCGGCTTGCGAGGAATGTGAACACCGTTCCAGAAGGGAAGCAGCAGGAGAAGCAACAACGTCTGGCGTCTGGCGAGGAGGCTGCGTATGCTGTGCGTCGTTGTTTCCGATGTGGGTCAACAGGGCATTTGAAGAGAAATTGTCCGGAGGTGGCCAGGTCTCAGCGACAGGAGCAGCAGCGACAGGGTCAGCAGCGGCAGAAAAAGTTCTTCAAACGCAAGCAGACGGCTCAGCTTGTGACAGCAGCAGTTGAGTGTGCTGACGAGAGGCAAACTATCTGGGTGGTTGATTCAGGGGCTTCTCGGCACATCGTAAACTCTGAGGAGTTTTTTGTTTCAAAGGGTTCGACACAACGCAGCCAAGTTGCTCTTGCGGATGGCAGAAAATCCGAGGTACAGTCGGGGGGTTCTGTTTATATTCAGTGTCTGCGTGAGCACTTGAAAGATGTACTGTGTGTGCCGTCTCTACGAAGCAACTTAATGTCCGTGTCTTGTTTACTCAAGGCTGGCTTCGGAGTTCATTTTGAGGACAATTGCTGTGTAATTAAGAAACACGGGGAGACTCTTGGCACTGCTAGGCCAGAAAATGGGTTGTTTATGCTCAGAGACTACTCTCAAGTTTCTGCAGTAGCTGGTAATACTCGGCCTGTGTTTGATAACAAAGCTATGCATAGAGACTGTCTGCATTTATGGCATAGAAAAATGGGTCATGCTGGGTGGAAAAGTATTTCTAAATTGCCTGTGCTAACTGATGGGTGTAAGTTGCAGGGTTGTAACAAATACCTAGACTGTAATGTGTGTAAGAAAGTTAAAACTCACAGAGGGTCGTATCCCAAGAGTGACAGAGTGAGTGACACACCACTACAGCTTGTGCATCTGGATGTAATTGGTCCATTCCCGGTTAGCAGGGGCGGGTCGCGTTTTTCTTTAACAATTGTAGACGACGCGACACGTTATTCCTGGTCTTATCCCATGAAACACAAGGGAGATGTGTTTACTAAATTTAAAAGCTGGGTAGCATCTGTGGAAAGGCTTTTTTCCCTTAAATTGAAACGGGTGCAAAGCGATAGAGGCGGAGAATTTGTCTCAAATGCTTTCCAAGATTGGCTACAAAAACGTGGCATTGGGCATCGCAAAACTAACGTTTTTAGTCCAGAAGAAAATGGTGTTTGTGAACGTAAAAATAGATCATTGCAGGATATGATGTATGCCATGTTAGAAGATTCTGGGTTGTCTATGTCTTATTGGGCTGAAAGTCTGTTGACAGCAAGTTATTTACAGAATCGCCTGTTTCACCAAACAATTGGTACTACTCCTTATTTCAAACTGTTTGGCAAAAAACCCAAAGTAGATCATTTGCATGTGTTTGGTTCTAAAGCCTGGGTTCATATTCCTCGGCAACAGAGGAAAAAAGGACAAGCCAAATCCAAACAACTAGTGTTTGTAGGTTATCAGGAGCTTGGAAAAGGCTACAGGTTTGCTGAAGGAGTGAATGGAATCGTGGTTTCCAGAAATGCTACATTCTGTGAGCATAGTGGCTGGGAAAAGCTGCACGCTAACACAGAAATCTGGTTTCAGTCTTCCCAGAGGCTTGACAGTAAAAAAGAGCCACAGAAGGGGGAGGAAAGCCCAAGAATGTTATCTCCCAAGCAAGAGGCTAGTAGTCAGAGTTCGCCTGTTGCTAGGCAACAGCAAGGGGGGCGAAGTTCTGAGGGGGAAAGCGAAACAGAGAAAAACTTTACTCCCAGGAGGTCGGAGAGAGAAAATAAGGGAGTGCCTCCAGATCGTTATTCTCCTGACACAGCCAATGTGTTTAATGTTGCTTTAGAGCCTCAAAGTTTTCAGGAGGTCCTGGCTTTGCCAAAAGAACAGGCTAGTTTTTGGAAACAAGCTATGGATGAGGAAATGGCTTCTTTAAAGGAGCATGAAGTCTTTACACCTATGGCAACACCTAAAGGAGTGAAAGTTGTTGGATGTAGATGGGTGTATAAGCTCAAGCCATTGGTCACAGGAGGTTACAAATATAAGGCGCATTTAGTGGCAAAAGGTTATTCACAGAGGCCAGGGCTTGATTTCGATGAAATTTTCGCACCTACCGCTAAATGTGAGAGTGTACGTTTGATACTAGCAATAGCAGCTAAACGTAAACTCAAGGTTAACCATTTTGACATACAAACTGCTTATTTACATGCAAATCTGACTGAAGATATTTATCTGTCAGAGCCACCTGGTTATGAGACAGGAAGTAACAAAGTGTTAAAATTAAATAGAGCATTATATGGTTTGAGACAAGCTGCAAGATCCTGGAATAAATGTTTAGATGATGGTTTAGTTTCACTTGGATTCAAACAAAGTGTGGCTGATAATTGTGTTTATACTCGTGGGTCTGGTGATAAACAAGAGTATTGTGTAATTTACGTTGATGATCTTTTACATGTGAGTAAATCAGACAAACAGACCAAAACATTTGCAGCACAGTTGGCCAAGAAGTTTAAAGTAAAAGACCTTGGTCCAGTTAAGTCTTATTTAGGTTTGGAAGTGTGCTGGGCAAAGGATGGTAGTTGTTTGATCAGTCAAAAGAGCAAAATCAAACAGCTTCTGGCTACTTATGGCATGCAAGATTGCAAGGGGGCTGCAGTTCCCATGGAGCCAGGATTCATTAAGTCTTTGCACGATGATGAGAGTCCAGAGTTTGAACATTTGGACTTGTATCAGTCTGCCATTGGCAGTTTGTTATATTTGAGTCAATGGGCCAGGCCGGATCTAAGCTATTCTGTAGGTATACTCAGCAGGCAAGTATCTAAACCAACAGTAAGTGCCTGGAAAGCAGTAAAACACGTGCTTAGGTATCTTAAACAAACAGTTGACCATGTGTTACAGCTTAGCTCTGCAGGAGATGAAGTACTGCATTGCTATTCAGATAGTGATTGGGGTAATTTGCCAAGTCGAAAATCTGTCACAGGTTTGGTCATTATGTTTGGAGGAGCTTTAATTGGCTGGAAATCAAGAAAACAGAGTATTGTGAGCATTTCTACCACTGAGGCAGAATATGCTGCACTTAGTGATCTTTGTAGTGAACTGGTGTGTTACAAACAGTTATTAACTGATCTGAATGTAAACTGTGAACAGCCAATACAAGTGTGTGTTGATAATCAAGCCTGCATTACTTTGAGTAATTCTGAAAGTTTTAAGTCAAGGTCAAAACATGTCTCGGTGAAATACCAAAATGTAAGGTGCAATGTACAAAGAAATGTAATTACATGTACCTATGTGCCTAGTGATCAGAATGTTGCTGATGTAATGACAAAACCATTGGCATGTGTAAAGAACAAACAAATGTGTGAAAGTTTGGGTATGCTTGACAAAATTGTTTAAAAAAACTCTGTATATGTTCAGGAGTTAATTGCTTCAGTGATAGCTGTGAGGGGGTGTTAGGAATTCTGAAAGTACTTACATGCAGCTAGTCACATAAGGCAATTAAGCTAAAGGCCAGGTGTTCCAATTAGGAGTTGGCTAGAAGCCAAGGGTTCCTCCCTATCTGCCCGGTAACAGGGCCTCAGTAACAACCATTCCCATTGGGTAAAAGGTTCTATAAAAGGTAAGAGCGTCCATATGCTCTGTGTGGGGTGTGGTATGGAGTTGCAATCTGTGGAGAAGGTTATGAGAGAGATAGCGAGAGGAAAGGTTTGCTTTGTTTCTTTGTTTTTCCTAAGTCTGTACATAGTAATTTGTAGATACTGTTTTGCTTTAATAAAAGCTGTATATAGTTAGCAAGTTGCTAGTGGCAGTGAGTTCTTACAACATCGTGTTCCAGCAACGCTATACATCCAGAAGCTTCCTGAGGGGCTGCGTGCACTCTGCTGTGTCCAGGATTCCGTTTTTCCTGACACAAAATCCCGAACAGTAACTGAGAAAGCCTCGTATGTATTTGTCTTTAAAATGTGCTATTTGTGACTTGGAGGTGTTTTTCCCAATAGCCTGTTTTAGACAGGAATGGCCCTACCATTAGGCATACTGAGACAACTGCCTCAGGTGGCAGATGGTGGGGGTGGGTAGCAGTGGCAGCACCTTCAGCCATACCTTCTGAGTCCTGCCCCAACTTTCCCCACTCCTCAAGACCACAGGCCTGTCATATTCCCCCTCAACCAGCCTGCTTCCTTCAGGTACTGTGGATAAAGTTATCCCATTTCAAGTGCTGAAATAAGATTTGAACTGTCAGTCAGCTCCCATATGAGACATGGGAGGGAGCACTCTTACATCATTTGCCTCAAGCAGCAAATTATTTTGGGCCATCCCTGCTTTTAAAGCATTCTAGTCAAATCATATTTATGGGAACTATTTGTTTTAGTAGAGCAGAACAAAAATTTCAGATATCCCTTTCAAATGCTTCAAATAGCCCAAGTCAGCTAGGAAGCTTTCCCTGAAGATCTAGTAAATATTTTTATGGTGTAACCTAAGACCAAAAAGAAAAGTGTTTTGAACCCTTAATCTGTTTTTATATGTTCATTGGTACATGATATCACAACCAGATTAAGCCAGATGTCAAAACCAACCAAGACAGAATTCACAGCTCAGATTTGAACCCAATGGCTTGAAAAGGGTATGATAATATGACTAAATAAATAATATAGATGAAAAGGGCAAGTTAACAGTTTTAGCTAGGGGAATTTCAAGTTGAAGTTCAAAAGCTGTCCATTAACAGTGCAATTCTGTGCATGGTTCCTTGGAATGAAGCTTCACTATGTTCAATGGGGCATACTCCTTTGTATAGGGTTTCCCAACCTTTTTAAAAAACAAAAGCCTGTGGGTATATTTCCAATAATTAAAAAAATGGCTCCCACAAAATGGCTGCTGTGGGAGAGGGCTAGTCATTCACAAAATGGCTGCCCCACTTTGTCATTATCTTTCTTTCTCTCTCATGATCACTCTGACTCACACTCTCTCTCTCCTTTTCTCCTTAAGAATTACTATGAAAGAAGGTCCAGACTCTTGCAAATACTGGCCTTGTTTGCCAGCTAATTTAATAGACCTGAAAACAGAACCTCCCAACACCTCTAATTATGTGGGTTAGGAAAATAAAATACCAAACACTAACAAACTGATGAATTGGATTGGCCTGAGCTGCAGTTTTGGAAATAGTGACTTGCTCTCCCCTTCTTCTTTCTGGAGCCTTTTATGTCACCTGCATTCAATCTCTTTATTACAGTCAATGACCAGTATTTATGTCATCTATAATATTCACAAGTTTGGCTGCCACAGTTTTGCACCAGACTCCCCAGCTAGAAAGAACTGTGCTTCCTCCCCTACCACAGCCCAAGTGGCACAGTGCCCAGCTGGCTATTGCATATCACAGCTGCGCCACGTGTGAATGAAAACGGAGTCGGGAGGGTGTCGGGAGCTGCAAAATTCAGTGCAATAACCCTGGAGGTTGTAAAGGGCCTTTAATTCAGAACAGATGCTGTAACTCATAACTTGCCGTAGTATACATAAAATAAGGGATGGCAGTAAAGCCATAATCTGTTTGGAATGAAGGAGCAAGGAGACCTGCTAGCGCTAAAAAAGAATGCATTTGAAACTATTAAATAGACTACATCTATTTAAAAACATACGTTTAATAACACTGTGGTGCAATATTTATATGAAGCATGGAAATATTCAAATTCTCGTGCCTTAGGCCATAAGGCAATATTAACTTTAGGCACTGGGAGCAATCATCCCCTTTAGACAGGTTATTGTACAGTTGTACATTAAGTAGGTCTAACTACTTTCCTCCGATGTGTCTGCCAGTGGAAACAGTTCAAAACAGCAACGGCTACGGTCCATTGATTTCATACATTTTGCATTTGCATCGAGCTTTTGCTGTGCATTTCATGCTCAATCTTCCATGGAAAGTGCCCCAGCCACAGTAGAGTTTGCATATCTCCTGAGATAGAGCTCTCTTCTTTATCTTCCTTCCCTTCAAAAAATGTATTTTTAAATTCGGGAAGATCCCATTCTACCTTGGAATCCCCCAAATTTCCTAAAAGGAAGCTAAAGGTGGGGTTAAGCCATTCTTAGCCAAAACTGGGGTATTTCAGGCCAAGAGTAGTAGACCAGCAGTGTTGTTACAGGGGTGTAAATAGAGCACTTCCTCTCCCTGTGGGAGCAGCACAAGCCCCAGATGGAGGGCTGGGAATGATGCTGTTGATATCCAGTCACTGTCTTTGAAATACTGAAAGGAAATGGAGCAACAGGGTAACAGATTGGATAATAAGCCACCCATGTGAGAAAGTAAGGAAAATCAAGATGCCTCCAGGCCTGGTCACATGCCAAAACTAAAACCAGCCCATGCTTGGGTTTGGAGGCCTCTGAGCAACCTCAGTATGGTGTAGCAGGGGATATTCCCTCAAGAAAACAACCCACCAGAAAACAACCCATCACTAGCTTCTTGACCCCTAGCCCTTCAAGGCAGCCCTACTAGGCCCAAACTAGGAATGCTGGTCAGCCATCATAACATCAGATGGAGTTGAAAGCTTTCCAGCAGGGGCTGGAGAAGAGGCAGTCCCTCTACAGTTCAAATGCCATGTGTTGTTTTTTTATTTACGTCCAGGGACCTTATGGGAGGGACCTCTTTGCCAAGGCTGTGCTTTTGGAATTGGATTGACTGAGTGCTACAGAGACCTGATTGGCCAGAGAAAAGTTTAATTGGCATAAATGTTTGCAGAGCTTATCAGAATTCAAACAGGAGGGTAAAACAAGTGTGGCACAGAAACCGTGTGTGTGAGTGTGTGTGTGTGTGTGTGTGTGTGTGAGAGAGAGAGAGAGAGAGAGAGAGAGAGAGTGTGTTTTTACCCTCTGTAATAGTACATTGGAGGTTAGCCATGAAGCTTATTGTGAAATCAAGACACTTTCCTTTATTAAGTCCCCCAGGCCACCTTTCTTCCTCCCGTGCAAAGAATTCCCATTTACTATTCTTGAACTTCCTCCTATGTACATGTATCATATTTCTGAGCACATTTGACTTCCCCCCTTGAACTAACATGGCATTGAACTCCTAGTTCACCTCTCAAAGTATATATAGAAGGAAAACATTGTGTGCTGAGTCCTGGGTATTGCAGGCAATAGCATTTGCAGGGTGACCTAGATTTGCTTGAACCAGAAAGAAAATCAAGTGCGCACACACAACACAGCCAGCAAAAATATGGAGCGCTGGGCTATTTTAAAGTCTAAGTTCACCATTTTGCCTCCATACCTTTTTATTTCCTCAAAACATAAGCTATTAGAGAAACCGTGAACCTGCTGCAACCCTCTGCTAAACACGTCACCCTCCCCCCCAAAAAATGTGTGTGTGTTGATGACAGTGACACTGAGCTGGGGAGGCGGGGGAACCAAGCTAGTAGTTACTAAACAAATGCACGCTTCATATGCCTGGGACAACTATAAAACTTAAAAGAGCTTGTATGTAAAAATACTTGTATTCAAAAAAATACAATAGAAAAAGGCCTGTCTGGTGTGCAGCAGGAGTTTAACAAGATTAAATGCTGCCACATGACAGGCCCAATTCCACCATTGTGTGGAACAAAGTTCCTGATTCACGTAGATAGCCATGTTGGTCTGTCATAGTAAAAACAAAATAAAAAAATTCCTTCCAGTAGCACCTTAGAGACCAACTAAGTTTGTTCTTGGTATGAGCTTTCGTGTGCATGCACAAAGTGTGCATGCACATGAAAGCTCATACCAAGAACAAACTTAGTTGGTCTCTAAGGTGCTACTGGAAAGTTCCTGATAATATGGCAACTGCAGGATGCCCTGGAGGGCGACTTCAGAGGATCCACGGGGCTTAGGATCCAGTGGATCCCCAAACCTCTGGCATCCTGACCACAAATGGCCCATTTAAAAACCTTTCCATGGCCTACTGCCTATATGGGCAGAGGTAGAGTCTCTTCCTCAAAGGAGACCCACCCGCTTCTCTCCACCAGTAGTATTTAGCAGATAAGGCAGTGCATAATATCTAACCTCCCCTCTTCCCCAAGCTGTCAACAGTCTTAGGAATGAAGGCTTAATGAGGTAATTGCAACTCCCTTCTTCCACCCCATAAATTTACTTGAAGTTGTTGCTTTTTAATTTGCCTCCCCTTGTTGGATTGCCAAAAGAAAGATCATTTCAAGGAGCAGAAGATTTTTTAAAAATCTGGGTACTCTTTTTTTAAAAAATAGATCAGAAACATACACAAACATGTTTTAAATAGTATGTGTTTGCATATCTTCCTAAAATCATAAATTTTATGACATGCTAGTTGAATTTTCAGAGTTTGCTTTTTCATTGCTTCTGATGAAGAGTTATGGCCAAACTGCATTTGGCACAAGAACAGAAAATAGAGCTGCTTTTGTAAATAAATCATACTAGTTCCTTCAACATCTTGTTGCCTCTCTCCTGCTTCCAGTTTATATTGGAATAAATGCTGCCCTGTTATTTTTCCTCTTGAAAACATCCTCCTCAGAATGAAGCTGTTTTTATAGCCCCTATGGCTACTTTTAAGAATAAAAGAAGATCTTAGAAGATCCAATCACAATTTTCCTGCTTTCTTTGCTTTGGCAAAGGGGAAGGTCACCCATAACTAGGACATGGGAATCACCAGCTCTCAGATCCATGGCTTGCCTTCCACGTTGTAAGAATGAACAGGCAACAAGTGAGTGGGGAATGGGCTGTAGTTTGGTGGTAGAGCATTTGCATGCAGAAGCCCCCAAATTCAGTCTCCAGTTTCTCCACTGAGAGAACCCTACTTGAAATCCTGGAGAACCATAGCCAGTCAGTGTGGATAATACTGAGTTAGATGGATCAATGGTCTGACTCAGGACTCATCCACACTCCTCACACCACTTTCCCCAGGGATAACCCACTGAATTTACCACTGAATTGGAACATATGCCAATCGGTTTTTCTGTGAATCAATGTTGGTTCCAATTCTGCACTAAAGAGTGGGTTTTCCCAAAGAAACTGGTGGGACAAATGGAAAACCAGTTGAATTAGGGTTGCCACATTTGTTCTGGCAAAATACAGGGTGGGTCAGGTCGGCCGGGGATGATATTTTTTCATTTGGTGCTGAAGTGACTTCAAAGCAATCCATTACAATTTATTGCAGCCTAACGGGATGCACATGAATTTGTAATAATAATAATAATAATAATAATAATAATAATAATAATAATTTATTATTTGTACCCCACCCATCTGGCTGGGTCTCCCTAGCCACTCTGGGCGGCTTCCAGCAAATATTAAAATACTTTAACATGTTACAGATTAAAAACTTCCCTAAACAGGGCTGCCTTCAGGTATTTCCGAAATGTTATGTAGTTGTTGATCCCTTTGACCTCAGATGGGAGGGCGTTCCAATCTGTTGTAATCCGGTCCGTTGTAAATCTGTCTGTGTTCGGCTACCCAGAGGTTAAAACATGCCCCTTCACACACCCTTTCAAACACGCATTTGGAGAGGATCCCTAACTTGGCAGAGAGAGAGGGGGGGCCTGAATGAAATACAGGACAAAACTGTATCAACACAGGGCATCCTGTATTATACAGGACAGGTTGCAACCCTAGTTGAACCTATGCATAGAAAGCATGGGATAAGTGGAAAACCTCTCAGACCCATGCTTTTTAGACATGAGGCAAGTGGACGTGTGAGTGAGCCCTCAGTATAAAGTCATTTCTTTTGCTTCTATGAGCAGCCAAGCCCAGATGAAGGATCTGGATAAAGAATCATGGATGCTGAGAGGACGAGTTCCCAGCCCATTCCAGCAGCTAGGGGTGCATGGATGTGTCTGCTGGAACAGGATGAATGTACTTAGCATCATGGCTCAGTTTACTTAATACTGCAATTTTCAAACTAGTTTCCCATCTAGAGAATAGGTTTGTGTGCTTTTAATAATAATAATAATAATAATAATAATAATAATAATAATAATTAATAATAATATTAATAGAGATTATATTTTTCAACCCCATTGATATTATTCCGAAACCCAGGGAATAGGCTCAGAGATACAACCATGTGTATTTGATTTTCTAGGCTCAGCCTTGTTCTTTAGTTTTATTACTAAAGAAACTTTAGTTTGTTTGCATTATGCAGTTTCCATAATTACCAGACCTCTGCAGCTTGGAAATGCTTTAAGGCAAGTGTAAAAACACAGCTTTTCTCATAATGCTTGATACTGCTATGGTGCATGCATACACAAGTAGTGTGCTGTTTTATCCGCCAACCTTAAGGAAAACAAAGTGTGAGAGGTATTTTGAGAAACATGCAGATGGGAATTAGTAAACAAGTACTTAGGGGTATAATAACATTCTGCAGATACCAGTTCTGCTGCCTTGATTGATTCTCTTCGGTCCAATTCCATCTCCCCACAGCAAAATGATCAGAACAGTCCTGCAGTCCCCGAGATGGCTTCTCGAGTGGAAAAGAGCATTATGGTGTGTTTAGATGTGCTGTGTAGCTAGCTTTCGGATTTGTCATTAAACCCACCTGGGAAGAAGTGGGTACAAAACAGTGGAAGCTCTGTTAACTACACAGAGCTCATGGTCATGCCAATACCTTAAGGAGCTTTGGTTTCAGGTATTAAAAGGCTAACTTGCAAAACTGAATCAATAGGATTGTCTCCCAAATGGGAAGCAAAAATTCTTAGTAAACAGAATTCCTTTACTGGTGAGGAAGGGTTGAATTCTTCTCACTTACTAGTAAACTACATTAATGACTTTCCTCCATGCTGTACAGGTATATCTGTTCCACTTAAATATGATCTGGGATAAAAATGGCATTCTAAAAATATCTAGGTCACAGGACAGATTTTTACTTTGCAAATATACAAAAACACCAACGAAATGTGTCTCAATGGAAATTTAGGTTTGCGAAATTAAAGCGCAATTACGCTGCATTACATGTTTCATAGTGGGACTATTTGGTGTGTGCTTGTTGTTTTTAAAGAAAGGCAGTGCTTTTTTTCTTTAAAAAAAATGCTTAGGGGTACTCTCATTTTCCTACTCATATTGAAATACTGCCCCTCAATGAGGCCAAACTTAGATTCACAAAATGTTTAGGGGTATGAGTACCCCTGCGTACCCCCCAGTAAAAAAGGACTGAAGAAAGGTATACCACCATGTCACACTAAATTTTAAATGACAGGAAATGCTTCTCCAAATTTCACCACATGAAATTACAGCACAAATAATTTTCCACATTAATGGAGTTGCAAACAGAACTTTTTCTGGGAGCAAAAAACACGGAAATGAACTCTAAACTTCCGCTAATTTTCCAAAGGTAGCTCTTACATCATGAGAACATACAGAACATACAGAAATGATCAGGTAGGGAAACATCAGGACAATGGAATAAAGTGTTGTCTGAATGCAGTGCCCAGAATTCTTTGATGGAAATAATGTGTTTTAAATATGCTTTAAAGGTATTGTGTGTACACAGCCATGGAGGGCAACAGAAGGGGCAGGGACCAGGGAGTAAGATGGAGCTTTCTTGACCAAATTTTCTCCATGATAATCCACATGGAGAAAGGAATGCCTGAAAGGGGCTTATACTTTTCTCTAATTTGCGTCAGGCAAACGTTTTACATTTTACTGCATGACATTTTGTCTATTGATTTAAGAGTGAACTAAATTTGCGGTTTTTATTGGAGGGGGAGCAAGGAACGTACCAATGTGACTTACAATACAACTATACATTTTTGGAGGACCATAATCAGTATTAGGTGAACATTTTGCATATTCAGTGTGTGTGTGTGTGTGTGTGTGTGTGTGTGTGTGTGTGTGTGTGTGTGTGTAACATATATCAGATCATGTTTTCCTTGCCAGTATCATTAAGATACAGCTGCACAACTGGAAATTAGGCCAAAAAAATGTTTTAGGCTCACTACAATAGGCAGTAAAGAGCTAATGAAAGCAGCATAACAGTCTGTTTCATCACTTAATGCAATGTGTTTGGATTTTTAATATGTCATAATTTCTATTGTTAGATCATTTTTTTAAAAAAAATCACATCACATTGCACTGCTGTGTGCTATAAAAAGGAAGGAAAAAAGGGAATATATTTTATGACAATCTCTTCAATGTGGCTATCCAGTACTGATCAAATATATCATACTGTATTTCAAAAATCAACAATTTCCAAGTGAGTAATAACAATTTCATGCAGTTCAAAAATCCAAGGTTAATAAAACTTCGGTAATAAACCACTAAGACTGCAATCCTATGGTCCCTGGGAGAATGTCCCATGGCCATAGGATGGTTCAAAACACCCTCTCCAAGGGAAGAGAAGAAAGAGAAGGAAGGGAGAGGAAAAAAAGTTAGGGAGGAGGGTCCACCCTTTAAAATAAAAATTCAACTATATAAGGCCCCTCACCAAAATGTTCCTATTTTCTTATCATGGCCCCCAAATATGGGGAAATATACACTAGCTGTGGGGATAGCATATGTATTTTCTCTCCCACAGCAATAAGAGGAGGCATTTCACAAATAAATAAATAGCCCTGGAAGGAGGGTGGAAGAGTGGAAAATGCAATCTCTCCCTTCTTCCCTCCCTTCTGCTCTGCTTCCCTAACTTATTGAGTGGAGCTTCAGACATGTCGGTTTCTCTGACATCAGAATTCCCAAGGTTCATTGGTGGGGTTTCTCTGGCCCAATTTTTTGAAGACTGGCATCCCCAAATCTTAATCAGAAATTGGGAGGTATATGGTAAGCGTAATAAGGACCATAGCTCTAGGGTACAATATCTTTTGATTCAGCATCAACTTATTATTGCTGATTAAAATGATCGTCCTATTCTTGCTAGAAGAAGAAGAAGAAGAAGACCCCCAAATCAGGTACTCCCAAAACATTCCTAATCAGCCCCATGGATGGGCAAGAAGATGCTGCTGAGAAGGCAAGCCCTGCCCCCTCCACAGCCTATTGGCCAAATCAAGGCAGGAGCACACCCACCCCTCAAGAGAAAGCTATGCAAAACTCCCTTCTTCCTTGGGCTGGAGGAATGGAGCAACCAAATAATGTTTGGGAGCGACTGAGTTAACTTGCTTTCATAGCTTGTTTGTTTAATTCTGTTGCCTCCTAGAATGAAATACTTGTTTGGGCTTTATCATTTACCATCATATGTCACTTTTGATGTAAACATAATAAGGAACTCTTCATTTAGAAAATCCATTGTACATGAACTGTCAACTTAAATTATAAACAACAAATGATAAACTCTAATAGGAAATATGTAAATGCACAAAAATATAGGTTGAGGAGGGGGAATGTCAAAAGCATCCTTTGTTGTAAACTCAGCATAATCTACTTCTTCACTTTTAAAGAATGTGTCTTAGGGTGGGAGGGATGGGAGGAAGGGAACAGAAAGAGAGATTGAAGATGCATTTAGCAAATGCAAGGTACAGAGCATCCAGTTGGCATTTTCAAGACACCATTGTGACTCAGAACAAGAACATATTTTATGATCTATTGAATCCCATAACTGTTAAGGCCACATTAATGCTGTTTTGTTAACTGGGGGAAAGCAAAAGGAGGACAAAGTTATATCCCGTGCCTTCCTGAAATCAAAGCTTTGTTATGAAAATTTGAAACTGGCTAATTATTTTTGCTTGCCTCCTTTCAACCAATGCAAGGGTTCCATTTGACGAAGGATTGTGGCTCACATTTAGTGTTGCATGATACATATGCATATGCACAATGTGCAGTGGCATTCTAGGCATGTCTACTTGTGAGTAAATCCTATTCTGTTCAGTGCATAAGTATGCATAAAATTACAGTCCTCTGTAGCCTTCCCGCTGGTATTGAGCCAGGATCCCTAATTTATCAAGGCAATTGGTGTCCAGCACATTTTTGCTGCCTTATGAAGACCTCCAGGCCACCACCATAGGTATCCTTCTCATTGCCATTTCTGCCAGGTATCAACAAAGAAAATAAAGAGAGGCATCTGTAACAAATAAAAGAGCTGATGCTGAAAGCCAGGGATGCATTCATCATGACACAATAATAGTGCATTAGTTGTGGGTTTATACTGGACCATCAACACATCATTCCACTTCATCAGCTGTTCTGTGATGCCTCCTCAGAGTTATTCCACCATTACTGTCTGGAGGGGCACTCTTGTGCTATAGCTTCACAAGAGTGGGGCAAAAACAAAAAAATTGTGGCATGAAAACTTCCAGGATTTGAGAAGGAAGCTACAGGGCACGCACTGATTGGAAATGAAGCAACATTTCTGAGCCTTTTGAGCCTTTTCACCCTTTGTCAGTCTTCCTCAGTTATGGGTCTGTTCCATTTCATTTTGTGTAGATTTATTGAAAGAACACACCAAAAAGTTTGCTTTTAATCTGTACATTTTGTTGTACATCTCCCATGTACTTTTTTTGGAAAGTATGCACTTTTCATCACCTCCATCCATAATTACACATTTTCCACACATCTTCTATATAAAATGCATATTTATGTATGTGCTTTTTCTGTACTGAAACTGCATCGCAAAATCTGGAAACATGCATGGTGTACCTGGAAGCTACATTTCTATAAGCAAGGAAGTTTTGAAATGTCGGAGAGGGTTGGTCCATCACAGAAAGTGGGAAAAACAATTCTTCTACCTTCTCTACTTGTCATGGTCTCAATGACATCATCAGGAAATGGGAGAATAATGAATTCTTGAGTGCAATAAGACCTAGACTTAAAATAAGCTACTTTGGACAGAACTCTAATTGAGTCTAAATTAGGTGAGTTGCCAGTTCTGGACTGAACCTGGGAAGCTCACCCATCACTAGGGTAGTTGCGTCCCTGATGATTCATTCAAAAAATCTGGATTAAAGCAGACTAACACTGCCCTGTGAAGATTTGAAGGCAGTTTACTGTATTGATTCTCAAGCTTTGCACAGAATGGCAGGTTAATCAGGCATTCCTTTGGAAGAGCCTTTTGACATAAATGGATATGAAGTGATCTCTCTGGGAATGGCACTTTGGCTGTGAGAAAAATGCTATCACTCATTTCCATAAAAGGGATTAGTTTTCTTTAAAAAAAAAAAAACCTCAGAAATTTCAGACGGTGGAGGTGAGGAAATTTCAGAACCTCTTTCCAGACCACAACCCCCAAATTCACCTCAAATTTTGAACTAGGGACATAACAGTGACAGTTTAGAAACATGAAAACTCATCTACCTCCTTCCTAAACCTAAGAAAACAGCTACATGTTCCTTTCATATTCATTACTATGCTCCAGGGGAAGACACTCTACCATTGCATCTCTGCAGAAGCACGACCCATCTGTCTATCCTTGGTCACCACCAAATGACTAATTTGTGGTCTATTGAGGGCCAAAACTAGAGTCAACTCCAGCTTCACACTCTCTCTCCAACCACAGACCACAGCTCTGAGAAGCTACTTGCCTTTAAAATTTATCACAATGTCCTTGATTGACTGAGGTAGCAACATCACAAGGGATTCTGGGAAGCAGCTTTCCAGACTCAGACACCTATACTTGAGACATACCTCAAGGCAGCCCTATTTAGGGAAGTTTTTAGCCTGTGATATTTTAATGTATTTTTATACCTGTTGGAGGGCGCCCAGAGTGGCTGGGGAGACCCGGCCAGATGGGCGGGGTACAAATAAAAGAATTATTATTATTATTACATAGGAGGGCAGCCAATGGCATGTTGCAGGAAGGCTGTAATCTGGAGTTAGGCAGGGCAGATTTCAGTGTCAGTGGATTCTGCTGGCATGCATGCTTGAACCTACCGGGTAGGTACCTTCCCAAGGGTGCCAGGTGCCAATATGGTTGAGGTTGAGGTCCTGCCACAAATTCATATTCCAGCCCTTTCTGAAACCTTTCAAAGAGCTGCAACCCACAAAGCCCCTAGACTGTAGCATTTTCTGAACTATGTACTTTTCTACATGTTTTTATCATAGAAAGCTCTTAGCCCAGCTCTAAGCAGTACTATCAGGTTATCAAATACTATGGAAGAATTTTTGCACACTGTGGTTTGCTCCTTGTAAGCTTTTGCACTTTACACAGCTGCCAGCTTTGGAAAAGGCAAGGCAAGGCAACCTCTTTCCCTTATGTGTCACCTATGATAAATTCCTCTCCAGCATCACACATGGTATTTGACACACGATAAAACTTCTCCTGCACATCAAAGTTAAATTGTAAATAATTGCTCTCTCTGCCATCCCCGTAACAGCCTGCAGTCCCCAGCCAAATGCATGAGATGTCGTACAATCGCCGCGTTCTGCTGTTGTCGCAAAGTACTGCGCTCTTGGGGCTCGCATTGTCAGCAAGAAACTTTAGATGAATTGCATTATTGAATTCAATTGGGGGCTACATTTTCTCTACCCAGAAACTGACACATGTTGAAAAGGCGCAATTTACATGCATAGGAACGCCAGTAAAGTGGGTTGTGTTTTTTTTTTATACAACTGCTGCCAATGTAAATTTGAACATTTGGGGTGGGGGAAGGAAAGGTCCACAAAGAAAACAGGTCAAAACAGACAAAGTTTTGTACAATGACTACTTGTAAGAATTTATGTTACAGCCTTGCCTTTTTATTATTTCCCTTTCAGCCCCTAGTGTTACAAAACATCCCACCACCAAGAATTAATGCAAAATGCATTATTCACCTGCTGCTTCTACTTGTCCTTGGATATTTGCTCTTGGAAAAGGGCCCACAATTACACCAAATGAAGAACATATGAGCACAGGAAACACATTCCCAGCCTGTAGGTAATCCAGCTACTTGATGAGTTTTAATGATGGTAGATTTGCCAAATGATGAGTAAAATATGCAAACATAAAATCACGAAGTTCCAATTTTAATGTTTCTCTCCCCTATAAATGCTGGGGAACAGAACTTCCCCTCACTCTTAATTAAAAAAGAAGTTAGTGTTGGCACTGATTGGCTACATAAAAACACACACACCCAACAGATTGAAAGGCAAATAAGCCCACAGGAAAATATAAGTTTCCCAATAGAAGAGCAGGCAAGGGTGCCCTTCAGATTGGCCAGGAGAATCCAGCCTACAGTTACTTGGAAAAGGCATACATATATGGTGATCATTTGAATTCTAAAAGGTTAGGTGTGTTTGTCTCGTGTCAGAAATAAAGTTCTGGATTCCATAAAAGCTAATGAATTTGTTGTAGCATGAACTTGCTTTATCAGATTTGTGGTGATGAGGCCTTCCTTGATCCCATCAGCATCAACGTCTACCAGCTGGGCCAGATCAGACTATTTCCTGAGCTTACCTCCATCTATTTATGACCTGTTCTTCATTTGTATAGGAGATTAAAGAAAAGGTGTCCTTAGAGACACTTCTGAAATGGTCCTCATCCAAAATTCACATTAGATTTCAGAGTTCCAAATGGATGCACTGTCCCTGGTTCCTGTGTGTGTGTGTCTGTGTGTGTGTGGGAGAGAGAGAGAGAGAGAGAGAGAGAGAGGGAGAGGGAGAGAGAGAATCAGAGATGTACACAGAGTATGGTCACTGGCGGAGGAAGATGCGGGGGGAGCGCACCGCCCCGGGCAACACAATCTCAGTGGGATGCCATCACGGCTGCCTCCCCCGCGCTGGCCCCCCCACCCCAGAAGGCGGCACGCTACGCCCCCAGGACATGCGCCACGCCCCCAGGATGCACACCAGCCCCGCCCCTGCCTGCTCTCCACCCCCGGTGCCAGAGCATGAAGCTCTGCCACTGAGTATGGTGCATGCAGTTTTGTTGCTACTTTCAGTTTCTTCACACACATTGCCAAGATCCATGAATGAACATGTACACAGGAAACACATTCCCAATCTATAGGTCACCAGTTCTTAACCATCAAGAATTTGTGACCTTCAACTTCCATAATCTCTTAGTATTAGCTATGCTGGCAAGAACTGAAGGGAATTAGAGTCCAAAAACATCCAGAGGGCCAAAGGTTCCCCATACCAGCTGTAGGTAATCAAGCCACTTGACTAGTTTTAATAGTGAGGTTGTGGTAGGGTTGGTAAATTCTCCTCTGAAACATCCTACTTTTGTTGCAATCTTTGCTGGGGCTATGGAATGACAACATGGACTGTGTTCCTTTGTGTAGCTGCCAGGAGTGAGCAAGAGTGGATAGGATGTTATAATATTAGCCATCACAATTTGGGAGGCAAGGCAGTAAGTGAAGAAGTAAACAACATAGGTTGCCTGAGTTTCATAACATGTACTTAGTGCAGGGACAGTAGAAGCTCCCCAGAGTTTAGGAAGCTCTTGTAATCAGCATCTGTATAGGAAAGCAGGGTGGGGACCACCCTGAGGGCCAGACATAAAACATCACCATCATGAGATGGCTCATGGTTGATCCCTGAGCCATGGTGATCAAGAAGCAATTGTGGCTGGATAGCTGGACCAGTTGGGCAGCACTGATGAGATGAAAGATGTTCTCTCACCCTGACACATATGCACTGGTCCCAGTTTAATTAATGCAATTGACTGGCAACATCAAATTTAAATCCAACATTTGATGTCCAAATCTTTCTTTCAACTGCAAGTCCATGCATATAATATTGAGGTAGATGAACCAATGGTCTCATTCAATATAAGGAAGCTTCTTACATTTCTGCGAGGGCTGCCTGTTGGCACTGCAACATATTATTGTTGAGGACAAAATCATCCATCTTTTGGATCCATGCTACAGGTGCATCCCTCCCTCATTTTCAGATTTGTGGTGACTTGGTGCTTGTGTTTCTTTGTGCAGGTGTGACCATGTTTCCCAGAACTTTTACTTCTAGTTCTTCACAGGCCATTTGTAGGGCAAACGCCTATCATTAAGGTTTCTTCATATCTTCAGTTCCCCTGGGTGCAACCTAGTGCCTGTTTATCTTTGCTAACAACTTTGGCATATTTTGTTGGTTCCTGGGAATCTGTTACAAAAACACTGAGCAGTCTATGACACTATGGGCAGGTTTTAGCCTGCTTGCATATCACACTTCACTTTTTTGAACACTCCTACCTTTGACTTTGGTACTGACGGGAAGAAATACATTTTATAGGTCTCCAGATCCCATGCCTCTAAATTGTGCTTTCTGGGAGGAAGAAACCCTGGCAATTTCTACACAGAACTGAGAGATTGAATGCAAGGTTATAATTCAGTTTTTGGTTTTCAGCTGATGACATAAACCACAAGAGCCAGTTAGTTTATGAACAGAAGAAGCAATGGCACACAGAGTGAATTACTGCCTGCCGTGTTTGAACAAAGTGGGCTTGTCTACAATCTATAGTCAATGCCTCCTTCAGGTTCCCCACCCCCCACCCACAATGTCAACAGCAAAAGAAGTATTTGTAAAGTAAAGGAACTAACCCCCCCTCTCTCAACCCCTCCCCCCAAAAAAACCCTATGAAATATTGGCTAATAAAACATTGTAGGTGAAAAATCAAAGCATGGATGTTTGAGATTCTGACCCAAGTAATGCATTACTAGTGAAGAATGAGAGGTACTACCAAAGTCTGGTCCCACACCACTTTGGTAATATCTATAAGAAAGAACCATGCAAATCAACTAGGTGACATTGTCCCTTCCTTCAAATATTCTTATCAGCCAGAAGATTATAACACTGAGAAGACACACTCAGCAGACACACGTGGTTCCTTCTTGCAAATGCTACTGCAGTGGCATATAATTTGAGCCTATTGCCCACAGTGTCTGATCTCAGGACCAAACTAAATGTGATTCAGTGATCCATAATTGGATCTTCTGAAGTATTTTTAATTTGCAAAAAGCAGTAAGAGTGGACTTGTTAGGATATCATTCCCATTACCAAAATGATCACATTAAGAAACATATGAAATGGTAAAACCTTTTGTGCATCTAAAACACTGTGGGGGAACCTGTGGCCCTCCAGAGGTTCTTGGACTTCAACTGCCATCACTTCCAACCATTGTGGCTAATGGTCAAGGGCAATGAGATTTGCAGTTCTTCATCCCTGGTTCTTCGTCCCTGATCTAAGCAATACTTTCAGCCTTCTTCAACTAGACCTTCTAAATGTTTGGACAACAACTCCCATCAACCCCAATAGTCAATGGTCCGACATGATGAGAATTGTAGCAAAAAAATAATAATCTTCTGCCCTGCCAACACAAGCCCAGTAGGGCTTTCAGATGTGCAGGTTCCTCTGCCTTTCTCTATACATTTGCCGCTGTTGGGATTCTGACAAAATATTGCCATTAGCATTAAGAAGAATGTTCCCATTGAAAGTGCTGAAATAATCATCCTCAAGGAGGGATACATTGGTAAAGGGGCCTCTGCCATGGTGGTCCCAGTCCTTCTTCTCCTTACTCCCACTGCAATACCAACACTGAAAAAAGCATGCAGGCTAAACATTTTAGTGTAATGTCATGTACTCCTTAGAAATCAATAAATTGAAAACGTAACTAAAATGTGACTGTGGTATATACTCTCAGGTGGGTATCATTGCCATCATAGAAAACAAAAGAGGTTTTCATGGTGAGTTCTGGCACCTCTTTTTCTAGGAATATTGCACTAGACACACACACACACAAATATATATATATATATATATATATATATATATATATATATATATACACACACACACACACACACACACAGAGAGAGAGAGAGAGAGAGAGAGAGATACACACACACACATCAAAGTGAGGTATAGATTTCCATCCAGCATCTCCTAACTATCACCTGGAAATCAGAGAAAGCTACCAATTGTTGACAACTCTGAACAGCTTGCTAAAGCTATCAGCAATCCTTCTGTTGCAGCATTTTGCCAGCCTCCAAATCTGCACAACTATTAATGAGATCTGCATTTAAGCCATCTATCAGCAATGCTAGATCTCGTCCCTGTAATTCCAGTGCTCTACCACCTGTGTGTATCTCATGGAGACAGTTGCGGGCCCAGTTGCAGTGCCGCCCACCCCTCATCAGTGTCTACAATTGATTAATAACTCAGGCGGACAATGATCTGGATTAATAATGGCCACAACTTTATTGATTACAGAATGTAGGTGGAATTTTGGCTCAGGCATTGGGTGCATATCTACTCCAGCCTCCTGCTGGAGGACTGGAACCACTACAGGGTTGTGTCAGGATTGTGGCCTCCCCAAGACGTCGATCTACTAAGTTGGCCATTACAAGGCCACCGCTGGAAACCCTATGGCTTATCTGCCACATGCTTGGCTTCAGGACAAGGACATCAACTGAGATCCCTTTAACTCGGTACCCTGAAAACGCCGCTGAATCAAATTGAGTGATGCACCACTTCACCCCATGCTTGAAGACTAGGATTCTACCCAATGCCTTAACAAACAAACCAACAAGCCAACCAGGATATCATATCCCGTATGTAGGTAAAACTACACCAAACCTCCATACATATTTTAAAAACCACAACTGGAAATGCTGACCAAAAAAAGGAGGAGCATCTTTAATTCTCAAAACCACATCATGTCAGACTTACCAATCATTGCCATAGAAATGCCAACAGATCCAACAATGTTAGCAAAGAGGGAGAATTTTGGGATGTATACACTGGGCACATTGTCTCAACCAGCCTTGCTTAGCTTTAGTGAATGAAGGTGTTCTGAAGCTCTGCAACTGCCAACTTGAAAACAGCCTCATTTCATTTTCATTGGAGCCACTCTGTCTGTCTGTCTACCTAAATTTAAGATAGTCAAGGGAAAACTTATGAGGGAAATAAAGGATAGTTGCTTGGCAACATAAAATACAACTTTGGATTCACCTAATGTGGAAATGCCAGATACCTAACTCCAGTTAACAACAGCCTTAGTCACTAGTAGTGATGTTATTCTGCCTCTGCATACATATTGCTCCAATGTTGCATTCAGAAATCAAATTCCAAGACCTCTGGATCTCATAATACTTGTCCTATGTTTGTACAATGCCAAGTACCATTATTTTCGGTTATGAAGGGAAATTCTTTAAAAAAAAAAGTGAGCAAAGATTGAATATAAGAGAAGGTTGTGGAATCACTCCCTAAATGAAATCACAAGAACATTACAATTGCTGGGTTAATCTGAAAACAAATCAAAATATTTTGAGCAACTTGTCTTCACGAGGAAGAGGAAATGTGGAGAAAGTTCCACCATTTTCAATTTAAAACATTCAGCTTTTTGGCAATGAAGTCATCCATTTTTCCCCTTGTAGAGAACAAAGCTTCGCTGTAAGAGGACTGACAGCGTGAACTGTCACAACACTTTTGAAACTGACTATTAATACGTGCTATTTTGGAAAAAAATGATCAGGGGGAAAAACATTCACAGCTAACTTATTCTTCAGAAAATTATTGCTACTTGTGTTATGTGATATCACTTGCAAAATTCTAGTGCAGCCTCTGAGAGATCCAAGGTCTAAGTATATCTTAGATCTGGAAGGCGTGCAAATGCGTTCCTTCCCTAATCTGCTGCATAAAAAGATGTTTGTCAAGATGCAGTTGTCTCTTAAATTGCTGAAAATCATTCAAGAGGCAACAGCTCAACCTGCTTTCCCATCAAATGCCATTCACAGAACGTTTTGTAGACATAAACATGGATAATGGGAAGAATAATAATGCGTCTCAAATAGGGATTATAAAGCTGTAATTCCTTCCGGGGTTCATGCAATGCCATAAATTGTAGGCATAAACTCAAGCCGTTTCATACTAAGAATCATGAGATGAAATGATGAAATTATACCTTTTGTAATCCCCGGGGAAAACATACATTTCGAGAAAGAGCAACTGTAACATTTTAGCCTCCAGCCGCATCTCTGGAAAAGTGAAGCAGTCATTGAAAGACTGGAAACAACTGTGCAGGTGTTTAGAAATAAATCAACGTGACGAAGTTAAGAAATGTTGGGCCCAATCCAACATCAACCAGGTAATGTACTCTGTCTAAACTATGAATTATGGCTGGTGCCTTTATGTTTTGGAAAGGTGTGGGAGCAAACCTTCAAAAGTGTGTGTTAGTAGAAGCTAGTCATCATCTCATCAAGTATGTGGTGGACCTTTATAACGAGATGTAAAATATATATGCTTTGTAATAAATGTCAGGGAGCTAAATAAGCTAGTGTGCGCAATCACAAAGAAGAAAAATAAACGTGTACCACCATAAAACTCCTGGTTTCTCCCACCACCACCCTGTGAGGGTTTCCAATGAAATGCAATTATTGGATAGGAAGTGAAGTTAGAAAATCCTTCCTTTGCATGTGGCTTATTCTAATTCTGGGTTTAGAAAAGAAAAACAAAGCACCCCTGAAATGACAAATGTGCTAACCACTACCTATACAACTCCTAGAATTGGATACTTGTACAATATTCATCAGATTGTTGAGATTGATTTATCTAAAAGAAATTAACCAAGGGTTGGGAGACCCATGGTCTTCCAAAAGTGGCTGGACTACAGCACCCAAATTCCCTGGCAATTGGTCATGCACACTAGGACTGATGGAAGTTGGAGTCCAGCAACATCTGGAGGGCCACCCATGCCTTAACCTCCTTGAAATGCATTATGTATTGGCTGTGCTCAGAAGAGTTCTGTCTCATAAGCTCCTTATTTCACTTTGCACCATCAAACCACATTCTGCAATTCAGGAAAGGAAAGCCACTGGGTGATTCGAAGCAGAGATACGGTGTATGGAGTGCCTGCTTTCCTTCTGCTTCTCCTTTTAAACCTTTCCAATTTCCGAATTCATATAAAGTGGTACCTTGGTTCTTGAATAATGTAATCCGGTCCAAAGTCCATTCAACTTCTGAAGCTTTCTAAAACCAAGGTGCGGCTTCTGATTGGCTGCACTCAAGAGGAAGCCGCGTCGGACATTTTGCTTCCGAAAAACATTCAAAAACCGGAGCACTTACTTCCGGGTTTTTGGCATTCGGGAGTCGATTTGTTCATCAACTAAGATGTTTGAGAACTCGTGTGTGTGTGTGTGTGTGTGTGTGTGTGTGTTTCATGTAGGGATGTCAGAGGAATCCATAGATAATGGATTTACTTCCACCCACTTGTGTGACTTTGATACGACACATATTGTTGTTATGGATGCATTTGTATATATATGTTGATAGCTGAGTTATGTGTGTCCATCATGCACTATGATAAGTATTGTATCTTTCCTCGTCAGCAAAGTCTGGCGGGATATAAACCGATTTCAGTGGAACACAAATATACTGGGGAAAATTTGAGGCACAATTATACATCCCTATTAGTGTTTGTTTAAAGTGTGTCCAAGTAATATTGTTACATCCACCCTAATCTCTGCGTGGTGAGAGACTTATCGTGGGTTTGGTTACAAGCAATGAAGGTCGCCAGAGACTGTGGTGTATGGGGTGTTTGGGGAGGGATAGTGCCTCTGGTGGGGAACATGTCATGCTCCTTCCGGGGTAATTTGTCCACCTTTGGTCCCCACCCTGCACTCAGTTCTCACATGTGGCTCCTTGAAGCTGTCAGCATATGACAAAGAGGCTGGTTTCACCACTTTAGCAGTTCTCCGTCATACAGATATAAAGCTTCAGGCTTCGATGGACCCACTGATGATATCCCACCTCTGTCCCAAAATCCAATAACAAATAGTTCCTTATTTGCACAGGGAACAAGAGA
This sequence comes from Darevskia mixta, assembly GCA_034641385.1. Lineage (NCBI taxonomy): Eukaryota > Metazoa > Chordata > Lepidosauria > Squamata > Lacertidae > Darevskia > Darevskia mixta. Next base: position 10,136,591 of record JAWWNH010000029.1, read on the forward strand.
GTTTAATATACAATGGGTTTCCCCCCTCCAACTGACAAGTACTTTTGAACACAGTTTCCTCCTATGATGTTATTCAACTTACCTTACCCATAATAATTTCATCTAAAATATGAACAACCCACATTGTCTTCCACTCTGGAATTCCTGTAATTAGATTTAAATTATCTTTGACTTAAATTGCATGTTTAAGACCTGATACGGTGTTATAATATCACTAACACTATGATGGTCCATGGGGAGGTGGAAGGCGACTGCTGTTAAAAGACAGAAAATATATTTCCTCTTAAAGATTTAAGACAGCGAGCATAATCATTTGCCTGAGAAGTTGATAATAGACTGCAATGCAAGGGCATTTAATGTACCCTTTTTCAGACATGCCTATTGTAAAGTTTATACTGAATTGATGTCTTCATTACATTTCCTGGAAGACACCTTTCATTGTATCATCATTAGCTAATACATTACAGATCTGTCACTCACTGACAGCGTTGCAATAGTAATAGCGGTAAAATCTGCAATGTCCCATAGGTAATTATGCATGCTAATTAGTCTCTGCATATTTCCAGCAAATAAACTTCCATTTAATTTTGAGGTAACAGGGTGAGGGAATCCCAGTTTCTCTGCACTATATTGTAATTGGACAATACCAAAACCTACTGGGTTGTCCTACTCAGAAAACCCAATTAAATTAGTGGAACTAAGTAGGGGGTTTTACTCTGGGATGTGGTAACCAGATGCCATTGTTATGCTTAGTGACCTTAAAACTGGATTAAGGCAATTGAGTTACTGGACTAAAATAGTATCAGGCATCTTTGAGGACCCTCAAACTAAAACCAAGTCTCTTCAGACCAAACATAAATCATCATTGTGCCAATTTCAAATTCATTTGGCTCTCAAAGATAACTTTTAGTATACATACATGTTAAGACTCTGCGGAGCCCATGTACATTTGAGACTGTTCTCAAATTGTGCAGTGTTATCAACTTACTACAGCCTTGAAAGTGAGTATATAAAAGTTACTAGCCCATATAAATTTCTACTAACCTGCCTGTGTCTGCACATGTATTTCTTATGAAGCTCAAACTGTTTAAGGGCTGGGGTGTCTACAGAATCCTTCAAACATGCCCAGGCTTCCTTGTGGGGCTATATCCCACATGGATAGATGTAGAACACATTAAGAGATAGCAGCACTGCATGGGCAGGAACAGTCAGAATCCACCTTTTCTATCTGATTGTTGCATTCACTCCCTGCACTGAAAGACCAACACAATGGTCCCATAGCACATGGTTGTTGGATTCACACACATGCAAAAAAATAATAATGAGGAAATACCTACTATGTATCTGTGAACATGTGTCCTCTTGAAGGAGACCTTGGAGGTGAGTGAATGGGTGCATTCTCTTTTGGGGTTTTATGCTGTTTTTGAAAGATCTGTACATTGTGATCCTTTCAGGAACACAACACAAGAACCAATGACCTTCTGTGGGCAGCATAAGACATTTTTATTTTGACAGGCCTCTAGTCCATAAGCTAATGTGTAAATATGCTGTAATTGGTTTCTGTTGTTTATTACCTTGTTGTTTTACCTACCAGGTTTTACATTCTTAACTTTGTGTTTTATTTTTATTGCTGTATTATATTTGGCTGCATTTGTATTACTGCTCTTAATCACCATCGGGTGGAAGATTGGATACACATTTAGCAAACTAATAATAGTGAACCAAGTGTGCCGCTGTTCTACAATGGCAACTGCGTGGGGACTGCTATTGCACTGCATTACCTGAGGAGAAAAAAAATCCCTTGCAGTTTTATTAGGCTGAAGCTTTTGTACTATTTTATTTCAATCAGTGAAATGACAAATTAAGCGCATTGTCAAAAATTAATATAGTAGTCACGTATTAACTAATGTCATCACTCTCAAGGTAACCTTAATTTAGACATTCATAAGAAAGAAATGGGGAGGGGAGAACCCTTGGATATTCTCTTTCGCTGAATAAGTGCTTTTTTGGTGCTATCAAACTGGGAATTTCACTTTCTTCATCGGATGCTCTAGTTCTGTCCTTCCATACCCTTCAGGTGCCAGATTATCGCTCACATCAGAAAAGGAATTTGATTAATCACTAGATCATATGTTTTATTCAAAAACTGTGTCCTCTATAGTTCAGTCAGAGTAAATTAATGAGCAGAAACCTCCTAAAATGTGCAGAACATTGTAGTAGCCTGTGCTGTAAGATTGCTGGATTGATTTGGAACCCAACTTTCACTTTATTTAAGAATAAAATTCAAAGCGCTTTCTGGGTCTGGCTGTCGCACGAGCAGGAAGAAGTGGCAGGTACTTCACAGGAAACACATGACTAGTTGTTCTCACACATATGGTTACAGCTTGGGTTCTGGGTTTATTTGTGGCCTGAGAAATGTTTGCTGGTAGGGGGGGGAAAGGAATGCAGATTCTTGATACCTTATGACAAAGTCGAGTGAATGCAAATTGGACAAGAGTCCTTTCGGCAAACTAATGAGGTATTAAAATCCATTTCAATGTTCTAAAACTGAATTTGGATGCAATACTTGCACTCATCCAGGATTTGTGTGGTTTTTTTCTCTTCATTGAGACTGAGCAGAGGATTCAACTCTGATGATTAGGGAGAAAGGGTGTTTTTTTTTAAGTTAAAAGAAACATATATTAATATACCAGAGTACCCAGAGTAACTATGCTCATGACAAAATGGAAATGAGTGGTTAGAGTGTTGGACTAGGACCTTGTAGACTAGGGTTCGAATCCCCACTTAGCCATGACATTCATTGGGTGACCTTGGGTTAGTCACTGCCTTTCAAACTAACCTACCTCACAGGTTTGCTGTGGGGACTAAATGAGAAAGGGAGGGGAAGCCATGTATGCCACTTTGAGCTCCTTGGAGAATAGGGATGAGATAGAAATGCAATAAGTAAGTATGTAAGTAGGTCAGTAGTAAGTAAATGTATTGATGGATGCAAGGCCAATGGGTTTAAAAAATTAGTGTTAAGGCTAAAGATCTCTTAGCTCAGTCAATAAACTTATATCAAAAGATGTGGGGCAGTTTCCAAATGAATGAGAAAATAATCAGATATATTAGAATGCTATTCTGGGCTTCTCTTAAAAACGAAAACACACCCACATGTATTACACAACAGGTTGCCTTAAACCAAGTCAAACTGTTAGCTCAGCAAGGTCAGCAGCTCTCCAAAGTCTTAGGTACAGATTCTTTTCAGAAAATGCTGGGGCTGAACCCAGAGCCTTCAACAGAGTATGTCCCCTGCCACTGAACTGTGGACTTCCCCTTGAAAATGGTTATTGTTTGGGCATATTGTCTTTCACTTGCATTCCTCCACTGTATTCACCTTTGGCACAACACAATAATATATCTTTGACTTAAAGCAGATGTGGGGAAACTTTGGCCCTCTAGGCATTGCTGAACTACAACCCCCATCATCCTGACCAGAGGCTGTGCCTGCTAGGACTGATGGGAATTGTAGTTCAGAAACACCCGGATGGCCTTGACGTTCCCTTCTGCAGACTTAAAGAATAATCCAGTTCAGAGCATTAGGAAAAACATCAGAATGTACTGTCTTGGGGCTGGATGAGTCTTGGCCTGAGCCAACTCTTCTGCATCTGCCTTTCTTCTGTGTCAGTCCAGAAATGGTTCCAAGCAAGCTTAGGGGAAGTGAATCACTCCGGTTGCAAAGTGAGAGATGCCATATCAAACTGGTCTGTCAAAAACTCTGCCAAACGTTCTTCAAGAGGCAATAAAAAGCAAGAAGATGAGAATCTCTTTGGATGCATGTGGTTTGCTGCAGTGTATCAAAGTCCTGTAGAATTATATTCTTGGTTGCTGAGTAGGAAGCAGGGATGCCCTGATGTCAGATACTGGGATCCTTAAGATAGCAAATTCAATTTTTATTTATGTGTATTTATGAGACGCCTCATAAAATTAATTATCTAGGGTTCACACAAGAAACATAAAATAAAAACATAACAATCAAAGCAGGCTGCAATAAAAACCCACAATAACCATAAAAAATACAAAACCAGCAGAAAAGCCAAATGCAGAAACCAGCAGAGTAAAGTATCATGCAGAGCAGAGAAATTAAAACAATCATTGTGTATTACTGAGACTTGGATGGGTGAGCTGTGTGGGCCTGACCGTACTCTGCTGTGCCCATCTGAGAACTTGGTACAGCACCAGGCTAGACCAGGGGCCAGAAAACTTTTTCAGCAGGGGGCCGGTCCAATGTCCCTCAGACCTTGGGGGGGGGGGTGCGGACAATATTTTGAAAAGGAAAAAAAAATGAATGAATTCCTATGCCCCAGAAATAACCCAGAGATGCATTTTTTTAAAAAGGACACATTCTACTCATGTAAAAACATGCTGATTCCCAGACCATCCACGGGCCAGATTGAGAAGGCGATTGGGCTGGATCCAGCCCCCAGGCCTTAGTTTGCCTACCCATGGTCAAAGGGGTGGGTGTCCTATTATGCATGGAAGCACCAGCTCCTTTACCAGAAAATCTCTTGATCTTGGGACCAGCTTAGAGAGTCTGTATCTGGTGTTGGGCTAGTGAGACAGATTGGAGATGCTTCTGGTCCATCAACTACTCTGTTGGCCAGTGACATCCCTGACCGAGCTGGTCTCTGGTGCGATGTTGAAGAACCCCAGGACCATAGTTCTGAGTGACTTCAACATCCATGCTGGGGCTGCTATTGGGCTAAGATGGGACTTCATGGAGTCTCTGAGAGCCATGGGGCTTCCTCCAATGGCAGTTGGGCCAACACTTTGAGTACGGTACATACCCTGTATGCAGTCTTTACCTCCAAGTGATATGAGGGATGGGCCGGAGATAGGGAGTGGAATCGGAGCCAACTCTATCATGAGTGAAAGCGCCTGTCTGAATTCAATAGGTGGGGAGTTCCAAAGTATAAATGCTGTGACGCTAATAGTTTAATTTCTTACATGTGAGGAAGGATTATTGAAGCAGTCCAGTGAGCAAATATGGGATAAGGCAATCGCACAAGCACTGGCACCAAGCTTTATATTTCAATAGTATCACTTTGTGGTGAAGCTAGCACACTCGCCTCCTGCCCCCCTCTTGTTTTCTTTAATGACTGAAGAAGACTACTTGGAATAACCTGTTAAGTGCACAAGTGTGCTAGACTGCCTGCTGACTTTTCTCGATGTTTTTAAGTCCCTGTGGTTTGGTTCGTGGCTTGTCATGCTGGTTTGGAAAGTGCAAAATTGACAAAATCGCCTTTAAATGTGAAGTGAATCCATTTTGTGCATTGCATGGGGTTGGACTAGATGACCCCCGAGGGTCCCTTCCACCTCTACAATTCTATGATTCTCCCCTATCCCTAACCTGGAATTCATCGGCTATGTTTAAGGTGCCTCTTTAGGAGCAATACGAATAACAGATTGTCGTTCTGCTTTAATTAATCGCAAAATATATTTTGTATATAGTATTTATTATTTTTTGCTGCTCTGTCTCACACCCAAGCCTTCAGGTGGTTGGGGTACTGGGACGCTTGTACATAAGCACACTGCGAGGATAATATCTGCATTGTGAAACATGATCAGGAATTGTAGGTGGATGAAGCTTTTTTTGCAAAATTTGCCCCAGTTCTTCAGGGCAGATGCAAGGTGCAGAAGCAAGCACTTCAAAGATAGCTCACTAATGTCAGCCAGCAGTCTTGATCTTCGCTTTAACACTGCCCTTACAAGCCATGGGGGAAATCAGACTTCTTTCCTGTCAACACATATTACTAAGACAAAGGCAAAGCACAATAACAGAAACGAACATAGCGCTGGCCAATTAGTAACTCAAGGGTAAAAACTGTAATCTGACATGCCTCTACTCGATCAGCACTGCCAAATCTTTTCTGTGTTGAATGCTATAAACTATGTGACTCTAAGCTTCATTATTATTAAAAGAGGGGAAATTATGAGTAGCCAGAGGCATAATCTGTCTGTAGTGCAGACCAGGAAAATAAATAAATATCTGCAGTGGTTTAAAACCTGCCCTAATTAGTACCCCAATGACCAACATGCTTGAAATCGGTTAATGCAGATTTCCTATGGAATCTGCAAAAGGGACCTTTAAACCAAGGACGTTATATTTTTATTTTTGTTCTGTTTCCATGAAAACTTTAAAAAAAATAGAGAGAGTAACCTTAACAAAAATGAAATATTTAGTACATTCTGTTCATAAATGAAATTGCCAAGAAACCTGTTTTGCTTTGATTTCCTATGGTTTAGGTGTTGAATGAGGTATTATTCAAATCCTTAAATAGCACTGAAATCCTGATGGCTAAGGCATACAGAGGCTTTTATTCCCTGGTACTTCAGATCTGGAGCATGTATCAGAGGCTTTCATTAATGTTTTCTATTGCTGCAAAAGGGCAGTGCTAATGTATTACGGTGCCAAAAGTAATAAGATCTTTTGTGCTGGGATATTCATTTCTTAAAGCTTTGCCAGTCATAAATTACTTTTAAGCTGTGTGAGACCAAGCACATAAGTTACTCATCTTTTTACCCTACATGACATAAGTAATATTTGTCTCCAAAGAGGCCACAATTCAGCCACAGAAGCCAGCTGGACAGGCTTATTTCAGTACTGGCAGAATCTATACGCCCCCCTCACATTAGAGCTTAACCCTTAGTGACTATTCAGTTCGGACATCACAGCGCAAAGAATGGGAGAAGGTCCTCAAAAGCAACCGTTAGACATGATTTTGAAAAACTACTGCTACTGCTACTACACACACACACACACACACACACACACACACACACACACACACACTGAATGCTTCTGAGTGAGTTCCCTGCCTTACTGGTTGGCATTCTGCGTAGTTCTACCAATGAAACCAATGGACGTAACCCTAAACCATGACTAACCAACAAGGGCCCTTGAGATGACTCCAACTCCCATCCACCCCAGCATGCATGCCAATGGTCAAAGATGACCATTGAAGTTCAATTTGAAGTCCAAGAACATCTGGAGGCCACCACATTGGCTACCCATGTCCCTAACCATGGTTTAGCATGTACTGGGAATACAGGGACTTCCTCTCCTCTCCTCTCTCTCCTCTCCATGTGCATCCATGAGGCAGACCAAATGTCAGCATCCAGCACAGAAGTGGATATACTGGGCCCCACACTTTACAAACACCCACGGAGAAACATTTTTAGGGGCCGGCTATGTGAAGAAAAGTGCAGGCCAGTTGGCTGCATGCATAACCCACACCATCTTTATTATAAAGAGGTACCACTGTATCTAATGTTTCTGGGCTCTTGGTGTGCTATAGTCAGGCACAGAGGCATACTGAGGAAATGACAATAGTGGTGGCACCTCTGCCACATCTCATCCATGGGCTGTTTCCACCATCCCTGCCCCAAACCGGTTCCCATCTGATGGGCAAAATAGATACTGGCCACACTTACACTATACATTTAACACATTATAATACCAGTTCAAACACTCACTCAGTAGGTGAAATCAGGTCAGGTGATTCTCTTTATTCCTTATAAAAGCTTCCAGATTAGGCTTGGTAGGAGCAACTGGGAGATTTTCCCTGATTAGCTACATATAACCTGCTTCTAACTTACCCTGCCCATAACTGCTCAGGAGCTCAGTCTGATATATCTGCTTACCTTTAACAGTTTCAATGACATGACTGAAAACCTTAGAAGTCCTGAAACATTTCCCAGGTGGTATCTCCTTCTGCTAGTTTACTGGCGTTCTCTCATTTGCTTCGGTGAGTTTCTTTCGCATTATTAGCCTAGCTCTAGCCAGGAGAATGCCATGCATCAGATGCTATCTCTTGCATATTTCAGATTTTGGGACTTGCTCATAATATGGAAATATGGAGTAAGATACAGTGTTGACACTCCTCCCATTAGGTATGCTTTGATTTTTAAATTTTCTTATCTCAGTTGCTTCCTTTTGCATGCTAAATAGCACAAGATAATAACAAGTTCTCCATGTTTCTGGATGCAATTGCTTACACACACACACACACACACACACACACACACACACATACAAACAAACAAACACCCAAGCAAAAACCTTATGAAAGTAGCTTAACGTTTTGTTACTGATATAGAAAGTTATTAAGAAACACGTCTACATATCAGCTTGGATTAAACCAATAGGCAGAATTAAGACAAGAAGTCCTAAGATTCAGGGCTTTGGGGATGGGGAGAAATTCAATTCAGTTTGCATTTAATGGCAAAATTTGCATTTTCCCAGTTCAGTGGTAAAGCACATGTGTTGCTTATAGAAGGTTTCAGTCCTTTCCAGGTATAGCTGGGATAGACTCCTGACTGAAACGCTAAAGAACCACTGATTGTTAGTATGGAGACAAGTGAACCAAAAGGACAACTGCCTGACTCAACCTTAGCTGATCTTTATGCAGTTTCTTCCTTTGCCCAAAGTGGTGGCACACAGACCAAATCTCTGCCTGATATTCCTTGTGTAACTAGCTCAAAACACTACAAGAAGCACCAGAAAGTTGCATGTATTTTATTTATTTACACTACTGACAGATCAGAATGGAACCAATTATTTATTTGCAGCATTTATATAACTCTCAGGTGCCTTAAGTGACACTTACAAACAGTAGCTGGAATGGGTAGGCCTGGTTTGTAACTATTTTGCCTTTTTTTTAGCCCTTTAGAGATGAAAATGAGGCTACCTTTATTATTACCGGAATATCAGATAACACAATATAATATATTAGTACTGCTTCCAGCCTTATTCAAAAGGAAAGGAGTGATATAATAACTCAGACAAAACCAAATAATTTTTCTGATGGCACATTACGTATGTCAGGGGCTGACTATTTCAACAGTAGTCTAAGGATTGCATGAAACAATGACTATTAAGCAGTTTTGCAAATAAGACCAAATTATCCCATAAAGTGGCATCCTAAGCAGACAGTGAGGAACTCCAAAATAATTTCTCAAATAACTGGGGTTATGGGTGCTACAAATGTTTTGCAGGCTCCAAATGAAGGTCATAAAGAAAAGACTGGAAAAAAGTATGGACAATTTATAAAATTGTATATACCATTTTCTGTCACTGAAAAAAATACTATAATTTTGGGAATTCAAGAAAATGGTAGATTTTGTCCAGCTTCCTGACTGGCATGGCTTCTAAGCAGGTTTAGACCTTGTACTTTAGCCCCAGCTTTATCCTTGAAGAGAAGTTGTATCTTAATCCCAAGCCAAATTCTTGAAAAGTCTACTGTGATTTGTTCCATGATCCTGCTATCTTTACCATGCCATTGGGGTTTATTTAAATGGCCCACTAGGCTGAGCTCAGATTTGCATCTTCTGATCTCTCTTCACTGTTTTAGGTTCACCCAGCTCTGGTTTTCTTAGCCTATGTTTGTTTTATTTCTATTTTGCTGCTAAGTCTCCTGCTGCTCAGATTCCCCCGGCTGTTGCTTTTCTGGCTAATTTTTGTCTCTCTGCTATTTGTGATTTCTCTTATGAAAAAAATATCCTACTGTTTAACTTCCTCTAGCAGTTGTTTCCTTGAGTTATTTTTTTACCTCACTCTTTGAATTTGCTGTTAAAAATCTCCTGCTGTTTGATTTCCTCAAACTGTTGCTTCTATAGTCCATTTTGGTTTCCCTTGTGGTCAACAACAAAAACCAACATTTCTGGATCAGATTCATAGGTGACTCTATAAGCCAATCTCAGCTGATGTAACATGGCTTGCTTCTAGCTCAGACCATGACATCATCGCCACTGTTTTTCTATACGACTTTGCATTGTTAGCAAGACAACATAAGATATTCAAATTGACTATTTCATCAGCATTCGGCCTAATGAAATTAAGTGGGCAGAACTGGATACCATGGACCTCAATCCAGGACCTTATACCAGTGAGGGCTCATTCACAGTTCCGCTTGTCCTGCCTCTTCCCTCGCCCCCGGAAAACCCACTCTTTACTGCTGAATTGGAGCAAACATTTGATTGTCTGCGGATGGACGTTTATTCCGATTCAGTGGTAGAGACTGGGTTTTCCCAGGGAAAGTAGCAGGGCAAACATAAAACCAGTTGGATCTTGGCTTAGAAAACACAGGAGAAGCGGAATACCTCTCAGACTCATGCTTTCTGGGTGCAGCACAAGAGCAGTCTGGGTGAGCCCTTAGATACAGCAATAGATTGTCCCCATTTCCCCATGCTGTCAGGTATGATATTATTATTATTATTATTATTATTATTATTATTATTATTACTACTACTACTACTACTACTATTAAAATTTGTCTACCACCCTAAAACTACAGGTCTCAAGGTGGTTCATAGGATAAAATCACAATAAAAAACACAGAATGCATAATAAAAAAACACAAAAAAATAAAAACAACCCAATAACCCCCACCTCCCCAACACATTTTAAAAGGGTATTGAATGTCATTCAACACAAGGCCTGGTTAAAGAGGAATGTTTTTGCCTGGCGCTTAAAGGTGTATAATGAAGGCACCAGGCAAACTTCCCTGGGGAGAGCATCACACAAATGGGGAGCCACTGCAGAGAAGGCCCGTTCTCGTGTTGCCACCCTCCGGACCTCCTCACAGATGAGGAAGGCCTCAGAAGATGTATCCAAGTCTGGGTAGATTCATATGCAAGGAGGTGTTCCTTGATGTGTCATGATCCTGAGCTGCAATGATAAATAAGTCCAAGTGACAGGCATAAATTGACTCAACTTTATAAACCTGTGAGTTAAAACCATACTTAATCAGGGTGCCTGACAATATCAATGAATGCATAATATTTGTATTTGTTTATTTTTTTATCATTGTATTTTATTTGTATTTGTTTCCAGTCTTAGAAATAATTAAAAGAAGGAGGTTTGCGCTCCTAAGAGCAGTGTGTGGGCACATTGAAAATTCCTTGCTTGAGACGTTCACCCACCGACCGAAAACTTCCTTGTCTCCGGTGTGATGTTGTCTTCTTCTGTGTATATGAGGATCCCTAACCTCCCTTATCCCAGAAATTTCAGAGAAATATTTCCTATAAGAATAACAGCATGACCCCATGTTTATGTGGTGTGTTCATTGGGGTTTACTTCCGTGTAATAAGTTTGCAGCCTTAGGACACAATCCTTTTACTTTATACAACTCAACTGAGGAACTATGGGATGTGGCGAAAGTCCTGCTATGTTGGTGCTGTACCAGAATGAAACATACATCAACACCATACAACAATTTTGTAGCCCATCTGCTATCTCAATTTAACTAGCACTTGGTCAAAGACATTGTGCCCAATTCTGTGCTTTCTTTGAATTGTACACTCTTTCTGCATGCATTCCCCCTAAGACAAATAATTTCCTTTGCTTTTTGATGCATTTTTCTGTAAAATACATATTTTTGTGCACTTTTTTTAAAAGAAACAACCAAAAAACAAATCTGCATTGTAAAACATTGGAAAAGTGTGTGATCCAAGAAGTTGTGTTCTGATCCACATGCAAGTTTTGGACTATCAGATTGGGTCAGTCCACTGGGAAAAGCAGACCAGCAGTATTACACCTGCAGCCCTACTCTCAGAAGAAGCTGGAGACAGGAAATATGAAGTGAGAGTCGATAGAAGGAGGGAAATGGGGTGACCTGTCCACAACTGACTTCAACCCTTCCCTAGGCTGCAGGTGGCTCATGGCATATAACCCTCCCACAATGGAGGGAATATGGACCTCACCAAAGTAAAGGTTGCCCACCCCTAGAGTATAGCGGTTGGTGGATATTGCAGTGGTGGGACCTACTTTTGAGTAGGCATTCACAGGATTGCACTTCTAGGCTGCAACCTTGTGCAAAAATTCCCAGGAATGCAATGAATTCAGAGTAAAAAAATGCACAGGATTGTGCTCTTCCTTTCCGATAAAATGTATTTTACAAATTCCTAAGTATTAAAAGCGGGATGCTGAAATAAATTGGGGGTGGGGGTGGGAGAGGGGTAGAAAGGTTAAGAAAAGGACTGGAGAAAATGAAATGGGGATAAATATAATCATAGGGTAAAGGTAAGGGGACCCCTGGCAGTTAAGTCCAGTTGCGAATGACTCTGGGGTTGCGGCGCTAGGAGATTATTAAATAATAATTTAGAAATATTGCTTTAATTAATTAAAAATAAGGCTTTGAACTTACCCATTCTCTCTCTCTCTCTCTCTCTGTGTGTGTGTGTGTGTGTGTGTGTGTATTCTTTGCAGAAAAAGATAAATGGGAATTGGGGTGGGTGAGAATGTTCCCAAGAATGAAATTCAACTCCAGCTTAGTGGAATAAAGATAGTGATGATATTGGCTCCTGAGATCAGGACGAAGTAAAGAAATCGGATGTCTTAGTGGAATACAATTTACTAACGTAAAAGCAGTTTGCAATTTGGGGCTGCTTTCTAAGCTGCTAAAATAAGAAGGTAAGTAATGTATGCCTCAGGCACTCACAAAGACTATTTGCATAATCAATGTGGCATTGGATCCAACATGTGAAAGGAAGGCCTCTCCTCACTTGCGAGTGACAGCAGAAAAGTATCTGCACTTCCAATAATGAATTCTTTAGCTGTCAAGGTTTTTTGACAACACCACAAACAAAATGTGGATATATTTTCTTGATAAAGGAGCGGCCACGTCGGTGAATGCACTTGGAGCTTGAAAGCGTATCCTTAAGTATTGGAAAGGTCTTTTAGTGGTAAAATTGTATGGCTCTCAGTTTTAATGATGCCACCAGAAAAGAAAGAAGCAAGGAATTGAAACTGCTGAAAAGAAACCCAGCACACGTACACACACACACACAAAAACCTAGCCACCCTTCTATTTCTTCCAGCCCCCAAATGTCAAGGACATTTATGGGACCCTCAATAAGTACCGGTGACATGAATGGGTGTTCCATATCTAGACCAACCACGTAGATTCCGTATGCTGTTCTGCTTCCACTGGCCGTGAGTGAAAGCTGTGCGAAAAGGTCATCAAAAATAAGCACAGCAGGATGTTGATGATTTTTCTTGCTGCTTCTGGTTTCAAGCTTGCCTTCTTCTATTTTTTACTTTTATTTTTTTGAAGGAGGGGGGTGCCCTTAATGCAGTTTTCCTGTTCTCTGGCAACAACAACAACAACAAAAACAGTCCTCTGCTAAAAGCAGATTTAAATGCCACCATGAAAATGGAGCCAAAGGTTAAAAGGAAGATTTTTCAATCGCAAAAGGAGAGGAGGTTCCAAAGCACCCATTAATTTCCTTAGAGGAGTGGACCTCTCGGAAGGCCTTTTTAAAATAGCCCTGTAAGAGTTTCGTTTCCTTTTGCACTCTTCAAAAGGAAGACTTCCACTACTGAGTAGTTAGCAGTTTGAAGGGGTAAAGAAGGCATAACGTGACCATTTTTCATCTGCAGGGAGAGGAAAATAAGACAAAACTCTTGAACTTTTAGTGTCACATAGGATTTCAGCACCAGTAGCTTGTCATGCTGAACTTTACTGTCCTACAGAACTATCAAAGCTGAAAAAACATTGTCCTCTTGGACATCTGGATGTCCTTGGTGGATTTGCACTCCAAGATGCAACCCGACATGTTTGATTGGTTCAATTTAGTTCTTGACCAATATATCTATGATCACTTTTGAGCTCGTTTTCTGGGTCCGACCTTTTTTCTTTTCCCTTTTTTAAAGAAAAAGCTAAAATATTTTTCTCAAAGTGTACATTGTTCAAATTGAAGCACAGTACAGTCTGCTGAAAGGAACAGCAGTTTTGACTCACCATCATCAGCCATCCAGCTTAAGCTTAAATAACCAGTTTTATACCACATGTCACCTCAAATAGTTTAGGATCATAATCTTCTCTCTCTCTCTCTCTCTCTCTCTCTCTCTCTCTCTCTCTCTCTCTCTCTCTTTCTCTCTCTCTCTGTGTGTGTGTGTGTGTCTTCAACATGTCTGCAGCAGAAACCTAACTGAGATGGGTTGTTTTTTAAAAACAAAACAAAAACAAAAACAAAATACACCAACAACAGACTTTAAATAGTCCTATAGGTGTTAAATTTAGCAACAGGGTGCACATCTGGGGTGCATTAGAAGCTGAACAAGTGACACTGACAGCTGGGGTTTATGAACAGAGAAGCCATAAACAGTTGTGCTTGTGGTCTGGTTTGAAAGTGTGATCCTGGGAAAGCAAAGTAGAGCTTCTTCCCAAACAAACAATGGATTGGCGCCTAATGAAGTATCCGATCTTACTGTGTCACCATCTGATTTAGCAAGTTTTCTCTTATGAGGCTTAATGAAGCCATGCCATTCTATTGCAAATAAACTTAGGGCAGCTTCAAAGAACTGTTCTGTTTGTTTTTCTGTTCTTTTTCAAACGGATGGTAATTTTGAAAGGGAAATGGGGTTGCCATATTTCAAAAAGTAAAAACTAGGATGGCCCAAAAGTTATCATCATCATCATCATAATCATCATCAAATTGTTAAGCTTTTTTTTGGGGGGGGGACCCAATAGTTGAGCTGCTGCTGCTTCTTCTCCTTCTTCTTCTTCTTCTTCTTCTTCTTCTTCTTGATAAACACCAAAACATGATTTTTCAATTGACTTGCCTAAGATCTTGGACAAAGCACCACCTTTCAGAAATTGCCCGCGGACATCAATTCTGTCTTTTAAATCCCGGACATATGGCAACCCTGAATAATATATCCGAAGGTGGCTTGTTGGTAACAATTGTATAGAACACGATCCCCTGTGCAATCCAAACAAAGACATTGTGGCTGCAGATCTAAACAGAGAGGACTATGGCTCAAATCTCATTGAAAGCCATTCTCTCTGATCTAGAGGTTATGGACCCTAAGGGTAAATAGGCATATTATCTTGCCAAGCACAAGAATTGGGCCGGGGTATTGTTGGTGGGGTATTGGCAGGTGGAAGGGGGCATGATTATTTCATGATGACCAAGTATTCCCTACGAATGGCTATTTGCTCCTTCCCACACAGGAGCCAAGTTACTTTAGTGGGCCAACACTTGATTATGACTCCACTGGATACAAACCAGAGTCATATTGAAAAGAAAGATGACTTCACACTAAGGGCTCCTGTTTGCTTGCACAAAACATACACAGTGATTAGACTATGACCAGTTTTTACTGACCTGTCATTCTAATATGTTTGTGGGATGAGCTTGAATCCCTTCCGGAAAATGTGAATGGTCTGAAGGCAGCCCAGGTCAAAACACATTTGGAATAACATATACCATACTTTCTATTTCTGAGAATCATTTTTGGACTTTCTTTTTTGTAGTTGTTTGTTGTTGTTTGATTGATTTTTGTTCCCGTTGTTGTTGCCTCTCTTTATTTTGTGCAAGTTAGAGTGGTACCTCAGGGGAAATAAAATGTTAGGGCCTCATCTGTGCTATACATTTAAAACAGTACAGTGGTACCTCCAGTTATGGACAGGATCCGTTC
This sequence comes from Darevskia mixta, assembly GCA_034641385.1. NCBI lineage: Eukaryota > Metazoa > Chordata > Lepidosauria > Squamata > Lacertidae > Darevskia > Darevskia mixta. Next base: position 10,152,054 of record JAWWNH010000029.1, read on the forward strand.
TGGAGCTCCGGTCGGATCCTGAGGTTTCTGCAACCGGAGGTGCCTGTTCTGCGCACACACGCAGCACAATAGAGCGCTTCTGTGCATGCGTGTGGGGCGAAACCCGGAAATATACTTCTGGGTTTGCCGCATGCGTGTCCCGAAGGATACGTAACAAGAGGGGCACGTAAGTAGAGGTACCACTGTATAATACATCTTTAAAAAATCATGTCTCTTCCACACACACAAAAGGCTCCTGGGAACTGTGGTTTGTTAAGGGTGCTAAGAGTTGTTAGGAGACCCCCATTCCCCTCACAGAGCTACAATTCCCAGAGTTCACTAGGAAAAGGGCGTCATTGTTTAACCACTCTGGGAAATCGTGTCCTCCCTAAAAGAGGGCACGTGTTGCGGTGAGACCTGGAGACTGACCTCCTGGTTGTGGGTGGGTCTATTGGATAGCCACAACACCCGATTGGTAGGTCCCACGTTGCTGGGTGTAATCTGGTCAATGGGGTGCAGTGTAAAACGATTGAGGGACCTATATAAACCTATGCACGTGTCCCGGAGCTTCCTCTTTCGGCTCGTGCATCGGAACACCCGTTAAAGGAATCCAGGGAATCAACTTGGTTTGGTCAACCCCCCGAGAGGGGGTTGTGCCCATGCCTGAGTCCAGGGGAGCATCTGGGGAGTGAACAGAGTCTGTTCCCAGGCTTTTCACCTACCTCAGGTGTTCACCCTTGGCTGACCTACGATAGAGCTCTGGGTCAGCGCTACCTGCAAGGGTGCAGGGAGCTAGTCGAACCAGAGCATATGCAACCACTCACTTTTTCGTAATCAATAAAGTTGTGGCCTAAATTCTGCCAAAAACCAAGACTAAAATTTGAGTCATATGTGTCTTTATTTAGGGGGGAAGTCTCTGGGTCTGAACACAGAGTTGTAGCTCAGTGAAAGGAACAGGGATCTCCTAACAAATCTCAGCACCCATAACAAACCACAGTTCCCCGTATTCTTTGAGGTGGGCAGCCATGACTGCTTAAAGTGGTATTATGCTACTTTAAATGCAGAGTGCAGATGGAGCCTGAGACACAATTCATCCAAAGTTCATCTTTTAAGTTTTATTGGCCTCAATTTGAGAGTAAAGCACATGATTGTTTTATAGTTTGTGATTTATTCATTTCTCTATTGTGCTACCCTGGAGGGACTTTCTCTGGAAAATTGTAGTATATAATGTTTTTTTTTTTATAAAAAAAATGAATAAAGTAATAAATTAATCTTTTCCCATTGAAATGAGTGAGGTGTGAAGAGTGCTTCATTTTGGTTAGATTTTACCCACCTATTTCTATGGGAATTCTATCTGTCTGTTTCTGCCATCCCTTTTCAAAGCTCACTAGCGAATCTACACAATCTCAACATATAGAAAGCCAACTTTTAAAGTCTTGGAATTTATCACCATGGAGGCTTTTTCTTTAAAGGAGAAATAATTCCAAGGCAAATCTGATACATGCTAGGACTTTAGTTTGAGTAATTTTAGTAGGCTATCCAAAAGCTCAAGATAATTTACTTTTGGTCTTAAACATGTTGCAGCCTCTCTTGGGGGAGATTCTGCTGGCTGTATATGTCAAGGCAGCTTTTACTCAGGCTCGGTACAAATCTTTTGTATCATTTTCCACACTAATAAACTGACTGCAAAAGTAGCATTTTGTGAAATGCAAAATGTTTAGTTTGGATAAGAATCCAAGCCGTGTTCTGCCTGCCTGCCAAACAGGACCCAAAGTCTCACATTTAACATTCTTGATATGTTTTCTAGCTCTCACTTGGAAATATAATGCAAACAGATTTTTTAAAGGTGCAGTTAGATGCAACTGTGGAACTTTGGTATGAAAAGACATGCAGATGCTCAAGTGCCTAACTACAATGGATATGTCTATCCAGCTTTCCTTTAAAAAAAAAAAAAGGTAAACAAAAAGATTTCTGGGTTTGTGTAATGATGGCTTAAACATGGAATTCTTCCTATCCCTACTTAATTAAGTAAAAAAAAAAATCAAAGCTATCTCCTCTTTTTTCTTTTTCTTTTTCTCTCTTTCTTTCTTTTTTGAAAGATTATTAACCTACCTGTGTTTAATTTGCAATTTGGGTTGCTTATTTGTAAATCAATGCGCTCAATTCTCTACAGATGCCGAACCATCTGTAGGTACAACCACCTACTAGGTACAACAGAGCCTTTCTATTATTCTCCTCATCAATGGCCTGGTTCACACATAAAATATATTTTGAGAGAAAACATGTTTTAAGATGTGTTTGTATGCAACATTTTCTGCAGATTCCCCTCTTCCCAATCCTCTCAGATTAATACAGAAATAGAATGGAATGTACCTATGCTTATGTCTTGTATGCAGAATAGAGTGATTTCACCCATCCCCACTTCGATTCCCAATTCCAAAAATTAGGGTGCCTCCAGGCTGAGAATATTTTGTGAGAGGGATTCAGGTGCCTACCAGAACTTTAGGTTTGTGCAATTAAAGTGGATTAAACTACTCTATTGCCTTGGTGCAACTAATCCGCTTTTTAAAACATTGTTTATTTGTTTGCTGCTTGGAAAGTGATGGGGAAATGAGTTGAAAAGCCTGGGCTGAACAAATGATTAACGGGAAGACTTGTAAACACCCCAGAAGCAAATCAGGATAAATGCCTTATAAAGATAGGAAGGAGTCTATCAACTGCATATGTTTTGTACAAGCAAATCAGGATGAATGCTGCATAAATGGGTTTTTCTGGAGGAGGCCATGCAATTCCTCAGAATTCAGCAGAGAATGAACCAGTTCACTTGAAATAGGGTGATAATTCAAAATGTCTCCAAGTGTCATGAAAACCTATGTAGTAGTCATGTTGATTCATCTGCATGCAATAGTATAAGCTGGGGGAGGGCGAATAGTCCTCTATTGCAATCATTCTTCTTTCAATGCCATACTTAATGCTTAACAATTAAGCCCAATTTTCCCCATAGGTATATGCAAATTCAGAACAAAAGAGCCCATGCCTTTTTCAGTCAAATGCCATACTATAGAATGGGTTACAAATGGCCATTCACCTTACTATATTCAGTAGTCCATATTGCAGTTACGTTTAGAGGAAAGCCCACATAAAAGAATTCATTATCAACAGAAGAATAGAGGATTAATTGAAAATTGTCAACTGATGAAATGCTATCAATGGAAGAAAATGGACTTGATCACAAAGTACCAATTGTGCCTATGGACTCTAATTTTCTTTTCAGTGGTGCCTAAACAGTAGACCTGATTAAAAAGCAACTGCCAAGGCTATTACCTGACTCTCAGTTTCTATCAAAATGCCCCAGCTCAGATGAAAAATGAAAGCCTCCATCGATATTTCCTGGGGGAATATCATAGGTCCAATTAAAAAATTCTCTTCTGCAGATCCATCACGGCGAGCATATTCTAGGATCGGACAATGGGATGCTGGATGAGACTAAGATGAAAGGCCAATTAGAACGGCAGAAAGGAGGTGGGAAACTTGCAATTTTGAAAAAGCTAACAAAATCAAAGGCAAGACCTGTGGAAAGGCAGCAAAATAGCAGTAGCTTCAAAAGGCATGCAAAGAGTTATTTGCTCCTGCTAAAGGGCAAATGGATCTGGGTTTTCATTGCCTTAAAAATAAAGCAAGCAAGCAAACAAAAACACTTCAAAGGCCCATGCCTGTCCGCTAGGCTTCACTGTATTAAAGTTAAGAGTTCTCCCAATTGCAAGGGAGAAATAATGGCTTTATGGAAAGAGCACATGCTTTGCACATACAATGGTTTGAGGTTAAGTGACTAGGTTTTTCCAGACTAACTCATCTACAGAAAGAATCTAAAGAAACCTTTTTTGGTTTAGAAACCAACCAACCCGGAAAAGTCATTGCTGCAGGGGAGGGAGGGAGGGAATTGTATGCATGTATCCTACCCTATTCTTATATAAATTGAGTTAACTGATTTTAATATTTAATATTCCAATGCAATTTGTTTAACTGCTCTTACTATTGCATTACAATATTATTATACTGTTGTTGTAACCCACCCTGGGGCCTGATGGGGATGGGGCAGGGGAAGTACCGTAATCCTATAAAATATAAATCAGAAGTCACAGAGTTTAAAACATTCGTACAAGAATTCATCTTAACTCTAGAATGAGTCTGAAGTTTACCTTTCTTTCTGAATGTGTCCCCTGCCTATTTTATTTCTGTTGACCCTCTTTTTCCCCTTCTGAAGGTAGCTTTTTACTTAACCTTTTATTGGCATCACATACAAACATCGAAAACAAATCAATACAGAATTACCACTTCCCCAGTGGCACAAAACATTTGCTAAAAGAAAGAAGGCAGAGCAGTCTATCGTCACATCTCTAGGTCTCCAGGGAGATCAGACGTCTGCAGTGTATTTCGACGACAAAAAACCAAATAGAGATATTTAGCCACTAACTTGGTGAGTTCCTGATCTTTCCCCAGTAATAGGAAATGTATGTCCTCCAACTCTGGTTTCCATTTGGGGATGCAGAGTTGATCTAGAAATTGCTGACGGAGATCATTAGCTTCTTACTTCATACCAGACTTCACTAACCTGGTGCCCTCCAGGTGTTGTTGGACTACATTTCCCATCATCCCTAGGGTGCCATCACAGGAAGTCAAATGTGGAGGTTAACTGCTGACAACTCCTCCACTTTTTCGACAGTGGAAATAGATCTTTGTGCATCGGCCCCTCGGATCTCATGGACCCATGAGGGGCACCTGAGTACCACATGCAAATCTCTTGACTCAAGAGCACAAACATTCAAATTTCTGAAAGCGCAATTACTTCTGCCATGGGCACTGTTCTATTCAGAGCTAATTTATAATGTGAAAATGGGACATTCTTATGTTTATTGCTGATCTATGTGATACTGTTCATATGTATATTGCCTAATGCAAATCTTCCTCAATCTCTTCTTGCCTAGCTTTCTATCAGCACTGTATTTTTTAAATAAAAGGGGGAAAACCCGTAGGTGCATTGACTCAAAAGATGCACTTCCACCAGCTCCAACAAAACATTTCTCATGGAAAATATTTTCCCTTCTCAGCAGCCATATCTTAATTTCTGCTTTTTGAAGCTTGACTTCTGTATAGTAACGCCGCAGGACGCCACAAGCAAATATCTACCTATTAATCTTTTTGTAGGCTTCCACATGTAAGGGCTGTTTTTGCATGAGGGAAAGAATTGCCGTGCTGCTGTACTCAAAAGGATTCTCACTTCCTCCTTCCTTGATCCAACCATACAATCAACATGGAGGGAGGAAAAGGTTGGGCTTTTAGTTTTTGCTTTATTTTTGAAGCTCAGATTTTGTTAGGTAGTGGTAACTGAATAAACTCAAATCCTTGGCATCAGCAACTTTTACTGCTGCAATTACTACAGCTTCAATAGATATAGGCGGAAAATAGGCCAGGCCAGTGATTTTGCTCCTTGCTACGCAATTAACAAATTGCAAGATCCCCTTGTGCCTCTGTTTAATAGACCACATTAGAATCAGATCAGTCACCCTGATTCACTCTTCCTGCTGTGTATTCATGCATTCCACTACCAAGTCCCCCATGATACTTTTGTGAAGAACTTGGCAAATGTGGGTTGAACAAGGTAACTGTGTGAATTTGTAGCTGGTTGATAGATCGAACCCAACGAGTACTCATTAATGGTTCCTCGTCATCATGGGGGGAAAGTGACAAGTGGGGTGCTGTAGGGTTCTGTCCTGGGACTGTTGTTGTTCAATGTCTTTATAAACAACTTGGGATGACGGAATTGAGAGGACACTCATAAAATTTGCAAACAACACCAAACTGGGAGGGATAGCTAATGCTGCAGAAGAAAGAATCGAGATTCAATATGACTTTAAAACATTGGAGAACTGGGCCCAGACTAACAAAATTAATTTCAATAGGGCCATTGTCACCTTCTGCTCTTAGGCAGGAATAACCAGCTGCACAAATATAGGAGGGGGAACAAGCGGCTTACCAGTAGTGCATGTAGTGCTCTATAGGTCTTAGTAGAGACCACAAACTTAACATGAGTCAACAGTGTGATGCAGCCACAATAAAAGCTAATGCTATTCTAGGCTGCATCAATATCAGGGGAAGTAATAATATCACTCTATTCTGCCTTGATCAGACCACACCTAGGCACCACAGTTTAAGAAGGCTGTTGATAAACTGGAACAGGATGACCAAGATGATCAAGGGTCTGGAAACCAAGCCTTATGAGGAACAGTTGAGGGAGTTGGGTATGTTTAGCCTGGGAAAGAGAGACTGAGAGGAGATATGATAGCTATTTTCAAATATGTCAAGGGCTGTCAGATGGAAGATGGAGCAGTGAACAAAGGATTAAAAAAAAAATAAAGCTACCATGAGTAAAGGGTTTTTTAAAAAAAACACACACACACACACACACACACACTTGCAACAAACATGCAAATGTCGAAACTGTAAGGAATTATTTATGTCTAATAGTTTTTCTGCTTTGTTGCAAATCAATTAAGTCTCCCCATGAACTGGTTTTTTTTGGGGGGGGGGGTAAACAGCAAAAAATGTCAAACACATTTCTCAATCTGCCTAGTACAATGTGAATTGTGCAGAGGAATCCTAAGCATATTTACGCAAAAGTCAGACCTACTGTGTATTTCTCCTCGGAAATGCTTATGTCTCGTAATGCCTTAGCAGTGAGTCTCATAAATATCTGGCACTTTTAAATTTGTTTTATTAAAATATTTAAAAAGCTTTGATGAAATACCAGTTATTCAAATGATACTTGGAAAACAACAATAAAAAAGATAGAGTGGGAACGGAATATATTTTTACCCTCATTAAATAAGACTCAGCAAATACTTTCCATTCTTTTTAACTTCTTTTATCGGTTTAATGGGGACTTTCCTCTCTCAGGCTCCTAGCCACACTGGTGTTTGTTTGTGTATAATCTATGTTCCAGTTGTGGTGGGTGAGTTAATAGATAAGCCTCCCTTCCCATCCAGCTGCCTTCCCAGTAAAAGTAAGATTCGCCCATTCTTGTTGTTATTTAATTTTAAAAAAACAAACAAACCACAAGATACGGAGCTGCATGCTATATATTAAGGCATCTTATACAATATAACAAACCTTTGACTATCACAGCCTAGGACTTCCGTAAACCTCAACTAATGGTTTTCTAACTTTCTTTCTGATTTTGCATTTTATTTTAATAGTTATTGCTATAAAATCCAAATCCTTCTCAGTCCTTTTTCGCAATAATTCATATACAAAGCTTCTTGCAACCCTACAAGCGATGTCAATTGATTACAATTGTCTTTCAAATATATCATAAATTTCTTCCAATCTTTCAGGAAAGTCTGGTTTTGCTGGTTTTGAATTTTCCCAGTTAATTTCGCCAACTCGGCATAGTCCACCAGTTTCATCTGCCACTCTCACAGACACATTTCCAATGCCAACCTGCTGCTTCCTCTACCCAGGGCCGGATTTAGGTTTGATGAGGCCCTAAGCTCCTGAAGGTAATGGGGCCCTTTATATGTCCAGCTGTCCTTTGTCAACAACAAATTGTCGCTGTTTTTTGTGTTGAATATATGCTATATGGTAGTTTATGGACCTAATAGGTATCTAAAGATATTTGCCACTGTTGCTGTATGTAGGTTTTATTTTATTTGGACACTGGAAATGTACACTGGAAATGTACATCCAGTTTTTCCCCCTTTTTCCCTTTAAATTTTTTTGGGGTCCCCAAGAGAGTGGGGCCCTAAGCTATAGCCTGTTTAGCTTATACGTAAATCCGGCACTGCCTCCACCATTTATTTAGCAAAGTTGTTGAGTTTCTTTTGAGGAAAAATCCTAATTTTTGGATTATTATTTTTGTGTGTGTGAAATCCCAGACGTATGGCAACTCTAATCTAATCATATGACAACTCTTTATAATGTCAGTGGCCCATCTCACATCTGATTATAAGACCTTGGGAAAGACCTCTGCCCAAGACCCAGGGCCAATAGCCTGGCCTATGAACAGTGTAGCACAAGTATGAGCACAGCCTTCCATAGGGATTAAATAGCATAGCTAAGAGCTGGAATACTTGTAGAACTAGGCAAGACAACACCCCAGATACAAAAATTATTGAAGAATCAGCCCAAACTGAGAGTCAGCATACTGTTTTATTCCATTCATTTGAGTTCTGCGTCTCATGAAAAAAAAATTTTTTTTTCTCAGTTTGTTTGTTTGAATTGTTCTGGAAATTGCTAATGTGGCTGCTGGTTTTGCTAGTATTCATTTGCTTTCCTAATGGCTCAAGATCTGCTGATGCTTACCCCTGTTTTGGTGTACCTCTACATTTTTTTAGTTTTTAAAAAATCAGCCTCACAGATGGTGTTTTATGAGCTCTGTTATTTTGGTTTATGAGTGGGTGTTTAACTTTACTGTGAGCTTGCCAAGGGTGTGATAAGGGCTTTGTCCTCCAGTGTAAACTGTTTGGTTGCCACTTTGCTTTAATGTTAATTACATGTTTCATTGTCACTATTTAAATAGATGGAACGAGTGTGTCTGCTGTGCACTGTTCGATTTCTCAGTAGTTATTAAGGAATAAATGCATTTTTAAAAGACTCAGTTCAGCATGTGTTCTGAAATCTTTGAGAAAGAGAAATGTTTTTTTTTAAAAAAAAAAAGTATGTAACAGACTGTGTCTGAGCTGGAAAGAATTCTAAAGAAAGGAAAAGGGAAGTATTTTTAAAAGCATTGGTTCTACATTCATAAAGCACCATGCTACCATCAAAATAAGATTATTGGGTTGGGAGGGTGCAGAGGGACATGATAGCCTGTGGCATGGATGGAAATGTTTTATTTTTCTTTCTTTGTTTAAACAATTTATATACCACTTAGCTACATTAGTCTAGAAGTGGTTTACAAGGTTCGAATGCAAAAAAGTATTATAGTTAAAACTATAATATCAAACTTCAATTAAAATGCATGCTGGAATAAAAGAAGGCACCGGAGGTTCAATAGTGAAGGGGTCTGCCTCACCTCAACTGGATGGGAGTGCCATAAAATTGGGCCCACAATACTAAAAGCACAGCTCTTTGTGGATACGAGTCATGCATCTGAGCTGTGGGAGACCACTGACCCCCCAAAGACCTTATTGGTCGGGCAGCTAAATGATGAATTAGGCAGTCCTTGAGGTATCCTGGATCCAAATTGTGAAGAGCCTCATAAATGGATACAAGAACTTTGAAAGTGGATCAGTAAACATTTTAAAACAATTTTATTGGAGGTTTTTTTAACATATTGAGCACTAAAATACAAATACATTTTGAACAAAAAGCAATATATCAAAAGAAAAAGAAGAAAGAGAGAGAAAACTGGTTCAGTAAACTTTTGAGCAGCTGAGGTATGGAGACCCAGACCAGGCCATAGATCTCAGAGTGGTTCACAATATTAAATTACAATATAAAAAAAAAACACAAAATACATAATAAAAATAAAACCAGAAACAAACCAGTAACACACACACCCTTTGCATCCTATTGACTTTCATATGTTAAGTAAAGGAAGTTCCCTACTACAAGCAAGAGCAAGGAGTTTGCGGATGTAAGAGAGTCTTGCTGTGACCTTGTTGCTACAAATGTGGACCACATCTCTATATTTGGTCCTCCATGAGTAACTAAGGAATAAAGAAGATGTGATGTTAGATTTATGACTGCAACTCACAAAACGATTAAAGAACATGGAGTAATGTCAGATTGGGGCACATGTCTCGGTATTGCATTCTGAATTCCAGATTTAAATAGTTACCACCTTGCTCCCAAGGCTATTCACTCAATGAGCGGAGGCCCATACCAAAATATGGAACCTGCTCCTTCAACAGGTAGTGATGGCCACCAACTTAGACAGCTTTAACAGAAGATCAGACAAAGTCACTGATACTATCAATGGCTACTAGCTATGACTGCTATGTTTTGCCTTCACTGCCAGAGGCAGTATGCCTCTGAATATCCATTGTTGTGACTCACAAGTTGTGACTCACAAGTGCTTTGGCACTTCCCATCTGCTTGGCCACTGTGAGAAAAGAGGGACCTTTGGCCTGATCCAGCCGAACTCTTCTTCCATTCTCCCTATATGGTGAAAAGCTTCTTCGAATGTTACTGTGTGAACACAGCTATAGTTCCTTTCATCAGGCCAAGGACAATGAAGGGAAGATGACAGATTGCCTAGAAAACATTCCTTGTTGAATAAGTCAGCTTCCTAGGTTTGAGAAATATAAAAAAGGCATGCCTTGCATTTTGAGAAAGGAAGGAAGCAACTGAAGAAGTTTTGTGACATACAAGAGTGCCAGCCTGTGACAAATAAGAAGGCGCCTTTTCATGAAGAGTCCACAAACTGGATCTAAATCGGAAGCATTTGTCATCCTCATCCCCATATTTCCTGAGAGACGCGATGCCCAGAGTAGAGTTCTCACCTGATAAAAAAAGTTTTTGATGGGAATTACTTGAGAATGGGCTCAGCAAGTGAATCAGAAATACCTGGGGTATTCAATGTGCCTGCCAGAAGATCATCCTGAAAATGCAGAATTCCCAGTCATGGGAAGGTTTAGAGACATCTTCAGCAGAGTCCACATAGACTTGCCATTCAGACCTTCCAATTGACTATGCAAAGGTTAGTAGTGGAACTGATAGGGTGGTCCAGCGGTTGTCACATGCACGCATTCAGCTAAATGACTAAGTAGCGCTATAGCCTTAGGATATGGTCCCCACAAAACCATACTCTCTCAATGTTGCCTCTTAGGCTGATCATGCCTGAATAGGACATTGGAAATTTCAGCATTCTGTGTTAATTCCAGGGGCCATCGCCACCTGCTTTTTCAAGTAGCTCCCTGCTCAGATCAGGACACCAGCAAATATGTTCATTTATGATTCTTAAAGGGGAAAACCACAAATTTGTTTATTTTTAATCCCTTTAGCCCTGTCATAAGGACCTGCAAACTCCTGTTCCTTGCTGGTCGTCGTAAAAAAATTCCCTATAAACCTATAAACAGAAGAAACGGCGCAGACAGCGCAAATATATTCAAACAGATCTAATTTGTGCAACATGTTCTGCTAATGAATCAAACACATCACAAACATATGACTGTTGCTAAGTTGCTGCTTTTCAGCTGTTTACTTTCCAGCAGCCAAACCAATTGACTGTTTCAGCCTTGCAGCTTCACCCATGGTGTAAAAATCTTCCCCATAACCAAAGGAAGAGCACCATGATAATTTCAAATTGTACATAATCAGAGTTCTTAAGGGGATGTTTTACATAACAGTGAGCTTCCCATGAATAATTATTTCATACTAATTAATACACATGCCCTCTTACTCCATCTTCAAAACTTCGGCTTCCATCATTACCTAACCATGACTGGAATACAGAGAAATGGCTTGGCATTGCACCGGATCTTGCAAACCTGATCCCATCTCCAGGATTACGACATGGAAATGAGCTATCCATAAATATTAAAAATTATCTTCTTTGCACAGATGTTCACTCCACTTATCTGCAGAATTTCTGGATCAAATATTCAATATGAATATGTTAGTATCCACCAAAGATTGCTTTTGGCAGGCTGTGTGTTGATATCAGCAGGAAATAAATAGGAAAACATTAAAAGGTATAAAACTTTAAAACAATAGCTTAAAGGTGTTTTACAAAGTACAGATGGCATATACTGCTCAAGTGGATGGCTGCTGCAGAATGATAAATAGTGTGTACTGGTGGAACACATGTACACACACGCACATACACACAAATATGGCTTGGAAATAATTGATCCTGAGCAATATGTTGTGCATATATATAAGGCAGAATGAAACAAATGAAAATTGGTATTACAAATGACTAGCTTGAAACAACCATTGTGGACTTATTGGCACTTGTGAGCAGCAATTGCATGGAAAACTTTGACTAGAATGTACTGAAATGTAGAGACCAAGTTGTTTAGCATGTACCATTTTGACCTAACCGCAAGCAATAGATAGACAGAAGCACCACAAATTGCTTCTAGCTGCAATCCAGCATCTAGTTACCTGGGAGCAATTCACACTGAAAGCAATAAGACTTTCTTCCCAATCATCGTGCACAGAGTTGCACTGTAAAGTGCTGCACGCATAGTGTTCACATTTAAACTGGCATCTCAGATGCTGCAGGGCTGGGGGCTTTGTTCCCACCCCGAGAGGCTGGCGAGGCATCAGGATACGTGTGTGCATTAAATAGGGGTGGAGTGAGACCTGGGTATATAAGCTAATGCTGCCTCTCTAACTTCCTCTTCAGTTCCTCTGAAGCATTGTGGGTACTGGTAATTTATGTTCATGTTACAGCATAGTGGGATTGTTGTGTCCAGCATTCTGACTGGATAGGGATACTTGAGTTGTTTGGTTGCCTTCTCTAACCTGGGGATTAGTGACAGGAGAAACTGGCTTTGGTGGTTAGCTCAGCTGGTAGAGCATGGGACTTCTAATCTCAAGGTTGTGGGTTCAAGCCCCACCTTGGACAAAAGATTCCTGCATTGCAGGGGGTTGGAGTAGATGACCCTTGTGGTCCCTTCCAGCTCTATGACTCTATGATCTATTAACCACTTTATGTAAGTTTGGTAATGGTTGCTAGTGTGAAAAGCTGTAAGACCAGATTTGTTGGGGGGGACCCTGAGGCGGGCACATTTTAATGCTTAGTTGTGGTGCCAATTTTTGTACATCTGTTCAGTTGTGTCTTATGTTCCCTGTCCCCATGAATATTTTTCTGACATGGGTTGATGGCTAACGTTAGTTCTGTTGAAAAATAAAAAATAAAAAGACTGTTCACATGATTTCAGTGGTCTAAGGCCTGGTCCACACATGTAGCAAATGAGGTGGCAGAATCCTGAATGCACTGAACCACTTGAAGGTGGGAGATTTCATTTTCAAATGATCCTGCTGCATGGGTATAATATGATCAAACAAGTTTTGGGGTAATGAAAATTATCTTTTAGTCTTACCATGTAGTCCAGTCATGACAGCATTCATTCCCTTGTTCTTGAAGCTGATGTAATCCAGCCCAAGAGAATGAGTATAGGGGGGGGGACCTTACAGCATGAGGCACTGTATTGAAGCTGAAGGGGTTGTCATAGACCAGGCATCCCCAAACTCGGCCCTCCAGATGTTTTGGGACTACAACTCCCATCATCCCTAGCTAACAGGACCAGTGGTCAGGGATGATGGGAATTGTAGTCCCAAAACATCTGGAGGGCCAAGTTTGGGGATGCCTGTCATAGACCCACTACATTGCATATCACAGTGCCAGTGTGTAAAAGAACCAAAAAGCTAAATACATGGATGGTTTGCTCCATGAAAAGAACTGCCGTTTTAATCTGTGTGAGAGAGCTGCTGCTTTGTAGACATTACCGAGTTAGATGCACCAATGTCTGATTTGTTATAAGGCAACTTCCTAGGTTCCTCTTTGGCAAGTTGGAGTGTTGGACTGGGACATAGGAGACCAGGGTTCAAATACCCAGTCAGCCATGAAGCTCACTGAGAGACCTTGGACCTGTCACAGTTGGTAAAGTAAGCTGTCCTTGAGCTCACAGGATTCCTGTGAAGATGAAAGGAGGAAAACCATATATTCTGCCTTGAGCTCATCAGAGGAAAGGTGAGGTAGAAATGTAATGAAGAGATAAAATAATAAAATGAATGTGCTTCTTCCCCCAAACACCTTGCTGCTGGCTACTACAGCTGCTCTTTCCATACAGCCTTGTAAAACATAGGGCCCCGATGTGTCTTTACAGTACTGGAAGCAAGATAAGGCAGTAGGCACAGTCCACAGGCTAAATATATGTGTTTATTCTATGCAACTAATATTCCATATGCCACAAAATGGAAGACCATTAAACCTGCCATCTTCACAGTAAGAATCACATTGTCTGTTGTTTGACATATGCAACATGCTCTTTAATATAACCCACCAAGTCCTCCAACTTTATCTGAACCTTTTAGTGATGCAATCTTCATAGCTGATCCATGGCACAGGATGACACACTCTTGCACCTTTCCATGTGCGATCCAATGTAGATGCACTTAGGTTGTTCAAAGGTTGATCCATTGTATTACGCATAGTTTATTACTTCCCTAATCTAAGTTATGGATTGTGCACTTCATACATTTATTGGAGGCCTTCATTTTTATTTTTATTTTGCTGGTTACGAAAAGGAGATCGTTTCTGTTCCTTGGTGTGAAAAACTACAAAAGGAAGAACTAGTGGATGGTACAGGCCCGTAACACGCCTTCATTTTCCTTTAATCTCCCGTTGCAGTGGTGTGTGTCATATCTAATAGAACTTCGGTCTTAAGGCAAATAGGCTGCAACAAAAGTACTTCTGTTGGGAAGAATCAATCTCCCCATGAGATTGTATTTGCTGGGATTATACAGAGCGAATAATGTTCATCTCTTTCAGTGGTGTGGGGAGTGGAGCGGCAGCAGTGCCCTCCTAGTGGTAATGCTCTGGTGATAGGAATGGAATACTGACATGGAATTGCAGCTGGGCAAAGTCTGGTTCAGCCTGGTGACAGCCAGGAGCTCCATCTCCATCCCTGCAAATGGCAGCAACCCCTTTCTCAGGATATAACTGCTGCTTCGAAATAAGGGCCATTGATTTCTGTGGGACTTACCATGTGCCAGGCGGCAGAGGAACCAACCCCCCCATGGCAGGTTGTCCGGAAAGGAGAAGACAAAAGTCCTTACCCTCTGCTTTTTATTCAATATTCACAGAGAGAGGTTTGGGAATACAGCCTCTTGGAATAATGGCGTTGTCCCAAGTGAATCTCCACCCCCTCCGTCTCTCTCACTTCCTCATGAGTGCTGAAAAGTGCCATCTGCCTTTGAGCTCTTTGCTCTCCTACTTTCAAGGCTCACCATGTTCTGGGAGAGGGTGGGTATGGAATGCTTTCTAAAGACACTGAGTCTGTCAGCTGTCGCCCCCTTGGTGCTTCTTCTTCTTCTTCTTCCTCCTCTTTTCCCATTATTTCTCAGGTTTCCCCATCATCTGCCTCTGAGCTATGACCTCCCCCAAACCCCTGTTGTAATTCTGAACTGTTGTCTTCTTCTCTGGAAGGGTCAGGCTGGGGAGGTGGTCTCCACCATTCCTCCTCTGCCCAGTCCCCAACACCATATGATTATTATTTTTTCCTTCATGTGGGGAGAGAGGCTGGGAGAGTTAAAGCAATGTAAGAACATCCATGCGGGTGCCCTGTTCCTCTTCCCATATATGCTTCCTTACATGCGAGTTTCGAACATGGTAAAGATTTACACTATTCTTCCCTCAGTAGTGCCAGGAAAAAGCAATATAAGGCATAGCTTGCATTCATTCAGTCCTCAGGGTGGCCTAAGACAAGGAGAAAATAAAAATCTCCTGACTTCCCTCATCTCATCAAGTAATTCCATTCAATATTATTATTATGGAAAACATAAGAGTTATTGTGGATGACAGAAAATATAAGTGTTTCCATGCTTTATTTATGATCCCATTTCACTGGTGCAGGAAAGTTGTCATTTCTGCTCAACATACATCAAAACGGTAGAAGCTGAATAATGTTTCCATGTTTCCTAAAGGAGAAAAAAAGAACATGTTGAGTAATGAAACAGAGGACATTGTGGAGTCACAGAGCGGGACGGGGGGAAGGAATGAACAGGTATCCTTGTTATCTGGTATTACTGTCCATCTTTGAAAACAGATTGAAAGTACCTGAGTGTTTTGAAATTGTAATTTCTGAAAGCTGATTTTCTTTTCTTTTTTTAGGCTTTCTAGGCTGGGGTGGGTGGAACAGATGCGCTAAGTGACGTGCTCTGTCATCACAGGATATTTTACTCCTGCCGCATCTTCACATATGAGGTACATGTACACAAATACAAGAGACTGTCGTATTCAATATTAGCATTTTATTGGGATTTTTTTAAAAAAAAGACAGTGTAGTTATAATGAGTGGGACAAGGATTGTCTCATGTCTCAACGTGGTGTGAATTCAGCATTCAGTAAAAGAAAACAACAATGGGAAATCACACACTGTAGGAGTGTAGTGGCCAGCATGACTAAGCTGCTACTGGCAAACCACAGAGCCTAGGGCTTGCCGATCAGAAGGTCGGCGGTTCAAATCCCCGTGACGGGGTGAGCTCCCGTTGCTCGGTTCCTGCTCCTGCCAACCTAGCAGTTCGAAAGCACGTCAAAGTGCAAGTAGATAAATAGGAACCGCTGCAGTGGGAAGGTAAACGGCATTTCCGTGCGCAGCTGTGGTTCGCCAGAAGCGGCTTTGTCATGCTGGCCACATGACCTGGAAGCTGTACGCCGGCTCTCGGCCAATAAAGCGAGATGAGCGCCGCAACCCCAGAGTCGTCCACGACTGGACCTAATGGTCAGGGGTCCCTTTACCTTTAATACTTTCCGCACTAACAAGGATGGCTAGTATTTGGCCCTCCAGAAGATGCTAGACTGCAACTCTCATCATCCCTGACCAGTGGCCATGCTGGCTGGACCAGATGGGAGCTGGAGTCCAGCAGCAGGTGGTGGACTCTCCTTCTTTCGAGGTTTTTAAGCAGAGGTTGGATGGCCATCTGTCATGGATGCTTTAGCTGAAATTCCTGCATTGCAGGGGGTTGGACTAAAAGACCCTACAATTCTATGAACACCTGACCACAGGCTCCCCACCTCTGATTTAGAAGATGGAGTTTCTCAAAAGAGGCACTGCTTGTCTCATCCCAGCATGACAAGTTGCTGCTGCTCTGAACCAGCCTAGCTTCCCCTAGTTCTGCTTTTCAGGACAGGTTAACAGTGGCAAGGTACAGGTGTGGGACTTCTGGTCTATGGACCTATTAGGCACACCACAGGTCCCCTATTTGGCCTATGATGCCAACCCTCAAACCATTGCCACCTCATATGTGACATCAGGTGAACAATGTGTGGATTCATTGGCAACAGATCCCACTGGGAAGAGCTCCCTAAGGCAGCTGAGGGTCTTGCCTCCCTGTCAAAGTTGGACCATTGGGGTGGGGGATTTCCCCAACCCTGTGGTAAAGTAACAAACCATCTCTCTTCAGGGGGCAGCTCGCCATATCAACTTACAACTTATTTCATTTATTATTGTTATTATTGATTTCTATTGGTTTATTAGTTTGTTTGTTGCTTGTATAGGATATTTTGTTTTGTAGCGTTTGATGTGTTTGTTTGTTTTTTGTCTTTTTATATATGTTGTAAGCCACTCAGAGTGGCTGCGGAAACCAAGCCAGTTGGTCGGGATATAAATTTAAAAAATATTATTACAATTATTATGAACAGAAGCCTCTCTTTCTGGGAAGAGAAAGAGATTCCTGTTGTGAATCTCTTCCTGTTGTGAATCACAAATTCCTGTTGCGTTAGGGGCATCTCGTTTTGCTTTGTTTTCACACCATACATAATGCTGAACAGTATCTTCCTGATCGCTGGGCAGGGGTTGAAGGATGCTTTATTTCTGAGTGAGTTTAGCTGTTGTGATCTTACCACTGTAATCATGGTGGTTCTTCAACAAAATGGCGCCCTTTGTAGTTAGAACCCCATAAATATAAAGACCCCCAATCATAGATGCCAACTCCTAGAGGCTGAGGCAGTTTCAGCTCACTGAATGTATTTTTTGAGGGGACTGGGCCCCCTCAATTTTCAGAGGGCATTTGGCTCCCCCCTTCCTCCCAATCCTCTGGAGAAGCCAGCATCTCTGCCCCCAATACAGAAGTTATCCAGGAACACAGCAAACCAGCACTGGACATTATGGCACACTTTGGGAGAGAGCAGTTTGAAATGCATCTTGGCACAGCTGAGAACTGTGTCAGAACACTTGGGAAGTGCGAAAGCTGGTGGCTAACTAGTCTGGGAGGCTGCGTATCAGGGTCAGCTCATATTGGAATTGCAATTGCTTGCAAGCTGTGAAGTGATAATCGGCTAATGCAGTGAGTGGTCCTAAGAACTGTGGATGTTTGGCCATGTAATAAAGCATTTGTTCATAATGCCATGAAATTGGACATTTTTACTGTACAATACACAATTCTTCTGCATTGAGAAGCCCAACATTTTTGTATGCCCCTGCTGTGACCTGCCTGTCACTTCTTCTTGCTGTCCAAGTATCCCCTCAAGGGGAAACGGCAGAGGACAGAGGCAGCTGACAATACTATTCTGATCTCTCTTTTCCATTTTCTTCCTCCTTTCTTAGAGAGACACCCTGGAATGTTCATTAAAAATCATCTCTGAAGTGTTTAGGTGTATTCCTAAGTGTATCTAGGAAATGGTTTTGGGATATTCCCTTTGAGAACGAAAGGATCTGTTTCCTGGGTATTAAAGCTTTGTCAGTATGAAAGAATGCTACCAGACAAAAACAAGTGTTTACAGCATCAGGTGACTTCCATAAATAATTTCAGTTCCATGGATATGAAAAGCCTTCTTCCAGTTGCACTATAGCAATGGCCCTTCGACAGAGAGAATCACGTCTTCAGACAGTGCCAAAGGCACAGGATTAGCACCTATGTGTTTGTTGGCAACCAGTTCATTCCTCAGCCTCTGGATAGCGAATCACACCAGCAGAGTTTGGAAAAAACATTTTGGCTGCTGCATTATGCCTTCCTCTTGACCTCACCTCAGGGTGTGCTAGGACTTGTAAGTCTGGTGTTAGATTTCCTTGCAGGTTGGCTTGCAAACAAATTAAGAGTGTAGACCATCTCTTTCCTCTGGAGTTGTCTCCTGTGGCTGGCTAGCTGGCTGGACACACTCAGTAATTTTTATACCCAGCATAAAATGCAACATAAATAAAAAGCAAGCCTGTGAATTCAGTTATGCTTTAGCCGAAGCTTAAATATTTGCAGATATCAATACTGGATGCACTTTCCTGGAGGGGGGGGGGGAACACATTGGCCAATTCTTTTATAAGAATAATAGCAATTACTAACAGGGATATCAAAATTGCCGTTGGGCGCAGTACAACAAGTTGCAGAATTCCTCCCTATTGTGGAGCTGTTTCCCCATTGCTGCTAGCTAGCTGACCCGCTGACCCTCGTGATCAATAATACGGAAGCAACTTTCCTCCACTGCACATGCTCAGTGTTCAGACTGATCAAAGCCATTCCCCAGCTGCCCAGATCCACTGTATAGCAAAACAGAGAGATAGGCAGTTCTCTTAAAGGGACAGAAACACGGGTTACGTGAGGTGATCGGAGAGCTTAAGGCTGCGATCAGTAAGCACCAGCCATGCCACAATTTGAAGGCAATGGAAGTTTGCGTTTCGCGTCGCTGTGGGAAGTTGAGCTATTCATCCAGTCAGAAATGTTAGCCTGCTGTGAAGGCCCATTACAAAGTAAAAACTACCAGTTATGAAACATAGAACAACAGCGCAGAAATGAAGATCTCATACCACGCTTGTCAATTGTCCTGCTGCATAGGCTGGACAAAATACTCGGTTAAATGGAACTTTATAAATGATCAAAAGACGTGGGGAAGGAATAAAAGTTGATACAGCACTGTGCCGTAAGCAGCGTTAGGAGCAAGGCTCGGCAAGGCAACGTTGGCGGAGAACTCTCGCCAGATAACAGTTTTCCGGCTCAGCAGGAAGACATCTCTGGCTGCGAATCAGAAGGTGAAGACATACGTAACATTTTTAAAGCAGTGAGGCTTATGTGACAGTGCATTCCCTTAATATACCTTTTCCTCTCCAGGGTTCTACAGGCTTGAAGCAGAGGCAAGCTGTGCAGAGAGCTGATTGACTGCTCCCTCCTGTGTCCCTCCCCCAAGTTGCCAGAACGGGTTTTTTTGCACCTTAAATATGTTTCTTTTATTTCTCTGCAGCAAACAAGAGGATGGAACATGGACAATTGGCAGCACCCCTGAAGGTGAGGGGAAAGAATGGCTACTGAGCCTGCATCTAATTTGCTGGTATGCACATCCATCATTTCTGTTGCAAAACCAAGTGGACACGGAAGCTGAATTCATCGTGAAATAAGGTTCTATTTTTTAAAAAAAAAAATGCATGAAAAAACATTCGTTTCAGTTTTTATCCTTGTAACGTAAAGCAAAAATGTGGCATACTTGTATAAAGAGTCTGTTGTGCTTTGCCTGTACTCGCCATTCAGGGCTGGCCCAAGACAGAAATGGTGAAATATCAGCAATTTCTCACCCAAGTCTCAATTCAAGGCCAACTCTAAGCACCTCGTTGTTAGCAAAGTTACTTAAATAGCAGAGATCGAGTCCGGCGGGGGGGGGGGGGGGGAGAGACACCCTGATAATACTTTACTAAGCAAAACTAAACAGTGTCTAATTTGAGGAGAAAGGAAAAGAGAGGTTTTGTCTTTCCTGGGGCAGGCTTTGTACAGAGCAGGAAGACATGCAATCAAACATACAAAAGAAAGCTCCCTCAGAAATACACAGCCAATCAGTTGACTTGCTGCTGCCATGAATATCATGCCAGTTTGCCTGGTTGCCACACCTCTACATCTATTGGCTAGTTGATTTAACAGAATTAACCCTTAAGTCACACACAGAATGATATCTGCTGTTGCGTTTTCAACACTGACAATCTGTCCTCTTAAAAAATCTTGTTTCTTGGCTCAGGCTCTGCATATAGGTCACATCCCACAATACATTTAACACACATTAGAAGTTCATGGCATCCACCAAAGGATCCTGGGAACTGTACTTTATCCCTCACAGAGGTATAATTCCCAGCACCCTAAACAAACTACAGTTCCCAGGAGTCTTTGAAGGGACCTATTTGCTTTATATGTGTTTGAAATGTAGGGTGTGGATGTGACCATGGATCATTTAAAATACCTACTGATCCCTATAATATATGAACTATCAGTCATATAAAATACATTTCCACTGAAATTAATTTGCTAGTGAAACTGCATGAATGAAACATAATAAAGAAGAAACTATAATGCTTTCCCAAAGATAATCATGATTACTGAAAATTACTGGTTTCAACCCTAGTTAATTTCCCCCTTTAGTATGCAATGGTCGTTCTATATATCTGACAGCAAGTTTTTACTTATTTTTGTAATTTTATGTAAATACAGTAATTAATTATAAACAACCAAACCTGCCAGAAAATCACATTCAATTAAGTAAATTCAAATATAAAATTGACTTTTAAAAAAACCAAAACTACAAAGCCTAGTAAATGCTAAAGCAAGGATTGAACCTTTGCTATCTAATTGCTGTAGAGTGCCACTGTATTTTTATCCTCCTGATCCTCATTTTAGTGAGGCATTAAAGGTTTAATCCCAAACTATGGCTTTCATTACTTGCGAGGGTTTTTCTCAGGCTATTAGCATCACTTTTGTGTAGTGCTTCTTATGTAAATTATGGAAAAGTGGAAGATGGAGTCACTATATAATTATCCCTTCATACTTACACTGAAAACAAAACTGTGCATATGGTAGACACAGTTAACAGTACTTTATAATATTTTCTGCACTCTTTTGCTCACTTAATAAAGTGTACACTGTGTCTCTTACTCAAGCTGGATTCTACTTTCGAAAGTCTTTAAAATAATATTCACAACACCTGGTAGAAGAAACTCATGTTTCCTTTTAACCAAATACAGACCCTCCAAGTGCCCATATTTTCAAGGGACTGTCCCAGATTTAGAGAAGCTGTCCCGGTTTCTGATTTGATCATGGAATGTCCCGCTTTTCCTTAAGACATCCCTGTTTTCATCGGAAAAATGTTGGAGGGTATGTGAATAATCAATGGGGAGTTTTTCACCCAAGGGCAACATACCCTCATGAGCATGCCAATGGTACATGTCAGGCTTCAGGGAATTGGCTTCCTCCCCCTGTGGCAGTAGATAAGGAGAACAAAGGAAAATGAGTCTTCTTACCAGTTAGAAACTTTAATAATCACAGCGAGAAAACAAAGAACCCATCTCCTAGGAATGGCGGTGCTCCCAATTAAGGATTCCTCCCCCTTACATCCCTATTAATCTACATCACTTCTACATCTTGTAATCTGAGTTTGTACCCTCTGTGCTTTGTGTGCTTTCTGTTCTGCCACTTTCTGAGCTCTTCTTGACCTTGGGGAGAGTGGAGAAATGCTTACCAGAGATAGTGAACCTGTTAACCCTCTCTCTTCCAGTGTCTCTTCTCCTAGCTGTTCCCCATTCAGTATTTCCCAGCTTCTGCCTTCTGCACTATGTCCCTCTGCAAACCACTGTTCCAAATCTATACTGTCCTCCTGCTCCTGGGAAGATTCAGGGTCCGGATCAGGAGCAGGGGGAGGGGGAGGCTCCCACCATTCCTCCTCTGTGCAGCCCTCCTCAGCACAGTCCCTGACAGTACATGTATAAAGTTGGTTCGTGGGTCAAGGTGAAGAATAGGAGGAGAAAGCCAGTGTGGGCCTGGAGACCAAGGAGCAAGTGGGCCACCCCACCAACTGTTCTTAAATAAATCTGAGTTTACCTGATGTGGTGGGAGTTTGTTTCTAAGAAATACAGCAATGCCGGGCAACAACATATTGCGCATGGCCAGAGGCTAAGAATGGGCAGAGCAGCAGAGGTGACTCTTGCCTTTCCAGAGCAGGCTACATTCAAGCCCTGCAAAATCCATAGAATTCTACATACATGTGACTCCCCACTTAAGTGGGCGTAACGTTCCGGCACCCCATGCGCATACGTGAAAATCACACAAGTGGGGTAAACCCTCTAAACACCTATTAAATGCTCTCTCTGCTGCTCTCGCTCCAGAATACTACTCTCCAAAAAAATAAAAAATATGGTACCGAAAAGATCCACAACTGGAATTGAAGCTCTGGGGCTGGGATTAGGCTAGAGGATGTGTGGGAAAGCAGTGTCTGCTGCGCTACCGTGCACATCAGCTGTTAGGCGGGGAGGCTAAGCATCCAAAACAAAGCCCCTCTGCACCTCCAGTCTCTTCTCTGCCTTCACTAGGTCCTCTTTGGGCTCCAGGGAGGGTATCCTTGCAAGACACAAGGACTTTCCTGCTCTGTCCCTCCATTTCCGGGTATGAATTAAAAAAAAAATCTTCCCCACTGCACATACACAGTCACACGTGAGTTAATCACATGCAAGTGTGTGTGTGCAGGGGTGCCTATACATCTCCATTCAGTGAGGGAAGAGACATTATCACAGTTGAAGGGCATGTTCTACGCAGGTAAAAGAATCCAGTTTTTGTGTTGAGCAGAACGACCGAGGGCTGTGGCTTGGGAGATTGTGTGGTATGCAAAGGGGACTGGAATTTTGCACTTGATACCTAGGTCTGAGATTCCCCACCCCTACTCAATAGCCCTGTTCAGACGTTCACTCATGGGATTAGCATCTGGAACAGGCAGCCCCAAACTTTGGCCCTCCAGATGTTTTGGACTACAATTCCCATCATCCCTGACCACTGGTCCTGTTAGCTAGGGATCATGGGAGTTGTAGGCCAAAACATCTGGAGGGCCGCAGTTTGGGGATGCCTGATCTGGAAGATGGGGAACTGTCCACCCCTCATAGGGCTGCCTGGTCAGGGACCTACATGTGAGTCATGGGAGGCAGGCCCCAGTGATGTCATTAAGCCTGACACTTCAGTCATTAACCACAGTCACTGGGAGCATGTCACTCAGATAAAAAAGCTCAAAGTCTAATAAAGGAGCAAATATGTCAGTGGTTGGAAATTAAGATTATGCGCAGTTTGCAGATTTAACATACAGTGGTACCTCGGGTTACGAACCCTGATCCGTTTCAGGGTGCCGTTCGCACCCGAAAAGTCCATAACCTGAGTGCCGCTTTCGCGCATGCCCAAAAGCGCGATATCGCGCTTCTGCGCATGCACAAACTGTGCAGAACGCTTCTGCGCATGCGAGCGTGGCGAAACCCAGAAGTAAACACTTCCTGGGGTTGCCGCATTCGCAACACAGAAAAACGCAACTCGAAGCGTTCGTAACCCGAGGTATGACTGTACAGAATAAGAGAACAAGAAGAATATACGTTTAAAGAAGACTGGAAAATATTTATTGATTATCTGGGTGGAAATTTTGTACATTTAAAAACACTGGTAGCATTCAGATAAATTCAACAGTGTAAATAAGTTTTGGTGGTGTAATAATGGATTACTGAATGGTTTAGTGCATGTAAAATATGCAGGGATGTATATTCCATATATATATATGGAAATTAAGATTAAATTGACCTCTCAAGTGTCAAAAGAGGTGTGCCTTCAGTCAGGAATGTTACATTTCTGAATGATAACAGCTATAGTTTCTATGAAACCTGAATTCATGCCCAAATCATTCATTCTGCTCAAGCACTCTGGAACTATTTATACATACAAGGTGGAGTTCAGCAATTCTAGAAAATGTATTACTATTGTAAACTTGCCACAGATCAAAGTTAAGCCCGTTTTGACCCCACATTCAGTGTGGAAAGCAGTGGCAGCCAACAGTATATTTTCAAAACTGAGTGCAGGGTGCATTGACTGTTAGATGTCCTTAATCCTATTGTAGAGGATCCTTATGGCTTAATGAAAAACTTATTTTGTTTTGTTTTTATAGGATTTTATATCAGAGCTTCCAAAGAGTGTCATTTCAAATACATTCTTGTGCCTTTCATTTTCAATGGGAGGACGAATGAACACACTGAATACCCCCTGGTGTGAAGCTGACAACTGAAGATGAGCAAAAAGTAATACTTTGTTTTTATCTAGCCTAGAGACGAGTTTGTGGGGAAACCAGTTATTGACCTATCCAGGACCCAGGTAAACATATTTAAGAATTCTGCAGTTGTGGGGAGATCAGCCAGATGACAGCATGAGCCCTTCAGAAAGTGTTCAGTAGTTTGAACTTGAAGATTAAGCATATCACCCAAAACTATTCACCCCCCATGTGTATTTCACTCTCACTAGACACAGCCCTCTTCTGTAGTTACTTCATATTTCTTGAAATGCAGGTTGTACTGAAGTTGGAATGGAAGAAATTGGGCTCTTTTTAAACTGTAATCACATGGAGATTAATCTCTTAATGGTTGTTTGATGCAATTTGCAGAGACAAAACGAGGTTGGCCATTAACTGATCACTCAATGGGATGGTTACTTTTACAATACATGGGTTTGCAAATACATTTACTGTAGCCACACGTCACATTTAGAGGAAAGTGCATGGGTTTGGACCAGGTTTTCTTGAGTATGTTATAACTCCATCTACCCATTTAAGAGAGTGTGAGGATTTAGGAGACAGTGGGCTGTGGTTTTCTTGGGGGCATTTCTGTTCGCCCACTAAGCACATCCATTTGATCCACTTGGTTCACTTTTAGCACTGGAAGGCTAAAATTCTAAGTAGAGCTCATACACACTCACATTTTTACATGTGACATTTTAAATAGATAAATACCTTGAAAGCTGTTCTAAGGTTTTTATAGTCTGTGTACATTGGCATCCGTCTGTCTTGCAAGACTATGGAGGAGTGCATCTTGGGGGGAGAAGTCCAACTGTTGGAAGGTTACAGCACCTGCTGTAGAGGTAGAGACCAATACAGGTGAGACATTTTCTGTTGCAGCTGGGGCAGATGAGGGCATCTGGTTGTGCTGCTGCAGATGCTCCATGGCATTTCTCCTCTCTGTGCTCCTCCCAGCAGTCATTCCTCCTCTGGTCACAGCTATGGAGGCATGACCTGAAAGTCTGTCTCCAGGCATTGTGGTTGTCTGCAAGGGATCCCCGCACAGCGGGGATGATGTTGCCAGCCTTCATGTCATGTTTGCTGACATCTTTCTAATGCAGGGTTGGTCTGCCAACAGGCCTGGTACCTGAAGCCATCTGCCCATAGAGCATGTCCTTAGGGATCCTACTATCCTCCATTCTGTGGTCATGACCAAGCCACCATAGACATTTTGATGGTAAAAACTGTTTGACAGTGGAACAGACTACCTCGGAAAGTGATAGACTCTTCTTCAGAGGTTTCTGAATAGGGGTTGGGTGGCCATCTGTAAGGGATTATTTAGCTGTGAGTCCTGCATTGCAGAGGGTTGGACTGCATGTCCTTCCAACTCTACAATTTTGTTATTCGAACTGAACCCATGAAAAGTGGAATTAAAATAACTCTCTCCTAAAAGTTTGAAAAACAACAACCAAACTAATGCAAGTTTGACATGGCAGGGGATGACTGAATGAATAAAAAATGGATCAAAGCATTGATTTTTAATTGTTTATTAGGAAAGAGTTTGGGAAGGATACTAAAACCCCACTACTCTTCTAAATGCTCTGTTTTCCGAAAACCAACTCATAGAAGAACCATGTGAAAAAGAAACACTTTTATTTACTTCAGCATCCTTCCTCCAACCCCACAAATCACTCTGGGAAAATAATTCACTGTACTTAAAAGCTAGATCTGTCTGTCAATACCAGGTGGTTGCCCCCACCTGTCCTCACTTCAGCCTAGTGTTTTTCCCTAGCCCCCCAATCCTTTCTGCTTGCCTGGATGGAGAATAGAGAGATGCGTGGGTGTTGAAACTAGCCTACTGTACAAAATTCACAATCATTGTTCCACTCATTTTTTCTCTGTCTCTGCCACCATCAGCGTGTGGCCCTCGGATTAAAAAAATTGTTCCACCTCTGCTCTGGTCCAAGACACTTCTCTGATATATAACAAAAGTACTTCAGGTCTTACAGTTATATTCACCTTCAATGATTTATTCTTTATACAGGAAGGAGTCTTTGAACGCAAATTCAGTTAAGGCTATGAAGGTCTTTTCCTCATGCTAATTGGGTTCCTATGCCTTTTACCTCCTCAAAACAACTGGTATTCAACTGGTTCAACTCCTCCCAGGACAAACTTGCAGTGATACAGAAGTGTTCACCCGCTGAATTTCTCTCAGTCTTGAGCTGGGAGTGGGGGTGGGGAAGTGAACCACTATCAGCCCAATGCAAACTATCAGACAATGCCTTCTGAAATGTAGTTAAACTCCCTTGCTTCTTGTGACACACTATAATCTCACACCCTCTAACATTTGGAGAGGAAAATAGGTACATTAAGTCTGAGTATAGCTAATAGTAGGTTAGGAAGTAAGAGCTGTGAAAAAGCTGTTTCCAAAGGGATCTGGCGAGTGTGACTGGTCATGCCCCATTATTTTGGAAACCTCAACTTCAGACTATAAATTTCCTTGTAGCTTTTCCACATTTCTCTCCTGCAAATCATACATCCTTCAGCATGTTCTTCAGCAAACTCCCATATATCAAGGTGTTCAGAATCTTATACACACTCGCTCTTATATACCTGCTCATTTCAAAGGTCAGCAGATGCTAACAAAGTAGTAAAATGCTACATCTAAGAGACAACATACTTGAAGGAGCATGCTGGAAAAGCATGCTTGTAAGAAGATGTACTTTAGATTTATGCACAGATAGGATCATGAACCCAGTATGTGGCACACTGTTGTCATGATATAGCAAGAGAGAAGTGCAGAATGAATTGGTTCCAACTGAAAAGGCAGACTCAGTAGGAGACTGACTTACCTCTAGAAGTCTTAGTTTGGTTAGAAAGAATGAGCAGGTGGGGAGGCTGCAGAGCCCTGGGTAAATGTCTAATGGAGGGGAGGGACGACACACTTAACCACCTTGCAGGAGTAGCCACACTGCACACCTGCAGCCACCAAGCATTCAAAAGAAATTCTAAAGCGCCCTGTGATTGATATGGCAAAACATAAGCCTCTTTCAGAGGTGAAGGGGGAAAGGTGAGGAAATTGGAAAACAGATTTCAGCCCAGCAGATCAGGCATAAAATGGAGTAAAAGTATGAGAAAGGACAATTAGTCCTTTGACACACATTTACTCCATTTTATGCCATGAAGCAAAGGTTAGCACTTACAATGTTATGCCTGTAATTGAAATATATCCTTTTGTTAATCTCGTTAAAATTAGTGGGGGGTTTTTTTGTAAAAACAACAACAACAACAACAGCTCTGTTGTAGTCATAATGTATCATCCCTGTTTCTCATTGCATGCTGAAACCTGACAGTAAATAATTAAAATGTTTCCATAACCCCATGCAAATACAGTTGTTCTCTGGTTGGACAAATTTGCAGAGCAAGTTGACAGGCTCATCTGTAATTATAACTGCCATCAAAGATCATGATCCTTACCAAGTCAGATTAATTTACATATTAAGCATCCGTCTGTAGAACTTGTCATAGAACATTGTTGTTAGTGCCAAGAACTGCATGCAAGCTTAAATAAATACATATTTACCTTGGCCCTCCAGTGATATTTTTAACGCTGAAACTGGATACATGAACAATGAAGAATTTATTGTCTTTAAGCTCCTCCTTCAATTTGTCACACTCCAACACATTGCATATTTAGTAAGACAGGAACTGGGTAATGGGACATTAATTTTGCAAAGACTAGAAATTAAGCTCTGCACACAGGCCAATCTTTCCCATTGTCAGCTCTGGCTGAGAAAAGTATACAAAGCATTTGTAAAGCTCCATCTGCCATAACTGGCAATGAGAGCCCATGGGATGTTCTGGATCACAGTCTCTGTGTTAAATAACAGAATATGGTTGGAGGAGAAACTCAGTTCTGCTCACATTGTAACACAGATCTATGTAATTCACAGTGTTCAAAACAATGTGTGAACTCGAGGGCAAGCTGTCCTTTGAAATTTACACCGTTTACACTCTTACACAGTTCTTTTACCAAAAAACGTGTACAAAAATGTGTACATTAAGGGAAAGTATCCATATGAAAATAACACACACACACACACACACACACACACACACATTAGATTAAGGCAGGCTTCCTCAACCTCGGCCCTCCAGGTGTTTTTGGCCTACAACTCCCATGATCCCTAGCTAGCAGGACCAGTGGTCAGGGATGATGGGAATTGTAGTCTCAAAACATCTGGAGGGCCGAGGTTGAGGAAGCCTGGATTAAGGGGAATTCCCTGCAAAACTGTACATAAGGCGAAACCGCATTTAAATGTGTACATCAGGAAAATTTAAACTAAAATGCTAGTGAATTTAAAGGGGGACTTTAAAAAAAATCACAAACACATACAAAAATGTGGTGAATTAAAACTGGAAAGTGAGAGAAAAACTGAAAATTGACAGATTCATCCGAGTATTTGTGGATTTTTGCTTTGGTCTTTGTTTCTTTCTTTCTTTGTTTGTTTGTTTGCAAACTATCCACTCAACTAAGAAGTTTAATTCTAATATGTTTTGTATATAGGGTGGTTTCTGAGCAACTTGTGCTCAGAGTAGACCCACTGAACTCACTGAATTTAGGTTCGTATCAACTTGATTTCAATGATTGTGATTTAGTTCCATATAAGATTGACTGATGACGATGATGATGAGTTCAATGTTGCTTAAAGTGACTTACAAAAACTAAAAATCCCAGATATACAAATGAAAAGGGGATCAAAAAACCCTTCTCCATCACCCAACATAGTCAACCACCAAACAAATAGCCCCCAAAATATTCAGTTGCTGCAGAAGATTTGCACTGAGGTGCCTGACATGAAAGAAATATAGCAGCAACAGCAGCAGCAGCAACAACAAACAAACAAACAAACAAACAACTTTATTATTTGTACCCTGCCCACCTGACTGGGTTGCCTCATCCACTGTTGGGTGGCTTCCAACAGATATAAGAACACAATAAAACATCAAACATTAAAAACTTCCCTATACAGGACTACCATCAGATGTCTTCTAAAAGTTAACCATACAAATTTTGTTTATCTCCTTGACATCTTAAGCTAGCATCAAAATATACATAAATGTCAGCACCAGGCAGGCCTCACTGAGGAGGGATTTCCATAGTTATGAGGCCACTATTAAAAGGGCTTATTCTTTTGTAGCCACTGGTGAAGAGGGCTTTGGTGTCTGTGATACCTGTATGTTACTTAGTAACATCACTTTCTGTAATACTTTCTTCTTCTTAGAGTGGAACTTAAAACTCATACCTACAGAAAACAGTATCTAGACTTCTAGGGATATAGAAATACAGCGGTACCTCGGGTTAAGTACTTAATTCGTTCCGGAGGTCCGTTCTTAACCTGAAGCGTACTTAACCTGAAGCACCACTTTAGCTAATGGGACCTCCTGCTGCCGCTGCGCCGCCAGAGCACAATTTCTGTTCTTAGTGGAGTTCTTAACCTGAAGCGTACTTAACCTGAAGCGTACTTAACCCGAGGTACCACTGTAGATCATTTGTCAGTGGGGCCTTTGTATAATGTATACAACACATTTATATAATGATCTAGAGTCATCTTCAGGGAAAACTGGAAAGAGTATGAAGGGCTGTGCCTGGTTGTATATGTAATTTTTTCCCCATGTACAAATGTTTGAAAGCATAGGTCTGAGATTATTAACCAGCTCAGGTAGAAGTAGTAAGCATTATTATAGCTGTGATGTGAATTTTAAAGGAAAAGGGAGCTAAACAAGCCTACTTTAGTGGAGGTAAATTGGGAGGACAAGCTGAAAAAATTAAATCTATACTACCAATAAACCAGATGGCTCAGAGGGGAATTTAATTGCTATACATAAAATCTAATATGCTACAAACACAGTCAAGCTAGCTTGGTATTTTCTACCTAATAGGAACACTGAAGTAAGAGAGAATGTTGGAAATTTAAATGCAAAAAAGATTCTGAGGCACCGGGAAGCAATTTTTCCCTTACTGAAAAAAATTAATAATAAAAATATACAAGGCAAGTGTAGAGACAAAAAGCATGGCAGTCTACCAGAAAGAATCTAATGGCATCCTGCATAAAGGTGGGATAAAGAAGCACTTTTCCATTTGCTGAATGATTTTTTGTTGAATTCAAGTTTTCTACACCGCTATGCTCCTTTATACTGTATGTGCTGATATGAGCTGGTTCTGCTAGGTTTATTCCTGAAGGCCTTATTTATGAAAAGCAATTATTCTTGTGCTTAGCTTTAAGCACATTCTTAAATGCTCTCCTGAACAGGGATGGTAGGTAGAATTTTAAAAGCATCTAAGTCATTTATGAGTGCAAGTCCCATTAGCTTTCAATGCATTATCAACTCTTAAATGTGTTAAATGCTTTTGGAAAATCTCCATTCTTTACTTACAAGGAGGTCTTAGGGAAGAGTTTTCAAAATCATCCTCAAAATTACCTAATCCAAAGTAGACCCATTGGCTTAGGTGGCCTTTTGCTCAGTATCCAGAAAAGCCTTATATTATGATCCACAGTCAACTCAGCAACGTTAGTGGAACAGAGAATGTGATTTCAATATTACACGGAAGCAAAGATTTCAGAAGTTGGTTCATTTGCACTTCTTAATTCCTCATTTCTAATGGAACGTGCCTGAAAACCCATGAATTAAGTGGTTTTAACCATGACTCTAGATTTTTTACATGGTTTATGGACTGCATTCTTAAATAAGTAAGGTCTACTCTTATAAGGGCAAGAATAGATTGTTTGACAGTGGAGCTTATAACTCCTATAACTCACTTGTCCTTATTAACACAGGACACATGATTGCCACTGGAGGCGAGACACCAAAGGGTATACACCCTTCAGAAGTCCCTTTGGGAGTACTGAAGGTGAGGGCATTACTCCCTTCAGTTTTGATTCCAGCTCAGAAGAAGTTGGATAGAGGGGAAGAATGATAGCACAGGGTGAGAGCCTGTATGGTGAACTGTATGATAGGAGAAGCTTGTCAGCTGGCTTCAGAGTGAGAATCTGTAATTAGTGGAAGACACTCCCATCCTGGGTGTTCTGATGGGACAGGGTGTGTTCTATGTGCTTTTAATATAGCCAACCAAAGCCTGACTATCTCCATCCAGATGAGGTCACATCTGAACCATCAGTCCAATCTGGTAGAAGATTCCCAACTCAACAGAGGCTACCTGCGCCTCCAATAACACTGATCTAGGAGTACTTCCAAGCTGTACATTTGCCTTCAGGGGGAGTGTGATGTCAAGCAGAACAGGTTGCACCTCAACCATATGGTTAGGGGAGCCACCTACTAAAAGTGTCTCTGTCCTGTCTAGGTCAAGCTTCAGTTACTTGGCTCTCATCCAGTCCATTACCAAGATCAGGCACCAATTCAGTGCACCCACTGCCACATCTGCTTGCAATGTAGCTGAAGTATTTATGCCCTGACTAGGCCCTCAACCTGTTCCTACAGGGGGAATGAGGGGTGATATGCTACAGCTAAGAACCATCCTTCACAGGGAATATATAAAGGCTATTCATAAATTCTATTCATTTCAAAATCTCTTCAAGCATAGTATTTGGCCCATCTGCATACGTTTGCAAAGTTACTAATTATTTTTATTGTTTGTTTGTTTGTACCCCACCTATTTTCCTGACAGACTCAAGGCGGCTTACAGATAAAAATAAGACCCACTAAAAACATAGAGAAAAAGATTTATTAAAAACAATTAAACACACAGAGACACCAGCCCTTTTATTAAAAGCAGTCAATTCCCAAAAGCCTTTTGGAACAAAGAAGACTTCATCTTCCAGCAGAAGGACAATGAGGACAACAGGCCTGGTATTAAAATTAGAAAGAGTTATGCAGCAAAGGCTTTGTCTATAATAAGACTTGTGAGGCAATTACTTTTTTTCCTAGAGAATTACTAAGTGCTTAACTATGAATGCAGTAGATGAGAAATAATACAATTTGGGTTTGATGGTGTGTCTCATGAAACATCATTTTAGAGATCAGTAACATTGACTTAGATTTCAAAAACCGCATCTATGTGGACTGAAAGACTTCTAAATTGATAGTAAACAAAAGCAATCATACATTATAAAGATCCTTAATGGCTCCAAATTATTCCCTTCCATCCAAAGCTTGAATGATAAAGATTAGCTTTTTCTTGGTGTATTTGAATAAATAATAACAATATAACAACCAATCATTATTTTAACAAGGATACCCATGATTCACCAGCTTATTCCATGGTGACATTGCTTCCATCATTTTATCATTTTAGCCGTTATCTTTGTGAATCTGTCAAATCTACAAAACCTGACCAGGTTTAGTAAACACTAAAAACAGACCAATACAGATCACTGGCGTGCGGTAAGCATGAATAGTGATGTTTCTGTGGCATGTGATTTCCTCTGAGAAGTACTGGGGCACAGAATACAAAGGCACTGCACTCTGTTTTCTCGCACTCCTGATGTGGAGCAGATTTGTTTATTTGCAAAACTTTCCATACCCCTTGTTAGGTCCAAATCAAAAGTTCTTGTTTGCTTGCTTGCTTCTGGATTATCTAGTGGCACTTCTGCATGCAATGATTTTTATTGAATTGTTTTCCTATGAGAGTTGGGTGGCTCTCATAGGCAATTCTCTCTCCTTCTCTCCACTCTTTGGGGGAAATCTCCTGGAGGAAGATGTTCCATGTATTCCCAGAAGCCATTGCCATGCAATTGGAGTGCCATTTACTCAGGGCTCTGGATCACGTCCAGAGGAGCTCAAGATGGTATGATGACAACTGAGCCTCCTGAGAAGACATTTCAAAGTCAAGGCACCACAACTGAAATACACCATCTTGTATCACCATTCTCCTCACTTTGGAGAAGGGCCTCCAAAGAGTGTCTTAATATTTGGGATGGTTTGCATATTTATCTGTTCTTTTTCACACACACATATCTCAAAGCAACTTACAATTCATAAAATAGATAGCACAACAAGCATGAAAATCGAGAGCAGTATCAAACTAAATTTAACTCAAAGCCAACCCATTGCGTGTTTCCATCAAAACCTATAAAAAGCATAATTTTCTACCCCACCACCACATGATGAATACCATAAAATAGGCCAGAAATCCTACCTCAGCATGGTTTAACAACCAAATGCCCAAGCAAAGCAAACTCTCATAACTTGGAGCCTAAAAGCTGGCAGTGATGGTGCCAGGTGTGGTTCCCTGGAAAGAGCATTCAACAAACACTAAGATGGGAACACCAAGTCCAACTACGACATGAGTCAGGCTGATTACACACTGGGACACCCCCTGGTTGTCATAGTTCAGAGCTACTCCTGACAATACCCATCTGAAGACTCCAGGACAATCCTCCTATGAATCCTCAGCACCAGCTCCCAGATCATCTCTGTAAACTCAGGTAGGGCAGCCACTGGGTTGTAGGGTTGGCAGTGCATCAGCAGCATCCGTATTCTGTTCCAGTTGCCTATCCCCAATTGTTAAAACAGTTGCAGCTGCTGAACAGCTTGACAGGAGGCCTAGCAAACCTGATGGAATTTTTATATGCTATTGCAACACTGTCTCCACATCCAGAGAACCTTTGCTGAGACCCCAAGCAGACATAGCTGTGGAAGTGGTAGCTGCCTGGACCTGGACCTAGGGCAGGGATGGAGCCCATAAGTGCAAAAGACTCCATAACTGTATAGTGAACAAGTCAAGTAGAATTATTCTCCTCGCTGAGCTAGCACTCCTTATACCTGCCCGCAGACTGTCGCGCCAGAGTGGTGCATTCTCTAGTTATCTCCTGCTTGGACTACTGCAAAATGCGCTCTACGTGGGGCTACCTTTGAAGGTGACCCGGAAACTACAATTAATCCAGAATGCAGCAGCTAGACTGGTGACTGGGAGTGGCTGCCGAGACCACATAACACCGGTCCTGAAAGACCTACATTGGCTCCCAGTATGTTTCTGAGCACAGTTCAAACTGTTGGTGCTGACCTTTAAAGTCCTAAACGGCCTCGGTCCAGTATACCTGAAGGAGCGTCTCCACCCCCATCGTTCTGCCCGGACACTGAGGTCCAGCTCCAAGGGCCTTCTGGTGGTTCCCTCACTGCGAGAAGTGAGGTTACAGGGAACCAGGCAGAGGGCCTTCTCAGTAGTGGCGCCCACCCTGTGGAATGCCCTCCCATCAGATGTCAAGGAAATAAACAACTACCTGACTTTTAGAAGACATCTGAAGGCAACCCTATCTAGGGAGTTTTTAATGTTTGATGTTTTATCGTGTTTTTAATATTCTGTTGGGAGCCGCCCAGAGTGGCTGGGGAAACCCAGCCAGATGGGTGGCATATAAAGAATATTATATTAAATTATTATATTATATTATATTATATATACCCTCATATTCCTCCAACCAGCCGATGTTGGAGTTATGAGCATGCACATGCGGATATCCCTTTTATGTCTTTATTATTATTATTATTTAATGCCCAGTTTTCTGGAATTCTATTCTTGTGGGAGTATAGGAGATTAGAAAAGGAGCTACGTATCTGCCTAAGCTATGGTGAACCATATTGTGATGAAATTTTGTTTGCAGTTAATGATTGCTGTCATGGGCAGGACTTCGACTCAGTACCATCATCTCCATCTGCCACCTCTCTCCTCTGAACTGAGCTCACAAACTGACAACTCGCACTGGTAAAATACCTCCCATTCCACACACCCTCTGCACAGAAAGCGGAGTGATGCTTCTGCACATGTCACTCAAATGAAAATCTTGAGGAACCGTTCCAGATTTTCAGAAAAGTTGGGTTTTATTTTTATTCTGCAGTAGAAGAGAGAGTGGTTTATTATTATTATTATTATTATTATTCAGCATGTTATTCTGGAATACTAGCTGAATAAGGTTGTGTGACATCATGCAAAAAAAAAAAAAGCCCCAAAACAACAGCCACTATTTCATTAGAAACAGTAAGTGCAGAAAGGGCCTAAATGTATGTACTACATACATACATGAATAGTTTTTGTATGTTTTAAAAGGTAACTATTTTGCTAAGGCTGCTTTTCCTTTGCTGGAGATTGCAAGCCGCCATGCTTGCTCTACCTCCTTTCAGATTTCTCACAATATTTTTCTCAGATCTGCCAACACCCGAGCAATCCCCAGTTATTACATCTTTATTTATATCCTCGTTGCTACTGCAATAGGAACTATTTCTCGTGATGCAATAAGAAATTTGTTGGTATTCTCTATACTGACCCTGCATCCCAAGAGGATAACATAATCATAACCTTACCACTGGTTGTGCAGATCTCTTCAGTTCAATGAAAATCTATGTGCAATGCCCACACTTTAAATAATGGTATTAAATGTAATTTCTAAAATCTTTGAAGCATCCTTGATGTAAAAGAAAGCCAAGCAGATATGTGGAGTCGACAACACAGAAAACCTGCCTGAAGTCATCAACTATTGTTCCCCTGCCTAAAAAATCCACAATTAGTAGTTTGAATGACTACAGACCAGTTGCACTGACTCCTATTATCATGAAGTGTTTTGAGAAACTGGTACGCAGTCACATTATTTCCTGTCTTCCATTGACCTTTGACAACTACTAGTTTGCATACAGGGCAAACAGATTCACGGAAGATACCATCACTACCACTCTCCATGCTGCTCTGTCCCATCTGGAACAGCCGGGGAGTTATGGGAGGCTGCTGTTCGTGGATTTCAGCTCTGCTTTCAACACGATCCTCCCCCATAGACTGGTGTCCAAGCTAGAGGCGAGTGGACTTTCTAACTCCATTTGTCTCTGGGTTTTGAACTTTCTGTCAGATCGTTCTCAGAGGGTTAGAGTAGGGTCACATATGTCCACAGCCCTTAGCCTTAACACCGGCTCACCACAGGGTTGTGTGTTGAGTCCCCTGCTCTATACCCTCTATACGTATGACTGTATAGCCATCTATTCCAGCAACAAAATCATCAAGTTTGCTGATGACACTACTGTGGTGGGGCTCATTTCAGGAGGGGATGAGTCCGCCTATCGGGAGGAGGTGGAACAGTTCTGTGCTTGGTGTAGAGATAACAATCTGGCTCTTAATACTGCCAAGACCAAGGAACTGGTGGTGGATTATAGGGGGGAAAAGGTGGATATCCACTATTCAGCCCCTGTATAACGGCAGGGACCAGGTGGAGAGGGTGGCTGTATTCAAGTTTTTGGGAGTGATTATAGAGCAGGGTATGACTTGGAGCGCAAATACTACTGCTCTGGTAAAGAAGGCCCAGCAGAGAATTTATTTCCCCAGACTTTTAAAGAAGAACAATCTGAGTGAGAGAGTGCTGGTGT
The DNA here is from genome assembly GCA_034641385.1 of Darevskia mixta. NCBI lineage: Eukaryota > Metazoa > Chordata > Lepidosauria > Squamata > Lacertidae > Darevskia > Darevskia mixta. The sequence continues at coordinate 10,189,093 of JAWWNH010000029.1, forward strand.
CCTTCTACCGAGGCTCCATAGAGAGCATTTTTATATACTGTATTTGTGCTTGGTTCTCCAGCTGCACAGCCAGGGAGAAGAAGGTACTTCAGAAGGTCATAACTACAGCCCAAAATATTATTGGTCATCCTCTCCCATCTCTGGAAGAACTATACAGTTCCCGTTGCCTTTAAAAGGTTAACAATATTTTAAAGGATCCATCTCATCCAGGATATAGTCTCTTTGCACCACTGCCTTCGGGTAGAAGATATAGAACAATTAGATCAAGAACAAATAGATTGAAGAACAGTTTCTACCCAAGAGCTATAACCATCTTAAATGCTGTATGCAGATAATATGACCTTGGAGAGCTGTGATGTGTGTGTGTGTGTGTGTGTGTGTGGCTTTTTTTGGTGTGTGTGTGTCTTGTCCTTTTTTTCTTTTTGTTTCTGGTTTTTACGGGATGGCATGCAATTTCGCTGCACTTGTATAGTGTTGTGCTTGTACTTGTGCAATGACAATAAATAAATTATCTTCTTATCTTATCTTATCTTAAACCATGTTGACAACCACATCCATTCAAATAAAGGGATTTCTTTTTTGTCATCGTTTGTTATTATTATTGAGGCAGTGATATCTGTGTGCAATAATGGCATTGAAACAAGGCCAACTTTCTGGAGATTTCCTCGCTTAACTTGACAGTACTGCCTGCTCCAGCCTTCCTACTCCTTTTGTAATGTACATAGGGAATATGTCAATTCAAATTTTTAGTCAAAAGGACACAATTTTTCACATTTTTTTTTTAAATGAAGCATCCTGCGTATCATGTTTGCCATTTTGCTGGAGGTGTTCTCTTCTGCTGTTTGACATAGAACTATGACATGACAAGCTGGGAGAGAAGGAGGTTTCAACCACACTAATGTGCACAGACTTGGCACTCTCTGAAAAGTCATTTTCATGTTTGCCTTTAAAAAAAAAATCATCTCATTCCTTTGACTTCTCATTATTCCTGTAATATACAATTTAGTCTGCTGTTTGCAATTTTCTGCTGCAGTGGTTTCCGAGGTTCAAAATAATCTTTTTCTATCTTACTGAGAAGCAGATGATAAGAGGATGTATATATCTAAATAGTGTGCTTATTTGAAAGCTTAAATGAGATTCCATTTAAGATACCTTCAATAGCCCAAATGTCTTGGTTTTGTTACTAAGGTGAAAAGCTTTTTTGTTTTGTTTCCCTTACCTTGATCTTTCATTTTACATCTTCTGGTATAAACCAACTGAAAGTGTTTTTGGAAGAGTCAAGAGCTGAATAAAAACTGACTTCTGCTAGGCAATGTGCAGGCAAAATAAAATAAAATAAAATCTGTGCATTGATGCCCAGTGGATTCCTCCCCACACACCTTTCTGCTTGGCATTACATTAGTTTAGCATGTGATGTGTGCAGAGGTTGGAATGTCATTAGCAACTAGCTCAAGTTCAACATGTCCAAAAAGGAACTAATTCCAACTCAGGTCCTTCCCTTTACAAAATGAACGAGTCTGTTTGCATTCAATTCACAGTTCAATTCAAATTTATCCAAATGATGCTTAGAGGGGGGCGGGGAATGCTAGCATTCAGGATGTGACAAGCTGCTGTGCTGAAGTATAAAACATACCTAAGAAGACTCTGGGTGGAATTGAATGTCACACTAAGACGATGGTTCCATCAGTGCAATCAATCAATGCAATCACTTCTGCTTGCCAGAAGGAATGGCATCCTCTCTCGTCCCCTATGCAATGTTCTAGGTGTTCTCTTTACCTTCCTAAGCAGATTTGGGGAGGGTGCATGCAGGGGGGAGGGGAGTCAAGGGCTTGTAGGACTCCTTGAGCTTCCACTAGAGCTATAGAATTATCTCCGTTGGCAACCAGCAAACAGAAGTCTTCGATCCGCAATGCTCCTCCACTGGATGTCATTCTAGAGTGAATATTTCGAATAATTTCCTTTCTGTTACGGACAGCAACGTAGAAAGTAGATCAGTTGGACAAACTGAAAATCAGAAGTCCTTTTTATTTTTCCTCTTTTCTTTTCTTTTCTTTTCTTTTTTTTCCTTTGGTGTTTCTCTCTCTCTCTCCCTCCCCCCTCTGCTTTTGTTTTTATTTGGATTAGTGTTTTTGTCATATTGTATTATGAAACAGCTTTAATAAAATCTTATTTTTTAAAAAAAAAAATGCTTACAAAAAAGTCTTTATTTACAAAGGGCTTTTGGAAGGGTGGGGTGAGATGATGGTGTTTTGCTGATTCCACCCCCTCTGCTGAACTGATGCACTGCTGTTTTTATTACATGTGATTTTTAGACATTGTATTTTTCTGTTACCCATTCTGGGACTTTTCAGTGAAGTGTGGGTAAGAAATGATAAACACACACACACCCAGAGAGAGAGAGAGAGAGAGAGAGAGAGAGAGAGAGAGAGAGAGAGAGAGAGAGTACCTTGCCTCACAGTAGCCCACTTGTCTTCTGAGATAATAAGAGGGAGCAAATAAATACATTTATTTTGTGGCTTTAAAAGCTCATTTTCTTCCTTTGGGGGAGAGGTTGATTCTGAAGTGTGCTTCCAGTCATCAAGTCATGACTAGCAATTGGCCAGGGTAAAGTCTGTGCCACACCCAATGTATTTTGCCAAGGAGAAGGATATTACAGCCCGATTTTAAGAGTTGCTGGCAGACCACATAGGCTCTTGTTTGTATGCATCACAAACCAGACTAGTACATTTGTGTGCAGAGAGGTCCTGCCAGCTTTATAGAACTTTGAAATGTTTATATTGAGTAATTAAAAATAGAATAAAAATGGTGGCAAAGTGTAGCAGCATTTTCAGCTGTATAACACATACCTGAAGTTAGTACCCAGAGCACTGAATGACATAAAGATTGGATTTAAACATCTGTAGAATTCTTGCCCTTGCTTTTGGTTTATTTTCCAAGCTAAGCTTTCAAATATTGAAAGTTCACCTTGAGACCCTTGATCCAAAATGATAAATGAACTCCTGAATTAGAAGAAGATGCTGCTATTATTTTAACCAGTGTACTAACTCAGGGTTAATCTGGGCGTTGTTCAGCTTATTGAAAGTGTTTTGAGGGAAACATATGGTTTCTATTGTGAAATCAAGTTTTTACTATGAACATAGATAATTACCCTTTGGACTTTAAACATTTATACGTGTCACGTTATGTTGGAGCATTTTTCATGGTCAGTAGGTTGAAAGGTTATAAAGTTGAAAATATGTAAGTGGCAGAGTGCTTGGTGTAAAAGATAATTCCTAATGCTATACAACAAATCTCTGCTGCTCTCTCTTGGAAAGAGGTGGTAATAACAAGAAGAATGTGTTCATTTTAGCACTGGGATGGAGTCTGTATTTCAATAACTCAAGCTGTGGTTTAAAAAATAGACGCAGACAGACAGAAAATGCTAACCTGTGTCATGCAGTGTGTGTGAGCTAATTATATATATTTTTTCCAGTTTGAGCTTTATGGTATTGGCATTGTAGATATATAGCTGTTTGCTACTTGGTGCCAATAATGAATTATCTTGATTTCAGTGTCAAATGTTTCTTAGAAGTTGCTCTCATAATATGTCACTTGGCAACATTCTCTAACACAAAGCCAGACTTTATGTCTATGGAGATAATGCTTTTAGTACTTTGCTTAGAGAAAGCAGGCTGAGGGGTGAAGGTTGTATGTGTCAGCTGCTACACATAAGTGCAAAGTGACTCATCTTTCACTCTGTTGTAATATTGAATGTTGTAATACCTGAATATTGAATAGCGGAGGTTTGGGTTTTCCGCAATTGCAATCTACGTTGCAAATTCTTAATAATGTTGATGATTATATCATGTGTCTATCAGCTAATTGCAATTACAAAAAGATGTTAACTCGACTGGAATACTGCAATTATCCCTCAGTTTATACAGAATGCCATTTCTAAGCCTTTTTTTTCTTCATTAATCTCGGAGGGAATATGCTATCTAGTTGTAAGTTTCAAACACGATCCTATTTGGGTTGAACTTAAATGGCTATTCCAGTTCATAAAAAGGTAAAGGACCCCTGACAGTTAAGTCCAGTCGTGAATGACTCTGGGGTTGCGGCACTCATCTCGCTTTACTGGCCAAGGGAGCCGGCGTTTGTCCGCAGACAGCTTCCGGGTCATGTGGCCAGCATGACTAAGCCGCTTCTGGCAAAACCAGAGCAGCGCACAGAAATGCCGTTTACCTTCCCGCCGGAGCAGTACCTATTTATCTACTTGCACTTTTTTGGCATGCTTTTGAACTGCTAGGTTGGCAGGAGCAGGGACCGAGCAACGGGAGCTCATCCCGTCGTGGGGAATCAAACCGCCGACCTTCCGATCGGCAAGCCCTAGGGCTCAGTGGTTTAGACCACAGCGCCACCCGCATTCCAGTTCATAGGTGATGGCTATTTTGGTTATATTTCAGAGGGCATGATTTGGTGTAGTACAGTGATTTGACTAGGACCTGGGAGACCAGGGTTCAAAATCTTAGTCAGCCATGAAGCTCACTAGATGACTTTGGGCCAAGAACTATATCTCATTCTAATCTACATATCAGGCTTGTTGTGAGGCTAAACCTGGGAGGGGAAGAACCATACATATGTCACATTGAGTGGAGGAAAGATGGGGTGTAAATGAAATAATTAATAAACATACAATTGTGAATAGCCTCCATGGTCCCTTCAAGTACCATAGAAGACTGACTTAATCAACAATCCACATAAAACGGTCATCATTTCAAAACCAGCAAAGTACCCAAGATTTTAGAGGCATCCTTGAGTATTTTACAGGATTTCACTTGCCATACCTGAGGAGACATTTCTAGTTTAAATAAATAAATAAGTTTCTACAGGAGCTGAATAAATAGTAGCCCCCATCCCCACTGCCACAAACCCTCCTGGTAAATACATCATTTCCAAACCTATATTCCAATGAAAAATGATTTCTTTTATTTCTGAACTGCTCATGCTGTTTTCTGCCACAGGCAGCCCAAGAACGCTTGCATAGTCCAGGATCTTACAGCATGAAATAATGCTGTGAAAACAAAGAATTGCTGCTGAGAACTACCTCTGGGGGCGTCTGAACACTGCCATGAAAGGGCAGGATGGGAGCACTTCCCACAGTTCCTTCAGTCAGACCACAGTGAAGTGATCATTTGAACATATCCCCACCTACCGTTTCTGCGGGCAGAGCCTCCGAAGAATATCTGCCTGGCCCTGCTGCAATTGAATATGGTGCATTTCCGGAGCTTCGTATTTACTAAGTAATGTTTGCCTAAACAATCCATTAATATGAGGGATTCCTCCAATTTAGGACTTGTTGGGCTGCCTCGCTAGAAATCTCATCTTGGAAAATAGATGCCCAAACTAGCCTATGGGGAGGGGAAGGGGAAAATAAAATAAAACCTTTTCTCTGGTAGCTGCTCTGCATTCAAAATAAAGCATTATGCTGTGAACAAAAATGTCACAAGAAATGCCAGCACCTGTTTAAACAAAGCATTTAATACCCACTTTAAAAAAAAGCCACTTTTAGTATCCATTATGAACCACTCTTCTGGCTTTTTTTGCATATACACCATTACACATCCAATCATTTTAATTTCAGGCTAACTTGAACTTTTGTCAATTTTTGCTCACTCAGAAAACTATCTGCTGTTCTTTTGCTCAGTGGAACACACTTCCTGACCTTAGAAGATGATTCAGTTTCTTCTTATTTCCTTCTACCAGAGGTTGCTTTTCACCCCAGCATCTAAGTGTGCAAAAGTTCCAGGAGGTCTGAGAATATGTTATCCGTCTCACAGTCTCCGCCTCTCTCTTTCCGCCACCATCAAGTACACATGCTGAAATGCTATCAAGACGGTTACAGGTGGTGGTTAGGAGAACATCCTTACTACAATGATTTGGATCACTGCATTCCCAAAGCTAGGTACAGTGGTACCTTGGTTCTCAAACGCCTTGGTACTCAAACAACTTGGAACCCAAACACTGCAAACCCGGAAGTAAGTGTTCCAGTTTGCGAACGTTTTTCAGAAGCCGAACGTGCTCCGTTTTGAGTGTTAGGCTTCCGATTTGAGTGCCCCACATCCATTTTGAGTGTTACGCTGAGGTCTGTCTGTTTTTGCCATTTATTCTGCGTTTTTGTTTTTGCAGCTTTTTTCTTTTGTTTTTGTGACTGTGTGGAGCCCAGTTCAGCTACTGGTGGATTGTGTGACATTGTTTATTGCTTTCATTTTATGGATCAATGGTCTCGTTAGATAGTAAAATTCATGTTAAATTGCTGTTTTAGGGGTTGTTTTTAAAAGTCTGGAACAGATTAATCCATTTTGCATTACTCGCTATGGGAAAGCACACCTTGGTTTTGGAATGCTTTGGTTTTGGAACAGACTTCCGGAACGGATTAAGTTTGAGAACCAAGGTAGCACTGTACTTGGTTTTGTGGAATAAATATCCCAACATATAATATAAATGTGTTGAAATAGAGCAGGGATAAGGACTGCTCTTATCACGAACTGCCCTTATCAACAGAGCTTCCTAGCAATGTTAACAAAGCATTTTCTCCTTTCAGTTCAACCCATTTTATTGCTTCCAAATGTGTGTAGATAGGCTACTCATCATTCATTCTCCACCCACACAGGATGCAAAGAAAAAGAAAAGAAATTAATCAAGGCAAAGGTGCCTTTAAAAGCTGCAATAACCCTTCGTGTGATTTTTGTTTTTGCAGCATGTGAATTGCCTTTCACACAAATCTGAAGGCAATTTACAATTGTACAACAAAAACAATTAAAAATAGGTGTCAAAACCATTAAAAAAAAACACTCAAGGCAGAGACTTAAATAATAAAATTAAAGATTCACCCAGCTGGAAAGGCTTGTTGAAACAAAAATGTCTGCAATTGTTTCCCAAACATAAAAAATAGTGGGCACAACAAGACAACAACAAGAACCAACCGACATAATACGAATCGATACGGGTAAGTTGACCCCAAAAGCCCTCCCTGCCACATACATGCAAACAAAACTCACTACAGTCAGCTGAAGGCAACCAACCATGGCCTGGGCCCCCCAACCTCTCTCAATGCCAATGAAAACTAATAAATGAATAGAAGGGGAACCTGCCCATCTGACGCCGAAACGATCCCCCTTCTCTTCCACCACATTCCATCCCCACTTCTCTTCTCCTCCAAACCTATACTGCAGGGATGTCCAACAGGTGGATCGGGATCGACTGTTCAATCCCTGGCAGGTTCTGGTCAATTGCTATTGATCACGGACTCCTTTTCTTTTGCCTTTGCCTTAGAGCCTCAGGCCCCACCCCCTCTCCCCGCCCTCCATTTTCGTGTGATCGCTGGAATGGAAGGCTGAGTTTTCACTGTGAGGCAGATTATTTCCATAGTGGTCTTTTGGTGAGTGACTTTCCCCTTTATTGTAGTCTGAGATTTTCCTCCCTATAAAAAAAGGGCAAGAACCAATGCCTGACCCCTCCCCAAAAAAAGCTCAACAACCTTGACCTGACCCTTCCCCCCAAAAGGGGTAGATCACTGCCAGTTTTTTTTCCTTCTTTGAGTAGATCGCAGTCTCTTGGGAGTTGGACATCCCTGTTTTACTGTATACAACATCAAAGTCTCACATCGAATGTAACTGATCTGTAGAAAAGACTTTACGATCTGAAAATAAAGACGAAGTATGTGCTTTCTTAACCCCAGAAAATCTTTAATAAAATAGTGGGCACCCACTGTATCACAGCAAGGATGCTGTATTGTTATTATTATTTTTTATTGTTGCCTGGAAAGCAAGCCTTATGAGGAACAGTTGAAGGGGCTGGGTATGTTTAGCCTGGAAAAGAGGAGAGAAGATATTATAGCCAACTTCAAATATCTAAAGGGCTGTCACTTGGAGGATAGAACAAGCTTGCTTTCTCTTCCTCCTGGTCCCAAACCCATGGATTCAAGTTACAAGTAAGGACATTCTGACTAAACATTAGGAAGAACTTTCTAATCATAAGATCTGTTCGACAGTTGAACGGACTCCCTTGGGAGCTTGTGGACTCTCCTGCATGGGAGGCTTTTAAGCAGAGATTGAATGGTCATCTGTCATGGATGCTTTAGTTGAAATAACTGCCTTGCAGGGTGTTTGACTAAATGATCCTCGGTGTCCCTTCCAACTGTACAATTCTATAATTCTATGACACGGACCAGAAGATTTATCTATCTCGTTGGTTACAAATGATAATGCAGATCCAGCCTCATTTCTTTAGATTTGTGTGCAAATACATTTGTGTATAAGTACATTTGCATTATGCAGTATTTTCAAATTGGCTTTCTGGTGTCCGACAGAAAGTTGAGTTCATTATGGTGTTCTCAAGTTGACAATTGGATTGCATGGTTAATAACTTCTACTTGTGACTCACTTGTGTTAATACAGATGAATTCAGAGCCCAGCACTTGCTAATTAGCCCAATGCCTAGGTTTTCCTTAGATAACTCTCAAGATATATTCTTGCACACTGTGAAGAAAGATATTTTTAGAAAATATCAGCCACATAATTCCCTTTAAGTTTTTTTCTTTTTGTATAACAGATGGTATAGTTATTTGATTTATGCATTCACCTTCACGTGGCCCTGCTGACTGTCAGCTTTTTTAGCTTGCAAACTCTTTTCCTCTGCGCTCAGAGATCAACCCTTTCTTCTGCGTGAAATATTAGTTTTCGCTGGAAAATATAACTGCGTGCATTTTTCGTGCTATCAAAATTGTGCACGGTCCGGTGATTGATTGTATTGTTCTGATCGTATTCTCAGCCTGATATTCGGCTAATTACAGCCGCATGATCAGAACAGAACAAGAATCTTAACCAGGTGTGGGGTATATTAAAATCGCAGTAGCCAACTTAAAGGCTTTAAAGGATATATGTATCAAAATTGATGCCTTTAGCTACTTCCTTCTCTTAGGATTGCTGAAATGTAATACAAAAAGGACAGTGGCTCTTGCTCACGAAATCACTCACATCCATCATGAGAAAAAGCAACTCAAAATGGTTCTTCCCTAGGGTGGGCTGTGCTACAATATTTTTGTGTGACTGTACAGTATATTCACTGTGAGTGCTTTTCAAAACTTAGGGAGGACTAGAACAGTAATATAGACTTCGCCCCCTGACACTGTTAATTAATCCCATCATCTCAGGAAGTTATTTCGCTAAAAAAAAGTTCTTTTAGTGTATTTCTTCCCAAAATGTGCATTTCAAAAACGTTTTCTATGAAAATAGGGAGGGGGGTGCATTTTGACATGTTGGTTGAGCTGAGATGTGCACCAGAACATTTGGAATGGGTGAAATCCAGTGGATAGCTAAGTTTCAATGTCAGAAGTGGATTAAGGGGAGCACAACTGGTTCATTGCACTGAGTGCACAGTCTAGGGTTGCCGCCTGGGACGCCACAACTATGATTTAGAATGGTGTATGAGAGGTGACAGGGCACTGAATTTGGGTGTTGCACAGGGCAGAGCTCAAATTTGAGACCCCAAGATCTGCCACTGCCAGTGTGGCACATTAGTCTGGGAATTGTGGATCACGTCAGTCCTTAGTGGGATTCACAAAGTTCACATTTCTCAACCAGCCAGAAGGCAAGCTCGATTGCAAGTAGTTGTGAAGGCAAAGTGCTGCTACAACAACTAGCAGACCTAAACTGAAGGTTTATATATCCTGTTCTCACATAATCTGCTGCAGGTGCTTAAGCCTGCTTTCTATGAACATTTTACTCCTGAGGAGTGCAGTTACTCCCAATGAACCCTTTACTCTTGAGTACTGATCTATCAGAAACCTGCTCCTTCTCTGATGTGTTGTCTGAGACTGGAGCTTTTGGTGTCAATATCCTGTAGGTCTGGGAGGCGACTTAGCTCAAACAGTGAAGCATGGACCCATTCTGAGAACCTTTCCAGGGCTTCATCAGGAGATGGGCCTGGCAAGGTCTCTCCCTGGATATCAAGGTCTTCCAGATCAGTGTTATAGTTTGGGAGCTCTGTCTGCTCCCCCGGTTCTTGGAAGTCTCTGTCCTTGTGAGAGGATAAGTCATCCGGGGTCTGTATGATATCCAATGTAGAGAATTCTGAGGTAGATGGACAAATTATCTGAATCAGTATAAGGCAGCTTCCTCTGTATTTAACCAATGAGTTATGTGCTTTCCATAAAATAATATTATTCACGGACTCAGACTTAATCTTGCAGCTCAAAAATAGGAACGAGAGGTGTCTTTAGTTCCATTTTGCTCTCCTGCTGATTAGCTCTGCCCTAGATGATGCTCTTCGTGAATTCCTTTTCTTTTTCTTTTTCGGGTAGGGACTTAGTTTTCTGATATTTTCATTTCCTTTAGTTCATTTGTGTATTTTCTCCCTCTTTATTACAGTTATAATGATAAATACTTTTTATACAGCAAACTCAAATAGAAATATCTCTATACAGGTGTACAAAATATTAGCAATGTACCGAGACATGTTGATAAAGCACGGCAGAAAGCAATGTTGTTGCAGTACATTTGATTGCCTCAGAAAAACAACAACAACATCTTAGATGGTGTTCTTGCTGCTGCCTCCCTCCCTCCCTCCCTCTGTAGTATGGGATTTTAGTAGTTTCCCGTTTGAGCAGTCTGAGGAGGAATTTTGTGGAAAGCCCCTGAAAGCCTTGGGACTCACTTTTTTCTTTCACTATTTTATGCTGTCGGCAGTTGTTTGTGCTGGAGTGGCTTTTTAAAATCGGTTTAATTGGCTTTTTATCTGGACAATCAAGAGAATTTTAAGATCTGGTGGAGTAATGTCTGTGGTATTATTGGGTTAAGGGCATTCTTGGGTTGTTTACCGCTGGCTTGGCTTTGGGGCCTGGAGGTGTCCTTTACGCTTCCATGCACATCTGAATGAACACCAAACTGGTGCAGATATGGTGTCCTTGTCAAATTCTATACCCAAGGCTTTCAGTGCTGCAAGGCTACAGGATGAGCTTGTTGATATGCCCAGGAGTGTGGTGGGAGCTGATTCTTCCTGCCTTGGGGAAATTACTTGTCTGAACTATGTTTCGCTTTGGTTAATCTGGTTGATTTGTTGTTTGCAGAACCTTCAAGATGCTATAATTTGAATAAGATATAATATTTCCCATCACAGTGGTCTCCTGAGTCATCTTTATGGGTGTCCTGACAAAAGTGTCCTATTTCAAGCAATCTGGGGGCAGTGCTGTGATCAGGGGCATAATTTTTTCACCAGCTTCCTTTTCCTCCCTCTGACTTTGTGCTGTTGCCATGTAGCCAAAGCGGCTTGGTTACACAGCATTACAATGGCATTGTGCGTGGTGTGATCTCTGACTAGAAGGCATTATGCAGTGAAGCAGAAGAGCCACATAAAAATGGCATAGAATGAACTGCTGAGAAGGGAAACTCAACTACTACAAACACCACTCACTAAAAAAAAGTACATTTAATTTCAGAAACACATATTCAGAAATGTTGGAGCCCTGTTATTCTTATACTGCTCAAAGCAGGAACATGGCTAAGTCCCAGGATTAGATGTCTCACATTACAAAGATACATAGATTTATTTTTCCATTTTCAGGTTAAAGTAAAAGTGTATGGCTTTGTTTTATTAAGGACAATAAAAATGGTCAGGATTAGAAGAGTGTGAGACAGGAGCTACTCATAAAGCCAGGAGCATGGGCTGATGAATCCCTACATTGCTGGAAAATAAATTTCCAGGTTCCTGCTTTGAAATTATCTAACCATACATTCAGAAGCTGCTAAATTACTGGTGGATATGTAGAACTGAAATAACATTAATATGCGAACTAATTATCTGGGAGAAGCAGTTAAACAAGCCTAGGAAAGAACTTACCTTACACCAGACATTAAACCAATATTATTTGTCCATCTAGCCTCATACTGTCTGTACTGGCTGAAAGCTACTTCCTAGAATCTCAGTCGGCGGGTCTTTTCCATTGCCTGGTCTTTTTAATTGGACATGCCAGAGATTGAACCTGAAACTTACTACATACAAATCATATGCCGTCTGTCACTAAGCTATGGTGACATTGTTTTTCTTTGATATACATTAGGTTGGAAATTCATTTTATTAATTCTGCATCTTGGACAGACAAGCATAACCTCTCTCCCCAGCTCTCCAGTACTCAAGTCCATCTGCCATCTCCTTTTCCTATGATGTGCTGCATCATTTTTTTATTTTTTTAAGCAGCAACAGCCAATCAGAGAGATACCTATTTATAGAGGAAAATTTGAAGAGCTTTGTTTCACTGCATAGCTAACCAGGTAATTTTGGTTTAAAGGCAAAGAGCTGTGTTGAGGGCACATGCCAAATAAAACCAGCATGAAATTCATGCAACACAGCTGTTCTGATAGGACAAATGAGTAGAAATTTGCCATTTAATACTGAAAGGGTGCAGTTTAAATTGAATATGCTTTAATTTAATTTAATGGCCAGCCCATAAAATTACGTTATTGATATATAGAGGGGTTTCTGCATCATCTTGCTTTACCTCCTCCCAATATTATTTAGTTGTTTGGCTTATACAGGAGTCTGAATTATGCGTTAAACTTCTGATGATTGGCCATGGATTTGAATGCATCTAATTTAATCCTCATTGCCTATTCACATTATGCTTCAAATGTGTATTGTTTATTTCTGTTTTGTCAGTTATCCAGCAAGCTACGGTTTGCGAGCGCTGCTCAAAAACACATTTTTTAAAGGGTGATTTTCAGCTGCTTTTGTGTTTTGCCATACGTAAACATACACAGAGATAGGGGGCGATTTGCAGCCGCTAATACCGAGACTATTTTTGGATCCCGTATTGACAGGTTGTTGAAGTGGCATTGTATTCCAGCCCGAATGCTGCTCTGAAATCAGCGTAGCTTGAACAACGGGAAAATTCAAGCCTACAGGAGGCCAGAACAACAGGATATCCATAAGTAACAACGCCTACTTATCAACAAGATGGGGGTTTAATATGCTTGTTCCCGGCTGTGTTAAACAATGAGCAACTTTCAGAAAGCCAGAGTGGAGCAAATAAACACAAAAGATAACTCTAGGAAGATATTCACTATAGTACAGTTGGGTCTCCCCCCCCCCAAGTCAAATCAAGAACAATTTACAGCAATAATGACTGATAGTTTTCTATGGCTATCCTGACTTGTATCCTGTTGCAAGGCACTGTTCATTCACCTTTGTTTTCTTCCTTTGATTTCAGTGTGCATTTTTTATGGTGTCCATTTTTTATTTTGATGATGAAAGTGGCGCTGCCTTGAAGGGAACTGATGAAAACTGCCTTTTGGAGTAGTTCAAAGGGACCTTTAACATCTTGGAACAAAGTGTAATTATTGTACAGATCAAGGGATTAGAAGGAAGTGTTTGTACAGATTTAAAATAAAACATAAACAGCTGTTGAGAGATGGATGGAGGAAGAGCTGCTGCTACCAACCCTTTCATGAACTTAAGCATATAGTCACACTCCCAGTCGTTAAGGTTTTAGACCACATTTGTCAAAAAAAATATTATTAAAAAAAACCAAATTTGAGTGAGGGCAGAAGAGTGTGACTGGGAAATGGTAAGCATTATTTTGGACAAGTGGATAAGAAATATGCTATACTACTTGGCTGAATACATGTGCAAACATAAAAACAGGAGATAAGCAATATCACAGTCATGTTATCTATAATTATTACAAATAATATATATTTATTCCATCTTTTTCCTTGACAGATAAAACAAAACATTGATAGAATTAAAAATATAGATTTTTATGTGTCAGGAGCGAGCCAGCAGTAAATCACACTGTGCAAGTTGGAGTTAACACAAGAGTGAAATACATAATGGGAACAGCAGCTCATCTTGGGTAGGTCTTGCCCCTATGAAGCAGTTGTTGAGACTGAAGGTCCCCGACTCCCCACTGCTGCCTAAGAACCCTCCTCTCCAGGGTTTTCCCCACAAGCAATCAGAGACTGTGTCTCTCCTCCACCCTAAATCTAATCCACAAATAGCACAAATAATCAGCATATATGCTTTTACTCACTACTTTGTCATTTATCAGTTTGCTGAAGTGTTGTTGTTGTTTTTAGGGAGACAAACAGAAACTGATAAACACAAACTTTATTCAGAAAAGCAGGGGTATCCAAGAATGTAGAGGGCTGTATTCATTGCTGCAGCTGTGTTGATGCAACTGACTTCCATTTGTGCAATGTAGCTTCCCTTCCCTCGCCTCTTCCTTCCAGCTCCTTGTGGAACCTCAAAATCAGCTCTGGAGGGTTGTGGGTGTGGAGGTAGAAAAACAAATGGATGTCCCATTTGCTGTGTTTCTGAGGCAACTTGCAATGAAAGAAAAAAAATAATCTTCAGCATTGTAGTTCAAATTTCTCCAATGAAACACATTTTTGCATGCAATTTTGACTAATGTACACATTTTTCCAACTATTTTCCCCAAATATAATGCATTTTTGCATGTTGTTTTACTTATATATCCATGTTTATGCACTCACTTCCATAATATACACACTTTTGTAAATGTTGTTCGGTTGGATAACTGTATTGCAAAATTCAGGAAAGTGTGAATTTTGGGGGACTGCTGTGTTTCGGTTCTCACATTGATTCAGAAAGTGAAAATTTTATAGATTCACTTTTAAATGTAAACTGAATCCAATTTCTTCCCTCTCCCTCCCCCCTGGCCATTGGCCATGCTTGCTGAGGCTGATGGGAGTTGTAGTTCAGCAACATCTGGAGGGTCAGTGGTTTCCCACAAGTTCTATAGCCACTGAAAGTTGTTATTTGAGACTTAAAAGCTTGTGCACTTGCAATGCAAAAATTGGTCCATAAGAGGGATAGTATATTTGTCTCTCTGCTTCCCCCCCTATTATTTTCACACACTTGGCTTCTTTATATATATAAAAAAATCTGCCACTCTTTAAACATTGGCAAAGTCTTTCTTCTTTTTTTATTTTCTTTATATTTGGCAATATTTAAATCTTTCTTCATCAATGCTCTTAATACTGGAAAATGTAATATCAAAATATGTTGTTTAAAAGGTCCACGTCAGGGATGTGTTTATGTACTATGACATGTAGTCTGTCAATTTGTCACAGCATGACAAATATGTGCTCTAAATATCTTTAACGTAATTAATTTCTGCAACGCACTATAAATTAGATTTGTTATGAAATTACATTACTTCATGCCAATGCAAAATTAATGTCTCTTGATGTACAGTGGCATGACTTCTCAGATAGCTACGGAGGAATTATTCTCATCAAGCCTGATATTAGATGAAATAGTCCCCTCTCACGCAGAAGAAATGGTTTCTGACATGGATTCATTGGCTGAATAAAACCTTTTTCTTCTTCTAGTCAAGTCAAAATGATTAGCTGGTTTCATATTCTGACATAAATTTCTTACAACCCACTCTGTTATCCCCACCCTCCCCAAATAAGAGGCAGGCAGTCTTAACCCATGCCTAAAAGAAGGATAAGGCTTTCAATGGCTACTAGCCCCTGTTGTTGAAGCAGTAGGCTTCTGACTTTGAGCTACTGGGAATCACAGGTAGCAAGCTGTTGCGGTCAGGTTCTGCTTGCAAGCTTCCCATGGGCATCTGGTTTGCCACTGTGAGAATCTGTGCTAGGCAAGACGGGTCTTTGACCTGACCCATTAGATTCTAATATTCTTATGCAGAAGCAGGACAGAGGAAGGGGCAGAATGGAATGTTTCAGACATTGCTCCACAGGAAGTGTTATGGTTCCATTGGCTGCCTCCATGTTCCATTGCTTACCTCCAGACCAATTAAAATATAATGCAGCAATAGCCACACAACTCGAATATTTGCAGAAACCTTACTTTGAGATCCCTTCCCTCTTGGTTTGTCAGGTCTTCTAATGCTTAGATGCTGAGACAGAGTAAATCGTTGGTTGTTGTTGTTGTTAAATTTTCAAATTTTACAATACAAATTAAACACCTTTTATAACACCATTCATTTATTGACTTCCCTCCCTCCCCTTCCAAGGTTCATTTAATCTTCCCACCATTCCTGCATATTTTGATAAATCCATCTAATTCTATGGATTACCTCGTACATCACTTCAATATTTATTATACTGTTGAATTTACTTTAATACTCCCAGCATTTTCAACCATGCACAATTATTTTCAATTTGCTCGACAATTTTTTTCCACTCCACCTTAAATACCTGTTCTTTTTATTCTCTTATTCTACTTGTTAGACCCGCTAACTCTGCATATTCTAACATCTTAAGTTGCCAATCCACTTTGCTGGGGACATCTCTCACTTTCCATTTCTGGGCTAGCAAGATCTGAGCCACTGTTGTTGCATACATAAATACATTTTTCATCTCATTATATATCATTTCCCAAAATTCTTTTACATTTTTACATGCCCACCACATAAGAAAAAAAATCCTTCTATTTCTTTACATTTCCAACACAAGTCCAATTCCACATTGTACATTTTAGCCAATCTACTTGGAGTTAAATAACATCTATGAATCATTTTCATATAGTTCTCTTTCAGTGTATAGCATGCAGAAAATTTCAAATCATTCTCCCTGAGAATTAATTCTGTATTGTACCCTATACCCATTGCCCAGTGGGTCATTGACGCTTTAACCAGCTTGTCTTTTGTTTTCCATTCTAATAATAGTTTATAAATTTTAGATAATAAATTTTCTGTATTCAGCAATAACTCTCTTTCAGATTGTGAGCTATGGTCCAAAAGACCATTTTTCTTATCTATTTTAAATATATATATTTGATGATACTCTAAGCAATCAGTGACATGGCTCCTTACTTCTTCCATTGGTTTCATTCTAGGTTCACCACCTGAAAAGTCCAACAAGTCTCTATAAGTTGCCCACTGTCTGTCCATGTTTATTCTCTTAATTGTAATTGATTCAGTTGGCGATAACCATAGGGGTGTTTTTCTTTTCAACAAATTTTTATGTTTCTCCCAGACTCTATATACATTTTTCCTAATAACATGGTTGATAAAACTTTTATATATTTTCGTTTTCCCATACCAAAGACATGCATGCCACATTGCCACACAAATTTCATATTGTGGCCTTCCAGATCTAGAATGTGTGCATCCTCCAATACTATCCATTCCCTTAACCAACACAGACAAGCCACCTCATAATACAATTGTAGGTCTGGCAGGGCAAAGCCCCCAAGACAGAGTAAATCTTGGCCACTAAGCACTGTTGAATACCAATCTTTTTATCATTTGCATCCTGAAGTACCCGGAGGCTCCCCTGTTGTTTTGTCCTGGTGGTGCAATGATTCAGCACTGAGACCTTTAAGTGTGCAGTACAAAGAAGTGCTGGAGGAGTGAACAGAAGTAACAATTTCTGTGTTGCCTTGAGTCTGTTATGATAAGGCAGGAGCGGCTAAGCTGTGCCCCCCCCCAATATGTTCCCACCATCCCTGATCTTGGCTGGGCTGATGGGAACTGGCATTCAAAAGCAAGTGGATGGTCACAGGTTAGTCACCTGTGACCTAAGGTCACACATACAGTAAGGTGAGGTGCCACCTAGAGGTAGAAGGCTACACCTCAATCTAACTCAAAGTTCCTGATCCCAAAAGTATTATTTTCTAATACAAGCACTTAGTACTTCTGCATTGCATTGTGAAAGAAGAGGGGATGGAGGCGCCTAACCTCTCAGTTCTGCTTTAAAAACAACATTTTTTTATATACAACCGAGAATTTATACTTTATATCACATTAATGATGTCAAGTGAAATACACACAGTCCCTATACAGTACTTTATTCCTAAAAGCAGAAAATGCAGTGGTGTTTTGTGAATTGCATTAAGGCAAAGCAACTTAAACATCTGGAATTAGTCCATAGCTGCCTTGAAAGGAATTTTGATTCGACACCTGGGCTTGAATATTTTCACTTCTTCAAGTCATTAAAGATAATGCTGGATTTCAGGCCCACAATTTGAGCTCGCCGAACTGTAATGCTTCAGTGTCTTCCAGCGCTCACACAGCCTTAGTGTGATGTGGCTCTCCATCAATTCCAAAGCCCTTTCATATCTTCGCAGAAGCCTGTTTCCTTGTCACAGGTTTTCTCACTTCAGGTGCTTGCAGCATAATGACCCTGGATTTCTCCCTTGCCATCTTTAAAATCAATAACCTTAAAACAATATTGCTGGTCCCTTCTGAGCACAGGTCTGAACCTGCAATCCATCCAGAGGTGAATATCTAGAAGAAAAGGTGAAAGAATGTTTCAAAACACAATGAACTCTCTCATTGGGATGAAAGGGGTTGCTTTGGTGTAATTTACAGGTCTAGAAATGGGAGACAAACACAGAGCACTAGTTTTCCTCTTATTAGAAGCATCTTAAATCTACAGAGTGGTACATAATATCACGGCACCTTGTTTTTGTTCCAGTGCTACAGTCCAGCTCTGTGCTACACCAGGAGCATCCATTCGTACAGCTACACCTGAGTACACTTACCCTCTTAGGCAGGTGCCATTGCGGGCCTGTGCTCCTCCAGCCCATTGTGATTCCAGTGGCAGAGCCCCTGCCTTCTGGGCCACTTCCCTGGTGGCAAAGGACAGCCTTGGACTGAGGTTGCCACCCAGCCTGCTCAAACAATTGGCCAACCACTAGCGGGCTTGGGCACATGCCACTCTTGGGGCAGGGGCAGACCTGGCTGGGCCTGCTGGTTTCGCTCAGGTCCTCTCCCAGAGAATTTAACGAGGGCCTGTGACTGGCCTTGGTAGCCACTTCATCTCTGGATCACCCACCTTCCCACCTCTTGCTATGAACAATGTCGGTCCCATATTAGGAGGCAGGTTGGAATTTCCCCAGTTGGCTAATTGACCCCTTCCACTTGGTTTTTGCCATCACAAAAATGATCACAGCTTTGGAGATTTAGGCATAGAGTAGGCATAGTCTTGGATGGAGGGGAGGTTGTAGCCTCTGCCTGCCACTCCAAAAAATTTAATATCCCATTAAATTATCCAGGGGAGATGCTTCTGTCCAGATGTCCAGGTGGGGGCTAGGGGCACAGCACCCCCAGGTGCAATCCAGAGAGGGAGATACTCTTTAATGTAGGTCAAGAACTCCCTTTCTTCTAGTTGACCCCATATTAAGTACTTCTGGCAGAGGGCCAGAAGGGGTGTAGTCTAACCAAAGCCTATCCCAAACCTCTTAAATCTGTTGTCAATAACGTTGTGGCCTGATTTGACCCCCAACAGAACTTGTTGTGGCCCATGGTTTAAGATGGTCCGTCAGGCGGGGGACACCTGGGTATGCAAGAAGCTGTTCTATACTGAATCAGTCCATTGGTCTGCCTAACTTAGTATTGTCTACACTGACTGGCAGTGGCTCTTTGGGGTTTCAGGCAGGAGTCTCTCCCAGTCTACCTGGAGATGATTGGGATTAAATCCAGGACCTTCTGCATGTGAAATAGATGTTCCACCAGTGAGAACAGAGGCCCTTCTACAACACAAGCATTGAGGAGGAATTCCTTTAAGCCAGAGTTGTGTCAGTTGCAAAGATGAGTTGAAGGAATAGAACAGCAACATGCAGAGAGGAAATCAAAGCCGCCAGCTCTTTCCCCCAACTCCGCAAAGCTGTCTTCTCAAAAGCTACCCAGATAGTGACTCAATGGGAGAGCTGAAAAGAAGTAGGGCACATCTGGCCAGGTGCACAACAGGAGATTCCTTTCAGCTGTTGGTAGCACAAACCTCTGCTTCTGAGCATCACTTCTGAGCATCACTTCCCACCTCTTTATAACTACCATAGTTTTCCCTTGGAGGGAGGAAGAACTCATTTTCTGAATCCACAAACATAGTGGGTACCAAAGGGAATGAGAGCATCTGGAAAGAGAGCCCCATAATAAACATGCTCAGGTGATCCAGCTGTGTATCTATATCTTTAGGCAGCCAGTGCTTTTCATTTGTCTGAATAACTTCTTTCACCTGTCTTGGTTCTGGAGGAGATACCTGGTAAAAGAGCGTTCGATCATGTGTGCTTTTATTGAAATTGTTCTGACAAAGATGTCGAAAAATGAAGGATGGAGCTAGCCGTAACTATGAATCAAGCTGTTGTGTACCATCACAGCTATCTTGATTTTTGACACAATCCTTCTGGCTGCGCTGTCCTATTTGACAACTTCAGGCTTTGCAGTCTTATGTTCTGGAAAAATCCTCTATCCCTGAGCCAAATGCTCTATCCTTGTGGCCACAATAAAATTTGAAATCTGAAATCCAATGCACCTATTTTGACTTGTGGTCTATTTAATTGAGAGTATTAACTCCATCTAGGTTAGGACTCCAAATCATGTACAAATGTTTTATTTTGTACTAGATGTATTATCACTCTGGAGAAAGATTCACAGTGCAATCCTATGCAAACCTATTTAGAGCTGAGCTCAATGGAACTTACTTCCAGGTAAGTGCAGCCATCCCTTTGGTTCACCTGTGTAGTGCTCAGAGGAGTAATCAAGTAGGATAAACGAAAGCTAATTGTGGCATCTGTGGCACTTCTCCTTTTCTCTCTCTCTTGGCACACCACTGAGCTTCCTAAGTGAAGCCTGTTTCTTTATCTTTCCCCATACCATATCGCCTTGTAATCTGTCTCTTTTTCTCCTAGATTCTCTGTTTCACTTGCTCTGTAGCCTGTTCATGGTCTGTAAATCCTTCAAATATCCAGCCATCCATGGACCTCTCCCCAATGTTACAACATCCTGCCTTTAATGCCGTTTCTTTGAGTATCTGGGTAATGCTCCACAGCAGCTGTGATCCATTCATGTCACCTGTGTCTTCCTTTGTGCTAGCAGGAAGAAGGCAGTAGCATCCCTTGCATCCTCCCAGCAGTCCACTTCTCTCTAATCTCCAGTACTGTGTACACACCTTTCCTCCCACTTCTTCAGGAGTGGGGAGTTTTCAGAGAAGGGTCTCCATCAACATATAATAGCACTGTACACAAGTATCTCCACCGCCATAGGCTTACTTCTCATCAACAGTAAATCAGATGGGCAGACTGGGTCTATCTAGGTTGTACCTAGATAGTATTGAATGATCCTCTAATTAAAAAAGAAAAACTTCTTACACATGGGAAACTAGAAACTACTGAGAAAGGTTCTATCCTTGCCTTCTCCTTGATATGTTAATTTTTTGAATGTAGGGATTTCGTTTCTTCTTCTAAATTAAGCAGGAATATTCACTTGTCTAAAGTGCAGGGCTACCACCTAAAGTGGTATATTTCAGACACAGATTTATATATAACCTCAGCTTCTGTCTCTGAATAGTATTTAGCTAGAACTTCAGCAAGTAACTATTGCTAAGCCTCCATGAAACAGGTTCAACAATGTCCTCCTTCACAGGTTTATTGTAAGAACAAAGAACATCAAGCACACTTCAATTATTATTATTTTTAAGTTGCATTCATTACATATATAGTCCAGGGAAATTTGGACATGCTGCTGGAGAGCTTTGATTTGCATGGTGCCACAAGTCTCTGCAGCATTAGAAACTGGAATATGGATTTGCAGCAACTAAGCAACTGCCAAATGATGAATTTGCATGTCACTTCTAAGAAGGAAGCAGCAGCTGCATGATGAACAGGTTGCGGTCACAGATCATACTGTTACTTAAGGGTCCCTTCTGCAAGCATGGCGGGGGAAATGTGAATCCTTTTCTGAAGAGGATGGTCCAAATTATCTGTGCATTATCAACCATTATGTTGTGACAAGAGCTTTCATCCTCACCGTGCCTATGGAGGGACCTCTGTAGGCAAGTGTATGAGCCAGGCTTGTTTCTCCACATGGAGGATAAATATAAGAGGATTGATGTTTCTGTAGATGGGCAATGAAGGAGGGCAACACAAAATGCATACGGATTAATGGGTTATATTGACACCATCTGAAGTCACAATCAAGAGGCATTATCTCATCTGGAACTGCCAGAACGTAACATGTACAGTAACCCATTTATTTATTCATAGCGCCCCCTGTATATTTTTGGTGAAGATGCAGTTGCTAGGGCAACCACATCAGCTTGCTATTATCTTCTTTCCATTTCACTTTCTTTTGACCAAGGAGAAGCTCAGCTCTCATATTGTTGTAAGAAAGTGAAGATGTGTCATGGGGCTAATGCCTGACCTGCAGTGGTGTCAAAAGAGTGAAGAAAACACCATATGCGTGTCTTGCACTAATTATAACAGCGTTTCCATCACCCTGTACTCATCATTTTAGTGCTTTTCAGAATAACTGGCTTAGTTTTAAATTTTAGAAGCCATTAGAGGACAGCAGCAATTTACAGCAATCTAATGTAACCAAAGATCATTCTCAGAATTAGCTTCTTATTGCACACAGTTGGGCCACAAGTTAGATGGGAGATAGACACATTTACAATCGGCAGAGCCTACAGGAACCACACAGCCCTTTCTGCATGTAAAAATAAAAAGCTCAACCACATGGTCCTAATTAGAAATCTGCAGATATAAAATTGTAAGCTCTGACATGTAAGAATAAAAACACACTGCTGAATGCAACCATAGAAATTCAGGCAGTGAATCATGTTACAACAATATCAAATTATGCCTCTTTTCCAGAGTACTGCAATAGATTATACTTACTTACGTTCCCTTTTAAATGAAGGGTTAGTACTGGATGAATCTTCAAGTGGTTTAATTTCATTTTAGAAAATCCTCTTGGCCCCATATTTTTGTACAGCAGAATACAGTTTGTGATTTTATTTTGTTTTTTAATAATATTTTATTCCTATTTAACATAAGAATATCAAACAGTTATTTTCTCTCTCTTCCTAATCTATTCATACAACTGTAATGCAAGTAAAGGAAAATCAGTTGACCATGCTGGATGTGGCTGCTAGGAGCTGAAACCCAACATTTGAAAGACCAAATGTCAGCTACCATGATCTAGACCAGGGGTGTCAAACTCCGGCCCTCCAGATGTTTTGAGACTACAATTCCCATCATCCCTGACCACTGGTCCTGTTAGCTAGGGCTGATGGGAATTGTAGTTCCAAAACATCTAGATGGCCGGAGTTTTACACCCCTGATCTAGACCTTTTTATAAGAGATTACCCACTTCTCAAACATGTTTTGATTCCCAGCATGCAACAAACACAATGGTGGTGAAGTCAGCTTTCCTGGTCACAGATTAAGACCTAGAATAAATTCTTACCTGTGCTTGGTTGTACTCCCCATTAGTTTTCTGTGCTTTAGTTATCAACATAGTTGTTTAATTGTCTATAGTTCTCCATAGTACCAGAGAGCTGGCTTGAATCTGCAGTTGGGTTGAGGACATTTGTGAGTGATTGTATTGATAAACTGAGTAATCTCCCTCTCTCAGGCTTCTTCTCAATGGGCAAATCTTCCACTGTCATAACACTGCCTGACCCCTTTGGCAAGTCTATTAACTCCTTTAAAAAAAAAAAGCTTAATAAAACCTGGATTATGTTGGTGAATAGAGATGAATAAATTAACGTATTGTAAACATTGCTGCAAAAAGCCATTCTTTTCATAAAACATTTCTGAATTGATATGAACATCATATATCTATATCATGACAGAAGGACACACTTTAGCAGTATAATAAAATGTTTAATATGTGTGACTTTACACATTAAAAATCATTCTAGTATCCACAAGCACATGTTTCCTTTTGATAAGCCATTATATCAAATACCATGGGGTTTTTTATTCTTTTTTAAATAAAGCATTTGTTTTCATACAGATAAAGTATTGTTCTGTATAATAAGCCTTTGAACCAAGCAGTCTTGAAATCTGATAAACTGTGTATAAACTATAAAATACTGTAGCAGTGGAGGAAAATGGCACCTTGTTATCTTCCATTTAGTTCACTGTTCCTTGCAGATGTATTAATGCATGCTAGGAACGAATGTAGCCACACCTGTTGTTTTGTTTCAGTTTGTTGACTACATTATATTGAAAAAGTAAATAAAGTTGACTGGTCTAAAGGACGTTTTAGGCTGCTCTGCAAAGTACAACTAGAGTGAGAGAGTAAAACTACAAAGAACACACTAGAAATGCATCTCCACTGAATACAGT
Source organism: Darevskia mixta (assembly GCA_034641385.1). NCBI lineage: Eukaryota > Metazoa > Chordata > Lepidosauria > Squamata > Lacertidae > Darevskia > Darevskia mixta. The sequence continues at coordinate 10,213,192 of JAWWNH010000029.1, forward strand.
GGGACTAACATGCATAAGATTGGACTAGGACTGACCCTAATATTAGACAGAGTGAGGGAACAGCCCCAGGCAGCAGATGCTGGTGGCAGCAATCTCATTTTCCCAGACTTAAACCCAGTTCTACACAATCTCAGAACAAGTTTATGATTTTTTTTTGAGTCCTCATGAAAATTCAACAGCATTATAGTGCCAATTCCTCCTAATATACACTTTTAAAAATGTATTTTTCCTTTCCGCCCCCACTGATATATGCACTTTAATGCACGCTTTGCATTTTTGTACACATTGCTTGATTGAAGAACTAAATTGCAAAATTCAGAATAGTGCGAATTTTGAAGGATGGCTATGTTTTGAACCTCATATTGTTCTCCAGATTAAAGGCAGATTAAGTGGGTTTGCCTTTAAATGCAAAATGAGTTAAATTTATTCCCCATCCCTACCTGCCTGCCTGCTCCTCCTGACAAGATCAGCCAATGGAGAATGGATCTGGCCTCCAGTAACAGCATCACTGTCACAGCTGCACTGTCAGAGCCTATCCCAGCTACTATCGCTTCCACTGGAAGATAAAGCAGTGTTTATCTCAAGACCTGTTCTGCACCCCCTAACTGCTGCCTGTTGGAAGCTGTCCTCTTGGCAGTAGTAAAGATTCAACCACCAGCCCAGTCAGCTTCTGTGCATGAAAGGGTGGTGATGAGGCTATAATCCATCACCTCAGATGGCAACTGTCTTGAACTGGTGGTTTCACATTGGTGCCACTGAGCCTGAATATAATGTTGCTGTAACATTTGTAGATGGAAGAAAATGTCCCATGTTTAAAAGGTCTGAAAAATTGGGTTCTGTTTATAAATACAGTTCCATAACCATTGCTTACTGGCTGCACTGTCAAAACATCTTGCATCACCTCAAGAATAATACATCCCAATGCTAGCAATTCCCATGTTCAATTGAAGGCCATCATGTGATATGCAAGTGTATGTAAAAGCAGGGTGTAATTGGGACCAGGTTACCCAAAGGACTACCTCACACCATATATCCCTGCCTTGCAACTGTGGTCCTCATGTGGGGCACTGCTGGGAGTGCCACTTGCCCCAGAGGTGTGCTTAGTTTGTAAGACAAATTAGGCTTTTTGCCTTATGCTGCCAGGCAACTGGACTTAGACAGGCAGCCTCCCTCCAGTCCTTTTTGTGTACAAAGGCTTTCCATGAGGTATACGTCTCAAGGCACTTATGAAATAGTAACTGTATATCTATGGTTGTATTGTTTTCAGAATTTGTAGAAATCATTTCATTGTTTTGAGAGTTCATAGAATTGGTTTTATTTGGGTTTAGAATTTGTGTTTGTATTTTTTTTTACCTTGTACTCCTCCTTGATGGCCTCAGGCAGTGAAGAAGTTGAATATATTTGTGGTTTTTTTTTAAGCAACTTATTTCTTATTCACTTTTGATTTCCATATTTGCTTGGCCTTTTTAACTATTCAAGAAAGAGAATATGAGCAGACATTTAGCATAGAGAGGAAGAAAAGAAGGATCTGGTGTTGGAAAAGGAAAACAAATACCCCTCTCTTCCTGAACTGGAATTAGGATCCAAACTGGACTCGGTCCTTCCCCGATGTCATCTGACTCCTGTTGTGCCCTGACCTCTTCTCCAACCTACCACTAGTGGGAATCAAAGACCCTCCTTCACCCCTCACCCAGCCAGTGTGGTGTAGTGGTTAAGAGCGGTAGACTCGTAATCTGGTGAACCGGGTTCACATCTCCACTCCTCCACATGCAGCTGCTGGGTGACCTTGGGCTAGTCACACTTCTTTGAAGTCTCTCAGCCCCACTCACCTCAAAGAGTGTTTGTTGTGGGGGAGGAAGAGAAAAGGAGATTGTTCGCCGCTTTGAGACTCCTTCGGGTAGTGATAAAGCGGGATATCAAATCCAAACTCCTCCTCCTCCTCTTCTTCTTCTTCTTCTTCTTCTCCTCCTCCTCCTCCTCCTTCTCTTTCCTCCTTTCCTACCAATCTGTGAACCTCCAAAATTCCCCCACCCACTCTCCCAACCACCCACAGCCTCTCCCACTTATTTACATATGGTCTCCTCTTTCCTTTATGTTGTGTGGCTTGTTGCCAAAAATTACATCTGACTCAAGTATACCTGGCCTATGTGCTTTTCCACAAGACTACCTTGCATGGAGGTAATCCTTGGGAAATCTGCCTGGAACACTACAGCCAGACAATGGGATAGAAAGGATTGAGGAATGGAGCCTGGTGGGTGGGAAGAAGAAAGGAATTTACTTCAGCTCCAGCTCATATTAAAATCCAAGCTGGAGTTGAATTATGGGACTGTAATGTTGGAGCATTACAAGCCCCACAACATACATAATTCTGAGCCACGAAATGCAGGTTTTGGCAAGATCACTTGTATAGATAACATTCTCTTTGTTGAGAAGGTTAAAAAACAAGTCTAATGAATAAGTCCTGGGGAAACTGATCTCCTTTCAGACAATTTATCCTAGGCAGCAAAGGAAGCTCAATTTGCCCAGGTAAATTATTCATTATGAATAATTCTCACACTTTCTGTGCTGCTGTACATGTGAAAAGGGTTATTATTATTATTATTTATGGCAAATGGTTCTCTCACCACCTCTACAGAGACTCATTAGCACTGATCCCACATGGAAGTTAATGGTTTTAATCCAGCTCTTTTATTTATTTATAGGTGTTTCTGCATTTGTTTGTCTGGCACTCTCTAAATGGATTGTGCTTCTTTCCATGGGCAAAGTAATGATTTCTTTTCAGGTGGACGATTCCTATATCCACTTTCCCAGGAAACAAAAACTAGCTAATGATGTTCAGCCACTCAATGAATCGGATGGTTTGTGTGGCAAGGGACAAACCCCAAAGTGATGGTTATCTTGCTAAATATTGCGTTTAGCAAAATTTCTATGCTTTCACGTGTTCTGAGAGCCTTTGCACATGTACACCAGAGTGAATAAGATGCTGGACAGTGGTGCATATCTCTTTCTTGGATCATGGATGTCTAAATCTGATGGCTTCTAAGATTACTGGCGACGTGGAGATCTTTCTACACTACTTATAGACAGATAAAATGTTTACAAAATTGTGTTGCTGCAGAAGCATACCCTCCTTGTTGTACCTTTCTGGAAGGGCTTTCTAGTCCAAACATTGTCTAGCACAGGACTGGAACCCAGCACCCAAAGAATAAAATGAAAAGAAAGAAAGAAACAGAGAGAGAGAGAGAGAGAGAGAGAGAGAGAGAGAGAGAGAAAGAAAGAAAGAAAGAAAGAAAGAAAGAAAGAAAGAAAGAAAGAAAGAAAGAAAGAAAGATTTTACAAAGTGGCACGGGGATGTGAAGTACATCATTCATAACTATATCCTAAATAATACTGAAAATTTACCCATGGGGCACAGAGCAATCACACAATAACACAAAATACACAAAATGAATGATGTGTCATTTCCTGAGGTAAAATGCACTGCAGTTGGAGTACTCCAAAAGTAGACCATCCCTGCAACAGAAACATAACCTTGAGGGGAACCGTGGACTCCAATATAAATTGGAAACAAAATGTATTGTACGAAGAACTGATTGTGTTGCTATATCCAAACTTATCCACTGGATCTTCACACAAAACACAGCCTTTTTGTCCTTAAACTCTCTGAACAAGGGGGCATATTGTATTTGTGTGCTGTGCAACAACTGACCTACTGCAACACTTCAAAATATTTTGCTAGCGGATAGCAGCAAGTGGTTTACCAGTAACGGTGAATAAATATGTCAGCACTGACACATCACATTGGCTTTAATCCTACTGACACATGCCTTGATATTTTGCTTTCCTCATTAGTGATGGAGAGAACCCACACAGGTTCAGAACTGCACTCGGGATTACCTAACCATTTCCCCCCACATTCAGAAACAGCTCAGCTTATTCCAAACTCAAATAAGATCCTGGTGCACCCAGTGATGTTATTTGGCACATGGCATGGTGTTATCCCTCTTCTTCAATGGTCCTCCATCTACCTGATTGGAGGGAAAGGGCATAGATCTCTATGGAAGACGGGGGTGGGGAAAATGTCACATACATCCCAGCAAGGATCCTGTTACCCCACACACTCCCCCGCCCCACCCTCAGATGTATCCTCTTCTTCCTAAGAGAGAGAATCCTCTTCACTGGATTGTGTTGACTTGTTACCCTAAGAGTCAGGGGTGGGGTGTACATATTCTACCCCCATGGAGTTTTGTTGATACAGTGGAGCTCTCTCCATTGATTTGCGCTGAGAAAGTCATCATTCGTGTGAAAGACAAGCACAATTTTTAACACATCAGTGTGAACTTAGACCTGTCTGCCAAATGGAAGACGTCTTCCGGCTCGCCTCTTCCTTCTTGAGCCCTGGGCTTTTTTCCCTAGTCAGCTTGGTTTCGTTTTGTTCTCTCTGTGTGTGCTTGTATAACTGAGGCCACAGAAAGACTTGAAAGCTTAAGGGGTTTCTGACCCACCTTTGGGATGCCTTGTTAATAGTGCAATCCAACTTGAAAACATTAAAATCACCCCAATTCACCTCGTAATTAGGGATGCACACAGACCCAATGCATTCCCCTATCATAAACAGCATGCTTGCATTTGTGATGTGAAAGAGATCTTTTTAAAAATTATTTATACTTTATTCTAGTAGATGTCCATTGTAAGCCTTGCTTCCATCCCAGCAGCAGCAGCAGCACCATCACATTGTTGCCTGCAGGAAACTATACTAGACAGAGATAAGTAACTGGTACTTTAACTTCACATTTCTGTAAGTGCTTTATGTGACCATGATGAAAGAGAATAAAATCTCTACTCTGCCAATAAATCTCACATCAGGCTCTTTGATAGAAATTCTTGATTAGGCTCTTTGATAGATAGAAACAGGGCTCAGCAAGGGCCAGAAAAAGGAAAAGTTTAATTTCTTTTTGTGATATGTCTAACATGCTGCTTTATCTTACACTTCTGCTATTTCATGGGATATTCTATTCTCAATCAGCAATGGTCTAAAAGCCTTTCCCCCTATTACGAGAGTTGGACTCATCTAGTCAGGGATTAAAAACATTCTGGGTGACCTTTAAAAATAAATTTTTCAGAGCCACAGCTTGTGAATACCAAAAATCTAACACTTCTTAACACATTGTTTGTGGTACGGTTGGGGGGAAGAGACCTGTAAATTCTAGTAATCAATCAGTTTGAAAAAATAATCATACTATGCTTGCAGACATTTCACAATTTGACAGTGGCTAATTATTCACTCAGCTCTAATTTTTAGCATACTCGTTCAACTGAAAAAATGGAGAAATCCCATATTCTGCTTTTCAAGTTTGTTTGTGGGGGTAAAAGAGGAAAAGATCTGAATCTTTCTGTAAAGAGTTTGTTTAGGTTCAGATCTTTTGCTTACAAGAAAAGGAAAAACCACAACATATTCCAAAGAAAATTGAACTCTGAGCTTTGATCTGCAAGAAAACACATCATATCTGTCCATTGTCTCCCATATGTATGAGATATTCCTTACTGCTGCATCCTGTGATTTTGTTGGTTGGTCTGGTGATATTCATATTGTACATTTGTTTGGGAATGCAATTTTTTGGGGGAACAATTTTACAAATATAAACAGTTCCCATCTATCTCCTTCCTGCCTCCCCTGCTGGTGCAAGGGGACATGTTACATGTTTAGGTTAAAATCACAAAAGATGAAGAAACTGGGTCATGCATGAGGTCTTATGACCAACATATAAAGCCCTGAACAACTGGAGACCAGGTGAGCTGAAGGAACTGTCTTGATCATCTGTAGAAATTTTACTTCTGGCACACTGCTTAGAGATTTACAATATTGAGCAATTTCAGAATGTTTTTGAACAAATAAAGGAATGGCTGCCTTTCACTTACGAGGAGTATGCTGGGCCTAGCAAGGGAATGGTTCTTACTGGGAAATGAAGCAGCAATTCTGGCCCACTTCCTCAAAATTTTGCTTGCCTGTTCCTCTGGGCAAGAGCATTTTTCTCCAGTTCTGTAGGAGCGAAAAACATCCATCACCAAGGGACTGTCCGCTTGTCTAGTAAGGTGGCCCTCAGAAACCAATCTCATTGATTTTATGTCATGCCCTGTGATCTAGGAACATAATCACATTGTACAGCTTTCTATGAAGGTCTTGATAGGAAGGCTGATGGCCCTAAAATTATGAGGAGCAGTTTATATCCCGCCTCCCTCCAACGCCTGAGCAGAACAATTGCAGTAGATCCATGGCACTGTAGTTCTACAGCACAGAACAGCTCTAATGTGGTCTGACCTTTCTTCATCTATTTCAAGAGACTTCAAATCCAAAAAAATCTGCCTCTAGAATTAGAGCTCCGAGCTGCATTTAAATACTGTGAACTATAAAGCAGACACCACTTTAATGTTTCATTTACAATAATCATAGAGGAAGGGAAGGCATTTTTTGGAGAACAGGGTTAAAGGCCACCTGGCCCATTGTAGATCATTCTCGTTTATGGATTCCATTTCCTGTTCTCTTTGCCATAACAGCATCTAATTGTTTTCTTGGACTTGGGGTTTTATTTTAGTGACCTGATATACTTAACCCAACATACATTAATTCCACTCACACTTGCTTTGGCGTGTGTGGCTGAAAAGCTAAACCACTTCTTAATGTGAACATTGCACTAATTCCCCTCATACATTTCTCTGTGTTCTTCTTGACGTGTCATTTGTGTAGAAGCGAATAACAAAGAGTACACTTATTGGTGCCTTAATTATGTCAGCTTTCCCTACTAATTCCATTCTCTCTAATTCCATATGTTCAAAGTTTCACAAACATATTTTTACAAATCCTGTATGACACAAATAAACATGTTAAGACAACTTTATAGGGTTATGAGAGAACATTCATTTAGAGCGATATCCAATATTAGTCCTGCTCAATGTAGACCCATTGAAATGAATAACACAAGACTAATTAAGGGCTATTAATTCCAGTAGTCTACTCTGAGTGCAACTTAGTTGGAGTTATTCCATAGAGTTGAATGGGATCCTTGTTTCTCTTTTTCCCTAAAAGGATACAGGTATGCACACACCACAGCAGCCACTAATTGCAACACCACAGTTTTGTGTGCTTCCCTTACACCTAGTGAGCCATCTCTTAACTAGGTTCCCTCTTCTCAGGTTCTTTCTGATTCCCCCCCCCCCCGTTTACTAATCCTTAGTAATTAAATGATTGTTTAAATAGCCTCAATAATATTGGTTAAAGAGCCTCCTTAATACCAACTCCCATTTCTCTGTTTCTCATCCAACTCTTTCATCTCCAGAGTTTCTGGAGAGATAGCAGCCTTGTAATCTGACACTCTCTTAGCAAGAAAGAAGAACAGGAAGGGGACCAAGAAAAGAGTGAGATAAAACTAAATGGAACTGGGAGCAATAAAGGATTGGATAAAGGGATGGAAGTTGTAGAGAAACACCAACCGGAAAGGCAGTACAGAAGTAAGGCCTGGAATCCAAAAATACATTAAAGGTGAAATGAAAATTGGACCTTCAGATTGAAAGAAAGAAATGAAACCCTCGGAGCAAGAAGCCATAGTTCTAGAGTGGTTTTAATATATTTTCCTGTGTTTACAGAGTCCATGTGTGTGTTTGGTCATGGAGGAGGCTGGGGTGGGGGGAGTATTTGTTTTCCTGTTTTTCTCTGCATTTAACAATTATTTTGTCTGGCATAGTTCTGCTGGCTTATCTCTCTGACCTCATATCTGCTGTAAGGTAAAGGTAAAGGAACCCCTGACTGTTAGGTCCAGTCGCGGACAAATCTGGGGTTGTGGCACTCATCTTGCTTTATTGGCCGAGGGAGCCGGCGTACAGCTTCCGGGTCAGGTGGCCAGCATGACTAAGCCACTTCTGGCAAACCAGAGCAGCACACAGAAACGCCATTTACCTTCCCGCCAGAGCAGTACCTATTTATCTACTTGCACTTTGACATGCTTTCGAACTGCTAGGTTGGCAGGAGCAGAGACTGAGCAACGGAAGCTCACCCCATCGCAGGGATTCGAACCGCCGACCTTCTGATCGGCAAGCCCAAGGCTCTGTGGTTTAACCCACAGCGCCACCCGCGTCCCTGCTGTACTGATAGCTTAAATTAGTACGCCTGCAGCATTTTATTTTTTTTACTTTACTTTATTTACTTTATTTTACTTTTACTTAACTTTTCCTCATTAACTTATTTTAAAACCCTAATGATTAATCTAAAATGTGGGATGGTTGTAACAAGGTAGCATATTTTTGGCTGAAACAAATACTTTAAAACACCATGCCATCAGCTAGATCTTTTCTCTTTTTTTTAAGTAATAATTACATTTCCAAGTTCCCTAACCCTCTTCATACAAGAATGACAGTATTCATTTTGGGAGAGAATTATGCCGCAGATCGCACAAGTGACTAACCATGATGACAATTCCATTTGCATGGTAATTAAACTCTGCATTGGAAGCTGTTACTGAGATTCATTTAACGAGAGAATGTGAAAAGTTAATTAGAACGTACACAAAGGTTTTGGTAGCTGGAAGTAGACGCATATATCGTAACCAATTGGCCATTGCCCAATCTTGGAGCAAAATCCCATTTGGAAACGTTGTGTTTCGCTGTGACTTTGAAAGTGAGATATCATATAGAATGCATTGCACTAAAATGTATCATAAGCTTGTTCTTTAGGAGGCTCTTGCCCACAATAACTTTTAGCAAGCTGATGTACTCTTTCCACATTGGCTGTGAGGGGATAGTTGTCGCTGCTTGAAATAAAATAAAAGTAAAAACTGGATAGCATTTGGAAACCAAAAGCATTAAATGGTCTTTGTGCGCCAGGCAACTTCACAAGAGTCATAACATTTTGATTTTATAAGATTCCAGCAAAAAATGTGGACAGATCATTACAGCTCCAAAAGAGCCTACAAAGGGAATTAGTTAAATAAGCACGTTGAATAAGGGTAACTTTGTAGTGTGCTGGAAAAATGTAAGGCCTTGAAGCATATAAACGATTTGGCATAAAATGGAATTGGGACACGATTGCATCATATGGGATACATCACAACCATCACTGGATAGAAATGCCAGGAGAACTTCTGACATGTCTCCATTGCTCTCTGATTACTTTGTAAGGGACTTTGCATGACCAGGCCGCAACAGCCCCAGCCCCCAGGGATCACAAGAAAGGAATAAAGACTCTGACAACGTGTTATGGAATTAAAATTAGGCCACAACTTTATTAAACTTCCGAATGTAGGAAGACCTTGGGCATGTACCCCTCCCAGGCCCCCAGCCGAGGGGAACTGGGGCTCATCAGGGTAAATGGGATATGGGGGGGTACTGTGAGACGTATGTGTAGCAGGCAGCCCAGCCCATATCCCCGCACTCAGGGTAGTTCACTAACAGCCTTTCGGTGTATGGCCAGTGACACCCATTAAATAACCCCTTTTAAGAGGGGAATCGATGCCGCAGGGGGGTGAGTCGCCATTTCATGCCCCCCCCCCATTATAGGGAAGAAAAGACTAAAAGATTCCCCCCATGGCCATAAACTGCCAAAGTTGTGACAAATTGCTACAAGGAAGACAAAACCTGCCAATGCAGGAAAATGTCTTCCCGGTCCTTCAACAGCAACCAGTCAAAGACCGTAGCAGTGCCCGCTAAACAAGAAGAAAAAGTTAACCTGCAAAAATAAAACATTAAACTAAGGGAAGGGAGGGGAGGGTGGGTGAATCTCCTGAGCCGACTGCCTGGCTACTGTCGGCTCCACCCCCTATATATAATTGGGACCTCCCAACAATGAAACTTGATTACTGAGGCTGGGCGTGAACCTCCAAATAATAACACTGAGAGGCAGGCCAGTCCCTGTTTGCCATTAAGTTCCCTGGGAACTGTAGCACTGTGCACGATCCCCCAAAGGGCACCCACAATGTAAAGTGTGAGTGCTCATTACGGGACCTTGCGGTAGAGGCTGGGTAATAAATAAACAAGTAAATAATATGAGTATTATCACACCTGGATGCATTAAAGTTAAGTTACTAGGACTAAGACATAAGCTTGCCAGTCCTTCAGCAGAACAGCACCCAGGCTTAATTTTCCTATCGCACACCATTTGAACTAAATTCCCTCAAGCATTTGGGTTCTGGAAGAGTTTATTCCTCAAACACAGACTACTGGCATGGAGTTGTGTTTACTGACACATCCCCCTGAACAAGCATTTTAATAGTATTTGTTTTCTAAGTCATGCCAGTGTAATAGCAATCTCATACTTTAGTGCAAATTTTCATAACCTGCTTAAACACATGGGTGGTATTCGACTAAATAATTGTGCAAGCTTGCACAACAGGAATCTTCCCACCTCCGTACACCCTGTGGAAAACCCCAGTACAGATTTAGAGTTCACAAGTGGAAGAGAGAAGGAGAACTTTCCGTTGGGCAAGAATAAATTATTGCAGCGACAGAAAGTTTGCCTTTGAACTGTGCTGAATGCAACCCATGGATTCCTCTTCAACCCTCTGTTAATGGCAGCTATAATGCTATGCTTTGTGTCCATGAGAAAAGAAATTCTATGGTTTAGGAGATAACAATATCCTTGCATCAAGGATAAGATGCAATGGGCATTCATCTGAATGAAAGAAGCCATCGTTTTGGAGTTACCAACAAAGTATTCATGACACATTGTCACATGAATTCCTGGATCACCTGTGAGCACAGTGCAAACAAAATCAAAGTACTGCTGGTCTGTCTGTAGGACCAATTCAACACTTCAGTGGAAAGAACTTCCTCTGTCTTTAAGAGGCGCCTTTAACATCTTTCTTCACCATTTCTCTCTCACACACATTCAGAACACGGTCAGATTTATTTTGAACTTCTCAAAGATGTCTCCTGTTCGTGTAGCAATTATCACAGGCCTCCAGGTGTTTGTCTCCACGGTCATCGAATAAAAAGAGGGAAAAACCTAGTTCATGTTTCTCTTTTCTTTTCATTTTACAACTTGCAAACTAATAAATCTGGCATTCAGAGTCCAGATCTCTCTTCTAGAGATGGGTTTCCCCTCCTCAGGGCTACACAGTGCTAATAACCAGGGTTGTTATTAGTAGCGACTAATTAACCTCTCACACACATTTATTTGCAAAAGATGCAGAGCAGTGCTAAAATCCTTAAAGATGAGAGGTGTGAAGTTTTAATAGTAATTACTATATGCAGATAATCAAGCAACATGGGCAAAAATGAGCACACTGTGATGTTATGTGTCATGGATACAACACAAGAAGCTTGAAGTCTCATTGACAGAAATGACTGCAACAGCAGCATTAGGCTTGCATTCAACATTTTGCAGGTACAGTAAAGTATCAGCAATCACCTGCAGACTCCTGTCCTCTAGAGATAGGTAAAACCCTCTTAATTTGGAATGCATAGTCTAGTATTACTGAATATTTTCTAGGAATCAGGGGCAGACTTTGGTCTTTCAAATTTCAGCAGCACCCTATAAGAGGATAAAATTCAGTGCACACACCTCAGCTTCCATTCTCAGTTCACTATGTCATAGTTGTGATGCTCTGTGGTGTCGCCTAGGCTTGGCGCCCAGTGTGGTGGAACTGGTCATGCTGCCCTAAATCTGCCTCTGCTGGGAATTCTCTGACGCCCAGAAGGATCAGCCAAGGAGGGGTTGCCAACATCCACTACATCATCCACAACATCTTTCTCCCCCTGCCCATTTGTGAAGCGGAGAAGAGGAAATACAGTGTCAGGCATGGCCCCCTATAATCTGGGAGATGCAATGGAGGACCCTGAACATGCTCAGATATGTCCACCACTGTCAGGAATGTGGAGATCTCATTTAAATTGGGGCTGTGCACTGACACCCTCATCCCCACCCTTAATCTGTGGATTAGATCAAGTGCCACCACAGCAACCACCCACACCACCCTGGATCCACCCTGAAGCAATTCAGGGGACAGAGCCAAAAGTTTTCAAAGGGTTTCTGAAGTCCACTTTAACATAGAGAAGAGTGAGTGTCCCATCCCGGCATCTACGGTGGGCATGTGCAATGGTGTGTGTTTGATATAGGAGAGGCTGAGTCATTGTGAATAAGAACTGAGCAGGAAAAGCAAGTGATCTCCTGTGCACTGGGGACTTATAATGACCTATTTATGAGAGCGTTTGCAGGCACCATAGGGGATCCCTGATAGGCCCATGGGTGCCATGAACTCTCTCTCTCTCTCTCTCTCTCTCTCTGAATATAAATGCATCATAATGAAAATTTCTAAACATTGCAACATCCGTTTGAAGGGTACTCATTTTGAATCAACAAGAAACCCACTAACTTAATTCCCTGAATAAGTTGTTGCCCTGCAATTCCAATCAGCACTGATCAGTGGTCACGCTGGCCAACAAAATCTGTAAGGCGCCAACTCGTAAGGGCCGAGGGGTCTTCGCCCCCCAATAAAATGTTGGAGGGTGCTAGCCGCCCCCCAAGTTGATGGACACTGTCATTCAAATGGTTCTGTGCACTGCATCATGTGATTGATTATTCAGGACAGGGCTTACTTGGGTCTCCTCAGTATTTTATTCAAGTTGGCATATGGTTACCAGGCATCCCCATTTCCTGGGGACAGTCCCCAGATTTACATATCTGTTCCCGGACAAAATCTGTCCCCGGAATGTCCCCAGATTTCATTTAATGTCCTCGGATTTATATTTTAAGTGTTGTAGATTTGTTAGTAGGGAATGAATGTTGCGTGACTGGTTCAACGGCACAAGACACATCATATGGGGACTTCCGGTGAGGCAAAATGGCAGGCGCCACGGCAGCGAGCAGCTCCTGAAGACAGCCAGAGCCAACTGCGCTACCAGGCTGGCTCCGGGCTGCTGAGACTGCTGCTGCCACTGCCACTGCCAAGGGAGAACCAGGGACGCCCGGGGCATCAACTGGGGGAACTGCTGACCCCCCTGCAACCCAAATCGAGCCAGGAGCAAGAGCACCCAGCCACCCTGTCGACTGCCCAGTGGAGCTCCAGGGCCAGGAAAAACTGGAGCCGACGCAGGGAGAAGGAAGAGAGGAGAAGGAGAAGGAAGAGAGAGAAAGAGGAAGGAGAAAAAAGAGGGGAGCCCGAACCTTGCTGTGCCGCTGCCGCCACCGCCTCTGAGGAGGAGAGGTAGGAAAGCACCGGGAGGGCAAGGACACATGGCCGAGCCCAGGCCCGACCCGAACCTGATCCACAGAGGCTAGCACTCCAAGAGAGCAGGACGGGGTCAGAGGAAGGCCGCACAACAGAGGAGACCACAGAAGAGTAGATATTACTTCGTCTTTTTTAATAACTTTTAAAAATATTTTTTTTTCTTTTTTCAAAAAAAAAAAAAAGTGTCCCCAGATTCTTTGAAAAAAATCTGGTAACCTTAAGTTGGCACCCCTGAAGGAAGCAGATTAGTGAAGAACCAGAAGAGGCCTCTATCTGTCCTGTATTTGAAAGTTTCTAAAGCTGGATTCAGATCAGAAAATACTGTGTGGCTTGGATTTTCTCACTTCCACTCTTGCGACAGCTTTTCTGTGAAGATCGGATTGTCTCCAAGATATTAAACCTTTTCAACATGTGCCAGTGGTGTCTGCAAAGCCCTGGCAGAAGTATGCTAATATCTGGAGAGGGAGTTATTCTGCATTGATTTAAAATACAATACAGCAAAACAAATGCTTAGGGTGATAATGTTAAGTGTTATGCAAAATTGACAACATTTCATATTTGCATTTGAAAGTGAGCTTTTGTCTCTTTCTGATTGATATATAAAACATGTTTGCCAATGAAATTAGAGATCTAGTATCTATAAATAAACTAATATATTCAATAGATGGCTAGCAAGAGGATGCTCAAAACTGACAATTAGATTTATCCAACTTAAGCTGGCATTGAGTTGGGTTCGGACTGATGCATCTCTGGCATTAGTCCATCCACAGAGCTCCAACTTCAGATCCATGCACATCAATGACCATTGCAGGTATGCAGAGGCATGGGTGGCACTGATAAACTAGACTACTGTACAAAGGTAACATCTGTATTTCTTCCTTTGCCCACCATTGCCACCAGCCTTGCCCAACACTAGCATGTTGCCCTCATACGGTTGACTGTGGATGGGAATATGGATGGTTTCCGCCTCCTCCTCCTCCACCTCCTCTTCCTCCTCCTCCTTCTCTTCCTCCTCCTCCTCCTTCTTCTTTGAACATCAAATCCTCCTGCAGCTGAAACATTGAACCTGCTCATGGACTGGCTCTAAGTAGGGCCAGTCTACCCATGAGGCAAAGTGAAGTGACTGCGTCAGGCAGCAGTATCCACAGGGGCAGCAGGTCCCAATGTATATCTTTATTCTCCCTTTGTTCCTGTTTGTAGATCTTCGCTCACACTTCTTCCCTGGTGGAGGGGAGGGCACCATTTTGGGATTTGCTTCAGATGCCAAAATGTCTTGGGCTGGCCCTTAAAATACAACTTGCCCAACACAATGCAGGCTCCAAGTTTTGGCAGGGATGGGGGCTTGGGAAAGGTAGTCCCAGTGGGCCCTTCCCGTCATATGGATGCACATCTCCTCCTTGCCACTGTCACCACTGCCCGTTTCCTTCCCCTCTTCCTCTGGACTCAGTCTACCCAACCCCTCCAGAATTAGTGTGCACAACAGGAGGGGGAATTTGCTTCGCATGTTTGGACAGTGGGGCGCACCGGGGGAGGAACAGAGCCTGGAGACTTCACAATATGAGAGGTCAGCTGTGGGGCCGCTCCATAGATGTGAGCCTCAGCAGGTCCCTGATAATGCTGGCTCCTGATGCCAGCCTGGACAGAACTGGCTGCTACAACTCCAAACAGGCACGGGGCCTTGTTTACAGTTGCAGCTTGTTTTTGTTGTGATCATTCCATGCAGGTATACAAGTGAATTAAGTGTTACCGAGCAGTTTAAGAAGGGTTCCAGGAATTGAAAGCACGTTTGTACATTCCTACTGGGAGGGGGTCATGCTCTGTGCAGAAAACATCTATGAAAAAACTTTAGGCCAATTTAGAAGGATGAGCCATCCCTGAAGCTTTCAGGAGCCAAGCAGGTAAATTTAGTCTAGGGATAGTCATGCAGCAGACCAGCCTACAAGCAAACAAAAAGAACACAGCAGCGTTTAGGACTAAACTTTTGCTCAAATTAAGGCCTGATTGAGGGCAAATCTTCCCATTCAAGGGGGCTTGTTATCAAGACAGCTTTTATAACTGAACCCTCTGTGTTTGAATGGAGAATATATTTTGGTTCTTTTTTAATCAAGCTGTCTGTCGTCTAGTTGCTTGTGCCTTTTACTAAATATTGTCCATTCATCTCTATGTCCCTTTGAGCACAACATTTTGCAAGACAAGTACTGTCTTTAAAGTGAAATCAGTGGCTGAAGGCAACATCTGAGTCAAGGTAATTGTCTTGGTTCTTTTTCTACTCCCCCTAATTTCCTGTGCATTAAATTAGCGCAGTGACTAATGCCTGTTTTAAAGTTAAGTAGCTGGGAACACAAGCACTTCAGAAAGAATTGTCACCATGACCTTGATGGGTCAGGGCTGGATTTGAGGGTCACAGCCTTAGCATGTCAGACAGTGATGTTTCTAACAGTCACAGAATTAAAACTTTCAGGCTTTGTAACAAATGTCCAGAGCTCCATCTGATTTGTTTGATGTTATTGACCTTGGCTTGGTTTAAATTGGCCAGAGGAATCTGTGGGAGAGGTTTAACCTTGCAAATAAACACAGTGCCATATTATTATTATTATTATTAAGGTATGTGGTCATACCACTGTGATTTACAGATGAGTTTTGTGAATTCTGGAAGCCTCTGCATTCAATTAAAGCTACATTTAGCCCTGTGCACCTTAGGAATATTATGTTCTCCTAAGTTGGTATAAGGAAATGTTTACATTCCACACAAACAAAATTCACTGCATAGTAAATTATCCACAGAAGGGGCTTCATGGATGGGTCAGACCTATTATACCAGCTTCCTACCAGGGAGTAAATGCGCTGGCAGAGCCAACCCAATGTCCCTGCTGGTGTGTTTCTACCACACACAGTGATTTTTCCACTGGCTTGCCCCTTTCCTTCTCAGTAAGCAACAGCAACCCACCTGCTGAAAAGCTAGTGTAGCAGTTCCAACACACTCAGGAAGCCAATTCTGATCATCCATATACATCAAGTGTTCTTTCCATCTTTATTTTCCAGATTACCAGAGTGCATTCCGCATACCGGTATTACCCAAATAATTCGGCACCTGTAACAAAGAGATCCCACTGCTCAGCAAGGCGAATGCTGCCAATTCATTCCAGTACTTCTGGACTTCCTTTCTAAGTTTCCTGTTGCAATTCCCACATTGATCCCGGAACAAGGAACCATTCAAACAGAGCAATCATTTCAACAGAGTGGGGAAGAAGAGATTTTGTTGGGGAACAGCAAGAAAGAGGGCCAGCTTTCGGATTTGGACAACTCTTGTCCAAGAAGTCATCAAAGGATTCTCTTAATCAGAAATAAGTAGAAAAGGCAGGGCATTCAAACTGGGGAGGACCCTACTGTCTCCTATTCAGGTGTTTTTCTTAATCTGAGGCGCACTTTCACTAATGGGGCCTCCCGCTGCCGCCGCACCGCCACCACACGATTTCTGTTCTCATCCTGAGGTAAAGTTCTTAACCCGAGGTACTACTTCTGGGTTAGCGGAGTCTGTAACCCAAAGTGTTTGTAACCCAAGGTGTTTGTAACCCAAGGTACCACTGCAGAGTCTGTAACCCAAAGTGTTTGTAACCCAAGGTGTTTGTAACCCAAGGTACCACTGCAATGAAAAAAAACACCTTCAGCTCTCTGTGCTGTAACTAAAGGGTAGCAACCCTATACTCATTTACATGAGAGTAAAACCTACTGAACTTAGTGAAACTTATTCCTGAAAAGACAGACATGTGTTGGGTTTATTTGTAACACTACAGATCTAAACACACTGAAGCTTTATTTATTTTTGCACTGGGCTCTATGGGGGTTGGATTAGGTGGAGATGGTCTTCCACTTAGCCCTTTTAGTCTGGGGATTGCTGCCAGCAGAGCTTTTCTCAGCCAGAACTCACTAGAACTCAGTTCCAGCACCTCTTAGGTGGGTGCCATTGTCATTCTAAGAGAACAAGAGAGGTGTTCATGGTGAGCTCCGGCACCTCTTTTTCTAGAAAAATAGCACTGAATACCAGTATCACTCTGCTGGCATGACACTTCCTGTTCTGCCTGCTGAAGCCATCCCAGTTTCTGATTTGATCCTAGAATGTCCTGCTTTTCCTTAGGAAATGGAATGTCCTGCTTGTCCCTATTTTCATTGGAGAAATGTTTGAGGGTATGGAATCCCCAAGCCATCTAAAGGCAATCCTGTATAGGGAAGGTTTTTTTTAAAAAAAAGGTTTAATGTTTTATTACGTTTTTTATTTATGTTGGAAGTTGCCCAGAGTGCTGACGCAACCCAATTAAGATGTGTGGAGTATAAATAGTAAAATTATCATTATGGAATGGGACGTCCCTATTTTCAGCAGAGAAATGATTGGTGAATCAGCTCCAGGCTGCCAGAACGATTTGACTTCCCCCTTTCTGCCCCAGCTGGTGTGAACAGCAGGGCTTTGGGTGCAGTACTTAGCACTGCTGCTCCCTGGCTGAGGTTTTGATTACAGTTCTGCTATATAATGTTCTGATTAAACATGCATACAATTGCTCTATACCTGCTTTCACACTGTAGCTTTCGGATACTTTTTGCTAAATATATCCCAGTAACCACAGAGTGCAAGTCCTCCTGCGAAACAACCCCATGAGATACAAAACATGGGGGAGGTGGCAGTCCCCTCGGTTCCTCCTAAACTGCATTTCTGTCCTTTGCTCCATATTTTTATTTCATAGAAAACCTTTGCCAAGGGTGGAGTTCCCCAGATTGAGTCGATTAACGCAGGCTGGCTGTAAAGGGTAATGTCTTATACAAATAGCCAGCGAGTACAGACCGTACATTCCAAGGAGAGCCATTTAATTGTTTGGTGTCTACCAGGAAGTCAACACTGCCTTAATTTCCTACATGTTTCAATAGGTCATTTTCCAGAGATGCTTGGAGCCAGAATGAAACCATTTTAGCATGATCGTAAAAAATGAAACCTTCCCATGATTATAAGGCAAGGGAGGGGCAATTTGTTTTGGAAAGCACTTTGATGACTAAACTTTGGCTGAAGAGTGCATGTGTTATCAAGCTGTTATTCAGTTATCCAAAAGATTAAAAAAGTGGGGGGAATGTTGACTACAGGGCATACTGGGCTATATTTGTCTCTTAGTTACTTTGGAGCTTTGCCCATGATGCAGCTGAGATCAGAGCCTAGCCAATTTTCAGAGCTTACACTTAATATTTGTTTAGTAAATTGTAGTTTCAAGGTTATTCTGTAAGGCACTCATGCGATATTTTAGGCCTCAGTTGCTAGGAGTGTGGCGTTCTGGTTTCTTTCTTCAGTAAAGATTATACATATTTTTATATTGCTGTTTCCAGGTGCAAAACTATTTCTACAGAGAGCTGTGGATGTGAAATGAAAATTAACAAAGGGAACTGGAAGTCTCTTAAAATAATTGCTGCAGCAACAAAAGCATGGCTATTAAGTGGGTGGGGACTTTGTCAAATAAGAGAAAGAGAATTTCCAGATAACATTTTTTCAAAGAAAATAGTGTGATCCTACCATGGGATATTCTTACCTATTGCAGGACAAGGAGAAGCCTGCACAGCTTTGTCTGAGGTTCATCCTCTCTTCCCAGGAATATCCTTACCAACTGGTGTAAATTAATTGACACTAAACTTTAGAAGTGAAACACACATATACATGCATCATGGAATGATATACAGTGGAAGGGACTCTTTGTTTTCATGGCACACTGCACAGGTGTTTTGGAGTAGGGCTCATCCACATTTCTGATTGCCCTATGATTTTTAGCCACGACTCCAAGAGGTTTTAGTATTGTCCCACCACTTACCCCAGGAATCCTGCTCTTTACTGCTGAATTGGAACAAACATCAATCAGGATTTCTGTGGATTAATGTTTGTTGCATTCAGCAGTAAACAGTGGGTTTTCCCATGGTGGTACAGAATTAAAAGCATGACTAGAAATCACAGGATGAAAGGAAGTGTGGATAAGCCCTCAGTGTTGGCTTGGGATCAAGTCTAGCACTAGGGGATGATAAATCCCTCTATGTCAGAATAGAAACCTTTTGCCGCGAGGGTCATGTTCCTTGACCTGGGAGGCAATTTGTCAGAGGCTGCATGGTCTGCAGAGCCAGCAATGGGTGGAGCCAAATCTAAAAGTCTTTCTCTTTCTGCCACTATTTCCCACCCCCTCTCACTCACTACCTTTTTCTCCCTTGCTCTCTTTCTCTTTCCATCACTCTCTTTGCTATTTCTCCTCTCTCTTTCTCCTCCACACCCAGACGGCCACCAGGAAAGGGAAGATCACGCATGACAGAGGTCTGAACTGATCACTTGCAGAGGACTCCTGCTTTCCCACCCTTCTTTGCCCATTTTACCAGCCGAGCTATCCCCCACGCACATGAAATTAGGACAAGGATTCCATATGCTCCTGCTCTAGGTAGGGATTAGACCCATAAACAGGATCCCATTGTTGGGAAACTCAGGTGAGATCCTCACACAAGGGAAGTTGCTACCAGTACCAGTCATCACATGGATGCAGCTTAAAGTTTAGATAGTTTGCTGTTGCAAAAGATAAGGCTTAGTAAAACAGTTCTGGACATAGATACATGCAGCTTGAAGGGTTGTTTGTTTGTTTGTTTGTTTGTTTGTTTGTTTTTGCAGATACAGATATATGCAGATACATACAAGTACAAAGTATCTCCATTGCTCCAAATAAGGTCTACAATTAAACGGATTACACTGGACAAGTAAAACCAACAGACTGATGACTCACAAATGAACAGACTAGCGCACAACTTAGCTGACATGCTTTAATCACATATATAGTTGGGGCAATGGGTCGTTATCAAAGCAACTGGCTTGCCTGACCTTGTACCTGCATGATTTTTGCTCCTGAAGGAAATTAACCCCTTCTCATGTTCAGTTACTCCATCACCCATGATGCATCATAAATCATAGGATAGGTTAATCAGAAAGAAGAGGTAGGCAAATCAGAGAGTGCAGCTGTCATTTGCTCAAATGTCCATAATCTGATGAAGAAGGGATGTATGGGGGGGGTGAATCCCCACAGAACATTGTGATAAGAGGGGTAAAAGGATATTTATTTATTTTTATTTTTATTTTAAAGAGCTTCAGAGTTCAACAGGAAGCAACACTGTAGTCATAAGGCTGGAATAATTATAAGACAGCCATTTATATTGTCAGAGAGCAATCCAATCGAAATAAAAATGCCTCATTCATGCAATAAAGAGTCAATCTAGCAAGAATGTATTTACCAAAAGGCACCCTGCTATACTTTCTGAATCTAGTCATGGGCAAATTATGTAAGAACTGAACAGATAGAATATATCTCAGCAATGGAAAGCACGTATTCATATTTAATAGTACATTGGAACTAAGGTCTACTTCTTCTCTGCATGATCAGTAGACTCATACTTTGATTATTCTGATGAACAATGGGCTTCATGAAAATATTCTGTATTCCACGATCAGCCTTCTTATATGAAAGTGAATGTATTTGTAACTGACCTCGTGTTTGGATCCAAATGAACCCTATTGACAAGGCCATAGTCAAGGTCTTGGTTTTTTTTCGTATTTTTCACATATAAAGCAGCAGGCAACTCAGGGCCAGGTTAAACATAAATATCAGCACATGAAACTTTCCCCATAGTTATATTTCCATACCAGAAAAGGCTCTCCCTATTTAATTTGTGCCAGATACATATCTGTTAAACAAGGCCTCATCTGATGTGGGATATAGGATCTGCTGCCTTGTAGCAGAGTCTGTCATTTGCTTTCATAGTAAGTCTCTTATGCTTTCCTACCATGAATGGTACTGCCCCTGAAGCATCTCATTTAAAGAAGCAGAGAACACATAACATGGGCACACCAATTTCTCTGCCCACAATTAGCATGGACAATTTTGATAGGACAGATGCATATAATGCACGCTTCATAATGGATGTGATATGTGTATGGTTCATAAACTTATGGTGGTTTTTTTTTACCCATGTTAAAACAATATTATATGAAGTTGAATCCTACTTGTAAGTCAGTGGCTTTTATGCTTCTAAGCACAAGGGAAAAAATGTGATCAGCAAAAAAAAAAAAAAAAAACCTCACTCAGAAATGGCTGCAATTTCAGGCAATTCACAGTACATCCACAGAGCTACATAGCTTTCAGGCAGAATCAAAGACCAGTTATTAATCTTGCAATTATCCCAACTTATCACTGTTATCCACACATGCTGACTATGGCTGGAGGTCTCTATGATATTGTTTTCATGAGTTGGGACCAAAGGGAAATTTAATTAGAGATCCCTCTCTCCAATGGGTGCTGGCAAATGCAAGAATTAAGAAATTAATCCTAATGCTTAATTACATTAAGATATTTTTGCAGCTGTCAAAGTATTGACCCTCAAGGTAACCTTATTGAGTTGCCTCTCCTCTTTGTCACTGCATACAATATCCCCAGAATCGAGAGCAGACTCATTCTGGGAATTTGAAAGCAGGATCTCACAGGTGCATGGGGGTCTGGGAGATGCAATTAATAGACCTCATCCTGGATACTAACCAGAAAGGCAAGCAACTGGAACCAAATCAAATGATCTTCAGGTAAAGCAGACCTTGATAAAGTGATCTGAGAATGGTGACTAAGTGGAACCAGATAAATAAATCGGTGGAGGTTTTATTGGGAGCAAAACCCTTCTATTATCTCACCCCTCCCTTTCTCAATATGTGAAAATTCTTGTACAATGGTGCTTTATTACCTAATTTATCTGCCAGCGCTGAGGATTCCCTCCACTTCATTTATATCCAAACAAGAACCATCTGTAGAAAAACAAATCCCAACTTGTTTGTGCGATTGCTTCTCTGTTGGTGTTTAGATTTCTCACAAGCAGATGTATGTTTTTCATTTGGTAGGGCATACATCTGTTGTACAGAATTGTCTCCAGAATTCCTAAATTTTCCAGAAGGAGCTTATTAAATTACATGCAGAGGAAAGAAAAGGCTTTGTCCCAGCACTACTTATGTTTGCTAGCAGCACAGACATAGCAAGAAGTGAGGAGGGGGAGGGAGAAGGAGGGGGGGAGGAATCAGAGACTGGTTGGAAGAATATGTTTACTCAGCAGATCCACACATTTGTTAAAGACTGGAGAGTGATGGAGCTGGTTGAAGAGAAGGAGGAAGCAGTGAAGATGTTAAATACTTTTGTGCCTTCTGAGGAAAAATGTATATGAAAACTTGTCAAATTTAACAGGGATGAAAGCAATTATGTTGTAAAGAAATGCTTGTCTGGATTTCAATAAAGTATGAATTTCTCCGTATAGATTCCGTAACCCATCACAAAGAATTCCACAGAGAGGATTTATGATATTGTATCTTTATTATATCATATTGGGTAGATTAAATATTTTATGGAGAGCTTATTTCCTAGTAAATGTTGTAGTATACCATAGCCCACAATGCAGCATATAGAGTCAGGATATTACTGGAACTTGGTATAGGCTTGTAAAATGATATGATCCATTTCTTCCCATTCCTGTCACTAAGTTTAAGAGCTTTAATGGCTGTGGTTATTAGGTGTGAATGGGTCTTTGTGTGTTAAGCACACACTATCTTCAAATTATTGCTGTCACTACTAAAAATCGAATGTATTTTTAATGTTAATAATATGCCACTAGATAACAATATCATTGGGCCTGAAAGACTACATATTCAGAGCATATACACTGAGTGGTATACAACTACATTTTACTCAGAGTAGAACTATTGAAATGAATTTAGTCATGTTCATTAAGTTCAAAGGGTCTGCTCTGAGTAAAGTTGAATACCACCCAATGTGAATTTTTTTACCCGATTGCAGTGTAGAAGCCATTAGGAATTCTAAGAATTTAAGAAAACATTGACTTACAAAATGTGTTGAGATTGAAAGGAATATCTAAAGAGGTAGGCAGACAAAGGTCAATGGATGGATATTGAAAAACACATGGTGGGGGCAGGGAAAATTGGAGAAAAAATGAGATATTAAAATCAGTACCAGGATGAACATTATTATTTTAAGAATGCAAGGGATGTAATCAGAATTGGGACCTGGAACATTCCTTATCCAAGGATTGCATTTCACACTGGTCTAACTTTTCTCACAAAGAAATTCTACCTGTGCCATTGGCCACAGGAAAATGTTTTATGCCATGTTACCAAACTTTACCAAAGTTTAAAATAAAAGTTGAGAGGTTACTCTTAGGGGGTTCGGTGTGGAACGAGCTCTTAAGATAACTTTTAAAAGGCAATACTGATTTTCAAAAGCCATAAGGACCATTTAGTTTCTGATACGGCAAAAGGGAGGATGAGTCTTGGGCATTTTGGGGAGAAATGCATTGAGAAGTGTGTGGATGTCAACAGACTGTAAAAAAGCAGTGAATAAAATGGACAGGCTCTCCAGTGAAGCCGTGACTTGTCTCAGGTGAAAATATAGCTTCATTTTGCAGGTTGCCATGTTTTTCTTCACAGAATCTCTGTTCAAACCCCTGGTACTTTTCTTCACTCTCCCAGGACGGGTTCCACTGTTAGCTGTCTCCAAATCATCCAGTTGTTTCAGTTATTTCCCAACAGCAATGACAATGTAACCCCAAAGGCACAGGAAGGCAAAAGCAACTGACATTTTTATAACTTCTCTGTCTTTTTCAGTGTAAATAAAACTTGTTAGAACTACCACATTTCATCTGAGGAAAAGAGGGCAGAGCCTTTGCGATGGGGTCAGTATGCAGTTCTATCAATTAGGAGCATAGAATCCTTTTTGCTAAGCATTCTTGGAGGGGAAATATTTTGAATTGTTTGGAATACAGTGGTACCTCTGGTTACGTACTTAATTCGTTCCGGAGGTCCGTTCTTAACCTGAAAACGTCCTTAACCTGAAGCACCACTTTAGCTAATGGGGCCTCCCCCTGCCACTGCGCCGCTGCTGCCCGATTTCTGTTCTCATCCTGAAGCAAAGTTCTTAACCTGAGGTAATATTTCTAGGTTAGCAGAATCTGTAACCTGAAGCGTATGTAACCTGAAGTGTATGTAACCCGAGGTACCACTGTATACAGTAAATAATCCATTGGGTGAAATCAAGCATTGCTGTTCCACTTGGGGGGGGGGGCTTTTGAACCAATGTGGGCTTCTAGTAATGTAAAAGGAGCAATTTTCTTTCTGATTCCCCCTTTCCCTCACAGTTCCCCATGCCGCTTTTCTTGCTGTTCTGGAGCGTAACCCAAACCCTCTGGAATGAATTTCGTGGGCTGCAGGGGCTTGCAAAGGGAGCAGGGGAAAGTATTCTCTACAGCTCTTGCACTAGTGGACATCACTGCTACATCAAAAGCCATTTCCCGTGTGGAGCAGCACTTTGTAATTACACATATTTGTAATTGTGTCAAGTTATAGAGTGCCAGGAGTTTGGTGTTTGCACCTCAGTCTTTGAGGCCTGTGACTAGGGCCTCAGCTTCCATGAGCTGTATGCCATCAGGTCCAAGCCCAAGAAGGGATACATATGTGCAACACCAACCCCGATTGATTCTCTGATGCCTCAGCAAAATGGGAGGCCGGATGGTGTGAAGGATACAGCCATGAGTCTGAAGAGACGTTGTGGTGACTACTGTGTTGGACTGCAACCAGGTTCAAAACTTCTTCAGATATGAAGCAACCTGAGCGACGCTGAGCTAGCCACCAACTTTCAGCCTAACATACCTCACAGAATAATAAAATGGACTTGTACTAAGTCAGGTCATTGATTCAGCATAGACCAACTGGGAGTTGCTATCCAGGGTTTCAGACAGGAATCTCCACAGTCATACTTGGAGGTGCTGGGGACTGAACGTGGGTCCTTCAACCTACAAAGTACACCATCTACCATTTTTCTATGGTCTTCCTTCCATTCTTTTAGTGCTACAGTGTTGTGCAAGGAATAATAATAATAATAATAATAATAATAATAATAATAATAATAATTCAAACTAAAATCTAAGGTGTTCTTTCATTTGTACCAGAGCTTAAAACATCTTGTGCAAGCAAAAGCATGCAGAGGAAAAATTCTTCTCCTTCCTCTCACGGTTCATTGGTCCGAAACAAGTAAAATAATTTAAAGTGGGGTTCTTTCAGGCCCAATAACCCGAGACTGAGGGATAATATTAAAGTACATCTTCTGTTACAAACCTCTTCTTATGCTCATTTGACAATTGACAGGTGATTCAAACTAAAATCTGTGATAGAGGAGGAGTTTGGATTTGGAGAAGTTTGGATTTGATATCCCGCTTTATCACTACCCGAAGGAGTCTCAAAGTAGCTAACATTCTCCTTTCCCTTCCTCCCCCACAACAAACACTCTGTGAGGTGAGTGGGGCTGAGAGACTTCAAAGAAGTGTGACTAGCTCAAGGTCACCCAGCAGCTGCATGTGGAGGAGCGGAGACACGAACCCTGTTCACCAGATTACGAATCTACCTCTCTTAACCACTACACCACACTGTCTTAGGACAAGCCAGATTATTTTTTCATTATTATTAGCCAAAACAAAACAAATAAAATAAATTATGCATTCATGGGGGGGGGATCAGCACGATAAAAAAAGTAACCTTGGCTAACACCATGGTATTAAGATTGGTAAACTTTGTGCTAAATTGTTACCATGGATTTGTAGATGTAAGAACAATGTAGGGCTTTGTCTCAAGATATCCAAATATGATCTGAATAGAACAGGTTGCCAATAAGCAAAGGTGAAAATCAAATGAGTTGTAGAAGACTTGTAGAAAAATGGATGAAAACACTTACTTGCTTCACCTGACGCTTGGCTATTTGCTTTATATAACGTGCCAAAGATTCATAAGGAGCGATAAGCATTGCCTACTGTGTCAATAAGTGAAAGAAGCACAAATTAAGTGCCAAATGACATGAAAGTAGAGTCACCAGCCCGGCATCATCAATACAGATCCTCCTTTTCAAGGACATGCTTGAGTTGCTGTTATTAATCAGGCGTCCCAATTTATAGCAGATGATATTGTGCACTTGATGATTGATCATCATTTGCAAGAGTCATGGAATATCTTCCTTGAACCATGAAGACACAATATGTAGCAGTTTGACAGTGCACAGACTGGTGCCCAGACCCAAATACACCAGCTGCCCAAATAACTTTTCATTAAGAAAATTGCAATTGTTGCCGGGGGGGGGGGGGAGAGAGAGGAAGGGACAGGCAAAAAATGGCTTAGGATTTCACTCTTCGTTTTGGGCGCAGGAAACGAAGGTGAATTTGCAACATGTTGAACATAAACAAAAAGCTATTAGAAGCAATTGTTCTGTAATAAAAATTGAATGCACAAAATGTTGCTGGAGCAAAAACATCTGTCACTCATGCAGACATCATCCTATAAACCCATCTAACTAACTCCATTTTCCTTCCTGATTGTATCAGGCTTGCTTGCGGCATGACAATAATTTGAATGACAGACACCCAACCTGGAAGAGCTCTATGCATACTTATGTTTTGTTTGCAGGCAGCGCCTTCCTTTAAGAGATGTAAATTTTTAAATTTGCTTTTATTGAGAGCAGGAAGTATCGGGCGCAAGGTTGTTACCTTGGAATGCAAAGTCAAAGTTATTGTGGTCCACAGCTTTCATGAAATTTTTACTAAGTTTTTCAATTGACTTTTTGGTTTGCTAATGAAAAAGGGCATGAATAATTTAAAAGCCAAGAGTATAATCGTGTATTAGAACCATGCCGCACCGGTACAGAAGGAGAGGCAACGCTCAAGACGCAGCTTAACGTAATCCCCGCAACCTTTGATTCCAATCATCAAAACATTTCATAAAGTGTCCCATATGAGAGGCCAATATTTTCTTTGTCTTATTGAATTATCATTGGATTTCTGGAAGGTAACTTTAATTTTTTGATTGTTGAATGCTATATATATATATATATATATATATATATATATATATATATATATATGATGTATTAAACTGTAATGAAAATTAATTCGGGCTTTCGAGTTGCACTGAAGTCAGAGCAAAAGTCTTCAACTTTGAAGTGATTCATAGTCTAAAGATAATAATAAAAATACAGTCCTCTATAGCAGCTTTTCCCCAATCCATTACCCACTGGATGTTTCGGCTGTGCTGGTTGGGGCTGATGGAGGGATATGGTCCAAAATATCTGGAGGACACCATTGGAGGGAAACAGCTGTTCTATAACATCTACGAAGTCCACAAAAAAAACCCGTTAACATTGTTTGCAACAGTGTACAACGTATCAATTCTCAACTATAATCCATTTGCCAAGATCTCAAAAAGCATTGCTTTTCTGATTTTTATTATTGTGCTTTTACTATTGCAATTTGGGTCTACTTGACCATACTCTAACTTTATTGCTCCGTAGCAATGTGTATGCATTTGTTCTTCCAAAGTCATTCTCATGCCATGTCTCATTACCTTCTGACCAACTAGCAGTAAATTCCATTGATCCTGAAGCCAAGGGAGCATTTGTGCTAACCATTCATTGGCTGTCCACTATATAGTTGGCTTTTAAAACATAACGCAGTCCAGGATAGCAAAATGGTCATGCAGTGTTCTTGGACTGACTGTAAATGCCAGTGATACAAATGAAGAACTGCATCGTGAAAATAGGTTGGAAATTTCATGCTGTTGAGTTCGCTCCAGTGAGCTAGTGGTGGTAATCAGAAAAAAACCCCAAAGCCAGACCAAAAATAAACAATATAGGAAATATTTATTTAAGGCAAAGCACAGAAATGAAGAAAATAAATGAACTGTCAGGGGCTGGACTGAGGAGAAATGGTGAGAGCCACCCCACTCCCTTCTCCTGAACCTTCCCAAGGGCAGGAGGACAGCATTGATTTAGAACAGTGAAAAGCTGGGAAACACTGGGTGAGGAACAGCTAGAAGAGTTAACACCAGGAGAGAGACAGCTGGCAGATCCAGTGTCCTTGGACAGCATTTCTGACCCCGCTTTGCCTAGGACTAGGCGGGCTCTGAGAGTGATAGAACAGAAAGCGCAGAGGCAACAAGCTCAGATTACCTGACGTAGGAGTGACACAGGTTAATGAGGACGGAGGGGGTAAACCTTTACTGGGAGCAACGCCGTTTTTAGAGAGATATGTATTCCTTTGTCTCTTGCTGTGATTATTAAAGAAACCATCCGGTAAGAATGCTCCTTCCATTTGATCTGCTTAATTACTGCCACCAGGGGAGGGATCCGATTCCCCGAAGGCTGACACAAACTGAGCAATAACTAAATCATAAAGTCATTTTGAACAATTGTTTTTTAAAAGGGGGCTCTGAATATACATTACACACACACACACACACACACACACACATATTTGAATATGTGTATTCAATATATGTATTCAAAATACTACTTAAACATGTGTTTTGATATGTTACTGAGGACTGTGTCACGACACACAGAAAAGCGTGGACTCTGGTGGGTAGCTATATTCTACTCTACACATTTGTGTGAAAGATGCAAATTGGGGCATTTCTTCCAAGAACTTGCACAGAACAAACTCTTCTAGCATCCCTACCTCAAATGCATGCTCCCTTCGCTCAGGATAATACTAAGGTAATGAGCATTATAATTGCCCTCTCTCTTTCTATATATTTGTATACATGTTGATCTAGCCAGTAAAATCCACAAAAAGCAGTGCATGCAAGTCACCATGAGGTTTGAATAGCGTTTGTTTTTTGTTCCAGCTCTCAAGAAAAGTGATTCCCTCCACCCCACTGTACACCTTGAACACTTTTTTTTTCTTGCTGAACAGCTTCATAAAAGAAAACTAAAAATTGTGAGAAGAAGGCAGCATTAAGCCTGCACCACTCAGATTCTAATTTCATTACTGGCTTTGCCAGAAGAATAAGTAAATGTCGTCTAATTGTTCTCAGTCTCTCTCTTTGCTCTCTAAAGTGGCTTTTTATCTTAATGGGGAGCTTCATTCTGTTAAGCATTTAGCTTACAGAAAAATTCTTTATACAGACTGGTTTTGATTGACTTTCAGTATCTAATCTATGCTAGATCTTCAATACAATAAAATGTACCCAAAAAAAATGTTACTGAATAGCAGGTGAAATGACTAAGTTAAGTACTGAAAAAGGTCAGACCAAATTGAGTTCTTGAGTGGAGTTTACAAATGAATACGGCGTTTTTGTATTTCAGGTTTCTGAGAGTAATTAAAAAAACACACAACCCCCCCCCCCATGGTATTTAAAGCCAAGTGTTCAGAGAAGTGGAACAGACTACTCCTGGCTGCGCCCCCCACCACCAATTTATTGGTTCATATTGCACATTGTTACTGGGGAAAAACAAGGTTGCAATTGTAAATATTCCCCAACTTTCCACAGCTATGGGTTCGGCACCACTACACAACACTGTTCCACTCTGCCTCCAAATCCTTTTAACTCTTCCTTCAGCCTCAAAGTAAATAAGTGAGTGAAACATGCCAAAATCATTCCAAGCATGGGATGCGTACATGGCTAAGTTACTGCATTCCATTCAGGTGTGGAATCACCTACGGTAGTTATATTACTGGGTGGGCCCAGCCAGTTTAGGGAACAATCATGCAAGAAGATCCACTGAGCTAAGCACAGTTAAGACCCAGAAGATCTCTGGCAGACCTGGGAGGTTCCCGGCACTCTGCCATACTATGCCAGCATAACTCCCCATCCCATGCTTCAGATGCTAAGGCAGGCTTCCTCAAACTCGGCCCTCCAGATGTTTTTGGCCTACAACTCCCATGATCCCTAGCTGGCAGGACCAGTGGTCAGGGATGATGGGAACTGTAGTCTCAAAACATCTGGAGGGCCGACTTTGAGGAAGCCTGTGCTAAGGCCTGTCCCTTTGGACAAAATCTGTTCCCTGCCTATGGATGTTGGAATTCCATTTCCCATCAGACTCCCTGCTGGGATACTTCACCTTGTCAAACACTTTTTCCTTTCAGGTAAAAAGGTTGGTTGGAGAAGCAAATGGTGACTTCAGGGCTTGGATGGAAAAAGGCTTTTTGGCTGAGAGAAGTGTGCTGCTCTTTTAGAGTGAATGGTTTAAAAGCCTGGATAGAAAGAAGCTGAATTTTTTATCCTAGTTAGGCAGGAAAGCTTGTCACTCTACTAAATTGACAATTCCAGGATGACATAAGATGTTTCTAAAGCATTATTAGCCCACTAAATCATTATTGCCCTAATGAATCACTTGTTTGCATTTTAAATCACTCCTGGCTGCTTTGGTGTTATAGGAATATTGCAGTGGAGTGCTAGAATTTTTGCAGGAAGGGCTGCAAGATTAGTAGCCTAAGTAAAGCCTCCATTAAAACGTTCAGGCAATGGAATTAATTTTTTTTGGCAGATTAGCTAGGTCCTACCAAGGCTGTGTCTGGAGTTGCATTCTTAAATACCTTGACTGAATAAATATGAATGAAGTTCACCTGTAGCTTGTGGCTTCTTGATTCATTTTCCCCCTCAGGGACCTTGGGCTCTGTAGTATTCTCCATTCAAAGACCATAGCTCAGTGGTAGAGCATCTGCCTTGAAGACATAAGGCCAAAGGTTCAATCCCAAGCATCTCCACTTATGGCTGTGTGAAATACAGGTCAGAGTATGCAATACTGAGCTAGATGGACCAATGGTTTGATGCAGTAACAAAGGAGCCAACTCCTAGGGGTATCTCGCTCCCCCCAATAAAATGTTTGAGGGTCCTGGAGCCCCCCAAAGTAGATGGGCATTGTCATTCAAATGGTTTGCGTGTGCCAGGTCATGTGATTGATTATGTGGGGCGGGGCTCCCCCCCATTTTTTATTCAGGTTGGCATCCCTGCAAAGCAAAATGTGTTTACCATCTTTAAATTGGATTTCCCCCTGCCCACAGCATGTCTTCTAAGACTAGCTGGGGGGGGGAATAACCATTTTATGAATGATTTCTTGCCACCATGTTGCGTATATGTGTGTTATATGCTTTGTGAGACGATGTGTAGTCTATGGATGAGACCGTGTTTTTTAGCTATTTATGTCTCTGCACGTATATAGTTCTTGTTTTCTGCCACTGCATTTATGGTAGCAGGAGTCACGGTCAATTGATAGTGAAGCCTCATATCATTTGT
The DNA here is from genome assembly GCA_034641385.1 of Darevskia mixta. Classification (NCBI taxonomy): domain Eukaryota; kingdom Metazoa; phylum Chordata; class Lepidosauria; order Squamata; family Lacertidae; genus Darevskia; species Darevskia mixta. The sequence goes on from JAWWNH010000029.1 coordinate 10,244,554, forward strand.
AGAGGGCTGGGCATTCCTGAGTTAGAATAACTCCCATGGTCCAACAAACATTTCCCATGTCCTTTGAGTATTTTCTGGGTGTTTGTGGGATTTGGGCATTTCACACACCCCTAGATGCTTGCAAAATATTTACAAAAGAGCATATGATACGGATATAGAAAATCCCCTGCACTGAACATCTGTCAGAGGAATATTAATTAGTTCATAATTTAAACATTAAAAAATATTTGAGGGTTGCTTCGTCTGACGTTTTGTACAGACAGGGGCACAACACCATCCAGAAGGCTAATGCATAAAACTCTTATAATACTATCAAAAAGATTTATTTTTTCCTGTCCTTTAGTGCAGAATGTTCCATGGCAACTTTGTTATCAGCTATGTCATCAGTTATTTTAATTATTTCCATTATCATGTGCTTGGTCTTAAGAGGTTGGTTTCGGTAGATTAAACCGAATCCAGTTTCCTATTATTACTATTATTGTTATTGTTGTTGTTGTTATTATTGTTATTTGCTCCACTTATTGCAAATTGTTCTCATGGCTTATAATTATTTTCTATTAAACCCTTTGAATTTCATGCACCCTTTCTCAAAATAATCTACACTGTGCACATTTAAAATAAATCAATTATTCTCAGATTCCAGGTCTCATTTCTTTATTACCAGATACTTGGTCTAAAACACTACCTATTTCTACAGCCACAGATATCAAAGAAAGCGGTGGCTTTGATTTTTATTCTTAAAAAAGCAATTTTCTCCTTGTTGAAATGTGGGGAACAGATGGCTAAGGGGATTTTGTCATTAGACCTATGAGTGTTTATCTGTAAGCCAATAATTCAATCCTAACCTTTATTAGTATAAATGAACAAACAATTGAGACGCCGTTAATGGCTTTACAATGCTTGAATATCTTCTTTTGAAAAACTACTCTGGCTCTAACCTTGCCCTTCTGTTCATGGAAAAGTTCCTTCTGCTCACAGAAATGACCAAAATCCAGTAGAGACTTTGCCTCTCTCAGTATCACCTCCCATGCTGTTCCTACAAGTTCTCCAACCCCCAACAGCAGCTTTCAGGGGAAAGAGAAAGCCCGCAGGAGAATTGGGAGATCAGTGAAAATTGCATTTCCCTCTGCCTCAAATGGATGGAGTTTTGCATGTCCAGGGCCGGCCCAAACATGAGGTAAAGTGAGGCAATTGTCTCAGGTGGCAGGATCCATGCATAGCTGTCAACCCTCCCTTTTTTTTTTTGCGGGAACCTCCCTTATTCCAATGCTGTTTCCCGCTGCTATCCTGGATTGTTGATATCCCTTAAATTTCCCGGATTTCAAAGGAAGCAGCTCCTCTCCCTCCCTGCCGGCCAGGGAGGCTCCTCAGCTGCGTTTCTCGGCTGCCAAAAAGGAGTCTGAGACCAACTGGGGACGGAGCTTGCATGCCTTGTGCAGCCAGACCCTCACGCCCAACCAGACAGACAGCCTGCCTGCCGTCTATGCGCTCGCTCTTTCGCTCACTCGTTCGAGTGCAGCCTCTGGAGCACAGGGTGGCGTGGCTACTTGGTGCCATTGCACCGCCCTCGCGGCATCCCTTATTTTCAAATCCGAAAGTTGGGAAAAATCCCTTATTTTCAAATCCGAAAATTGACAGCTATGGATCTATGGGAGCAGCAAATCCTGATGTAGATCTTTCTTTCTCCCTCCCTCCATTCCTGATGTAGTTCTTCCATCACTCCTTCGTCCCTGGCAGGGAGGGAGTTCTTGGTGTCCACCTCAGGTGCCAAAATGTATTGGGCTGGCCCTGCCATTGACTGTTATTTGGATCGTATTTTGATCATATAGCACAACTTTTACTTAAAAACAAATAATTTGCCGTGCAAATAAAGGTTGAATCTAGCAGCCTCGAGAAAGTTTGGGGTGCAGTCCAAGGCATACTGGGGGGGGGGGGACAACTAGTCTTAGCAAAGCTATCTAGCTTTCCTTGAAATTCCTCGGATGTTTTGCCCAAGCAGTTTTGTGGAACTGAAGAGTGTGCTAGGAATAGATAAACCTCTCCCAGGTAATTTTGCAAGCACGCCAGGGCATTGTTAATAATTTAAAATATTAATAATTAAAACATATATCCAATAGGGCTACAGAATGAACTGATGGCACAAACTCTTTATATGGGCATTTATTAAATGTATACACTGTATCGTTTTTCTGTCAGGCTTGATTTTCCAAATGGTTTGCAAGATTTTTTTTTATTTTTTTATTTAAAAAATCAACCGAAAGATGCAATATATTAGGAATACATGAGTGTGAAAGTCTTGGCAGACTCTTCCTCTCTTTGGCAGCTGAAGACATAGCCCAAGTTGTCTTCTGTTTCCCAGAGGGAAACAACAGAAAGGTCTGCAGGTGAATCTGGGGCAGGTCTGGGGCACTTTGATGTCAAAGTGCCGACCTACAGAAGCAGCCTTTCCAGTGATTGGCTGGCTCTCATGACTTCTAGCACTTTCAGCTACAAAATGAAAGAACTATCCTTTGCTCCACCATCCATCATAATAGAGGGGCATACAATGTGTCCTTGGTTGAAGAAGTAGTCCTTGGACATATATACCTGTTAATCCTCAGATGGGGCAAAAAAATGCCCATCATTAGCCCTTATCCCTATCTTTTGAGTGACAACAATATTTTAGCTGCAGCTTGGATATCTAGCTTCCTCTGTTATAATCCATCAGATGTTGGGGGGGGGGGAAGAGTACACCTTTTGCTGTACATCCAAACCAAGATATAATGAACAGTAGCAGTATTACACTATAGTACGGTATAGTAGGCACTCATGAAACATCCAAGCAGGAAGCAGGGGGTGATGGCAAACCTGGGGGTCATTTTAAACTTGAAGGATTTGGGCTTTGGGATGCTTTATGTTTGTTTGTTTGTTTGTTTGTTTGTTTGTTTGTTTGTTTGTTTGTTTCTTTTGCTTTTCGTAAGTGGGATGCTTTATGTTTGTTGTCACCTGGTGGCAAAATAAGTTGGTTGTTAGAAATATTACAGAGTATAAAGATGGCATACACACACACACAAACACACACACACACAATTATGAGGATCTTTTGAAAAGGGGGAACAAACACGAAAGTCAAGCACCCTCTCCATCTTGAAAGGGTGTTCCTAGGCACAAATAGCTTCTCTCCAAGGTTTCACCTTTAATATTGCAGCATCACACACGAGAGACACTTATATGAGAAACTTATACTCCACCTTTTAGTAAAAATTATCAAGATGGCTGTTTAGAAAAGGCATAGAAATAGGGAAATGAAATGAATGTTGCTCCTAGGAATGGGTGGGTCCTGTTGCTCAAGGAGCAACAATGAAATGCTACAGCGCTTACAGACACTCATATAGACACAATTCCTGAAACCCATATTTAGAAAAGAAAAGAAAAGAAAAGAAAAGAAAAGAAAAGAAAAGAAAAGAAAAGAAAATTTATTGAAAGAAGACACTTTTTTAAGAACTACCGATATCGGAAAACTCTTGACTCAGCCAACCATTTTAAAAAGTGATAAGTTAATTTCCTCAAAAGAGATGCATTAGTAGTCGGGAAATAACAATGCACTGTTGAGGTCAAAGTAATGGCTAAAGAAAATCATTAGTGAAAAGGTAATTAATAATGTGATCTGTATTTCGAAGAAAGCCCCTGTGAATTCAATGGGACTTACTCCTAGAAAGGCATGTATGGGGCTGTACTTTAGATATACCAACATGTCAGAATAATTCAAGCATCCAGTATTGCATTTGAGAGCCTAATTTACTGAAATGAATTCATGAAGGGTGTCCAACATCAGTCCCAAGAGAGAAAACAACCCACCTGACAATGACCAAAATAGCATAGTGAGGATATTGAAAGTGGGCCAAAAGGGGCTGCTTAAGTTTCTATGTATCTTTTAGAGAGAAGGCTGTGGTAATTTTACTTTGAGATTGGACTAAGAGGGTTAATTCAGGAGAAACTCTGCAATTTATTCTTGCTCTCCATAATGTTGGACCTTAGGGCTTGATGTAATGGAATGTGATTTAGAGTTCTGAATGTGCTAATTTTGTAATTCAGGTGTCCTGTGGAGAGACTGTGTTCAAGCCAGCTGTCTGGGGAATTAAATGGTGCTGATTTGTGTTGGGGAAAATGCTTAGATTGCTTCAGGCCAAAATTGTTACAGAATTTAAACTGATGTGATTTCCCCCCCATTTAATTCAAAGCAGGGTGTACAAGCAGTCCCATAGGGGACTGCTAAGGATTTGCTTCTCGCTGTCTCTCTCACATACACACACACATTGTTCTCACATGTCACTGTTTCACACAGTATCTCTGAAGTTGTGCTTTTCTTAAGATGTAATCAGATCCTGAATTAAATTGCTCTTGATTTACTAATTCAGTTACTGCTGTTAGTTTTAGAATCTGATTTTTTTTTCCTTGTAAAGTATTAATTTGCGTCCTCCACCCTCGTACAAGCATACATGCACAATATTTCCAACTGGAAATGTTACATTTTAACCCTGGGCATATGGGACGTGGGAAGAATTGCCAGACATACTAATAACCTCATTTATTAAAAATAATTTAAGGAACAATCCTACTGAGTTGGGGGTGGAAGAACAAAAACCAGACAAGCTGACAAATCCAAAGTCCTGTTAGGCTCACGCCAGCAGTGTAGAAAAAGCTGTGTGCTACATTTCCTTACTTACTTCCATTGCTGATGTTTTTAAAAAATAGATTTTCCCTCCATGGTAGAGATTTGTGCAGGAAAGATGTCTTTGAAAGGTAGTACTGTTATTCCAGACAAGAGGGAAAGTATTGCATATATCAAGAAAACGGACGATTCCATTATTCACTTCTGTTAGAAAGTCAAGACTTCCAATCCCCAAAGAACTGGGAAAAAATGCCTCCTTCCCCACAGACCCTCTCAGGTGCAAAGATCCATGGAGGGGGCCCTCTTGGTTATGCCAAACACACACTGGAAGCTCAGAGGGTGACGGCCCAGGAGAGGTCCTGAATCTGTTGCAGCCCTCAATTGTGTATTCCCTTCCCATCATGATGCAACATTCGATGAATGTTGAAGACATTCCATTTACCTTGGCTTTTGCCACGTGAGGTGTATATTTTCAGGACCCACCTTATTTCAGTAATTTAAAGTTGTTTTTAATATGGTGTTTTAATTGTAACCCACCCTGGAACCTCAGGGTGAAGGGCAAGTAATAAATTGTAAGCATCAGCATCTCTGTTGTATTGTTGACCACAAGAGTGCAGAGGTAAATAGGCCTTTTATTTGATTCTGCAAGGCAGTTCTCATCGCCTTGTTCCGAACTACTCAATGGACAAAGATCTCAAAGGAGATTAGGGTATAAAGGGTAGGAAAAGACATTGAAATGGCCAAAGACTAGGGGAGAAACCCCAATATTGGGTGTACAGTATAGGCAGGCTGATAGGTGGAGTTCCTGCAAATTATTAAATTCTGGGCTGTTAGTGGTCTCTTTTAAATGTGCGCTTCCATAGCCTGGAATCTAGGATCATTGCGTACGGTGTCATTAGCAAGAAAGTTGCACAACCCATTCTATCATATACATTTCCCATCTATATAAGTTGACTCCCAAGGGCTATCACATGTGCAAAATGTTATATCAGAATTACTCCCGCTTGGTTTGAGGGTATGAGGTTACATTCCAAAAGTCAGTGCAGTTCAACAGCATTCCTGCACAATAACACCAGCACCGATTTGGGAATTCTGTGAATGTTGCTTAAGTATAGCAATCAAAAGTCCCCTTGATAACTTTTGGGGTGCTAGAAAATGGAGTTATTTTACATTCACAGTGGGGACAGGAGGGGTAACCCCACATACCTTTGATCTCCTAGCATTTTAAAATACCATGAAAGCCTTGTAGGGTATAAAACGAGAGGATACAATGAAAAGCCTTCTGCTTTTCTTCCTGAATGTGTATCTACATTAGAACTATTTTAAACCACATGTGTTATATTCATTGATATATAAAGTGTAGGCGATATATTATTTTTATGTGGCCAGAATATAAGAGATCATCATTTCAGATACCTCACAAAGTTTAATGATGCTGTCCAAACGTGTCATTACATGCATCAGTAAAACAGGGTCTCCTGGCAATAGAACTGTAGTTTCATTTATTCAAGACAGCACACACTGTGCATGGATCCTCAGCATTCATGTCTACGTACAGGAACAACATTCTGCACTCTCTGTCATGGCGGAGGCTTGTTACAGTTGTCTTTGCAACATAAAGGCACCTTACCATTTGGCAGGGCTTTCTAATTGGTGATGGGGTGGATATATTATCAAAGAGAAAGGTGCAATGTTTAATTCAGCGCATGCAATTCCCTGAAGTTGTAATGAAATGGGAACATCATCAGGCAGATGGTTTTACATAATAAAAGAACACATACAATGCTAGCATTATTCTTTGGCAGTGGTTAACCCAAAGAAGCAACACAATAGTTCCTAATAGTCTTATAAACTTCCATGACCAAAGGCTTAAACTCATTTTTTCTTGAATCTGGTTCTAAATAAATTCATACATTTTCTCCCTTTACTTCCCAGAATACTTGGTGTAGAATCATCAGTGGGAATATTAGAAATACCGCCACAAGAAAAAAAATAAGGGAATATTCCAAAGTATACATTCCCTTATACAGAAGAAATAATTAATATACACCCCAATGTCTGACTTGAGGCAGTTCCATGGTTTTTATTGGTCTTCTTTCTTCTCTTCTTTTTCCAGTGGATAAAGATGAGAAGAGGAAGCAGAGGTGGGAGGAGGCAAGGAGGTCATGATGAGGAAGAGGGAAGGAGAAATAGAAGTGAGAGTCACAGGTTGGTGGTAGCTCTCCCTCTGCCTTGAATGTTCCATTTCTAAGCAGCTGCTCAAATATAGCTGAATAGTTGTTGAACAGTTTGGTGGCTATCTCGAGTTCTTCAGTCATTGTTTGGGTTCTTGCTGGTCAGTATAACCCAGGGCATTTTAAGAAATAAACATTTTGCTATTTGATTCCTATAACAAATAATAGAAGTTTGTTTATTTTTTAGTAATTCTCTTACTGGGTGTTTATTTTAGTTTTTCAGACGAGCAGGTCAATCACGAGTGCAATCAACAGGGAAAACACCATGGATTCTCAGCAAAATGGAAGCTTAAACCCAGGGCTCTGAACTACCTGCCGCCTATGATCTAGTGGAATTCAGAGGTCAGAAAAACGAGTCCGGTGGGCTTTGAGTCAGACTTTTAATGCATATAGCATTTAAAATGCCTTTGCAACCTTTGACTAAGCCATCTTGAGGTGTTGTTTTTTCCCCATTTCAGTCATCACAAGCTGACATGCTAGGTTTTGATAACAGAGCACTTAAATGGGAAGAAAGATTGCTAATCAGTAGGCAATGCAACACTTACTCATCCATCAATTTGTGCCACTGGAACTATTTGAGAAAATTGTTCTGCTGAAGATAACATCTTCTAAGTAGCACCTAAAATTGAGGTCATGACAACTGCCTGTAACTTTAGCTCCATTAGCTCATTATGTAAGAGCAGATGTGTTAATTCCACTATTTTGGCCAGTGCTACAATCCTTTTCTTTAAGACATAGCTTTTGCAGTCAGGCAGAATCAAAAGAAGAAGAATGTCAAAATTCTCTCTCTTCTTCTTCTTAAAAAAAACACAACCTCTTTAGACCAAGCTGACTTGAATAACTACAAGTTCGTGTCAGATTTGCTGCCTACATGATTTGCCTTTTGGGGGCTAGGTAATTGGCTGGGCAGCGTGAAGCAGCTCAGGAATTTTTATATGGGGTAGATTTTCTCAACCCATCCCAGGACTCAGGCAGTGTTTGGGGCCAAAATTGTCCTAGCCAACAGTCTTCATCTAGAATTCCACAGAGGGAGTGCTCATCTTTTTTGCCTTAACAACCCTTGATGCCAGTGTCTTCTCCTGCCTAATGATTGATATAAGATAGAAGTGCTTAATGTTAGTGTATACATTCATCCTGGTGCTTTAATGACTAATCCCACATTGTGGGAGTAAGAAGGAGGCAGGGAATTGTGCTATAGAGGGTCTCCTTTGTTTTGTTTTATTAATAAAAAGACAAGGGAACACAATATTGTAAGCAAGTAGAACACATTAAGGATAAGATAAAATAAAAGGCAAAGACAGCATGCTTCAGTTTCTTCACTGAAGCAGGAACTTATCATTGCATGACAATATCCCGACCCCTCCCATGGTGAAATAAAGACACAGGACTATGCCCGTGGTTAATGGGCATAGAAGGCCACAACTTTATTGGTTACGGAATGTAGAGAGGTATTGGCTTAGGCATTGGAACTAAACTCCAGTACGTCGTGCTGGCAGTCCGGGAAGGGTTAACCACTGATGGGTGAGCCCTGCTGCTGCACATCAGCTAGGAACTCACCCTGTGGTCACCGATATGGGGCGTGCCTTTGGCCCTCACCTACCACGGCTTCGGACAGGGGCACGCCCCCCAGACTCATTTAACGAAGTACCCTTCAGCATTTTGGGGGAGGTGATGGCCCATCCTCCCCCCCCCCACCTTCAGCCTTCCCGAGATAATCCAATGCCTAACCGCCAAAACCAAAGTTGTGACAAATTGCTACGCGGTAGGCGAAAACCACCAGGCCACAGCCAATTTGCCAAGTGGGAAAATTCCTACCAGGTCCCTCAACAGCGACCAACCGTGGTCCATAGCAAGGTCAGGAATGAACACTGCCTAAAGGGAGGGTGGGCGGGTGAAAAGAATCAGCTGGGAGCAGGAAGCAAGAGGCTGAGCCCTGGCCGCACGCTTGCTTAAATGCAGCAAGCCACGCCTGTCGACCGCACCAATTGGTCAGCCCAGCAGGCGCCATGCCCACGGCTCAGCCAATGGTGCCAGGGGATGGAGGCATCCCCTGCGCACGTGCAGGGCTCATGATGCCTGCAACCCCCCTCCTTTCTATGGGCGGAAGGGGCTTTGTCTAGCCTAAAGCATTGTGAAACCTCCATTCCTGACTCTGCTGGAAGAACGGGATAAGCATTTGGTGTCACTGTGCTACTTCTGAATGTGGGGACCCAGCACTGATACTTAACTCATGGGGGATAAAGGCACCAGGAGAGATTTGGCTGCCCCCAAACTCTCTCACACTCTTGTCTCAAGATCAGCCTGCAACCCACTGCTCTCTCACACACAAAAATATACAAATACCCAACTATCCACACACATACAAGAATGCTCCCAGGCAGGCAAGTATCACTTGCAGCTTATGGAACTTAGCAGGACTTACTTCCGAGGAGACATGAGTAGCAAATGTGGTTCACCATGTGGGCTAAAGTCAGCATGCTAGCGTATCGGTAGATTGGTTGGTGTTGCTTACCAGGAAGAAGAGGCGGTGGGAGGGCAGGACGGTGCCACTCACACTGGCAAACAGGGCCAGATTGGCTCTTCCGGTGCATTTACACTGCACTGACCTCCCCACTTCCTCCCTCCCACAACAAACCCCTGCTGGGAAGCTAGCATAGCAACACCGCTCCATCTGAAGAACTGCTTCTAATCTATAGGATTGGCCGGCACCTATCAGAGGATGGGTGGAACAATCAGGTGAGAAAGACCGGTGCAACTTCAGAAAGATCAGCTTTAAAGGATCAATTAAAGCAGCCAGGAAGAAAGACATAGATTGGGAGAATAACTAGGAAATGTTCTTGACGACAGCAACAGTGTCAGGGAGCGCTTCAGATACAGTGCAAAGAGAAAAATAAGCAGAACTGTTTTCTTGGACTTCTGAGTCAATCTGAATTGTTATCAGGATCTATTGAAACAGAGTTCACTAGATAACATTATATATGGCATCCCCTTTCAGTGTGGCTTATTTTCTCACACATGCTGTCATCTCAGCAACCACCATATTCCATCTCACCCTGACTTTATACAATTTATGGCGTCAACAATCAATATGAAATAATGATTTCAGTGGCAGGTTGTTGCTATTGATTTGAATATTTTCTGTCTTCTGCCACATTCTAATTTTTAGTACTGCCTTGGGGAGAAATATTATATTATTTACATTAATATTTCTGCCTGCTTGTACAATATTCATGCACAAAATATCCAGGGATGCTTGATGTCTGCCCTCTAATTTCTTTTTGTGTCCATGGAAATGGGCTGATGAGAATCACAACATATGAAAAGCCTATAAAAGATCAACAAGAAACATTAAATGGGTGTGTTTACAACTTATCATTTATTGCTGGAAGATGTCAATGGGGTCCATGCCTGAAGCTGTTACATAAGTTTACAGCAAATGTTAGTTGAGGGTGATTTAGGACAATAACTAAAGTACGGGAAACGGATTACTGAAATTACACTTCACAGCAATGTTAATCCTGCTAGATTATTGCTCAAGTAATCTCTCTTGAAGAAACAGGAATTTATTTTGCTGGAACATGGAAATCTGTTTTTGCTGGAGTGGTAACAATTTTTATATTGCTCAAACTTTATATTGCCTGTTTATTTATTTGCTGATTGCACTATAGGATTGCTGTTGAGTAGAGTAAGGAAATATGTGCCCGAGGAACTGGAGTGTTGTCATTTGCAGGACTATTGGTTGTGGAAGGCATAGCATGGAGAGCTGTCCATGCCAGCTAGCTGAAAGGGCAGCAAACACTATTCCCTTCCTTGGTCCATCCCCCAGTCAGGAAATCTTGGATTATCATGAGCTGGTGCTTCTGTTGATGTAAGAATAAAACAACTCTCTTCCACAATTGGGAATGAGATGGCTCGCTTGGTGGGCATTACCAAGACCTCAGTGAGTGAGCTGGGTGGACCAGAATTGACACAGAGGGTTGCAGAAAATGATACTCCTACTCAGAGTACACCCATTGAGAGTAATGGACATGACTAACTTAGGTGACAAAGTCACTAAGGGTAAATAAAACCAATTAAGAGTGTGGACAATACTTTTCTATCAGGGTTATCTCACATCACCAGGAATCATAAAGTTAAAATGATGGCATACCATTGTCATGTAGCCTATTATATTTGATTATATTCTGCTATTAATGAAGCCAAATAAAATCAATTCAGAGGAAGGGTGAGCTTTCGTCCCTGAAAAGCTTTGGTTGCTTTTGAAGTAATCATGCAAATGGGATATCTTTGGATTCTTTTGGGAATGTTATCGGAAAGCAGCAACTGTTTTCAGCTTCACTCTTAACACACACAGTATGTTCTAAGAGTCTCTGGTCACATTAATAGGAAATGTGATAGAAGGTACAAAAATGCCTTCTTCATCCCTTTTCCAAGCTCCTGAGCATTGCGAATGCTATACCCACAGCAGGAGCAAATGTATATTCCCTTTGGGAATGTATGGAGTGGCTATTGCTCGATATACACTAAATGTTAATTTCCCCAAATGTATTTTTGGAATATATATATATATATATATATATATATATATATATATATATATCTCCCCCAGTCCATTAGCACTTGAAGCTGTACTAGACTTGATCTGAAGGAACCCATATTCACATTTGTTCCTTTTGGCTAAATATTCTGTTTGCAATGAGTCTCCACATCCTGTGACCAAAATCCAACATTAATATTTTCTGAATGTCTGCACATCTGAAGAGCCAGACAAGAGAATAAAAATCCGTAGGCTGGGTGCAATGATCTGCTGAAGATAGCTCTCTAACAGTCAGGACTGAGGAGCAGTGAACGAGATGATCATCATCATGTGGAAGCTGTTCATAAAAGCAAAAGTGCAGTGGCATTTCAAGCCTTATTTGGCAATAACTGCTTCTATTCATGAATGCTCAGCTCTAATGAGACAACCCAAGATATCCATGAAATAAGAAAGTATGGCATATCAGATGGGGGGAAAGGATGGGAAGTCTATGGAAATTGACATCAAGGCTATTTATATATTCATTTATTGATATTCATTTACTTCAAAGGGAGAGGTAAACACGTGCTTCTGGAAACCAATGGGTTAGAAAAGGACTTAACTTTGGCAGGGTTGTGTCCATAACTCATACATTCTTCTATTCCATCTTCAAAGAAAAGTGCATGGACAACTCACCATAGGTCTATAGAAATCAAGGAAATGCAAATAATCAAGGAAATATATTCACTGCACACAACACATGCAGTTCCCCAACATGAACGTGCTCATAAAAGAGAATTAATTTCGTATAGGGATGTGTCGAAACTTGCCTTCTGATTTTCTCCACTGCAGAAGTGGTTACCATCTGTCTGTGTCGTTCTAGGGCACAGATTTTCAAGGGGTTTAGATTACCTTATCATAACGACGTGGACAGTTTTGTGGGGTGCACGTGCCTTTCTTTCCAATAAACATTTCTGAAGCCTCCCCAACTGACTGCACTTCCTTTTTATTATTATTAAATTTTCTTTATTGATCCGATTCGTATTTTACAATAATAAACATCATTATAATATATTACTTTCATGTCTCTTATTGTACATCTCATTTGTTCGCTAATACAAAGTAGCTAGTATCTCATGCCAATAAAGAAAACAAATAGCAAGAGGAAAGGAAAAGGAGAAAGAGAGAAAGGAAAAGAAAAGAAGAAAGAAAAAAAAGGGGGAAAGGAAAAAAGAAAGAGAGAAGAAAATACAATTAAATACATTGACTTCCTGTCCAACCCAAATGCATAATCAAGTAATAAAAGTGAATGTCTTCCTTATTACTATACATTTCTTTGCCTTTTTTCTAATACATTCTTTTATCTTCCTGCACCCTTACCACTCTTATCTAACTTCTACATCTTCTAAGAGCACTCAAAAGCTGTCATGGTAATCATACCCTTACTGTAATTTTGAACATATATTTTGTATTTATCCCATTTATCTTCGAATTTTTGCTTAGAATTGCTCCTCATGCTGTTGGTAAGATAAGCCATCTCCAACTGCCTGCACTTCCTGATGTTGAAAAAGATTCATGAGAGGAGTTCCTGCATTATGTCTATCGGAGAATCATAGAATTTCAGAGTTGGAAAGCACCCAAAGGATCAGCTAGTCCAACCCCCTGCAATATCGCTGTGATGTACCTGGGACCACTGTCAGAGAAGGGGCAGTCATGCCTATTAGAGTGGTGCCAGCATCAATGCCTCCTCACAAACATACCCCCTCCATACCCCCTCCACTTGTGATATCCATTCTGGAGTCGCAGGAGGGCAAATCTGCTTCATACTGAATGTAGCTGAGTCCCAGTCCCAGACTACCAACAGAGAGTTTGTATTGATGCCAAAGGGATATTTCTATAGTAGTACCATTTGAACTGTTTTCTATTATTACCAAAAAAAAAAAAAAGGATAAGTAAGGGCATCATGTAACCCATGTTAAGTGATGTTAAGTCGTATTGATTTCAACAGCACCTGCGCAGAGAGGGGATGTCTTGGGACTCACTGGAGATGAGAAGAAAGTTTGTCAGCTTCACTCTGCTTTTTCCAATTAGTGCTGAGCTTTCTGTAGCCAGCAGCTGGAGATGCAAACTGTTGCACAAGCAAATAAGGAAGAGAAAATACAGCTTTTCTTGCAGACACACAGACACATCAAGTTGTTTGAGAATTTTACAGGTGTCTGAGGTGCCCCTCAGGGTATCTGTCAATATCTGATAACATGGAATGGAATAGCGCAAAACTGCACAGAATAAAGGGACAGATTTGACTCTTCAATAAACATATGAGAATGGAAATTGCTTCTATATATTTCATATCTCAGTCTAGCTACACCTTCTGTTGTCACTGAAGATGGTTAATATATTATAGAAAGAGTGAAGAGGTTCTTGGGGGGAAATCACACAGATAATGCAACTGCTGAGCATGAATCACTTCATCCCAGTTGAAGAATCTCCTCTACAGCTACATAATAACATAGCTTCTGGAATCTCAATACTAGCACGATTAGGTTTTTAAAAAAAACAAAAACACCAGTATGTCTTATCAGTTTAACATTCCAGTTATAAGTTATCCAAAAGCAAGCATGTAGATAACTGGAAAGATGTAAAATAGCTCCCTTGGATTGTAATTTTGACCCAGCTTCACATGAGATTTGTCATGAGGGTGCTGCAGAACGACATCTTCATGGCAAGTTGTCCCCATGTCTCTGTAACATTTAGGAACAATAACTCCATGATTTATATTGTTTCCTTCCTTGCACTCCATATCAGATATGGTAAGTGTTACTAGGGGAAAGGAGAGAGCTCACAATGGGAATGCTATTTTTGACAGCATTTGGTCATCCAGAGAGGAGAAGGGAGTGAACAGTTCACTACTGCTCTTTGAAACTTTTGTGTGTAGACTAGATAATCCACAATTAGTGATGGAGACATCAGAAGAGAGAGAGGAGGAGAGTGAGGCAGATGGGTCAAATCAGGAATGGGTCTTGGTACACCTCTCCACTGATCTGCTGTCAAGAGAGAGATGGATGTGTGCAGTCTTCCCTGCCAAAGGCTCATGATCACAAGCACACCCCCAAGGGCAATATGTACCAGTCATATGAAATCAGTGTTGTTGTTATTTAAATTTCTATCTTACCCTTCTTCCCAGAGGAGCTTCATGAATCTATTTGCAGCAGTGTAACTTAGTGATCACTAATTATTCCTTATCTGCTTGATTGAGACATTTCAGGGAAAGTTCTGATTTTAAAATCCAACCAACCAACCAACAAACAAACCACATATATCTAGATACATGTGCACGAGAGTGGGTGAGGGTCCTGTTTAGGTTAAAACACTTAACATACTTAATATATAGGATGAAAATATTTATCACTGGCTTAGAGATCATTTTCGCCATGACATGAAAACAAACCGAGAAGCAGGATGAAATCAAAACCATCAATGCAGTTTTTGTTTTGTTTTAGGTCCTGGTGGATTTGCTTCTTCTGTTATTTGAGTGACATTTATTTGTTAGGTTGAAGGGCAAGGAAGAAAGTTGAGCACTGACCTGAAGAAATGGAGGATGTCATCAGAAGCACAAGAAACATAAAAGAACCCTTCTGACTTGGGAGGAATCAGAATAGATAATGGAAGTTTGAAGGAGAATGTGTCATAGAAGCCAGTGACATGTTGAACAAAGGGAGGAAAAGAAATGAAAGACAAGAGACTCGATTTATTGTTGCTGGGTGTTCACATTTTTAGTTTCTAACAAAGAAAAGGTCATTTGTTCAGGGTTCCCAACTACCTAACCAGATCTTTTATCTTCTCTATGCTTTCCTATGACTGAGGGAGAAAATAGCCTTCTTCAACTGAGAGAGGTTGCAAATGACCAGAAAGTGGATGGGAAACACACAGGGACATCCCTCTGCATTATTCACTGAATGGAGTTGGTTTGCTGCTGGTGCTCAGTCTCAAATGTCTGTCCTGCCAAGAATTCTATGATATATTGTGGAAAACAAAGTCATGATGGAGAACAAAAGTAGGTAATAAATTTTAGGTCACTAAACATGGAAAGGAATGGTATTTAACTGAGATACTTAGAGACTGGATATTGTGAATCCTTCCTTTTAAAAAGAGTGCTAAATAACATTGAGATCCATTTTATGTTATAACATTCATGTAACAGGTAAATGGCCACCTTGCAGTGGCCATGTGTGCAATATTTCTGGCGAGTTTAAATATAACAGCTTCAATTTTTTCACCGTCACAGAAGAGCTGGCCATTGGATTACGAATTATCCAGAATAAAACCCTCTTCCTCCCATGTTTACATTTGCATTGAATTTAGTTGCAGTAAAGGCTAGCCAGTTTTCTTGCTTAAGGGCTCGTCCACACTTGCCTAGAAAGCATAGGTCTGAGAGGCTTTCTGCTTGTCCCGTGCTATGGTTTTGCCTTTGCCACACTGCTTTCCTCAAGAAAGAAAAAAGCCCATTTTAGCGTTAAATCAGAGAAAACATTAATCGAGAGAAATCCAATTGATTTTTGCTTTGAATCAGCAGTAAACAGCGGGTTTTCTTGGGGGAAAGCGAAGGGATTTCCATATTGTTGTCGAAAGCGGTAAGTAAGTAGGTTCACCTATAAAAGAATGAAATCAATTTCTCTCCCCCAACCAAGTAAGTCCCAGTGAGTTCAGTGAGATTTGTTTCCTTTTCAGTGTTTAGGACTGCAGCCTTATACACCTACACAAATTGGAACAAACCTGGTTTCACTGCGGTAAGTAGTAGACTTCAGTAAGTCTCAGCCTTTCCTGACTTCCACCCCAGCACTGCTCCTTGTAAACAGAAGGAACTGGAAATTTGGACATAATGCCTTTCCTCTTCTTTCATTAAAGGCTATTTCTGGGAGATTTATATTAGGTTGGGAGACTTGCATTAGCTAGCCTGGAAAATTGGGCTCCCAGTTCTTACAGTCATGCATGAGAGCAGAAAGCTACTATTTACATATCTAATTTGAATTATATTGGGGGATCAATACTCCTACCGAAGCACCTAGATTTAAATAAATCATATCACCACTATAAAATTTCCTCAGCTTGTGAGGTGAAATACACTAAGAAGTAGGAATATTTAAGGACGGCAGGTTCAAAGAGTCACAGTAACATGCAATATTGGTTTTAATAAAATGAAATGTAAGCCTGGAAAATCTAACATGGCATAATACCAATAATATTTTTGATTAAATTTGACTCCTAATTGAAGATGAGACTAAGAGAGAGCCGGAAATACCAACTGAGCAAGATTCTCAATGTGTTTTTGATCATCTCTTCACTTTATAGACGAGCGGGCGACTCCTGTTTACTGCCATTTCTTCCTTTAAAAAATAATAAATAAAAAGATAAAGGAGTTTTGTTTTGTCTCTGTTAACCAAACAGTAATTCCATACTTGTGTCATGAGGGGAAAGGCTTGTATATAATTCCACTTCAGAAGGAAATATTATCAACCTATCTGTACATTTCGACCATGGCACAGCAAAGACAAGAGTATTAGTGACTTGGCCAGAAAACTTTAAGAAATCTTTATTAGCCCATTTCTTAGTTTGTACATGGAAGCAGTTCAACCTGGCACCATTTTATCTTAAAATGCTTTTGCTTGCTGCCAGATTTTTCTAAGACCGATGGAATTCCACAAAACCATTATGTCATATGAAGTGAGTGAAGTTTTACTATGCTGTGTTGCTTGTTTCAGTATATGCATTAATCCCTATTTTACACCACATGATCCCGTTGCAAGATGCCAAAAGCAGTGGCTGCCAGGAATGTGCTTCACTGGTAGGAAGACTTCCTGTGTAATTGGGGTGTCCATATGGAGAGCCATTTCCAAGTTTTACAGCCCCACAAGGAGTATCACATAAGCATTTTTCTGCAGTCACGATGTGCAGGCAACCATATTTGACATAGCCTTGGGGCAAATGATTCTTCAGTCCAATTAACACATTGCAAAGAACACAACTTGGCACCTGAAAGGGCACCCAGTGAATATCTTAGTGGATAGGTAACAAATAAGGAACATCCAACCCTTTCCTTTCTGTTCACATTTTACTGGATTTGGAAATCTCCCCAAGCTCTGACATTTTGAAGGCAGACATTACATAATCATCTAGTCCAGAAAACTCCTGAACGTGGCAAGTGTATGCCATTAATTTGGCATTTGCTTTTAATACCTTATTCAGAACGAGTTGGGGGGGGGGGGGGAATGGTTTCTGTTACCGACATCCAAGCATTGTTCTTCTTGTTAAAATGCTGAGGTGAAACTATTATAGGGTAAGTGCTTATGTTATCCAACCCAATATGTTTCAGTTCTTAGGGCAATTGGCATAGGACACTCAGACTGTTATTTGTGATTCACAGCTGGAAAAGCAATAGATTTATTTGTAATACAGCCATGAACCTCACCACAGGCCTTTCGAGCAAAGCTGAAGCATCTGTGAATCAAACTGTTCCCCAGCTGTTCATTCACTACCTGCAGATTCTTCTAGAATAAAGTTCCTATTAATACTGATGGCTACACTGCACCCCTGTTGAGCTCATACCACATTCTTCCTCTCCCACTACAGTTAAATGCATTAATTCAAAACTAGAACAACAGTGTTGATTCTTCCATATAAATGTTCTTGCCAGGTTTTGATGGTGTTCCTGTGGCAGCTCTCCATATTTCAGACGAAGCCCTTTTCTCTTGCATATGTATTTTCCCCTGAACACACATAGCACACAGAGAGCACAATCACCCTTCCAGACAGAAACACCCATGGTGCTTTTCTACACAAAGCATAGGAGGGGAAATTTCCATTGTAAAGGGAAAGAAAAGATTCCAGAGCTATAAAGAATTAATATAAGTGCCAGACTAATGTTGTTTTAGTGCTTATCTTCAAAAGCACCATTGCTTCAGGAGCCCTTAACAAACAGCCTTATTAATAAAACCGTAAAAATGTTAATTTTTTTTTTTTACAGTGGCATACATATTTTAGGTTTTAATTAAAAGCTCTTAGTGATACTAATTTGAATCATTGTGGCAACTTTTTTCCCTCCAAGAAGCAAATTGCTTTTACAAATCATTTGATATTATATATATATATAAGAGAATGAGCTGGGAGTGATGAAAGAAATGTATAGGCATATTTAAAAGCAAACAATACTTGAATACAGTGTTCACACATACAGCTATAACTTTTTAAAAAAATCACGTGTTAATTTTCATTTGGAGGGATCAGAAAACAATTTTGCTTTAATGGCTGGCTTCAGATATTATTTTGACTCTTCACGAACCACTATCAAAACATTTGGGAGCTTGTGAGTCGAGGCCCCACTTCCCGCTTGGTGATGAAATAAGATACATGGACAAAAGTATTTAGGTTAATGGGCTAAAAAAGGTCACAACTTTATTGGTTGCAGAATGTGAGTGGTACTGGCTTAAGCAGTGCCAATCTGCCAAGTGAAAAAAATTCCTACCAGGCCCCTTAGACAACCAAGGCAACCAACCAAAGTCCATAGCAAGGTCAGGAGCTGAAGCAAAACCTAGAGGGAGGGAGGGCAGGTAATCCGTGGAAGCCGGAAAAGCAAGAGAGAGCTCATGGGCCTGCAGCCGTTTAAATCCAGCTAAACCACGCCCCCCAGTGAGCCGGATTGGCTGGCTGAGAGGCATGACGTGGGCCCAGGGCTCCAGTGACGCAGGTGGCCTAGCCATGCCCCCTGCAACCGCGGGAAGAGATTCCTGCTCACAACCCCTCCTCTCTGGGAAGAGGAGAGGCTTTCTCAACAACTACCACCACCCCACCACCCCAGGGCCAGCCCTATGAGTAGGAAAAGTAAAATGGCTTCCTCACGCAGCAGATGCTGGGAGATGGTCAGCATCAGCGAGGTTCTGGTGGATAGAGCCGTATCCCCAAAGTTAGCCTGCTGCCCTCAGATATGGTGAAGAGTGATGTCCCTTCGCCAGTGTTGGAAGTCCAGTCAGCTTACCTACATGGAATGGAAGAGACCTTCAGGCTTCAGGCATCAAAATGTCTTAGGCAGGCCTTAATTGCTCCTAATAGCAAATTCCTCACCTATTGTCTCAGCAATGGTTAAACAGCTTATTGTCCCAGATGTTGAAGCTGTAATCTATTGTCACTCACCTGTGAGTATGGCCCTCTGAATTTATTTAAGGGTTACCTGAGTAGATATGTGCAGGATTGTATTGTAACATTGCTTAAGGCTAAGTAGGCTTGTTGGGATGCAGGTGGCGCTGTGGTCTCAACCAGTGAGCCTATTGGGCTTGCCGATTGGAAGGTCGGTTTTTTTTTTCTTCTTGCATCAAATAACACGGAAATGAGTGATAAACATGTGCTATACTCTATTAGTTTTCTGGAAGTTGCTTTTACGTCATGGGAAAGCTCAGATATAATGAGGACATTAACTGTCATGAATACGCCAGCTCCGAGCAAAAGTTTGCAGCCTGCTGCAGAATGCTTTTATGCCGGCAGAGGAGAGCCCACAGCTGCCAGCGTCAACTCCCCCTGACTTTAGATGGCCGGCTAATAAGGGAGGAATGGAGAGCAGGCCGGTAGCCCAAACAGGCATGAAAAGCCACAGAGACAGCTTTTCGGAACAGGAAGGGGCTGTAGCTGACCAAATAAGCTCGAGGCATAGGTGAATAGGATAGCTGATAGACAGGAAGCAAAATAAGAGATGTAAGGGTCAAAGGTTCAATATCTTCTGTCGTCACAGGAAGGACTCCTCAGAAGGGTCAACTGAGTGATGATGCTGGAGGCTTGGATAGAGCCGTTCGGAATTAATTGCTTGTTTTGCAATAAATCTATTTTTAAATTATGTACGTTTACTGTGTTTTCAAGTTGGGAACCTGGACTCCTAACAGTTAACAGTTAGGGAAACGTCAGGGAAATGGAATAAGCTGAAATAATAGCTGTTTCTACCTTTCCTGGTTATGAATTAATACCAGGCATCTTTTGGTTTAAAATATACCTTTTAATTTTTTTTACTAACATCACTTTATGTCTATGAAACATTTGTCCATTAGATGATTTTGATACATATACTTCTTATTCATAACATACATTATATTTGCATAAGTAATCTCTGTTAGATTGTGTTTCTTTTCCCTATTCCCATGCCCTCGTCTGTCTTCCTGCTGGTAACTTCAAACTATTTCTAACTTCAAAGAGCCCCTTTTAAACAGTAGTGATTACGTACACGTGAGGCAGTAATTCACATGTAATCATTTTCTTCTTTCCAGTAATGATATTTTGCATGTTACTGTTCATTTCTCCTATCACTTATGCTACTCTTTGAAGTATTTTTTTAAGGTATGCTGATTGAAACTGAACATTTGGCATTTTTTTGTGCTTACTGCTAAGCATCCCGTTTCATTTCTCTCCTCACTCCCCCAACTTTCTATCTTGTCGTGATTTAGCATTGGTCAAGGGGCATTTGGGACATGGAACATGGAAGTCTCCAGCCACTAAGAATACTTCTGCAGCTGCCACTAGTATCTAAAATAAAACAAACAAAATTTGCTGCTACCAAAGATAAGCTACTATTTGCTTTGCTTTCTTGAGATATGCAGCTCTATGTTGCTTTTACATACTCTTGGAATAAACCCTTCTAAAGCACGATAGACTGTTGTTATATACTGTTAGAGGACAGGCTGCTTTGGTCCTGTAGAGTCAGCACAGAAAATGACACATTTACCAAATACACCGAAGCATAGCATGCATAACATCAGGAAATTTAGTTTAGGGCCATATTCACACCATCCACTTAAAGCCCTGTGATACTGCTTCAAGGAATCATGGTTTCCCAGAGTGATTTAACAATCAATACCATTCATAGCAGGATCACCACCTTTGGTTGGGCAAAATACAGGACAGTTCAGGGGGTGGGAATTGCAGGGATAAAAATTACTTTACCTGGTCCAGAAATGACTTTGAAGCAATCCATTACCATGGCACATGGGGCCTACAGTGGTTTATTCACCAGGTCTCTACCAGGGCTGTGCAAACCCCCTCTCTTGCTCTCTGAGTTTGACCCACTCCCAGCCCCTCTGCTCAAGCTAAAACTCACTTGACCAGGCCCCTGAAAACCCCATCTCTCACTCTTTGACCCATCTGCTGCCCACTCTGCCCATGTAAAACCCAAGACTCCACTGTAGCAACCCTCCTCTCTCAATCTCCGTGACCCACCCTCTGCCCGCACAAAAAATTTTTCTCAAACTCTTCCTCCTGGTCCCACATCCTCAGATAACTCTCACTGTCACTCTTGGCTCTCCTCCTCATGGACCCACCCTCTCCCCACACAAACTCTCACTCAGGCTCTTGCTCTCAACCTCCCACTGGACCCACCCTCTGGACACACAGTTTTGAGGAGGAGGAGGATGAGCTTGAATATGTGAAAAAAGGTGTCCTGTTTGAAATCCAAACAGAACAGGGAACACTTTTCTCCAAGGGAAAAAAAGAAGGATTGTCATGTTTTTCTAGGGATGGGTGGCAACCCTATTTCCCAGGGAACTCTGGGAATTGTAGCTTTGTGAGGAGACTAACAACTCTCAGCACCCTTAACAAATTTCAGCTCCCATATTCTTTGGAGGAAGCCATGTATCTTTAAAGTTGTACCAAAGTACTTTAAATGGATAGTGTGAATGTAGCCAAGTCACATAAGGGCAACCAATGCCCCTCAGAGGCTTTCACATAAATGTCACACATACACACAAGTCACCCAACCATTGTATATCATGCTCCCCAAAGCCCACTAATTAAACTAATCTGGAAATGTTGGAATATGTGTAAGGGCCATTGGCCTGATCCGGCAGACTCTTCTTAAAATATGTCTCTGTATGCAAAGCATTAAAAAAAAATGTAATGTGTAGTTTGGCCTTGACTGGAATGCAAGCAAAGTGGAGCAGTCCATTTGTATCACCAGGCATGTTTTTAGCCCTAAACTACCATTACCCATCCTCTAAATTCAACAATTGCCCAGTGATTCGTCCCCTCCCTGGACTCAGCCATTTTTAATGATGTGTGGCTTTTCTGGCTCACCCTCTATGGTTTTTCTGTGTGCCTTCAGAGTATCTCTTCTGTAAAAAGGACCAACTCCTTTTCTCTCCCTAAGCTTATTTGCATGTGAGACAACCACTGTGTTAACAGGAGATTCGTATGTTCCTCAGGTGAGCATTATAATTTCAGAACATTATGTCTGGTATGTTACTGTCTGTCCCTCCCTCCATCCCTAATCACTTTTATAATTATGAAAACTCCAAGAATAGCATCTCTTAAACAACATAACAGTTTGAAATATTCATAACTAAGAGTGCAATTGCTAATGCTCATAAACAAAGTTGTTTGGAGACCCCTTTATTAATTTTTAATTTATTTTTTCCGTCAATTTCTTATTGCTTCCAAATTCCTGGAGGGGATTGTGTTAATTAGTCATGTGTAAAATATTCATTAAAATAGCTTCTTATTTTTTTTCCTTTTATTGAAATTTTACATTTCTAATCTCCTAACTGAAATAAATGCCACTGGGTAGAGGGACTATATTAATTTTGATCAACTCCTCATAAAAAAAGGAAGCCGACACAATAAAGGATCAGGTAATGAAATGTTTGGGTGCTGCGTAGAGAGTGATGGGAACACAAGTCGCACACTGTTTCATTGTCAAGGAAATGAAAAGGAATAAAGATCAATTTGCATTATGGAAAACACATTAGGAAGGCCTGATCTGTGCGCCTTTTTTCTATTGTGTTGAATACAGCAGTTAAAGAGGAACGCATGGATAGTTTATGAATTAGAGATGATCTAAGCTGCTGGCTGAATGCAGTACTACAAACAGTTTTTCATCACACCTGTGGATAAAGTAGACCTTTTTTTTTCATATGCTCAAGATCTGGATCACCTGTCACTGTTGACCAACATATAAATGCCACTTTCCATCTTTCTAATGGGGGCAACTGTCAGAATGGGGCTGGCGCTGGCCTATAGACCTACCGCAAGGAATTTCCTTTTTCTTCTCTTCAGCATCCCACCAGCCCACCCTGGGGCGTGCAGTATAAACAGCCACTATCTACAAAATGTTGGAGGGGCAGCATTGTTTTCCAAGCTTCAGAACACCACATATTGCTGTCAGTTACCAGGAAGGGGAGAGGAAAGTCAGCAGGGAGCATGGCAGGTTTAGGCAGGGTGGTGAAGCTAATTCCATGCTCCTACTGCCATGCCCACACCATGACAAGCTTTCCGCTTCCTATCCTCCCCAAGGGGGAGGCGCCTGCCCGTGTAAGCGTCATCCCAATGGGGTGGCGCCCGCCCACCCGATCATCCCAAGGGGGAGGCACCCGTCTGAGCGTTCCCAGGGGGAGGTGTCCACCTGTGGTGATGTCAACCCCCCGGGCTGGCACCCAGGGCAGCCCACCCCCTACCCCCTTACTCCGCCACTGCCTCCTGGAGAGAGGATTAGCACACATCCTTTCTCTTTGGTGCTTCCAAACAAAGAGCTCACTTGTACAAAATGGGTGCCTACAGATTAACATATGCCTAGAGCTGTAATACAATCCTTTTCACATGATGTAAGTTAAACATGTGACAGAGCTAACAGAGACACATTCCCACTAATCATTAACTTGTTAGACTCTCTACCTTAGCACAATGGAAGTTTCCATGCTATGCTTTTAGCATTGCACATACAGACAGAGTTACTGCATTTCCCATTTCAACGTACAACTAAACAATAATACTTAACAAGGTCAACCTATTTTTGCCCCATGCTGGTTTGTATGTGCACAAAAAAAAAGTTCCTGTGCATCCTGTTTGTGGGTGGATATTTTAGGAAAAATCCTAAAGATTCACCCTTTTAAAAAAGTTCTTATCATATGATCTGAGGGTTGCGTTTAACATTTTACAGCTGTTGAGAGCAAGCCTCCATGACCATTCAAGAAAGTATTTTTTTAATGTCCCCAGAAGGTGACCGTACATCCCAAGGTGCAAACCCTTCCTGGGGAATTGTACTTATGGGGGCAGTCCTCTTTTCTTACAATGTGCTTATAAGGCTAACCAGGGCAGGGTAACAACAACAACAACAACAACAACAACAACAACAACAACAACAACGGTAATAATTTATTATTTATACCCCACCCATCTGACTGGGTTTCCACAGACACTCTGGGCAGCTCCCAGCAGAATATTACAAACATGATAAAACATCAAACTTCCCTAAACAGAGCTGCCTTCAGATGTCTTCTAAAAATCAGATAGTTGTTTATTTCCTTGACATCTGATGGGAGGGCATTCCACAGGGCGGGTGCCACTACCAAGAAGGCCCTCTGCCTGGTTCCCTGTAACCTCACATCTTGCAGTGAGGGAACCGCCAGAAGGCCCTCGGAGCTGGACCTCAGTGTCCGGGCTGAATGATGGGGATGGAGACACTCCTTCAGGTATACTGGGCCGAGGCTGTTTAGGGTATGGGAAAGTATTATACATATCTACTTTCTAATGCACACTTGGGTCCATAGGTGGCATAGGGGAGTAGATCCACTCCAAGATTAGGAGCACTCCAGAGTTCTCTCCATCGCTACTGTACTTGCAGAAAACAATAACACATTCACTGATCTTCTCTCTGTGCATGAAAAACTCATACAAAGTACCAAAGAAATTTCATGGATATTGGCAGAACACATACAGGAGGCAGGTACAAGCGAAAGGTTAGTGCTATAGTAGCCAGCCTGTGATGTCTGTACTTCAGTGCGGAAATGACTCCATTAAAACAACTGAATTCAAAGATGAATGCATATCCACATCAAAGTACACCATGCAGTGCCAACACCTTGGGGATACCTCTGAATCAACTCCAAAATCTTCTACAGAGCCTTTTACAAATGTAATGTAGGTTTGAATGAAGTTGTGTGTTAAACAAGGATAGGGTACAGAGTGTTCTAAAATGCATAATCTGGAGGGAAGGTGTCCTCCAAAAGCCCTTAGCAGTTTGGGAACTGGCCAGATTATCCATCACAGTCACATTCTCCTAGTTTGCTCCTTAAGACAATTGAACCCATACTGCATTTTTTCCTCTTTCGGGTTCTTAGACACAGCAGCCTAGCTTCCAAAATGTGTCAGATATTACTGCTAATGGTTCTGCTAGTTCGCCAAGCAATTCTTTCAACTCCCTAGGTAGGAGACACGCTGAACCTGGAGTCTTCTTTTGTTGGCTTCTTTGAAGAATTTACTGACACTTCCCTTACTACAAATTAGTTCTATTCTGCCCTGCTTTGGTTTCCTGAGTTTTCCTCCCAATGCATGTCTGCTTCCATTTTTTTTTTCAATTAAACATATACCAGAAGTATTTATCTGAGCTTTCTGTGTCAGAATTCTTGCTATTTGTTCCACCTTTTATTATGTGGAGATTGTATTTTATCCTTTGGGTTTTCTTTTTTTCCTCTGTCCTTTGATATAGTTGGAAACTTTCCTTTCTTTACAACAGCTAACATGAATTGATTGCATTTTAAAGTTTTTCTTTTCTTTTTTTTTCTTACAGTGCTTGACCGCTATCATATAATTTATTTTTTTTCTTTGTTTCCCTTGAACAATATTTTATGCAAATCTTCCTAGCATTTCTTAAACTGCTTATTTCTCCCTCAGTAGGGAACATTTAATGTCTGGATTGAAATTATTCTGATGCAAAAACTAGAGAAAGTAACATGGTGTATAATGAAAGTAGCAGCTTCGCTATTAATCAGTGCTGGGGTTTCAAGAGAAGAGGAGGAAGGGATGAATGTCAAGTTCAGTTTATTTTACTAGTATTATTAGTATTATTATTTAAATTTGTATACCACCATATACCCACAGGTCTCAGGGTGCTTCACGGTTATCTCAGTTGTCCAACTTCAGTTCAGTTCCTCTCACTTGCAAATCATTTTCTGGTTTTTTAATTTGTCATGATAATTTGCCGGCATTGTAGTGTTTGTTTCCCCTAATATACATTTCTGTGCAAAATCCCATAATATACACATTTTGCAAGCAATTACCCCTAATAAGCAATAACCCAAACTATTCTAGCAGGTCTATTTGAAATTTATAGTGGTATGATACACTGTTATGAGACACACAGAGAGACTGACTCTGTCAGTGGCTCTGTCACCACAATCAGGTTTCACTGCTTCTAGCCTATGTAATGACTGCTTGCAATGCAAAACCAGCCAAGCCTCAGAGACAGTTTAGTAATGCATGGCAGAAAGTGTGATTCATTGCTAACTATAAGCAGTGCCACCCCATCCAATATGTTGTGACCCCCTGTCTCTGTCTCTCTCCATATGTGTGCATAGTAGCACACTTCCTTTTTCTCCACCCCCATCGTTCAGCCCGGACACTGAGGTCCAGCGCCGAGGGCCTTATGGTGGTTCCCTCATTGCGAGAAGCAAAGTTACAAGGAACCAGGCAGAGGGCCTTCTCAGTAGTGGCACCAGCCCTGTGGAACGTCCTCCCATCAGATGTCAAAGAAATAAACAACTATCTGACTTTTCCCCTTCATGGATCACTGCCTTGTCATGGCAAAGGGGCTTGAATAACTCCAAGAAGCCATGAGCTATGCCGTGCAGGGCCACCCAAGACGGACAGGTCATAGCCGAGAGTTTACACTAAATGTGATCCACCTGGAGAAGGAACTGGCAAACCGCTCCAGTATTTTGCCAAGAAAACTCCATGGACATAAAAAAGGAGAAGCTTTGAGAAGAAAGTGAGAGTTTCCAATGCATGCTTTGGTTCATGGGATCGTGGAGAGTTGAACACTACCACTAACCACCCTGGCAAGCTAATCTTATGAATTTAAGGACACAGGCCCATTGATACGAACTAGCTGTTAGATAGCTAAAAGCAGCAAATAAATGCACTTTGATGGGAGAATAATGGACAACCCTTTGCAAGCAGTTGTCATACCTAAAATAAATGAACACAACAGCTATTCAAGAGCTGAGGAAGAGGAAATGTGAATTAACTATAAGATCCATGGATTTAAATGAGATAAAACATCCGTAAAATTGACAAAGGACACGGGAAGCTTGATCATCTGTATCATCCAGCCAGGGTTTACAAAGGGTATTGGCCCACATGAGGTATGGAAGAGATATGACAGTTTTTAAGCACAATTATGTGTGTGATTAAGGAAAGTGGTTTAGTGAACCCACCCTTAATCTCATGCATAATTGTGCTCAAAAGCTGTGTCATATATCTAGCTCACTGTCATTCTCAAGACAGACCTTTGACAATCATGAAGGTGATGTTTGTTCTATAAATGGGGAAGCAAGAAAATAAGTCTGGTCTCTGTGCCCTTCCCTTAAGTAGTCCGACAGCCTTAGGATTCCCAGAAAAGATTACCAAGGCACAAACAAACAAACAACAAGCCACCCTGAAGCTATACAGACTGCATGCCATATACATGTAATAATCAACAACAGAGACTCAATCCCAAGACTTCCAATTAGATTAACTAACAAAGAAAGAGTGTCATAACCTTTGTTCTGCCTGATGCAATTTCAGTTGCGGTCCCCAGGATTAGGCATGGTTTGTACGGCATGGTGTTTAATGTCTCACGCATTAGCTCTTTAAACACTACCTTTCATCTTGAGCCTATCGATTTCAGCAAGTACAAACACACAGTTTCTGAGTCGTCTGCCTACTAGTTCCTGATGAAAAGAGGATGCTGGAATACTCAACAAGAGTGGAGCCGACACAGTATGAAAATAATGCCTGCAGCTTACTGGGTCTCATGTTTTCTCCTACTGCCTTTCAGACCTGCCCCTTTCCTTTTCTTTGAGTATGCAAGTGAGGCTATGACTGCCAAAGGGAATTCTTATTACAGAAGCCTGTATTTCAGAACTGATTAAAAATAAATTCTCCATGCCCTTCTAAAACTTATTCCACAGAGGGCCTTGTTTTGTGTCCATGCAAGTAAGAGGATCTGGTACCCGGTAGTTAATTTGATTCACCTAAGTCTTACCTCAGCAGAGTTAAAACAAATCATAGTAAGGTTTTCATTATATTGCATGCTTTAGCCATTTTTGTAAGTTTCATCGGGGACAAACTACAAGGAGCACAGCTTTGAAGAGTTCCAACATCCCAACCCCTTCCCTCCTTCTTAAGTAAATCAGAAAGATCTTGGAACAGTTATGAGGAAGCTTATCTTTTTAACTGCTTTGCAACATTCAGTGTTTTGTCTCATTCTCCAATGGAAAAATGCTGAGGAGTATTACAGAGTTTCCAAATTCTAGCTGTCCATGTGGGAACAGATCCTGGGAACCTGGGGGGGAAATGAAAGTTGGCAGAATTTCCATGTGGAAATTCATTTCATCTGTTTTCATTTTAAGGCATCTGTCATGTTGTCTTATCAGTAAATGAAAAAGAAAAGTGAAATTCTGCCATATGCATTCTATAAATTTCAATTTTGCTCTCAGGTGTCACACTTGCCATAACTCTGCTATTTGCTGCATTTCAGACAACAGACATAATCATTCGCTTGTGGTTCTGCATTGTTGCCTAGTGGGACATCATTTATGGAAGCATTTGCGAAAAAAACTCACTAGCTTCTATATACATAATACGCCTAGCGCTTGAAATATAGACAGTGGCATCAACCTCTATGGGAAACATATTGTATCAAGTTAATTAATTGGCAAAATTTATACCCTCTGCGCTTCAGCTGACATGTTTTGTGCCTTTAAAATTGACTGCTAAGACGTTTCATAAGAACCCCCACAATACAGTTTATTGTCATTTTACTTTACATTCCATTGTGCACAGGAATCCTAGACTTTATACTTCAGGGTCTTATGAGGACCTCTCTTGATAGTTAAGCACATTGTTTCAATCAAGGACATTGTAAATGATTGGCTTGCAGAGAGGAAAGCAATGCCCGAGGGTTTTGCTGTGAGACCCAAATCACTTCTACCTCCCCCTGCCTTTTAGACTTAAAAAAGGAAAAGGAAAACACTTTGCTTGTGGCAGTGGTAGGGAACCTTTTTCAGCCTGAGGGCACATTTCCTTCTGAGCACCTTCACCTGGGCCACATACATAGTGGTGGACACGGCCAGAAGCAAAGGTGGGGTGGAGCAATAGGTACAATAAGCTATAATCCAGCCATGCAACAGTCAGTGGTTTCTCATCTCCATCAAGGCAAGTCAGAGACACTGTAACTGTTCAGTTATTTTCCATATATATATATATATATATATATATATATATATATATATATATATATAATTTTATATATTTTATAAAATTTTCTGTTTTACAATTTAAAATACTCATTTAAACATCCTTAAAATGTCAATGACTTCCCTTCTTCTCTTTCCATGGTTCATTTTGCATATCATAAATCCCTGCATATTTTACAAAAACTAAACCATTCAGGATTCCATTATTACATCCATCAAAACTTATTTATATATTTATTTACTTAATTAATTACACTGTTGAATTTATCTTAGTGCTGCCAACGATTTCAAGTGTACATAATTTCCCCGCATGTATTCAATAGACGTTTTCCAATCTTCTCTAAACATATGTTCTTCTTGTTCTCTTATTCTATATGTTAAGTCTGCAAGCTGCACATATTCTGTCAGCTTAAGCTGCCATTCTTCTTTAGTTGGGACCTGGCTCGTTTTCCATTTGGGGGCTAACGAAACACGGGCCGCAGTAGTAGCTTACATAAATAACCTTTTTTGACACCTGGGTGTTCAAAGTTCTTTTCCAGCCAAGCAAAAGCCCTCGAGGCGGGTGTGGAACGCAACCTCTCATGGGGTGGGGCCTGGTATAGAGAGGCCCTCCAGGGAGAATTGCTGCAGCTGGGCACCTGGACAGCCTCTCCACACAACCACTGTGGAACAAATAGTTCTACAATTTGGAACTAATGTGGTTAAAAACCTATTGGAAACTAAAGATGAGCGTTCAGTTTACCCAAAAGGAACCAGAAGTCCACTTTGTAAAAATGATTAGATGCTGTTCGGAAAGATCTCTAAAACTGTTTTTGATACTAGGTATTAACATTTTTCTGCTCTTCCCTCTGTTAGGAAAAAAATCTGCTTATTCAAACCATGAGAGCAATATGATTAATGGAGCTATTTATGAAAACTTCCTGTGATCTGTAAGCAAAAGAAGAATTGAAGATCGATGAGGACTTTTGACCATTAGCTTTCTGTGTGTATTGGGCTTTATATGGTTTTAATTGAGTGTCATTGGTTTTATATTTGGATGATGGTTTTATATACAGGTATATCCCAAATAAGATGTTTTCTGTTTTATTGTTCTATGCAAGCCACTTTGGGGGACTCTGCCTTAAAAGATGGCATACAAATGTCAGAATGAATGAATAAGCAAACAAAGAAATACCACACAGATAAATATGTGGTAGAATTCTTCTCAAGCCTTGGCAATATTGACCAGACTTCCAAGTGGCTATGTGCACTTTCACTTACAGTGAATAGTTTTTGCCAATTTTGTATATACAGGAAAATGTTCAGAAAGATCCATAAGAGATTTTTGCATAATGATTACAAAATATAAGCACCGGGTCTCCATCCCTCTGTGAAATCTAGCCGTTTCCCATAGAAACCGCAAGAAACACGCAAATGAACATCTGTAGGCTTTTGTGTCAAAGTCATATTTTGTATAGCATGGAAAGAATACATAAAGTGAGTGTTGAGAGAAGGCTGGAGTCCTTAGCCACTTTTTATATATTTTTACCTCATATCACTTCATTTCGTTTCTCCCCATTTCAAATCCCATGCACTTGGTTCCCTCGTGTCTAACAAAGATAACAACTTTTAAAGGAAACGTTTGTTTGCTGTAATTCTTACCAAGATAGGACATATTAGCACTTGTGTGTGAGAGTGTGTGTGCCTGTGTGTGCAATATAAATGTTAAATGGTAGAAGAAGCATAAGCCTTAAGAAATGAATAAATATAAGGACAATGTTAAGTGCCAGCAACCTCTGTTTTTAGTAGATAAAGGGCTCAGTCTGGAAATACCTCTGCATGAAAGGGCATGCCAGATGTCTATGGCCATGTGTGGTATTTTGATATGGATACACATTTGCATCTGCATTAAGATGCACGTAGTTATACAGATCCACCTGTGCAATAAGATATACACATACAACCGCGATATCCATACAATACAACGGTGTCCATTTTTTTCTCAGTGTGGAAAAGAACTGTAAATTCACCCCACCTGTTTCCATGAAATGCTTCTAAGACATTCGTGCAGTGGCATTCTGTGGGTTTCTACATGCAAAAAGCAGGGCAGCCCTTCTTTTCCTCATGTGGTAGGATCTGGTAAAAGGTCTTAGTTCACAAAAGAGATTCCCCCCCCCAAAAAAAATACAGAGTTAGTTTGGGAGTTGTGAATATATTATTCCTGGTGTGTGGAAGAACAAGTCTACATCAAAGGATTCCATCTCCACAGGTGAGTTTGCAAGGGAAGTACTTTTATTGAAAGGTAAGAGGTTCTGAAGGGATACAGATATTGCTTCACCCTGTTCTCTTTTTCTCACACTCTACCTGGCCTTATAACAAGATAATGGATCTGGTTGGTCTTTTAGAAAGGATTGAAGCAGGCCACCTAGCTGAAGTTTTGGTCTTAGGGTCTCCCTGGCCTTCTTTTCCTCAGAGTTCTCCCTGCCTCTGTAGCAATTCCCAACAAATTGCCTCATCCCACCAAGCATGCCAAAGCTTAGTGCTTTCCCTCATGTCTTATCTGAAATCTGCAATGTGAGACTTGCTGCCTGAGTCTGCTCGTTTTCCTCTTGCCTCTATATCCCGTGTTCCTTTTGTGTCACATCTTTTAGATTTGTTGATTGTATGTATGCCTCTTTGGTTGAATCCCAGGGTAACATTTTTGATGCCTGCCCTGCACTGATGAGCCATGTAGCATAGGGACAAGGACCCATTCCTTACTGGTAATGACCACACAATTTATGTATTTATTTAAGCTGTACAGTCCTTGCTACTATTGAAACCCATTTTACAGCCCTTGTCTCTGTGTTATGTGGCTGATCTGTGAAGGTAGATATCAAAAATGTTACCCTGGAATTCAACCCAATTCTACTATGCTATGCCACGAGGCTTTGTTTCTCCTTGTCTGCTCACAGGCACACTGAGGAGCTCTAATTCTTGCCACTTTCGACTTATGAGCTTTATGTACCACCCTTCCTTTGTTTTAAAAAAAAGTCTACTTTATGGAGCTATTCCATACATATAGTATAATGTATGGGATTCCCAGAATAGCCACTGCATAGCTCTTAAAATCTTTTTTTGTTCTATTGATGGCAAGCTGAAAAAGAAAAAGAAAAAAGCACCATATGGCCTATCATTTGCATATAAAATTAAATACTGCCTATTTGTGCTATGTCTCCAGCAAAGCCTAAGTGCCATGTGTCTATTAATAAAGTTATCATACCAGTCAAGTATTTCTTAAGAGTATATCAGTTACACCCTTAAAAACCAATAAATGTTGTCTGTTAAACCTCAAAGCACCATTCAGTGGGCAGTGATTGTGCTCAACATCCATTATAGAAAGCATTTCCAGTCACACTCTTAGAGAAGTCTGATTGCTAGTGTATTCTTCTGACTATCCTTAGGCTGCTGAGGTGCAAGCTTCATTACTTTATGGAGTGCAGCAGGCATCTTGCAAGCTTCTTTGGTAATCTTTTTATGTTTGGGTCATTCTTCTTAAATGTGTGCAAACTTCAGCAGCCTAAAAGTAAAATTAAAAAGTTATCAGTATATTTTCAGGTCTCTGGAACCAAAGCACACTCTTTCTTCAATGCAATTATTCCATCTGATTTCATATTCTACAAAAGCAAGGAACGAACAATGGTTAAGAGCCAGTTGTCATAGGTGTCATAGGTGTCATAGGGACGCGGGTAGTGCTGTGGTCTAAACCACTGAGCCACTTGGGCATGCTGATCGGAAGGTTGGTGGTTCAAATCCCTGTGACGGAGTGAGCTCCTGTTGCTCTGTCCCAGCTCCTGCCAACCTAGCAGTTCAAAAACATAGCAGTGCAAGTAGATAGATAGGTACCGCTGTAGTGGGAAGATAAACAGCGCTTCTGTGCACTCTGGCTTCCATCACAGTGTTCCGTTGCGCCAGAAGCGGTTTAGTCATGCTGGCCACATGATCCAGAAAGCTGTCAGTGGACAAACGCCAGCTCCATTGGCCTGAAAGTGAGATGAGTGCCACACCCATAGTCGCCTTTGACTGGACTTAACCGTCCAGGGATCATTTACCTTGACCTTACCATAGGTGTGCACAGCGCATCTCATTAGGGTGTGCACCTAGCTTTTAAAAAAAATATTATTATTTAAATGAAGAAGGAAGAGGGGGATGACAAACAAACAAGGAATGCAGGAAGGAAGGAAGATGTAAAAGAGACAAAATAATTCACAAAACAACCACAACAGAGGTGATTAAGAAGCCAAAATGGGAGAGATTTTCTGCAGAGAAAAAGATTCATGACAAGCTGATTGGGGGCCAAAAGCAGGATGCCTCCTCCACTTCCTTCCTTGCCACAAAAGAAGCCCCCTCATCTATCGCCACAAATCTTTGTCCACAAAATCATATGATTCTATGTTTAGCTGTGTGGACTATATTGGCTCCACAGAGGGGCGTCAGCCTCACCACTGTGCTGCCCTGAGTCATCATGTAACAATGTTTGTGTTGGGAGAGCAACTCTGTGCCCCTGCCCCACTGCAGGCTGCTACTGGGGGCAAGACCGCCGCCAGCATCCACAATGGCAAAATGTGGGGGAAATGTAATAGCTTGGAAAAACTCTTTGGGACAGTTGTTTTAAACCATTTCATTTAGAATTTTGAAGAGATGTTGTTTTGTCTGGCAAGAGATACCCGTAGCATAATAATTTATTTCAAATCTATATTTGGAGCTTGTTTTCCTCAAATGTTTGCAGCAGCATGTCCAAACACTTAAGACAATTTAAATTATGATGACACAAAACCTCTCATTTCCAAGCCATTTTATAACTTTGCACAAAGATCCATGTCAAGGGGATAAAAACAACAACAACAACAACAACACCAGTAACTCTGATTTCTTCTTCTTTGGGGTTTAAGTCAAATAATTCCCATTATTTAACATTATTGTATATGCATATGGTAAAGAATAATAGCCTTTCTAGATGGCAATTTTTAAACAACAAATTGCTTGGGCAGCACTTGCGGAAAATTAAGCAATATTCCCCATTTCAGCTACACTGATAAAACTTGCAATTTGCAAACAATTTTCTCCCTGTTTCAATGCGTAGGGTCTCAGAACCCATTGATAGGCCCATGTTTAAACTGTTAATCACATGCCATGATTTGTCATTATCTTGTGTCAAAGCTCGTGTTCATGATCCAGCCAACCCACTCTCCTATGTGATCCAACCTAGCAGTTCAAAAGCACACCAGCACAAGTAGATAAATAGGTACCGGTGTGGCGGGAAGGTAAACAGCGTTTCCGTGCACTCTGGCACTCGTCACAGTGTCCCGTTACACCAGAAGCAGTTTAGTCATGCTGACCACATGACCCAGAAAGCTGTCTGTGGACAAACGCCTGCTCCCTTGACCTGAAAAGCGAGATGAGCGCCACACTCCATAGTCGTTTTGACTGGACCTAACTGTCCTGGGGTTCTTTACCTTTACCCTATGTAATAAAGGTGTGGAAAGGTGTCCAGCCAAATGCAGAGTGTTTACCTGAACTGATTTCACCATATAAAAACTTTATCACTCCACCTTCCATTGGAGCCAATAGGGAAATTTCCACTGTTAGTAATGGAGCTTGATAAATTGTGCCCATTGACAATATCAATCCACCAGGTGTGTGAATAGTCCCCTTAGAATGACATTTGAAGTTGAAGTTTCTAATACATTATTTTTCTCCCTATTCTTCCTTGATTATATGAGGCATTGAGGGAAGACCATGAAATTATAATTTAAATATCCTGATAAGAATGGATTAGTTGTGTGCCATTTTTAGCTCTTATTACATTTTTGTCACCAGCCTAAGGCTGCAGATTGCGTATAAAGTATATTGGGCTTTAAATTCAATGATAAGTCATTCTTAGGAGAAAGAATTTTGTGATAACGCAGGCACAAGATTAATCCACTCTGATGACAGCCTTACAAGTCTATCAGAAACAGAATAAGGTGTGAGATTTATCCATCCTATTGACAAGGACAGTGAAGGGAAGGGGAAATGGAACAAAATTAGTCTATTTGCATGACAACCTAAGACTATAATCATATGGTTCCACTCAAATCCTACAGTAATGGCCCACAAGGAAGCAGCATAAACAAGGCACATCACTTAAATCTGCAACGTACCCATCAACCTTTCCAGTCTTTCTACAGAAAGTTATTGCCAGTGAATAAAAATTAATTGCAACTTTCCCAAATACATGATAAACACAGATGAATGTGTCCTACAACAACATTCTGTCTAGACTTCGTTTTACAAGTTTCAGAAAGGATAGATCCTTGCAATGTCAGGAGGGAAAAGATGGCACCTTCTTTTCAACGGGCATAAACCAGCTCAACTTAGGAGAGGTTTATCACTCTAACCAGCTTTTGGGCGTAGCCCTAAATCTCCAGGAAGAGAAGCTTGAGCTACATGGAAATAAAACAAAGAACTGAGCTTATGAGGTGTATGAGAGAATCTTTCATATATGAAATGCAAACAATTTGAGAAAGCGAGACTGACAATATGCTCTCCAAATCCCACCAAGCTATCAAGAAGGTTCTTAAATAAGAATAGAAGGGAAATTTGATTTGGTTCATGTTTAAAGACAAACCTATCCAACTCAGACTTTCTGAAACAGATGAACAGCAGGCCTTGGAAATCTGCAATGCGGTTCTCCAGCAAAGTAATGTTTACAGAAATGCATAGACAAGGGTAAAGTAGCATATGTTCATGAAAATAACATAGGGAAATGCATTACATGAGGGGGGAATTGCTTTACAAAAATGTTTATACAGTGGTACCTCTGGTTACGTACTTAATTCGTTCCGGAGGTCCGTTCTTAACCTGAAAACGTTCTTAACCTGAAGCACCACTTTAGCTAATGGGGCCTCCCCCTGCTGCTGCACCACTGCTGCCCGATTTCTGTTCTCATCCTGAAGCAAAGTTCTTGTTGTTGTTCAGTCGTTCAGTCGTGTCCAATTCTTCATGACCCCATGGACCAGAGCACGCCAGGCACGCCTATCCTTCGCTGCCTCCCGCAGTTTGGCCAAACTCATGTTAGTAGCTTCGAGAACACTGTCCAACCATCTCATCCTCTGTCGTCCCCTTCTCCTTGTGCCCTCAATCTTTCCCAACATCAGGGTCTTTACTAGGGAGTCTTCTCTTCTCATAAGGTGGCCAAAGTACTGGAGCCTCAACTTCAGGATCTGCCCTTCCAGTGAGCACTCAGGGCTGATTTCTTTCAGAACGGATAAGTTTGATCTTCTTGCAGTCCATGGGACTCTCAAGAGTCTCCTCCCGCACCATAATTCAAAAGCATCAATTCTTCGGCGATCAGCCTTCTTTATGGTCCAGCTCTCACTTCCATACATAACTACTGGGAAATTATACGGACCTTTGTCGGCAAGGTGATGTCTTTGCTTTTTAAGATGCTGTCTAGGTTTGTTATTGCTTTCCTCCCAAGAAGCAGGCGTTGTTTAATTTCGTGACTGCTGTCACCATCTGCAGTGATCATGGAACCCAAGAAAGTAAAATCTCTCACTGCCTCCATTTCTTCCCCTTCTATTTGCCAGGAGGTGATGGGACCAGTGGCCATGATCTTAGGGTTTTTTTTATGTTGAGCTTCAGACCATATTTTGCGCTCTCCTCTTTCACCCTCATTAAAAGGTTCTTTAATTCCTCCTCACTTTCTGCCATCAAGGTTGTATCATCAGCATATCTCAGGTTGTTGATATTTCTTCCGGCAATCTTAATTCTGGCTGGGGATTCATCCAGTCCAGCCTTTTGCATGATTAAATCTGCATATAAGTTAAATAAGCAGGGAGACATATACAGCCTTGTCGTACTCCTTTCCCAATTTTGAACCAATCTGCAAAGTTCTTAACCCAAGGTAATATTTCTGGGTTAGCAGAGTCTGTAACTTGAAGCGTAAGTAACCTGAGGTACCACTGTATTAGGAAAAATTGCATAAAGTTGCTGATGAATTTTCATTAAGCTTTTTTGCTTTTTGTAAAATAAATAAGTAAAATAAGTCACAAACTGACATGGAAGTGTGGAGATCTGAATTTAAGACTGGAAAAATGAGAAGCTGAGGGAAATTAAAACTGACAGATTGCTCATCCCTAATCTTAAACACTCGGATAGTTCAGATAATAATAATATCATTACTACTAAAAATATGATATAATTGCATTTATAATGCTTTCCTTGCAAGTTAACATTTGTGATACTTTAAAGAATATGGGAACTTGACACTTGGTCCTCACTGGAGTTACTTGATATCACAAAGAGGCCTCTTAAATGGCTGAAACGGGAAGAGGCAGGAATAAATGAAAGCAGCATGAACAGAGCTCAGTACTAAATTCAAAAATGAAAAACTCAACTGTTATCAGCCAGGACAAATCTAGATGAACATAATTTTGGAGGCAGTGGTGCAGTTAGGTAATAACAGTCTCCGGACTTAATGGTCTCATGGGGGTGGAGATGTTCTCAGATAATAACTTGCATTACTTCATGTACTTCACGTAATCCAGCCCAGCTGCATTTGACAGCTCTCCTGCTAATTCTCGTGTGCTCCATACCTCTGCCCTCAAAGTCCTGCCACAATGCACACCTGGGCCAGCAGTTTTCCATCCTTGGCTACAGTTAGACTGGGACCATCTTGTTTTCCCTTAAAGCAATGGGAAGGAAACAGGAGTATCTGGAGAAAGCGCATTCCACATAAAATTGTTTGCCACACCATTTTAAAGTGTGATGGCTGATGAAGAATTTTGTACACTATACAAATAAGAGTCGTTGTCGCTGTTAATAAATAACAATGGCAACAACATATTCAAATGTAATATCACAGTGCAAATAGCTATCAGGACAAGACTTCAGGAACTGTAAAATCAAAATATGTATTTTTCAGAATCTTTATAAACAGCAGTGCAAGATTGAATCCAGTCTGTTAACAGACTATCCTTTGAGTGACTATAGGCTTTAAGCTACAATCCTATGCAGTGCTACTTGGGAGTAAGCTTTTGCTGCATATTCTTCAGGTCTGTCTCTCAAGAGGATACATTATTTAATAAGTAAAATTTAATAGCACCTAACACTATTTCTACATGGTTCTGGTACGTCTGTTTGACATTTCCTGTGTTCTTTTGTTGTGAGCTATAGCAACAGGTATGAAAAAGAAATTATTAAAATCACAACTTTTTTTTCATAAATAGATGCTTATTTAATTTAAAACAGATCTTCTAGCTGAATGTCTACAAGATTTTACAACTTGAATTATAACTTTCTGAAACCTGAAGTTTCTTCTGGAAATGATGGCAGGCGCAACAATGCCAAAATTGTGGGTAATTGTTGTGTTGTTTGAGAGGTCAGAATGGCACAGTTAATAGGGGTAAAGGTAAATATTCCTGACACCTATTCACCTAACCAGTGAGGGGAAAATGGTGAGGTAGACGATGCTTTAAATAGAAAAGTAGTATGTCTGTTGAGAGGCTCTTTATGTGGGTAAGGAGTAATAAAATACAAAAGGGACCGTTAAAAAGCGCAAAAAATACTGAGGCCTCTTGGATAGTTCACAGAAAACATCAGCTCCATAAGCTGTAGATGTTGATATGGCAAATGTAATATGACAAACTATTAGAAAAGGGGGGGAAATACAGAAGATATAGCATCACTGTACAAATTTGCAGCTGTGCAAACTGCAAATCCAGTACCA
The DNA here is from genome assembly GCA_034641385.1 of Darevskia mixta. Taxonomy (NCBI): domain Eukaryota; kingdom Metazoa; phylum Chordata; class Lepidosauria; order Squamata; family Lacertidae; genus Darevskia; species Darevskia mixta. The sequence goes on from JAWWNH010000029.1 coordinate 10,283,942, forward strand.
AGTTAGGTTGTGGTTGTCTAAATTTAAAGGTATGCGGCCCAAGCAAGCTGACTTGCATGTGTATAGTCTCAACAGGACTTGATGTACTGGGGGGGAGGGGCCTCTTGTCAAAAATCAGTCCCATGCCAACATCTTGTACACAAAAAAGCTAATAATAATAATAATAATAATAATAATAATAATAATAATAATAATTTATTATTTGTACCCCGCCCATCTGGCTGGGTCTCCCCAGCCACTCTGGGCGGCTTCCAGCAAACATTAAAATACATTAACACATCACAGATTTAAAACTTCCCTAATACATCAAGGAGTAGAACATGGGTAGGCAAACTAAGGCCTGGGGGCTGGATCCGGCCCAATCGCCTTCTAAATCCAGCCCGCCGACAGTCAGCGTGTTTTTACATGAGTGGAATGTGTTCTTTTATTTAAAATTCATCTCTGGGTTATTTATGGGGCCTGCCTGGTGTTTTTACATGAGCAGAATGTGTCCTTTTATTTAAAATGCATCTCTGGGTTATTTATGGGGCCTGCCTGGTGTTTTTACATGAGTAGAATGTGTGCTTTTATTTAAAATGCATCTCTGGGCTATTTGTGGGGCATAGGAATTCGTTCATCCCCCCCCCCTAAATATAGTCTGGCCCCCCCACAAGGTCTGAGGGACAGTGGACCGGCCCTCCGCTGAACAGGTTTGCTGGTCCCTGGAGTAGAACCTTAAAAAATAACTAAGTACCACCACTTTTATGCTACATCCTTATGTATGCTTGCTTGAAGAGTAAGCCCATCGAAACAACTTATATTTACTCCTGAGCAAACATATGTAGGATTATGCTACTAAAGTACTTTGAAAGGTACAAGAGTCATGGTTCTCTGGTAAAAATGCCAAATAAGATAGGTTTGTAGATGTAAACGAGTCATAATTATGGATCACAGAAATCCATGATGAGTGGTGTCCAATTGGCTTCTCCCTGTCAATAGAAGGCAATAGTGTGGCAGGCAATTTTTAGCAATTCCCCTTCACCCCTGCAACCCTCTATTTAAAAATGATTTCATCAAAGGTTCTTCTCAGAGGCAAGTGACATTAAACCCAGTACAGTCTTTAAACTAAGATCTCTTCTACTGCTTTGTCCAAAATAAACACAGACACTGCAGTGCACATATAATTTCCTGCTTGTTCCTCCGTAGATGCATATCCATGAAAAATGTTATCTAGCCTACAGTTTCAATTTCTATAATTCAGCAGTATTATCCAATAAAGACTTGTTTCTCTTATTTTTGGTATGAGTCCCTTTGCTCAGTAACGTGTTGTTGAAATTTGGTTCATTTAATATGCAGTTTCCTACATTGCAAAGCTAACGACAACAGCTACCAATGTTCATTCCTGTGTGAACAAAATTAAGGATGTACAAATGTCATTGCAAACTCATGTTTAATTGGTATTTAACAGTACCTGCTGTAAAACTGAGGTGCAAGTCCCCCTTGAATAAAATAAATCAGTAGAGACTTGAATAAAATCAATCAGTAGAGACTAACTTTATTCAAATGTACAGGCACTCATTAAGAATTTGCTGTATAGTTAACTTAAACTGCAATGTTATTTTAGTAGTACAGTGGGACCTCGACTTACGACGATAATGCGTTCCGACGCAATTTCCGTAAGTCGAAAACATTCGTAAGTCGAATCCCCATAGGAATGCATTGAGCGAAAAAAATTCGTAAGTCGAAAATTCGTAAGTCGAAAAAATCCTATTAAAGTGGCCGTGACTTCCATTCGTAAGTCGAAAAATTCGGATGCGGCGGCCATTTTGTTTCTCCCGGAAGTCATTCGTAAGTCGAAAAACACGTAAGTCGAATCGCTCGTAAGTCGAGGTCCCACTGTAGGTCTCTTTGTGATTAATAGGGCTTGCTCCCAGCTAAGTAGGTACAGGCTAGAAGCTTATTCTTCTTTTTAGAATTGATATTAGGGAAAATAAGACTTTTTGTGCCTTTAAAAGCACAATCAGGACCACCAAGACATAGCTGACCTACCATAGTAAATATGAAGTTGTTTGGGGACAGCGGGTGAAAAACTGGCAATAACTATATCTGAAACTTTAAGTTATGTCATTATCTCCGGCAACCATTTTGTTATGTCATGCTAGGGTTGGCTACCCAGGAGGATTTTTTCACTTTTAATCAAAAGGTTTTTTTGTTTTGTTTTTTTAATGTGTGCAGGCAGCTCGAGTTCAAGCTCCTGTTCAAGCTGGGCTCTGGCTCTATATCGGGCTCTGGCATGGGTGGTTCCTTTTTTATTTTTTTGTGCATTGGCGTCTTGGGTTTAGGCTCAGGCTTGGGAATGGGCAGCCCAGGCTCAGGCTCTGTATCGGGCTCTGGGGGCTCCAGTTTTGGGAGGGGGGTGTATGTGCCGGCAGTTTGGGTTCAGGCTTGGGCTCAGGAGTGGGCAGGCAGGCTCTGGCTCCATATTGGAGTCTGGTGTAGGCAGGCGATCACACAAAAAAACTCAACAAGTTAGGGGCTCAACAACTGTCCAGATTTTTACTTCTTGAAATATGGCAACCCTATCGAGCCTCCCCCCTTCATGGATCACTGCCTTGTCGTGGCGAAGGGGCTTGAATAACTCCAAGAAGCTATGAGCCATGCCGTGCAGGGCCACCCAAGACGGACAGGTCATAGCCGAGAGTTTACACTAAATGTGATCCACCTGGAGAATGAACTGGCAAACCACTCCAGTAGTTTGCCAAGAAAACTCCATGGACATTAAAAAGGAGAAGCTTTGAGAAGAAAGTGAGAGTTTCCAAGGCATGCTCTGGTTCATGGGGTCACGGAGAGTCGAACACAACTAAGATGACTAAACACATCACGCCTCCATGACAGCCATTTTGCGACTGACTTCCTTTCTCACAATGTACCCCCTGGTCCAAAAAGGTTGGAAACCCCTGTGATAAACATATAAATCAATAGAAAGCATAACTGAATGCACTATAAGCAATAACATTAACAACAACTATAACTGATGACAACCTAAAACAGATTGCTATGCTATCTGGACAGCTCTTTTTCTGGTCTATATTCTTACTCATGATTCCATTATTTGCTACTTCCACATTAATCTGCATTAAAAAAACAACAACCCTCAAACTACTTTGAAACCCAAATTAAAATGAATTGTGAAGTATGTATTCTTTCCAAATATATATTCAAATGTGTGTTTTCTCTCAAAATAAAGTTTTAAATTCATCTTTTGATACATTCAGGCTGCTGACAACTGTTTTTCAACATTAGCTCAATTAGCTAAGTGCCAATTGACACATAATTCTGAGATGTGTAAATCAGGTAATTTCATATGGGAATTTGCAAAGGCCAGATTCCGCATGTGTTGTGAGCTAAATGAGTATTTCTCATTGTTTGATAAATGGGATATAAACTCTCCCTTGAGATTGTGAAATTTGGTTTATTGGAGCCTGGACTTATTGGACAATCACCATAAAACATTTTCTCTGAGCTGGCATTACTTTCTGAAGAATCTATACAGAGTCTCAAATTAAAGATAGCAATGAAATGGGCAAGAGACTAATGTGAATAGATTTTGTTTTTGTTTTTCACAGAATTTCTACTGTCTCTGGCAATACAGTTGTCCCTTCCATTTCCTAATGTATAATTAACCTTGATACCATTTTGCAAAAAAATACACAACTCTTGGAAATGACTCTCTTTCTTTCTCTCTCTATATTCTATACCCAAGTCTAAAGTTTTGCAGATTTTGTCTGCATCAGGGATTCTCCCCCCCCCCATCAGTGGCTACTGAGATTTCACAGCAATAAGAAAGTCTTGGCAACATTGCAGATTTCGAAGGCATTTTCTCACATGGTCTACTGTTCCTTCTCATGTGTCACTCCACTCTTTATCCCTATATACTGGTAGATATTATCACTAAATCCAGGTGGTTTTATCTCCCAAATGTCTCTAAAATCTTCCATTTCCTCTTCATTCTCACCACAAAAAATATAAAACTTGTCAAGTCCATCATCCTCTTCATCCTTGATTACTGCGACCTCATTTTCTTCAGGCTCCAGCTGATACCCTCAACATTCAGTTTTACCACTAATCTGTTGTGAAAATAATCCTCCATTAAGATAGTGCTCTGACATTCCCAAAATTGTCATCTCTGCTGGCTCCCCGTTGCCTGCTAACATCTGATGTAAGCTTCTCATATTATCCTTAATGGTTTTATGAGCTGACCCCTTTCCTGCTCCTCTCCGCTTTTCACCTTTCATTCCTACCTTCTCAGCTCATCTAAGCTCCTCATCAAGATCTTCTCTTTTTTTTCTCCTTTTCACCTATGAGCTTCTTATGTGCTTTCCTCCTCTTTGTCAGTCCTCAAAAAATACTGTTGAAATACTACTGAAAATACACAGGGAACAGTTCCTGTGCACGTGTATATCTCACCAATATAGTAAGTTTCCCATTGCAAAATAGACTGGAAATGTGTCTGTCATGGAGCATAAGAATATAACATGATTCCTTGGGGAAATCTTTTTGTGGAAAGACACAAGCCAATTCTTAAAGCCAATTCTTAGAAGGCTCGGAACAAGCAGGGTCAAAATTAATACAGTCTATTTTGAAATGGCACATCAGGCTAGTGATAGTGGAGCTGCATGTAGATTGGATATTAGGGCAACACCCACCCAGACAGAAAGCACCTATCAGAAAGTACTTTGGTCATGGGCCAGGAGTTGGCTTCACCTGCTGAACAGCAGCCTGAAGGAGCAGAAAGTGAAGTGCCTCCACCTGCTTCTTGCTCTTGATGAGAACCTGCTGGCTCCAGCTTTCTTAAGCAGGGTTTCCAGCCTCAGTCAGTTGCTGGAAACAACATTTGTCATTCTAGGCCAGGCCAGACCTTGCTGCTTCTTGCTTCTAGTGATCTTGGTTCCTCGGCTTTTTTTGACCCCCAGATAGTCTGGCTACGTGGACTGAGATATTCCTGACCTTTAGGACTGGACTGAGCCTTGTCTACAGACTCTGCCTCCAGGCAAATACCCCCCTGAGACTCAGCTGGTTGGCTGGCTTCTCCCTCCATTGAGCTCTGCTGTGGCTGGCTGCACAGGACTATGACAGCTTTCATCCCAGAAGTAGAACTTATTACAAAGAACAACTTCATGTCCTCTAATCTTCCTAGTAAAGTTGAGTCATTTCACTTCACATTTATTTGCTTCTGCACGTTCCAGACAATCAAGCAAAGCAGAGACAGGGAAACCTGGTGCAGAATGATGTCATGTCACATGAGTCACTATAGTCCCATCCTAGATCCCTCACTCAAAGAGGAAGAGTTTGGATGAGCATGCTAACTTCATCCTCCCAGGCTGTCCTTTATCACCCATCCTGAGGTGTGTTGTGGGGGGGGGTATGTTCTGTAGTTGGGAGGCTGCTTACCTGTGTAGGTTCCCTTTTCAATTTAGGACCATGGAAGATCATGGTTCTAAAATGTGGAGGGAGCTTACACAAGCCGAAAGGCTCCCAATTTTAGAGGTCCCCATCATGGTGAGAATTTTATAATGTCTCAAGGTTTATGTTATGAGAGGGGAAAGGGAAGGTGAGATGTGAAGTTGCTGTTTTCAGCATCCTCCATAACCACACCCACGTACAGTTGGGATATTAAGGTTGGGAAGTTATTTTACACAATACTTTACACTATTGCCATAGTGGCAATAGTTCCCTGCTGCATGATGTGAGGACACATTAGTGCCTTGAGGGGGCTAGTGGAAGAGAGTTAAGTGCATGATGGCATGCCCAGCACCAGCTCAGTTGTGTGTTGTGGTGCAGGGGGACGACATTGTGCCACCAGCAGAAGCTGTCCCATCTTCTGGCTAAATAACTCAACCCTGGGTAACATGGCAGGTGTTGCAACCTCAGCAAATGGAAGTAGAAATGGCTTCTCTCCACTCTATGCTTGCAGACTACACTGTAGTCTGATGCAGGCAATGAGAGTTTCGCCTTCATAGAAAGAAAGCTGAATTTAAAAACGGAGGGAAATGTGCTTGCGGCCTCCAGTCTACCAAGTAGGTGTGGAAAGAGGAAACACTGTTTTCATATTACTTTCTAATTTTCTCTCACAAAGAGAGATTTCCTGTCACTGTAGCTCTTGCCTGCTGCTACAGAGTTGGCAAACTTCCATGTGTAGTGACAGAATGGCTGCAGTTGTGAGATGTGATTTGTCTCACAAAGCCTTTCAGAGCATCTTTTCTCAGAAGAACAGTAGTGCCCTCCCAAATGGGCTTCTGTCTTCTGTAAACGTAGGAGAGAAGGTCATGCAGATGGATCCGAGAGGCCTGAATTCTGTGGTAACCAGATGGATATGGCTCTCAGAGATCCAGAAGGAAGAACTCTTTCACCTCAGCAGGAAAAACTAGGCATAAGTCACCTCTAGGGGCATAAGCTATGGACATTCCAGGAGAAAGTGACCCCGCAGATGGAGCCAAGCTTACCAAGACAAGCTGTTCAGTGAAGAGAGCACAGGTGTGGTATTTCAGGGTTTGCCTACCACACCTCACGTTCTGCTGCCTGAGGTGCAGATAGCACTGGCAAGCTGTTAGAAGACAGAGCTGTATGTACCATGTAGCCCATAGATGCCCCATAAGCCTTCAGGTGTAATGGAAGATGAGGTCTGGTAAACAGTGTTGAAGGCCTCCAAAGTCTAAAGCCTGACCTGTCATCGGAATGGGAGCTTCCAGCAGTACTCCTTTTGGAGTTATAACTAGTGTGGTATTTCACAATGCAATGTCACCCATGACTGTGAAGCTGGTCCACACCTAGCACCACACCCAGTTGCTGCCTATCCTCAAAATAAAAAGTTGTGTGGTTCTATTCTTGGGAACTGTGCACTCCCTAATAATATCATTTATTGACTTCATACACTGTTCTCACTTTGGTTTTTAAAAAATCCAACACCGTACAGAAAAGTTCTGCATGCAGGAAAAAAATAGTATATATATTTTTCAATAGATTGAGACACTCAAGTAATTCTAAAAGTTCTAAGCATTTATTTTCCACACATCTGAACTTGAGCACTGCATGTTTTTGCAGCTGAGTTCCAGTGAAATCAAAGGTCCAGAGATAATACTATAAGACAGCAGCAGCAGCAGCAGCAAGGTCCTTTTTCCACCATAAAACAAGTGGGATAGAAATATATTTTCAATGATAGTAATAATAGAATACAAAATTTGAAAGAGGTGTACAGCAGGAAGCAAAATATATCCAAGTGAAAGAGACTGGATGTGTGCTTGTCTGCATTACGTTGCCATATATTTCCCCCCCCCCATTCTCTGTTAGGTGTAGCAAAATTCATCTTCTCCCCACCCCCAATATTCTTTGCCACTTATCCTCTAATTATGATTACATCACCCCTTTAGGGCCTTAACATGTACCTCCCTGTTTAAGCCTCCCTGCTGGTCCTGAAATTCCTTGCTGCACATTTGGCTTCCTGCCTCCTTCCTCCCATGGCTTTATATCTTTGTTTTCCACACAAAAGAAATCTCAGTGGATTTCCTGTGCCTCCTTCTCATGCTGCTGCTCTTAAAGTGACTGAATTTCAGGCTGCGACTCGGACATATCTGGATAGCCAACGAAAGCAGTCGACACGGAAGCAAACTACAGATTTCACCAACTCTTTTGGGGTGCTAGAATTCTGATTTGCTCAACCTACTTCAGGCAAGGCTGGTGGGATTCTGGTAACTGCCTCACCATTTCTTACTGCTCATTTTTCATTCCTGGACAGTAGTCCCCACAGCTTTCCAAGTCCATTGTGATCTCCATCCACTGTGCTATCCTCAGTCTTTGGTTCTATCCCTGTATCTTTCTTAAATCTTCTTGTTGGTCCCTAACGCTCCATCTCCTCAAACTCTGTGCTCATGCCTGTCTCCTGCTCAAACGCCTATCCTCACTCATATTCATTCATCTGTTTGATCAAACTTACTACACAGTTCCTTTCCTTTGCTCTCCAGCTGATTTGCTGTTCAGCATTTTAGCTCACTTCATCCTTCTCTCAAAATATTTGAAGAAGTATACGGACAGGCAAATGACAGAATAAAGAGCTTTGGCATTTCGCCGCAATCCCCTCTTCTAATGGGCATGTGCAACCCTTTTGCACACGATCATACATTTTCCAGCAGGACCAGATATTTTGTTACAAAGGGATTCAAGACTGAGCACTTCTTAGAAGCACCACCCATGAAACTTCTACTGGTCCTAGGTAGGTAATTTTATTTCATGAATGGTTAAGCTGGATGTAAGAGACAAAACTGGTGGGCAGGGTGTGGAAATAGGGAAGATAAAGTTTGGGAGATCCATGTGGGACAGCCAAAGCACAGTAATAGAATGTCCCCAGCATCTTCAAGTAGGACTGGGATGGACCAATGGTCTGAATCTCAAGTAGTTTCTCAGGTCCAGCTTTGGAAGTTGCTAGATTTGTCAAACCCACCTTGGCAAAGAAACTCCAATGACTGCAGAAGACTGACATGCATAGAAGTTGATGACAATAATCCCATGAGCTCAAATGAATTCTGACCTTGAGAAGACAGAAATGCTATTGCAGTGGTGGTGGCGGCGGCGAATGTGAATATTATCCAGTTTGTTAAACCAAGGCCACATCTCACAGATGGCCAGATTCGGAAATAATAATAAGAGGTTTTCTGTAGGGAAGAAGCACATAAATAATGCATAATGTAATAGAGGAATGGAACAGAATTATATATTTACAAAGTTGTATAATCATGACCTTTAAAATGTTTTTGGACATTATTATTCATAGAAAGCTACTTCTTGTTTTTCCTGCAGTAATTAATCTTGGACATCAAGCACCAAGATGGCGATTCAAATATTAGAAAGTAATATTAGGGTTAGGAGAGTATTGTCCAACAACTGCTTACTTTATGAAGTTTAGGCTGCTATCCTAAGCACCCTTTAAAGATAGTAAGCTCCTCTGAAGTTACAGGTGATTTCGTCTGAGTAAATGGCTTGGCCTGCGCTGTTTGCATTCTGTTTCCTTTTCCTTTGTGTTAATGCATTTATTTATTCAGAAAATAGATTTGCCATTCTTCAGGGTGAGAAAGGAAAGCTCAGAGTGGCTTATGTGAAATAGTAATAAAGGTTGCCATTATGGGAAAATGAATTTTTACTTAATGTTTTCAAAAGCAAACTTTCATAATGCTGAAACTCGTTGCAATCACCAGACGTAAGGAGAATTTGAAAATCGGCCTGGGCTCCATTATCACACTCAAGATGAAGCAAATAGCTCAGATAGTCATACTGTAGCCTTGAAAAACGCAGAAAGTGTTCCGAAATGATACTGCTATTGTGTGTAAATGTAATATTCCATGAAGTTACATTGTTGGACTTGTGCTATGAAAAAGTAATGTTAAAATGCTTGTTGTGGGGAGGGAGATGCACAATGTTTTTTGTCTCTGTTGTGTTCTTTGAACTAAGAACTATTTGCCACTTTTGCCCTGTGCAGGGAAACATGGTAGCATTAAACACTTATGGTTTATTCAAAAATACTGTAGAGCTTTGTTTGATGTGCAGTATGTTTGTGTTTACTGAACACACTTTAAGGCTGATGCTTTTCAAGACAAATACTTGAAAGCCTAGATATTTGAGCTTAAATCATTCATTCAGGTGTTATAATTTTGTTTTAGAGCCTTGTTCAACAGGACTCTTTAGCAATAAGATTTTTCAACTTAATGCCAATTTTATCTTGTCCCAAATGTGTTTGCCTAAAACTGATTTCAGAACTCAACAACTACAAAGGCAAAACTCACATTTCTTTTAAATTCCATTTAGTGTTCATGTCCACACTGCTAGACGGTAGCTACTCCTCCCAGAACTGTACCATCCCATGCGATGAGCGTGCAAAATGTGAAGTTCGTAATGGACGCCAAGGCTGTTTTTGTAGCCCAGGATTCAGTGGGCCCGGCATAGAGAAGCCAGACAGAAATGGATGTTATGGTAAGCAAGCTAATATTCATGGAGTTTCTTACAAATCATTTTTTTTTCTTGGGTTATCTTTAGCAATCTCTTCTTCTGACAACCTTGTCATTCCATTATGATTTGTAGATGTGGACACTGGAAGGTCACATGATTATTTTAGACTTTGTTCCTGGTATTCCTGCATTTTTGTATGACTTGTGGAATATTAAATTTGTCACCCAAGTGTCTCCCTTTGCTAGTGAGCTCAGGTAGTGAGTGCTGACAGGATTGGGACCCAGGTGCGGCCCGTGAAAGAAACAAGCCAGGGTGGAATGAGCATTCCCTGGGAAACCCTAGGGTTTGCAAAGTATGAGAAATATTTTTAAATATAATTAAGAGATTAATGTTCACACACACACACACACACACATATACCCAAACAAATCAATGAGGAATTAGCATGCTCAGTGGCCATGGGGTGGGTAGAGTCATTTGGAAAGGAAAAGCAGAAAAGATGGGTTGGGAACGGAATAGAGTATCCTGGTGTGGGCTCTGGCTAGCTGGCTGGATCCCTGAGGCTAAATGGGGAGGTAGCACCAAAAGTCATGAGAAGAAGAAAGTGGGGGGGGGCAGGTTGCATGGCCTCAAAACTGTGTTTTAAAAAACTGTAACAAATGAAGCCTGGGATAGCACAGTTAGTAGAGCATGAGACTTTTCACCTCAGAGTCATGGGTCCAAGCCCCACATTGGGCAAAAGATATCTGCATTGCAGCGGATGGCCCTTGTGGTCCCTTCCAACTCTGATTCTATATACAGTTGTACCTTGGAAGTCTAACGGAATCCGTTCCGGAAGTCCGTTCGACTTCCAAAACATTCAGAAACCAAAGCGTCTGAGTGCCAAGGTGTTTGGGATCCAAGGTATGACTGTAGTTTGTACAAAATACTGAAAGGCTTGATTTATTTCAGTCGAAGATTGCTTCGGATATCCTACCGAGCCAACATCTCTCAAAAGAAATGTGGGGCTTTTTCAGTCTTCTATAATGGCTCTCTTATTTGATGAAGTTCGATTGTTAGCATCATTTTGATGCATCTCCTCTTTCTTTGCTTCTTTCAAATAGAGCCCCGGATAGGAGGACTCAGGTGAGGAAGTCAGGATGGTCTCCGACAGTTGGTGTTGATCCCCCTCTCTTTCCCCTCACTTAAAGCATAAATTTTTGAGAGTTTGCCTTCATGTAGAATACCTGAGGGGGTTTCACAGGAACATCAAATGCGATGGATGAAAGTAGCTCACTTTCTTAGAGGGGTCCCACCAGGTTCTCACTGGATTTCACATAAATAAAAATGGAAAGTGAAACCAAGGAGAGCTCTAATGATGAGAGAAAGTCCTCAGTGGGGGGTTCCATTCATACTTGCTCCACTATTGTTTCCCTGCCAGAGCAAGCCTATGCTTTCTTACTCAGACAAAAGTCACACCTTGTTCAATGAGGCCTGCTCCCAGGAAAGTGCCCAGAGGATTGCAAGATTTTCTGCCCATGACTCCCGAAACCATATTGACCCATTTGTTTTTAAATGTCAGATGTTTTAGTTCTTCAGTATCTGTGAATAAGAAATATATGGGGAGCTACAGGGATCCATTACAGACAGTCAAATTAATGTGCATAGGTTGGGATAGAGCATGTTGCCCCTACACCCATTCCTTATCCATAAATACTGAAATAATTTCTGTCTATTTCCCACAAATACTAATACTCAGCCATGCATTCCTAAACAGACTTTTGCATGGACGAAATGACCCTCCCAAAACACATTGAAACATAGAATTGTAGAGTTGGAAGGGACCCTGAGGATCATCTATTCCAACCCCCTGCAATGCTGGAATATGCAGCTGTCCCGTACAGGGATCAAACCTGCAGTCAGGACCATTATAACAAACTGAGCTATCCAGACATGACAGAATCAAGGATAGAACAGTACATCATCTAAATGTATTAATCCATCCCCTTGGGCCAAGCTTAGTCAACAGGCATACACACGAACACGTGAAATAAAAATTATGGAAAGATCAATAAATGAGTTTTAGGTTGCCTGTGCATTCATAGCTTCTAGAAATCTGATAGTGACAAAGGCATGTGGGGGGAAAATATTACACAAAATGACGCTGTTTCCAGAAGGGGAAATACTGTCATAATCTGTTTATAACGGGAAAGGAGAGGACAATGACCATATTCGTGTGATAGCCTACATGGCTGACTGGAATGGATTTAAATGGAATGGAAGTTACCTTTGAGAGAATTTTTTCCTATCATGTTCCTGTCATTGAGAAACATGTTTATCAAGTGATGAGTCTTTAATTTCCGTGTGATCACGTGAATTTGTTACTACTCCAAATCCCTTATATTCACCAATGTGTGAAAGAAAAAAAGGGGGGGTCTTCTGTCACACAGCAAAAGAACTAATGCGAGCCAAACACATGCTTAATTATTCCATGAAACCAGGAATGACTGAGCTGTCACCCTCCAGTCAGCATGGCCAATGGTCAGAGATGATGGCAGTTGTAGAGCATTAAAATGTGACACACACCCACACACCCAGTGCTTTTTTTCTTGTTTAGGGTTACTCTCATTTTGACTCAAGAAAATCACCATTTTATAGTTCAAATCGGGGGAAATAAATACAGTAAATGGACAAAAGTACAAAGATTCACAAAATGTTTAGGTGTATGCGTACCCCTGCGTACCCCCAGAAAAAAGCACTGTGTGCGCACACGCGCACGCATGCACACACTGCTAGTTAAAAATTTCAGCATCCAAAATCTGGCCTTTGAAATTTTCTGCCTCTCTGTCTACTGTAATTTTCAAGGGAATGCTTAAGGTCTTATGTTCTACTGATTTCAATGAGGCTGGGTGCTTCACTTTTCCTGACTTGCACCTGGGTGCACCAAATCTGAGTTCACTGAAAAAGACCAAAGGGATTTTAGTAGGTCCATTCGCCCCTTCTTGGGCGGGTAACTTCCTGGGCGGACCCCGGACCTCCTCTGTGAACCGCCTATCGCAGACCACATCGTCTTCCTGCTGCCAAATTGGCAAACGGTGGCAGGAATTAGAGGTCGTTCCACTTCACGCCAGGCCAAGTGACCAATAGCTGTTATTAGCCCCGCACCCAGGGCAAGGATAAATTCATGGCCTGCTGGGCCTTTCGACCTCTCTCTCCAAAGGGATTTTGGATTTCAGTGGCAATGGAGTATGTGTAACATCGATCTGGAAAACTATAGTCTGTCTGTTAAACCTTTTATCTGACTTCCCCTACCTACACAGATTCTGCTTGCAATCCTAACTCCTTTCCTCTCACTGGTGGATCTTTACAGAGTGGTGGAACTGCCTTCACATCCTCAGCCCTGCCAATAGTGGTGGCTTGAGTGGAAGGGGGCAGTTAAGATCCCTGAACCAGCCTTCAGTCATCGTGTAATGACAATGAGGCTGGCTCGGGATCCAACAGATTCCAGGCTGGCTCAACTCCATCTCACCGTCACCTTCCAAATGCTCCTTTTTGGTGCTGCTCTGTGGGTCCTTCTGGCAGGGATCCTGCCAAGTAGGCCGCCACCTCACATGTTTGGCAGACAGTGGGAAGCCAGTTTAGCCAGGAGATCTGGGCAAATGGACACCTCTGGTCATTTCAAACCCTCTGTCCTCATGCTACTTTAAAGGCTAAATTATGTGCACTTACCTGGGAGTAAATCCCAATGAACTGTTTCTGTTTGCCTAGCCTTTGTCTTTTTAATTGTTGGATATACTGTGTTTTTTCTTGTTTGGTCACTGCTTTATTGTGGTTTATGGTCAAGAACATCTTCACTGGCTTTGGCAAGGTGAATCGTCTCCTGCATTGGAGAACTCCAGGACACCATTTTAAATTTCCCCACAGTACCCCATAGTGAGTTATATAGGTTGGTGGCTCCCAGGGCCAGCATCAATGGTGGTCCCTGGCAGAGTTCATGAGCCCCCAGCAGCTGTCCAGGCTTTCTGGGTGAAGGTGGGTAAGATAGTAGGAAATGTCTTTAAATGGTTTTTACTGAAAGATTTTCATGAATAACAAAGCTACATATAGCATCTCTGTTTTCAATTCATAGTCTTTTCTACAGGTTGGTTACATTTGGTGTGAGACATTGCTATTGTAGGCATTGTGAGTTTGTGGAGGGAGAGGCAGCAGAGAGAAGGGGGTAATGTTATTTCCTTTTTTTGCATAGTGTATGTGTGAAGTTTTGTGTCAGCATCACGTGGATGGTATTCATTTGTTGGTTTTCATCGGTGGTGCGGGAAATATTCTTGGGAAGCAAAAAGAGCATTTTTTGAAGGCAGTGGATCGCACAAGTCTTGGCTAATCTTCTTTGTAGTCTTCTAAGAACATATTTACCATCTGCTTTTAATTAGATAAGATCTTAAAGGGATTAAAAGATAGTCAGGTTAGTTATTAGCTTGAAGCTAAAATAAGTGGAGCAATGCTGTGACTTAATGATATGTTAGATCTTGGAGTGTGAGTGTGTGTTTTTCTCCTCTCCTTTTTTCCTAGGAAGGGCTTCTGTTATCATCAATGCAGATTCTCTTTCATGTACACATATAAGCCGCAGCTCGCCAAATGACACACAGTGCAAGCATGTTAGTTAGATAGGTGGCAACGCTCACTGTTGCTGTCATTAGTAGCAATTTAACAATTTTGCACCTGTTCAGTAATAGCTGGCTTTTAACGATATCCTTAATGATGTTATTTAAATACCTCTCTTCTCCACTCTTAACTCTGGAGCTTTGTGTTGATATAATCAAGGAAGCTGTAGTAGCTATTGGTTTCAGAAGTAACATTCAACCTTTTTTTAAACAAAGGATCTGTATGATTTTTTTGAAAGCAAAAAGAACTGTCAGTTCAATTCATTTAATGTGTATACTGCTATGAAACTGTACATAGTCTGTCTTCTCCAGATTGTCCATGAAAGGAACTTTGTCGAGTAAGATAACTCTAGCAGGGAATGGGATCTAAAGATCAATGTGTTGTGTCCCATGTTAATCTCATTCAGAGCAGACTCAGTGAAATGAAAGGACATGACTAACATAGACCCACTCATTGCAATGAGTCTCCTCTGAGTAGAGATGGAAGGATCTGTCATTTTTGTTTCTCTGAGATTCTCATTTTTCCGATCTTAAAAACAGATCTCAACATTTTTGCAGCTAATAGCAAATTTTATTTTAAAAATTCTCGTGCAAGTTCTGCAGCATCATGCTGCAAATTTTTAAAAAGCATTTTTAAAAAGGCAGTTATCAAAAATATAAAAAGAGCGGATGAAGCCAAAGACACCAGCAAAGGTCACATTTAAACAAATGTTGTAAGATGAGCCATGAATAAATATATCCCAATCTTATCATTATTCTTGTCATGTGGTGATTGCTAAAGTTGCCACATGCACCAGGGTGCTATGGTTCCGTTTTCAGGATGGAAAGACTCCTGTTCAATACTCTAAAAAGCCTACACTGCTCACAATATTGGGATAAATCAGGGGTGGGAAACCTTTGTCCTTCCAGACGTTGTTGGACTACAACTCTCATCATCCCTTGCCGCTGACTGGGGTTTATGGGATTTGGAGTCCAACATAATCGGGAGGGCCACAGGTTCCCCATCCCTGTCATACATAGTGGGGAAAACAAGGCCACCCAAATCTCATAGGTGCACATTTTTAGGAGGATTGCTGTGGATAATGTGTGTGTTCGTGCATGTGCTAAAATCATGAAGAAAGCTGATGGTGATGAAAAAATGAGTTTATGTTGGATGTGAAAGAGGATGATAAGGAGTCAGATGACGAATTCAGATTAGAGGACTGAGCTGCTTCTTTAAATTGCAATTACAGCTTTAGGTATGAATATAAACCACATCTAAATTACAGAGAAATAGAACTTCCGTCCAGCAGATAACCCAGATCCAGAAAAATAATTCAGACTCGACTGAATAACAGTAGGTGACAAAGAAGCCAATTGAAATGCAATGTTTGGGAATTTCCCCTCCTATATTAGAGAAAAAATGGGCTGACATACTTGCAGCTTTCCCGTACTGTTGTATACTTTTGCTGCTGGCTGCCTGATGACTGCTGACTGCCAATTTGCTGTTTCGCTGGCACAATATTGAAGTAAACAGCATGATCACAGTGTTTACTTTAACTTTCTAAAATATGGCAGGACAATGAAGCTGAGCTGTTTGTTCTGCACAGGCCGGCAGGCAGGAAGGGGAAGAGACAATAGCCACAAGAATCCCTTGTAAACATCAGTCGCAATTTACACTCTGAGAGATGAATCAATCTCCACACTAGCAGCTCATCCAGCCATCGTGAGGCTGCATAGTGCCATATGAAGTTGGGGCTCTGAAAAGCCATCATGTCTCTCCTTTCCAAGTGCACAGCAATTATATTTGCCAGAGTATTTGAAGTAATTGTACAGCCTGTGTATATGTAACCACAGCTGTCCTGCTGCAATGATTTCCCAGACACAGCAAAGATATTTTGAAAAGCACAGGCTGCACATAATACATGAAAACTCAGAACTCTCCCCCCCCCCCCGGCCTTCCAAATACCAATCAAGTCAGTTTATCCAGCTTTAAGATCTCTCAAAACTCAGCGCTGGGTTTAGGGCAGTGTAGGCAGTTCCCACGTGCAGGGTGCCTAGCCATGGGGGCACAAAAGTAGTAGGAATAATAATAATAATAATAATAATAATAATAATAATAATAATAATAATAATACATTTAAACAGGTACCTACTAAAAAGATCTATTAAAAAAAGCAACTGTACCCAAAGGAATTATTGTAAAAATAACAAATATTTAGGAGGGGAGCCACAAAATTTTGTCCTCACTCACAGTGCCATATTACCAAAGTCCACCCTTGCAAATCTTAATGTGTTAACTGATTCCACTGGAAGACAATGTGTTTTCAGCAGGTATTAAGATAAAGGTAAAGGGACCCCTGACCATTAGGTCCAGTCGTGACCGACTCTGGGGTTGCGGCGCTCATCTCGCATTATTGGCCAATGGAGCCGGCGTACAGCTTCCAGGTCATGTGGCCAGCATGACAAAGCCGCTTCTGGCAAACCAGAGCAGTGCACTGAAATGGCGTTTACCTTCCCGCTGCAGCGGTACCTATTTATCTACTTGCACTTTGACATGCTTTCGAACTGCTAGGTTGGCAGGAGCAGGGACCAAGCAATGGGAGCTCACCCCATCGCAGGGATTCGAACCGCCGACCTTCTGATCAGCAAGCCCTATGCTCTGTGGTTTAACCCACAGCGCCACCCACGTCCCAGGTATTAAGATAGTGCTCTTCAAATTCCTGAAGGACTGTTGTCTTGTAAAAAGGCAAGGACTTGTTCTCTCCTGCTCCAGAATGGGCCCTAAATTACAGGAAGGTAGATTTCAATTGAGCATTAGGATGCTTTTATTGGCAGTTTACATTATAACCAATTAGTGTGTTGGCTTTGCCCTAGCTGGATCTTCAAAAAACTGGATCTCTTTGCCCTAGCCTAGATCTTCAAACAGAGATAGATAGCCACCTGTTGGGGGTGCTCTGCATTGAGGAGGATGGCCTACAAGGCCCCACCCAACACTATGATCATATATGCATCATATATTTTAAGCACCTGGCTTCCCCCAAATAATCCTGGGAAATGTAGTCTGTTAACTGTGCTGGGAGTTGTGGGGCAAACCAGATTTTTTTTTCAATGAATCCGGGGACACTTTTCAACTTCAATGGGTTTTGTCAGGGGACTGATTTGTAAATCCGGGGACTGTCCCCGGGAAACGGGTACGTCTGGTAACCTTACAGGATTCTTTGGGGGCATGCCATGTATTGCATGGATGTGATCTATGTCAAAGTTATACATTTAATATACATAAAATGTATGTTTGAACACATTGTATTTGGAATGCTCTAAAGAGGTTACCTTTAAAAAGTTTCACTCTGGCAAAAGCTGATCTGATCTAAGCTAGCTGATGACTCATCACTGGAAACAGGAGCTGCAGAGCTTTCACAGCAGGAAGCTGAAACTTGAGAAGTCAGTGTGTGCTTGTTGGTGATGGCTAGTGGTAGCAGCAGCGGTTGCAGACAAGCTCTGCAATGCTGAACAAGCTTAGACTGCAACAAAATGGAGACTGGAAGAAGCTGAGAGCAAAAAACAACAACACATACACAGGAAGGAGACCCAATAAATTCAAGCAGATATTTTGCTGTTGCCCCTGGCATAACTATTTTGAGTATTGGGACCCAACTGAATCAATAAAAAAGAAGTATTTCAATAAGTTGACTAGTTATGATAGAAAATAGTAGGATTCAAATATCTTTGTTCTTTAATTTGTAGTGTAACCAGAACTCAGTGATACACATACAAAGTATATTTTCTTAGAGCACATAAAGAATGTGTTCTAAGATCTTGAAGGATCTAAAGATTGTAAGGTGGGAAAGCATTCTCTCTCTGCATGACTTCCCTGGGAGAGCTTCTACCACTCAGTGTAGAAGATGATGCTAAGGTAGAAGGACCACACTAGTGTGGCTCAGTATCAAGCAGCTCTTAATATCATCTTTCTATGACATGGCTGGTCTTTCTCTTATGAGAAACATGTGGGCTGAATGTCTAACCTAGCTCACATCACCTTAGCCTGAGGTTACAAGCTGGTCTTGCAAAGTCTGGCCCGAGGCATAGCTCCACAGCACGGAACAGTCAAAGCATCCCGAAAGCTAGTGATTATAGAAGCTCTTCACACTAATTCTCTTCTCAACCTGAGTTCAGATAGACTCTTGTAAGGGTCCCCTGCATGCTTGGAATTTTATCAGCATCTACAAAAAGAGTTGCAGTTGAGAAGGCGGCCCTCAATGGGTCAATTAGAACATTCCCTTCTTAGGACACAAAAAGGGGACAGTTTGATTTTATAGCAATCTTCTGATTTTGACTCAATAACTGCTTACCAGTTAAGCAACACACAGCAAAGTGTTTTATTAAATATGAGGCAATAAGTCCTGCAAGATAACCAAGTGATACAAAGAGACTCTCTCTCTCTCTCTCGCTCTCTCTCTCTCTCTCTCTCTCTGTGTGTGTGTGTTCATTTTATTTTTTAAAAACCACATCTTTAAGAAGTTTAGTAGCAATGGTTCTTTTAGATAACATTGCAATAAAAACAGTCCTGAACTAGAGGCCTCTTATGATTTTTATCATGATAAAACACAGGACCTCCATATTGTCAAAGTGCAGTAGTTGTTCTCACTCTATTTTGCTTAATTAATTAATTAATTATACCCCCCCAAAAAATCTGGCTGGGTTTCCCCAGCCACTCTGGGTGGCTTCCAACAGAATATTAAAATACAACAATCTATTAAACATTAAAAACTTCCCTAAACAGGGCTGCCTTCAGATGTCTTCTAAAAGTCTGGTAGTTGTTTTTCTCTTTGACATCTGGTGGGAGGGTGTTCCACAGGGCGGGTGCCACTACTGAGAAGGCCCTCTGCCTGGTTTCCTGTAACTTGGCTTCTCGCAGCAAGGGAACCACCAGAAGGCCCTCGGCACTGGACTTTAATTAAATAGCCT